>OX940968.1:25556913-27956913 GCA_954870475.1 Euphrasia confusa | reverse complement strand
AAATAAATACTACCGGAGAAATATTATTTGATATAATATGGTTTAATATTGGGAGTGCAATTAATTTATATAGTGGAAAATAAATTAATTAATATTGATAAGGATTAATGGACTTGGGCAGTGGGCTCAATTTAATCTTCAATATTGGAAGCCCAATATTCCACCTCCTTTAGATCCCCTACGTAGCCTATAAAAGCACTACATGGCCTTCATAATTAATAAGACAAGATTATCATACTTGATATTCTAGAGAGTTGAAGGAGATCCATAGGAGTTCGATAGATCGTCGCCCACCCGACGTTCGAACGGAGTGCAAGGAATACGTGGGAAGATTCAAAGGTCATCTTGATTTCGTTTCTCCGAACAACGAATCGAAGGTAAAATCTAAACGCGCTTTATGATTTGTTTTGATTCGATTATTTGAGAATACCGTAGAACGCAAGATCCGAAGTTCGGACCCGGAGTAGACGGACGAACACGCGGTGGTGGCGAAGCCACCGGACCGCGTGAAGCGCCCGCCTAGGGTTCGACGGGCATGGAGGATCGACCCTCGGCTGGGCCGAGGGCGTGCGGTCGATCACGCCGATCGACCGCTGGGGCGCGGGCTGGTGCCGCACCCCACCCCACCTCGACGGTGGGGACCTCCAGACGGCGGTGGGTCGCCGGACCCGCCGCGGGGGGCTGCTGGGCAGCCCCGGCCGATCGCGCTAGGCGCGATCCCTTTTGATCGCACAACCCGGCTCGCGGGGGTTTAGGGTGGGGGCGGATCACGTGCCTTCGGGCGCGTGGTCTCCAAAGCTCGGACTCCGGCGGATGAGTCGGCGTTCGTGTGATTTCCGGCGAAGGGTTCGTTCGGGTTATCGGTTCCGCAATTTTGATAACCCGGGATATCGAATTCCAACAATTGGTATCAGAGCGAGGTTTACGTTCGCGGTATTCTCGATAAAATTGTTCTACCTTGCAGGGATTCCGACTATTATGGCTTAATTTATTATTCGTTTAATTTATTTTGTCATGTATGTTGGATTGATTAAACTCTCGGACATGTCGAGATTCGTTTTTGGTGGTGAATGTTTGTAATAGTAAAAATTCGGGGGTTGACCGAATTTAGGATTTATTATTACGTTCTACGTTTTTCCGGAAATTGTATAGGGTCGATTTCATGTATAGAATCGATACCGGATAGTGTAAAATTTATTTTGTAATTTATTTTGCGTTGGATCGATGCCGAAACGACCGCCGGAAAAGACGCGTGACGAGGGAGATGATCGAGAGGTAGAAGGGCTCGGATCGACCATCCCCATGGTCGATCCCACGAGGACGATCGACCCACGCCCTAACGGGCTGCCGTGGGAGCTTCGGCCACGCCGGCCACCAAGGGTGGTGGCGCGTGGGCTGAACGGCGGCGGCTTGAAGGCGGCGGTCGAAGGGTGGCGCGGGGATCCCCAACCCGTGCTATCCCCGTCCGGTAATTCACTTTCCTAATTGGTTCGGGTTTTTCCTATTTGAGAATTCCTATTTTGGGAAGTCTCATGGATTAGGAAAAGAATCAATTTGGAATTAATTAGGATTACTAATTGATTATTTCTATTTCATGGAAATATTCATGGATTAGGAAACTAATTAATATGGAAAGTAGAAGAGTCCTAATTATTTTATTTCTTTATTTCATTATAGATATCATCTAGAATATTCCAAGAATATCTTGGATGGATTATTCTAGAGATTTAATGAAGTGGAAAAAGAAAATAAAATAAATAAAAATATTAATAATATTTAATTTTATTTTTGATATATTCGATTGACTTAATTTTCGAATTGAGTAACTTTTGGATTAATTGAAAATAAATAGATTTAAATATTGGATATTAATATTCTCGTCACATGGAGCATTCAAGAAACGAAGACTGAAGACTAGAAGATGCGTACGGGGATGGAGTAAAGCCATAATAGTCGGAAAATAATATTCTAGTAATTATTTTGACTATGTGATAATATTATGTGCTTTATTACATGTATGCATGCTATATGTGTTTATTTTATGCACTAGATAGCGTATCCCTTTATTGTAAAAAGCTAAGTGGGAGAGGGTATGGAAACATGCCCATGGTCTCCATTGCTGCTCTCTTGGTGACTTTTATAAACTTTTGGAGTTTATATAGATAAGTCATTGGAGGAGAGTTCTTGTAATTCCTCTTACAAGAGACATTGATTGAGTTTATCAAACAATGCCTAATTTGTCTTTCCGACGCTGATTTCAAGTCGACTCATTCTCACCCCGGGGAGTGGAATGGAGCCAGAGCCACTTGGTCATGTAGAGGACACAAATTAGAGACCTTCGTACCATTCTTTGATAGATGGATCGATTGTCTGCTCGGCTCCCTCATTTATGAGAGATAGGGTCGTTCGCATGGTAAATCACTGGTTAGAAACTTCGAGTTTCACTTATGATTCTCCACGTCTTGATTTATGAGATTGAATGGATCTAGTAATTGGATTTCAATTATATAAATCTTTTGGTATAGTAAACGTCCACACGAACGTGGCTTGCTACACTGAATGGGATTTTAGAATAATTGATGTAGACAGTTATAGGGAATTGTGAAGAGTTGCGAGTTATCGTAAACGTCCACACGAACGTGGCTTGCGGTGACATAACAGTTCTAAACGATTCACCTTGGTACTGAGTAATGGTTTACACTTAGATACACGTTATAGTATTCCTCCCAACGAGGTTACGCTATAAGTGATGTATGACCGAAGTAAAATCTAATTGCTAAATCATTTGGGTGGGTAAACGTCCACACGAACGTGGCTTGCCTTACCTGATGGGATTTTAGATGTGATTAGTGATTTAATGATATTATTTGAGGGAGATAATATCGGATATTAAATTGTTTGTTTGTTTTATGTGCTTATAGGTTAGGAATGACTGTGACCCCACTTTGTGATATACTTAAAGATGAAAACCCACTGGTTCCATATAGTACTGATTGGAAAAGAAATCTGGACAATGTTCAGACTGTTGAGCCTTCCGAATCCACTATTATCCCAACTGATGAGGACATTGAAAATGACCTCAAGGAGATGTTAGGACATAGTAAGGAAGCCGGACTAGAAGTGATTGACATACTCATCAAGTTTAGTCCTCTTGAGGAATCGCTTAAAAACGATTTCAAAAGAACTGAACTGATAAGTATGATCAGAGAATCACAAGCTCTAGTGGCCGAGTTGGAAGTGCAAGCAAAGAAGCCCAGTGGTTTTGAACCACGGATTGGGAAGAGCAAGCCACGAGGCAAGTGCTTTCGATGCAAGCAGTCTGGGCACTGGAAGTCTGATTGTCCTCTCATCAAAGGTACGAAATTTTCCTTAGTCACTGAAACATTATCAGTGGTGTTATCTACCAGCACCTGGTGTGTAGATACGGGGGCCACTGATCATGTCTGCAATTCATTGCAGGGGTTCCAGGAAACCCGGAGACTTAGAGAGGGAGAGATCGTGGTCTACATGGGCAATGCTGCAAGGGTGGCGGCTGTTGCAGTGGGAGACGTTCACTTACGTTTCAGTAGTGATAGGGTTTTAGTTTTACAAAATTGTCTTTATGTACCCAACTTTAGAAAGAATTTAATTTCGGTTTCTAAACTTATTATGAATGGATATTCTGTTTCTTTTGATCACTCTGTGGTCATAAGAAGAAATAGTGAGATTATCTGTTCTGGTACATTGGTGGACGATTTGTATGTTCTAAATCCTGAGTCTAACACGATGCAACTAACCGAGAGTAATAACACATCTACGAACACCAATAAGAGAAAGGAACCTTCTAAAATGAATCAATTATACGTGTGGCATCTAAGACTAGGTCATATTAACTCGAATAGAATTCAAAGGTTGAAAGCTGATGGTCTCATTAGCGGCATAGAAGGAGAGGACCTTCCAACCTGCGAATCCTGTTTGGAGGGAAAAATGACCAAGCGTTCTTTTTCTGGTAAAGGACATAGAGCTGAACAAGTATTGGATTTGATTCACTCTGATGTATGCGGACCTATGTCTACTCAGGCAAGGGGAGGGTACGAGTACTTCATCACTTTCACTGATGATTACTCAAGATATGGATTTGTATACTTGATGCGCCGCAAGAGCGAATCCTTTGACAAGTTCAAGGAGTTCAAGGCTTTTGTGGAGAACCTTCAAAGTAAATCCATTAAATGCCTGCGATCTGATCGCGGAGGCGAGTACCTGTCTGGAGAATTCAAGGCATACTTAGTAGAGAATGGGATTGATTCCCAGTTGACATCACCATATACTCCCCAGCAGAATGGTGTGTCGGAAAGAAGGAATAGGACTCTTATGGAAATGGTACGTTCAATGATGAGTTACTCGGACTTACCTACTATGTTCTGGGGACATGCCTTGGAAACAGCGGCGTATATTCTCAACATGGTTCCAACAAAAACGGTTCCCACAACACCCATGGAAAGGTGGAGCGGGCGCAAGCCTAGCCTCAGGCACCTTCGGATCTGGGGATGTCCAGCACATGTGTTGCGACAAGGGGCCGATAAGTTAGAACCTAGATCAGAATTACGGTTGTTTGTAGGATACCCGAAAGGAACTAAAGGTGGCATGTTCTATAGTCCTACGGACCAGAAGATCGTTATAAGTACTAACGCTCGGTTCTTAGAGGAAGACTATGTCTTGGACCACAAGCCCATGAGTGACATTGTACTTGATGAGTTGAGAGGAAACAAGGAAGACCTAGATACAGCCGAACCGAGTAGTGATACACCACTAGAACCTGCACCTACTGTCACTGTTAATACACCGGAACGCCGTCGTAGTGGGAGGGTTGTTAAGCAACCAGACCGATGGATTGGACTGGGTGAGTCTTCGGACTCTGGACCTGGAGTTCATGAAATCGATCCCTGGACCTATGATGAGGCGGTACAAGATATAGATGCGCCTTCTTGGAAGAAAGCGATGAGATCCGAAATAGAATCTATGGATTCTAATAAAGTCTGGGATCTTGTAGAACCACCAAGCGGCGTAAAGCCAATTGGGTGTAAATGGGTCTACAAGAGAAAGAGAGGATCTGACGGAAAGGTTGAAACCTTTAAAGCTCGGCTTGTTGCGAAAGGATATACTCAGAAAGAGGGAATCGATTATGAGGAGACCTTCTCGCCGGTAGCCAAGATAAAGTCGATCCGGATACTTTTATCCATAGCAGCTCATATGGATTATGAGGTGTGGCAAATGGATGTCAAGACAGCTTTCCTAAATGGAAGTCTTGACGAGACGATTTATATGAAACAACCAGAAGGATTCATTGCTAAGGGGCGAGATCATCTAGTGTGCAAGCTAAATCGATCCATTTATGGATTGAAACAAGCCTCGCGATCGTGGAACCTGCGGTTTGACGAAGTAGTCCAATCTTTTGGATTCAGTCAAAGTATGGACGAATCGTGCGTGTATTGGAAACGTGATGGGAAGAAGGTGGTGTTTCTCGTGCTTTATGTAGATGACATTCTTCTCATTGGCAACAGTGTGAAAATGTTATCAGACATAAAGGGATGGTTGTCTAGACAATTCGATATGAAAGATTTGGGAGAAGTCGGGCATGTTCTAGGGATCAAGGTTATAAGGGATCGCCGGAATAGAACATTGTACCTATCCCAGCAATCTTACATAGACACGATTCTGGCTCGTTTTAACATGCAAGATTCCAAGAAGGGTGATCTACCCTTCAGCAAAGGAACTTATCTTTCTAAGGAGATGTGTCCTCAGACACAAAAGGAGAAAGATGAAATGAAAGCAGTTCCCTACGCTTCGGCTGTGGGAAGCTTGATGTATGCAATGTTATGCACGAGGCCTGATATCTGCTATGCAGTTGGCGTAGTAGCGAGATATCAGAGTAACCCTGGAAGGGCTCATTGGACTGCCGTAAAGAGCATTTTCAAGTATTTGCGAAATACTAGGGATTATGTTCTGAGTTACGGGGCAGACAATCTGATTCCCTTGGGTTATACGGATTCGGATTTCCAAGCTGATAAGGACCGGCGAAAGTCGACATCAGGCTATGTGTACACTTTGGGAGGTGGAGCCGTATCATGGAGGAGTGTTAAGCAAAAGTGCATTTCAGACTCTACCATGGAAGCTGAATATGTTGCAGCCTCAGAGGCAGCGAAAGAGTCAGTATGGTTCCTTAATTTCCTCCAGGACTTAGATGTGATTCCGAGTTTGCCCAAAGCTATGACAATTTATTGTGACAATAGCGGTGCAGTGGCAAACAGTAAGGAACCACGGTCCCATAGTGCTACGAAACACATAGAGCGCAAGTACCACCTGATTCGAGACATCGTCAAGAGGGGCGATGCAATAGTCACCAAGATAGCTTCGGAGGACAACCTAGCGGACCCTTTCACCAAGATACTTCCTAGCGAAGTATATTACAAGCACTTGGAGGGTTTGGGAGTCAGAAGTTTGGAGGATAAGACTAGACCTTAGTATAAGTGGGAGATTGATGGAGTAGTATACTTAATGTCTAGATTTGAGTATTCTGAACTCTGTATGCACTTTCATTTACCTATTTATAATGAACATTCATTTGCTTTTAATTATTGTTAATTAAATATATGCAAATCATAGTCCTGGATTTTATACGTTTTAGTTAGTATGGTGCAAGCATGGGCGCACAGAAGATCATACTATCAGTTACTCGTATTTAATCGAACAGTTGCTCACGACCTAGATGGACACGGACCAATCCATCGGTATAGTCGTTGTGTGAGGGAGAAAATAATTTATCTTAATTATTTTATCACACTTGTACACTTGGTGTATTGAGCGGATCGATTGAGACTCATCAATTAGGATTGCTCGGCGATAATTGATTTGAGACTCAGTGTATTTTATTCTTAATCCTTGATACAATTGCGGGTGTGTATATTTAATATATGTGACTTTGATTTTCCAAAGGAATTTACCGATTTAATTATTGGGTCAATTACCGGTTGAGTTGGGTCACTATATTTTATATATGGCATGCCGTGAATTATTGACAGGACAGTGTATCCCGGAAGGGTTGATAATATCCCCGAGATGAGCTCATAAGGATTTATTATGTAAACCTCGCGAGTGGATTTATTTCCGCATAATAAATAAGGTTGAGTGGTACTAGTCTCGGATAAAAGAGATGAATAAATTTATTAAGCAATAAATAAATTTTATTCATGGATATTTATATCTTAAATACACGGAATAAATAAATACTACCGGAGAAATATTATTTGATATAATATGGTTTAATATTGGGAGTGCAATTAATTTATATAGTGGAAAATAAATTAATTAATATTGATAAGGATTAATGGACTTGGGCAGTGGGCTCAATTTAATCTTCAATATTGGAAGCCCAATATTCCACCTCCTTTAGATCCCCTACGTAGCCTATAAAAGCACTACATGGCCTTCATAATTAATAAGACAAGATTATCATACTTGATATTCTAGAGAGTTGAAGGAGATCCATAGGAGTTCGATAGATCGTCGCCCACCCGACGTTCGAACGGAGTGCAAGGAATACGTGGGAAGATTCAAAGGTCATCTTGATTTCGTTTCTCCGAACAACGAATCGAAGGTAAAATCTAAACGCGCTTTATGATTTGTTTTGATTCGATTATTTGAGAATACCGTAGAACGCAAGATCCGAAGTTCGGACCCGGAGTAGACGGACGAACACGCGGTGGTGGCGAAGCCACCGGACCGCGTGAAGCGCCCGCCTAGGGTTCGACGGGCATGGAGGATCGACCCTCGGCTGGGCCGAGGGCGTGCGGTCGATCACGCCGATCGACCGCTGGGGCGCGGGCTGGTGCCGCACCCCACCCCACCTCGACGGTGGGGACCTCCAGACGGCGGTGGGTCGCCGGACCCGCCGCGGGGGGCTGCTGGGCAGCCCCGGCCGATCGCGCTAGGCGCGATCCCTTTTGATCGCACAACCCGGCTCGCGGGGGTTTAGGGTGGGGGCGGATCACGTGCCTTCGGGCGCGTGGTCTCCAAAGCTCGGACTCCGGCGGATGAGTCGGCGTTCGTGTGATTTCCGGCGAAGGGTTCGTTCGGGTTATCGGTTCCGCAATTTTGATAACCCGGGATATCGAATTCCAACAATAACACCCCATTGTAACCTCCTACATAATGGGCATCATTATGCACCATTAACATGCAAAAGGAGTTACAAAGGAGGTGAAAGGTCATGCCACATACACATGCCACTATGCATTGTATGTGGTCCCACTTGCTTGTGTGGCATGCCATGTCACACTATGTGACATGCATCCATGCAAGCCATGCATCCCATGCATGTGAATTAAATCCACGTAAATATTGATTCTAAATCAATATATATATATCAAGCATCGTACATTATCTTCGAGTTCATGTGTGACCCTGTAGGTATGATTTAATTGATCAATATTATATTGTTCCCAACAATTAATATTATCAAATAATCATTTAACATCCATAGACGACCTTATGACTTTATCGATTGCACACGTAGGATCGAAGGACACATCCCAACAATCTCCCACTTGGCCTTCAGAGCCAGTGTGCTGCCAACTTCCTGTTGTCACTTATGTCTAAATTTGAACTTGAGGCAAGACTCGAGTCATCCTCAATCGGTTCAAACCTTTCTTGGACTTTGAGACAGACTGTAAAACCAGATTTATCACTATGATACGAATCTGGACGTGGCCACGTATTTTCCACAGTCTCGACTCTCCAAGTGGCCGGTAAGACATGTATCCCATTATAGAATGGAGGACAATCCCATCTTGTCAATCCAAGCTATCCCACTTGCTTCCTGATATACCCAATAACAAGTTTTATAACCTCCTTTTACGAAAGGCGTTTACTTGTATCAAAGTACACCATTTCACAATGGAATCACTCTGGACTACTCAGGTCAGAGGAAATTGCTCGACAGTCAATGAAATAGTATTATGACTCGAAATCTTAAATACTATTTCAGTCGGGTCTGTTCGATCATTAGCTCCCAGCTAATATCTATGTAATTGTACTTGATGTCCCACATCACTAGCCCATGAAGCGGCGCTATAGTACACATTACAATCTAGTTCTTTGTATCGTCAGTTTGTCCATACTCGATGATACGAACTAGGAACAATTTATGACTTAATTATATTAGTTCAACAATTGGGACTTCATTATGTGGTAAATCGACCTCATAACCCAATTAATATAATTTAATCATTTGGACAATTCATACAATTTAAACCACAATTATATGAAGAAATTATTGAATATCATAAAAGATAAGTGAATGTTTACATAAACTCCAAAAGTAGACAATACAATAATAGGAATCACAATCCATCTCTAAGATATCGTATCCCTATTGCAGTCGTATGAGCATCATGCTTTGACTGCTGGAGTGGTTTAGTTAACGGGTCTGCAACATTATCATCAGTTGCAACTTTATTTATCTCGATGTCTCCACGACTAACTATCTCCCTGAGAATGTGGAACTTCCTGAGCACATGTTTGGATTTGTGGTGCTCCCTAGGCTCCTTGGCTTGCGCAATAGCTCCACTATTATCACAATAGAGAGATATCGGATGGGCCGAACTAGGTACGACACCAAGCTCATCTAAGAACTTTCTTATCCAAACGGCCTCCTTTGCTGCTTCAGATGCAGCAATGTACTCAGCCTCTGTAGTAGAATCAGCTACGGTGGGTTGCTTGGAACTCTTCCAGCTCACCGCACCTCCATTCAGACAAAAGACAAAACCGGACTGAGACCGGAGATCATCTCTGTCTGTTTGGAAGCTTGCATCCGTATAGCCTGTCATAACCAACTCTTCTTGTCCTCCAAAGACAAGAAAATAATCTTTTGTCCTTCTGAGGTACTTAAGAATATTCTTGGCCGCAGTCCAATGCGCCTCACCTGGGTTTCCTTGAAACCGACTCGTCATGCTCAAAGCATACGATACATCCGGTCGTGTACATATCATGGCGTACATAATAGACCCTATTGCCGAAGCATAAGGAATATTTGCCATCCTCATTTGCTCATCAAGTCCCGAAGGGCACTGCCTCTTGCTCAGAGATGTGCCATGAGTCATTGGAATGAGACCCTTCTTGGCGTCTTTCATTCTGAACCTGTCAAGCACCTTATCAATATAGGTTGCTTGACTAAGTCCAAGCATCCTTTGTGATCTGTTCCGACAGATCTTGATGCCCAATATGTACTGTGCTTCTCCAAGATCTTTCATTGAAAACCATCTTCCCAGCCATTCTTTAACAGAATTAAGCATAGGAATATTGTTTCCAATGAGGAGTATGTCATCGACATACAACACAATGAATACAACGTAACTCCCACTGACTTTCTTGTAAACACAAGAGTCTTCCATGTTCTTTTGAAATCCAAACTCTTGTATGGATTCATCGAACCGAAGATTCCAGCTCCGAGATGCTTGCTTTAATCCATAAATGGATCTATTAAGCTTGCATACTCTCTCAGCCTGATTAGGATCGATAAAACCTTCTGGTTGTGTCATAAACACTTCCTCTACTAGAATCCCATTCAAGAAGGCGGTTTTAACGTCCATTTGCCATATCTCATAATCATAATGAGCAGCAATGGCTAAGAGAATCCGAATGGATTTAATCATAGCAACTGGTGAAAAGGTTTCATCATAATCCACCCCGTGAATTTGTTTATATCCTTTTGCCACCAATCTTGCTTTGAAAACACTAGGTTTTCCATTCATGTCTGTTTTTATTTTATAAATCCATTTGCATCCAATGGGCCTAGCCCCTTTAGGCAAATCGACCAAGTTCCAAACTTGATTTTCAGACATTGATTCCATTTCGGATTTCATGGCACCCTGCCATTTCTCGGCATCTGGACTCGTCATAGCTTGGATATAGGTCGAAGGTTCATTGCTTTCTAAAAGCATGATTTCATAGCTCTCGTTTGTCAGAATACCTAGGTATCTTTCAGGTTGAGATCTAATCCTTCCGGACCTTCGAGGGTTAGGCGTGGTTTCCAAAACCAATGGAGTACTCTCGACTTGGTCTTGAGTGTCCATCTCAGTTTGATCTTCTTGAACCTCGTTCAAGTTTTCTTGAACTTCGTTCAATTCAACTAAGCTCCCACTTACTTTCTTGGAAAGATATTCCTTTTCAAGAAATACACCATCTCGAGCAACAAAAACTTTGTTCTCAGATTGGTTGTAAAAGTGGTACCCTCGTGTTTCTTTTGGATAACCCACAAAGAAACATTTATCCGATTTGGGTTCAAGCTTTGTAGATATATTTCTCTTCACATAAGCTTCACATCCCCAAATCTTGATATAAGACAAGTTAGGGACCTTCCCTTTCCATAACTCGTATGGTGTCTTATCAACAGCTTTTGACGGTGTCCTATTCAGTGTATAGGCCGCTGTTAAAAGTGCGTGTCCCCAAAAAGATTTCGGTAGTTCACTAAGGCTCATCATCGATCGAACCATATCCAATAAGGTTCTATTCCTCCTTTCGGAAACACCATTCATCTGGGGTGTTCCAGGTGGAGTGAGTTGATATAAAATACCACAACTCATAAGATGATCATCGAATTCTTGGCTAAGATATTCACCACCTCGATCCGATCGAATGGCTTTTATCTTCTTACCAAGTTGATTCTCAACTTCATTTTGGAATTCTTTGAACTTTTCAAAGGCTTCCGACTTATGCCTCATTAAATAGATATAACCATATCTACTTAAGTCATCGGTAAAAGTTATGAAGTAGAAATAACCTCCACGTGCTTGTGAGCTCATTGGACCACATACATCAGTATGGATTAAACCCAATAGTTCACTTGCACGTTCTCCTTTTCCTAGAAAAGGTGACTTTGTCATTTTGCCCATCAAACATCCTTCACATGTATCAAATGACTCCAAGTCAAAAGATTTGAGAATGCCTTCTTTAAGAAGTTTCTCTACA
This sequence comes from Euphrasia confusa, assembly GCA_954870475.1. NCBI lineage: Eukaryota > Viridiplantae > Streptophyta > Magnoliopsida > Lamiales > Orobanchaceae > Euphrasia > Euphrasia confusa. The sequence goes on along the minus strand of OX940968.1, from coordinate 27,944,910 downwards.
CGTTTAATGTTGACGTGGCCTAATCGACAATGCCAAAGGTATGTTTCATTGAATTCATTCGATTTGGCCTTCTTGGTATCAATGTTATATATATGATTGTCAAGTTGAAGTATATATAAACCATGTTCTAATCGTGCCGAACCATAGAACACTCCACTTTTTGAAATAGTAAATAAACCATTTATTATAGTGAAGGAAAATCCTTCAGTATCCAATACTGAAATAGAAATGATGTTCTTGGTAATACTTGGAACGAAATAAACATTATTCAATACTAAAACAAGGCCCGAAGGCAAACACAAATCATAAGATCCTACGGCTAATGCAGCGACCCTCGCTCCATTTCCAACCCGCAGATCGACATCTCCCTTTACCAAACTTCTACTTCTTTGCAGTCCCTGCACATGTGAAACAATGTGAGCACCGCATCCGGTATCCAATACCCAAGAAGAAGAATTTGTAAAGTTTATGTCTATGACATAAATACCTGAAGATGAAGGAACGACACCGTTCTTTACATCTTCCTGGAACTTGGGGCAATCCCGCTTGTAGTGTCCAACACGCTTGCAGTAGAAACACTCAGATTCCCCAGGAACCTTAGAAGCTTTCAAGAACCTTTTGGAAGGAGTTGCCACAACTTTCCCTTTCCCTTTGCCTTTCACTTCCGGTTTCTTAATCCCCTTGAACTTTTTGGTACCTCCTTCCCGAATCATAAGAACTTCCCTCCTAGGGTCCTTCTTAATCGCCGGCTCAGCAGCCTTAAGCATCCCATGGAGCTCATGAAGCGATTTCTTCAGTCCATTCATGTGGAAATTCAGCCTAAAGGCGTCATATCCATCATGAAGAGAATGAAGAATGAAATCGGTAGCCAACTCGTCATCATATGCAAAACCGAGGCGAGCACTTGAAGCAAATAATCCAATCATTTGCTGCACATGTGGTCCCACGGGTTTACCCTTTTCCAGCCTAGCTGTTGCTATAGCCCGGGTGACACCGAAGCGCTCAATCCTAGCCTGTTCCCCGAACATGCTCTTGAGCTCTTCTATGATGTCATAGGCTTCCATGAACTCGAATTGTTTTTGCAACTCGGGTACCATGGATGCCAACATCAAACATGTCACCTCATTCGAGGCTTTCTTAGCAAGGGCATATGATGCCTTTTGGGCATCCGTGCCCCCATCAGCGGGAAGCACGGGAAGGGGTTTGTCCAACACACTTTCCTTTTCTTCGTATTTGAGGACTATCCTCAAGTTACGTTGCCAATCAAGGAAATTGGTGTTGTTCAACTTTTCTCTATCCAAGATAGAGCTGAACTTGAATTGAGTTGATACAGACATATTAAACTACAGAAGAAAGATAAATTAAGTAAGTAAACATCCACAAAGCGTTTAAACAAATAAGGTTGTCTTGCATAACTACTTTATTTGTTTCATTTTGTTCATCCGATATCCAATATCGTCATTCCCAATTATCTTAATATCAAAACCGTGATAAATCGTAAGTGAAAACTCGAGGTTTTCTAACCAGCGATCTTATCATGCAATTGAAGCCCTATCTCTCATTAAAATGAGGGAGCCAATCAGACAATCGATTCACGCCATCCAATGGCTTGAATGTCTCTAATCTGTGTCATCGACATAAGCAAGCGCTTTGGCTCCATTCCACTCCCCGGGGTGAGAATGAGTCGAGTTGAACTTAGTCTTTGAAAAACAGATTAGGCATTGGTTTTTGACATTTTAATAAATTAGAACAAAACGATCCCAAGACCCTCATCTTGCGAATCCTTAAGCCGACTGAGTCCGCACTTAAGAGCTCCAAGATAGGTAGACATCCCATGTCAATGACATCCAATGTCACTCTCGGTCGATGAGAGTCCCATTCTCATCTCATGTCTCGATAGCCACGCCTGCAGTGGATCTATCGATGAGAAAACCAAACTCACTTGTAAGGGTCTAACCCTTACTCCCACTTATCCCAAGATAACAAGTAGTACCCCGCTGAGGCGGACCTACCAACTAATGATCGAGGGCTTTATGGGTGTGATGTTTTTGGACAAGACATTATACTCATTATTTTGGGAACTTGCATGCATAGGTTTGTTTATATGTAAGTTGAACATTTATAACATAAAACAACCTATAACTAGCAAAGCAAATAAATACGAAATCGAAAGGCCCCTAGAACCTCACAACTCTCAAAAGAAAAGAATTAAAGTAACAACAAAAGCCTTGAACATCTTGTGGACTGCTCCTCGCCCGCCATTTCAGTTCCGTGCCCTCCGATTTTGGTCAAATCTATTCCGTACCCAAAAAACCACGAACGGCGCCCGCCGTTTCACAATCAGCGGTCGCCGAACACCACCGGCGGTCGCCGTTTCCAAAACGGCGCCCGCCGATAGGGTTCGGAAAAAATCTGCCCAAAAACAGACCATTCGGCGGTCGCCGTTTCCAAAACGGCGCCCGCCGAAACAGAACAGCGGCCGCTGGAGCTCCAACGGCGCCCGCCGTTTGGCTCCAGCAGCCCGGTTTCGTCCGCTTTGCTTCGTTTTGCTTCGTTTCTTCTCGTTTTCGCCGGAGAGCCGAGATCCTCCATCGAACCATGGACCAAGTCCATCGCTTACAAGTAGTACAATACAAATATAATAGAAAAACCTATCTATTACAAATGATTCCAAGGGACGCAGCCCTCAAAAGACTATGGCCAATCGAAACGTAAAAAACGACGAAATCATTCACCCGACCACTAACGGTGGCCGGCCTTACATCTAATCACACAATCATAATCAAACAAATAATCCAATTATGTTGATTTAACCTTCGTGTCCAACACAAAAGTGTGCACGAGCCCTAGGCTCTGATACCAATTGTAGGTACCGATATACCGATCCGATCGATATACCGTGTGTGCGGAAACGTGTAAAGCAATAGATCTACTATGCCATGATCTTAGTGCACACTTAAATGTGTATAAGAACACATATAAACATATATATATACACATCCAATATATATATATATAAGGTTCAACAATTACTTACTTGTTGTGATCGTTGATTTCGGTTAAGGTGGTGTTGAGTCGATTGAACCACCTTAATAGATCAGCAACTCAAAGATCTCCTTGTGAATGAACTCTTCACTCCTTTGGATCGTCCGGATGTTGAAGCCGCACAAATGGCCCGGCCTCTACGTGTTGCACACGAACCCGGATGATGAATTGCTTGCTTGATCAAGTTGATTCTCCAAGAACAACCTCTTTTCTCTCTTTCTCTTGTGAATTTCGTGGGTGGTCTTAGTGTGTGATGAAAATCTGATTTTCATCCATATAATAGCCTCATTATACATGCCATAACACCCCATTGTAACCTCCTACATAATGGGCATCATTATGCACCATTAACATGCAAAAGGAGTTACAAAGGAGGTGAAAGGTCATGCCACATACACATGCCACTATGCATTGTATGTGGTCCCACTTGCTTGTGTGGCATGCCATGTCACACTATGTGACATGCATCCATGCAAGCCATGCATCCCATGCATGTGAATTAAATCCACGTAAATATTGATTCTAAATCAATATATATATATCAAGCATCGTACATTATCTTCGAGTTCATGTGTGACCCTGTAGGTATGATTTAATTGATCAATATTATATTGTTCCCAACAATTAATATTATCAAATAATCATTTAACATCCATAGACGACCTTATGACTTTATCGATTGCACACGTAGGATCGAAGGACACATCCCAACAGAGAAGTCTCTTTCTTCAGCCATTTCCTGGTCGTGTTCGTTTAGAGGGTTGCACCATGATTTGAAGCGATGTTCTTCGCACCAGTACATCAATTTCCGATGATTAGGAGTTCTGTGTGAACATACCCGAATTTGAAGCTTCCGTGAACAGTGATAGCAGAACTTGTCCTCGTACTCCAACACACTCGGTCGATGAAATGTTGCTGAAGCTGATGAATTGGTTGACATGCTACCAAATTTGGAAGAGTATTTAAATTTTTTTGAAGCTGATGAATTTAGGGTTTATGATGGAAGAAGAATTGGGGAAGGAGACGTATTTATGATTTTCAGAAAATAGGTGTTTAATTTGTAGCCCCTCAATTGCCTTTTAATTACGAAATTACCAAGCCATTTTTCCCTCCATTTTCACCTTTTATGCTGACTAGACGAGTCAAAGGCAAGTCAACTAATTTCCAATTGCCACGTCATCTTTTTGGCGGCGCGTGAGAATAACGCGTCACTTTCCCGGGCAAAAGGACCAACTGTGATAACTTTTAAAGATACAGGACTACTTACTGGAGATGACATCCGTACAGGACCATTTGTGATATTTTCCCGTGGAGGCTTTTGAAAAGAACTATTGCTTCTGTTGGGAAAGACATCTTTGTTCCACGATCGATTATTTTTCGGAGCTTCCTTGATTTGTCTCTCCACCTTTATTGCAAGCTTAACCACATCATTATAATTCCAATATTGTTGAAGTTGGACAACATTAGAAATTTCAGGCCGTAATGCTCCAAGATAGCGAGCTATGGTTTGTTCCCTCGGCTCTTCAACTTCACATCGTATCATAAGACGCTCAAATTCCGCCGTGAATTCTTCCACATTTTTTTCTCTTTGTCTGATGTTGTGAAAACTAAGGAAATTATCTTGTCGATAATTATCGGGCAAGAACTTTCTCTTGAGATTTTTCTTCATTTTTTCCCATGTCAAAATTCGACTTTTTCCATCTCGAGCACGTTGCTTCCGAAGATTCTCCCACCAAAGTGAAGCATACTTCGTTAATTTGATGGCGACTAACTTTACCATGCGATCTTCAGGAACTTCATGATATTCAAAAATTCTTTCAACGGTATGCAACCAATCAACGAACTCTTCCGGTTGCATTCTTCCTTCAAATTCGGGGATATCAACTCTTGCATGAAAATTTTGTTGAAATCCACGATTTTGGTTAGCATTGACCCTCCTTTGAGACCCACTGTTTGAATCATTTTCATGATGAAAAGGATTGTCGTCCTCGTCATCATTCTGTTCACCTTCTGGACCATGCCTTCCTTCACGTTCAAAAGGGATGTGTTGTTCAAGACGTTGCTCGAGTTGTTGCACTTGTCTCCTCAATTCGTCCATCTCGATATCTCGTAGATCTCGCTCGTTTCTAGGATTTCCAGCGGGATTATTCCGTCGACGAGGAGGCATCACGACTGGGCTCTGATACCACTCTTATACCGGTAAATTATGAGAAATGACGAGTAACACGAGAACACACTCAAATGATATTTCTTTCTCTAAGGAATCCACCAAAGAGATCGAAATGACTCGCCACCTTATGGAATCCACCAAAAGGATAAGAGAAAAAAAAAACAAGTCGAAAGACTTCAAAGATGATTATTATTCAATATGTGATACCCTCACATTACGATCGGTTGATCGTTATATCCTAGCCAAGACACTTCATGCATTAACATGCATTTATTACATCAATTATTTAGACTCTTAACTTACACACATACTAACAAGAATTGAAAAGACATGAAAATAAGTAAACTAAGCACTTTTGCACTTCCTCCATGAATCTGCCCGAAACTGCCACACTTCACCATTAATGCTATAACTTTTCGTAGACAACTCCAAATGACCTCTCGTCTGTTCCAAAATATTCTAGACTGTTTGGGCTTCGAAACCATATGTCGCATGCATTTTTATTCCCTTCGAAACAAAGCAGTTTTTTAATTGAAGATGGGTCATCTGCTGGACTGGGCATTGCACAAAATGGTCTTTTTATTTGGTGGACCTTTTTTATTTATATCAATCATCCTCTGCTCCCTCGTGGGCCCGATACACTCTTCTTTCCTCTTCCCACTAATAATATTCCACTGCAACTGACTATCATTTGTGCCCGACAACCATATCTCCCCATAATGCGTGATGCAAGAACCCACAATCTCACTATCATTTGTGCCCGGCAACCATATCTCCCCATAATGCGTGATGCAAGAACCCACAATCTCAGGAGCCACCCCTTTCGCCTTCAACGCCATTACTGTCCTCGTGAAATAATCTATTCTTAGAGTGGCCATTTCATCCCACCACCACTTTTCTCCTGTCATTGCTTTTCCACCTAAATTAGAGGTTTCTTGAGAAATCTTCCAGCCAATGGATTCGCAGCACCTCCGGACGATTTGAAGGTTCTCGGCCCATGGGGATAAGGTCTCGCACGATTTCAGGACGGAAATCGAGTTCCTCCATGAAGAGAGAGCTGCGAATGTGAAGAAGGCTTCGGATTTTGTGATGAGGTTACCATCTTCTAGTGCCTCTGTCATTTCGAGAAACTCGGATGCGCATCTTATGGATGCCACGTTGTTTGCATTCAGGCTTATAGGGAGGCCGTAACAGAATCTTAATATGGTTTCGAATGTCTCGGGCCCACCCGGTAAGTTGTCAAGCTTGAGGTCGGAACTTGAGTTTGGTTCTTCTATCCAGGTGAAGTAGCCACACTTTGATACCAGTGGGTACTGTTTTCAGGAAGCTATTATTGAGATTCTTAATTGCAATGAATTATTTCTCTAATGGAGTTTATATACGAACACATTAGGTTTCATTAAGTTACCTTGTGAACGTAGAAAGTGATGTCTTCAACTTGAATCGATGTATCAGTTGGAATCTGAAACGTGACGAACCTGCTCATGCAAAAGAGAAAAAAAAAACAGTACTAATGTTTCTTAGACATAATTTTGTTCGACTCTATGAATAAATAAATAAAATGTGTGATGAGATCTTTAGAGGTTTTACCATGACCGTCCTTTCTTCTCGAAACCATCTGCAGTTGTAATGAATTTCGATATTGGAACAACTATCCTTTGCTCGTTTTCTGTGTGTATTTCATTTGAAAACTTCATGGTGTTCGTCTCGTGTTCTTGCATCTTACTATATTTCTGGGTTCTTTAGGACTACATTAAGTGGGACAAGTGTTTTGAGTGTTTTTAATGCTTGAGAAGTGAGTTTGTGGCTGAAGGGAAGGCTGCCATTTAAGAAGGTTGTTGAGTGTTTTTTTTTTCTGCACATCATTTTCAGGTTCACAGTCATTGAATAAAAGAATGTTGCTTGTGATCAGTCACTGTTAATCCAATTTTGATGAATCATTTTAAGATCGTAATATGATCCAACTTTTCATTCCGTTATAATCAACTTTTTCTAGGTTCAGTTTTATTAGGTTTTGGATTTGGGGAAGAAGACGAATATAGAATAATAACAAGTATTATTAAGAATCAGAAAATAGCTGAGTATTACAAAGAGCTATGTAGTGTTTATATACAAAAGAATATGGACAACGAAGAGAGCATCGGAATGGAAGTCGGGAACGTGCCGAGAAGTTCGGGGTGGATTCTGGCGAGCTGTCGGGTGACAGAGAGAAGTTGTCGGACGACAGACGGCTTGTCGGGCGACACCTCCGGGCTGTCGGACGACAAGTAATGAAGGGAGCAGCCAGTTTTGCTTCGATTCGCAGGTTGAGCCTGCGAGCGACAGAGGCAAGTCGGACGACAACATCTCCTGTCGGACGATAAGTAGCTGTCGGACGACACCCATATACTGTCGGCCGACAGGTCCCAAAAGTGGGCGGAAATTAGGTTCAGCTTGAATTCAAAGTTTATTTCCTTTTCTTTAGTATTTTAATGTTGCCTATATATAAAGGCTTGTTAGACTTTCATTAGAAAAAAATTATTATTGATGAATAAAATTATTTTTTTGTGAGTTTTACTAAAATTCTCTTTAAGGTTCGAATTCTACCCTACTATCCAAAGAATTCAACCGACGAATCAACGAAACGATCCACCCTTCGTTCGTGTGTCTTCCTCCTCCCCGAGTGGCTGATTCAATTACGTATTGGGGTTTAGGTTTTTCATCTAAATCATTCTACGGGTTAGAGCCAGAGGTTTTGAGACTTCCGCAAGGTATCCTTTTATCGTTTTTCCTTCGTTCTTCTTCTATCGTTCTATCCCCGACGAGGTTCGTATCATTTGGTATTAGAGCCCAGGTTAGAGTTCTTTAATTTTCTGAATACGTAGCCTCGTTTTCTTTTTCGTTTTTTTTTTCTTCTTCCTAGATTAAAAAATAAATAAATAATAATAAAAATATTTTTTTTTATTTTATTTTATTTTCAAAAATTACTGTTCATGAACAGTAATTAATAAAAAAAAATTGAATTTGTGCTCGATTATTCTTTTTCTTGTTGTTCATCGTTCGTTCAGCAATTTAACATCTTCCGTTTGTTTGAAGATTTTGTTGGATTGAATTCGGTTAGTAAGGTTGGAAATTTCGATTCCTTAAAAGAGAATTTGAGAGGACAAAAAGCAAAGTGTGAGTGAGATAAAAGCCATATTGAGAGATACACGAGAGCTGTGAGGGAGAGATTTCTTTATTTCTTTTGTTTCTAACACTTTTCCAGCGTCAATTGTCACGCCCCAACCCCAAACTACCCTAATTTAAATGGTTATTAGTAGAAATTGTAATTGTAATATTAAACACCGAGCATGAACTATGTACAAACTACTACAAACTTTTTCCGTTTATAATATTCAGACATAAATACATATAAAGTTTAATGTTCTGCTACAACCTACATAAACTCCCCGAGGACCCCAGAGACTAATTGAACGCCAGACATGACAGTAACTCCAAACTCCTGGGTACCTGCAAAACTAAACCCTGTGTGGAGGTGAGTACGCCACATCGACTCACCAATAAACAACAACATATAAACACAAACATATTTAATTACTAATATAAATCCTGTAAGGTTATAATCACATCCGTACAACAAAATATATCAATCCCCAACCATAGTAGAATCAGAATCATATAATTTACATCCTCGATCAATTTACTGTATCAATCACAATAAATCAAATAGCACCATCGATCAGTAGAAATTAAATATGCAAGGCACAATCAATGCAATCGATGTGCAACTCATACATGTCATGACTCACACACCCGGGCCCATTCCGGATCCAATCCGGTACCAGATCCAATCTGGAATTATATATAAGGCACTACGGCCATCCGAATCCAATCCGGAAAATAAATATGGCAATGTAGCCGAATAACTCCCGTCCAACGAGAGTACCAAGATCCAATCTTGGATTTTTATGCATATGACATGACATAACAAATCGTGCTATGCATGACCCATATCTCAATCTCAATCAAATATATCATGACCAATCACATGACATATCACACCATATCATATAATCACCTGATATGTATCACACAACCTCATATCTCGATATCACATACATATAATCACAGTATATGATTCATCCCAATCAAATATGAAATTATCCAATCCATAAGTCAATTCAAAATATATCACATATCACAAAATCAATTAATATCGATATCATATAATCAAATAATCATACGCATGATATTTATGCTATAAGTTTTACCCACTTAACTCAATCAGAACCACGTCACAATTTACACATTAATAATCAATAATATAAATCAATCCAACTCACAGCATCAAGTCAAATCATATAATCAATTAATCACATATTTGATTTTATTTAGTATCCAGATATTTTAAGTTATAGTGGACCACCTGATATGCTGCGAACACTAATTCTCGTGCCCTTCACATGTCTTGCGCATCCCATCACATAAGTATCCTTACTTAAACAAGTCACCCATATAAAATAACTCATTCATAATGCTCGTTGGTAACCCAAAAATCAATCAAGGACAACTAAAATATGTCAGAACATAACCTCTTTCTCACTTCAGTCTACTTCTATGGCATACCATCCCCAAAATATACAAAATTAGCCTTCACATATAACTATGAAGATATAACCATCTCAGTTAGGTTCCATTACAAACAAACGGATCACAAAAACAATCAACGAGCTATAAGATACACCAACTTCTTTAGAACCACCTAAAGCTGATTCTTTACGCAGAAAACTGAACCACCCATACTCTATGATTTATCATAAATTCTAAAAGAAGACATCAAGCCTTGAAATTTTACAGACATACCACCACCCTCAAACATAATATCCAGAAAATAATTCACACTTAACTAACCAACATAGGTTCATCAAACCTTCACATAAACAGCCATGCACTCAAGCAGTTTTGAACTTCCAGAACACTTATTACTGATTCCAAGACCCATAAAAGCCTATTTTACACATAACACCTATTGGAAATAGGTACCAAAATGACCCTATAACAATCTAATTTCTTAAATAATCACCCAAACCCTTCATAAGATACAAAGAACTTCAGATATAGACTCAACACTATAACTTACCCCAAACTGTCAAAATTAGTTCAACCTGAACATCATAAGTTCTAAGAATTTTCCCAACCAAACCACTTCTTCTCTAAACCTGACATTTAAACCTCAATTCAAGCACTACAACCTCTATATTCAAAAATTGTTTTACAAATTTATTCCAATTATAAGCTGTCAAGTCACAATTCTCAACACAGCACATCAAACTCGGATTTTAAAACCTGGACAGCAGCACTTTTATTTTCTAACCCAAAACGACACTTTTCTGAAAATAAACTATATCAAAATTGGTACCAAAATGAAGCTCTATCAGTCTAGTATTCCAAAATATCAAGAAAAATTCAATTTGGATAAATTATCTATCAATTACTACTACAACACTACAAACTACAGCAAATTCGTTGTTGATAGCCAGTTTTCCCTTTTCATCTTCTAAAATTCATAACTAAATCTAGAGTTTTTCAAAAATCCTAAAATTTAAACCACAATACCAATACTCAGCTTAGAATCACAGAAAATTCACAAACCACCATCTACCCCTCCGAAGTCCTCCAAATCAGACCCAAAACAACCTGCAAACCAAAACTCCAGCCCAAACCAAACCCTAAACACAAGTTCATGATCATCTTCCACTCCGATTCTCAACCCCGAACAAGAACAAAAATATGATGATTGTAGAATAACTCACCTGGGATTAGAAAGATGATTTGACAGGAATAATTGAGTTTGAATCCCATTCCTTCCTAGCTCTCCTCTTCGTTTGATCGATCTATCTCTTTGATTTCTCGCTCTCTCTCTCTCTCTCTCTTTTTCTTCTCTTTCTATTTTCTTTCTTGTTCTTCCCTTCGTTTCATTCTCCCGTTTTTTTTTTCTTCTTATCTCAATTAGGGTACTCATTCTTACGGAAATGCTCAACTGCCCGAGACGGGATTCCCGTCATCCAAGTTGAAACATGACACGTAAGTAAGAAAGAGAAATTAAATTTTACACGCAAAATTAGTTTTACGCAAAAAAAATATTTTTTATTTAAAAAAAAAAAATTATTTACGCAACATTTTTTATTTAATTATATTACTTTATCTCCCCTATCTACTATTCCTCTCCTCTCGTCATAATTGTTTGCGCAGAATCTTATCAATTTCATCAAAACCTAGGTGAAAATAGTCTGCAATTCATCTCATTCGAATTTACTTTTTCAAGGTACGCTTTCAACTAATTATATTTCAATAAAAATATAGTACTATAATTTAATACAGTATGTTGAATAAATAGGTTTATGATGATTTAATCTCAAGTTCTCGATAATATATGCAAGACAGGTTGGGTTTAGTACACGAATTGATAATAGCAAGAAGAATAAGGTATGATGATTTAATCTCAAGTTCTCGATAATATATGCAAGACAGGTTGGGTTTAGTACACGAATTGATAATAGCAAGAAGAATAAGGAAACAGGTGAGCTCGTTTGGAAATTGTTTGTATGCTCAAAAGAGGGAATAACAGACTAAACATGGCAAAACAAATTAAAAATATATATTTACGCAACATTTTTTATTTAATTATATTACTTTATCTCCCCTCTCTACTATCCCTCTCCTCTCGTCATAATTATTTGGCAAAATCTTATCAATTTCATCAAAACCTAGGTGAAAATAGTCTGTAATTCATCTCATTCGAATTTACTTTTTAAAGTATGCTTTCAACTAATTATATTTCAATAAAAATATAGTATTATAATTTAATATAGTATGTTGGATAAATAGGTTTATGATAATTTAATCTAAGTTCTCGATAATATATGTGCTTTTTTATTTTAATGTAGCAGCATGATGGGAGATGAACAAGAAAATACTGGTTTCGTTCCACATGTAACGATTGGTGTTCTACCCACAATCGGTCAAGAATTTCTATCACCGGACGAAGCTAAGGAATTTTACAATAAATATGCAAGACAGGCTGGGTTTAGTACACGAATTGATAATAGCAAAAAGAATAAGGAAACAGGTGAGCTCGTTTGGAAATTGTTTGTATGCTCAAAAGAGGGAATAACAGACGAAACATGGCAAAACAAATTAAAAAATAGCGTGCCTCGGTCTGGTGAAAGATTCCGTGGACATACTCGAAGTGGATGTGAAGCAAGAATGTCTATTGTGAAGTCCAAAGATAAACATGCATGGATTGTGAGCCAGTTTATTGAAAGACATAATCATGTTTTGACTACACCTAGTAAGATTCACTTACTAAAGTCACATCGAAATGTATCAACCACGAAGAAGGCTCTCGTACAACAGTTAACCGAAGCAAATGTTCCTACTTGTCAGCAAGTGAGATTATTGGAAATAGATGCAGGAGGTCCATCATCGGTTGGTTGTTTAGAAAAGGACATTCGAAATCATGAAAGGGACGTTAAAAGTGAGCTATTTTAACATGGTATCAGAGCGGGAGCTCGATCCTGTTTGTGAGTGGTTATTGTTGAATGCCACTTGTGAGTTGTCCCACATCGAATAATTGTGAGAGGGGAGTCTATGATATAAGCCTAGGGAGTTCTCCTACTTAGTACCATATGGTTTTGAGATAGATTGAGGCTCTCTAGTGCATATTCGGGCTCCCGCTCTCGTGTGTGCGCTAGGCGTGGGACCGCACTTGAACACCCCCATTTGAAATTTAACATGGTATCAGAGCGGGAGCTCGATCCTGTTTGTGAGTGGTTATAACCACCCTTTGACTAGGACTCACAAGTGGAGGGTGTGTGTTGAAGGCCACTTGTGAGTTGTCCCACATCGAATAATTGTGAGATCCTGTTTGTGAGTGGTTATAACCACCCTTTGACTAGGACTCACAAGTGGAGGGGGTGTGTTGAAGCTCTCAAGTGCATAATCGGGCTCACATATGGTTTTGAGATAGATTGAGGCTCTCAAGTGCATAATCGGGCTCCCGCTCTCGTTATAAGCCTAGGGAGTTCTCCTACTTAGTACCATATGGTTTTGAGATAGATTGAGGCTCTCAAGTGCATAATCGGGCTCCCGCTCTCGTGTGTGCGCTAGGCGTGGGACCGCCTAGGGAGTTCTCCTACTTAGTACCATATGGTTTTGAGATAGATTGAGGCTCTCAAGTGCATAATCGGGCTCCCGCTCTCGTGTGTGCGCTAGGCGTGGGACCGCACTTGAACACCCCCATTTGAAATTTAACATGGTAACGCAGAAACATTGATCCAACATTTTAACGGAGAAGGAGAGAAATGCGAACTTTTACAGTTGGATATTTAATTTTTATAAATTTTTATACATTTGGATTACAGTTCTCATTATTGTCAAGTCAATTTTATGTTGATTTATTTGGAATTCACTCTACTAGCCACAATAATTTGTTTGTTTTAAGTAGTCTGCTTTTGACCCTCTAATTTTACTATTTTCTTATCTCGTTCTTTGTATAGGTACATTATCGTTCTTCTTTGTATAGGTACATTATCGTTCTTATGATGAAGGATCAGATCTTCAACATTTTGATTTTTTTTTGTGTCATGTCTTTTATTTTATATAAATAAAATACTTGAGAAAAAAAATGAAGAAGATTCTAGCAAATAAATATGAAAAAATGTTGCGTAAATAAAAAAATTATGAAATAATGTTGCGTAAATAAAAAGTATAATTTTTTTTATGAGAAAATGTTGTTAAAAAATTATGAAATAATGTTGCGTAAATAAAAAATATAATTTTTTTTATGAGAAAATGTTGTAAATAAAAAATTATGAAAACATGTTGCGTAAATAAAAAATATTTTTTTTGCGTAAAACTAATTTTGCGTGTAAAATTTAATTTCTCTTTCTTATTTACGTGTCATGTTCCAACTTGGATGACGGGAATCCCGTCTCGGGCAGTTGAGCATTTCCGATTATTAAGAATCAGCAAATAGCTGAGTATTACAAAGAGCTATGTAGTGTTTATATACAAAAGAATATGGGCTAAAATAATAGGAGAAGCCTAGTAGTAATAGGAGTCCAGTAACATAAACATATATGGGCCTATAGAATTAGAATAGGAATATGACAAGTAAATATAATCTCTATTAAGTTTGATGACCGAATGAATCGAAACTCTTTCATATTTAGTCTTCTGAGTCCTGTCCCAGAAGAGTTGCAAATAAAATGTGTTATGTGTTCGAAAAGAAACTGGCACATTTTGTGAGACCAAAAAAGTATAATTATAATTTAATTTTAATATACAATTAGTCAATTGTATTTTTACCTATTTTTTAACTTACTATTTTTTTTCACTCTAATAAATATACTATATTTTCTTAATCTTACTATTTGGACAAATAAAAAAAAATACATACAGAAGATTGTGTTATACTCTCTTACTATTTGGACAAATAAAAAAAAATACATACGAGAAGATAGGCACAGTTCTTTGTAAACGGAGGTAAGAGAAATGTAGTAAAAAAATATCTACGTGAAAATTATTTTTTACTCTAGGAGCACTTAAAAAATTTCATATGAAAGTAGGTACATTTTTATTACTCCATCGCGTTTGCATAGAGAAAATGATGTCAATTTTAAGCAAAAAAAAGTAAGTAAATAAAATAACACAAAAAACTAAAGCCCGAGTGCTTGGCAAAACAAAGGTCACCTATCATATGATAAATGGGTGATTAGTTCATGTACATTATCACTGATCATCTCAACCAAAAATATTCGGTATCTAGAGCGTCCTTCGCGGAGATTTTTCTTTACAAATTGGGGTTTGGGCAAAGGAAAATAGTCAGGTGGAATTCACAAGATATTCTGGCTCAGAAATTGTATTCCGGTAGTCATGAATAAAAGACATGCTCTTCAAGTGCTTGCCACAATGCCTCAAAGAGATATTTCTCACTTCCTCAATTCAAATTTGAGCCACTTCAATTCATATATCTATATCTATATGTATAAAACAAGAAGAGAAATTTAATTAATCAACACATTCAATTTTTTTGTTCTTTGCATTCACATTATTTCATCATTTACATTCAAATATGTGTTGCAACGGAATCAACACATCTAACTATTTTTAAGTCCATCTATTTTTATTACGATAGAACTTTGTCCTTTGTAAAAATATTTAATAAATATTTTTATAATTTCGTGCACGTAAATCCTATTTATTTTAAAATTGACAGTTTTATAATTAACTTTTAAAATAGCTTATTTTAATAGATGCCCTGCTGGACTATTTTGTTTAAACCCACATGTATTCTTAAATGAAAATCTAACAAAAAAAGTCAATGACTCTTTCTTTATCTTATCTTTCAATTGAATGCTAACTTATTTTAACATCCAAAATTCACAACTTGATTTAAAAAACAAAAACAAAAAACAACTTACATATATGTAAGTAACACCAAAACCAGGCACTTCATTATATACTCACAGTTTGATTATTCCAAAAACCATGGCAGCTTATGCATCCTTGATTTCTCTGATGCAAGTCATTGATGATCTCGAATATCATCCTTCCCCTCCGATTTCTCTCGACAAACAACTAGTTGAATCCATCACTCAACGCATCACATACTTGGAAGAATTTCTCCATTCCTACAGTAGTAGTGGTCCTGTTGCCGACGATGATGAAGAAGTCGCCGATCCATTGGAGATGCGAATTGCAGGCGCAGCTTTTGCAGCCGAAGATGCTATTGAGTATCATATTGTGGACTGTATCAACCACAAAAAGAAGAAAAAAAAGGCAAACGATGATGAAAAGGCCAAATCCCTCA
Source organism: Euphrasia confusa (assembly GCA_954870475.1). Classification (NCBI taxonomy): domain Eukaryota; kingdom Viridiplantae; phylum Streptophyta; class Magnoliopsida; order Lamiales; family Orobanchaceae; genus Euphrasia; species Euphrasia confusa. The sequence continues at coordinate 27,928,843 of OX940968.1, read as the reverse complement.
ACCGATGCTACCGTATCCTGCGAAGTGTGATTAAAGAGATGGATTCGATCAAAAAAGTTGTGGAAGATACACAGAAGATAAAGAAGGTGCCGCTGGTCCATAATCAAGTGAGCACGACAAATGTCAATGCATCTGTTGCTGATCGAAGTGAAACCTTGGTGGGGTCCGATGGCGTCTTGATCGAAATCATGGAAAAGCTCGACGGAGGCCAACTTGATTTCCAAGTCATCCCGATCGTGGGAATGGGCGGTATAGGTAAGACCTTTCTTGCCAAAACTATTTACACTAAACCACTTATTAAGGAGCGTTTTGATATCTGTACTTGGGCTACGATTTCTCAACACTATGACACAAAACAAATCCTCTGTGAGCTTCTCAACACCAACAAGGAACAACAGAGTGTAGATGAATTGGGATTAGAGCTCCATAAATATTTATTTGGCAGAAGGTTTTTTATTGTGATGGATGATATGTGGAGTATCGATTCATGGGATCAGATACAACGCTTCTTTCCTAACAACGGTAACGGCAGTCGAGTGCTGGTGACGACCAGGCTATCCCAATTGAGTTCGCAACTAACAACTAATTATAGTCTCAACATGAGTTTCTTAGATAAGGCTAGCAGTTGGGATCTGTTCTCCAAAACAGTATTCGGTGAGAACAGTAGCTGCCCTCCTGAACTGGAGGAAATCGGAGAGAAGATTGTGGACAACTGCAAAGGTCTTCCTTTATCAATATCTGTGGTGGGAGGTCTTCTGAAAACTATGGACGGCACTCGTGCAACTTGGGAATCAATACGAGACAACTTTACCTCGGTGGTGAATATGAGGGACGACAAAAATTGTTTGAGATTGTTGAAGCTGAGCTATAATCATTTGCCTGTATACTTAAAACCATGTTTTTTATACATGGGAGTGTTTAAGGAGGACCAAAGGATTTGTGTCTCTAGGCTTGTCCTGCAATGGGTTTCCGAAGGATTTCTTAAACCAACGAAAGGCGAAGCTTTGGAGATTACCGGTAGAGGTTTCGTACAGGACCTCGTCGGAAGAAATCTCATTTTAATTGATGAGTTGGGTTCTACAGGGAGCATAAAGTATTGCAAAATTCACGATTTGGTTAGGGACATGTGCTTGAAAGAAGGTCAGAAAGAAGGGTTTTATCATGTCATGGGGAAATGTAATCATCCTTCATCTCAGGGCATGAATGCCCAACGCCGGGTTATTATACCTGATAACTCTTTCAAAGAGTACAACATACGTGGTGACTTGAGATTTATGTCACACACTCGCTCGATGTTTTGCGAATATGGTAGTAGGGTTCCATTATGCAAGAATCTGGTATTACTGAGGACATTACAGGTGTATGATGAAATGGACTTGAATTCTGTTGTGTCTCGCTATGTCAACCTGCGACACCTTGCTATGGAAGCTTTGGAATTCTGTTGTGTCTCGCTATGGAAGCCATTCCTTCCCTCTATTAGCCACCTTTGGAATTTGCGTACGCTTGTTGTTTCTTATTCTTCCGATGTTGAGCCCATCCTGGTCGTAGATTTCTGGGAAATGACTCAGCTTAGGCATATGAATTTCATCAAGGATTCTGCTTATCTCCCGGATCCTCCAAGCTGCGATGGGAGAGATGGTGATGCGGTGGTCATCATGGAAAATCTACACACCCTTAAAGGAATATGGAATTTCAAATTTAGAAATGGGGTGGTTAAGAGAATTCCCAATATCAAAAAATTGGATCTGAAGTATGATGATGATGATGATGGTGAAGGTGATGGTGATGATAATGATGATGTTGATTCGAATGATGAAGATAATGTTGATTCGGATGATGATGTGTATTTTTTGTGCAATATGAAATATCTGTGTGGATTGGAATCACTATCCGTCGAATTTTTATCCCGAAGTAGGCTGTTAACTCCTTTGCAGAAGATTACCTATCCACAATCCCTTAAGAAGTTGAGTCTTATTTTGGACTTTGAGCATGAATGGGGCGACATGCTGGAAAAGATCGGTTCGTTGCCTCTTCTCGAGAAGCTCATATTAATGTTTGGGCGCTTCGAGAAAGGGAAGTGGGAAATAGCCCAAGGACAATTCCCCTGCCTCAAGTCCTTAAAAATGAACTGGACTGCGGTGGAAAACTGGACTGCGGTGGAAGAGGATTCTTCCATCCTTCCACGACTTGAACATCTTCATCTTGAAGATTTGGATGAGCTGAAGAAGATCCCTTTTGAGCTTGGAAACATTGATACCCTGAAGAGTATAAAGTTGAAATGGTGTGGAGAAGGAGTGGTGAAGTCTGTGAAAGAGATGTTCGATGAGCAAGTCGAGTTACAAGGCGGGGAGGATCAACTGAGTTTTCACGTTGAGGTTAAGGTTAGAGAGGAGCAACAACACCTCATGAGCTTAGCGGCTTCTAACTTTTATGTCAGCGTGTCGTCCTAAACGGATAGTATCTCTCAAGTTTTACTTCCTACTTTTTTTTAAAATTGATTTTGTAATATTGCAGAAAGACTCGAATTCTCAACTTCTATGTTATTTTAATTAGGCTGATACAAATTATATATAATTAAAATTATAAAAATAAATTAAAAGTTACAGCTATAATTGTATTTTAAAACAAAAAATTAAGTAATTTTTTTAGTGCAAAAATATAACTAGAGTAAGTTGCTATGCAGTAATATAACTAGAATTAAAGTGCAAAAATATTCAAAAAACTAAAAAACTAAATATGAAATGAGTTATATATTCTATCTTATTATTAAGAGTTTGTACACTTTTTTTTTTATAATTCATAAAGAAAAAAAGTGTACATAAAGAAAAGGTATTTTTAGGAAATAGTGTCTCTTGGTTTTACTTATTATAAATTACACTTTATGATTTTCACTGTTCAATAAAAGGGTCTATATTTTACACTTTGTTAGATATTAGGGGTCTGACATATTTTTTATTATGTTTAGGGGCATTCTTTGAAATATACAAAATCCAAAATACCCTTATGCTAAAAAATTAACAAATATAATTAGTAAATTAATTTAATTAATAATTAAATTATAAATTAATGTAATTTATCATTTATAGGAATAATTAATTTCTAAGCGTTTTCGTTCAAAATTTAATACTGAATTCATTCATAATTAATTGAATTAATTAGTATTCTAGTCAATGACATAATTTTTGTTTATGAAATTTATAACTATACTAGTTCAGTGTATTTTATGACATAAATACGCTAGTTTTAATGTAGAAATGACATTAAAAAGTAATCATTACTACAATATAACTATTATAGTTATTAACAAATCACGCAAAACTCTACAACATAACTATTATAGTAGTTATTAACAAATCACAGCAAAACTCAAATTTTACAGTAATTATCAATGTAGAGAAACTACATAGATAATTCCCAAAAAATGATTGATCTCTTCTCCTATCTTCAATTGATCCATCTACAAAACAAAAAAAACATATGAGAGAAATAAAATTTATGGTGAGAGTTTGCATATAATGAACTACGTATAACACACGATGTAATTTGTACTTGGCAAAGAATAAATAATTGACATCAATTTATCTATATAATGTCTATAGTAGATTATAAAATATCAACAAAAAATTACTTAATCTGTCAAATGTCTATAGTAAATTACAATATATCAATAAAAAAATTACTTTAATCTATCAAATTTCTATAGTAGATTATGATATATCATTAATAAAAAAAATCACTTAATATATCAAATATCTATAGTAGATTACAAAATATCAATAAAAAAATTATTTAATCTAAAAAATGTCTACTGTAGATTACAAAATATCAATTAAAAAAATTCAATAAAAAAATCACTTAATTTATCATTTTGGGTAAATACCACTTGTTTAATTAGATGTTACAATGATAATATGAGTAATTTCTAGCAAAACTTTGATATCTATAGTAGATATGTATAAGTACACTAAGTTTTACAATGACTTTGGTTTAAAGAAAATATTTGAGAAACAAAAATAAAATCAATTGTTCACTCTATGATATCTATGCTAGATAAAACAAAAAGCATCAACAACCAAACTAAGTACTCCAAACATATTAAAAATCATTTCATTGTAATCACCTCCACCAAAACACATGCATACAAAATACATACAGTCAAAACCCAAATTGTATTAAAGATTGTGTTGGACTAAAAAATGGCAAACAATAAAATCTTGTAGAGAATTGGGAAAGTAGGAGGAGGCACTTTCACCTCCAAATTAAATACTTATCAATCACTGTAGAAAAAACAAATCCAAAATAACAACAATAATAATTATTTGAGAATCCTCATACAACTAGTGTTGTGTTAATTTTAAAAACTAAATCCATTAACCTAGCTTTGACGTAGCATTAATTTTATATAAAAATCGAAATGAAATTTGTATATTCAATTCATATATTGAACAACCGATTATTATCTATTTCAGTTTTGTTAATTTTAATACAACGAATCAATTGCAGATTGATATTAAAAATTAAAAAAGTAGTACTAACCATGAAAAATAATTTGGGGAATCAACCAAATCAACCGGCAGTCCGTGCAGATTTGGATTCTAGCATTGTATTTGTTGATAATTTCGTAGTCTTCATTAATTTTTTCGGATATTCGTTGGGGAGTTGCAGATCGCCGTGCTATAGGGTTTTCGAAAGAATGAACGCAACGTCTCTTTGGGAAAGTAGTTTTGAAATATTTAATTCGTATATTTAGGCCTATTCTTTTGGACTTAATTTCAGTTCATTTCAGTTCAGTACAATTCAGTTCTATTCAGTTCAGTTCAGTTTCAGTTCGGTTTTAACAACAACAACATAATAATAATAATAATAATAATAATAATAATAATAATAAAAATTAATGTCAATAAATATTAAATGTTTGTAATATTGAAAAAAATCACGAAAAATACAAAATTTAAATAATCGGTCAATCTACTTCCATATGATCTACCTCCTTATCATTTTGTTGTACTCCATCTTCATGCTCTTCGGTGTTGTTATCTTTCCAAATAGTTTCGGCTATATCCATCCTTACCTTAGACATGAGCTTCATTCGATTTTTGTCATCCAAGTTTGTATATGTTCTCCTACTGGCAACATCATGATGTACAATTGGAATACCACTTTCGTGCATTCGTATGAAATTATGAAGTGTGAAACAAGAAACAATAATTGACATTTGATACTTTTGTGATATTTGAGGCATAATTTTCAACACCTTCCACCTTTTTTTCAACTGACCAAAAGCACATTCAACTTTCATTCTTAATGAAGAATGTTGGTAATTGAAATGTTCTGAAATTTCTCTAGGTAGTCCATGCTTATATTCCGGAATATGATATCTGATGTTGGGATCGCAAATAGGAGACAAATATCCAAGAGTATTAAGATATCCAAAGAGTCTACCAAATAGTATTTACCTACAACGTAAAATAAATTTTGCATCAAAATTAAAGAAACAATGTGCTATAATAATCTTATATTATTTATTATTTTTAATGGTTATGTAAATTATATAGTAATTTTGTGTAATATCGAAACTTCTAAAAAAAAAAAATAGTGTCGTAAATACGTATACTTTGAGTATTCACATGAACAATATATTTGAATTTATCGATAAACCATAAAAGTTATAGAATGTAAATCATTTTTAATTTGGTTGCTTTGACGACATGCTGGAAAGGATCGGTTCGTTGCCTCTTCTCGAGAAGCTCAGATTATCGTTTGGTTGCTTCGAGAAAGGGAAGTGGGAAATAGGCCAAGGACAATTGCCCAGCCTCAAGTACTTAGAAATGAACTACTGTCGGGGTCTCAAAAACTGGACTGCGGTGGAAGAGGATTCCTCCATCCTTCCACGACTTGAACATCTTCATCTTGAAATATTAGGAGATCTGAAGAAGATCCCTTTTGAGCTTGGAAACTGTTAGTAATATTTAATTAGTATATTTTGTATTCTATTATGCTTATCTTTTCCCGTTCTTTACGTTACTATATATCTAGCATCAATAAAATTATTATGCTTGAAGCAAATATATTATTCTCTATCATGGTATCAGCCTAATTGGCTGGAAACCCTAGTCTCCGCCAAAAATTTCTTCTCCTCTCTTCAAATATTTTTCTTCCGTCAAGGCCGCACCAGAAATCCCCGTTCTTCTTCTTCCCACCATAATTAACATGGCAGTCCTCACTGCTACCGGTTTCGGAAGAAATCGAGGTCGCGATGTCAAAAATCAAAGAGGTCATGGCAGCTCCAGCACCTCACCTTTGAGTTCTAGCAACAATTGCGGTCGCCAAAATTTTACATCGCGCTGTTATTTATGTCGTGAAACAGATCATGATGCCTTCGATTGTCCCAAGCGTTTTGACCGTGCATATAATCGCTCTTGTCGATCGACGAATACGACAAACCTTGCTGAAGCTCTTTCCGCCGGCTGTAACGTATCTCTAACTCCTTCGTCTGATTGGTACCTAGACACGGGTGCTTCCGCTCACATGGCCACGGATCCAAGTCATCTCGAAAACGTCTCTACTTATTTTGGTACAGATCATGTCACGGTCGGAAACGGTGCGAACTTATCGATCTCTCATATTGGCTCTCTTCAGATTTCACATAATTTGACCTTACGAGATGTTTTCGTTGTGCCTGGGCTAACCAAAAATTTATTATCCGTTAGTCAACTCACTCGTGATCATCCAGTCACATTTATTTTTCATGCTTCACACTTTTGTATTCAAAATCGGTTCACAGGACAGGTTCTCGCCACCGGCACTCATGATCAAGGACTCTATTCGCTGGACTTTAAAGCTCATGCCCTTGCTACAGTCCTTGGGAATAAACGCTTGCATGCGTCTTTTGAATTATGGCATTCGAGACTTGGGCATGTTGCTCCTTCTATTGTTGGTTCTTTAAGTAAACTTGGTTTATTATCGGTTACAGCTTTGCTTCCATTAACAACTCTTTGCAAGACTTGTCAATTAGCAAAAAGCACCCGGTTATCTTTCGCTCTCAATTCTAAACGTGCTTCTAATAGTTTGGATTTGATTCACTGTGATTTATGGGGGCCCGTGCCTGTCATGAGCATTACCGGTTTCCGCTACTACGCTGTCTTCATTGACGATCACTCTCGGTTCTGTTGGTTTTACCCGTTGCGCACAAAATCAGAATTTGTTGATATCTTTCTCACTTTTCAACGGTTTGTTGAAAATCAATTTTCTCGAAAGATTAAACGATTTCAGAGTGATGGAGGCACGGAGTTTACTAATCACCGTCTACAGTCTCATCTTGCATCCTGTGGTATTCATCATCTCATGTCATGTCCTCATACACCAGCTCAAAACGGGAGGGCCGAACGAAAACATCGTCATATAACCGAAATGGGACTTGCTTTGCTTTTTCACTCTTCGACTCCTTTATCTTATTGGGTTGACGCTTTTAGTACCGCGGTCTACACCATCAATCGGCTGCCCAGTGAGATTCTTGGTAATAAATCTCCATTCGATATACTTTTTGGTCGATCGCCCGCTTACGATTGCTTTCATGTGTTTGGTTGTCGTGTATATCCTTGTCTCCGAGACTATACAAGAACGAAATTCGACCCACGTAGTCAACCGTGTGTGTTTTTGGGATACAGTCTCCATCATAAGGGTTTCCGTTGCCTGGACCCTTCAACTCGCCGCATGTACATCACTCGGCATGCTAGATTTGACGAAGAAAATTTTCCCTTTGCATCTCCAGGGTCAGGGAAGTCTCCACCATCCTCCTTCCCAGTTTTATCTGAATTTCTAGATGCATGTGATCTACCAGCTAATGCGCTTCCTCGTAAGCCCGACAATCCTTCGTCATCTGGTTTTACTACGAATTCCTTGCCGGTACCACTTCTTTGCTCAGCTGACGACTGTCCCCAGCCGGCGGGGCCGCTACCACCTACGGTACCTCATGTACAGCAGCCCGCGGGGCCGCTACCACCTACGGTACCTCATGTACAGCAGCCCGCGGGGCCGCTACAACCTACGGTACCTCCTGTGCAGCAGCCCCCTCACCCGCTGCCACCTCCTTCCGCTGGTCAAGGAACAAATATGCAACCTACAGCCTCTACACGGTCTCATCCGATGAGGACACGTGCCCAATCGGGCATTTTTAAAACTCGTTATCCTGCCGACGTTGCCTTTATTGAGTCACATTGTCTATATTCCGCCCTCACCGCTACCTCTGAACCTAAAGGGATCAAGATTGCTCTTAAGCATCCTGAATGGGTACTCGCCATGAATGAAGAAATCGACGCTCTTCGTCGCAATCATACATGGGACCTTGTCCCTCGACCCCATAATACAAACATTGTTGGATCCAAATGGGTTTATCGGACAAAATATCTTGTAGACGGTTCTATCGATCGCTACAAGGCTCGTCTTGTAGCACAGGGTTTCAGCCAACTTCCTGAGTTTGATTTTACACACACATTCAGTCCGGTTGTCAAGGCCTCCACCGTTCGTATCATTCTTTCGTTGGCTATCATGCAGTCTTGGCCATTACACCAACTTGACGTCAAGAATGCTTTTCTAAACGGTGTTCTCGATAAACCGGTCTTCATGGAGCAACCACCTGGTTACATCGACCCATTACATCCTAATCATGTATGTCGCCTTCGAAAAGCATTATACGGGCTCCGTCAAGCACCCCTCGCTTGGTACCAACGACTTCGAGCATTTCTCCTTCACCTTGGATTTACTTGTAGCACTGCAGATACTTCCCTTTTTATTTTCCGCCGCCAGAATCTCCTTATCTACCTTCTCGTCTATGTTGACGATATTATCGTCACTAGCAACAACGTCTCTCTACGTAAGTTGATGACTCGACTGAGCAAAGAATTTGCTTTAAAAAATCTTGGTCGTCTCGGCTACTTTCTTGGCCTGGAAGTATCTTACCCTTCCTCAGGCTTATTTCTTAGTCAATCAAAATATGCTAGGGATATTCTTATCCGCGCCGATCTATTGGACTCCAAACCGATCGCTACTCCGCTTGCACCCGGGGCCTCGTTCACCTCTACGGGTGTCCCTTTTTCGGATCCTACCCTTTATCGATCGTTGGTTGGCGCCTTACAATATTTGACCATTACTCGCCCCGATCTTTCATATTCCGTTAATACGGTGAGTCAGTTTCAGCAACAACCGACTATTGATCACTTCCAGGCAGTTAAACGAATTCTTCGTTACGTGAAGGGTACTCTTGGTTATGGACTGTCCTTTTCTCCGGGTACGTCTTCCCTTCTTGGTTACTCTGATGCTGACTGGGCTCGCTGCATAGACACTCGTCGCTCTACTTATGGTTATGCTATTTTTTTGGGTCTGAACCTTGTTTCCTGGAGTGCAAAGAAGCAGCCCACCGTTTCTCGATCGAGCTGTGAGGCTGAGTATCGTGCCTTGGCCAACACCTGCGCCGAACTCATTTGGGTTCGCAATCTTCTTCGCGACTTGTACGCTCTCCCGTCACAACCGCCTGTTCTTCTTACAGATAATCGGAGTGCATTGTTCCTTACCCAAAATCCTATTTCGCACAAGCGCGCCAAACATATAGATATCGACTGCCATTTTGTTCGGAAGCTTGTTGAATCGGGTCGTCTCTCCACTCGATTTGTGCCCTCCAACCTACAGCTCGCTGATGTCTTCACCAAAAGCTTGTCTCGACCTTTATTCGAAATGTTTCGGTCCAAGCTTCGCGTTCATGACCGTCCTACGCTTAGCTTGCGGGGGGGGGGGGGGGGGGGGGGGTGTTAGTAATATTTAATTAGTATATTTTGTATTCTATTATGCTTATCTTTTCCCGTTCTTTACGTTTCCTTAGACTATATATTTAGCATCAATAAAATTATTATGCTTGAGGCAAATATATTATTCTCTATCAGAAACATTGATACTCTCAAGAGTATAAAGTTGGATGATTTATTTGTTTTTGTGTCGTTTTTCCGTTGTCTTTAGTCTCGTCTCGTGTCTCTTTGTTTCGCTTTTTAGTGTCATCCTCATGTCTTGTGGTAGTTTTGATGTTGTGATTGAGTGCGCAGGTTCCTGAGTGTATTCGAATGAAAAAGCCGAAGAAACGGGTGTTATCGATCAATAGCGAGAGGAGTCGACTCCCAGCAGGACCAGGCGCCCGCCTGGTCCCTAGCCGCCCGCCAACAGCCCCAAGCAGCCGCCCGCCCGCATCTCATGCGAGCGCTTCCTCAGCTGGGCAGACCCCCTGCCATTGGCCCCAAGCGAGCGCCTCATCAGCAAGCGGCCGCCCGCGATGGTCACCAAGCGCCCGCCAGGTGACCAAGCGGCCGCTTGCTCGCTTGTCCAGAAACCTGTTATTTCAACAAGGCGCCCGCTCCTGCTTCAGCCGCCCGCTTGCCAGGCGTCGCTAGCGCTCGCTCTGTACCCAGGCGGCCGCTTGGCCCTACGTTCAGCTTTGACCGATGTTGACCGACGAAATCGTTGTACTATAAGTAGGGTTTCGACCCGAAGAAACAAGCACGCTTTTTTTTTACTTTATTTTTCTGCACGTTTGGAGAAGACTCGAGACTCAATTCCCTAGGTTTTCAATTCTCGCTTTTCACGCTTTTGATTCACGAACGAAAATCGGGGTTAGCACCGATCCTTGTTTGATCTTGAACGATTAATCTAGTAAGAATTTTCCCTTTTCATCTTAGTTTATTTTAAGTTTTTATTACTTGTTGCTATCTTAATATTGCTCAATTAATTGTTCTTCTTAATTATTTGTTCTCGTTGTTATGAATTCAAACATCATTATTTATTTCGTAAACCTAGTTATGAGTAGCTAAACCCTTTGCTAGAGTTAGGGGGATTCAAGCTCGGGTTAGGGTTTGAGATTTACGTCATCATCTAATGTGTTCGATTATTAGCTAATTAAATTCAAAACTCTTGTTTGAGGCTTAGGAGCAATTACGAGACATTGGGTAATCGAATTTATTAAAGTCAACCGGAGACGGACATTTTAACGTTTAGTTGTTTCTCGTAAATCGAAATCCCGTACTTGATGCTTGATGAACCCGAAACTCTAGTTTCCATTCTATTAATTACTCCCGTTGTTTCTTCGTTGAATTATTTTAGTTTTTATTTTTAGCACTTGTTAATTTAGTTTAAAAACAAAACAAACCCCAAACCATGCATTATGCTATACTTTCTTTTCATGTTATTTTTGCAACCACTTGAATATTAGTACGAGTACCGATAGTAGTGTTTCTCGAGAGACCGACTCGGGCGAGTTGCTTCGGCAACTAGTTCGGAATATTTTTTATTTGATTTTCGCCGTACTAAAAAACGACTAATCAAATTGGCGCCGTTGCCGGGGAACACTTTAGGCACAAGTATTAGTGTTTAAGTGTTTGCGTCTTTCTTTCTCTTTTATTTTTCTTTATTTTTATTTGTTCAGGTACGTGTGATTGTTTGTTGTCTTTGTTGGTGCATGTTAGGTAGAAGAAGTCAAAAGACCAGCCTTGCACCCGTGATAGACAACATTAACAGACGTAAGAGCATCAGCCGGTACATCTCAGTGGACGACGGTAACTCGTCAGACAGTTCATCAGAATCCACCATTACCGGAATCGAACCTGAAGGTGACCTAGCAGAAATGGACGAACGCGACGTCAACAATGTTGACAACAACAACAACAATAACAACAACAACAACAACAACAACAACGTCAATCAGGGGCCACGCTTTGGTGACTCAGCCCACCCTCTCGTGGACGGGGCAAGCTCGTGCATTGTCTTGGGTGCCGCTGCTCGTCGGTACGACCTGAAGTCCCACCACTTGGCCCAGTTGCCGCAGTTCTATGGGATGCCTAAAGAAGATGCCTTGAACTTCATCAGGGAATTTTATTCAGTCCTCCAGTCTTTCCCAAATGGAAGCCTGGACGACGGGCAACTTCGATTAAAGTGTTTTCCATATGCTCTGAAAGATCGAGCCAAGAACTGGTTGTTGTCTTTGGAGCCTGATTCCATCGATACATGGGAAAAGATGTATCAGGAGTTCATCAAGCGCTTTTACCCTCAACAGAAAACCATTGACTTAAGGAGTCAGATTTGCGCCTTCAGACATGAGCGTGGAGAGTCATTCCACGAAGCTTGGGAAAGGTTTAGGAGTTTGCTCAGACAGTGTCCCCACCATCAGATATCTCAGGAGATCCTCAATCAGTTCTTTTACACAGGATTGCCGCCGGCATTGCAGAACGACGTGCAAAACGCAGCCGGAGGGAACATTAGCAACCTCCTCACCAATGACGTCGTTGCACTTTTCAAAGAGATGGCCGAGAGATCTCGACAGACAAACACCCGGGATAAAGAGGTGGCAGCTTCAGTAGACGGGAGTCTTGATTCTTCACTGACGAAGCAGGTTGCCGAGCTAACCCGAAAGCTACATATGATGGAGGCCAAAGAGACTTCCCCTACTCAGTTGTTGGTGCACCAGCCTGATCCGTGCGGTAATTGCGGGGAGATCGGGCACTATTCGAGTAACTGTCAGTACATGCCTTCCCCACCTCAGATGATGGATCAGTCCTTCGCACCGGAGTTTCAGGTCAATGCCATGCAGGGATTCAACCAGACGAGTAATCAGAGGAACGAACCCTATGGCAATACATACAACCCAAGTTGGAGAAATCACCCTAACTTTTCATGGAAACAAGGGCAGAACCAGCAGCAGATTGGGCAGAACCAGCAGCCGAGCTACAATAGCCAGAATCGGCCACAGAATAACTACCAGAATGCGGGGAATCAGAACTGGCAGAATAACCAGAGGCCCCAATATCAGCAACAGGGCCCGTCAACATACCAACAGCCACCACAACCCGCATACCAGCCACCACCGACCCAGAAAAGCTCTAGCCTCGATGAGCAATTCTCAGCCTTCATGCAATCGCACCAGGGGTTCATGCAGACGACCAACGGGTACATGCAGCAGAATCAGCAGAGAATGGATAGCATGGAGTCATCGATGACCAACCAAAACTCCACGATCAAGAGGATTGAGACCCAGGTTGGGCAGATGGCTGGGCGACTGAACGAGCTCGCTCAACCTACTCAGAAGGACAGAATCCCTAGCCAACCTTATCAGGCTAAGGCCATTACGGTACTCAGAAGTGGCCGGGTGATAGATAACCACGTGGAAATGCCGACCGAGTTGGTAGAGGAGGACATTCCTACACCAGAGGTAGCCGAGCAGAGTGATCGAGCTGAAGAATCGGTGGTGAAACCGAAAGAAAAACCAATGCCAACACCCGAGACCAGTAGAGCAGCCTTACATAAGGCTAACGATCCATACAAGCCCCCTCTTCCGTTCCCAAACCGTATGAGGAACGAGAAACAAGACCAGCAGTTCGCGGAGATTTACAAGCTGCTATCCAAAGTGAATGTGAACCTGCCATTACTCGACATCATCCGAAATGTCCCCGCCTATGTCAAGTTCTTCAAAGACCTCGCCTCGAGGAAGAGAAGGTTCGTTGACAACGAAAAAGTTGTGGTGTCAGAGGTAGCAAGTGCCATTCTCCAGCACCAGCTACCCGAGAAACAGAGGGACCCCGGAAGTTTCAACATCATGATTGCCGTGGGGAATGGTAGAGAGGTATCTGGGATGCTCGACTTGGGGGCAGGGATAAATTTGATGCCGTACGCCGTGTACGAGCAACTGGAGTTAGGCGACCTCAAGCCTACTCGGATGTGCCTCCAGCTAGCCGACCGATCGATACGATATCCCAAGGGGATCATAGAAGACATTTTGGTGAAGGTCGGAGAATTGATAGTACCAGTCGACTTTGTGGTACTAGATGTTGGAGAGGTTCCCGAGAATGGGCGAGACCATGCCATTCTCTTGGGGAGACCATTCATGGCCACCACGAACACGGTGATTGATGTAAAGAACGGTACACTCGAGATGACCGTACTCGGTGAAAAAGTTTCTTTCTCCGTACGGACGGGGAAAGCCGTTCCCGCTGCCATGTATATGGAGAATTGCTCCTTCGTCGATCCCGTAGATGACGAAGTGGAAGCCACGTTTGTTGAGGAAAGTGAGCCCGAAATACACGAGGTTGAGGAAGAAAAGGTAGCTGACCCTACCATTGAGCGACTTAGTTCACCGGAAGCCGAGATCGAGGCTCCGAAGAGTAAAGTGGAGTTGAAGGCGTTGCCTAGTCACCTCAAGTACGTGTTCTTGGAAGACGGGGAACAAAAACCCGTGATAATCTCCGCTACTTTGGGGATTGAGGAAGAGAAAGCACTAGTGGCAATCCTAAAGCAAAACAAGAAAGCTTTTGGATGGAGCTTAGCCGATATCCGAGGCATCGACCCCTCGGTATGCATGCACCGAATAGTGTTGGAAGAGGGATCGATCCCTAAGAGAGATGGGCAGAGGCGTCTTAACCCGGTTTTGATGGAAGTCGTGAGGACGGAGATTTACAAGCTCCTCGATGAAGGTTTGATTTATGCCGTTGCCGATAGCCAATGGGTGAGTCCGGTCCACGTGGTCCCTCACAGTCGTCGAAAACTAGAAAGGGGAGCTCCTCCCTACGCGTATTACTACTGGGTGGCGAATGTGCATCGATTATCGGAAATTGAATGCCGCCACTCGAAAGGATCACTTCCCTCTCCCATTCATTGATCAGTTACTTGATAGATTATCCGGACACTCATTCTATTGTTTTCTTGATGGTTTGTCAGGTTATTACCAGGTGGCGATAGCACCGGAGGATCAGGAGAAGACGACGTTCACCTGCCCCATTGGTACTTATGCTTGGAGGAGGATGCCTTTCGGCCTATGCAATGCACCGGGAACGTTCTAGAGGTGCATGATGTCCATCTTCTCCGAAATGATAGGTAACTTTATGGAGGTTTTTATGGACGATTTTTCAGTATTTGGCTCTTCTTTTGATGATTGCTTGGGTAAGCTCGATAGAGTTCTTAAAAGATGTATTGAGAGTAGTCTTACCTTGAGTTGGGAGAAGAGTCATTTTATGGTTACTAGTGGGATTGTGCTAGGACATATGGTTTCTAGTCGGGGTATAGAAGTAGATAGAGCCAAGATCGAGGTTATTGAGAGACTACCCCCTCCCGTTAATGTTAAGGGTATTCGTAGCTTCCTTGGGCACGCCGGGTTTTATAGGAGGTTTATTAAAGATTTTTCTAAGATTAGCCAACCTTTGTGTCGTTTGCTAGGTCAAGATGTTGAGTTTAACTTCGACGAGTCGTGTTTAGTAGCATTTAATACACTTAAGGAAAAGCTTACCTCAGCCCCAGTAGTTGTAGCACCCAATTGGGAGATGCCCTTTGAGATCATGTGCGATGCGTCTAACTCAGCCGTAGGAGCGGTTCTTGGGCAGAAAGTGGATAAGTTACTTAGGGTTATTTATTATGCTAGTGTGACCCTCAATAGTGCTCAAACTAACTATACCACTACCGAGAAAGAATTGCTAGCGGTCGTGTTTTCTTTGGATAAATTTAGGTCTTATATCATAGGGTCTAAAGTCATTGTCCATAGTGATCACCAAGCCTTACGACATTTGCTAGCCAAAGCTCAAGCCAAACCGAGGTTGATTAGGTGGATTCTCTTGTTACAAGAGTTTGATGTAGAGATTAAGGATAGGAAGGGGTGTGAGAACGTTGTAGCCGACCACTTGTCTAGGTTAGAGTCACCCCCCGAGCCTTTGGATGATGATGTAGATGATTCGATTCCCGATTCTTTTCCGTATGAGCTCGCTATGGCTATGACTCCCGTGCCTTGGTACGCGGATATTGTAAACTTTCTGGCTGCAGGTGCTCTGAGAGAAGGCATGACTTCTCAAGAAAAGGCGAGGTTCGAACATTTGTCCCGAGAATACTTTTGGTCGGACCCTTACCTTTACAAGTTCGGGAAGGATGAGGTGATTCGCCGTTGTCTTCCGGAGGAAGAGCAAGCTGACGTGCTCAAGTGTTGCCACCACGACGAGAGTGGAGGTCACTTTGGGGGGCATAAAACAGCCCACAAGGTGCTCCAATCAGGTTTGTATTGGCCTTCTCTTTTTAAAGATGCAATTGATTATTGCAAAGCTTGTGATCGGTGCCAACGCATGGGGAATATAGGTAAGCGTGATGAAATGCCCTTGAATATCAACTTGGAGGTTGAGATTTTTGATGTTTGGGGTATTGATTTTATGGGCCCTTTCCCCGTGTCTTTTGGTTTTGAATATATCTTGCTGGGCGTTGATTATTTGTCCAAGTGGGTTGAAGCAATCCCCACTAGGACTTGCGATGCTAAAATTGTTCTCAAGTTTGTGCAGGAGAATATTCTTTCTAGGTTTGGATTCCCGAAAGCCATTATTAGCGATGGCGGGAAGCACTTTTGCAACAAACTTTTCGAGAAGTTGATGGTCAAGAACGGCATCAATCACAAAATAGCCACGGCTTATCATCCACAAACGTCCGGGCAAGCCGAGACAAGTAACCGCCAAGTAAAGGAGATCCTCGAGAAGACCGTGAAACCTTCCCGCAAGGATTGGTCGGAGAAACTAAATTCGGCTTTATGGGCTTATCGGACCGCATACAAGACGGTGCTCGGGATGAGCCCTTACCGCCTCGTGTTCGGGAAGCATTGCCACTTACCGGTGGAAATCGAGCACCGAGCCTATTGGGCAATCAAGGCTACCAACATGGATCTAATGGAGGGCGGAGGTGCCCGAGCCTTGGAGTTGTCCGAGCTTGACGAGATGCGCAATGAAGCCTACGAGAATTCGCGTATCTACAAAGAAAAGGTGAAGGTGACTCATGATAAGAGGATCAAGAACAAGGAGCTAAAAGCCGGGATGAAGGTTCTTTTGTTCAACTCAAGACTTCGTTTGTTCCCCGGGAAGCTCAAGTCGAGATGGAGTGGTCCTTATGAGGTATTAGAAGTGTTTCCATATGGGGTTGTAAAGCTTTACGACCCGAAGTCCAAAGAAGCGTTTCAAGTCAACGGGCACCGAGTGAAACCATACATTGTGCCACATACGGATGGAGATTCATTGAACATCGGAGTAGAATCAATTCTACTCGATGATGTGGTTTATGAATAGAGCTTATTAGTCGAGCTCGAGACGTTAAACGAGCGTCGCGTGGAGACTAGTCCACGGACCGTGTAGCTCTTTCGGTTCCCAAAATGAGCGCTACGTGGGGGCCTACCCACGACTTGTCAAGCTCACGACGTAAAATGAGCAATAATTTCTGTCACAAAGTGGAAGGAGACGCGGAATGATCGGTTGGGACTTAGGCCGTCAAGAGTAAGCTTTCTGCAGGTACCAAGCGCTCGCCCCAGTAGGAAGCGCTCGCTCCGTCCTTTGTCCAGAATTCTGGAAACTTGAGCAGGCGCTCGCCTTCCCACGAAGCGGCCGCTTCGTCAACGTCGCGAGCGGGCGCCTACCACCGAAGCGCTCGCTTCGTCCTTTATGCAGATTGCTGAAACTTCAAGCAAGCGCTCGCTCTCATACAAAGCGCTCGCTTCCTCCGTATCGCTAGCGGGCGCCCCCTGACCAGGCGCTCGCTTGGTAGCAACATCAGAGAGCTGTACCTTTGAGATGGCGCCCGCCTTCGAGCCAAGCGCTCGCTTCATCCTAATATTTAAAAATAGTATTTTTAATTAATTATTAATTAGTTTATTATTTTTATTTATTTCAAAAATTGAAAAGAGGGGGGGGAGCCCTAAACTCTCACCAGCCGCCCCCTTCATTTTTTTTTTTTTTTTTTGATTTTCTCTGCAGATCGAAATCGAGAATCATCTTCGTCACTCCAAGCACCGTCGACCACCATACCTGCCACCACCTTTCCGCCGCCGTCGAGCTCCCCCAGGAACTACTCTCCTCGCCTTCGTCAACCCACCACCCGCCGAGACCCACCTCCAGAACCGTGACTCGCCGGCCGCCCTGAACAACCGCGCCCCGGAGTGCCGTCCACCACATCCGACCAGAATCATCACCCCTGCGCCTCTGCTCGCCGTGAAACACCGCCCCCGTCACGCCCCGTTCCGAACTCTCCTCCGCGAATTCCCCTGCGCCCCAGCTCGCCGTTCCACCGTCGCCGAGCTCCGCCAGCAACAGTCGGAGACCACCGCGACCCGAGGTCCCTCGACTCAGTCTCGCAGCTCCGTCCTATTCACAGCCCGACCCCCGACAGCCCCGTCCCGTCCCGTTTCTTTCACGGCAGTCCCGTGAATACTCCTCGATACTCCCGGTAATATCTTGCCTCCTCCTGATTCTTTTTGCTATGGCCAACACTCGAGGCAAGAAACGAGCTCCCCCGTCCAAAAAGGCACGAACTGATGCAGGACCTTCCACTGTTGTCGAGGCACCCGTCGATGACCGAGTCGACCTACAGGATGAATATGGTGCCGACTTTCTCATCTACGATCACAAGGAGGGTCAGCGACTTCTCGCTTTTCGTAAGTTCTCTCTTGAGTACCCTCGCCCCTTCGACTGGAATTTACTTCGGAAACTAGGATTAGCCGATGAGGTCGAGAGATATTTAAAGTTATTGGGGCTGTCCACTATTGCTAAACAGAAGCACGGGTATTCTGAGTCTTTGGGCCTAGAGATGTTGTGCACATTGGAGAAGCACTCAAACGGCAAGTTCTACACTTGTCGTTTTCAGGGGCAGGATGCCCGGTTCGATGCCGATACACTGCGTATGGCCTTCGGCTTCCCGACCACTGGGGTCCAGCGTCACGTCCCGAAAACCATCGACAAAGACGAGGCGTGGCAGCGCGTTGCATTGGTTCCTAAGCACACCGGGCGGAGTGTGCAGATAGCCGACCCGGCTCTTTTATTGGTCTATCGGTACATTGCCTATAACATCTCTGGGAATCACGAGGGCAACAAAGTCAACCGATCGGAACTTTTCTTCCTCGATCGTGCATTACAGGGGAAGACGTCGACAATGGTCGACTATTTGTGCAGCCAAATGAGGGGGACATGCGTCCGGAACGTGTCACATGCCTCATTCTTCTACATTGCTACTAAACTAGCGCATCAGCTGGACTTTATAGATCTCGACGATCTTCCGGATGATCTCCCCTTCAACCCGGCACCTCGATGTATTGATGAGAGGGAGCTCAGCGGGTCGAAGCTCATTGACGAGAATGGCCTTTTCCGTTCACACGCTTCTCGTCTTCTCAAGGACGCCGCTGCAGGCAACGTGCCTCCTATCGTTCCTCCACCACCGGTCAGCGACGACGATGACGAGCCGATTGCTTATCCGACGTACTCCTCTTATTCCGCCGGATTTCAGGAGATGCATGCTCAGTTCCGGGATATGCGCACGAGTTTCGAGGATGCGGAGACTAGCAGGCGCGAGATCGAGTACACCCAGCGACAGGAGTTCCAGACTTGGACGGGCGAGGACCGCACTTACATTGATGATCGGTTCAGCCGGATGGAGGCCCAGGCTGCGACTCAGTATGCCCACTTTAATGGCCGGCTCGACAGGATCGAGACCCAGCAGGCCACAGAGCATGCTTTCCATGTCGCCCACTACGCAGAGGATCGAGTCTACCATGCCTCTCAGTATGCCCAGATGATGGATTTGTTCAGAGGGGCACAGCAGCCCCCACCCGAGCCATGAGGATCGACCGTACTTTCGTACGGTCGTGGTATGTATATAGTGTCTTAGTTGTTTTATTTGTCTTGTTTTCGTTTGGTTCTTGTGGTTGTTTTTGTGGTTGTTCTAGTTTGTGTGTGTAGGTTGTTCGCCCCGGACACCATTGGACTACTTCGAGGTCGATTTCCATGGGACGTTGCTTTCTTTGGAGGCTCGGACTTCCATGAGGACACGGAATAGCCCAAGTGTGGGGGGGAGTTTGCTTCCTTTTCCCTTATCTTGTTTTTATTTCTTCTCTTGTTCTATGTGAGTATGTGCTTTTGTCGTGTCTGGGTTTTGTGTTCGTTTGTTTGCTTTGAGTTTAGTTGTGTTGATCACTTCCCTTTTCCCACTTATGTGATATGGTTATCATGAGCATGTGCTAGATTGCGTTCGTATGCCTATTGCTTTATTTTGTCTCTTGAAGTGCGGTAGAGTCTTGGTGCTAGAGGTCGGTATGCGAGTAATTTTGATCCTTTGTCTAGTTGCAGTGGAGTAATTGTGAGATAATCGCATGTTAGCTATTTCATTTTCCAAAAGCCTTGTGAGAGTTTGAGCCTTTGTAGCTTTCTTCTTTGTGTGATATATGATTCGTTGCCTTTCGAGCTTCTTATTTCCTTGTTCGATATCATGTGTGCATGTATGAACTAGAGATAGCTAGGACGTGCTTAGGTTGTTACTCGAGGCTAGCATATCATGACTTACTTGATTTTGAATGTGATTGGGATATGATCGATTAGGATAACCATTTTGAGCCGCTTACTTTTGACCCCGAGCCCGTCGTGGGACACCCTAGTAACCCCGTTGAGCCTACATTTAGCCTTTTCTTCTTGTCCTATATTCCGAGGAGGAGGGAAGCGAAGTATTAGTGTTGGGGGTATGAAGGTGTTGATGTATACGATGTTTTTGTTATTTTGAGACTTGTGTATGTTTAGTCTCCAAAAAAAAAAAAAAAAAAAAAAAAGAAATAAATGAGACGTGTTATAAGTCTCGTAAAAAAAAGAGTCGAGACATGTTATAAGTCTCCAAAAAAAAAAAAAATGAATAAAAAAAAAAAAAAAAAAAAAAAAAAAAAAAAGAGTCGAATAATGTTACTAGTTGATTTCTCGGGAGATTTGTGAGGCGAGATGAGTTTGTTTATCATGCTTGGAGTTGTTGGGGTTGTTGTGAAGATTAGACGGATGTTTGGTGTGGCGGAGACGTGTAGTTGAACATTATTAGTCCACTTTGGCCCAAATAATCCCGAATACCCTTAGCCGAGCCCCATTACACCCGATTGATCGATCACCCTTGATTCTTAAGATAGTAGACTTTGATTAGTGGAGAGTATCACTTGAGTACGTGTTTGGTTGATGTTCTTAGGTGCACATGTTATCATTTGAAGCTCATCCTTGTTCCATTTATGCTTATTTTTTTTCGAGTACACAAGTCACATCTTATCGTTTATCCTTCGCTTGTGTACGCTTTAGAGTGGAACCGTGTTTCGAGAGAAGAAGAAAAGAGTGAATCCGAGTGAGGGAAATTGGAGTAGTTACATGTGATGATTCTTACTTGACCTTTGTTGTTTCTATGTACTTTGGGGTCGAGATCTATTTGTTTTACTTTTTCCGGATGCACCGGGAGTTTACTTGTATCTTTTGGGAGATAGAATAAGTAGTTGACATGCTTGTGTGATTTGGTTCTTGCTTTCATGAATGTTTGCTTGAGGACAAGCAAAAGGCTAAGTGTGGGGGAGTTGATTTATTTGTTTTTGTGTCGTTTTTCCGTTGTCTTTAGTCTCGTCTCGTGTCTCTTTGTTTCGCTTTTTAGTGTCATCCTCATGTCTTGTGGTAGTTTTGATGTTGTGATTGAGTGCGCAGGTTCCTGAGTGTATTCGAATGAAAAAGCCGAAGAAACGGGTGTTATCGATCAATAGCGAGAGGAGTCGACTCCCAGCAGGACCAGGCGCCCGCCTGGTCCCTAGCCGCCCGCCAACAGCCCCAAGCAGCCGCCCGCCCGCATCTCATGCGAGCGCTTCCTCAGCTGGGCAGACCCCCTGCCATTGGCCCCAAGCGAGCGCCTCATCAGCAAGCGGCCGCCCGCGATGGTCACCAAGCGCCCGCCAGGTGACCAAGCGGCCGCTTGCTCGCTTGTCCAGAAACCTGTTATTTCAACAAGGCGCCCGCTCCTGCTTCAGCCGCCCGCTTGCCAGGCGTCGCTAGCGCTCGCTCTGTACCCAGGCGGCCGCTTGGCCCTACGTTCAGCTTTGACCGATGTTGACCGACGAAATCGTTGTACTATAAGTAGGGTTTCGACCCGAAGAAACAAGCACGCTTTTTTTTTACTTTATTTTTCTGCACGTTTGGAGAAGACTCGAGACTCAATTCCCTAGGTTTTCAATTCTCGCTTTTCACGCTTTTGATTCACGAACGAAAATCGGGGTTAGCACCGATCCTTGTTTGATCTTGAACGATTAATCTAGTAAGAATTTTCCCTTTTCATCTTAGTTTATTTTAAGTTTTTATTACTTGTTGCTATCTTAATATTGCTCAATTAATTGTTCTTCTTAATTATTTGTTCTCGTTGTTATGAATTCAAACATCATTATTTATTTCGTAAACCTAGTTATGAGTAGCTAAACCCTTTGCTAGAGTTAGGGGGATTCAAGCTCGGGTTAGGGTTTGAGATTTACGTCATCATCTAATGTGTTCGATTATTAGCTAATTAAATTCAAAACTCTTGTTTGAGGCTTAGGAGCAATTACGAGACATTGGGTAATCGAATTTATTAAAGTCAACCGGAGACGGACATTTTAACGTTTAGTTGTTTCTCGTAAATCGAAATCCCGTACTTGATGCTTGATGAACCCGAAACTCTAGTTTCCATTCTATTAATTACTCCCGTTGTTTCTTCGTTGAATTATTTTAGTTTTTATTTTTAGCACTTGTTAATTTAGTTTAAAAACAAAACAAACCCCAAACCATGCATTATGCTATACTTTCTTTTCATGTTATTTTTGCAACCACTTGAATATTAGTACGAGTACCGATAGTAGTGTTCCTCGAGAGACCGACTCGGGCGAGTTGCTTCGGCAACTAGTTCGGAATATTTTTTATTTGATTTTCGCCGTACTAAAAAACGACTAATCATTGGACTGGTGCGGAGAAGGAGCGGTGCAGTCTGCGAAAGAGATGTTTGACGAGCAAGTCGAGTTACAAGGAGGGGAGGATCAACTGAGCTTTCACGTTGAGGTTAAGGTTAGAGAGCAGCACCAACACCTGATGAGCTTAGTGGGTTCTAACTTTTATGTGAGCTTGTGGTAAATGGCTCTCTCAAGTTTTACTTGGTACTGTACTTTTTTAAATTGATTTTATAATATTGCAGCACATGAAAGAAAGACTCGAATTCTCAACTTCATGTTATTTTAATTAAGTTGATAAAATTGTATTTTAAACAAAAACAAATACTCTATATGATTAAAGTTATAAAAATAAGTGAAAAAAGAAATGTATAATTGTATTTTAAATTAAAAAATTAGTCAAATTTAGTTTTAAACTAAATATGAAATGAGTTATAAGAAAGTAATAGAGAAGAAATAATTGGTGTTATAAATGTGATTAAATTTTTGAGATTTATTTTAGTATTGTGTAGACTATCTTTTCAAATAGTAAATTGATTTCCCGGGTAAAATTGTAAAAGGGTATAATAAGAACTTTGAGTAGATAAAATTAGTTTAGAAGGCGTACAAATTAAAATTGAAGGTGTAAAATTTAGCGTTTGTTAATTAGGGATTATTGAATGAATAAAAAGTGAATTGATAGCCTGGAGGCTAATTGATCAAACGTGTTCCGTTTAATTTTTCTCTCTTTTCTCTTCCTTGTTTCTACCACCCCAGCTCTGTTGGGTTTGTTGGAGCCAAACCATGAGCCGAAGACGAGCGCGAACGGAGAAGGAGCCGAAGCCGGTTCAGGAACTGGCACGTTCGTGCCAAGTCGTGCCAGTCTTCTCAAACTTCAGAGGGTGTGGCACGTTCGTGCCAAAACTGGCACGTTCGTGCCACTTCCAGGAATGTTTTGGGCCAACTCGTTTTTTGGGGCTTTTTTGGAGCTTTTTAAAGCCTTTTTTGGGCTTTGACTAGGTCTTGGCATACTATTACAGTAGAAACTCTATATAACTCTATATAGAATAAACTCCCTATAGTAATAAAAAATGCAAGTCCCAACTTGAGACCAGTTATAAATAAAAATAAACTCCACATTTTCATAAGTCATACATTTTTTAGGTCCCGTCTTAAGGATTTATACCTCTATGTTGTTTATGACTCGAATCGGAACGCAAAAGAGGTCAAAATCGCCGAAGGAGGTTTCGGCGGGCGCCGGAGAGGTTTCGGCGACCGCCGGAGAGGTTTCGGCGACCGCCGAAAAGGTCCAAATCGGGGCTGGGAGTTTTCGGGGTTTTCGGCGCCCGCCGAAGATTGTCTCGCGACCGCCAAATGAAAATGGCGGTTGCCGTTTTTGTCCCAGCGGGATTTTTCTGTGCGCAGTTGCGCTGGTCTTTTTTGCGTGATTTTTTGCAATGGGTTTATTTAATTAGGGAATTGGAATTTATGGATTATAATTCTATTCTTTAGTATTTTAGGAGTCATAAATTAGGAAAAGGATTTATTCCTAATTCTAATGGTTTCAATTTGATAGGTTTGCTACACCTATAAATTGAGGTTTTTCGGTAGACGAAAATCATAGAGTGAATTGTAAGCCTCAACGATGTAGTCGATTACTTCTTTCTTTCCGTGGTTTTTTCCCGTGTTTTGGGTTTCCACGTAAATTGTGTGTTCGTTCTTTTTCGTTTATCTTTTCTTCGCATCTCATATATATTTCGAGAATCGTGAGGGATTTAGTTTTCAATATCGCAACAAGTGGTATCAGAGCATCGTAAAAGAGCACAACAAATGGTATCAGAGCTAGGTTACGATCCTGTGACCTGTTATCAAGAGCTTTCGTGGGGATCCCGGACGGGGAATCCATACAAGGCGGGCGTTGCGGATATTGGTGTTTCTAGATCAAGGTGGAGCTCGAGAATATTTTGGGAGATGGCGACGATGGTTGATATTCGGTGTTAGATCGGAACACGTGGTTCTCTTCATGGCAGTTCAAGGTGGAGTTGGTTCAGTGGTTCTAACCAACATGGATCTTGATGATGCGTTGCTGAGGCATGGACGATGTCAAGCGCGATGGAGCCATAAGAGAAGGTATGGAAGAATAGAAAAGTGAGGTGTAATTGCACTCTATCCCTCCAGTGATTTGTTTCATGCGGTCGCGTCTTTGCGATCGAAGGAGACGATGAAGGAGGTTTTGAGTAGTGAAAAGCCGGGGGAATGTCTTGGTGTCCAGGGTTGGGCAAAGATGAAGAAATTCCAGGAGTTTTGTCATTACTACAAGAAAAAGGGAGTCGTGAAAATCTAGGTGAATTTCTTAATGGCCAAAGTGGAGCATGGAAGAAATTCTAGGAGGTTTGTCACTACTGCAAGAAAAAGGGCCACGTAAAGGGGGCTTGTCAGGCCCTGATGAATCGGAGAAAAGAATCGAAGGTGGCCGATTCTGGAGAAGGAGGTTTCATAGATGGGGAACTCCTGGTTGTCTCTGATTTGGGGAACGTGTGAGGGGTGAATCTTGGATTCTGGTTATTCGCATCACATGTGTCGAAACATGGATTTGTTTGACAGGTTTGATGAGAGTGTCGGTGGAACGGTGTTCATGGGGCATGAGACATCGTTTGAGATACGCGGCACGGGAACTGTGAGAATCAAGATGGTCGATGGGCATATTCGAACCCTCGGTACTGCAAGGTATGTTCCGGTCCTGAATGGTAATCTTATCTCTCTCAGACCTTAGATCCGAATGGGTACCAACTTCGGTAAAGGTGGAGTGTTGAAAGTAAGTCGGGGCGACTTATTTTGCGAGGCGAGAGAAAGATTTGGTGGATTGTATGAGCTATGCGGCAACACAATTACCAAGTGGGAAACTGCCTCTGTCCAAGGAAGTCATTCGCTGGAAGGTGAGTCGGGATCACCTTGGTTTAAAAGTCATGCGCATGTGTGTTGGTGTCGGGGACACCGGGAATACTAACCCGAATAGTATTCAAAATTTGGAGAATCGAGCCTAGGCGTACTATGGATAGCACTGGAGGATTAGCGAATGCAGGTAGTGCTGATAGTAGTGGGAAGGCGAGATTTGAGAATGGAGCTTGCGTGGAGGTCATAGAGCTTGGTGGTACCCAAGGGATGATCGGTGCAACTTCGCATTCTTGTACTAAGTTTGGTGCGGTTCAAACTTAGGTTGTTCATGTTTTGAGTGAGTCCTGCGGGGCTGGGTGGAAGAAAGAAACATTGGTCTATGATCGTTGGAGGTTAGTGCGGCTTGGACTCGCGGGAATTCTCGTCAAGGTGTAGATTTGTTGTTTATGACTCGAATCGGAACGCAAAAGAGGTCAAAATCGCCGAAGGAGGTTTCGGCGGGCGCCGGAGAGGTTTCGGCGACCGCCGAAAAGGTCCAAATCGGGGTTGGGAGTTTTCGGGGTTTTCGGCGCCCGCCGAAGATTGTCCCGCGACCGCCGAATGAAAATGGCGGTCGCCGTTTTTGTCCCAGCGGTATTTTTCTGTGCGCAGTTGCGCTGGTCTTTTTTGCGTGACTTTTTGCAGTGGGATTTTTGCGTGGGTTTATTTAATTAGGGAATTAGAATTATATGGATTATAATTCTATTCCTTAGTATTTTAGGAGTCATAAATTAGGAAAATGATTTATTCCTAATTCTAATGGTTTCCAATTTGATAGGTTTGCTACACCTATAAATTGAGGTTTTCCGGTAGACGAAAATCATAGAGTGAATTGTAAGCCTCAACGATGTAGTCGATTAGTTCTTTCTTCCCGTGGTTTTTTCCCGTGTTTTGGGTTTCCACGTAAATTGTGTGTTCGTTCTTTTTCGTTTATCTTTTCTTCGCATCTCATATATATTTCGAGAGTCGTGAGGGATTTAGTTTTCAATATCGCAACAAGTGGTATCAGAGCATCGTAAAAGAGCACAATAACATATAGTATATGATCAGTCCTTAGATTCATTAATATTTTATTTAATTTGTATATTAAACACAATTTTTACACATATATAGTCAAAAATTATTATTCAAAACTATTAAATTGATTTTGTGAATTTAAAGATAGATAATATTGTATGTATATTATTTTTATATTTATATTATTTTTTATAGAAAAAATTATTTTTATTTTGTAAAACTCTATATAAGAATAACTCTCTCTATAGTAATATTTTTTCTCGGTCCCAACGATATAACTGTACGGAGTTTCTACTGTATATATACTTCCTCCCCCTCACATGTACCTTATCCAAAATATTTGCTAGCCACCATAGAGAGAGGAAAATTGGGAAGAGGGTTAGAGTTAGATTTTTTGGGAGAAAATTCTTGTAAGCACTTGGAAGCTCTCGTTTATTTTTCGGTGTATCTCGTAGGTGGGTTAGAGTGTGAGGGTCCTAGAGAAAGTCGTGAGAGTTAGAATTCAAGAGAGAATTCTTGGAAGCTCGGTGTAACGATTCAGTTTATCTAGTGAAGAAAACGTGGCGGGAAAGTGGATGTAGCCTATTTAAAGGTGAACCACTATAATTCGTGGTGTCGTTTTCTTGTTTTGCTTTATCGTTTCGGTTTCGTATTGTGTTGATTGCTTCGATTGTAGATTGCTCCTATATTGCTTGAATATATATGTTTATGCTTGAGGTGCATTGGAGATATATATATTGCTTGTGATTGGTTGTCGTCGTTGTTGGTTGGTCGGGAATTTGGAACACTCGGGTTGAGTGGATTCCCGACAACGGTTGGACGTCGGTTGTTCTCGGGGGATTGGTAGTAGAGTACGGGGTGGATTCGTTTGGAGATCGATTGGAGTTTTCGTCACGCATTGGGCGTGTCCGGTCGATCGGGTATCGACGAGTCAAGGAAAAAGTCCTCGTGCTCTCTAGGAGCGGGTCCCGGTGGTCCGATGTGTAATCGGTGGTCTCGTTGACGTAAAGCACCGCCCGCCTTCCCCGGTAGTGTATATCGATCCCCATCAATTGGTATCAGAGCCAAGTTGTGAAGCTTGGTATCGGAGCTTCGGTTGAAGCGGTCGGAGAGAACAATGACGGGCAACGACATGGTATGGAGTGCAATCGAAAGGTTCAACGGGTCGGATTTTGCACATTGGAAGGTGCAAGTGATGAACTACTTGTTCGGGATCGGAAGAATCTTCATCTATCGTTAGTAGGCGAGAAGCCGAAGGGTATGAGCGAGGCGGAATGGGCTCTCCTAGATCGACTAGTACTCGGGTTAGTACGTTTGACGTTGTCGGAGAACATCGCTAGAAAGGTGATGATGGAGAAGTCGACCTCGGGGATGATGAAGGTGTTATCTGTTGGAATTTTAGCATGGTTTCTTTAATTTAACGATTAAACTACGGGGCCCCACACGTCGACGGAATTGCTAATTCTTCGAGTGTTTAATTCTACTATTTGAGTAGGTGTTACTTGATCAATAATTACTAAAATTCATGTATTGGTGAAAGAGTAATTGTTGTATAAAGTATGGTAGTTGAAAGTTTAAATATAAAAGAATAAATATTAGAATATGTATTATTCTATATTGCTAAAATGTGTAAAGGAAAATGTCTAATTAAAGATTAATTAGTGAGTTATATATTATAGTATTTATAATATATGTGTGCATATAATATATAGTTTATATTATTAATAGTGCACGTGTGTTGTGTATGCTTGAGACATGCAATTGTGCATGGTCATTAATAATGCATGTACATTAATATTGAATGTACGCATATGTCACATAGCCGAAGTACTTAGACATGTGAAATTGTTAACATTCGTTAATTAATTTCTAATTGTCACGATTTTGTACAGCTATTAGCATTTGAAGGGACACAACTTTTAAGTAGTTGATGTTTCGGTAATTATTGAATCGGAGTGATGACTAATCGTGAAAAGCTACGTAGCTTTTATGTAAGAGTCACTTGGAGCCTATAAAAGGCGAACTCCATTCAATAGATAAATACACCGGAGTCAAAACACAATACAACACACAAATGTTCTGAGGACACAATTCGAATTATCGATATTCCTCCCGTCTTTCCTTTTTTTTAGTGCATAAGAATTCCTTCCGTTTCTTGTTCGTCAGATTCAGTATCGTGTGTTTCGATACTGTCTTATTTGCTGTTTTATCTTGGGAGACCTTTGCCTGTGATTCCGTAAAGCACTAATACGGAGCAAATTCGTCTTAAGGACAGAGAGCCATCTCTCGACTCAGTAGTGCAATATTCGAAATACGGAAATAACCCCAACAATCTTAAGACGAATTTATATGTTGTTTCTGTATTGTTGAATATTCGAGATGATGAGTTCAAGTTGACGTTCATGAAATGTGGGGAGAAACGAGAAAGAAAAATCGTGTTATTCTATATAACAAATCTCAAGATACTTGACAGGAGATTTTCCTTCTTCTTCTGGGGATGATTCTGTTGGGTCTGGAACTCTGGCGACTTCCGCTAGATCTAGTACTCAGCCTTCTTCTACTGGGTTTAGATCTGAGCCGACGGTTCAAGTCTCTTTAGTGAAAAAGATGACTGAGGACAAACGAAAATCGTAATGATTTTATGTGGCCAAAAGAGGTTCATATTAAGGAAGTTCGTAGACTTCAAAAATGATGAACTCTAAATCTGTGATATATAAATTCAGGATTAAGCCATAATTTGTGGGGCGGAGTTATACTCACTTCGATTACAATTCTTAGTAGAATTCCCCAAAAGTGAAATGATTAAAATTCTTATGAATTATTGAAAAGAATTAAACTGTGGATTGCATATTAATCGGATATGGCAATAACAGTAATTTATATTGATTCTTATGTTGTAAGTTTGCGATATCGGATATCCATTTGGATACAATTATTGAATTCAGAGATGTTGAATTATTTGAACGTCTATCCTCGAAAAGAGAAGAAAGGTTTAATTTCTGTTAAATGAAATTATGAAACGGCTAGTAGTTCCGATGTATGTAATTCAAAATCTATTGATTCTAATCAGAAGGGTACCGAAACTTCTGAAAATGAACATAGATTGAATACAAGAACTGAAAAGGCTAAAACCTTTAGTATATATTTTCTGACCTAAATGTTAGAAAATGATTCAAGAAAGATTAATGTTAATCAAAGGGTTTCTCAATTAATGAGTGCGATAAATGTATATACGTGAAAGGAAGCATGATTTCAGTAGTGTTGAAAATGATTTGCCTTTACGTATTTGAAAATCTCATTAATGGGAGTAACCTAGACTTAATCTTGGAAAATGAAAATGTGTTGAAATGTTGTACGACATGAAAAATATGGGTGTGGCAGATGTTATATTGGAAATAAAAATTTCTAAGACGTCTGAAGGACCGGTGTTGTCTCAATCTCATTACATTGGAGATGTATTGGAGAAATGAGACATAATTGATAGTTCTCCTATAATCATCGATGGATAGAAATCATTATAATGATAAAATCATGGTGAACCCATATAAAAAAGTAAGTACGTACAAATCATTGATAGTGTAATGAATATTTCAAACTGCACTCATCCATACATTATTTATTGAGTAAATAAGTTGGAAATGTTTATGCACAATCCATGAAACGATCACTGGAAGGCGATAAACTGCGAGTTGCGATATTTAAAATATACGCAGAATTATGATTTATACTACTAGTGATATTCAACTGTATTGGAAAGATACAGTGATGATAACTGGATATCTGATACAAAGAACGTTAAGACTACGGATAGTAATGCCTTTACTATTAGTGGTAAGGATGTGTCTTGAAAATCCTCTAAGCAAATTTGTATTACTCGATTCATTATGGAATCAGAGTTTATAAATTTTGGATAAAGTTGGAGAAGAAGTTGATCTACTTCATAATTTCTTAGAGGATTTCTCATGTTGGGATGAACTCGTGCTTTCAATGAGATTATTCACTATGATACTCAGTCGACTTTGGAAATGGCACGGAGTAGAGTGGTAAGTCTAGACATATATGTCGTAGACATAAGACCATTAGGCAGTTGATCTCTACGAGTGTGTATTTCGGATCCGTTAACAAAAGGCCTATCGAGAGATCAAACATAAATGCTTGTCTAGGGGAATGGAGTGAAAACCCATAAATTAAGAATCTTTGTGGTGGTAACCCAACCATACTGACTGGAGATCCCAAGAATTTGGTTCAATGTGGAAAACTAAGCTATAAAGATTCAGTGAATCACTTTGGAAGTCTTAAAACTTCAAAGTAAGAGCAGTTCGAGTTATAATCTTTTAAAGAATATAACTCAACTCATTCCCGTGTAAGACTTTAACTGCTACCTGCAGAAAGGGTGGATGATAAGTTTAAAAATTTTAATGATTTCCAAACTTATAAAGTGGGATATTGGCAGGATATCTTTGTTGGAAAGTCACCTATATAAGTGTGTGAAGACCGGCTGCTTCAAAATGCAAAAACACTTATGAATCCAAGAGTTGTCCAGGGCCAAAATGGACAAAACGATAAGAACAAAACAGATCGGAAGATATTGTGTTGGTATTCTTGTCTTGGTTTACACAAAACACTGACGGTTCAAGACATCGCGTTCACCGCGCAGTAAGTAAATCCGAGATTATTCAACTACGGAAGATTCAAAGCTGAATGCTATCTCTCCAGATGCAATATCGTTTCCCTTGGAAAAATGCATGAAGAACAATTCTCTTTCATGTGGGGATTGTTGGAATTTTAGCATGGTTTCTTTAATTTAACGATTAAACT
The DNA here is from genome assembly GCA_954870475.1 of Euphrasia confusa. Classification (NCBI taxonomy): domain Eukaryota; kingdom Viridiplantae; phylum Streptophyta; class Magnoliopsida; order Lamiales; family Orobanchaceae; genus Euphrasia; species Euphrasia confusa. Next base: position 27,897,318 of record OX940968.1, on the reverse strand, counting down.
ACGGGGCCCCGCACGTCGACGGAATTGCTAATTCTTCGAGTGTTTAATTCTACTATTTGAGTAGGTGTTACTTGATCAATAATTACTAAAATTCATGTATTGGTGAAAGAGTAATTGTTGTATAAAGTATGGTAGTTGAAAGTTTAAATATAAAAGAATAAATATTAGAATATGTATTATTCTACATTGCTAAAATGTGTAAAGGAAAATGTCTAATTAAAGATTAATTAATTTATTAATTAAAGATTAATTAGTGTGTTATATATTATAGTATTTATAATATATGTGTGCATATAATATATAGTTTATATTATTAATAGTGCACGTGTGTTGTGTATGCTTGAGACATGCAATTGTGCATGGTCATTAATAATGCATGTACATTAATATTGAATGTATATGTCACATAGCCGAAGTACTTAGACATGTGAAATTGTTAACATTCGTTAATTAATTTCTAATTGTCACGATATTGTACAGCTATTAGCATTTGAAGGGACACAACTTTTAAGTAGTTGATGTTTCGGTAATTATTGAATCGGAGTGATGACTAATCGTGAAAAGCTACGTAGCTTTTATGTAAGAGTCACTTGGAGCCTATAAAAGGCGAACTCCATTCAATAGATAAATACACCGGAGTCAAAACACAATACAACACACAAATGTTCTGAGGACACAATTCGAATTATCGATATTTCTCCCGTCTTTCCTTTCTTTTAGTGCATAAGAATTCCTTCCGTTTCTTGTTCGTCAAATTCAGTATCGTGTGCTTCGATACTGTCTTATTTGCTGTTTTATCTTGGGAGACCTTTGCCTGTGATTCCGTAAAGCACTAATACGGGGCAAATTCGTCTTAAGGACAGAGAGCCATCTCTCGACTCAGTAGTGCAATATTCGAAATACGGAAATAACCCCAACATTATCCGACATGTACGAGAAGCCGACGGCGAGAAGCAAAGGCTCCTTGTTGGATCGATTCTTTCATTTGAAGATGGAAGAAGGAGGAGTTGTTGCGACTCATGTGAACGAGTTCGAAACGATCGTCAACGAGTTGTCTTCGGTTGAGATCGGGTTCGATGATGAGGTTCGGGCCCTTAGTCTATTGGCGTCTCTACCGAGTAGTTGGGAGCCGATAAGAATGGCGTTGAATAACTTCGTTGGAAGTGATAGGTTGAAGTATGCCGATGTGAGAAATCATGTTCTTGCCGAGGAGGTTAGAAGGAAGGATTTCGGAGAGACATCGACTTCAACGACTAAGGCCTTGAGTTTGAGCCGAGGTAGAAATCATTACGGAGGTTATAACCGCGGGAAAAGGGTGGAGTCGAGCAACGGGAAGGAGAAGCGATTCTTATGTTGGAATTGCGGTAAATCCGGTCACATGAAGCGGCATTGTAGAGAGCTTCCGGGAATTGGAGGTGATGCCAAGGTTGTGACGGATGACGAGAGTGAAGATGACTTGTCGGTATCTTCGGGCTCTTGTGAAGTCTCTCGGGTGGTCGACTTGGGAGCGGTGTCTCACACCATGGCGAACCGTGATGGCATGTATGTTGCCGGGGGTCACGGAGAGGTGCATCGTGAAGATGAGGAACCTTTGGAGGTCGTGGTTGTTGAAGACGAAATTGTGGAGACGTCGTGTGAGACGTTTTGATTGTCGAAGGAGGTGTGCATGCCGAAGTTGACGTGGAGTGTGATCTCGGTGAGTCGACTTGAGACGGAGCACAAGGATTACTTCGATGATGGGTCTTGGAGAGTGTCGAAGGGTGTGGTGATACTTGCTCGTGGTCGAAAGACGAGCACCCTTTACACTACGACGAGAGGTCGTGAGATTGGTGTACCCGACAACACCAATGGGCTAATGCATTGTGGGCTAGGTCGTATGAGCGAAAAGTGGTTGCAACCAAAAGAGAGTTCGGGTGTTCCTCATACGGATCGGAGTCCGGTTCTCGAAAGGAGACGAGTTCGATTCTCGGTGATGGAGAAATCGGATATCGGAAAGCGGAGACATGATGATGGAGGTGTTCCGGTACAAGATCGACCGGTGGAAAACTTGGAGATCAATCATGTGATTTCGGTTCGAGATGGTAGAGCAATGCGGGCCGGTAAATCGAGCAAGCGAGAGTTGAAAATTGGAACTGAGCCGAGCTCGTTATTTTCACTCGAAGACTCGTCGGTGAGAGACGAGGTATCGAAGCACCACATTTCCCATTCGGTGGGAGTTTCTAGACGATTCGGGTGCTACTCGGGTAATCGTTTCGGAGAGAGTCCCGTGGAGAGGATTCGGAAAACGAGGAGTAGGCAAAGGAGTTGTAGAGCTAGCAACGGTAAGAATGTTATAGGTTATCGGTTGAAAAAGTCGGTTAGAGACGATGTGATGAAGCCCGATATTTCCCATGCGGTGGGAGTTGTTAGACGATTCGGGTGCTACTCGGGTGATCGTTTCGGAGAGAGTCCCGTGGCGAGGATTCGGAAAACGAGGAGTAGGCAAAGGAGTCGTAGAGCTAGTAACGGTGAAAATGTTGGAGGCCATCGGTCGAGATCGTCGGTGATAGACAATGGGCATGTGAATGCCGGGGTTGCTCATTCGGTGGGAGTTAGCCGGTTCACAAGTAATCCGGGGAGACGACATGTGGGAGCTTTGAGAAGTTCGGGTACCATGTTGCGATTTCAGAGGTCCGAAAGGGGGTTGCGTGGTGACGGAGAGGTTGACGAAATGGGCGATGTTGTTGAAAAGAGGAGAGCGTCGAGGGTTTTGATGAGAAACCCGGAGATCGATGTTCGGTCTAAGCGCGAGGTGCTTGAGACGTTCCGGGAAGTCGGATGCCGACCGATGTGTCGAGGAAGAAGGTGGTGATGCTTTTGGAGCCGAGGTCAAGAGAGACTTCGGTTGGACTTCTCGGATGATGAATGTGGCCGCCGCCACGGATAATGGGGAGTATAGTTTGGTTGTGTCTCCAGGTGGGAGATTGTTGGGTTTGGTGGAGCCAAACCAAACCAAGACGAGTCGAAGACGAGCGCGGACGGAGAAGGAGCCGAAGCCGGTTCAGGAACTGGCACGTTCGTGCCAAGTCGTGCCAGTCTTCTCAAACTTCAGAGGGTGTGGCACGTTCGTGCCACTTCCAGGAATGTTTTGGGCCAACTCGTTTTTTTGGGCTTTTTTGGGGCTTTTTAAGACCTTTTTTGGGCTTTGACTAGGTCTTGACTATACTACTATATATACTTCCTCCCCCTCACATGTACCTTATCCAAAAACATTTGCTAGCCACCATAGAGAGAAAAAAATTGGAAAGAGGGTTAGAGTTAGATTTTTTTGGAAGAAAAATCTTGTAAGCTCTTGGAAGCTCTCGTTTATTTTTCGGTGTATCTCGTAGGTGGGTTAGAGTGTGAGGGTCCTAGAGAGAGTCACGAGAGTTAGAATTCGAGAGAGAATTCTTGGAAGCTCGGTGTAACGATTCGGTTTATCTAGTGAAGAAAACGTGGCGGCAAAGTGGATGTAGCCTATTTAAAGGTGAACCACTATAATTCGTGGTGTCGTTTTCTTGTTTTGCTTTCTCGTTTCGGTTTCGTATTGTGTTGATTGCTTCGATTGTAGTTTGCTCCTATATTGCTTGAATATATATGTTTATACTTGAGGTGCATTGGAGATATATATATATTGCTTGTGATTGGTTGTCGTCGTTGTTGGTTGGTCGGGAATTCGGAACACTCGGGTTGAGTGGATTCTCAACAACGGTTGGACGTCGGTTGTTCTCGGGGGATTGGTAGTAGAGTACGGGTGGATTCGTTTGGAGATCGATTGGAATTTCCGTCACGCATTGGGCGTGTCCGGTCGATCGGGTATCGACGAGTCAAGGAAAAAGTTCTCGTGCTCTCTAGGAGCGGGTCCCGATGGTCCGACGTATAGTCGGTGGTCTCGTTGACGTAAAGCACCGCCTGCCTTCTCCGGTAGTGTATATCGCTCTAGGAAGTATGCGCTTGATTTCATAACCAAAAAGTTCCTTCTCCGCCTAATTATCGTCCAGCGGACCATCAAACTAATCGAAACGGTGGGCTTGAGCATGACTTCGATACAGTGGCTATGAAATCAAAATCATCCAAATCACCTTGAGAATCGGTGGGCTTGAGCATGACTTCGATACCGAAACGATTATCGGCTTGTTCAAAGTATTCGTCGAAGAGAGATCTCAAAACCAACTTTCCGAAGAACATGTTGTATGGAGATTCCAGAATTCTAAGTACATAATACATACATACGAACTTGAATAATTTTTTGAATTTAGCAAAGGGTGATTTATATATAGGTGACTCCAAATTTTGGCCGAAAGTGAAAATAGTGGTAAAAAGACCATATACCCTCCCGTTCACTGATCATCTCAACAAAAATCTGTCTACTTTCTTCCCTTGGACACAATCCAATGATATAATACACTGTTTATATATATACAAAATAAAAATGTTATACACTGTTGCTGCCAACCATACTGCCCGTTTCTATGACTGCCGCCCGGGGGTTTTGACCCCTGCCGCTCTGCGAATAATTAGGAGGAAGTGCAGCTCCGTACCCACCTGGCAGTGGGCCCCGCCCCTGGGAAGGATACGACCCACTACTACTATAACCTCCTCCATCTTGATAATATCAACCTGGCGGGCCCCGCGGCTTTCCGTACTGATGGTGAGTGGTGACAGCTGGCATGGGCGGTGAGCCCTTTAATCCTGCATGCAAAGGAGCTGTCATGCAATTTTTGGAAGGGAAAATAGTTAATTATTTAATTTAGTTTATTATAGTTTTAGTTATTCTAATTAATTTGTGGGCTTTGTTCTCGGACTTTAATTAGGGTTTAATTAATATTTATATAAGCCTAGGTCTTTCATTAGGGGAGGGATATCAGATTTAATAGGGTTTTTGCAGCGTAGGCTGTGACAACAGAGATATTCTCTGTGGACCTCGTTTGAGGTATTTGACTTTTTGATATGGAGCGGAAACGGGCTTGAGTCTACTATTCGTGGGCTAAGGAGTTTCAATTAATTAATATTCTATTTCCTTTTATTATTTAGATTTTTATTTTGTTTCTATTTTATTAAAGTTTTCTATTTTATCAGGACTCTATATATATAGTCCTTACTTAGGGTTTAATTCAATCATTCATAAATAATATTAAGAACAACATGTTGGCTTTGGGCAACGGAATTTTCCGTTGAATTTGGGAATTTCTGTTTCTATCAATTGGTCAGATCTGCCGAATTCCGTTTCCGCTGGAATGGCGAGATTCGTCGATCGTATGGAGAGGCTGGAGGCCAATCAGGCCGAGATAAAAGAGCAATTGAACAAACAGAGATCTAAATTGGCAGAGATCGCGACTTCTTTGGCCGCGTTAGCGAAGTTAATTATGCCATCGTTGTCACAGGGGCACTCAATGGCTAGTCCGACACCCAGAAGCCCGCGGACAATCAGACGAGTAAAGGCGCTACCTTGGCGCTTCTACCATCGTTTGAGGGGGAGGATCCGATCGGGTGGATAGCAAAGGCCGAGCAACAGTTTGAATTGAACTGTACTCTGCCGGAGAGGAAGGTGGCAGCAGCTGGAGTTGCCATGGATGGATCTGCGTTGCACTGGTTGGCATGGATGAGAGCGCGAAAGCCGAGTATGTCGTGGGACGAGTTCACACAGGCGCTGGTGGCGCGTTTTGACACAATTTAAAGGAAGCAAATTCGAGCCGTTATTCGGAGTCGAGCAGATCAAAATTGTGGATAATTATATTTCTGTATCTGTTCAATCCGCAGATCAAGTTCCGGGACTGGTTGAAACACACCATTTCGACTGCTATTTCATGAATGAGTTGAAAGGTTCGATTCGAGGCTCATTACGCCTCCTTCGTCCTAATAATTTGAAGGCATCAATGGAACTAGCCAGGGATATTGAGGATAATATATCCTTTCAGGATGGTGGGCGAGGAAGCCAAACTTTTAGTGGTTCGAGGATGCGTCCGAGCAATTTTGCGAAGTTGTTCGGGGGAGGTAATGCGTCTGCAGGGAGCGGAGTTCTGCTAGGATATATCGGTGGGCTTTCTAAAGGAGAGAGGCAGTCTCCGGGATCAAACTCGAGTCTGTTCGGGCAGTTTTTGAGAATATATTCAGGGTTGTTCGGGATCAAACTTCAACCTTGAGGACAAGGTTGTTTCGAAGGAGGTTGGAGTTGATATGGAGCGGAAACGGGCTTGAGTCCACTATTCGTGGGCTAGGGAGTTTCAATTAATTAATATTCTATTTCCTTTTATTATTTAGATTTTTATTTTGTTTCTATTTTATTAAGGTTTTCTATTTTATCAGGACTCTATATAAGTCCTTACTTAAGGTTTAATTCATTCATTCATAAATAATATTAAGAACAGCTTGTTGGCTTTGGGCAACGGAATTTTCCGTTGAATTTTGGGATTTCTGTTTCTATAACTTTTGAATATTATATTTTTTATTCTTTCTTTTCCAATCTTCTCCACTCTATCAATTAGTGCGGTGAGCGTGGAAGATGACGAAAATCGATGCGATAGAGAAGAGGGTTGTGGACTTCGAAGAGAAATTTTCCGGGCTCCAGAAATCTGTTGGAGACATTCAGAAGAAGATGTGGGTGCACAAGTCGATGTTTGAAGCCATTATGGAAAAATTAGAATTGATAGCACCTACCCAACCTTTAACAGCCACATGCGAAAACCTTACCATGACCGAAAACAACACTCCCTCCACAGGAAACAAGACCGCAACTCCATAGACCACTCCAGCAGAACAGAATTGGGCGGATGCTGCACTTTCACGACAGGATGAGGAATTGGATGATGCACTTTCACGACAGAATGTGGAATTGGATGCTGCACTTTCTCGCACTTTCTCGACAAGAGGAGGAATTGAAGTTGGCAGCCGTCAATACCTCGGTAGATGGATTGGAGTCAGCTGCATATGGAGGTTCGAATGAATTCAAGGCTCTCCAAAATTATTGGAAATCCCGAGGAAAGCAGGCCTGGTCCGACGCACTATAGCTTGTCGCGGGGAATTGTGCGATTACTCAGAATGCCATCTTCAATAGATTCTGGTCGAGAACTCCTCTCTTTGAGTTCATTCTGGTGGGACCTTTTTAAACCCGCAGGCACAACACTGTTTGAGGTGGTTTATAGTCCACCACACCCCCTTTTAGTTCCCTTTTCACCAGGAGAAGAGAGGGTCCAGGCCATGAACAGGATGAAATTTTGGGCCACTTCAAGTTCCATTTAGATTTGGGGCAATTTTCTAAGTTTAGCCTTGAGGACAAGGCTGTTTCACCGAGAGGAGCAATTGATAGCAACATGCCCACTGGAGTTGGCTAGTTAATTATTTAATTTAGTTTATTATAGTTTTAGTTATTCTAATTAATTTGTGGGCTTTGTTCTTGGGCTTTAATTAGGGTTTAATTAATATCTATATAAGCCTAGGTCTTTCATTAGGGGAGGGATGTCAGATTTAATAGGGTTTTTGCAGCGTAGGCTGTGACAGCAGAGATATTCTCTGTGGACCTCGTTTGAGGTATTTGGCTTTTCAGTATTATATTTTCTATTCTTTCTTTTCCAATCTTCTTCACTCTATCACTCCACCAGAGCCCGTTAATTTTCAATTACTTGATAAAAAAAGGGCATTGGGAAGCGATATATATTGGCTTACCTAAGTTGGAGTGACAAAGGATACAAACAAGCAATTTCATACAAATTGTCAGAACGACGACAACCGACGAAAAACAGCTGTTAACCGAGTTCGATGTGGTCTCGAAACCACGGAAGACACTCCCACTGGCTCGACCATTCGACCATCGAATTCGTCTCATTGACGAATCCAAACAGTTGAATGTTGCGCCATATCGGTATGCACATTATCCAAAGGACGAGATCGAGAAACAAGTCGAAGAGATGATGGAATTAGGATTAATTCGCTACAGCACAAGTCCATTCTCTTCTCCCGTTTCATTGGTCAAGAAAAAAGATGCTGCATGTAGGTTTTGTACGGATTATCGAGCTTTGAACTTGGCAACTATTAAAGATCGATTTCCAATTCCTACCATTGATGACATGCTGGATGAGCTACATGGTGCTGCTTATTTTTCAAAGCTTGATTTGAGGGCAGGATATCACCAAATAGGAGTACATCCGGATGACATAGTTCTAGCAATCCAGATAATATATTTCAAAAGAAAACTTTTGTTCATGTCTCTCTTCAAACTCTAACCTCCAAATTTATAAGCACATGGCTAACTTACTGTCACACTAAGAAATGAAATAAATGTTTAATACTAATGTAAGAAATAAATAAAGGAAATGTTGACTAAATTGATTCTCTTCCCTTGGCTTATGCCATTTTCCTTCTGTGATAAACTTTTCCAAATCTTCTTTCATTTATTTCTATTCTCATCAGATGATAAGGTAAGACTTGTTGGTAGTATAGTTCCGAAAATTTTAAATGGTCAATAATAGTAAACAAATACACAAAAACATAGTTTATGAGGCATGGATTGAGTTAGTGACACTTCCTAGGTACATTACATACCAATGTATTGTAACTTCCCAGTAATCAACTTCTTAATCTTGATTTCATATAAAGTAATGGTTCCCCGTATAGAATGAAACTGCATGTTTATTATCATTTTTCACATTCCGTTTTTCAATTTTCTTTTAAAACTTGAACCAGCAAAACTGCCAAAAGAGAAGCCATAACTTATGAAATTCTATCGTTAAACTGAAATCGTACACACTTAGCACAGATGAAATTCAATTCTATCTCAGTATTGTGCCCTAAATATTTGAGTTCAACATGAAGATATTAAACTATTGGAGTCAATTGAGTTTCCAAGGAGAATTTTACAGCTATCGGGTCTGAATGCAGGGTATAACATAATATAAAAAATGGTAACAATTAACGAAACGATAACAGTTAAAGGAAGATCCTTCTCTCATTTTAAGAGAGCTTCCACAAAATTATGAAAAAAAAATTTATTTGTTGATTTTTCCTAGGAAACAATTATCCTCATACTCTATGTGGGAGAGACAAGCAAAACTTCAATTAACAAATCACTTACGTACAGTGTGTATCTAACCCACACAATGTGCAATGTATTGGTAAACTTTAAATAACGTCACCTAAATGATTCCGAAAGTATTTTGACGTTTTCAAGACATTTTATAGTGCAAAGTACTAAAAAATATCAATGTGTTTTTATTGAATGAATGACTTGGTTTCTTCGAGAAGTACAAAACAATTGACTGACAAAAAAATGCAGAGAGATGCTTGTTCCTCTTAGTGTTATAAGTTCTCACATGAAGTTTGGACCTAATTAAATAGCTTCCTTGAAGCCTTCTGTGAACATGTACTCTGATTTCTCTTAAGTGGGTCACATCATACTTCTTCAGCACACTATCAAATACCAATATCACGAGACAAATGATACTCTAACAAAAGCTTATTGTCAAAGTTAGAGAGGTTACTCATAGCAAAATTATGCTATGCTCCAATATCATGAGACAAATGATACTCTAACAAAAGCTTATTGTCAAAGTTAGAGAGGTTAATCCCTTCATCATCTAAGCTTGCTAGTCGTTTACCGTCAAACTTTTTTTACCGACTTGTTGACTAGTCAACGTGATAACAGTGAGACTAACATCTAGGTCACCTCACAATGTCATAACATTATTAACCACATTCTTCCATGAACATTAGTTTAGCAATCCAAAACTATTTTGATAATCGAGTGAATCCCTACTCTTTGCCAAAATTCTACATTTGGATCTTTAATTGTCACATAATCCATGTCTCATCAGTCATCACATACCTCCCATTCCAATGACCCATTTATGGTGTTGGTCACAGATTACTGATTCAGTTATATTATATCGTGGGATTTAGAGTATGGAACAAACGAAGATGGTGAAATTAGGGTTCCCGTGGGTAATTGTGATGAAAGAAGAAAAAAGGATCAAATTGCGGAATGGAAAATAATGCTGATGGTATTCTGGAACCAAATCCAGAGACATCAGACATGTATGAAAGATAGGATACAGTTGAGAATATTGTAATGAGAATCTAACTACATCCGTAATTAATTAGGAATTTAGGATTGAATTAATGAGAATCTAACTACATGCTGGTCATGCAAAACAACTAAAAAACATCTCCTATCTTGCAATTCCTCAAAACACGACGACAATAAATCATCAGCTCTCGCCTAAGCTTGGCTAGGTAACACTTTAATAAAGACTAGTTGAGCTATAATTCACAAGCAGAAAAATATAATGCTTATTTTGGTACCTTAACCTAGTAAGCATTTAGATTTTCATCTCCTAATACATTATTGTGTGTGTGTGAAATTACGGGTTTTATTTTTAACTTAGCTTCACAATTGTGTAGGTATATCATAGACAATTACTTCTCGTTAGAAACGTTAGACACTTATTTTTATGGTTAATTTAATCATTCAAGAAAACAAAAGGCGCACGCCAAGAGCAAAATAAACGTAAGAAGCTCAGTCTATACTGCTGAGAGCATCTCAATATAACCCTAACCTCATTTTTTCCAGGTAAGATTGGCTTCCCATACAAGAGCTCGGCAAAGATGCAACCAACAGACCACATATCAACAGCTGGACCATACTTGGTGGCTCCAAGAAGCAACTCCAGAGGTCTTTACAATCAACATATCATAAAATGGAGGCACAAAATTAGTCGGTGGTACTACTAGAAACCATTGAATTTGAAACAATAACAATCGATTCAACAATAGGGAGGATTTACCTGTACCACAACGTAATAACCCGGTTCGTCAGATTAGCATTGACGTCGTTGGAAAACGAACGTGCAAGTCCAAAATCAGCAAGTTTCAGATTTCCCTCATTGTCAATTAGAAGATTAGATCCTATAAAAAAATCCTATCAAATTTTGTCCACTTATGCAATAATCAACAATTCAACATGTAACACACGAAAAAAAAATGTAAACCTTTTATATCCCTGTGAAGCACTTGGTTTACGTGACAATAATGAAGACCCGTGAGCAGTTGCTTCATGTAACACTGCACATCAATATTTCAGTGAAATTCTACAGATAGTGAATTATTGATATTTATATTAATCGTGGTCGGAATATTGAAGTACCTTTATTTGTGGAATTGTAAATCGCAATCCAGGACGATCGGAACGCCCAGTCAAGTCATGGTCCATGTACTCAAAAACCATGTAGATATTCCCCTTGTACTTATTACCATCTGATTAATGTAATCAAAATAATTTACCTCACTCGTGCAACTACTGATTTAATAGGAAATCAGGGGGCTTTATTTCATCGTAAAAATAAAATATAGTTATTTAATACCTGGATCACCTTGATCATTCCCATCACGTCCTAGTTAACATATTTTCACAGCACATTTCAAATAAGAGATGGTATAATGAAGATATAGCTCAAACTCACAATACTAAAATTTGAAGCACTACCAGGAGATGTCACTATCTCTTTCAAGTTAATAACATTTTCATGCTGCAGCTTCTTGAGGATTTTAATTTCACGGATTGCAGTAATAGGAAACTGCAAAAACCAAAAGGCAAATAATTTTAGATACATGACTGTGAGGGAGTGTGAAGATCCAGATAAAAGCAGCTATTAAGCAATAACATTTTCATACTAAAAGAGATGTACCCCTTCTTTCTCATTATCCATGCGTATCTTTTTCAAAGCAACAATTTCTCCAGTTTTCTTTTCTTTGGCCATATACACTTGACTGGAAGACAATATGAAATAGTGTAAGAAAAAAAAAACAATCATGCAAATCAGCACTTAAACATTGAACTAATCTAACTACTGAAAGTCTGAAAGAAATAGGATTGATTTTGTCACATAAACTGTAAGCTTGGAATTATACGAGAATTTTAATACACACAAAAGACAGAAAACCATATATTTTACGTGTTGGTTCAATTTTTTTATATTTTTTGCATGTGATTCCAAACCGTTCATAAATGGTAGAACGTTGGTTCAGATGTCCATAAGTAACATTTTTAAGGTAAACGCATAGTCAAAGACATCACATATTTATGAGCCCGGAATCTAACCGTCGGAAAAGTCGGGATCCATCTATTGACTAGTAGCAAAAAAACAGAAAAAAAAACTACCAATGGTACTAGGACAGCATTATCAGTTATCACATATAAGGTAAACAAATTTAAAACGGAAATAATGATTCATAAAAGACATCGAATTCATGACCAAATACCAGGAAAAACAATCACATGGATTTCAAAGTTCTATTTTTGGAGCAATTAATTTCAAAGAAAAATAACAATGGCATTCCATTCATACAGTTCATAAAGATATATCACCGATGAATCCGAAATGAGATATAAGGCATCAAAACAAAAATCCTACAAGCTCCATTAACAAACAGTTTTTTCCTAGCACAAATTCAAATCAACCTATGAAAGATAACTTCGATTCTCAAACAAAAGTGCACAATGATTATCCAAAATTCAACCTTTACTTTCAATAGCCAGAAAAAAACTACACAATTAAATTAGAGAAACTGTTCAAAAATTAAAACAAATTATGCAATAAATAAAAACTAAAATTGGCTGACCCGTAGGTTTCCTTCCCCAATCTGCTCGAGTTTCTCGAAGCAATCGACACTTCGAGAACCCCACGACGGCCACTCCTCGACATTCATTATGTTAGTTGCCGCCGCCATTATCAGCCGTCGCTGCTGTGGGTTATGGAAGGATTGTATTATACTGTATCTAGAAAAAAAAATCGAATTTAAAAAGGAAAATAATACTGTATGATGAGAAAAGAAGTAGAGTCAGGCCTAGCGCGAGGGCTGTGTTTGAAGAACATGGACAAAATTATTGATTTTTAAATTAAAAAAGAATACTGGTAGTCAGGTTCCTTCCCCTGAAATTGGCTGACCCGTAGGTTCCTTCCCCTAAAATTGGGGACGTTAATTTCACGTAATTTTAATTTTTAATTTTAAGTTATTGTATTTTAATTTTTAATTTTAAGTTATTGTATTGTAAGATTTTAATTTTAATTTGAGAGTTTAATACTGGATTATTTAATTTAGTTCCGTTAAATATTCATCATGTATATATACGTTCATACATTACAATTTCAATATTGAAGTGATGATTAGAAGGTGTTGTTTTATTACAACACACTTTCACTATATAAATTAGTCTTTTAACTTTATGAAAAATTAAATTTTGTTCTATTTAACATTTTTAATGGAATTTTGAACCTTAGTTATATTTAAAGTCTACTTGATAGCTCAATTTAGCGTTCTGTCTTGTGTGAAGTTAATTCAATTAAGCGAGTGTCACTCTAGCGTTCTGTCTTGTGTGAAGTCAATTGTGAGTGTCACGAAACATGACTTTAAAAAATAAGATACATTCGATCTTTTCGTATTTGTGTGACACTTGATTAGTTGAATAAATATCAAATAAAACAAAACACTACATTATTGAGCCGAGATTCGGGTAAATTTTACAGTAAATTTTGTGATATTATCTCTATATTAAAATTTCAATATATTGAAGTGGCAAGACTAGGAGGTATGTCATTTATCAAGATTCGTTTTCTACCTTTAACAATGACAGTCCTATGGAATTTCTAATGGATGGTCTCATACTTAGATGATCTCGCGCATTGCACACTTATCAACTTACTGTATATGACTACCATGAAATATTCAACAACAAAAATCCAAAAACACCAGCCAAATACATGTAGTTCTGAATCAGAATAAGTTACACAATCCTTGTATGGTACAGAAATACAGAATCATATACATCACACATCTTCCACCTTTTTATTGTTGAAAATTAGAAAAAAGGACAGTGAGCTTTGAACCATCCCCGTACAAGGTTAAATAACCTAAGTATGTATACTCTCCACACTTCATATCAACGCCAGAAATGTGGGTCAAAATTTGAAACGAATAATATTCCTCCCTCTCAGCTCGTGATTCCAGAGACGAGTCTTTCGTAGAACAAGATGTACCCGTGGTCAGTATTGCTCGAATATTCTTGGGCTGACCCGAAAAAAGTCTGGACAGCGGATTCATCAATCATCTCCACATTCTCGTCGTCAAAGAACAACCAATGGTTGTGGCTTTTCACGAGGCTGATGTAGTGGCCGTGGTTGGGCCCACTCCCGACATGAACCACCACGGCAAATAAGGAATACTCGGCATCTGCATCTTCGACTGTGTTGCTTAGTTTGAGCTCGAGCGGGAAAACCACGCGGTATGATAGCTTCTTGTATCGGCCCAGTTGTTCAATGTACTTGAATCGCTTAAGGTGGATGACCAGGATTTGAGGTGGTTTTTTTATCTTCATTCTCTTTTGAGCTTCTTGTAAGCTGTAAAAAGCGCAAAAAGATTAATTTCATAGTTGATCGAGAAACAGAAAAAGTTATGAAACACGAGAAGGGAAAGGAAATACAAGTAGTTTGGCAACCCAAAACTTCTCAAATAACTGGAATCTTCTTCCGAGTCGCGTTAGTTTAGTTCGAGTAAAACATATATGGACAAAAAATTGAGACTCAACAAAATTGCTTTTCATGAGAATGAGTACCAATGAAAATATATTATCCAGTAAAATGATTCAACCCAGCAAATATTATCTAAGAAAATGAAAACCGTCAGAAAAAACATGGAGATTATAACATCCTAGTAAATGAAAAGGTGCGACTAACCTGCAGCATTTGTCACAGAAGAATTTGTCCTCAGCATTTAAAGTTTCCGTGGAGCTGAAGTTTTTCAGACAGCTAGTAATTGAGCTATTTTGTTCTATATCAATGCTCAAGTCAAGAAAAGTTTCATCCCTTGCCGTTACTGTCTCACAACATAAGCACCTTGTTTCATTTGTCAATATACCCTGATAAAGGATAATTATAAATGAGGGAAAAAAGAGAGACTACACTACATTCAAAGCAATCAAAATGGTTAGGGGTTGGGAAAATTTTAGAATAATTGGGTACAAATTTTGGAACCTTAATTGGATTCCCTTAAATTATACTCCTAATTGATATTCCCTCTGTCCCAAATTTTTTTGCATACTTTCTTTCTCGGTCATCTCTCAAAAGTTTACGCACAACTCAAAATGAAAATAAATCTTACAACCTTCATCCTCGCAATATACACTTATTTACACTACGTGTCATTACTTATTTGAATAACACTCATAATCCCTCATTACCATATACTTGATTTACCAATTTTGCCTTCACTTTGCTAACTCATAAAGCACAAATGTCATTTTTCTTAAGTTCTGAGTCAAATATTTCCCACATACTTATCTCCGAGGGAATATTTATTTTCATGCCATTTTTTGTTCTTATTAGTTATTACCAATTGTAGTTGTGATTCACTGATTTGTGATAAATACTTTAATACACAATATAAGGTGATCAATAGGATGAGTGTGTAGATATTTATGATATTTTAAGGCTATTGGGAAAGTTACGGAGGTTATTGGGCAAGCTATGCACCGAATTATGATTTTATTTCTTATTAGCCCATTGGTAAAGTTATGTTCTTGTTGCCATGCTGGAGAAGCTAACTTCTAGTTCCGTCTTCCGTCTTTTTTCTATCCCGAATACTTTACCCTAACAGGTCAGGTGAAATCAATGGTAACAAAAACTGAGATGTAATCACATACACGTTCAGCTGCATTTCAATACCAATTCATTTTTGGATTTTGTTTTTAAGAAAAAACAAATACTGTTTCATACACTTTCAAAATTTTCCTCTCACCAATCACTTCAACTCGATTTCATATTATTGAAAGAATTAAAAAGTCATCAAATCAGTAATCTAATTTATACATTTCTCCATAAATTTCACCATTCTCCTACTCACACATTCCCACACATTCATTTATTACTCTCAAAACAAAACATATTTTCTTATTAAAACAACCATTACAATTCTATACCTACCAAAATATCCCCAAATGAAATGGTACCCAATCGCAACCTTATTTGTCACCAGATGTGCAACCGAAAATTAGCAAAAAGACAATGTAACAAATCAACGAGGAAACAATTGCATCGTGTCAATTTTTAACTAGCAAGAGACAGTGGACAACTTACCTGAAAATTCTTGTGAACCCAGGTGGTCACAGGCTCCTTTGGGGGACTATTTGAAGATATACTTGTCGTCCCATTAGCAACCTTATGGGGAACTTCTTTGTCACTCTTACTACTAGCTCGAGCCTCTTTCTCCACTATGTCAACCAGTTCATTCAGCAAATAGTTTAAAAACTCATGGGCATCCTACATATATATATATAGATATAATTATTCTACCACATTAGCAGATTCAGATTGAAGAAAGATATTCTGAACCTTGTAAAAGAATCATCATAAAAGAATTGATAAGGTGAAACAAATTGACTGCAACATGGGCAAGCTCCTTTGCAAGTTTGCATTTCCTCTACACTAAAATATAGCAGTAAGAGACGACAGTATATACTTTACATCTGTTCTCCAGTAAATCATAAGATTTAAAAGAATAGAAAATACTAAATGCAATTATTGTCATACCTGGTGCATGTAACTGCGAAAAATCTCATTTTGCTTCTTGAGTCGCTGTACAAAACGCTTTGGAGCCAAAACACCAGTTTTTTTCTTTTGGGAGGTTATCTAAATGTAAAATCAAGCACCGGTATTCAGAGAAAATGGCAGAAATATAACTAAAGACTGTCACCAAAAATTGCAGTTTTGACTCCATAAACCACGACTGCATGATAACTCATGAACACACACATGCACACGAATAAAAAAAACATGCACATCCCTATACCTCGGAATCATTAAAACATCAACCTTTTGAAATATATATTTACACCTACTCTTTTCCAAAACAAAATGAATTTCAACCATCAGCCCATTTTTCCTAGGCACCCAATCTGGGGATCAACATAAAATTACAATATATATATTTGCTTCTGATGAATTTTTGGTTTCATAACAACTTCTAAGTTTCTGGGACAAAAAGTTCCATTTAGCAAATAGATCCAGACAAACATTTTGTCGATTACTACTCCCTTCCTCGTCTCTGGGTTGTTAGGTATCCACCGTAAGTCTTTCCTCGTTTGAATTCCAAATAATATAGTGCATTGAATTAAGGTTCGGAAAAAATTCTACTACTTAGGAACTATCATAAATTCACAACGTTACTAGAGAACAATTTAACTCTCATCTCTTCTTAAATCCACTGTACACTGTTCGCACTAGAATTGAACATAAATCCCCAATTTCAATGAGAAAGGAACTTCAAATGGAATTAGTTATCCATTCTATGATTTCTATCCACATAATCACATTTTTGACATGAGTTTTCACTCTCTATCTTATTTCACAACACTGACTTTTTTACAACAAAAAATCCCAGTTGTCGTCTTCCTACAGTCACCTCATATGCTAAGTCATTCAAATGCTATCTACATAAATTTGGAGTAAATGAAGAGGCCATTTCAATTAAAATTACCAAAAACAGCTCATCCATGATCCGTGTTATTATTCCTATCTATTCTAGGTGATCTTTGAACAAGATTTTATTCTGAAATGACTCCCTCGTACTAAAAAAATAATATTTTCATTCATTTTCTGATATTTTAGTTTATGGAATCATTTATCTTCCATGTAACTTCACAGCATATTTAGATTTACTGTTGTAAAGTAAAAGTATGAAAATTAAATTTCTACTTACAAATCTCAAGAAAAATCAACCGAGGTAGCAGTGTCATCACATCTAAAATGTCATTTCCAGCCCCACGGTGTTCACAAAAGAGCAATTTTTTTCACATATTTTCTCCTATTTTTTCAGTTACACGACATGCAACATACCGAAATCTTGCATATGTCTGAAAAACATATAAGCATATTGCACCAATATCCAATCAATTACTTGGACAGTTGGACTTATATCGATGTCTAAGAAAAATCTGATCAATAACTGAAATCTACTATGCCACATCGATCTAAACCTCCATTCATTGAGACAAAAAATTATTTAAGTTGGATGAAGGAAACAACATAAACATCTTCAGTCCACATATGAGAAAATATATCCACCCAATTGATATATATTCTTGAAGCACAAAAGATAAGCTACCTGCAAAAACAAATCTGCTAGGCATGTTAGGAGATTTTCTTCTGCATCAGCGAGAGCTTTGTTATTGGAATAATATTCCAGCAGTTGTTCACGGAACGGAACACAGAAATAAAGAGCCTGCACGCAAAGGGGAAAGAATTAAAAGGAACATCAACATAAATTTCCAATTCTATTGTCTTGGCTTCCACTCAAAAAGATTCAATCCAATGGCGCCTGAATAAAACTATACCTTGTCTCCACCCACCAACTAAAACAACATAATTGCTTCGATGAAAGGGAAAATGAAAGACCAAAATCATCCTTATGCTAACAGCGAAAATATCACTTACAGGGTTTCCTTGAAACCGAACTTTACCATATATATACTTCAATTAATTGGGCATTCATATTTCATAGAACCAAGAACCAAATTTGACCATAAATATATTACATCACATCCAAACGCAGGACCCAATATCAATTTCTGACGATCCACGGATATAAAACAGCAAACTTTCACCATCACTAATAGCCAATTTATCCACACAAAGCAAATGAAGGCCCACAATTTCCATACTTTCTCATATCTAACCCCCAAAATAAAAAATTGATGATGACGAAAATCCACAACTCAAAAAACCCCCAGAATATTTGCACGAACCTGAAGCACGCTATTGCAGTAGCAGGTGTTGCCGAAATTCTCCAGTCCAAAATACCGTTCGCCTTCAGGAAATTGGTCTCCCAACGCTTTCTCCAGCTTCGAACCCGCTGCTCCCATTCTCGCCTACTTCATCCGGAACTCCTCCACGCGCACACGCTCTCTCTCTCTATAAATATATATACGTGTGCGGCGGTGTGCGTTTATCTATCTATAAGCGTATGACTATGATTCTGATTTGAACTAAAATGTCTGGTGTGTGCGATTGGGATTTGTGATTTCTAGGGTTTGATTGAAAAACGGAATTGAAAATGGGGAAGAGAAGAGATACGAGGTGAGCGGTTTTCTTTTCAGTGGGAAAGATTGAATATTGAGATGAAGAAGGTCATGGAAATTGATTTGGGAATGAAAACGCTGTGTGCACTCCAAATTCTTCCTATTTCCACACCCTCGGCAGAATTAGAGGGAATTGGGAGGGGTAACCCTCCCAATATCACAAATCAGAAAAATGCCCCTCTCCTCCTTTTTCATTTAATTTTAAATAAAAATATAATAAAAATAAATCAAAAATGAATATTAAGTTTAAAACATTTACAATTTAACCTATCAAGTTTCAAGAATTGCAAATTAATCCCTCCCCATTTTCAAACCCTAATCCCCGCTATCCCTCTTTCTTTTCTCATTCACAGAACCCGCTACCCCTTACAAAAACTCACGGCGACTCCGGCGGCGAAATAACCGAACTCCGACCGACAACTAAACGAACTCCGGCAATAGCGTCTCGCCCCTCTCACTTTTCAGGTAAGTACCCCTCCCAATTCTCTCTGCCCCGCACCTCTCTCTCTCAGTCCAATTTCAGGTTTTAAAAAAAAATCGAAATGCAGACTTCCGGCAATGTCGATTGCGTCAACCTCCGCGACCAGGGGATCGAAAAGGCATCGTCGGCCATCCCCGTCCCCAACTGCTCAGAGCAACCCGGCGGATGAAGCCCGTTCGAAGTCGATGCACGACCGCGACGACGATCGTTTCCTCGGGTTGTCGGAATCACAGGCCCAAATGAATTATCAGGTACCAGTCTACTTCCCTAGCTCAAATGCAATTCAATTAACTGTCGTAGCTTTAATTTTGGGTCGAGATTAAGTTTTTTGAAAATTCTGAAATTCTGTGTTCTGTGTTCTTGAGTGAGGTGCACAGGCCGTGGCTTGCGTCAGGTTTGACGCTGCGTCAGGTTTGACGCCGTGCGCAGGCCGTGCGCAGGCCGAGGCCGGCGTCAAAACTGACGCCGTGCGCAGGTCGTGCGCAGGCCGAGGCCTGCGTCAAACCGTGTGCAGGTTGAGGCCTGCGCACCTGCGCAGTGCAGATTCCAGTTTTGAAAATAATTTTTTTTTTTCTGTGTTTTTCAGGAGGATTATCGCCCTGTGATGGCAGTCGATATCGGTGAGTTACCCCCACGCAAATACGGCGATGTGATCAAGAATGGGAAGTTAACCACGCGCCACAGGTACAAGAAAATTCCCGACATAGCCGGACCACTGTTGAGAGCCTTCCCACATGTCGTGGATGAATACCCTCAGTTGGGGAACTTCTTACTTTTGGACGGGGAAGGGAACGTGCCAAATGCGGCCATCCATCAGTTGATGGCTCGAGTGTGCAGTTGGCCTGACCCGAAGAAGGTCCGATGTAGGTTGTTCGAGGTGAACAACATGATAGTTCGCCTCAGCCCCGTGGAGTTCAGTATGATCACCGGGTTGCACTTTCAGGACCTTCGCACCGATGATGACAAGGATAAGGATGAAGACCTGAAAGAAATAGCTTTTCCGAACTATGAGGAGTCCAAAAAACAGGTTCTATTTTTATAACAATACTTCGTTGTCAAAAAATATATATTGTGTGTGTAGTGTTTTAATTATTTTTTCATTTTTAAACAGGTTCCGAACGACGTGCTGCTTAAAAAAATCGAAAAACTTTTGAGCAAAAATCATCCGGAGAGGTACCCATTTGTAATCAACCTAACATTTGTTTGGTTGATTACAAATCTGTTAGACATACCTAACAGACAATTAAATGTCCCTGATGAGTTTTTCAAGGTAATACGCGAATTAAATTTTCTTTTTATTGTTTATTGAAATAATTTATTTCTTTTTTTAATTTTTGTGTTTATTACAGCTTTGCAGTAATCTCGATGCATGCCAGAAGTATCCATGGGGGATAAAGGCGTGGGACGCTATCGTAGATGATTGCTTCTCTAGAATAGGGGAAATCGAGGGGTCCGGCCCAACGCGCGCATGGAATGCCTTTGGGTTCATTCATTTTTATGCGGTATGTTTTAAACTAGTTTTGTTGATAATTGAATAGTTGTTGTAGTGTTTAATAATATAAACTTGTTTTGGTTTTAGTTTTGGATGATTGAGGCTTTGGAGGGTGCGGCTGTACAATTGTACGCAACCCCGAGGAGAAACTACAGGCATTCGTACCCCAGGATGCTGCGATGGTCTCTGAATAATAACGCACCCAAGAACGAAGAATTCAAGAAGTTCTTGGTGAACGCTGTGCAGGTAAATGTTTGAACAATTTTATTGTATGAATTTAAATTATTAAAACTTATAGAATTTTAAAAACAAACATGCAGGTTGTGTATCCGCGCTTGAAGCCGGACGTTGTCGAGTTGCGGTCTTCGTATTTTTATGGCACGTTGTGCTGGTTCGAGCGGAGATATTTTGCCAAACGCGCAGACGCTCTACGGTTGAACGACGACGACATCTTCTGCGACGACTACGTGTCGTTCATTGCTGCACCTCCAGCTCCAGCTCCATCCCCATCCCCACCCCCACCTCGAAGACAGAGGACACTCTCACCTGCACACCACACGACATACTCCGCATTTCCTGGGTCTTTTCAGGATGCAGGTCATTCGTCATTTCAGGCTGCAGGTCAGTCGTCCTTTCAGGCTGCAGGTCTACCTTCGTGGTGGGGAGATTTGCAGCAGATGAACACTGCCCGAGACGAGGCTATGTACGCAGAGATGAGGGCCCAGAGGGAGTTGATTTCTGCTCAGAGTAGACAGATCGCCGTGCAGACTACTCAGATCGCCGAGCAGAATGCGATGATGACCCGGTATGGGGATCAGATGACCGAGTACGGTGTGCAGTTGACTGAGTATGGTGTTCTGCTGAGAGGGCACGGTGAGCAGATTGGTCAGCTTGGTGGTCGGATCACCTCACTCGAGGAGAGCTTTAGGGGGAGTTGCAACCTAGGAGATAGGCAGAACGAGGTTCCGTAGTTTTATTGTTTTTTGTTGTTTTGAACAAGAAAAAATTATATTACTATTAATATTTTTTGAAAAAATTGTATTAGTTCCTTTGTTTTGTTTGTTTCTTTGTGTATTTTTTTAAAATATGAATTTTTAAAAATATATTACTATTAATATATTTCAAAAATTATTTGAACTCATTTTGTTTGTTTGTTCAGTTTCCTCCAATGGAGTATTACTCTGCTCCAACTTGGGATAGTCCACAACCACAACCGCAAGCGATGATCGAGTATTATCCTTCTCCTGTGCCACTCTCGCGCGAGGTTGAGGATTTTCAAACTCCATTCCAACCTCCGCGATTCCAGTCGAATGTAGTGAACGAAGCTTCGTCGTCGAGCGTGGACAGGACAAGAATGCGAGACGTACGTATTCGTCGTCCTTCACACTTCGTGAGATCACCGTACAACGCGCTCCCCAGGAAGGGGCTACCTGGAAGGCCAGCGGTGGACAGGTTTAGAGATTATTTGGCGGACAGGAATGACAAAACGCTGTTAGTTCTCTATCCTTTTAAGTTTAACAATGTTTTCTACCAGTAGCGTCTTATTAATCCACATTATGCAGGCGCGATGTTGGTTTGGAATGGCCGGTGGATCGGGATTGGTTCGAGGGGATGAGTGCAGGAGACTCCGATATGGATATTTACGTAAGTATTGTCAAAAATATTATGTTGTATAGTAACAGACTAATTATTTACGTGCCCAATGTTTTTTTTTTTTTGCAGCACATTAATGCAGTTCTTGGAATTTATCACAACGACTTCGAGTACATATCAAGACTGACATGTGACCGAATGAAGAACAATTACACTATCTTGCCTTGCTCATTCTTTGTAAGTAGTGAAAATTTTAAATTTAGAATTTAATGTACATTTAGATATTTATACTAAATTTTGAACCTTAATTTACAGCAAACTTTGCAATACGTGTGGGAATCTGGGGATTATAATCCTCAGTATTACGAACCTGTCCCGTTGGATGATTTGCAATCATGCATTGAATGCATGGCCAAAGGTGCGCATGGATGGAAACCGAAGCCGTGGGCTGGCCTCAAATATGTAAGTTCATTTACAAGTCAATTTTCACTCTTAAATTTGAACTAGAATAAGTATGACCTATTATTTGTTTTCAGGTTCTCCTCATTGCGAATGTTGGAATGCAGTGGATGACAGTGCGATTGGACCTTGAGAGGGAAATTATTAAGCTGTATGAGACGCAGATAAATGCTCACACAGACATTGTAAGAAATCAGAGAAGGGCTGCATTACTTCCACTGCAGTATTGGATGCACGAAATGTGCGTCCAAGCTGGACTGCCGAGCGCCCGTTCAGTTTGGGAAATTGCCTTCGCGAGGCCGAATGATTGTTACAAACAAGAGTTTTCATGTCGATCCGGTAATTACGCGCTGATTCAGATGACAGCCATTATCACTGAAAAAGTTTACAGGGACGACTGGAAAATTAAGAACAAAGTAGATGAGTTCAGATGGAGATGTGCGTGCCAGGTTTGGGACTTGAGTGCTGTTTACGATGGTCCGCCTCCCAGATGCGAAATCTGTTCCACAGAGGGTCACGAAGGGGTTGAGTGCCCGGTTTTAGGCGATTAGAATTCGTATTTGAGACTTTTAAACTTTGTATTTGTGTTGTACTTTATTTTTCATGTTGGAAGTGCTGGAATTGTGTGTAAATGTGGTCTGAACAGGTTGGAATTACAAAAAAAACAGCCAAAGTCATGTCTGGCTTCTGTTGGGCGCAGGCTTCAGCCTGCGTCAAACTTGACGTAGTGCGCAGGCCTCAGCCTGCGTCAAACTTGACGCAGTGCGCAGGCCTCAGCCTGCGTCAAATTTGACGCAGTGCGCAGGCTTCAGCCTGCGTCAAACTTGACGCAGTGCGCAGGCTTCAGCCTGCGTCAGATTGGAAGCAGGCTGCAGGCCAAAGCCTGCGTCAGATTGGGTCTCGATGGAGTTTTCGCTATTTTTCGACTACCTCGTGGATAATTGATGTAATTTGAACCGTTGGATCATCTTAAAATGTAGTTTTACATGTCCCGTGCAATTTTAGTGAAAAAATAATCTCCGAAAGTGCTCGATCTGATAGTGTCGAGAAAATCGACAAATTCTCGACGTTATCGATCCGAGCACTTCCGGACATAATTTTTTAACGAAAATTGGACGGGACACGTAAAATTGCATTTTAAGATCATCCAACGGTTCAAATTAACTAAATCACAGTTTAATATTTTGTCATACCTTGAATATCATAAACTCAACTCAAACTATAACATTTATAATTAAACCTTAGAAGTAATAAGTGACCAAAACACTAAATACTTATACCCGTCGATAATTAATGTGATTTAAACCGTTGGATGATCTTAAAATGTTGTTTTACGTGTCCCGCCCAATTTTCGTGAAAAAATAATGTCCGGAAGTGCTCGGATCGATAATGTCGAGAATTTGTCGATTTTCTCGACACTATCAGATCGAGCACTTCCAGACATTATTTTTTCACGAAAATTGGACGGGACACGTAAAACAACATTTTAAGATGATCCAACGGTTCAAATTACATCAATTATCCACGAGGTAGTCGAAAACCGCATCGAGACCCAATCTGACGCAGGCTGAGGCCTGCGCACTGCGTCAAACTTGACGCAGGCTGAGGCATGCGCACTGCGTCAAGTTTGACGCAGGCTGAGGCCTGCGCACTGCGTCAAGTTTGACGCAGGCTGAAGCCTGCGCCAGCCTGCGCCCAACAGAAGCCAGACATGGCTTTGGCTGTTTTTTTTGTAATTCCAAACCTGTTCAGACCACATTTTCACACAAATTGAGCACTTCCAACATGAAAAATAAAGTACAACACAAATATAAGGTCTCAAATACGAAGTCTCGATACATAATAGTCTCAAAACACAAAATTAAATCCAAAGCGTCTTCTTCTTCGCTACACCGACCTTCTACAACTTCCTCCTCTTCACTTCACAACCTGCATAGTAAATGTTTCACAAGTCAATTTACACAAAAATATATATGAAAACACACACAACTACATAAAAGTTCAACAGTGTTTACTCTGGCGGAATCGGACAAGTCTGTGCATTGTGACCCTCTCCTTAACATTTGCCACAACGATATTTTTTCTTCGAAAACCTCTCAATTCGACTCGTGAAACGGTCCATTCTCGGCCGCCCTGGAGCTCGTTTCACCGGTGGTGGCAGCACTATCATGCTTTGGACATGTTCGGGAATATCCGTCCATTGATCTTCTGAAGGAACAGGTATAATGTTCTCCTTATATGCTTGCATCATATACTCACGGGTGAAATAAGGAGAAGTCAGCTCATAAGCATATTGTCCTGCCCGACTCGGGTCCTTGGCGCACGTTGCGGCTATGGCGTGCTCACACGGCATCATGTCAATCTGAAACACACCACATTCACACGTCATTGCCTCCAAATCCACAACCCCACACCATCTAGTCGACTCCACAGTGTACATCCAAGTACTTATTTTTCTGGTAACCCATTTAGGAGCACGGTCATAACGCTCACGCAACGTTGTTTCCCTTCTCGGTGTCAATACACCGTTGAACGCCCAAGCTTCTTCACGATGTTTGCAAAACCATTCAACCATCTTATCCACAATAAACTTGATCAAGGAACATATGGGGAGGTCTTTAGCGTCTTTCATCACAGAATTTATCACTTCCACAGCGTTAGACGTCATCACCTCGTATCTATTCACACGGTGGTGGACTCTTGACCATTTCTCAAACGTGATATCTTCTAAACACTTCGCACATTTTTCGCTCGCTGCTCTAAGCTCTGAAAAATTGAGATTGAACTCGGGTAAAGTGTACGAGCACGCAGCCTTCTTAAAATGACCAACCAAGTCTTTTCTTTTGTTGTACTTGGACTTGATGTTTTGCATGATGTGCCAATAACAGTGTCCATGTTCCGCATTAGGGTAAACAGCAGCTACAGCATTTATAATTGGCTGACCTCTGTCAGACACGATTACCAGATCAGATCTATCTGGAATCAAAAACTGCAAGCACTCGAGGAACCAAATCCAGCAACTGGTGTCCTCTGCATCACCCACACCCCAAGCAAGTGGGTAACTGTGATGCTCACTGTCAGTAGCAGAAGCAATAAGAAGCGTTCCCTTGTATCTATTGGTCATGAACGATGCATCAATGACGATAACGTCCTTCATGTACTGAAATCCCCGAATACACGCTCCGATAGCCATGAAGAAGTACTGAAATTCATCATTGACATCTGTTTGAATACGGGTGAACGTACCTGGATTCCTTTTTTCAAGCATGTAACAATACGAAGGAAGCTTCGAGAAATTATCTTCATAGGATCCGCGAACATTTTCCAGGGCTTTCTGCTGCGCTCTCCATGCTTTGTCGTAACTGACAGTAATATTTTCCTCAGTACGCATAAACTGCTGAATTGCAGCCGGTGTCAGAGGTTTCTTTGCGTTCAAGAACTGGTCCTGGAGTCGATTGCCGATAAGACTGCTAGAGGCCTGCCTGTGCACACCGCTTCTATCAATCAAAGAACAAGTGTGGATATTGGTGTAGGTTTTAATCACAAACTCATCGGTCGCCTTCTTCCTCGTTGCACGAATTTTCCATTTGCAATTTTTTTCAACACATTTCACCACCTTTCGATTGTGATCAGATTTGTGCACAACGAATTCAAACTTGCCCTGCAATGCTACCCGACCGACAACATAGCTGAAATCGTCTTTTTTCTTGAAAGTCTGACCAACTACCAAATCGGAACCATCATACCGACCACCTCCGTCTCGATCACAAAGTCTAAAAGCAGGAACAACAGGCTCGTCCACAACAGTATTATTATAATAAGAACTACCGCCCTCATTATAACCGTCGTCACCACCATCATTACCATCGTCATCAACAACATTATCGTCGTTATCATCGACTTCGACACCATCAACACCATCATCATAATCACCACCCGCACCACCATCATAATCATAACCATCATAATTATTGCATAAATCAATGCTATCCCAAATAGATACAGACGGATCATAAGTAGATGGCACTATTACTTGACTGTAATATTCAGATGTTTCACCTGAAGTTCGTCGAGTTGGAAGTTTTTCTGGGCGACTTGGACTTTGACGTGCAGGACTTTCACGGGCAGGACTTTCACGGGCAGGACTTCTCGGTACAGAAGGACTGTAGGTCACAAACAACTCCATTTCATCTTGGTTTCTATGAAGCCATACAGTCGTGGCCCAACTTTCTTCATCATTAATATATGTAGGAGGACACTTTTCCTTTGGGAATCGAGAGATCGCAACTTCATTACATGATGGATCGATGACGATTTTTCCACACACTTTCTCAATAAGTGCATTAAACGAAATGCTCCTATCAATCAATATTGTTTTCGAGTGCTTCAAATCGCTCATTATCCATCTCCAATATCCCTCCAAGAGCTTCCACTCTCCACTATAATGTATTGTGATTGATATCTTATCCATGCTATTATCCATGCCTGTAATTACAATAAAACGGGAAGAATCAGAATTCAAAACTGGACTGGTAAGTGCGCAGGCCACTGCCTGCGCACAGAGTCAAGCTGTGCGCAGGCTGTGCGCAGGCTTCAGCCTGCGTCAGACTTGACTCTGTGCGCAGGCTTCAGCCTGCGTCAGACTTGACTCTGTGCGCAGGCTTCAGCCTGCGTCAATTTTGTTGCTGTGCGCAGGCCGAAGCCTGCGTCAATTTTGACGCCGTGTGCAGGCTGAGGCCTGCGCACCTGCGTCAGTCTGCGATTTTCATTTTTTTTTTTGTTTCGAAAAGCTTTGAAAACGCAAAATTAAAACTCGAAATTGAAAACAACACACACACAAGTCATGTAGAAGTGAATGCTAACCTTTTTACGTCGAATTGTTGGTGGAAAATTGACAATGTCGGAGCTTTTTTTTTTGGCGATTTAGGTTACGGGAGAGCAAAAATGGGGAAGAAGAAGAAATGAAAGGAGGGGTTATTGTGTAAATATTTTTAGGGGTTATTGTGTAAATATTTTTATTTTTGTTTCTTTTACATTTAATTTAATGAAAGGAGGGGTAGATGTCCGATTTTTATTTTAGAAGGGATACATATCTTGTACTTACTATTTGGAGGAGCATTTTTCCAAATGAATCGCAGAATTACTGGAGTAGTATTTTATTTATGTATTTAAAATTGTTTTTTTAATGAATTTTCACATAAAATTTTTTCTTAATCTCAATTTTCAAAATTTTGATATACATTTCAAAACGAATTAGTATTTTATTTATTTATTTAAAATTGTTTTTTTAATGAATTTTCACATATAATTTTTTCTTAATCTCAATTTTTAAATTTTTGATATACATTTCAAAACGAATGTAACATTTCAAAATTTAAGAATATGTATCACATAGTAGAACCCGTAAATTTTGATACACAAAAGTTAATTATTTTGAGGATAATTCGAATAGAGAAATTTACAAAACGTTTGATACACAGAAGTTAATTATTTTGAGAATAATTCGAATAGAGAAATTTACAAAACGTATTTTTTATTATGGAAAAAAAATTATACTATAATTTTAAACCAAGACAATTAAAAATAGTTAGAGTAAAGTTTTAAAAATATTGAAAATAAAAAAATATATAATTATACTTTAAATAGTAAATATAATAATTATTTTTTAATCATAAAAATCATACTTAAACATCAAAAAAAAAGTGTAAAAATACAATTAAGAAAGATAGAGAGAATAATTTTTTTGGTATAATTATTGCGAGCTAGTTGTGTTTGACTATATATTATCGCAATACTTCATGTCTCTTGTTAATAGCCAACATTAACAAAAAATGCATATGCACATGTACACCACAAAATTGATTTTTTTTTTTATCAAAAACATTATAGTAGTAATTAAAAATGTATTTTAAAGTTAATAAAATTAATAGTTTTAATTAAAATTCAAATAAAATTGGTGAAAATGTAAAAGTATAATTATCATTTTTTAAATAAAAGTAAATTTTGAATGAGTGGTAGATATTCTACATAAATTGGATAAAGAAATTTGAACTTAATAAGACATTTATAAGAAGATGGGCATCTTCACCATGAATGTGATGGCCCTACTATGAACAAACAAACAAAAACAAACAAAAACCAGGTTCAACATTCTTGTAGATAACACATCGATATTCGACATCTTTTTATACTGCGATTCTCCTAAGAAACACAGTCACGATCTCGATTCCTTTACCATATGTGTATATGTTCGACATAAAATCCACAAAGACGAAGAAAAATCACCTCCCCTGATCTACATTGCACGGACAAAGCTTACCTTCACGAAAAGCGGTTTGTTTTTCTCGCCTTTGACGAACTCACATATGCACTTATCATCTTCTATCACCAAGTTCATTCGGCAGAGGCTTCTCCACCCTCCCGATATCACCACCCTTCCATCCTTCCATGTCCGGCACTTCCCCAGAAACTCCCGCCCCTTAGGATCGACTAGCTGAATCTCTTTCCCGAGGCGAAGGTTGAAATCTTTGATCAAGTCCATTGGAACAAACTAACAAAGAAAATTTTGCATTACTTACCAAGAAAAACATACCTTTTTCTTTTTCACTTTTTTCGACTGATAGTTAGATATCTCACTTCAATCAAAAGAAAAACAATTGAATCACATATAAGTTGTAACTTGATCTTTTAAAGTGTTATTATTGACCAAACTTTGATATATGATCCTTTTTCGATCAAGTTCATTCGGCACAAGCTACTCATAAGGGAATCGTTAACTAACCAAGTCAGCCTTTCGCTTCTGCATTACTTTAGTCACAAAGTAAGGATTTCTCGGCTGTGGAGCAAGTCCCGCTTGGAAGATCTCGAACCCGTAGCAATCACGCTTCTCGTTTATTTGATTAGCATTTCGACTTCCACCTAAAAAAATAAAACGAACAAATAATCCACTCTTTTCACGATTCACGAATACTGACAATATGATTATCTAAACGAATGAAATATACCATCTGCATTAACTTGTTCTTCGTCTTCATCCTCACAATCAGATCCCATATCGAGGGCAGGGGCATTATCGTCCAATTCGATTTGGTTATCAGCAACTGAGAAGGGCATGATGTTCTTCTCAGTCGAGGTTGTCCCAAAGATGACGACGTAAAAGGAGGTGTCGAGACAGTATTCGAACGCCAGGATGTCACCAGTGACGAGGGAATTTTCGGTCGAGAACTTAACCCAACCGTCGAGAAAATGCCAACGGCCTCCGATTCTTCCCACAGACACTGTCCACTCTTTGTCGTGCCGATCCCTCAACTGTACTTTGTCGGGCAGAGGTCGGTTTAGGGATTGAGTAAACGACAAAGGGATTTCCTGTACAAATGAGCATTCATGAAATTCAAAACACAAACATATTTGTTGTATTCAACCAAACATATTTATCAAATACTATTATTAAAAAATTCATAAAATTTTGGATTTATTAAAAAATCAATATTTTTCGATAAACCCACGAAATTTTAATTTTCTAAAATTTAATTCTTGAAATATTAATTAATTGAAAAAAGCAGATCTGAACAGTTTTCAAGTAACAAATGTTGATTTCAGCATATACAAATAAACAACTTTATATGCAGGAAAATAAAATATTTACAAAATGAAAAAGAAAACATAGAAAAAAGAAGCGTACCAAATCTTTGTCGCAGAATTCAGCTATGAAGACCTTGAAGAAAGCTGGTGGACTCATTTTTCTACAAATCACACTCAGGAAATGGAAATGAAATATATCATTTAATCAAGAAAATTAGGGATGAAAAATTAAAATGGAAATGGGGCGATTTACATAGAATTATTTTTGGAAAATAGGGTTGGATTTGGAGATTCAAGTTTGTAACTAAATTTAGAATTATTTGAAAATCAAATATGATTTGAAATATTAAACAATGGTATTTGTTATTTTTAAAGGTTTTTTATTGATTTAATCTAGTTTAAATTTTAATTATTTGTATATTTCTGACTATATTTTTTACTGTCTTATTAGAAATTGAAAAAAATACTAATTTTTGAGAAAATAAAAAGAAATTTTTTATTGAAAATTATTGCATTATAAATAACCACAATTATAAATATATAAGTGTGTGAAAGTAGCATATTAATTTCAAATTATAGTGTCTAAATTTAATTCTGTAAGAAAAAATAATTTATAAAAATTAATTTTATTTTTTGCATACAAATATTTAGTGAATCTCATTTGAAAAACAAAACATAACATTATTAAAACAATTTATTTTGACAAAATGTTCTATATATAACAATATACAATAACACTATTTAAAAAAAAAATTAATTCAATTCATTTTATTTTATTAAATTTAATTCATTTTATTTCAATTCATTCATAATTCAACAAAAATAACAAATTATAGATATACAACAACTCATATGTTTTCAATAAATGAGAAATGACAAGTAATTATTTACCTGCACATCCTCACCTTCACTTCACACAATTACACACAAACACTAATAAAATTTTACAAACAAGAAACAAAACAAACACAAATCAAATTCTTCATTAATCTCATCATCATCATCATCATCATCATCATCATCATCATCATCTTCCTCCAGACAATTCAATGGCATTCTGATTGTAAACCGAGTCTTCTCCCCAGACATCGAACCTCCTCTGTAACCTCTCGTACTCTTGTCTTCTCGACACCTCATCATGCTCCCACTCTTCCCACCTCTCGGCAAGCCCTTCCCCTTCCAACATCCTAACCACCTCCGACATTGCCGGTCGATCCTCAGGCGATGATTGAGTGCATAGTAATGCCACCTGCATCATCATCTCCACCTCCTGAATGTTGTAGTCCCGATTCAGATTCCGGTCAACAATAGCATCGAGCTTTTTCTCCCGTTGCAGTTTCTTCACCTACAAGGTAGTATAAATTAACTATGTCCTAAACCTAATCGGTCGATGATTATTTATTTTTCTTACATGATCAAGCAGCAAGACATCGTCTTCTTCTTCCAAGCGCGAGAAGTCAATAGCTCGTTGACCAGTCACGAGCTCCAGAAGCATGATCCCATATCCGAAAACATCTGTTTTTTCCGATGATTTCCCAGTGGACAGATACTCGGGTGCAATGTGGCCCATGGTCCCACGAACTTGGGTCGTCACATTCGTTCTCCTCACGTCAACCAGCTTTGCCAGACCGAAATCTCCAACGACAGCTTCGAAATCTTCGTCTAGCAATACGTTTGCTGCTTTCACATCTCTGTGAATGATTTTGGGATTACAATGTTCATGGAGGTACTCCAACCCACGAGCTGTCCCGAGTGCGACCCGTTTTCTCGTGGGCCAATCTAAAACGGGCTCGCCCGGTTTGAGGTCTGTTTGGACAATCCAAAATAAATCAAGACAATAATAAAATAAAATGAAGAATAAATGATATACTTACCTCGTAAACAAGAGGCCACACTCAAGTTTTGCATGAAAGGGTAAACAAGAAGGCGTTCGGTTGGCGTGGTGCAAAAGCCGATGAGGCGTAACAGATTTCTGTGAACAGCCACACTTATCATCTCAACTTCGCGCTGGAACGCCGTATCGCCACCTGGACTTTCGAAATCGGTCAAACGTTTGACCGCAATCTTCGTGCTATCGCCGAGCACTCCTTTATAAACCTTCCCGAAACCTCCCTGCCCGAGGACGTTTTTCTCACTGAAACTGTCGGTGGCAAGCTGCAATTCTCTCCACGCAAATCTCTTTAGCTGCCCGAATTCAATTCTTCTGTCTACTTCACCTGAGCATGAAATTGAATGAAAAAGATAAATGTTTTACAGAAGACAGCAGTAAAACGAGAGTGTGAAATGTGTGTTAACTTATAATCTGAAACAAACCTGGAACATCGACAAAAACTTCCCGCCTGTATCCTTTAAGCTTCCCCTTCCAAATGAATAACATGAGAAAGCCTCCGAGAAGAAGAAGAACTACGACTGCCCCAACTATCCCAATCACCATGCCCGTCTTCGATTTACTCGAGTGACCTTTAATAATGTGACAACAAAAATCAGTACACGCTCGAGATTTATAAATCTCAGTGATAGTGTTTTTTTTTACCATTCTTATACCTCCATTAACAGACGCGCAAATGTGGGCATAATTCGCGCCACAATTCAGTTGGTTTCCTGAAAAACTAAGAAGTAACTTAAGCTCAATCCATGAAGGTGGGGGACTATTCATACGTAAGCATATGCATAAAGAGAACGAATAATCCATACTTATATTTGGAAATCTGGAATAGCTGTTCGGGTATTTTTCCACTCAGACTGTTAGAGGCAACCTGTCTGAAGAAAGAAGTCTAATTAAATGCCGAAGTAAACTAAATAAGCTGATAGTAAAACCTCCTACCACTTACAAGTTAACCAAGCTTGAGAGACTCGAAAGTGAATCGGGAATTGTTCCGGATAAGTTGTTTTGATTTAATATCCTGGCCATGCAAACCGAAACATATTATAGCTTTGAAAACATGAAATTAAAAAACATTAAACGCAACTGAAGCCATTAGAGAATGTGCTTACAAGAAATTGAGACTCTTGAGATTGCCGAGTGAAGACGGTATTTCTCCCGTTAAATGATTATTTTCCAGATCCAACATAGTCAAGCTTGTGAGGTTTCCAAGCTCTTCAGGAATTTTACCGGTTATGCCATTACCTTGTAACTGGCTGCATTTTTTATAATCTCGGTTAAAATTTTCCGAGTTATACAAGTCAAAAGTATCCCAATCAATCATACATATCTGAATTCTCAATACGTACAGTGTGTTCAAAGTCTTCAAGGTCCCTATTCTTGGCGATAAGGTTCCCGAAAATCCCATATTCGACAATGTCCTGTTTTAAAGATATAACCACGTGAGAATTCTTGCTAGGAATAAATATTAACTCAGAATTGTCGTAGATAAGATAATACATATGATGTAATATTTGCTTACACTGTGGTGACATTGCTACCATCACATAAGACTTTGGACCAAGTGCACGGGTTGACTTGATTCTGATTCCAATCTGTAAGCTGACTGCTTGAAGCATTAAGAGATATCTTCAAAGCATAAAGCGCGTCCCCTAAAAAACAAAAACATAAAAAAGCATTAAGAGATAAACACTTATAGAAGATCAAAAACAGAGGAAATTAAAATGATAAAAATAGAGAACATAATTAGCAACAGTGCTATTAGATGAAGTGCGAAAGCAGTAAGCAAAATAGTACCTTGGGCATCAGGAGAGACGAATGAACATATACATGCTAAAGCTATGACTCGGATAAGCAGCTCCATCTCCAGAAGCAATCAATCACATCAAATTATGAGAGCTATAATCGAACATAGCCAACATCGCCTTGTCTACGTGGATGAACTTCCTGGAAAGTAGGCCAGTAAACAAAACATGAAATTGCTACAATGCCCTCAAATCCACGACGAAAACTAGATCTTTAATGGACTCAGTCCTAACCATAATAAGCTACAGAGTTTTTCTCAAGGAAGATCAATGCTGTCAGTTTTGATTACCTTCACTAAGCAATTTGAGATCATAGCAACGATTTTCGACATTAATTTTCCGGAAACTATATCCATAAGACAATAAACAGTGGGGAAAAAACTTGCCACTTGAATAGCAAGACCTACATATTCAGAGATTAACAATCCAACTACCCAAAAACAGTTCCCAGTGATATAAATGAACAAAAGCTTTAATAAGAAAGCCTGTATTAAATATTCCCCCAAAATCGAAAATCAACTCTCACTTAAATTCACAAATATTTATGGCGATAAAAAGGAGTAGTATAATATTCGCATGGTCACAAATTCAAGAAAACCCACATAAGTTCAAGAACTGCTTCTTTCGAAAAGCTTCGGAATTTAATGGAGAAAATACCTGAACAATCGGAATTCGGAAATGGGTTTTCTTTTTCTTTTTCTTTTTTTTTTTTTGTGAGAAAAAAATAGGTGAAAATTAAAACGGGAGAGTCGGTGAAGCACAAAAAGGTTGAGCTTCGGGAAAAAGGTTCTTTTCCGTTAATGGCTTTTTTGACTGCGACCCACTGTAAATGCGTGTTCTGTGTGCGTGTTTAGTGTGTGAAATCTCTCTCTCCCTCTCTACCTCTCTCTGCAATAATTGGAAACAAGAAAAATATTAGTAAAAGAAATAGCTGTGCCTGTGCGGGACCTGCTTTGGCGTTTTCCGATTTTTAACTTAAGTTGTTAGACAACGTAATCCTTAGTTTTAGATTAATTAATTCCTTTAATATTCGAATCGAACTTTAATAAGTACTAACAACTAAAAACAATCAGATTACAAAGAATAGGTAAGTAAGCAAATTTACCATGAACAAAATCAAACTTCATGATTTCACTGGAATAATGCTTGTTGATGATACTGAAACTCGAACTCGATACAGAGAGAGAGAGTGGACTTACTGTACAATTCTTCTATCTTAATTTGAATGTTCTTAAAGAGTGGGAGTTAATATTGACTTTGACCCTACATTGCCAGTCAACGTTTTCAACTTAATTTTAGTACTAACAATCTGGCATACCAACTAAATAAACAAATTAAACATTGTATACTCTTAAAAAAGTATTAATTTATTAATTTTTTGACTAAAAATTGAGGTTAAAAATATTTTTTTTAATTAAAAAATAATTAGTTGAAATTAGTATTTAAGAAAATAAGTGAAAACGTTAGGGTATATATATATATATATATATATATATATATATATATATATATATATATATATATATATATATATATATATATTTTAAATGAAAAAGTGAAATAATTATTTTTTTAATGAGATAAAATACTTATTTCTTTAAATTAAATGAGATAAAGTTGTGCTTATTAAAATGAGAGTGAAAGTATTACATTATAATATTAAAATTAATGTCAGAAAACAAAATGATAAACGAGAATAACACGACTGATCTTGTTTTTGGATCAAGCCATCGATTGTCGGGGAGGGCTTGCCCAGTGGCCTCTCCTGCAACTTTTGGGTTTGTGACCTTTTGGTGGGCGTTACTCTTGTTATTGACTGATTTTTCCATTTGCTTGTTCATTTGATTTCGCATTTGGATACGTTAACATCAATTTGGCCTTAACATGAATCTCATATTATCCCACAACTTCAAGTCACTTATAATTTACATATAGAATATAGTGATTTCAAACTTTCATTCTCCACCTTTCAGCCATGAGGACTTTAAGTTTGAGCTATATGCTCGAACTTAGTAATGACTTTATCACTATTTTTTTTTTACTTTTTTTTACGTGCACCACCATAATTCATTTGTCCATTTTGTTGTGTTTAAATCTCAAATAGGAATCTCCTCGTTCGTATAGGTAGTCAGAAGTGCCTGCAACACCAATCGCAAAAGCCATCGAATTTTTATCAACGAGTTTTTCCTTCTCAATTTTTCCATAATGGTTACACAGTGCAGCTACAACGATATCACTCTCTTTTTTACTCTCTAGCTCCTCATCACCACACAAACATTAGTTTGGATTTTCATAGAAATCGGTTAAAAACCGATTTCTAATGCAATTTTTTTAGTAGTGCTCAAGGTTAAGAAAAAAAAACTTCTCATTACTACGAGAAATAAAGTTCATCCACAAATAATTAAGAAACATGTCTCACATTGTCAAGAGTTCGGTTACCCCATTATACATTTTGTTTTGAATTATCCACATGTCATGCATCACACACTATGCTTTATTTTCAATTTACGTACTCAATAATAACCATCTAAATATATATTCTAAGTATCATATGTATCAAATCAACCATTAATTAGTATTCTTATGTTAATTTAATCAAAATCAATTAAATTGCAGATTTTTAATTTCAAAGATTTTATTAGTTGATTGCAATAGGTTATCGGCTAAGTGTTTTAGTTTTTAATTCTACATCGACAATCGCAATAATTAGACGACTAGTCATCTACAATTGAGCAATAAGGGAGATTGCATTACCTTCCAAATGTACTATGTACATTGGATGTGGCATGGTGGAAGCTCTTGATAAGTTTTTTTGTTTTTACAATTGTCTAAATTTTGTTTAAAACTAACAATAATCTATGTAACACGACTAAGGGATTAGACATCAAACTAACCCAACCTAAAAATCAACATGACATCAAATAGGAGCATGTAATATGTTTATTTATTAGTAAAGTTATGTGTATTAATAAAAGCAATTAGGAGTATGTAAGATTGTTAGTTAGTAAAATATATACGTATATATTATTTCCTTAGTTGTTTATTAGTATCTCTTGTAATTAGCTGATCGTATTTCTTATTTATAGAATAGATAGTATGCACTTGTAATATATATAGGGATGATTATCAATAATACTTGGCCAAGGGTTTTACACCAATTGACATGGTATCAGAGCATCGATCTACATGATCTGTGCCGCCACCCTTGTACTATTTTTCGAAATACACACGGCTTTTTCTTGTCTAAGCCTCACGCACATATAGTCATGACCAACGATGCTGAATCTTCCTCCAGATCTGGCCTGCATCCCGTGTTTACCGTCTCCAACATTCAACACAAGGTTCGTGTCCTTGATGGAACGAAAGTAACATATGCATCGTGGGTTCGCCTTTTTAAACTACATGCTCATGGTCACGATGTTTCGTCTCACATCGATGGCACCCCTGCCCCTGCCAAAACCGATGCGTCCTATGACTCGTGGTATAAAATCGATGCTCATGTGTTACAATGGATCTACGGAACACTTAGCGATGACCTTCTCCCTCGTGTCCTTGAAGATGAGTCCACTGCCCGTGATGCATGGGTCCGTGTTGAAAACATTTTCAACAATAACAAGGGAGCTCGTGCTGCTTCTCTCGAGCAGGAATTCAATTCCCTCCGTCTCGCTAATATGCCTTCGCTTGAGGCCTACTGTCAACGCCTCCGCGAAATTGCCGGAATGCTGAAAGATGTTGACGCTGCCGTCACCGACCGTCGTCTTGTTATTCAATTGGTCCGTGGTCTGCCCAAAGAATACGACACCGTCGCTTCCTACATCAATCAGACCTCTCCTAATTTTGAAACCGCTCGTAGCATGCTCGAGCTTGAACTTCATCGACAATCTTCTACTGAAGACTCTGCCACTGCTTTAGCGGCTCCAGCCGCACCAGTTAATGATGCGTGGCCTGACACTACCAAAGCCCCTTCTTCTGGTCCTCCTCGACAGTCAAACAATCGTAATCCCCGTCGCAACAACAACCAACACCGCAATAACAATTCTCATCGTCATGCCAATTACAACCAACCGCCTAGTACTCAACCTCCAGGTCAACCATCACCTCAAAGAGGCCCTCCACCAGCCTGGTCCTCCCCATGGACACCACCTCCTTGTCCTTATCCCACTTACCCAGGATGGGTTCAACCATGGCCCTCGCATGCTTTGCCTCAACGTCCTTCCTATCGTGGTCAGCAGCCCCGTGCTCAAGGACAAGCGTATGTCATGGATAACGAAGCGCCTCAACCAACTGATTTGAGTCAATCCTTCCAAGCCCTCTCGGTTCAGACTCCTGTTGTCGAACCATGGTACATGGATACGGGTGCCTCCTCTCATCTCACTTCCGATCCAGGTATGATTACTTCCCCGTTTAATACGAGTAATATTCGTTCTATTTATGTCGGCAACGGCAATAGCATTCCTGTTTCGGGTTCGGGCACATCCTTAATCCCCACAAATCACCGATCCTTACATCTTCGCCATGTACTTCACACCCCTCAAATAATTAAGAATCTCATTTCGGTCCGTCAATTTACAAAAGACAACAATGTTAGTGTTGAGTTTGACCCATTTGGTTTCTCTGTGAAGGATATTCCGACTGGGACAATGATTTTACGGAGTGACAGTAATGGCGAGCTCTATCCCGTGTCACCATCTCCCGAATCTAGTTCACTCAGCTCCTCCTCGCTTTCGTCTCACGCCCTTCTTGTTCAAGACCAAGACGTTTGGCACTCTCGTCTCGGTCATCCAAGCTCATCAATTTTATCTCTATTAAAGTCGCAAAAATATATATCTTGTAGTTCCAACTCTAATTTTCCATCTTGTGCTTCTTGTCATATTAGTAAAAATAAAAGATTGTCTTTTCATGACTCTTTATCTCAGACAATTGCTCCATTTGATATTATCCACTGTGACTTGTGGACATCACCAATAAAAAGCAAAAATGGTCACAAATACTACATGGTCTTACTTGATAATTTCACTCAATTTGTTTGGGTATATCCCTTACAATTTAAATCTCAAGTCTTCGAAAAATTCCGTCATTTTAATACTCTCATTAAAACCCAATTCAACCGTCCTATTAAATCATTTCAATGTGACATTGGTCGTGAGTTTGACAATAATTCCTTCAAAACTTTTGCCCAACAACATGGTCTTGTGTTTCGTTTCTCTTGCCCTCACACGTCACCACAAAATGGAAAATCCGAACGTATGATATGTCGGCTTAATGATATCACCCGTGTCCTCCTTCAACATGGGTCAATTCCTTCTATCTACTGGGTTGACGCCCTTCATGCTGCAACCCATCTACATAATATTCTACCTACATCCACCCTTCACTTTCTCACCCCGACTTCCGCTCTCTACCTCAAATACCCATCTTACAATCACTTACGTGTCTTTGGTTGTGCTTGTTATCCAAATATATTCGCCACCCAACCTCACAAACTTGCCCCCCGTTCCGTCAAATGTGTTTTCTTAGGATATCCTCCTAATCAACGAGGTTATCGGTGTCTCGACCTAAATACCGGTAAAATTATAGTGTCTCGCCATGTAATTTTCGATGAGACTTGTTTTCCTTTCACAGAACAACAAAATAAAATTCCCCCCACATATGATTTCCTTAAACCCACATCTGACACACTCCATCCTCTCATCCTCGACTCTATCACTCACACACAACAAAACCCCAAACCCACCTACACACCAGACACTCCTCCTGCATCTGCATCATCACCCCACACCACACCACCAGTATCACCTACACATGCAGTCCCCATGTTACCCATATACAACTCACCAACCTCCTCCCCAATAATATCCAATGATGCCGTCAATAACTCAAACTCACCCCCAACACCACCCCCAGCCCCACCCTCTACTTTGCATCATATGACTACCCGATCCCGAAATGGAATTTTTAAACCCAAAGCAATGGTTGCTACTACTACCATATCCCCTCTACCTAAATCACCACATCTTGCCCTTCGAGACCGAAATTGGAATAAAGCTATGCATGACGAATTTACCGTATTACGGGATAATCATACTTGGGATTTGGTACCACGACCTCATGATGCATCTATTATTCGTTGTATATGGTTGTTTCGACACAAATTTCATGCAGATGGCTCACTTCAACGATACAAGGCTCGACTCGTTGTCAATGGTAAAACACAACAAGTTGGTATTGATTGTGACGAGACTTTTAGCCCGGTTGTTAAGCCAACGACAATTCGTACGGTTCTTACTCTTGCTGTCTCCAAGTCTTGGCCTCTCCATCAATTAGACGTTAAAAACGCCTTTTTACACGGTGACTTGGAAGAGACCGTATATATGCATCAACCACCGGGCTTCGTCGACTCCTCCGCTCCTAATCATGTATGCAAGCTTCGAAAATCTCTATATGGTCTTAAGCAAACGCCACGTGCTTGGTATCAACGGTTTGCTACATTTATTCTCGCACAAGGTTTCACTAGCAGTGTGTGTGACTCTTCTCTATTCATCTACAAGACACCTACTGCCACTGCTTATTTGTTATTATATGTCGACGATATTGTTCTCACCGCCTCAAGTGATGCTCTTCTTCGGTCCATCATTGCTCGACTCTCTACGGAATTTTCTATGAGTGACCTCGGTAACCTACATCATTTTTTGGGCATCACAGTTAGTCGATCGTCTAATGGACTGTTTTTGTCTCAACACCAATACGCACAAGACATCGTCAATCGCGCTAAAATGGGCTCTTGTAAACCATGTGCCACGCCAGTTGACCCAGGCTCCAAATTAAGTGCCACTTCTGGTCCTCCCGTCGATGATCCGTCTCTCTATCGTAGCCTCGCGGGAGCTTTACAATACCTTACTATAACAAGGCCCGACATTGCGTATGCCGTTCAACAAGTATGCTTATTTATGCATGATCC
Organism: Euphrasia confusa; assembly: GCA_954870475.1. Taxonomy (NCBI): domain Eukaryota; kingdom Viridiplantae; phylum Streptophyta; class Magnoliopsida; order Lamiales; family Orobanchaceae; genus Euphrasia; species Euphrasia confusa. The sequence continues at coordinate 27,855,932 of OX940968.1, read as the reverse complement.
ACGAGCACCACATCTCCAACTTTTGAAGCGAATCATTCGCTATATACAGGGAACACTACATCACGGCCTTAATATTCGCCCATCTCGCTCTCTACATCTCACGGCTTACTCCGACGCCGATTGGGCTGGTTGTCCAGATTCACGTCGCTCCACCTCTGGGTATTGTGTCTTCTTAGGTGATAACCTTGTCTCCTGGTCGTCAAAACGACAAGCTACCATCTCTCGTTCTAGTGCCGAAGCTGAATATCGCGGGGTCGCTAATGCCGTAGCCGAAACTAGTTGGTTACGCAATTTACTTCTCGAGCTACATGTGCCATTGCAGCGTTCCACTGTTGTTTTTTGTGACAACATTTCAGCTGTCTACCTTTCGGGAAATCCTGTTCAACATCAGCGCACTAAACATGTCGAACTTGATATACATTTTGTTCGCGATAAAGTCCGCCTTGGTGAAGTCCGTGTCCTTCATGTACCATCTGAGTATCAATATGCCGATATATTTACCAAAGGGCTTCCTCGTCATCTATTCACTCGATTTCGAGCCAGTTTAAGCGTTCAATCCTCTACCGCTCGAACTGCGGGGGCGTGTTAGTTAGTAAAATATATACGTATATATTATTTCCTTAGTTGTTTATTAGTATCCCTTGTAATTAGCTGATCGTATTTCTTATTTATAGAATAGATAGTATGCACTTGTAATATATATAGGGATGATTATCAATAATACTTGGCCAAGGGTTTTACACCAATTGACAAAGATGTTTATTTATTAGTAAAGTTATGTGTATTACTAAAAGCAATTGCACATGAGAGTTACACCCAAACACATGCTGCGAGACAAATGCATTGCACATGTGAACACGCGCGCCCCAAAACAAATCATGATGACTCCAAACATACGCACTATTACACCCATATTTTTCGACCCATCGTACTGAAATTTTAGACAGCATTAGGAAGCTTGTTGTCCGATTGACTCCAAATGTCGGAATGAATGTAGTTTAGCTAGGGTACAGTTAGTTAATCCATACTACGAATATCGATTTACAATTTCAATATTTTTGGATATAATATTAATATGATTTGATATTTCGGTATTTATATAATCAGTTAGCCGAGTTGCTTGTCCACGGGCTTGTTTGTTTTGATCTCCCTGTTATAAAAAAAACTCTCTTAATTTGATGAAAAATTCTCTAAACAACATCTTTTGAGACGGAGAAAGTATTGCTTAAGATGCAAAAAATTCAACAAAAAATACATTACTTTATTTTGAAATAAGCTTTATAGTACTACTACTTTGCATCTTCACTCTAGAAAAAAAAACAATAGAAAATATAAAGTCTAACAATGACAATAAACTCAAATTTAATGGAACTATACAACAAAGTACAAGACAATAGAAAACTCCAAATTAACACGAGATTACACGAATCAATCAAATATACTCCATATATACCAAGATTCGTTGCGCTATACAATACTAAAAACAAAACAAAAAAAAAAAACATGTGGAAATGTTTTAGTTTCACCGCCACCAAAGACTCCTGCTACCGCCTCTCCTTCTCCGCTGCGGGCCTCAAATCCACGACCACCCACCTCAGCGACGGGTCCGTCATCCACTGTTGGGCCCCCAAAACCCCCAGGCCCAACAGGCCCACTCTCCTCCTAATCCACGGCTTCGGGGCCAACGCAATGTGGCAGTGGAACGGCGTCGTTTCCTCCCTCGCCCCCACCTTCAACCTCTACATCCCGGACCTCCTCTTCTTCGGAGGCTCGCACACGGCCCGGCCCGAACGGACCGAGTCCTTCCAGGCCCGTTGCCTGATGTCAGCAATGATCGCGATGGGGGTTCGGGCGGGCCTGAGGGTGGTCGGGCTGAGCTACGGCGGGTTTGTGGCGTACAGCATGGCGGAGCAGTTTCCGGCGGCGGTGGAGAGGGTGGTGGTGGGCGGTGCCGGAGTTTGCATGGAGGAGAGGGATGTGGAGGAGGGTTTGTTTCGGAAGAGGAGTTTGGAGGAGGCGATTGAAGTGCTTCTTGCTCGGACGCCGGAGAAGTTGAGGGAGCTTATGAGGTTGTCGTTTTACAAGCCGGCGAAGAATATACCGTCTTGCCTTCTTGCGGACTTTATCAGTGTAAGAACTTAAAAGTCTTTGATAGGATAATTCAACTTAACTATATCTGAGCCCAAGATTTTTAATCAATCGATGTAGTATACTCTAACAAATTCGTTCGCACGAATGACTTTCGTGCAATTACTCAAATAGATGTGATGTTGTTGTATATATTATTTAGGTAATGTGCTTGAAAAACTATGAAGAAAGAAAAGAGTTAATATACGCATTACACAAGGGCAGGAGGCTCTCACATCTGCCTAAAATCACTCAGGTCATTCTCGATTGATCATCTCTATTTCGATTATCGTATACATGAATTATTATTCAAATTCTAATTGATTGTCTTTTGGACATACATGCTCTATATATGTAGCCTACACTCATAATTTGGGGGGAGCACGATCAAATATTCCCACTCCAATTGGCTCATAGGTTTGTGAGGTAATTAATCAAATTTAACAGAAATTTGAGTTACAATTGAGTAGGGTCAAGTCGAGTGTGGAACGTCATTAGTAATTGTAAGCTCAAAATTTAGATATTATTGATAACTTAAAATTGTTATATTACTACTCATTGCCATCGAGGATGAGAAAATTTAGAAAATACAGTATATTTATGAAATATAAATATCTATTACAAATGACTTGTTCTTGTTATTTTCAATAAAATTCAAGATCATATAAATTCAGTTCAATTCGATTCAATTTTTTTTTGTTTTAATTTATTCAGTTCAATTTGATTAAGTTCATCTCAATATTATTATTAAGTTTCGTTTTATCCTGATCGTGAACGCGAGCTTTACACACATGTGATCCGAACATACGTAGATGTGATGTGATATATTCGGTATTTTTTTTCTCCACATTTCTTGTGGTGTTCTATTTTTCAAACTCTTGGGTTAGTTTTCGGTTTGATTCATACTAAGTACATCGCATGCAGACACATTAACTTCTGCCTAAAATTTATATGAAATGTTTTAACTTTGATTATACTCGCCGCATTGAGATAATTTCTTTTCTTTTTCTCAATGTCACCATTTTGTTAAGACAGCTTCAAAGTTGTCTAAAGTCACACGAAACTTTGTGCACCTCACAATATTTTGTTAAATTCATTAGAATTTGAATTCACCACTTCCATTGGTTCTCAATGCTTGAATATTATATCAACTTTATTTCCATTTTCAGACATTTGGAAAACAATGCACAACTTGTGGTGATAAGGAAGGCAGGCCATGCAATCAATATGGAGAAGACCAAGGAATTGTGCAAGTACTTGAAGGCATTTCTTACTCTTCCTACTGATATTTAAGAAGGCATATTAAACCGGTGGGACCCAATCAAAAAAATTAAGAATGATCATGTAATTAATTAATTATGTTCCCTATATTTATTCCTTTTTTTCTTCAAAATGTAAGAAATCTTATAAGCTATTCATTTTTCTTTCATATCATAACTAAGAGGATGATATGTTCATCCTAGGATATAGGAAAAATAAATTGGGGTGAGAGAGGCTCGAACTCTCGACCTCAGGATAACTCAGAAGCTATGAGACCTACGCGCTAGCCAACTGCGCCACCACCCCTTGGTTGAGATTTAACTGGTTTAATTGTTAATAAATAAACAATATTAGTGTGACCTCTAAGAGGGTTAGATTCCATAGAGTTCAACCTTAAGTACTCTAGTAGTCAATAAATTTGTTTCCTGTTCGATTAGTTATTGTTTTTCTCAAAATTCAAATCTAGTAGAACTGGAAGTGTTCCTCCCTAAATTTACTAATTCAAGATCTCACATATTTTAAAAAACATATAGTAGAAGAATTCTAATAATTATTATGTGGAAGTAGTAGATAAATAATTTGGGAAGAAAGCACTTGGTTGATATTTTTAAGTTCTTAAAAGGTAAATGATCATATTTTACACACGTGACTACTATATTCCCTCTGTCTTAAGAATTAAGATAGCTTGACGTAGTTTGGCATATTTTATAGTTTAGGGGCATGTTTGGTTGCCTAGATAATACCACGTTAGTTGCGTTAACTGAGTTATAAGAGCACTCCCAATGGTGGGGAGGCAAAAATGCCACTTTCTCAAATTTTGCCACCAAATTTGCCACAAACATTAAAATCATCTTCAATCATAAAATTCAAATTTTAACTCAAAAAGAATATTCTTTGAGAATATTCCTAATTTTATCAAACAATAATTTTATTTAAATTACATTTGTATATAATCATATTTATAATATGATATATATGATTAGAAATTTGAAAATAAATAAATTAAAATTTTATATTTTTTTAATAAAAAAATAAATAAATTAGAAAAAAAATACGAAAATTCAATAAAATCACACATTACAATTATATATTAAAGTTTAATTTGTATTTGTATTTTTTAAATTTACATTTGTGTTAACTAAATTTTAATTTTATTTTCTTTAAAATAATAATAAATATAAAATTTTGGCCTATAAAAAATAAAACATCACATTTCTTTTAAATTAACAACATAAAAATCAAATGAAAATACATTAAATATATAATATATATAATAACTAAAATAAAAAAAAAATGATTTGCCACCGATGAATAGTGGGTAGGCAAATTTGCCGCCCACTGTTCACCATCTCTATTGTGCCACCGGTTTGAAGACCCCCATTGGGGCTGCTACAGTGGTGGTGGGGAGGCAAATTTTGCCATTGCCTCCCCCATTGGGAGTGCCCTAAGTTGTTTGGTTTGATTATCTTAGGCCTGCGTCAGATATAGGGCCCGCCGCTATTTACTATTGCTCTTCAAAGAATTAAACGGCCCAAAGTGGTCAGATAGGCTGTCTCATTGAAACAGTAAACAAAACTTATGTCATTAATGACTGAAATGCCCTTCAATATTAAAAGAAAAAAAAGTAATTGAAAGCCTGTTATCATTTGCTCTACTCTCTTTCTTTTGGTCAATGGAAGCGATCAAGGAGACGATTCAAGGTTTCGATTTTTTTTATTTTTCTATTAATTTATTCATCAATTTATTCTTTTTAATTTATTTAATAATTTAGTTTTCTTGATCATATGCTTTCACAACGATATTTATTTTTAATAAATTTTGTGAATAGTTTAGGGTTTAGTACTATAAAATTTGGATTGAGAAAAATTTGTTCATAATTTCCAGTTTTGAATCTATTATTTCTCTCTCTCTCTCTCTCTCTCTCTCTCTCTCTCTCTCTCTCTCTCTCTCTATATATATATATATATATATATATATATATATATAAATATAATTATAATTATAATTATAAGATTTGGATCTGTAATCTACTCGATTCCATATTTTCATATTTATATTTTTTTTTCATATTTTGTTCGATTTGATATTGTTCCAAATTAAAACGGGTATCATTATTATTTGAAAAAAAAATATGATTTATTTTATTTTATTCAAAGAAGAAGAAAAATGGAAATTTATTTTATTCAAAGAGCAGGGTAATGTTGTCATTGTAATAAAATATCGTGTAGGAGTGAAACAGTAAAATAATTGTTATCTTGGATTATATATAGATAACTTATCCGCCCCACCAAACAAGCACTAGAGATATCCAATAATAATTGACACATAACCAAAAAATAAATATATACATACAATACTATGTATAGTAATAATAGTAACTATTTATGTGCTACGTTTTTAAAATGTCAATAATTAGGAGTATCTATGATGTGTATATCAATATAATAAAATTATATATCCATTTAAACAGTTAAAAATTGTTTTCGTGTTTTACAAAAATCACAAATGTACAATTTACATCTCTCATAAGATATGCTCATGCCCATGGGCGGATGGGCCATGCCATGTCCACACTGAATTGTTACAACATACTCCTATGTATTGTTGAAGTTATCAACACCTTATCAATTTACCTTAAAGGCAACTCAACAACAACCTCATTCATCCGCCTGATCGATAGGATAAATGGGTTCTTCTCGATTATGCATGCTGTCGAAAGAATTTATCTTGTGGCAACATCGTTTTTAAGCAAGGCTTCCAAGTCTGCCAATCTGCACACACATGTCCAGCAGCAGGAACATAGACGAAAACAAAAAATGAAGAAACGAAACTGAAAGCATATGTTATTGGCTGTTAGTTTTAAAGATTCAAGACTATTAGTATTAACATTACCTGACATTGCTCAAGTCAGGGTATATGGCTGCAGCTGCTTTAAAATCCTATTAACAATATAACACAGAAAGTGTATCGAGTCAAGAAAGTTTCATTTTTGTGTGTACGCGGATCGAGCCACAACGAGGAACGTCACCTGGTTAGCAGTGGACGGAGTATAGGAAATTACACACGACATTCCTGCTCCAGTTGCTGCCTGCAACAATAATTGACACAGATCACTGATCTATTTTTAACGTCTCGAGATCCATCAGTCACGGAGAACTAAATTTTAAAACTGGTATGAATTACAGAATGAACCTGTAGCCCAATGACACTGTCTTCGACCACCAAGCAATCTTTTTCCGACACGCCCAGTCCCTGTGAAGCAATAAAATTTCACAAGGCACAAGAATGAGAATCGATGCTAATTGATTTACCTTTGCAGCTGTAACGTATATAGAGGGGTCAGGCTTTTTCTCCTTAACATCATCTCCTACAATAGCAAAGAGACGGGAAAAGAGAATTGTTTTCATGTGATAAATATCTTTTACGTAGCCAAAACAGTGTACTATATGTTTTGTATTTATTTATTTTTATATTTTCAATTTCTAAGAAACGGACCTGCAAGAAAGCAATCAAGGCTTTGGAAACGCTCCTGTAACAAGACAAGAAATAAAATATAATTAAAGTTTTTTTTACAATGTTAATAATTTTACAAGGTGGATTAGCATATAAGTGATATAACATGCGCAGTTACTAGACTGGGGTTGGACACACTGACTAACGACAGAAAATATTCGAAACGAGATGAAAATATATAGTTTTATTTTTTCACCATTCCAATGAGATTTTCCAGACACAGGATAACTGAACTTTTAGTTGCAGCCGAACAAACCGCTAGCTTCCTTCCCTACAATAGGAGAGAGGAACGAGAGAATAAAGATAAAATGCAAAGAATATTTCCAGAGAGAGTCTTATCGTATTACTGAAGCTGGAATCAAGAGACTTATGATGAGAACTGCTCAATGGCTATTTAATTTGAAATTTGTTTGATAAAAATAAAATAAAATATATATATATATATATATATATATATACTGTATATCTTACAGAAGCTTTTGCCTCATCCATCAAACTCAAAACTCCAGGTCTAGGCTCAACCTGCTCAATACATAGGAATATCAGAAACAGAATAAAAATAAAGGAATCGACTTTTTGTGCTTCAAAATCCTTCAATGTTCATGTCACTTACGGTTCCGGATTTAATTATTTCTTTGTACCTCTCTGTTTTCCAGTCCTGCATCAAATGATATAAACCTATTAACTTGTTACCGATTGAGACATTCAAACTAGCTAGGACTTGAATCTTGACATATGTTCCATATACGCAACAAAAAAACGATGTTGTACGAAAAAACTGATAAGGTATTATAGTCGACAAGATATCAAACCATATTGAACATTTTAGCTATTTCAAATTGTACCCTTCAACAAGCTAACATGATATTTAAACCCAAGCCTATTTTATGCCCATTCGTATGAGTTGATTATTTATCATAAAAAACGGTGTTTCTATTTCTACCGTTTCACGCCTACCGCACGAAGACAAGAAAAGGGAATGTATGTGATAAGAGGAGTAGCTCCCTAGGCTTATAAAATGGGCTGTTTTCCATACAAATTCAACGTGAAACAACTCACATGTAATTATCGACAATACAACTTTAATACGATCATGTCATTTTAGTGTCAAATCGTCTCGTTTGTGTCAAGTGTGTGTGTTTGTCAATAGTGTAACTCTTCCACAAATTGGCACCTGAAGAATATCAATCAGCTTGGCTCTATCTTCATCATTCTCAGGAGACCCATCGAAAATTGTCGAAGTCGGCCAACCGTGCTCCTTAAAATACCTAATAATCCAAGGATGAGTAATTCAATTTAACAATACAGTAGATTAAAATTAGATCAATTGAAGTCACAATTTTGAATAATACAAATAATAAATTAAAATGTGAAATGCAGGGAGCCGTGGAACGAAAAACGAACCATCGCATTTTAGGTTTTCCGCCCCCAATTTGATTTTGCAACTCATCGTAAAATTCCTCGCTCCAATTGAGCGGCTGAGAGGAGGAAGACGAGCACCGGACGTCGAAATGTCGGAAGGCGTCGTTATAAGCTTGGCGGTGAAGGTGTTCGGACTCGAGAATGACGCCGTCGCAATCGAATATGAGAGCTTGAAGCGCGCGGGATGAGGCGGAGACGGCAACAGCCAGAGGTCTGCTGCAGCTGGAAGAGAAGGTGGATTGGGTTTTAGAGAGAGGGAAGAGAGACGGAGCGCGAGCGGAGAGAGAAAAAGAACCGGAGAGATTGGGTGGGAGGAGGAGCACGGCGGAGGAAGACATGGATAGTCGCTGTGTTCACTTGTGTGGTTTTGCCGTCTCTGACCGATGAACGACCCCTAATTGGGAATGGAATATTTTGGAAAATTATCCAAATTCTATTTACAAATATCAAGCACAATTAAACTTTTTTTTTTAAATAGTCACAAATCAAGAGAGAATGTGTGTTTTAAAGTAAGAATTCGGTGAAAATTCTTGATATCTCGAGTTTTAGTTATTTAGTGGAATGCTCAGCAGTGAAAAGTAGACGTAGGCTATTAAGAGTTTGAATTGAAGATATACTAATTTTATCTTAACTATTTATTCATATATTTTTTTTAAGTTTCAACTATTTATGCATATATTTTTGTGGACATGTCAATTAATTGTACACACCTTACAAAAATTATTTTATTTTTACATTTTACAATAGTATTTTACCTTTACTTTTTTTATTATTTTATTTATGTTTTAATTAACAAGTCAAAAACTAATATATGATATTTTTTTTAATGTACTTGCCCATCAACTATATACAGTATAGTATATTTTATTTTTATTGTGATTAGTTGCTGTCGTGGTCCACCGAAACAAATCCAATCTCATGCAATGATGTTAATGACTAAAAAGCCCCTCAGCTCAACTTCTTTCACACGGAGGAATTGACGAGGGCCTTACGGTAACTTACACTGACGAATGGGGAATATGTCAAAGCAAGAAGTGACAACCACATAGGACACGAGAGAGAAGATCATGAAAATCCCGAGATGATAAGAAAGGACACAATATTATTATATTCACATATTATTTATTTTTTTAAATATAGTATAGAAAAACATTTATTGCAAATGAATTAAAACATCAACCACCGAACTGCTTTCAGTACGAGATCTACGATCAGTAATAACTCATGTACAATTTCGATTCCTTTAATAATACTAATAATAACAATAATAACTTACATTAAATTACATGTCTCCTCTCTCTAATCAAAATCCCATAATTCCCCCTACAAAAAAAATACAAAACATTCCCAAATAAAAATGAGTAGTAACAAATTAAAATTTTCAATCCTAGTATCATCAATTAACATTTTCTTACTTGTAAATTCGTCGAAATCGATGTTTCGCATCCTGATGGGATTGATGTTTTTTTTTTCTGGCTCTGTCGAGAGTGTGTAATAAAAATCAGGGGTTGTAGAAATGTCCGTTGCACCTGCATTTCCACCCGAGTGGCTTGTAATTGGAGTACCTGTTTCCGACCGCCGACGACGAGGGCGGCGAGTCGGAGTAATCGAGCGGCGCGGCTGCCGAGTCGACTCGGTTGTGACTCGGCAGCGTGGGCACCTGCACCGCCATGCAGGGGTGGCACTGGTTGCACTTGTTGTGGCAGCTCGGCGGCGTCGAGCCCAGCCTCGTTTTCTCCGGCGCCGCCACCAAACCCTACAACACACAAATTAATTAAGGTTTTTTTTTTGAGGATATTTAATCACACACACATATATAATTATATATATACATACCCTGAAAGTGTCTGGGGGATTTCTACTATGACTGCAACAACAGGAAGAGGAGGATAATAGGAAGAGAATGGCTAAGAAAAGTGACGTCATACGGTCATAGCATTTTCTTGAATTTCTGCATCTTGATGATGATAATAAATGATAACAGGGGGTTTTGTTTTGTTTATTCAGGTGAATATATGATGAATATGTAGCTCAGTTTGGTAGAGAGTAAGTGTAGTAGCGTAGAAGATAACATAATTAATAAATAACGGTGCAAAATGCTAATGCAAAATACAGTGGGTGGGGTGGGGTGGGGTGGGGGTGAAAATAACAAGACATGAAAAAGAAGGGAGAAAATGGGCCTGAGAATGTAAGGAGGTGGGGGCCCGATTGAGAGGGGCAAAGATGTATTATTAGTAGGTGTGTGAAGAAAGGGGATAGTGATGGTTGTGGGTGGGGACTTAAAAAAAACCATTGACATTTAATGATGTTTGCAGTTGGCTTTTTTTTTTTTGCTTAGTTTTCATATTTAACATTTCATGAGCTTTGACTGCTGATTCATTGACTGAGATATGAATTTATAACAAGATCCATAGATATGAATGGGAGAGAGACTTTTTCTAAACAGAAAAACAAACTTGAGCTTCAAGCTTTGAAAATTGAAACAAGTATTGATTGATCCTAAAAATTTCTAAGGAACTGCAAGCTTATTAGATATTACTAGCTAGACAATTGACAAACAATTGAAAGCACGAAAAATCAACATGTACAAACGAGAAGTGAGGAAGTGGTCGGATTATTTGATGCTCGATCTCAAGGGCCAAGGCCAGGCATGCAATCATATCGAAAACTCTTCTACAATGGTCATGAAAACTTCATGTATGTATAAAACATCACATTAGTACATTAATACTTATATATCAGAGCCCCAAAATCACTTATGATTAATTCGAGCCTTAATCACCAGGGATTAATAGGTATTTCAAGATAGTCAGATTATATCCGACACATGCAAACTGTGCGTGAGCTGATAATGAACTAAATAACGCTCGAAGTAAGTGATGAGTTTGGTTGAAAATGGCGTGCTTAATCCATGCTCAAAGTTTTGTGGTTCTGCTTGGTGCGTCAAATTCAAATTTATTTTGAATGACAATTTTGTATAAAATACGTCATAGAATTCAATTTTTTTGTACATCATATTTTAACAAATTGTTGGAAATTGACCATGCATGTGCAGCCAAAAACAAACATTTTTTATGAAAAACAAATTTTCACATCTTAACAATTTACATAATTACGTATCATGAACACATAATCGATCGAGTTTCCACTCAATTTGATTTGTTCAACTCAATTTCGTATACCCTGCATGATATTTACAAATTGATATGATAAACAAATTGATTAATCATGCTTTCAATCAATTTCACATTTTCATATAATCACACATGTCACTATTACAGAAATAGGCTTTAACAACAGGCGTTTTACGACGGTTATTGTACAACCGATGTAGATAATAATATTCACATCGGTTTCAATTTAAACCGTTGTGAATACGTCACTCTGACATCGGTTGTGGAAAGAACCGTTGTGTATGTGTGAACTGTTGTTTAATAGACATAGTACTTTTAAACCGATGTGAGGGTTAGTGTGAACATCGGGCAAGAGAACCGTTGTTTATGTGTGACCGATGAGAGAGAATAAAACATATAGTATAATGCATTTTTTAGAAATTAAATTAAAACTCTTCACCCAAACTCTTCGCCCCCTCGTCTTCAAAATACTCCATTGTGCTTGAGCTCCGCCGCATCAAAACACGTCGCCCGCTCGCACAACTCAACCACCATACTAAAACCCTCCGCTGCTTGCACAACTCACACCACCGCGTTGTAACTCTCTGCCGCTCGCACAACTCACCGCTCTCCATCGAAACCTTCCGCGGCTCACACCACCGTACTGAAACGCTTCGACGCTCGCAACACTCCCACCACCGCACCAAAAAGCTCTGACGACGCACGTCTCCAAATTCGTTAGGTTTTCCTGTGAGTATTGCATCAATCAAAAATTTCTCCAAAGTTGAAAGGTAATAATTTCTATATTTCCCCAAATTAGTGTCGACTGGTTAAAATTACTTATCTCTGTTGCTTTTTTTTCCCCAAGTTATGTGAAAATATATTTTTTAGTTATTGATTGCTTAATGAATTGATTTTAATTGAGTTTTTTGTGTATGGATTATTAAGCTGAATGAGTAATTGATGTGTGTGTGTTGTAGTTATGGCTAATTAAAGAGAACACGCTGAAGCCGAGTGATGTGATCATGTGTCCTTAGTGTGGTTACTGTAAAAGTTTGGAATTAAGCTTATCATATAGTGGGTGATATTTGGAATTAAGCATTGTTATTAAAAGTTTATTGTCTGGCTTTCGACGAGAATCAGTAAAAAGTAGGAACAATTTTGCTGTTGCATTAGTATGTATCCTTAATTCCTTATTAATTGGTAAGAGTTGCTTTCAGATATTTTTTATAAATCAAAGATGAAGGTATCATAGTCGCCTGTTTGATTATATGAAAATGACTCATCGACTGGTCTGTAGCGCAACAGGAAATAACATACTCGCCTGTTAAATGCAATTTTTGTTTACACAAGAGCATCTTTATCTTGTTCCCATTTATGATTAATAGTTGCATATTACTATACTTTTATTGCTTATTATATTTATTCATTAGGTTATAGAACATGTCTGCTTTAGGTGTTAGTAAAACGTAGAATGGATAGAAGTTGGATGAATGCTAGTCGCATAAGCGCCGAATATGAAAATGGTGTTGAAGAACTGCTGGATTTTGCTAAAAAAAACCGACCGGAGTCCGATGGAAAATATCTTTGTCCTTGCGTCAATTGTTTGAATGGGAGACGCCATGAAGAGGAAAAAATCCGAGAACATCTTATTTGTGATGGAATAAATAGGAATTATACAATATGGATATGGCATGGAGAATCATTAAATGCCCCAATCGAGTCAAATGAACAAAATAACGAATATTGGGGTAATCGATTTGATGACATGATTCGAGATATTGGACCTCAATCCTTCTATCGTTCGCATGTGTATGATGATTTAAAATCTGACTCAGAAGCACCTTTGTATCCGGGGTGTAAAAATTTCACACGTCTCTCAGTTTCATGCCAGAATTCATAACTTTGTGTAGCACAACTAACTTATAGTATTTTTCAGTATTTTTCAGTATTTTTCATGAGTTAAATGTAGCACAACTAACTTATAGTATTTTTCAGTTTCATGCCAGAATTCATAACTTTGTGTTTTTCTGCAACCTTGTTTTCATAGAAAAAGAGGAAAAAGGCACAAGAGATACAAAGAAACAACAAGGCTCCGCACACTTTGTCCCGTGGAGGTTATCTTTTTCTGGAAGAAAAATTAATGGAAGATAAACTAAAGAAACTTCAGGAGGAAGCCACGTTGTGCGATAATATTGATTCCATATTTGATCCACCTTCTCCTCCTAAACGCCATGAGATATTTAAACACGCACGCACTAAACAAAATGGAGAAATGACTTCTGATACTGCACGCAATCTTGCTGCAAAGATTGTAAGTTTTATAACTCAATCTTGATTTGACTAATAAAGTTGTATATATAAATTGGTCTTGAATTTTGAAGTGATATTTGTAATATTTATTTATCGTGTCTCAAGTTTTTAATTTCTAATTTCTTAAGTGCAGGATGATTTGGAAGAAAAACAAAAACAAGGATTATTTATTCCGGAAGGACGCCAAGATATCTTAACTGCTGCTATTGGAAAACCGGAGCACCCAGGTCGTGTTCGTGCTGTTGGAGCAGGTGTAGGTATTAAACGTTACTTTGGAGGATATTCAAGTAGTTCTACATCATCCTTAAGTCGAGAGGTTGTGGAAAAGATCACCATGGAGGTTACAAAAAATTTAATGAAGAAATTTGGTCCAGCATGGGAATCATTTAATTCTCAATCTCAGTCCATTCCAGTACATTCAAATAAGGCTGATGTTGCACGTCCCAGCACAAAAGAGAGTTGCGTTGATGCTACGCCTGTCTCGCCAGGGGAGGAGACTTACACCGATTGCTCAAGCCGTGTAGGGTTATTTATTGATGAACGACCTCACCGTTTGGTTGCCATTGGGAGAGTTTCCGAGGGAGCGTTAAATTTACATTGTGTTTCCTTATCTGCTGATTTGGTTAAGGTTGTGGTTGAAGAAGTTCGAGATGACAATGCTCCAGTTCCTATTCAAACAGACGAGGTCACCACAGTTCGAGAGGCCATAGGCGGTTTCATTGCATGGCCAAGACACCTTGTGAAGACCCTATCTTCTAGTAAGGTATATCCAGTAATCTATTCAGTGTTATTTTATAAACTAATCTTTTTCTTTGAAAAGATCACAAAAAAATATATTCTTTTTTCATTAGGATATTGTGCCCCCAATTAAACGTGTTCGATGTGTTGCTGATAAAGATCCAATTCGTGAGTTGCTTAATATGGCCCCTCTGTTATGTGATAATCCTTTGCAAGTAGATTGGAATGCAAGTATCTTTGGCTATGAGAATGAGGTTCCATTGTACATAAATCACAATGATGTTTTAGAGATTATTATGGGCACAACGTGGCTTAGCGTCACAGTTATACAAGTTTGGATCTTGTAAGTAAATTTATTTTACTATTTACTACGACTTCTAATTTTTTCCATGGCATAACAATTATTTCGTTTATAGGTTTTTGAAATCAGTAGGTATTGAGATGAGAAATGATGAATTATATGGATATCTTGAGCCTTGTTCCATTCAAAATTTTGGAAATAAAAAGGAGGAAACAATCAAGTATATCCTTCAACATATCAAAAATTCAAAGAAGAAGATTTACCTCGGAGCTTATTACCAAATGTAAGAATAACTTGTTAATAAGTTTATTTGTCTATAATTGAATTGCAAATGACTTTTTATTTGAATACATACAGGTCACATTGGCAACTCTTGGTAATTGACCCAAAGACTAGGGTTGCAGTATGGTTTTGTTCACTTCATCAGAAGCCCACCAAGGACATCATGTTTGTAGTGCAGAGGTGAGGTTTTTTTTAATGTCAGGTTATAAGTTGTATTTTAAACTATTGATTTAAGTTGTATTTTTTTATTCAAAGCGTGGTGAACTCATTTAACCTACTGGAAGGAAAACACACAAGTAAATCCAAGCTTTCTGTTAGTTGGATTACCCCTAAAGTAAGTAGTTGATTTCTTTGGCTTTTTTATAACATTATATGGTATACATTGATGAATCGCAATTGTTTTTTTGTATAATATAAGTGTAATAAACAGCAAGGAAATTGGGAGTGTGGATATTTCGTCATGCATTGGATGTGGACAATAGTTCGTGTCGGTATTCAAGAAAATTGGAATAAGGTGATAAATTTTTTAATATGTAAATACTCAAGATATAATTACTAGCCTGTTATTATATGTTGATTTCTATATTTTTGTTGTAGGTATTTTCGGATATCAATCCGCTTGATAAAAAAGACATTGACGAAATTCGAGCTCGATGGGCAAGTTATTTTCTAGAAATAAAGAACAAGTTGTATCAGTGATTATAGTATTGGACATATGTTTCTTGACTTGGAATGTTTGATTTTTTGTTATGGAGTATTATGAGATTTAACTTGGCTTATTTATTTTTAAAGTTATATATTAATCATGAGTTCTTTTTGATGTCTGATTCTTGATAATTTAGGTGGGAATTAGAAATTATAATAAAATTAAAAACCGTTGTTAAAATCACTTATATTAACATCGGTTATATAGGACCGTTGTAAACTTAAACATAATTAACATCGGTTGTGTTTTGAAAATAACTGACGCGAAAATTGAGTGGCTTTTGCATCGGTTAATTTACCTGACGTGCTATTGAGCGTTCACATCGGTTCATATAAACGATGTAAATTTATTCCGAGATTAACATCGGGAGATATGACATCGGTTCAAGAACCGATGTAAACACCCTATTTTAACCGATGTCATAGCCATATTCTGTAGTAGTGTGTATATCAAATAATCACAATTATAAATTACTAATACTATATGAGATCAAGCCATAATATACTTTAATCGTCAATTTTACGATAAACCGGAAACGGGTATTAAGATCGAGAATTTAAGTTCTCGAACTTAATAACTAATCTCGGATAGGGGCAGATGAACGGCGGAGCTAGCTCAACGTCGCTCGATCGATCGAACACAGAGGGGCTCGGGTTCGATCATTGCTGGACCAGAGGGCTACAATAAATAAAAGAATGATGGGCCTTTTTATTTTGTGAGATTGGCATTGAAAACAGTCCATCGGCAGAGTTTATTGCATCTCTTAGCTTAAAGTAGGTAAACATAAAAGGAGCAGCTTCAGTTCCCTTATTTGCACCAAGCATGGTGACGAGAGAGAAGCCCTATCTATCTACGTGAATTGTTAATTGCTTTTCTTTTGTGTCTTAGTAGCTTTCGAGTTTCATCAACAAGTTGAGACATATAGTTATAATTAGTGTGAGGTGATAAGTATTTTATTTTTTTAATGTTTCATTAATTGGTGCATTTGTTCAAAATGATAAAAAGTAACATTAGGCCTATTATTTTGGATTAAATTGAATTGAACATATTTTTTTTATTATAATAATATTATTTTTTTATTAAAATCATTCATACTAAAAAAATCAAGATTTTTTGAGAAGATAAAAATTAATTTCAAGACTTTTTAAAATGATAAAAATTAAGTTGAGTTAAAATGAATTTAACTAAAATTAAGTTCAAAATAACAGAATTTACATTTTTTTAGTCCATATAAAAAAATCTAGCAATTATAATTATTGTAAAATTAGTTCATAAAAAGAAGTTAACTGGAGTACTATGCACTATGGATATTATATTATATTTACATTTAAAATAAACAAAATAAATAAATATTTAATAATACTACATACAAAATTTATAAAAAATGATTTCACTAAAACCGATCACCAAATTCAATTACACTATGCATCACAATTACAAATTAATACAACAAACAATAATATGTTAACTAAGAGTGGGAGTATATATTCAATTCAAATTCTATTGGATTTTAAAAAGTAAAGTTATTTCAAAAAATTCTTAGATTTTATTCGGAATTTAACTAATATAATACATATTTTGATAGATTTAAATAAATTTCAATTGACTTTAACGTCGAAAGTATTAATGCGGATATATATATGAAATATATTTGATATAAAAATATTATTTAATTTAAAAAAAATCAAAAATACATTTAAAATACGTAATTTTGCACAAATCTAAAAATGCATTTAACAATTAAAATGTCCGTAAATCTAAAAATAAATAATTTTTAGATTTGTGCAAAATTACATTTATATATATTTATTTATTTATTAAAAATGGACTCACTTAAAAAAAAGGCTCTGAACCGTCGCACCATGAGCCTATGCCAAGGTCGCCCTGTCCATATTCAAGTTAGTATTTACTCCTAGTATTTTTGCTTAAATTTATAGCTCAACTTTAATATATTCACCATTCCATAAAAAATAATCTTCTATCATTAGAAATAAGAAAACTTCTTTTGTAAAATACAATGGAGAGTTTTATTTTTTAAAGACGGATGAAATAACATTTTTTTTTTGCTAAAAAAACATTTCAACTTTTATGATATATACTGAGTATATATTATTTCTGACCAATTTGATATTTATATTTATTGTTTTTCTGAGAGCACTTAAAATTAGAGTTGGTGGAGATTGTAGAATCGAGCCTAAAAATCATAGACTCGAGCAAAATTTGTGTTTTATGATCAATTGCTAAGTTGCTCGACATTAAAGTTGTAGCAATGACATTAATAAAGTTTTGTTAAAATGATATTATTATATTCAATTTTTATTTGAGCTCAATATTATTTATTAAGCGATCAGTAATATTTAACAAAAATAAAAAAAAATACGAACGGCATTTAGCGACGGTCTATGTATTTAGGTACACTACCAATTTTCATTTAGCTACCATTTATTTTAAAAATATTATGAAATCTTGATTTTGTAAGTATATATATATATATATATATATATATATATATATATGTATCAAAATAATATTATAAATAGAACGACACTCAGCGACAGTCTATATTCTTAGGTACACAACCAATCGACATTTAACGACTTGAGGTATTTGAAAAAAATAGATTAAGAACTAGATTAATTCATAGGTTGTGTCTCACGCATATATCTTGAAAAATTACTATAATTATAAAAAAAAAAAAAACATGTTGATTATATCAAATTTTGAAGAACCAATAAATTTAGGAGAGTGTATTCAATTAGGATTTCATTAGATTTTTTTGAACTTTAAAAAGTATATGGACTTTCGAGAATTTAAAAAATTCACAAATCTAGAGTTTGACCGATTTTCATAGAGTTTGAATGACTTTTTTTATTGATTTATATTAATTTTTATATTTTATATTTTTAATTTTGAAATTCAAAATTCGATTTTTACTTAAAAATAAAATGTTTAATTTTAATTCTTTTGTTCGTTTTTAGAAAACTTAAAATTTTAATTTTCGACCAAATTTCAATTTTGAAATAATTAATTCAAATATATATATATATATATATATATATATATTAAAATACAAAAAGTATTTATTTTTTTAAATTAAAATGTTAAATAATTTTTTTTTTATTTTTACAATTGTTATAAAAGTATAATTTTTCACCGAATAAAAATTTATTAATATATTCAATAATTTTAATATTATTTTTATATATATCAACATATACTAACATATTAACTTTTAATATTATTATAATTTATTATTATATATTCAACATAAAATAACATATTATTTTTTGAAAATTTTATTTTATTTTTGTTTATTTTTGTTTTTTTCATGTTTTTAATTGTATTACGTTTATTTATGTATTTTTTATGTTTTATTATTTTTTAATAATAAATTAATAATTAAAATAGAACTTCATAGAAATCTCACGTAATTAAGGAGAGATTTCAAAGACTTGAATTCTTTTGTATTTTGAAAATGAAATCCATAAAAATCCATAAACTTTTAAAATGCATTGACTTTTGAATACTGGTAGATTTTTAAAAACTTTTTAAAATCCATATTGAATACCTCAAGATTTTAATGGACTTTTAAAAATCAGTATTGAATACCCTTAAACTTTAAAAGTTCATTAAAATAATATAGAGTCTTGAATGAATACACCCTCCTTAGTTTATCATGGGTAGAGACACTATTGCTGAGATAATAACCTCTATACGAAATGCTGATATGGACGTTTAGTTTAAAAATATTATGAAAATATTGATTTTTTAAGTATATACGTATCAAAATAATATTATAAACATTCAAAAATAATGAAGAAAAAAAATAGTGATTTTTTAAAACTTTTATACTTTAATAATTATTGGAGAATATATTTAACTCATTAATATAAATGTAAAAAAGTTCAACTTCTCTACTGTTCGACCCGTTGGATGAAGCAATTTCTATCGTTGTATGATAATTTTTAAAGTGATGTTTACAAATAAGTAAATAAAATACAAGTAAAATTTTATTTTAAAATAAAAAAATTATTTATTTTTTAGGTATGTTAGTGAGATATTATGAAATAAAATAAATAATGTTTTTAACCTATTACAGTAAAACCTCTATAAATTAATACTCGATAGGTTAATAACCTCTCTAAATTAATAGAATTTCTCGGTCCCGATTTGGTCTTTTAAATAAAAAAAATACACTCGATAAATTAATAACCTCTCTAAATTAATAAAATTTCTCTGTCCCGAGGCTATTAATTTATAGAGGTTTTACTGTACTTTGAACTTTAACCAATACACGCAACTTTAATCTCGTTACACATCAAAATACAATAGAGTAATACATTATTAGTTCATTATTGTGTAAAATAAAACTTAGTACAGTATAAAACCTACAGCTACAACTACAAGTATCAAATTGGCAAGTACTGCGAAATAAATTAACCTTCAAGTGGGGAATATTAAAGAAAAGAAAAAACGTTGGCATTTTTTTTGACATGGAAGTAGAAAAATCATATTTTTACTCGAAATTTAAAAAACAAACTTTCACATGCTTTGACAATTTCTTCCAAAAAATAAATCCTAAATGCACTTTAAAATCTCATCCACGAAAATGAAAGTGGTGGTGTGTGTTCCTGTGTGCAGGAAAAAAGATAGAAGGAAAAGAAGGATCTTGATATCATTAATCAGTGTGAAAACTCACACACAGTATACGGTATTACTTTTCGCCTCTCATTCTTGTTTCTTCTGTTAGAAACCCTTTTCACATTTCTCATCTCTCTCTCTCTCACACAGTGACAGAAAAAAAAAGAATGTGTTTTTATTTCTCGAGGGCCCTTCAATTCAGGCGGATAAACCGGTCCGTGTTTTCATAGATCCAAGAGGGTAAAAAAGGTGACTTTTACTGTCCCTTTTCTTCTTCAAATGGAAATGGGCTCTGTTTCTTGAACAATTTCTTGAATTAGGTTGTCATAGAAGATCTCTGTTTTTTTCTCTGTTTCTGGGATTTGGTTTATAGCTGTCTGTGTTGCTACCTGGGCATGGCTTGATCTGTACATTTCTAGCTAATCTTGTCTGTATAATGATGTGGGCCCACCTCCATAATCTGCTGCTAATTCCACCTGATTCTGATTTATTAATTTTCTGGTTGGGTGCCTTAGTTTGTGGTAGCTCATTCTGTTTTAAAGAATTGTTCTTTTGATTAACATCATTTTTTAATTGGGACTAAAAGATGCCATTTTTATTAGGTAAAGGAAAATGGAGGAGTGTGTCGATTTTCGAAAATGGGACGAACTAATACCCGATGCTCTCGGATTGATATTCAAGAATCTTCCACTACTTGAGTTACTAACTGTAGTGCCAAGAGTTTGCAAGTCATGGGGAAAAGCTGTTTCCGGGCCTTATTGCTGGCAAGAGATAGACATCGAGGAATGGAGCAGGAATAGAAAGCCCGAAACCCTCGACCGAATGATCCAACTTCTTATCACAAGAAGCTGTGGTTCACTCCGGAAGCTCGTTGTGTCGGGTCTCGCCAGTGATCAAACCTTCTTGTTCATAGCAAATCAGTAAGAATTTAAAGTTCAGATGTTATTTCATTCTAAAAGTTTATCTAATGTTTTATTATTTCTATCATGATATGAAGTGCTCAGTCCCTAAGAACTCTCCGCCTCCCTAGAAGCGAAATAAACGACATGGCCATTGGAAAAGGTTTCGGAATGTTATCCGCCCTAACTTCCCTGGATTTGAGCTACTCCATCCAAATAGGAGCTCAAGCCCTCGAGATCATAGGGAGAAATTGCAAATCACTCACTAGCTTGCGTCGAATAATGCACCCATTGGAAGTGGTCGACAAGCTCTCCCAATCCGACGAGGCCCTCGCGATTGCCTCGACTATGCCTCGTCTCAAGCATCTCGAGATTGCCTATTTACTCGTGGACACCTTCAGTGTGGTAGAGATTATCAAGAACTGCACGTGCTTGGAACTACTCGATGTTCGAGGGTGTTGGAACGTGACTTTGGACGAGGGGTTCGTGAAGGGGTTCCCGAGGTTGAGAGTCATGGGCCCACTTGTGGTGGATTGCTATGACATGAATGCTTGGGATAATTGCTCGGATTATTCAGGGTCTTCAGGTTACTTGGCGTGGGACTTTGTTGCAGGTGATGTTGATGATGATTATGATCCGGAGATGATGGATGGGTTTTGGGAGGATGAGTACTCGATTGAGGATGTGGAGATGTGGTTTTACGATGATGTGAATGCGGTGGATGCAGGGTATGATTGGCCGCAGTCGCCTTAAGGTGTGGCAGCGTGTAATGTATCGCAGAGTGTTGTTGTGAGGTTTATGGAGACGAATACTTGTAAGTTGTATGTGTAACATATACAAGTGTTGTTGTGTTTGAAAGTTAATGTAATAAGGTTTTACTTGCTGAATTCCTACATGTATCGGCTATCAACGAGACAAATGTTATCGTATATTCACGGATCACGACCCGTAAGTTGAAACAAAGTCGAAGAATCGTATGCAACATCACACATTCTCTCCCGATGAATCGAAATATCTAACCAAACATCATCTGCCAGTTCCAAATTCTTACAAAACTCATACTATGTATCTCTACTAAAGACAAATGTAGTTGAAACTTCCAAACTAAAAGTTGTGCAAAATTCACATGTTTCTGATTGACTGCACACAAAAGGTGGTACCTTGTGACTTGTACCTCTCTCAACAATAATATCTCAACTAAATAAAAATATTAATTAGGCCAACTCACACCTCATAAATGCAAAAACACTGCACATTTTGTGATTCAAAATAACAGTCACACATATATGAAAAAAAAATTAGATAAATTTGAAGTGTTATGTTTTGTACATTTGTGTTACCTTATCTTGTAGCTTCTTCAGAGCCGTTGAGGTTAGGCTCGTACATGGCATGCATGATAAGTTTATCGAGCAACACAACCCAACAAAAACATGAAAATCCTAAATAACATAACATGGTAGGAACGAAAAACTTAACTGTTGATTTGTTTTCTTTATAGTGAATGTTTGAAGCACATGCTGTACTAATAAATTAACAGCACAAATTAATAAAAATATATATCAAAATGTCTGAACATTATTAACTTTTGTTGTGTTAATAACAATATTCAAAGGGCAAAACTGGGACATCACATTTTCACTAGCTGGGTCGATGGGAGACAAAATAATCAGAGGGGTCCGTCCGGGTGTGATAGTTACACATGTTGGACAAGTTTTCGGGCCGGGCTCAACCCCATCTGACCAAACTAGGGAAATAGCTTCATCATATAACCCGCATTTTTATCACAAGTAGAATTTCAACCCACAAACACAAGCGCAAACATCCGATCACTCAAATTCAGTCGATAAATTCCAGTGGCTCTCATCAAGGGGAAAAAACACTATCTTTCGAATTGATTTGCTTCCAAAATTTCTACTCCATCCACTTTGGGCAAACTAGAAGAAGCGTGCTCAGATGACGATGCTTTCTGATCTTGATGTTTTACAGCTCTGGTCTCCCACAGCTTCCCAGCTTTCGCGATTGCAAGAATAAGCTCGAGCTGCTTTTGCTGTTGCTCCTATTATTAACAACACTCAGCCAATGAATGGAGGTCGATTAACAACACAAGTCAGTTGTAACTTACGCTATCCGTACAATAAAACATTTTAGCCTTGAATTAGAAAAAAAAAATCAACAAGAAAATGATATGGAACATTAGAACTTTACTTGGCACATCAAGAGTTATAACAATTTTACAAGGAAAAACATGTTCAGAAGACTAGAGACAATGTTTGCAAATAGCAAAAGGTTTTTATGGAAGTTCCAAGTCAGCAGATTGACAATTATTTTGAACACAATTACAGGTTACTGAATGTTATATTTGCCTTCACAAAAATTACCACTCTAGTTTTCCTAGAATTCGGTCTTATAATTTTTTTTCATATTAGTGTTATTACAGCCTGCAACAACAGTAATCACATTGTTTCAGTTAAATTATAGTAATAAGGCCGTGTTCGAAGAGTGAGTTCATTTAAAGATCAAATGAGCAAAAAACTCCTACCTGCATAGCCATCAGAACCTTTTGAATCTCACCCAGCTCCTTCTCTAAACGCTCTTCTTGTGCTGCCAGCTCACGGGTGGCTTCTGAATTTTTCTGAACCAATGCTGCAGTCTGAAAAGCAAAATTACAATACAAAATGTTTTCGTGTTTCTCACAAGTATGTAAACTAAGCAGGCTGATTTTGCCAAGAGACAACTCATGTTAAGGAAGATATTTTGGTTGATTCACGTGCCCGTGATTATATAATGTAACTTACTCCACGACAAATTACCCTAATGTATAACTCCAATTATACACTGCAAGAACAATAACAATTTCACGAGGCAAACCTGTGCTAGACCAAGCCCACTGATACTAAATAAAAGAAAACTAAAAAGAGAAACTCTTAAAAAGAAGAATAAATAAAATCAAAATACTGTAAAACAGTAAATATTAAAAAAAAAAAAGGCCCCATGACATGAATAGTAGCTCGGACCTCAATGTTACCGAAAGCATTCCATCACATGATCTAAAACAACTAAACAAGTTCTTACTTTTCACAATTAGGGTGGTAAGTGATTCTAGTTGAACACAGTGGTGCCGAAGCTTGCTTTATCTTGTTTCATTGATAATCGAATCGAGCTTTAATTGATTTGAGATATTGATACTTTTACATGCTTTTTTTTTTGTCGCCTCAAACTGAATTGTAACGGAAAAATGTGTTCCAGCTTGATTCCTAATGTTCAGAATTTGAAATCAAACGAGTTTTACACAAACAATCGAGTCAAGTACTGAGTAGCTTGGTTCGATTTTACAGTCCTGTACACAATTGCTACGTATCTTAATTTCCCATAATTATCAGTGACTACACACACCACCATACACACCATCTTAATTTCCCATAGTTTATTAGCTTTATACTCCGTATGTACCACGATTTCCCTTTTCGAATCAAATAACGATTTCAACTAAGGCTTCTCAAGACACTCACGATATAAGCCAGAAGCCAGATCCCAAAAAAAAAAAACTTTCTTTCTAGTAAGCAGCTTCGAATTCTACTTCTTCAAGCATTAATCATCCATTTCTACATGCATTAACATAATAGCACGCCGCCAACAAATGAAAATCGTACCTCAGCAATGGGTTCCTTGAGAGCCTTTCGTGTCACCCTAAACCGAATCCCGAGCTTCTCGAGCTGCCTAGCCAGAGCCTGAACAATCGTAGCCGAGTAGCGAAAATCCTCCTCCAATTTCTCGACCCTCTCCAACAAATTAGTCGGACCACCATAAGAAGCTGGACCTCTCGAGATCCCAACACCTCCACTACAAATCCTCCTCCATTGCCGTCTCCGTATAGCCGCCCCAGCCGCCAAACCGCTCACCAACACCACGCACTGCCACGCAATAATCTTGTTGCCCAACAACCCCAGACCCCCACTCTTCTGAACCCCGCATCTCACGGCGACGTAAACGGAAACCGCCGCCGAGGAAGCGAGGCTGAGAAACTCAAGCGTGGATAGGAAAGCGTCGAGATTCGCGCCGCCGATTCCGGTATCCTGGCCACGCGAGGCTCCGTAGGGTTCTTCGAAGGAGGCCCGGATTTTAGCGGCGGATGGACGGCGGCGTTGGGCGGTGAGGAATCTTATTCCGTTTCGGAAAGGGGTTTTTGAATCTGGATGCGGGAAAGGGTATTTTCCAGGAGATCTCAAGGAATTGGATGCGTGGAGAGCGGGATTTTTGGTGAGGAAGATGGAATCGAGTGTGAGCGCCATTGAAGCTGTTTGTGTGGATTAATTAACAGTAATTGAAATTAGGGTGCAGGATCCTGCATCGTCTCGAATTTAGGGCTCGAAGTTTTTCAGTGAACTGTGTGTGTGATTGAAAGAGAGGAAATGGAGGGACCTGAAATCAGAGGAGGGGCTAATGCGATACGTCCAATGGCCGTCGCCGGGAAGCAGAAACTACACCGCTCATATTAGCCTGTCACTGCGAGCATAACTAAATTTTCTACAATTAAAAAAGTACGGGTTTGGTTTACTATAATTGATTTAGAAATTTATATTTAAATTGGTTTAAAATGAATTGCATCCAACTCAGTTGAACTAAATGAAAATAAATTAAAAATAATACTAGGATTTATTAAAACTAAAAAAACTTAAAAAGCAATCATCCAATATTTAACTAAATTATTTTTTCTCAAATATTAGCACAATTTATTTAAATATATACTCCATTCATTAAATTCTTTGTTACCGTAATTGTGCACAACATATACTCCTTCCGTTTAATAATAAGACTCTAACCTTTGTATTTTGTAAAAAAAAAAAAGTCATGTTGTTATCAAAGGAGAAAGTAAGTAAATTAAAAATAATTGATACAATTGCTACTTGTTAGAATGAAAAAATATATAAACTAAATGTTGGAAAAAAACACCGCAAGAAAGTTGAATTGAGTAATCGGAAAGTATAAGACTATAAGCTAAAGACACGTAGCATAAATACTAGTAATAAATGTTAAGTTTTCTAAGCAAATCTGGACAATATAAATTTTCCATCAATTGCAAATAGGAATAAATATTGGAACAATCTCCTGCTAAACTGATGGATTATCTAATGTGCCCGTCTCGATAAAGTTCTCGGAACCATTTGGCATACCTCCTTCACCAGCCGCTGGAATCGACTGGTCGGCCTTACTCTGATCGGCATCCTCTGTCGATAAGAGCATGGACACCCTTCCCATAAGCTCTTCACAGTCGATTGCTGTGACCATAACAGCTACATTAGTTCGACCTCTCCAACACCCAATAGCAATAGGCGCAGTAACATCATCTCGCAGAGCATCTGATGATGATGGGGCATGATTTTCTGCAGAGAGGACAGAAGTATATTTACTTGGATCAATCCTACTATAAACACCATATGGAATGACAAAAAAAAAGAGTATTTATTTAACACACCTTTAGATAGAAACACCACGCAACAACCTAACATTAGCTGTGAAGCCTTCTCTCCTACTTCAGGATTAACAAAATCCGAGAATTTGACTGTTTTGTGCTGCAAAATATGCTTAAAATCTAATGGGGGTGCATACAAGATCTGCTTAGTGACGAATGGAAGAAGTAAGGGCAATCCTTCAGACGATATTCTGAATAAGCAGGGTGCGGATGTACCCTCTTTCGACGTCTGCCTTTCCTGAAATGAAAAAGTAACACAATTATCAGATATAAAAAAATAAAGGAAAAAAAACTACAGAAAAATGGCAATTTTGAAAAAATACAGACATTATAAGAAAATACCAATACAAGTGCACCCTTAAATATAAGGCATCAATTTATTTAATGCTTTAAAGGACCGACTCAACAAAGGTATATTCATCTAAATAAACATACTAGCTTTCACAATCAAAATGTTCATCAAACAGAACAAAAACTATATAAATTCTTTCACAATAAACGCATTAGAACCATGTAAAAAAAGATGGGTGGGGGTGAGTTGGTTATGGAAATAGTTTAAAGAGTAAATGACTTACAAACATCTTTAGCCCCACTGAAGCTATCTTAAGCTGTTGTCCTGCAAGAAAGTTCAACTCGAGAACTTCCTTCACAGAACTAGACAAGTAATAAATTCTCTTGACATGGCTCATGTCCTCGTTTCTTGTAACAAGATGACCTTTGAAAGGGAATGAATCCTTGATTCCGTAAAACTCCATTATACTGCCAACAACAGTATCATCATTATAGAAGATAACGGGGTCCACTCCTCTCCATCTCCCCTGAATTTGTAGCTTCCTTTTCACTATTACCATTTTCGCATCAGGTGAATGTTCAGTTTCCTCTTTCTCATTTTCTTGGTTCATATGACTCTGGTCAGCCTCCAAAGGTTCTTCGTAAATCCCAGTATCAAGTAATTCAGCATCAGGAGTTGGTTCGGAAATTTGAACATTAGTCAATCCATTTAAATCAAAATCATCTCCATCTTGATTTTCTTTGACCTCGTTCAGTAGTGTTTGAAGTTGAGTGGCAGTTGAATTTGTTTCTTCTGGAAGGCTCTTACATTTATTCTCAATGGCTGAAGGCGTAGAGTAACATCACATAATTGCAGAATCAAGTAAAATATAGACGACAAAATAAAATTTAAAATCAAAGGCTACTCAGTACAGAGCTTGTGTTTCTAAAATGCAAACAAGGGCCATCCACAAATTTAAAATGTTACTCCCCTGTCCCGGACACATGACACGGAGATTAATTTTTATGACTTTCTGACCAAAAAATAAAGGGCAATGATGTTTTTTTTAATTGACCAAGTAAAGTAGTAGTGTGTAAAGTTAAAAAAAAGTAGGTGAAACTATGAAAGTAATTTAAAATTAATGTATTTTTTTGGGTGTAACTGTGTATAGGACATACCGAAATGGTAAGCGTGACGCATATAATTACGGGATGGAGGGAGTATATACTCTATATTAAAATTTCAATATCCCATACTGTTTCTGTCTTACTAATAGGATCTAGTGATCTACTGATCGGTATTAATAAAACAAAAAATTAACATCAAAGGTGTTTTGTAATGCTAAAGGATGAAAATGTAATTTTGATGGAAAACAGATTTTTTATTTATTCGTAATAAGACAACCTCGGGATTATTTTTGGTAACTTTACACTAAACAAAGCTCAAGATCCTGAATACTGAACTTACCAGGCAGGGATGAAACCTTGTGAAAAACGGCAATAAAGAAAGCCCCCGAGTTTTGATCATGTGGCACTATCCTCATACAACGTTCTAAAGGTAGATCCGAGACTTCAGCCTCCAAACTCTTTGATGGGGCCACAGAGGCATCAGTTGAGTGGTTGCCATTTTCAGAACTGACATCGGGATTCTCAGAAAGTTGTCCAGTTTCTATTTCATGTTCAGATGCCACCTCGTGAGAGTTCCCAGAAGGAAACATGCCTGGAGTTATCACAGTTCTACGGTATTTAGGAACATCTTTATAAGATACCAGACACAGTCCTTTATCCCAAACCTGCACAAGCAAATCAAAACAAATCAATTACAGTAAAATTGGTAGATGAAATTCAATCCAAAGAGTATGAACTGTATTTCCTATTGGGATAGTAACAAAAAGTATCTTTGAAAATCGAAAACATATGGGCCAAACTGTAATATTTATTTAGAAATGTGAAGGGATCTTAAAATGGTACTCCGTATTTGCTTATGAAGAAACCAGGAGGTCATGAGAAGCAAAGTAAAATCTTAGGTATATATTAATGTAAAAAATTGAAAGTTGGTTGTTTTTCGCAATACGGTCGAATACCAGGGGTATATTTTGGAATATCCTTTCGCTGTTAACAATGTAAGAATGGAAAGAGGAATCAGCTGAAGAATTGATGAGAATACTAACTTTCCATTTCTTAACACCCGGTCTGCGAACAAGCTGAGGAAGCTCGGTGGAGACATCTACGAGCTCAATTGCTCCTCCGCATCTCCTCATAATCTGAGGGAAACATGATATTTAGGGTTCATGATAATAAAACAGTATATGAAACAAAATGCATGAAAACACACTTAGATCCCATATTACTTAAATTAACTCTGTATTATCCATTCATAAACAAATCTCTACTTAGATCCAATATTATTTAAATAAACTCTATATTATCCATTCATATAAATCGCTATATTTCACAAAAAATAAAATTGCAAATGATTAATTTGAGGATGTGCTCCATGCTCATCTTCCCTTCCCCTCTATTATCATTTGCCATAAATGAGCATTAGTTACAATCTGAATTCGTAAAAGTGATTCCTGAAAATATTCCTAAAAATACCTCGGCAACAACAGCCTCATTCTCCACTGGATTCATTGAGCAAGTGGAATATACCATCCGTCCACCAACTTTGAGCAAAGCTACGCCTGAAATTTATGTCGGGATAAAAGTCTGATTGTTAAACCCGCATTTTTTTATTACATTTGGTTGTAAAACTCATAATACATGCAATTACAGTTTGAATAATACGGTGTGGATTAATAAAAACCATTGTAAAATAATGCAGTACAGTACTAGTTATATTTTGCATAAGTTTAGATTAATTAGAATTTCTACCCATGAAGTATAGACTAATTACAAAAAAAAAAAAAAATCTTTTGAAGATACAAACAGCACTCTTTTAGTATTTGACATACTTATCTGTTTTTACAAATGGAACCCTATTTAAGCTTTAAAGTGTAATCTGTAAAACAAATACAAACTCATCGGGGTATTTATAATACATTAGAGGGTTATTTGTAATTTCAAAAGTTGGACTGGTTTTATTGAGTGAGCTAAAAGCTGGCATTTAAAATGTAAAAGTAAAAGTAAATGTGTGTATAAGTAGAAAAGCAGGGGAAAAGTTAAGGGCATAACTGTATTTTAAAGTGAAAAAGTAAGTACGAGTAAATTTTTTTTTGGGGTGTGAAGATATGTGGGACAACCAAAAAAGGAAAGTGTGAAGATATATACTATATGAGACATAGTGAGTATAAAAGTGTAATTATTATTAACTTAAAAGAGTATTTAGGAAATAATTTTAAATTTTCCTTCCTCAACATCGATAATCAATGTTCTCTAAAATTGTGTGAAAACATAAACACACTAGTCACCATGTTTATGGGACGGATATAGTAAATTAGTAATAATTAAAATTAAAATTAAAATAAAATTGATAGTACTAATGAAAATTCCTAGATACATTCCAAACAATTAATGAATTCGTCTTTACTGAGGGATGTAGACAGACTAACAGCAATACGTAACTCAAAAATCACAAAAAAACATGTAACGAATTGCAACTCATAGAAAACAGTACCTCTCATTGCTATTTGAACCTGTAAGCCATGGACACCATTACCCATCCCTGTACTCCTGAAATAAACAAGGCACTGGATCATTAATAATGCAAAGCTAAATGTTGACGGAAAAAAGTTAGGGCTTAAAAACATTTAAAGTAGCAATTAAAAAGCAATTACCACTTCCTCCAGATATCAGGAGCCTTACGTAAAGTCCCATCACCACTACAAGGGACATCGCACAAGACACGATCAAACTGAAGCTGGTTAATACCAGGCTCATTAATATTCCCATTCTCGGAATCACTTAAGTGCTTCCTATGTAAATGGCAGCTTGGAAAATGTTGAGCTTCATGATTTGTTACTATTAAGTTCGCAGTGCACATTCTTTTTGTTTGGTGAATCAGAAGATTACATCTTTGGACATCCAGATCATTTGCTATCACCTACATCAGAGGCATATGATGCCAAAATCAAGATGCAAAAAATGTTTTATAAAATGACAGAATATTAATTCAAAAATAGTCCTTTTCTGCACACCATCTTTGTGAGCAGACTATTATGATTAAAAGAGAAAAGGAGAGAAAGAAGGAATACCATTCCAGTGGGTAGAGTTCCTGGTTCTGCCAGCTTGTAAATCATCTCAAGTAACTGAAATGTTTTTGAACCCGGAGCCGCACACACTACATTATGCATGAGTAATTCATAATGTACAGAAATCAGTCATTAAATAGAGTTTGGTAAAGTATTTTTCGCATTACAGGTGAAGAACACTAGAATATTAGCACTGTTTTTAAAATCGAGACTCGTGAATTTCCTCGTGAATTTTTAAAGCATTGAATAGTAGGACGCCAGATATAAAAATAATTATAAAATTCATGAATGGTATGAACAGGCGAAAATATAGCTTACTGTCAAGAACAAAATGATCTGGACGTACATCGAGGAATAGTGGAGGAACCTGAAGTTATAATGGAAATAGTAAAAATATAGAATGATCCACCCAAACTAATATCAAAAACTGACTACCAGCAATTTAAAAGTGGAGCAAACATGAAATAAAACAACTGGCTCACCATGCTTACAGCTTCCTGTCTGGTAATGTTCCCAATCTCATTTTCTAGCTTCAAAAATCCATGAAACCTAATAAGGGGGGGTCATGTAGAAATGTTTATTCAGCCATCAGTAGATTAACATGTGTAGAAAATCACTGAATCAATTCAACTATAGCTGAAAGCTCAATCACTAAATACATTCAACTAAATCTATACTGCTGGCAACTGGAATACAAACTCCTGAACGAAGGCCTGAAAAATATTCCCATTGAGAAACAGATATAGCCATAATAATAGGTCTACAAAATCGAAGCATGTCTATGTTTCTTATGGACACTTTATCTAGAATAGAGCCTCCACATTGATCGACATTATACACTGAAATATCCAGCATGTATGAAGTTAAATCCTTATATAGAATGTTTAGTTTATGCCACAATATCTACATGTAAAATAATGTTTTCTTTCAATACAATAAGTTACAGAATGCAGTCACTTTGAAGACAAATTTTTCCCAAACTAACATAACATCATAACATGTGATGATTTCTGGTCCTGGAATATATAAACATCTATGACATAATTCCAAAAAAAATTACATCAGTGACATAACACCATAAAAAGGTAAAATAATATCTACCTATCAATTAAGCATGCAGATTATGTCTCCATTATTAAAAGGTTGGTATCAGTTGAGATTTTTAAATACTTTCGAAACCTTTCAAAGTTCTTAGGTATTCATCTTGCAGTTTTAAAAATTCTAGGTGTAACTGAGAGTTTTGAAGGCAATTTAAAGTCTTAAGGTAAACTTACAATTTCTAATTTTTTACAGGCATAAAAAGTTGAAGGAGAGGAAAAAATAATTCTTCATAATTTATGCTTACTTTAAATATATATATATATATATATATATATATATACACATACACACAAAAAAATGTTTACTACATATTGTACAGTATATTACACACTTTCCATTTTGATACATCTCATACTTATAGTCACACACCTAAAAAGGATATAATTATACTTTTTCATTTCAATCAAATTTATATTCCTATCGTGACTACTGATTTCCCTTTATGATTTGTTTTCAATTCCCCTAAGACACTACATTTTTCCATAGTTTTTCTGTTAAATCTGAGCTAAAAATTGTCAGATTGTGTTTTGACATTTCAGTCGGGTTCGTGACTTTCAACTAGAGATTTTTTTTGCCTTCCTACAAAACAAAATAATTAGTTTAATGAATGTTATTAACAAACCACTCACCTCTCAAGTGTCTGATTCTTTCGCAATTCATTCCGAGAAAAGTTTGACTGCCAAGCAAGATTATCTGGGTACCATGGTAATGGTTTAATTGCTTCCACCTCATTTCCATCAGCATCCTGCATAATTGTAAGCACAAGAAAGATCAATAATTTTTTCCATAAGACCAGTGGCTCTTTAACCACGGAAAAATAATGATGAACAGATGATATTAATCTACCTCTGCCTTAAGTGATTTCATGAAATCATTCTCCAACTGGGATCGAATATCCTCATAAAACTGACCACTGCAAAAATTAGATACAGTGAGAGCATGTAACTTCAAAAAGTCAGATATCTTTTCACTGTACCAGGGTGGAAAGAGCTGGGTCGGGAAATTTTGTGTTAATAATAGATTAAGAGTAGATAATCACTTAATGAAGAGCATGTGTGTGGATTTTGTTTTTGTAAAAAAATATATTGAGGGAGTGAAAGAGAGTGACTTAAGTCACGTCTGCCACTGTCTACAATAATTTTTTGAAGTTGAAAAGGTGTAGTTAATCTCCTAAACGAGACCATGTGTGAGTTTTGTTGTTGTAAAAACTACCTCAAGGAAGTAAAAGATAGTGATTGGAGTCACCTCTCCACTGTCATAAGGCCATTACATCTACTTCGGGAGTTAGGGTGCATTACTCTGGCAAGCTTTGACTTAGTGAGAAATGTCATTATAAAACCTAATTTACCGTTCTTTGAAAGTAAGCATACAAATTTAAGTAGTTTTAGTATATTAAAATAAATTGGTGTATGGGAGTATACCTATACAATGTATCATGAAATGGAAATAAATTATCTTTTAAAAGAAACAGTTAAGCTTTAAAAATAGTTACATGCCATTATAATAACTGAAATGGCCCAGACACAATTAAGTTTCAAAATGAACGAGTTTAATTAAAAATTAAGAAAGAAGTTCTGCTTTTTTTGTTTTAAGGTTGCAAGTTACAAGTAGACCAGTCAGGTTTACTTGTGTCTTGAATTTACAATAGATAGAACAATTTTTCCAAAACACAAGTTGAAACTGTTTTAGAGTAATTAAATGACTCATGCTAATCCATCCATTTGACTCTATATATCACATAAGCCAGAATCTAATTCACGAAAGCTACATACACACTGAATTCGTCAGTTATTTGCTCTTCGAATTTCTGACTATTTTCACATATCACAAACACCCAAATCATCCCTAACATCTCATCTTTGAGGTAGTCGATTAACGATCGATAAGACAATACATGAATTCCAGACTGGTTTTATCAAAGTCCTAACGAATCAATTTGTACTGACTACTGAATAAACATTTCAACTAGCCGCAATCATCGCATATACAACTACAATTACAGAATCCATTGAAAGTGAATACAAACAAAAAAAAGGTGAATATGAACCTGGAATTAATTCTGAAAGCAGCAGGTAACGGTCTCCTCAGATACTCCATGAAAGTATCCCATTCATCAGCCGACACAATCCCTTGGTCCTGCACGCATTACAAAATATTAAAAATAAATATGAATTCCAGCACTTAATTTCGCCAGGGATTTATCTTCCTTACTTTGTAATACTCGACGAAGGCGGGGTTCTGGGTGGCGAAGGGCTCCCACCCATTGCTTCTGCTATCGCCGGAATTTCCGTCCGGCGTGGCCTTATCAGAATCGGGTTTCCAGACGTTTTCTCTGCACTGCCGGAAGTGCTTTCGCTGCGTGCGAGATCTCCCTCTCCCTCCCATTTTTCTCTACTTTGAATTCTCACACTTTTCGGCTGCTGATGTTGAAGGTGGTTTTTGGGTGAGGAGAAACCGTAGAGACTTAATACGTCGGCCCATTTGAGTTTCTAATGGGCTTTCGATGAGATGTTTCTCAATTTCAACGTCTTTAAATTCATAGAGTACATTTTTTTTTTTTAAATAACATTCTTAAAATATTTTAAGTTACTTTTACAATTATAAATTTCCTTTTTATGATAAATTTTAGAGTAATTTAGAGAAAAAATAAAAATGGGTTTATGATTTAAAAATAAGTATCCTAGTTTACCTTCTTAATAAAAAAGATAATTAATTTATTGCATATATATAATTTAATGTATTTATATGAATTGTATTCATAGTTTAGGTAACCTTTTCAAATTTGATTTGTCTATTTTAACCTTTGTATTATATTAACTAGTAACAACTCCCTGTGCGATGCACAGAAATATTTAATATAATTTTTTGGGTAGAAAAAACACATAAAATTAATGTAAATAATGTAAATTATATTATTTTTCACATATATTATAAAAAAATAATTTAATTTTGGTTCAAATAAAAAGAAACTAAATATATACAAAATTTTGATAAGAACGTATGTATATATTATTATTTCTCACATATAAAGTGTGTGTTAATTATCATTTATTTATATCATATATATGACAAATTATATTTATTAATTAATTTTTGGTAATTTCAATCTTAATTATATTTATTAATTACTTTCCAAATTTTAAGAGTAGTGAGACATTTTAGAAGATTTTACTTGATCATGCTATTTGATATGTTTTAGCTTTGATGAACATTTAAATTGAAGATTGAGATGTCAACCCTAAACATTGCAATTGACGTATAAAAAAAAAGAATTCTAAATAAATAAATAAATAAATAATTTAGTCAAACACCACAATTTGGACTATACTTTGTTATTTAATAAATGTTGATCATTTATTCTATTTTTTGTTACTAATTTTGATGGTGAGTATTTAAATAATTGTTAATTATTTTTAATCTCATATAATTTGAATATTCGTATTTATGTTTTATTAATTTGATTACCAATCAATAATTAATTCCGTAATAATCATATTTTTTTAATATTTGATTGACAATTATCAAAAAATATCCTTAATATATCATTTCTGTAAATATGTAATAAGATTAGTAAATAAATGTAAATTTAGATAACTAATTAATAGGTAAGGCTTAATCTTACAATTTATTTATATATATATATATATATAGGAGAATACTATAGTACATTTCTTAAATTTGAATGTATCGTACATTTATAGCATAACCAATAAACTAATGACAATTCAATTTTTTACTATGCACCTTACCATATATTATTACAACTAAAATTAATTTTCTAACTAATAAATAGAGGGTAAATGCTATAGCCGGATTTATTAATATAATATAAAATACTTTTATAAAATTATTTAAAATAAAAAAAAATTAAATACTTGATTAATTTAATTAAATAGTACAAATGATATTGTATTTATTTAAAAAATTATTTTTAAAACAAAATATTAATGTTTAAATATGTTTTTAAACATTAATTATATTCTGGAAAAAAAATATTGCCTCAAACAATATACACAAATAAAAATATTGAAAAAATAAAAATAAAAAAATAGTGCAAACAAATAAATTTAAAACAGGCAAAAATAAAAATATTGCAAAAATAAAAATAAAAAAATTGCGCAAATAAATAAATTTAAAATACGCAAAAATTTAAAGTTGCGCAAACATAATATATTGATAAATAAAAATGAGAAATTTAAATATAAAAATATTGGAAAAATAAAAATATTCATTCGATTCGAATTAATATATACTACATTTTAAAATACGGAGTATTTTTATGACGAGAAAATATGTATTATTAATTTTATATTTTTGAATAATTACTATTTTATATTGTTAATTTTTTGTTTAAATAAAAATGTTATTTTATTTTTTATTTTTAATTATTTGCATTATATTTTTTAATAAGAATAAAATATAATTTTATATTTATTTTTAAATAAAATATTAGAAAATTTTATTTTTTTAATAGTTTACAAAATTGCTTAACAATGATTTGAAAAATCAAAATATTAACTTGTTTCATAGGTTAGTCTATACAGAAGATAATAATTGTCTGTTGTAATCTCCACTCTAACTATTATATTCTTTAATTAATCTATACGGTTCATATTACTTAATTAACGGTAGAAGTGCCCTATATATGTATATATATAGAAAACCATTTACCGCAAATTCATAGATCTCACGTTAAAGTAATTATACGTTTTTTTTAATTATTAAGTTATATAAAATATATAAATCAACTAATATTGAGAAACATAAAAAATACATGAAAGAGTTGTTGAATTAAGATATTCTTTATATAACTAATTGTAAACTGAATTGTTTACAAAATTGATTTGATATATATGACAATAAATATTTCTGGTTTTATGAATTTCATCCTTAATTAGTTTAATTAATATAATAAGTATATATGAAAAGACTTTCTATAATTATTTGAAATATATTGGACCAAAATATGTTTTTAAAAGGGAGACAAATTATATAATTTAAATACCATAATTACGTACGTATTGCTGGAAATCGATATCCCGGGGTATCAAAAATTGCGGAACCGATAACCCCGAACGAAATCCCGTCGCCGGAAACCGATCACGGATACCGACTCATCCGCAGGAGTCCGACCTTTGGAGACTACGCGCCCGAAGACACGCAGCCCGCCCCCAGTCGAAGTCTCCCGCGAGTTGGAAATCACCAACGCGAACCACACAAACGGAGCCGGGCTCGACCCGAGCATCGCCGCGGGATAAACCCGCGGCTGAACCCTAGCCGAGCCCCCGTCGGGGCTCGCGATCGATTGATCGCGTGGGGCTGCCCAGCAGCCCCCGGCGGTGAGTCCGGCGACTCACCGCCATCACCGGAGGCGGGGGGAGCCACCAGCCGCGGCACCAGCCCGCGGCAGTCCCCCCGGCGATCGAGCTAGGGCTCGATCGCCCACGCCGCGGCGTCCAGCCGCGGCTCTCCTTCGATGCGCGCCGGCGGTCGAAGCCCTAGGGCTCGACCGCCACCCCCTCGGCTCCCAGCCGAGGGTTGCTCTCGATCCCGGCGGGGATCCCTAGACCGCCGGCGGTCCGGTGGTCTTCGACCACCACCGCTCGGTCTATCCCCGTCCCCGGGTTCGTTGTTTTTCCCGGATCTTGTGTTCATGCATGCATCACAATTAAATCACATAAATTCACACGAAGGAGTTTATGATTGTACCTTTGATTCGTTGTGCGGAGAAACGAAATCAAGTTGAAGACCTTTGAATCTTCCCACGTATTCCTTGCACTTCGTTCGAACGTCGGGTGGGCGACGATCTATCGAACTCCTATGGATCTCCTTCAACTCTCTAGAATATCAAGTATGATAATCTTGTCTTATATTTTATGAAGGCCATGTAGTGCTTTTATAGGCTACGTAGGGGATCTAAAGGAGGTGGAATATTGGGCTTCCAATATTGAAGATTAAATTGAGCCCAATGCTCAAGTCCATTAATCCTTATCAATATTAATTAATTTATTTTCCACTATATAAATTAATTGCACTCCCAATATTAAACCATATTATATCAAATAATATTTCTCCGGTAGTATTTATTTATTCCGTGTATTTAAGATTTAAATATCCATGAATAAAATTAATTTATTGCTAATTAATTTATTCATCTCTTTAATCCGAGACTAGTACCATTCAACCTTAATTATTGTGCGGAACGAATCCACTCATGAGGTTTACACAATAATTCCTTATGAACTCATCTCGGGGATATTATCAACCCTTACGGGATACACTGTCCGGTCAATTATTCACGGCATGTCATATATAAAATATAGTGACCCAACTTAACCGAAAATTAACCCAATAATTAAATCGGTTAATTCCTTTGGTAAATCAAGGTTACTTATATTAAATATACACACCCGCAATAATATCGGGGATTAAGAATAAAATACACTGAGACTCGAATCGATTATCGCCGGCAATCCTAATCGATGAATCTCGACGATCCGCTCAATACACCAAGTGTACAAGTGTGATAAAATAATTAAGATAAATTATTTTCTCTCTCACACAACGACTATACCGATGGATTGGTCCGTGTCCATCTAGGTCGTGAGCAACTGTTTGATTAAATACGAGTAACCGATAGTATGATCTTCTGTGCGCCCATGCTTGCACCATACTAACTACAACGTATAAAATCCAGGACTATAGTTTGCATATATTTAATTAATAATAATTAAACGCAAAACAATTGTTTATTAATTTAATAGATTAAATGCTATGATCGGGAGTTTACCGTTACTTAAATCTAGACATTAAGTACACAACTCCAACAATCTCCCACTTGTACTAAGGTCTAGTCATTTTGTAAATGTTGATTTTGGCGACAACGTTTTTGTACTTGTGTTTTTGTTGATTTTCAGGTTTGCAGGTGCATGGAAAAGGAGACTAGAGTCTCCGGTTTTGGCACGTTGGAATGTGCATGGAACGGCGACCAGCGTCGCCGCTTATGGCATGACAGGAACGGCGACAGCAGTCGCTGATTTTGGACATAGTGAAGATGGTGTGGAACGGCGACCACAGTCGCCGATTTTGGCTTCTGGAATAGACGTGGAACGGAGACAACAGTCTCCGCTTTTGACATGGGATGGAACGGCGACTGGCGTCGCCGTTTTTGGCAATCCCTTGGAATGGCGACCAGCGTCGCCGGTTTTGGCATTTGACAACGACATGGAATCGGCGACTCCAGTCGCCGGTTTTGGCATGTGGCATTGACACGGAATCGGCGACTGGCGTCGCCGGTTTTGGCACTGGCACGGTTTCGATGTTGCTTGTCCTCAAGGCACGGTGCCAGCGACTATGACATTCTTCAACGACGATTTTCACTAAGTACTTTCAACGTGATTTCTTTCACCAAGTACTCATATCAAGAAATGAAGAATGGTTCCAGTGTTTTCTACTTCAATGATATCGACGACCATGAAGACGATGAAATTCCGAGGCTTCAACAGAGTTTTCCACGAGAGTTTGAAGATGAAGAATTGAGATCGACGGAGTCAAGATTGAATTGAAGTTCTGACTTTGAAATTGAAGATTCAAGATTCGAAGATTCAAGAATCGAAGATTCAAGATTCCAAGATTCAAGAATCCAAGTTCTACAAGAGTGATGTCATCCATGGAGAAGTGACATTAGCCAAGCATGTGACCAACCAGAATGTGCCATGTCATCACCTCACATGTGTGGGCTGCCTATATAAACCCATGGAGTTCGATTTCACCATTGACGATTTTGAGAGAACGAAATCTGATTTTTAGAATCGTGACCGACAGCTTCGAGCTTCGAGTTTGTGTAGTAGCGTTTGCGCCTTGTGCCAAGATTAGAGTTAGGAGATTTAGCTCTAGGTACTTGTGTGCTAGATTGCAAGTTAGTGGGAGTTGTTGCGACACTCGGGAAACTTCTTGTAATCGTTTTGCCTACCATACTCAGTGTAATAGTTTAGTTTCGTTGTTTCAATGGAATGAAAACATATTACATAACTTTGCCTTTGTCTTCCGTCTTTCATTCCACGAACTTGTGTGACTGTTACCTTGACTGAAGTTGGTGTTCGTTGTTTAAGTCCAACTTCGCGAAAAGTTGGTATCATACGTCGAAGACGTAATTTCAATTGGTATCAGAGCGGGACGTCATACGTATAAGACGTGATCCGTTACTTGACTTCATATTTCCGCTACAATGGAGTCGTCCATGTTTGTCCAGAAACCGATTATGCTAACTCATCAGAACTACTCGAATTGGAAGGCCAAAGTCTCTGCTAGGATTAAGGGTTTTGATTCCAGATCTTGGATGGCAGTGTTAGAAGGATGGGAACGCCCATATACGGAGGACGCCGATGGCGTGAGAATTCCGAAACCGGAACGTAGTTGGACGAGAGAGGAACATGACTTGTCTACGGCTAACAGCAAAGCCTTACTTATTATCTGTGAATGGCTGGACCTCAGTATGAATCAGCTGGTCAAAAATTGCACATCTGCCAGAGATGCATGGGAAACGTTACAAAGAACTTGTGAGGGAAGTCATGCTGTTAAGCGATCGAAAATCCGAACTATCACTGCTCAATTCCATCAACTCCGGATGAGGGAGGATGAAGACATCAATGACTACTTGGACAAGATCATGAGATATGTAAATGAGGCTTTTGAACTTGGAGAAATTTTTCCTGCTCCCATGGTATATGAGAAAGTCCTCTCCAGTGTTAGCACTAGGTTCGAGAGTAAGGTGCTGACTATCGAAGCACGAAATGACGAGAACCAAAACTGGGACTATGCCGACTTGATGGCTGATTTGAGAAACTATGACCTGACTCTCAAGGTTCGAAGCAACCCAGACATGTCTCTTGTCTACGAACCGATGACTGCTCTAAAAATTTCAGAGAAAGGAAAAAGTTCAAGAAGCTCTAACTCTCGAAAGACTCATTCGAAAAATGAGAAAACTGAAAGTAGTTTTTCTGCTGATCTGGGAGAATCTGATGATGAGGAAGCTGAAGAAATTGAAAAACTGATGAACTCAAATAATCCGGACAAACTGGCTGCTCTGACTGAGATAGTCACTTATCTTGTGAAACAAGAGTTTAAGAGAAAGAACCGTGCGCGAAATTTTCGAAAGTTTCAGAAAAGTTCTAACTCATACCCAAATACTCCTGACAACCGAAATCAGGGATCATCGTCGGACAAAAAGTTTAAAGGGACAAAGCTCTCACCATATTCCTCTACTGGCAAGG
Source organism: Euphrasia confusa (assembly GCA_954870475.1). Lineage (NCBI taxonomy): Eukaryota > Viridiplantae > Streptophyta > Magnoliopsida > Lamiales > Orobanchaceae > Euphrasia > Euphrasia confusa. The sequence continues at coordinate 27,814,314 of OX940968.1, read as the reverse complement.
ATGTCTCCAAGATGCAATGCTTTGAGTGTAAGGGATATGGACACGTTAAAAATGAATGTCCTAATTTACATCGTAAGAAGAAGCTACCAGTTAGCTATGTTGTGATTGACGATGAGGATGTCATTTCTGAGAACGACGAGTCTGAGGACAACAATTCTGACGATGATGAAGACAACGCTCTAGTTGTCACTTTTGGTGAATCATTTGATCTCGAAAATGTGGAGGTCGAAAACTTTGTTTTTGATGCATTTCTGAAAGACACTGCAACTGCAGACAACATCTTCCGTGTGGCATCAACAAACCGAAATTTCTGTGATGATGACATTTTCTCGGATAATGAATCAGTGTCTGATGCTGATGAGATGGAGAAGACAACCGAAGTGTCTAAAACTGAAGATGTGTGTCTTGAGCTGATCACCTTGAAGGAGAGTCACTCTAAACTTGAAAATCTATATGATATTGCTATCACTGAGAATAGTACTCTTGAAGTGTCTCTGAAATGCTTGGCTGAATCTTTTAATGAACTCTCGAATGAACAACTCAAGATGTGTGATGAAGTGGTTGGGTTGAGAAACTCAGTTGAGAAGACTGAGGATGAGAGGAAGAAGTTGAACAACTCCTTGACAATTCTCAAAGTAAAATTTGATGACCTTTTCGAAGAAAAACATAAGTATTTCAAGGAAGTTGTCGAACTGAGAGAGTTGTGTGACAAAATGAGTTCTGAAAACTCTAAACTGAAGACGTCACTGAAAAAGGAGTCAGCTGAAGTGAAGAAACTGCAGACTTTATTTAAGAACTCGGATGCTGAAAATGATGAACTAAAGTCTTCACTAATGAAAGTTCAAACTGACCTTGCCATGACTGACAAGGAACGATATGTGTTGAAAGAAAAACTTCATATGACTGATGAGCTACTAAGGAAAATGAACACGAACTCTTCCGTGTTTGACAATGCTGCTTCATACATGAATCCTAACCGTTACGGTCTTGGATTCCAAAAAGTTTTTGAGTCTATATACTCGACACCTGAAAAGAAGAAGGAGGTGAGTTTTGTTAAGGCATCGGATGGTCAGCCTGAGGATAAAAGTAAGGATGACGTTGAATCATCTAAACGGAAGGAGATTGCTGAAGGGAAGAAGATTGCTAAGTCTCCAGAACCAAAAACTCAAAAGTCGATCTCGACTTCAAAATCTGAGACATATCAATTTCCGAAGAGTATTGTCAAACATCCTCGTGGTATCCTACCTTATGAGAAGACGTTGCTGAAGAACTTAGAGAAATCTCAGAACGTGAAGAAAAATGGACAAACCTCTAGCACTAAAACCGTTTTGGTCAAGACGTCTACGAAGGTTGAGAATCGTCAAAGAAGAAAATATGTTTGTCACTATTGTGATCAACCTGGACACATTCGACCGTTTTGCTATAGAATGAAAGAGGACATGAACAGAGAACTTATGATTATGAAGAAGAAGTCTGAAACGACTAAGGAAATGAGGAAGTCTGTTTCTCCAAATCCGAAAATCAAGCAAACTCTGAAGGCTGTGACTGAGAGAGATGTCAAAATGAATGGCAAGAAGAAATGGGTGCCTAAGTCTCAAAAGAGTAAAGTTGAACTTAACTCTACAACAAGTAGTTGGCAACCAAGGGAACTGATTTTCTGCCATGTTGCACTAAATGCTTCTGAAGCTGGCAACAAAGGCATTTGGTACTTTGATAGTGGCTGCTCCCGACATATGACCGGCACAAAGAAATTCCTGAAAGAATATGAGCCGATGACTGGTTCCCCCGTTGTGTTTGGAGGGGGAGCAAAAGGTGTTGTCAAGGGAAAGGGAACGCTTCAAATCAAAGGATTACCTCCTATCAGGAATGTTGTCCATGTCAAGGGACTTGTGGCCAACCTCATTTCCATCAGTCAGCTATGTGATGAAGGTTTTAATGTTAGCTTTGATAAGGAATCTTGCCGAGTGTATGATGCTGAGGGAAAGTGTATCATGGAAGGTCCACGTGCTAAAAACAATTGCTATACAACTGAGTATAGTTGCTTCTCCGTGACCGTTCCCGATGAAGTTGATTTGTGGCACCAACGACTTGGCCACACTAGCACTCGCAACCTGAGCAAACTGGTTAAGGGGGAGATAGTTCGAGGAATCTCTCAACTCCCCAAAATTGAGAAAAGGGTGTGTGGCGACTGTCAGAAGGGTAAGTTAACGAGAACTCCTCATCCAGCACTTCCGACACTCATGAGTACTTCTGCTCCCTTCGAACTTCTACATATGGACTTAATGGGTCCAATGGAGGTGAAGAGCATAGCTAAGAAAGAATACGTGTTGGTTGTTGTCGATGATTTTTCCCGATACACATGGACAAGATTTCTGGCATCCAAGGATGAAACTTTCAATGCCTTTAAGGGTATTGTAAAATGGATACGAACAAATCATGAAGCTAAGGTTAAAAGGATCAGGAGTGATCATGGAACCGAATTTGAAAATTCCACCTTCAATGAATTTTGTATGATGAAGGGAATTCATCATGAATACTCGGCCCCAAAAACGCCTCAACAAAATGGGATTGCCGAACGAAAGAATCGAACACTGCAAGAAATGGCGCGCGTGATGTTAATTTCGAAAAATCTTGCTCGAACTTTTTGGGCAGAAGCCGTCTCTACAGCTGGTTACATTTTGAATCGAATAAGTATTCGATCTGGCACTACTGCTACTGCCTATGAACTTGTCAATGGCAAGAAACCTTCGGTGGCACACTTTCGTGTCTTTGGCTGTACTTGCTATATTTTGAAGGATCGTGATCCTCTGAAGAAATTTGAAGCCAAAGCTGATCGTGGAATTTTCGTTGGCTATAGCCAAAATAGTCATGCCTATCGTGCGTACAATCTACGAACAAGGAAAGTCATAGAAACTGTCAACATCAATTTTGATGAACAAGACTTCCTAGGAAAAGATGCAGAGGCTGATTGGGTTAAGGAAGGAATTCTTGAAGTTCGAACATTTCCTTCAACACCCATTACTGTGACTTCCGAAAATGCTGCTCCTAATACTTCACCTGAAATTGGAGAGTCTAGCAACGGAAATGATGACACTTCGGTTACTGAGGATGACGATGATGATCATGTTGAAAACCCCGCTGATGCACCGAGAGAAGCACCGGGTCATATCCAAAAACGTCATCCACCGAACCAAATGATTGGAAGTTTAAATGAGCGAACTACACGCTCAAAGAAACAAATGAATTCTCCCGACGAACTCTACAACATATGTACTTCAGCTGTGTGTAATGAAATCGGCATCACCTGCTTTCTCTCCGAAAATGAGCCGAAAAATTACAAGGAAGCCATGCAAGATGATTTTTGGATCATGGCCATGCAAGAAGAGTTGAATGAGTTCACGCGGAATAATGTTTGGTCCTTAGTTCCCCGAACTTCAAACATCAATGTTGTTGGAACTAAATGGATTTTCAAGAATAAAACAGATGAGCATAACCAAGTTGTCAGAAACAAAGCTCGTCTTGTTGCCCAAGGATATGCCCAAGTGGAAGGCATAGATTTTGATGAAACGTTTGCTCCGGTCGCACGAATTGAGTCCATCAGACTTCTAATTGCTATTGCATGCCATCTTGGCATCAAACTCAGACAGATGGACGTCAAAGCTGCTTTCCTGAACGGTGTCTTGGAAGAAGAGGTCTACGTTGCCCAACCTAAGGGATTTGAGGATCCGAAGAAGCCAAACCATGTCTACAAGCTTCACAAAGCTCTTTACGGTTTGAAACAAGCGCCTCGCGCCTGGTATGGATGCCTCACGGATTTTCTTCTAAAGTTCGGTTTTGAGCGTGGATCGGTGGACAAAACATTGTTCATCAAGAGAGATGGCAAACACATGATTGTTGCCCAAATTTACGTTGACGACATTGTCTTCGGAGCTACTTGTTCTAAACTAGTGACTTCATTCACAGAAGCTATGTCCTCAACATTTCAGATGAGCCTTGAGGGGGAGTTGCACCAATTTCTTGGCCTTCAGATTTCTCAACGACCAAATGGGATCTTTGTATCTCAAAGTAAGTATGCTAAAAACATGGTTGAGAGGTTTGAGATGCATCATGCCAAACCAGCTAACACTCCTATGGCAACTACCGAACGCTTGTCTACGTCAACGAAAAGCCGGAGTGTAAACCAAACTCTTTATCGTTCCATGATTGGGAGTTTACTTTATTTAACTGCCACTCGTCCTGACATTATGTTTAGTGTTTGTATGTGTGCCAGGTACCAAGCTGATCCAAAGGAGGACCATCTACGAGCTGTGAAACGGATCTTCCGATACATCTCTGGGACCTCTCAGCTAGGTCTTTGGTATGCGCGCGACACTTCATCCAACCTTGTCGGTTTTTCTGATGCCGACTGGGCGACGGACACGGACGAAAGAAAAAGTACCTCCGGCAGCTGTTGCTTCCTTGGCAATAACCTTGTGTCTTGGCATAGTCGCAAGCAAAACTGTATCGCACTGTCAACTGCCGAGTCCGAGTACGTTGCGGCTGGAAGTTGCTGCACTCAACTCCTTTGGTTGAAGCAAATGTTGAATGACTATCTTCTTGAGAGTGCTCCATTAGTGCTGTATTGTGATAACCAGAGTGCTATCAAAATCAGCGAAAATCCTGTCCAGCATTCAAGAACTAAACACATCGACATTCGGCATCATTTCATTAGAGATTTGGTTGATAGTGATATAGTCAGTCTACAGCATATTTCAACGGAAAAACAGCTTGCTGACATCTTTACCAAACCTCTTGACTTTGAGAGATTTAAGAAACTAAGGAATTCTCTCTGCATGTGTTCTCTCTGAGAGTTCACGAAAATTTTGAAGTCTGAAAGAGTAGTTTCTTTACTTCTGAATACGCACTCGGAATCGTCGTGGATTAGTCTAGTCAGACAAACATGGATTCGAGGCCGCTTCTAGTCTTCGGACACAAGAGTATTTACTCCGCTGAATGCGAACATGTGAACATGGCTTAAACTCCTCGCTTCATTTGCATAGATCCATAAAGCCAAGTAACGGAGGACGCCGGTTACCCCGGCTCCCCTCTTCGAAAGGTTGTACATGGACGCTGATCTTTAAGACACTCTCCCATCACACTTTGGAGGACGCAAGTGAACCTTGCTCCCCTCTGACTGCTGTAATGAGTGTCTGTTGCATTTCATTTAAAGCGAAAAACTCGTCTGGAGGACGCCGGTTACCCCGGCTCCCCTCTGATTGAAGTAATGCTAGTTCCTGATCGGAGTGCCTTAAGTGTTCACCTTGCATTCATGAATTAAAATCTCTTGTGCGGCGCTAACTCTGCCAATATGTTTCGACGAAACACGACTGCTTCCGTGTGACTGCGACGAAGGACAAGTAAACATGTCTATCACATACTTCGGTCCATCTCACCGGTTTTTAATATGAGAGATCTTTCATTACCTCAAAGTTCTATTCACCTCGTGTGAAATTTTTGGTTTTGGAAAAATGATGGAAGTGTCTCTTTTCTGGGAAAATATTTGCTCTTCATTGCCTAATATCACCCCTCAAATCTCCACTAAAATGGGTTTGAATGTTTGCGTGTGTTGAACTCTTGAATGACTAACTCGGGATGTGTTGTTTTTGTTTGGCATTTCTGTAGTTCATACACAGGGCTATGTGGTTTACCATCTCGGAAGTCTAAACAATTGAGTGCAACGACGACAACATTCAACTATGGGCGACATTGGAATACAAAATCGGAGACTCAAAATGTATCACTTCCGGAGACTCCAGTCGCCGAAATATCGGCGACTCATGCCAAACACCAAAAACGGAGACTAATGCCCCTTGTCAAATCCGGCGACTGCTGTCGCTGACAAAAACGGAGACTCTCCAAACAGGAGACTCCTGTCGCCGTTTTCCACAACACCTTGCCTATGACAAAATCCGGAGATCACAGTCGCTGGAAAAGCGGCGACACCAAGCCTTGTCCATCGCCATGACCATTTCTGGAGACTCGAACCTATGGCACTGAACTTCGTCATTCCAACTTTCGGTTTGATCTTCGGTTTTTCATTTTTTTTAATTATTTATTTTTATTTATTATTTTTGAAAATTATTATTTTAATAATATTTTCAAATTAATAAAATTTTGTTCGTCTAATGGGCTCAATTTTTCTTCTTGAGATGGGCTTTTTACAGGTCTTGAGCTGTGTATTTTAAATCCGGACGGGCGGCCCAAAATTTTCCTATATATAGCCCTGGGGTGATTCTATCATGGTTACGCTTACATCGCACTTTAGAACTCTCGAACTCTCGACTCTCAGCTGCTGACTGCTTGTCCGACGTTTCTAGATTCTAAGTTTTTTTTCTAATTCCGTTGCATCAGGCAACTCTAGCTTTGCGCACCAGGCGCCCCGTCCTCGATTCCGTGACTGTGTTACTTTCCTAAGTGTTAGAATCTTTTCCAAGTTTTTCCGAAATGTCTGCTGCAAAGAACTTAGATGATATGCTGGCTGACATGACCGTCTACCTGAATGAACAATTTGAGCAAGCGCCGTCGCCAACGTCTAAGAAGGCGGCATATGAAGAGCTTAAAGCTCACTTAGACAAAGTTGAGAAACGCAAGGCTGCGTCTGCTGAACCTTCGATTGACTTGACTACTACTGCCCCTCCGGCACACTCATCTGCCCGTCAGCCGGGCAAAGAACCTAAGTCCGGGAAAACTAAATTCCAAGATGCTTCCTTCCGCATCTACAGTGGGGTCGTTCCCAAGGCTGAGTACCATAGGTTGCTCGCGGCTGGCGAGATAACTAAGGATGGCAAGAAGGTTGTCAAAATTCCTTCTACAGTGACTGTGACTGCTGGCACAGATCCAAAACTTAAGTCGCCATCAGGGTCAGGAAAGAAATCGGCAACTCCAGCTGGGAGTGCCGAAGGCAAGAAACCTTCCGCCAGTGGAGGTAGTGTGAAAAATTCTGGTGGTCAAGTCACCAAGTCTCGAACTCACAGTTCGCAGAAACCGCCGCTCTCTTCTGGATCAGCTGGATCGCAGAAGTCGACTGACGGCTTCAAATATATCTCGGAATTTTCCGAGTGCCCGAAACCGCATTCTCGCGATTTCTTCACTGCGACTGCTGAACGTCGCCACAAACTCATCCAGACTCTACCGATCCTAACCGATCGAACTATTCTGAAGGAAGACTATGACCGTCACGGAATAACAGATTTCCTGACTAAGATGCATATGATTAAGTCGGTCAGCTTGACTTACCGCTATTCCATTCCCATACTTAACAAATTCTATGCCAGTCTGTCTCCTGACTTTGCGAACCCGAAGAGCCGTCTGTATGGCTGTTTTGTTTTCCGTGAGAAGTTGTACAAATTCCGCCCCTTTTCCATCAACAAATTTCTTGAGAGGTTGGAAGTTGATTCCAACTGGACTTCGCCCTCAGCTGAGGAACGGGCTGAAGACCTTACCATCGGCACTTTTGTTACTCAGAAGAAAGTTAAGTCTGAACTGCCGCCGCCGAACAAATTGTCTGCCTTCTACGGCATCCTTCAGCGACTTGGCATGTCCAACTGGACAGCATACAAAGACGAATCTGTCTTGACGCCGGAACTGATGCACATCATCTTTCGCCTTGGATGCGGCGAACAAATAAACCTTGGCAAGATAATTTTCAATGACCTTTGCAAAATCGCCAGGACGACGGACGAGACCATTCTTCGCCAAGCTGACTGGCCAGAGGCTAAGAAACTTCAACTCACGCATCCGTGTCTGATCTACGGCATGCTTCACGCACAAGGTTTTACGCCTGATGATGACTTTGAGAAAAAGTTAAAGAAAAATGGCGCTGTCAAGATCACTGGCACGTACCTGAATCCGTCCAAACGTGTCATCGACCTTCCTTGGTTTGACTTTGTTCACAGGAATGCACTTCCTGAGATTCTAACTCCTCCGCCATCGCCACTGAAAAGAAAGAGAAAGTCGATCGTCAAGAAAGACAAGTCTCCCTTGGCCAAGCGCCAAAAGAATGAATCCACAGCTGCAGCTGATGAGGCGGAACCTCAAACCCAACAACAGCCTAGAGTCGTTCCTCGCGAGTTTGGACCTAACTCTAGAGTTCCTTCTTACAAAAATCCTTATCACCCTATCCACAGTCATCGTGCTGTGGTGCCATCAGCCTGTGTCAAAGAATTCTATGCCGACACTTTGGCCCTGGAACGGTGTCAAGAGGAACATGCTGTGGCCTACAACAAAATGATTGACGCGCAGAAGAAACAGAAGTCATCTTTTGACAAACTTCAGCGTGAGATCCAACAAGGGGGAGGACTCGGTGATGTTGGAGCCCCCGATGCAAGTTTGAAGGACACGTTCCTTTTGAAGATGATTCGGGACGCTATCCAAGAGGCGCATGTTCAGCTGGCGAAAGGTAACAATATTGAAGTTGAACAGGTACCCCGAGCTGATGATGGCGAGAAGACGGACGATGACATCTTTGAAGGCTGCATGGACATTCGCGACAAGGGCAAGGCGAAGATGAAGGTGGACTGAAAGACCAGGATGATGATGTCAACATTATTGATGTCGAAGATGAAGGTGGAAAAGATTTCGGCGAGTACGAGATCTTTGGTCTGGGTGAGGAGACGGATGACGATGAGAAAGAAGATTCGAGTTCTGATGATGGCTTCGTCTATGGCGAAGATGAAGAAGATGTGATCGAGAGTCCAGAACGCGAACCCACGCCAACTGGCTCGCCAAAGGATTGAAGTTCAAGATCTTAAGTTCCATTCCAAGTTCAAGTTTCTATTCCAAGTTTTCATTTCCAGTTTCTCATAACTTTTGAACTCGTTTTTCACATTTTGTTTTTGCATGCATACAACTCTAAACTTATTCGTCCATGCATTGGTTTTGCATATTTCTCTATCTCTGGAATATTGTTTTGTTTGAATTTTTATCTAAGTGTTTTTGATGTTTGGTTTGAAATTTGGCTAAGTCTTTTATGGTTTTTCATTGATTGTATGATTGATGTTTTTCCATCGTTTACTTAGCTTATTTTTATTGGTGTATTCGTTTGAGGGGGAGATACTACTATCTCATTTTTTTTACTTAACCTCGTTTTGATGGGTTGTGCCAAAAAGGGGGAGATTGTAAATGTTGATTTTGGCGACAACGTTTTTGTACTTGTGTTTTTGTTGATTTTCAGGTTTGCAGGTGCATGGAAAAGGAGACTAGAGTCTCCGGTTTTGGCACGTTGGAATGTGCATGGAACGGCGACCAGCGTCGCCGCTTATGGCATGACAGGAACGGCGACAGCAGTCGCTGATTTTGGACATAGTGAAGATGGTGTGGAACGGCGACCACAGTCGCCGATTTTGGCTTCTGGAATAGACGTGGAACGGAGACAACAGTCTCCGCTTTTGACATGGGATGGAACGGCGACTGGCGTCGCCGTTTTTGGCAATCCCTTGGAATGGCGACCAGCGTCGCCGGTTTTGGCATTTGACAACGACATGGAATCGGCGACTCCAGTCGCCGGTTTTGGCATGTGGCATTGACACGGAATCGGCGACTGGCGTCGCCGGTTTTGGCACTGGCACGGTTTCGATGTTGCTTGTCCTCAAGGCACGGTGCCAGCGACTATGACATTCTTCAACGACGATTTTCACTAAGTACTTTCAACGTGATTTCTTTCACCAAGTACTCATATCAAGAAATGAAGAATGGTTCCAGTGTTTTCTACTTCAATGATATCGACGACCATGAAGACGATGAAATTCCGAGGCTTCAACAGAGTTTTCCACGAGAGTTTGAAGATGAAGAATTGAGATCGACGGAGTCAAGATTGAATTGAAGTTCTGACTTTGAAATTGAAGATTCAAGATTCGAAGATTCAAGAATCGAAGATTCAAGATTCCAAGATTCAAGAATCCAAGTTCTACAAGAGTGATGTCATCCATGGAGAAGTGACATTAGCCAAGCATGTGACCAACCAGAATGTGCCATGTCATCACCTCACATGTGTGGGCTGCCTATATAAACCCATGGAGTTCGATTTCACCATTGACGATTTTGAGAGAACGAAATCTGATTTTTAGAATCGTGACCGACAGCTTCGAGCTTCGAGTTTGTGTAGTAGCGTTTGCGCCTTGTGCCAAGATTAGAGTTAGGAGATTTAGCTCTAGGTACTTGTGTGCTAGATTGCAAGTTAGTGGGAGTTGTTGCGACACTCGGGAAACTTCTTGTAATCGTTTTGCCTACCATACTCAGTGTAATAGTTTAGTTTCGTTGTTTCAATGGAATGAAAACATATTACATAACTTTGCCTTTGTCTTCCGTCTTTCATTCCACGAACTTGTGTGACTGTTACCTTGACTGAAGTTGGTGTTCGTTGTTTAAGTCCAACTTCGCGAAAAGTTGGTATCATACGTCGAAGACGTAATTTCACATTTCCTCCAAACTCCCGGTTCCCATACTCATCACGTGCTTAAGGTGTACTTGCAAGAAGTACTATGTGAATGAGCACTCTAGGTTGCCGCTCTGAAGTTATCTTGGTGACTACTACGTCGTCTCCCTGACGATGACTCGTATCAGGTGGTACTTGCACTATGTGTTATCATCACTTTTAGACTTATGACTTCTTCCAGTTTATCATGCACCGCTATAAAATAGCCTTTGATAAACCAAGAGTCATTTCCAAGTCTTAGAGGTTATTCCGGAACCTAACCAAAACTTCCGCTGCCTCTGAGGCTGCTATTCGGTTATGAGAGAGCCTGAGAAGCATCCTGCTTATCACTCTTTACATATTAAAGGTTCCACCTTTTCCAAAAGTGAACACATAGCCTGATATCGACTTACACTGGTCCTTCTCTGATTTGAAATCTGAGAATATGTAATCTAAGAAAATTTCGTCTTGCTTAGTAATTCGGTACATCCAAGTACTCTTACAGCATTCGAATATTTCTTATCCAGATTACTTTGATATCCTCCCACTACGCTAACCGCATAGTTGATATCAGGTTCTTGTTTTCTAACATTGCATTTAAGCTTTCCACACGAAGTGTAGGAAACTGCTTAGTATCATCTGTCTCCTTAATGTGTTCAAGACACATTACCTTAGATAGATATACATATTCTGTCTCTGAAGGGCAACGACCTTTCCCAGAATTATGCATGTTAAAACAAACCATAATCGTATAAGATATGCAGGAGAAGTACAATGTTCTTATCCCTAGATCATAAGATCTCAAGAACATGCTCTAACTTCTACTTAATCTTATATCCTGATTCATTTAGACAACCATTATTTTATGCTTGATAATATCTTTACATTGTTGCCAATGATAAAATGTTATCTACATAAAATCTCCGAGAAACACCACCTTGTTTCCATTACGTTTCCAATACACCAATCGTCTCTGCCTTTTGATGAATCCATGGAATGGATTATCTCATCAATTCGCAAGTTCCACGATTCAGTACTGCCCTTATGCAGAGCCAGGGATCGATTTCATGTTTACTAGATCCAGAGTCCGAACTCTTCTAGTCTTATGAATATCTCCGGTTGTCCAACAACCTCCCACTGCAATGGCGTCCCGGTGTATAATAGTAATAACAATAGGTGCAGTGTGTGGTGTACTTCTACTCGGTTTGGCTGGTTTTCAGTCTTTTGTCCTTTTCCTCATTCCAAGGTATTAATTTAGTTCAGGCTTTGTGGTTCATCTAATAGTCTTCCTCTATGAACCGAACGAAAGTTCTTCTGGTTCATAGTACTATAGAACACACAATACTTCGTTCACCTAGGATATCCTACAATTACACAGAATGTGCTATTGTCTCTAGAAACATCCATAGAACATAGGTAGTTCCGAACAACTTGTTCTCCTTTACTTTTAGATTTCCATTTCTTATTTACAACGCACCATCTCTACACGTGAGTGTATGGCGCGGCCCTTTGGGATTGAATCCCAATTTTTGATTATGCTATGTGTTATTCAGATAGGCGATGGCCTCCGCGACCGAGTCGCAGGCTTCTAATGGATATACTTTAATGGTTCCCCATAATAGCTTTGTGTCCATTGACTAGTCAAAACACTTTGCTTTTATGGCACATTTAAGTACTCTAATCCATCATTGAGTATTCTTAAAAGAACTACTCATGCCTTTCTAATTCACACATGTGTTTGCTTATCTAATCATTTCTAATACTAGTCCGAATTCTATCCTTTATGAAGAAAGGTTTGCTTAGATGTATTATCCTCCAAATTCAATTCTTAGGTCGGAAGGTCCATTCCTTCAACTATAATTGATCGAATCAATTTCGACCTTTTGAATTTTTATTTGAAAAATACTACTAAGTACAAGAATCCACAAGTATAATGATTTAATAAAGAAATATATCTAATCAAGTAAAACAAGTTATAGAACGGTTCGTTGCATCGTGGTAGACTTAGGATCTATCATTCATATATTGCTATCTAATGTACCAGAATAGATAATGCCATCATTTCTTATCAAAATCATCCAATGATTAAAGAAATAAAATATCCACTCATAAATAATAGAAATCCAGAACAAAATGTTCTTTCTAAAATAAAGGGTACATAAAGCAATAAACTTGAAATGAAATCCTATTTAACTACTAAAGCAGATAAATGTCTTCCACCGCAACAGCTGCCTCCTCTACAGCTTTTGCCCGTGTAGACTCGAACTCTCCTTCTCTAAGTCGCCGGGTTTTCTGGAACCCCTGCATTCAAAATGCACATACCGTCAGTGGTTCCATATCTACACACCAGATTTCTGGTAGATAATACCGCTGACTATGTTTTTACGACTAAAGAAAAAAATTCGAACCTCTGAGAGGACATTCAGACTTCCAGTGTCCAGACTTGTTGCATCGGAAGCACTTTCCCCTTGGCTTTGCAGCCCCCACTCGTGGTACAGTCTTCTTGACACCACTGGGTTTCCCGGCTTGCTTCCTTCTCTTGCCCCTACCTCCACCAGGCTTAAAGCCTTTGGACTTGGTAGCTACAAGCGCTTGAGACTTGCCCTTCTTGTAGATCCCCTCTGCCGCCTTTAGTTCAGTCAGAAGTTGCGCAAGAGTATAAGATAGTTTACCCATATTATAGCTCATACGAAACTGCTCAAAACTAGGGGTCAGAGACTGGAGTATGATGTCGACTTGCGTCTCCCCATCAATAGAAGCTCCTAGGATCTCAAGCTCATTCAACAGACTAATCATCTTAAGAACGTGCTCCCCAACGGGCGTTCCTTCAGACTGAGTAGTTGTCATGAGGACTCTCATGGCTTCTTGCCTTGCCGCACGATCTTGCTCCCCAAACATCTCCTTGAGGTTAAACATCATATCATAGGCAGTGTCCATTGACTCATGTTGGGTTTGGAGTACATTTGACATGGAAGCCAAAATATAACACCTAGCCATTTCATCAGCCTTTTTCCACTTCCGATATTCCAGTTTTTCCTCATCAGTTGAGGCAGCCGTGGGCTCAGCAGGGCATACTTCATGGAGTACAAACTTGTACTCCTCCGAAGTCAGGACAATGTCTAAATTTCTCTTCCAATCAATATAGTTGGTGCCAGTGAGCTTATGCTCCTTGAGTATCATAGAAAGTGGGTTCATAGCTATTCTCTAAACCTATAAGCACATTTAAACAAACAATTAATTTAATATCCGATATTATCTCCCTTTAATAATATCATTAAATCACTAATTACATCTAAAATCCCATCAGATAAGGCAAGCCACGATAGTGTGGACGTTTACCCATCCAAATGATTTAGCAATTAGATTTGCTTTGGTCGTACATCACTATAGCGTTACTTCGATGGGAAGAATACTATAGAGCGTACCTAAGTGTAAACCATTACTCAGTATCTAAGAAGATTTTTGGGACTCGCATATCACCGCAAGCCACGATAGTGTGGACGTTTACGCTAACACACGATCCTTCACTCTCTTCTATAACTGTCTACATCAATCGTTCTAAAATCCCATTCAATGCAGCAAGCCACGATAGTGTGGACGTTTACTACACCAAAAGATTTATACAATTGACATCCAATTACTTGAAGCATTCGATTTTGTAAATCAAGACGCGGGGAATCATAAGTGAAACTCGAAGTTTCTAACCAGTGATTCACCATGCGAACAACCCTATCTCTCATAAGATGAGGGAGCCGAGCAGACAATCGATCCACCTTAAAAGGATGGTACGAATGTCTCTAATTTGTGTCATCCACATGACCAAGTGGCTCTGGCTCCATTCCACTCCCCGGGGTGAGAATGAGTCGACTTGAAGTCAGTTTCAGAAAGACAAATTAGGCATTGTTTGATAAACTTAATCAATGTTTCTTGTAAAAGGAATTACAAGAATTCTCCTACAATGACACATCTACACGAACTTCAAAAGTCCATGAGAGTCACCAAGAGAACAGTAATGGAGACCATGGGAATGTTTCCATCCCCTCTCCCACTTAGCTTTTTATAACAAAGGGATACGCTATCTAATGCATAATTAAACACATAAGCATGCATACAAGTAATAAAGCACATAGCACATAGTCAAAATAATGCTAGAAAAATTATTTTTCGACTATCATGGCTTTATTCCATCTCCGTATGCTTCTTCTAGTCTTTAGTCTTCGTTCTTGAATGCTCCATGTGACGAGAATATTAATCCCCAATATTTAAATCTATTTATTTTTAATAAATCCAAACGATACTCAATTCGAAAATTAAGTCAATCGAATAAATCAAAAATAAAATTAAATATTATTAATATATTTATTTATTTATTTTCCTATCTAATTCTATTAAATCTCTAGAATAATCTATCCAAGTAAAACTTGAAATATTCTAGAAGACTTCTATAATAGAATAAGGAAATAAAATAAATTAGGACTCTTCTACTTTCCAAGATTAATTAATTTCCATTACTATGAAAATTCCCATAAAAAGGAAATAATCAATTAGGAAATAAATTAGTCCTAAATTAATTATTATTCCTTTCCTATTCTATTAAATCTCTAGGATCCTATTCCAAGTAGAACTCGAAATACTCTAGAAGACTTCCATAATAGAATAAGGAATAAAATTAATTCCAATTAATTCTTTTCCTAATCCATGAGAATTCCCAAAAATAGGAAAGACTCAAATAGGAAAACCGAATCAATTAGGAAAGTGAATCTTTGGTAGGAGTAGCACGAGATCACGAGGACCCCCCCCCCCCCCCCCCCCCCCCACCTCGATCGCCGGCCGGGAGGAGTGCCGCCGCCACCTCAGCCCACGCGCCACCACCACCGGTGGCCGGCGTGGCCGAGGGTTCCCGCGGGCAGCCCCCTCGCCCCCTTCGATCATCATCATCATGGGATCGATCTCATGATCGATCCCGAGCCCTCTTCGTCTTCTTCGTCACACGCGTTCTCCGGCGGTCATCTCGGCATCGATCCAATGTAAATAAATTACAAGAAATAAATTTACAATTCCGGTATCGATTCTATACATGAAATCGACCCTATACATTTTCCGGAAAACATAGAACAATAATAATAAATCTAAATTCGGTCAACCCCCGAATTTTTACTATTACAAGCATTAATCCACACAAAACGAATCTCGACATGTCCGAGAGTTTAATAAACGAACAATCATGGTAAATTAAATAGCAATTAATTAAACCAATAATTAACAATTAATTAAACCAATAATTAACAATTAATTAAACCATGATAGTCGGAATTCCTGCAAGGTAGAACATAATTGAATACATACATGAACACGAAACCAAACGCTCTGATACCAATTGCTGGAAATCGATATCCCGGGGTATCAAAAATTGCGGAACCGATAACCCCGAACGAAATCCCGTCGCCGGAAACCGATCACGGATACCGACTCATCCGCAGGAGTCCGACCTTTGGAGACTACGCGCCCGAAGACACGCAGCCCGCCCCCAGTCGAAGTCTCCCGCGAGTTGGAAATCACCAACGCGAACCATACAAACGGAGCCGGGCTCGACCCGAGCATCGCCGCGGGATAAACCCGCGGCTGAACCCTAGCCGAGCCCCCGTCGGGGCTCGCGATCGATTGATCGCGTGGGGCTGCCCAGCAGCCCCCGGCGGTGAGTCCGGCGACTCACCGCCATCACCGGAGGCGGGGGGAGCCACCAGCCGCGGCGCCAGCCCGCGGCAGTCCCCCCGGCGATCGAGCTAGGGCTCGATCGCCCACGCCGCGGCGTCCAGCCGCGGCTCTCCTTCGATGCGCGCCGGCGGTCGAAGCCCTAGGGCTCGACCGCCACCCCCTCGGCTCCCAGCCGAGGGTTGCTCTCGATCCCGGCGGGGATCCCTAGACCGCCGGCGGTCCGGTGGTCTTCGACCACCACCGCTCGGTCTAT
Source organism: Euphrasia confusa (assembly GCA_954870475.1). Lineage (NCBI taxonomy): Eukaryota > Viridiplantae > Streptophyta > Magnoliopsida > Lamiales > Orobanchaceae > Euphrasia > Euphrasia confusa. Next base: position 27,797,896 of record OX940968.1, on the reverse strand, counting down.
CCCCGTCCCCGGGTTCGTTGTTTTTCCCGGATCTTGTGTTCATGCATGCATCACAATTAAATCACATAAATTCACACGAAGGAATTTATGATTGTAACTTTGATTCGTTGTGCGGAGAAACGAAATCAAGTTGAAGACCTTTGAATCTTCCCACGTATTCCTTGCACTTCGTTCGAACATCGGGTGGGCGACGATCTATCGAACTCCTATGGATCTCCTTCAACTCTCTAGAATATCAAGTATGATAATCTTGTCTTATATTTTATGAAGGCCATGTAGTGCTTTTATAGGCTACGTAGGGGATCTAAAGGAGGTGGAATATTGGGCTTCCAATATTGAAGATTAAATTGAGCCCAATGCTCAAGTCCATTAATCCTTATCAATATTAATTAATTTATTTTCCACTATATAAATTAATTGCACTCCCAATATTAAACCATATTATATCAAATAATATTTCTCCGGTAGAATTTATTTATTCCGTGTATTTAAGATTTAAATATCCATGAATAAAATTAATTTATTGCTAATTAATTTATTCATCTCTTTAATCCGAGACTAGTACCATTCAACCTTAATTATTGTGCGGAACGAATCCACTCATGAGGTTTACACAATAATTCCTTATGAACTCATCTCGGGGATATTATCAACCCTTACGGGATACACTGTCCGGTCAATTATTCACGGCATGTCATATATAAAATATAGTGACCCAACTTAACCGAAAATTAACCCAATAATTAAATCGGTTAATTCCTTTGGTAAATCAAGGTTACTTATATTAAATATACACACCCGCAATAATATCGGGGATTAAGAATAAAATACACTGAGACTCGAATCGATTATCGCCGGCAATCCTAATCGATGAATCTCGACGATCCGCTCAATACACCAAGTGTACAAGTGTGATAAAATAATTAAGATAAATTATTTTCTCTCTCACACAACGACTATACCGATGGATTGGTCCGTGTCAATCTAGGTCGTGAGCAACTGTTTGATTAAATACGAGTAACCGATAGTATGATCTTCTGTGCGCCCATGCTTGCACCATACTAACTACAACGTATAAAATCCAGGACTATAGTTTGCATATATTTAATTAATAATAATTAAACGCAAAACAATTGTTTATTAATTTAATAGATTAAATGCTATGATCGGGAGTTTACCGTTACTTAAATCTAGACATTAAGTACACAACTCCAACACATATTAAATTGATAAAGGTTTAATTATAGTTAATGATTAATTTTAAGAGTAAAATAAAAAAATGAATAATAAAAGAGATAAGTTAAAAAATAATTTTAATAAATAATAATATAAATTGAAAAACATAAGTTTATATTAAATAAATTATGCATTTGATTTTACTTAATTATGTCTTTTATGAGAAATTAAGTTAATGCCTATACATTTTATTTGTACGCAATTGATTAAATAAATAAAATAATCGTAACACATTATTTATAACAAAAATGACATAAACTATTGAAAAATTGACATAATAAATATTGATTTAAGTATTATAAAACCACGTGCAATCTGTATAAAAAAAGAAATAATAAGATAAAAAAACGAAAAAAATGAAAATTAAGTTAAAGAAAAAAATATATACTATAAATAATTTAGTATAAAGAAAAATTTAGTAAAAAAATAATCACAATATTCCTGAAAAAAAGTTTGAATTAATATTAATTGACTTAATATACAACAAATATACAGTACAATGACATTTAAATTATAATTCACTTAGATTGCATATTTTCTTCATCATTTATAAAATTGAATATGTGAATAAAGAAATAAATAATTAGATACAAACAAAAACAATAAAGAAATGAAATACTATGTAAAAAATAAAATACAAACAAAAAATTTAAGATTAAGCAAAAAAATTATTATAAGTATTAAATTTTGTAAAAATATGATATAAATCATAAATTATGATATAAATTGAAATACTTACATTTTAATCGGGAAAAACTACAAAAAAAAAAAAAATACAAACAATAATATAATAGCAAAAAAAAATCATCAAAGATCATACTTACATGTGTAAAAAATACAAACAAATTATCAAATTATTACATAATTGCAAATAAATTATTACTCAATGAAAAATTAAGTTATTGAGACATCTGCAAAAAAAAAAAAAAATGAAAAATAAAAATGTTGAAAAATTTCGAAAATTAACAATAGTAAAAAAGTCTAATATTTTATTTGTACTTACCTCATGGATCCTGTAAGAAATACAAATAAATTCAAGTTAAAAAGATTATTTCATATATTAATTTCTTACCTAGGCCTGCAGAAAAAAATTACAAATTAACATAAATAAAACGTATTTAAAAAAAATTTAACAAAATCAACAAAAATATAAAAATTTGTATTTACCTTATAGATCCTTGAAAAAAAAATTACAAACAAATTTAAGACAAAAAATTAAATAATCATAAATTAATTACTTACATTGTGGTCTGCAAAAAAAATTATGAATCAACAAAAATAAAACATATTTACCGAGAATATAACAAATTGTTTGCAAATGAAAATGAAGAAGAAAGAAAGAACTTAAATAGAGCTCTATCCATGAGAAATGGAAATCTCTATATTATAATAATATCAGTCAATTAATTAATTATAGAGATATCGTATTTTAGGGAGTCAATTAAGGAGATTTGAGTTAACTTAATTACTAAGAAATGAAAGTATATTATTTGATTTGTTTATTAACATCTATTCCTATTTCCATAACAATTTATTCCTAAATTTTGGACGATACTAAATGAATTAATAGCATTTATAAAATTTAGTAATAAAATCGTAATTGGAAATATTAATATATTGTTATTAAAATCGAAAAAAAATATAACATAATTAAAACATTAACATATTACGTAAATTTATTTATGGAAATAGAATAATTTTCGAAATATGTCATTATTATTTAAATCATCATTAAATTAGAAGTCAAGTCATAATTAATATTGGTAAAGAAAAGCCACATAAGTCAACTTCGACCAATGAAAGCTTTGCCAATGCCACGTAGTATGAACATGCTCATTTTTTTAATGTAATTTTTTGTGTTCACATTGGCCACGTGATCAAAAAAGTCTGAATTTATATATTAAATAGATTTGTTTTAAATGTATTAATCTTTATTATTTATATATTAGTTAACATAATTAATATAATAGTTAAAATTAAATTGAATAAACATGAAATATTTATAGAAATATTATTATATTATTTTTTAAGTACAATTAAATCGTAAATCATGTTATAAATATTTTTATATTAATATTATTATTATATATTATAATTACATAAATTAATTATTTATTTATAGATGGATCGGATAATATGGAATAGATTAAGGAAATCAGCGTAAATTATATTACTAAATTTCCAAACAAATACAATTTAATTTATTCGGACAATCTATTCCAATAAATCATAGGAATTTATTCCTTGAATTTGGCCAAAACATATGGTAACTGAATATGTCATTAGTTATGTCATTTATTGATAAAATCGGTAAAAGAATCAAACACAAATCGACAAACAAATTAATATCGAAACATTAATATAGTATTAATATTATTTATGGACATTGAAATATTTATAAAATATGACACAATAATTTAAATTATCATTAAATTAGATGCCACGTCATAATTAATATGGGTAAAAAAAAGCCACGTAATTAAATTTAAACCAATGAAAACTTTTGTGTGTTCATATTTGCCACGTGTGATCAGAAAAGTCTGGATTTATATATTAAATAGATTATATTTTCTAATTATTTTTTACGTTTTATGTAGTGTAGTTATCTTAACTCTGGATGAAGGAGTTCACAAACAACAACCCTAGCTAGTGCCAGCTTTCACAACTCGAGAAACACCACAGACAATCCAGACCTTCCCTCGAACCAACACCCGACCAGATTCATGATCAACGCTAATCGATACAGAAGTGGTTGATAGCTCGGTGTCGGGAAACAGGTCGCCAGAGAGCCTACAAACCGTGATGACGGAGTTCAGAACGGTATGGGGATTTGTGGGACCGCGCCGCGTAAGAATTAGATCTTGAAGTCTTTTCAGGTAAAATTTCAACACCAGACTTCAAGATCGAATCTTGATCGCCAAATTTAATGTCGTTGCAAATGGAAGGGTCACGGACGAAACACCAGACTACACCGAGCAGAAAGAGGACTAAAAGGTGTTGTGTGACTGAGAGGTTCAGGCCAGAGAGGTTCTTGGAGGAGGACGTGGACATGAAGGGGCAAGATTATCTCCTTCTGCCATTTGGGGCTGGGAGGAGAGTTTGCTCAGGAGCACAACTGAGAATTAATTTGGTGACGTCGATGATAGGACACCTTCCTTACCACTTCGATTGGGCTGCTCCGAGTGGGCAAGAGGAGATCGACATGGGAGAGAATCCGGGTATGGTTACCTACACGATGACTCTGTTAGAGGTGATACTTATGCCAAGGTTAAGCGACGCGAAGCTCTACAAGCGTGTGGCTGTTGATGACGTGTAACTTGTGTTTGTTTCGTTATCAATATCGAGTACAAACTTTTCACATGCAAATGAGCATTAGGGAACTCGGATGAGCATATTACTTGTGTTGTTTAAATGTGCATTGTTTTGTAATTCAACTACGGTAAGTTGTCAAATGAAACAATCTGATATTTAGGAGTTTTGATTTAAATCAGTTGGGCATCATATGTTTAGGACAAGCTACTATTTGTCGTTCCCAACTTTTATACCATGTTACATGTTTCTAATTATATGTACACTAACCTGTGACGTTTATTTTTCACATTAACTAACACGATAGTTTATACTGTATAATTCGTTTAGAAATGGTGTTTGTTGTTTTCATTACCTGTTACAAATATTTTTTTAGCCTGCTTATGAACTCTTTAACTATGAAAACTGAAATCACAAAGATTCAAGGTCAAATACCAATGCCACAGAGTAATTTAGATACCAAATACCAAATCCAAAATTTTTTTGACATTGAAATGTCAACATGTCATAGTATTACTTTCAATCTCCGGAAGTAAACTAATCTACTACTGAACTGATAACCCAAAGCTTAAAGGAACAACTCAAATACCAAACTATCAAAATGTTTTGACAATCATTTAAATGACAAAGTATCACTTTCAAATTCTAGTGATCAAATACTGGAACTCAAAACTAATGTACAAAAATATAAGGTTCTTGTTTGAAGCTCCAGCAGCCTGCTTATTATTTTTTTTTATAAAACAAAATCAGTTTCAACGATCTTCCTAACGGGCTGCCTTTCAGCACTTCGAACTCCTTGCAAATCTGTCGACAAGGTCAGCTATGAAACGTATAGCCGCTGTCTCGTCAAACTCACAACCCACGTACTTTTCATGTGCAAGGAAGTCCATGTAGTGCATCAAGTACACACCGCAATCCATGTTGTGGTTGAAATAAAATGTTAGTATATAAACAATCTACTCTATATGGTACAATTAAATAGAATATTATGTTACTTAATCAACTTACGATCCGAAAGCCTGCTTAGGGACAAGTTTTTTCTAATCAAACAGTTTGAAATTCGACTTGTAGTTTTCCTGCACCCACTTTATAGTAAGGATATCTTTATCGGTCAAAGCATCCCTATCCATATTCAACGCATTGTTCACGCTTTAACACTTGTTAAATCTTTTTCTATGACCTTTTTTCAGCATTTCTTCGGCTTGATACTCTACACCTCGCATTCACGAATTTATCATGTTGACCTGTGTCAATCAGGGAAATACACAAAACAAGTCAAATCTTTACTATTATAGTAAGTAAGAGCACATACTGTTTAAAACACTACATAAATAACACTTGTTCCTAAACTAATATTAAAAATATACATCGTGTAGTCTAATCAAACAGTTTGAAATTCGACTTGTAGTTTTCCTGCACCCACTTTATAGTAAGGATATCTTTATCGGTCAAAGCATCCCTATCCATATTCAACGCATTGTTCACGCTTTAACACTTGTTAAATCTTTTTCTATGACCTTTTTTCAGCATTTCTTCGGCTTGATACTCTACACCTCGCATTCACGAATTTATCATGTTGACCTGTGTCAATCAGGGAAATACACAAAACAAGTCAAATCTTTACTATTATAGTAAGTAAGAGCACATACTGTTTAAAACACTACATAAATAACACTTGTTCCTAAACTAATATTAAAAATGTACATCGTGTAGTACAAATTACTGTACTTAATAGACAATGACAACTATGTAAAACCATTGTTATACGACACCACTAGACACCCCTGTAATTAAGTATTCTTATTTTGAATACTGGTTAATGAAATTTCAAATCAATTTATGTAACTTGAACTACTAACTACACTGACAGTGTATCTTTTAGATTCATACAAGAAGCCGTAAAATAAGTGATCATCCCCCAAGGCAACCCGAAAAAAAAGGTTTAATTTTTGGGACTAAAAGGTGTTGTGTGACTGACAAATTTTTAAATATCAAATACTTTAAACTACTTGTTTGTAAACAATTGTAACTTCTTTATATATTTAAATCTACCAACTACAGTGTACCTATCTGTATAAGTGTATATAATAGTTTACAAACCCAAAGGGTGTATAACATCGTGTCTGAAACGTGTTATGTCTACGAACAAGACTTGTTGGTTTTTGACAAATCATATACATCAGAGATTTAATAGATATTGACAACTATGGTAAACCATTGTTACTCATCACCCCTAGACATCCTTGTAATTCATGATTACCTATTAGGACTACCAACTACACTGCTCAGATGCATACAATGTATGTAGTAGATTCATACAATCAGTTGTTCCATTATTGAGCATTCCACAAAGCACCCTTGAAATCAAGGTTTAAATATTGGTAATAGAACTTGTTAATGTCACTACCAAAGTTTTAGTTATTCTACATGTTTGTAAAAATATTAAACTACTTTATCATATTTATATCTAAAAAATACACTTTGCCCTAGTAGTATCACTGTATATAATAGTTCACGAGATAATAGATGTATAACCTGTGGCTAAAACGTGTTATGGCTACAAAATTGTCATATATTTTGTATTTTATAGCTTTAAAATTTTACAGTGTATATATTAGATTCATACAAGCAGAAACTACTAACTACGCTTCTCAGAAACATATAGTGTATCTGTTAGACTCCTACAATCAGCCGTAAAATAAGTTAGATCCCAAAAGGCAACCCGAAAATTAAGGTTTAACTTTTGGGACTAAAAGGTGTCGTGTGACTTGACATATTTTTAGTTATTTGAAATATTAAATACTTTTAAACTACCTCTTTGTAAACAATTTTAACTTCTTTATACATTTATATCTATCAAATACACTGTACCTAGCTGTATAAGTGTATATAATAGTTTACCAACCTAAAGGGTGTATAGGATCGTGTCTGTAACGTTTTTTGACTACGAACAAGTCATACATGGTGTATCTTATAGCTTTAAAATTTTATTAATTTTTTTATAAATTTTTAAATTTTGACTACGAACAAGTCATTCCAATTTTTATATAATAGGTTACGAGAAAATCAATATATGACATGTGGCTAAAACGTGTTATGACCACGAAAATGTTATATATTCTGTGTCTTATAGCTTTAAAAACAATTGATGGATTTTGAACTATCATATACATCGTAAATTTTTGTAGTCTTTGTTGAGGATTATACAAGCAACAGCAAGATTCATAGTGTATTATGTTTTATAAGTTTTGAAACATCATAAACCCTAGAAGTGGACATCACTAAAATAACAACAACAATCACATTAACGACACACTCTTGTTAATAAACCAATTGTTTAGACATACAGTTTCTTATAAGATTATATGATTCAACTGATAACAACACAAGATTTTGGAAGAGATGGAAAACTATTTACAAATAATGCTTGAATGTGAAAAATAGATACAAGTTCTACAATCCCACAGACCAACAAATTATTGTGATCGTGTTATTGGTACAAGAAGTAAATTAAATTTGGGAACTACTGCCACAATTAAATCCGTGTCCAACTCCCCCTAAAGAATGCATGCACTCCGCAAAATGGTTTATAAAAATTAGAACATCAGAAGTGCATAGAAAGCAAGCTACACACAACTCTTGGAATAACTATAGGCTCTATCTGGTTTGAGGGTTTTTAAATCCAAATATTGTAGAATTCATGTTTTGAAATATTCTCAATTGATGATTTATTGATTTATGAGAATATACAATATAAAGTGATTTTTTTTTTCTGTGAATGCAAGTAGTGTGTGTGTGTGCGCAATGGGTACAACATGTGTGATTCATTGATCTAATAAGTTGTTTAGCCTAACTTGGGAACTTTATGATGGATTTTCCAAATGCCATAAGTGCTCCAGCTTCTATATGAAGCTATGTGAAATCGAAAATACAACACTGACAATTAATTCAAAAGATCGCATGACAAACTAATCCTTACTATTTCAACAAAGTACCTCTCTAAGCCGCCAGAGCCCCACATACCTCTGACTTGATGCAACAAGGGTGCATATTGCGAAAAGATGATCGGGACATGCAATTCCAACCTGAAAATTACTAATTTGGGTCGAATTAAACTACAATCCAAGAACCCTAAATCCGATATGCAATCATTTCGATTGATACACAATGTCAATTCCCACCTAAAAACTACTAATTTGGATAAAATTAAACCACAAATTCAAGAACCCTAAACCTCGTTTGCAATCTAATAACCCAGTAACGTAAAATCAGTGATAAGGAATTGAGAAACTTACCTTGAAATGCCAAAGCTTGGAATTTTTGGAAGAGAAACTGCGGCGTCAACACTGTTAGAGAAATCACAAATCGCCGGTAAGAAGAGGAAGTGAATTCTACGTTTGTTTGAGTTTAAGAATTGTGATCTGGGAGTGAGTGTACGGTTTTTGGTGTGTAAAGTTCGAGAGGAGACCCAACCACGAAGAAGACACTGCCAGAGAGATTACCACTCCTATGCGCAAGGAATTAAGTGTTTCGTTCCTGTTATGCAAATTGTGGTATACCGTAGTGTATTGAATAATAGGTTACAGTTATATGGAAAAATTAAGATTTATTATGATTACGGTTTTTTTTGTAGTGTCTCTAGTATGGTAAGTGTATATTTAATGAATCAATTAAGAGATACCACATTATTTGTGAGTGGTGAAATATATTGTTTTTTTCAATAACTAAAAAGGATAACTAAAAGGGTTGTTTGGGTAATTCTTGTTTTTTTACAAATAGTGTAAAGATTGGTCTTAATATGTGTTTTAGAGTAAGATATTTACTCTTTTTGAAAATCTCCCTAAATTTTATAATTTAGGCTTAAAATATTTTAAGTTACTTTTACAATTATAAATTTCTTTTTTATGATAAATTTTATAATTTAGGGAAAAATGAGATCAATTTTAATCTTTTTTAACAATTAAGAATAATTTATAATAAATTTTATAATTTAGGGGAAAATGAGATCAATTTGAATTTTTTTTTTTAACAATTAAAAGTAATTTCAAATAATTGATCAATTCACATTAAAAATACACAAACTACCCTTCAACTTACACACATTTTTTAGGCGATTAAAAATACACAAACTACCATTCAATTCTGCAACAGCCGCCGTTGAATCTAAGGAGAGATCGAGCTTAGGGAAACTTGATCGGAATTCCAATTCCGCCGCGTTCAATCGAAGGAGGATGAAGGACGCCGCCGGTGACCACCGTTCATTGAGATATGCATCGATCGATCGATTTCTTCGTCGCCGCCGTTCCTGACACAGTCCAAATGTCAGCTTCGTCGTCTTCCTCACCGATTTCGAATCCAGGTACGTGATTTTACTACGTGAGACTGTGTACGAACTAAAATTCGTTTCCCCCAAAACAGAAAACAAAATCCTAATAATGGTGGGCGACAAAGAAGAAGGGTCGCCGCCGCTCAACGAAACCCTACCGGCCGCTGACAAAGACGCAGAGAGCCGATAATGGAGTCTACAGGACGATCTAACGAAGCTTATCCTAGTCAGATTACCTGCGAATGAGCTCATCGGCTGCAAGCTCGTATCCAAGCCTTGGTGTTCCTTAGTCTCATCGCCCGAATTCATCTCCGACCATATAAAGTTCTCCAAGTCCGATCCGTCGAATCATCTCCTCCTTTTTCATTATAATCCTCCTTACAATCCTTTAAAACATCCGCCATATCCCTTCAGATATGTTGTGTACTTTGCGTGTACGAAGGTGTCTGTCGTCGGCTCAGCCAACGGATTGATATGCATCGTCGGCAGATCTCTCGACAGGAAATTCACAGCTGATGATATCTGGATATTGAACCCTGTCACCGGACATATCATGAAACTCCCTCTCCCCCCTAAATATCCTTATGAAATTTACCGAGCTAAGGATGCATCTTTTGTGTTTTGGTGGGATTCGATTACTGGTGATGGTGAATATAAGCTGGCCAGGATTGTTCCGATAAGTGACTACAATATAAGCAGAACTGTAGCTTCTGTGTGGGTTTCCAGTTCTCCTGAAACCTGGAGTGAGATTCCTGTTGGTTTCGACGGGGCTTTTTTTCACTCCGCTGATTATGCAAGTGGATGTGATATTGTCGTTGGGGATTTTGCTTATTGGGTTGTCTTTAAAATTGTCCAGGGCCTGAGTGTTGAGGATATGTTTGTATTGTCACTTGATTTGAAAACCTTATCCCTATCGCTGAGCAAAAGTCCATTTCCCCTACACCCAAACCTGCAGTACTCGACAGCCAATTCTATTTTTCATAAGCGGATAATTACGTCATGTTTGCTGCAAACTGGAAAGGGGAATTCGCTTTGGCAGAAAGAGTGGGTGGAGCCAAAATGTACGATGTGTGGACTATGGATGATGTAGAAGGTTGGAGTAAGAAATGCTCCTTTGATTTTGGTATCCTGAAACGGATGGGTGATGTAAATGGGAAAACAGTTATAATGAAAACTGTGAAACCATCAGAAAGCGGAATAGTGTTGTTCGACACTGGAACCGGAGAAGCTGAGCAGGTAGAAGATTTCCTGTTAGGTAATCTTATGGCTTCAGCTCATGACTTTGTAGGAACCTTGGTGTCCGTGAAGGGGTTTAAACCCCTTGAAGCGTCTGATGACTTGAGCCCGCATCTTGGGGTTATTTTTCCTGTAAGTGTAAATATCAGTTTTTTAATCAGCTTGTTTTTGTAAATGCTAACAGACTACGCAATATTTTGTGGATTAATCAGTTTTACAGGAATTAATTGAACCTATGAAATGAAGCTTAGTCTTTAGAAAATGGCTATTTACAATTAATTGGTTTCTTTGTTCCAGGAAATTGGAGATGCACAAGTCCATTATGCTTTAGATAACTGTCAACAACTTCTGCTTTCTTGAATGTGAATGTCTAATAAATTTGCATATTTTTCCATCCATTAATTCTGGACATTGATTATTTTCACAGAACAAGTTGAAGAAGAAGACGAAGAGGAAGAGATTCGAAGCTAAAAAGGACATAGTGCGTTGTGGTGAGAAGTCATATTAGTCGTTTTGGGTTATGTCATATAATAATATGGGAGCATGCGTTTGAATAGATATGTACAAAGATTTGATCTTAAAAGTAGTGTCTATCCAAAAAATGAATAAATAATCAATGAAAAGGAGATGAAGAAAATAGCATGTGTTCTTATCAGCTTTCGATTATACTCCTAACTAAGTCGATTGATTGAAGAAATATGTTATAAAATGGGGTGTGAAGATTTAGATTGAAGGAAATTACATGTTACCGAATGAATGTTATGAACTTGTGTTAATGTTACTTGATCCAAAATCTAACAAACACCAAATGAAGATTCAAGATCCCAAAAATAAATTAAAAATCTAGATCTATATCTACAAATCTCAAGATGAAAATAAAGTCTAGAGCTGAAAAAACATATAAACTTCGTATCTAATGTAGCCATATTTCTCTCAAAAATAGCACTCAAAGGGTCTCTTTATAGACAAAAAGATGAAAAAATCCACAAATGATGTCAAAATTTCATGTCGAGAAGCCAGCACCCTCTAGGATGTTTGTTGTTTCGCTTGCTTTTCTTTTTTTGCAATTTTTCTTTCATTTTGTGTGCCCTTTTGTATGCGTTGCGCGAGTGTTTGTGTTTGAGTGTGTTGATGCTTTGAGCTTACATTTTGCTTTTGGGCGAGTAAGTTAGTACCGATGAAAGTTAGAGCATTGCTTGCAAAAAAGGGTACAAAAAGGTGAAAAAGCAGCTCAATTTCGATTGAGTATAACTCACGTGTTTCTCAATGAATTTTAATGCTTTCAAGTGCTTCTAGATATTAGTCAGCTCACGCTCAGGCTCAGGCTCAGCATGTAACGTTCATTTATGTTATAATAAGATAAATTGACTTGCCTAATTCAGATTGATCGTAGGGTTCATATGCCTTCGAATTCCGGAAAAAATAGTGTGCGTATCAATTCACGTTTCATTTACAATTGTATTGTATTTTGATCGCCTTGAGAGCATGTATGTAGATCAAAGTTTCTTCCGATCGACGTAAATTTTTTGATTATATATGTGGTTCAATTGCATTTTTGTTGGAGCTTGAAGATCGGTTGTGATCTTTTGTTAAAATCCTCAACACTACATATATACTAGTTTCAAAACTTAAAAACTCTTTATTCAATCCAAATAACTTGGACTTTATTAAACTAAACTACTTCAATGATAAGGAGTTAAGGACAAAATCAAATCTTCATACAAAGACAAATACACTAGTAATTAACAATCTGATACACTAGATTATATAAACACACTTGTGAATAATTTCTTATAGCTCTCGGCATGAAAATCCATGATTTTCCTGTAAATAATTTGTCTGGTTCGATCACGTTTGAATTCGAAAGTGAGACAATGAACAACACAGTGCTGTTTTTACGAAAACGAATCTTTATACATCATCTATTCAAATGCATGTTCCCGTCTATTATACTCCATTGTAAAGCAGTAACAATAATTGGAACATATGGAATAAGGCACATAACAAAAAACGACTGATATTACTTGCTACCACAACAGACAACATAAGGTCAGATATCCCGTCTATTCTTCTTCTTCATCTTCGTCAACACATCCTGCGAAAATAATCAATGCCCAGAATTAATAGGTCGAAAAAGATGCAAATTTATTAGACATTCACATTGAAGAAAACTAAAGACAACACAAGCTTTTTGCAGACATCTCCAAATTTCTGGATCAAAGTAAGCAATGCTGCGAAAAAGGAAAATATTTACACCCAACCAGACGAAACTTACCGGAAAAGTATTTTAGGAAAGATATGCCAGAATTTCTCCTGCCCCTCCTGTCTTCATTTTATAGTTTCCACTCATTCCTGGAAACACAAAATATTGTGTAGTGTGTTGTTAGCTTTTACACCATAAAAAGCTAATCAAAAAACAGAAAATTACACTAATTAGACTCACTGGAAGTAACAGGGGGATAAGGCCAAATAACCCTATACCGTGGGCTCAAGTCATCTGGGGCTTCAATGGGTTTAAACCCCTTAATGGAGACCAAGCTTCCTACAAAATCGTGAGCAGACCCCAAATGATGGCCTAACATGAAATCTTTTATCGTCTCAGCTTTTCCTGTTTCAATGTCAAATAAGGCAATCCCACATTCCGACTTCAACGGATCGACCCTAATGACGAAAACTGTTTTCCCATTTACATCATTTATCCATCTCAGGACATCATAATCGAAGGAACACATCCCATGCCAAGTTTTTGTAAAATCCTTATTATACGCAAAATAAAATTCCTGTCCACCCGCTATTTCCGCCAAAACAAATTCCCCTTTCCTGTTCGCAGCAAACATGCTGCTATCAGATCTAAACGCAAGCTTTTGAAACATAGAATCGAGCTCATTGTGGTTTGGATGTAGGGGTGACGGATTGGCGCTCACAGATAGTGACAGGGTTTTCAAACCGAGCGACAATACAAACATATCCTTAACGTGCACACGATCAATACTATCGAATACAATCCAATATGCAAAATCCCCCACAACAATATCACACCCCCTATCAAACAGAGAGGGGCGATGAAACGCACCATTGAAACCGACATGAATCGGATTCCAGGTTTCAGGAGAACTGGAACCCCACACAGAAGCAACAGTTGTGATCGAGTTGTCCCGTTTCGGAACAATCCTGGCCAGCTTATAATCACCATCGCCAGCACCTGTACTGGAATCCCACCAAAATACGAAATATGCTTGACCAAAACCGTGTTTATCAGGAAAATTATTTACATCAGTAGGAGATTTAGGAGGGGAAGGGAGTTTCATGATATGACCGGTGACGGGGTTCAATATCCAGATATCAGCGGCTGTGATTCTCGAGTGGAAGGATTTGCCGACGATGCAGATCAACCCGTTGGCTGAGCCAACGACGGACACGAACGGAGATAGGAAGAACACGATAGATCTGCAGGGATGCGGCGGAGATTCTATAGGATTGTAACGAGATTCGTAATGAAAGAGGAGGAGATGGTTCGACGGATCGGACTTGGAGCGCTTGATGTGGTCGGAGATGAAATCCGGCGATGAGATTAAGGAACACCAAGGCTTGGATACGAGCTTGAGCCCGATGAGCTCGTTCACATGTAGTCTGACTAGGATCAGCTTCGTTAGTGCGTCCGGTAGACTCCATTCTCGGATCTCTGCTTCTTTGTCGGCGGCCGGTAGGGTTCCGTTGAGCGGCTGCTGCGGCGTCTCTTCTTCTTTCACCATTTTTAGGGTTTTGCTTTCGGCATGGTTTCCGATTTTCAGATCTCACTTGGATTGGATTAGGGGTGTTTAAAAAAAGAACAATTCCAATTCCCCCAAAATCACATTTCAGATTTCAAATGGAATTTTCCAGTAACTATGATTAAGCGCATTTCGAATAACTTAATTTTGTCGAAACCAAGTTCAAAATTCTCGATCAAAATTGCGATCGAATCGTCAGAAAAGATTAACGTACCCGCGCAAAATTCAAATTATTATTTTTGTTAGTATAAAAAGATGAAAATAACGTCTAATTACTATAAGTGTAGTACTCATTTTTGTTGAACACTATCAGATCACAATGGGGCTGTGTGAATTTAGACTTTGTAATATACATTTGGAGTTGATTACATTTTTAAACAAGTACTCAATAACTACATCTTCCCACTCTAGATTTCATACCCCGGAAATCGAGAATCCTCAGGGGCAATCAAATCGAACCATAGACAAGCCAACCCGGCTACTCCCTCGAAAAGTGAATACGCAAGCTCCGATCCACCGGAAATTCTATGGACGGTCGTGATTTTCTGGGAAAAGTGATACAGATAGCTTGCAAACGCCTTTGCTCTCTCTTCGTAAATGGGCTCTCCAGTCAGGCGAAGGAGGGACAAGAATGCATAGGCATTACCAGCTGTGCCATCAGCCAATCCCACCTCCTTCGACAAACCACTCTTCCAAACTAGTTCTCCAGCTTCGATGGCTGCATCACGAAACTCTCTATCATTCGGAAATACCTGTAAAAACAAATGGGATATTCATGCTCAATCGAATGTAGCGCCTAATAACACACACACACACACACACACACACACACACACACACACACACACACACACACACAGAGAGAGAGAGAGAGAGAGAGAGAGAGAGAGAGAGAGAGAGAGAGAGAGAGAGAGAGAGAGAGAGAGAGAGAGAGAGAGAGAGATTATTAATGCTTAATATAAGTTGATCTAGATTATTAATGCTTAATATAAGTTGATCTAGATTATTAATGCTTAATCTAATCGTCTCAAAAGATATATCAACTGGCATTACTAGAGTATCAGCATCCATGTTATTAGTACTATTTTGCATAGGGTACTTTAAAATCAATTATAACGCTTCTTTGATCTTCCAAATCCCTTTTTACCCTGAACTATATCAAACACCAACCTCTACATTGTAATATATGAAACTGAATAGAAAAAAAAAATCACGCAGCACTAACATTCGGACCGGTAATTAAACATGAAATCCAAACACTAACCTCAGATGCTTTGCACAAGGTAATGGCCATTCCACCAGCTCCGTGGGACCACTGAACCAGCTTGTCCCTAGGGTTCCCTTCACTCACAGGATAATTACCGCTGTGTGGTAACCTGTTACTCATCATGTACCTCAAAGTCGACTTGACATCCTCAGAATCTTGTCCAGACAATGGGAAGTGAAGCAACACGTGTATTATACCAGCAAGTCCGTGAGCCGCACCCCAGTATCTAGTTCCATGCCACCTGTACATCAAGGGGCATGCTATGTTGTCAGAAGCTCCGGCCCTTCCACCTGCTAGAACTGCCTCGACAACCGGAGCAAGGAGATGGTTGGGGATTGTTTGGTCTCCGAAATGTTTGTTCACTAACAAAGCAGCCCAGAGAAATCCTGCTCGTCCGTAGAGAAGATCGTACGACATCCCGAAGCCACCTTCTTCGGGTCCCACAGGGAGTGCCCTCTCTTGGGCCATCTAATAAATGAAAGATCACAAGTAAGAGAGTTTCACATACTTCTTGATTAGGTTGAGCAAATATTCTAAGCTTGTACATATTATATGCAATTATTTTATACATATATCGATCACTACGATTATTTGCAGACAATCAGTAAGTAATATGATAATACCTCCAGAAAACGACCCAAATAGAAGTCACGCTTCTTTGGGTCCCCAGTGTAATTAGCAGCAATGGCACCAACAGCAAAAACCCCTCCTCTACCGCAGAGAAATGTAACATGTCTGTATGAAGCCAAAAATCGAGGGAAAACATTGCTTAAAACAGTCCCAAATACAAATTCAAGAGAAATTGACCCCAAGTACCCAACTAAAACCATAAAGCATGCACGATGATCCTTACAAACATATCTAGCTTTCCAGTAAAAATTGGAGATAACGATTGGGCATTGTGTACACATTTTCTAACTAAAATTACACACGTGAATTCTGCGTTGCCTAAGTTTTTCCGTAAGCAAACTTTCATTTATTAAACAAGTCCGAAAGAGATCTACTATCTGCATCGATCAACAATTGATTAAATGAAGAACTTAATCGATTCAACTGTGACCACATGGAAAATGATGGACACTCTTAAATTAATTTATAAAATGCTGCAAGGGCAATTGCGACTTTTCACCTATTGGAGGTATGAGCAGCGGTAGCGCAGGCGTCAACGATTTCAGCGCACAGTTCCAGGTCGCGGCGGTTCCCGGTGGCCTCGTAGCTCCGCAAGCACGTCAAAGCTGTACCCATCACGCCCGTGAAAACCGTCGGGTCCAATTTCCCCTCATTCCCTCCGTTACTCCACGTCATCTCCACCACCTGTTAAATACATTCACCCGTTCCTTGAAATCAGCCTCCGTCGAAAATCAACCGGAGCAAATTACGAGAGATGATGTTAAATTAATTAATTATGCGGACACCTGATCTTTGAGGGACACGGCGGCGCTGAGAAAAGCATCGGGCGACAGTGGAAGGTTGGACGCCGCCGGATCGCCGGCCGACTGAAGCGAATCTAACCGTTCGTCCTCGTCTTCAACGCTGCTGCTGTTGCTGCTGATTTTGTTACTGTCCGGCGAAGAAGCATACTCCACCACCCATGGCGACATTCTTTCTTTCTCTCTCTAGAATATTAATAACGGAGAGTTAGCGATTTTATGAATTATTATGGATGGATAAATCATGTGCTTAGAACTGCATAATATTTATACAGATATGCTCTGGAAATTTTCAGAGTAAAATGGTGAGGGTGGAGGCAGTGATTGTCTGTGTGCGGGTGCACGGTGGGCTAATTGGGCGACGCGTACGAGAGTGTCACGTCGTTCTAATGATCGAATGAACAGAATAGTAAGAGGTGAGATGCACGTGGTTTTTTGTTTGATGGATATCATTTTCAATTTTTCGAATCTCATTTTTCAATAATACTCTCTCTTGATCTTGATCGGTACTATAAGAACATTTCTCTAATGACAAAGCATTTTTCTCACTTTGTGTCAAACTTGTTATCTCATCTCAAAGTAATCAAATAAAAAAAGTATCAAATTTCATACTCCAATGTTAATAGCATTTTCAATTGTGCTCATTTAAGTACATTGAACCATTGAAATGAACTTCACACAAAAAAATAGCATTGAAGTGAAGAATAAAAAAATGAACATGTCGACCCAGTTAGCCAAAACTACTTCTTTTATGTGGATCATATAATCATATTTGATAATTTTATTACTTTTTCATGTTGTATTAATATTTAATTAATAAAATTGATAATTAAAAATTGTGGTAATACTTCAAAAATTATTACATTTAAAGTATATATATAAATATTATTTTATACTACTATATTTAGCATTTACGTCTATTAAACTTAGCATAAAGGTAAACTGTTTACCGGACGATTTACTTACCGTTTTGGCGATTAGTGTTTGACAATTGTTTAGTAGTGTATGACTTAGCACATCAAACTTTCAGTTTATCAAAGTCCTTCTACTTGGCCAATCTTAATATTATACTAGTAAGTGGTGTTCTATATGTTTTTGTAATTTGGAGTATCATATACGCAGTGATGTGTAATAGGTCCTATATGATTTTAACCTAAGAATATTATTATTTTATATTTATTTATTGTCTCAAACTTTAAATTTTTAATTGAATTTTTCATTCTAAACAACTTAACTTCTCTTAGTACATTTTTTTCTCTTATTTGTTTAATTTCAACAACTTTTTTTTTTCATAATCGTTATTCTCTATTGTCTTTTTCCAAGTTTATATATTGATTTTCAAAATGATAGAGTGTCAAAGAAAATATTTTAATTTTGAATTATTTACCATTGAATTTGGACAATTCATTAAATAACACTTAATTTATTATTAAAAAATTAAATGTCATTTTATAATTGTAATATAATTGATTTTTTCTAATAATTTTATAATTTTATTGTTTTAATTTGAGGCGTACGCCTCACGAGTGAAAAACGCTTCAAATACTAGTCGCGTTTTTTAAAACATTACTGCACAATTTCAAGATATATGTTTAATTCAGGTAGAGTTCATTGGGATGCAGTGAAGTCAAAGTTATTTTGAGACATGATTTATTATTTACGAACACTAATCTCATAGAGATGTTTTGATCAGATAGATAGATTCAGAATTTGGAAGTAATCAATGTGTTTACTTTGAGTACAACTTATAGTGAGTACATGGCTCGGACGCTGAGCCTATCAGAATTCACTAATTGTTTTTGATTTAATTTCATAAATTATAGTAAAAAGAATTGTTTTATATTTGCAATACAGTGAAATTTTTATAAATTAATATTTGATAAAATAATAAATTCTTCTAATTTCGACTTGATTTTTTGAATTAATAATACTTATTAAATTAATAATCTTTCTAAAATAATAGTAAAATTTATGGATTCTAAGAGTATTAGTAATTTATACAGGTTTTACTTTAGGGCTAATTACTCTTTGTCACCAAAGTTTGAGATTTTTTACACTTTCCAACCTAATCATAATTTTTTTATCGTTCAGTACCTCAGAATTGAGGCTTTTACAATTTGCAAAATGCGGGTAGCCGGATCCGAATATTCCAATAAATATTCCGTTTTGAAAAGTTTTTTTGTAAATTAAAAAAAAAAATGTTGATTACAGTTTTACCCATCACTCAAATATCTGTATTTATTTTTTATTTAAAAAAACGTGAAATTATGTTTACAAATAAACAATGTGCAGAATCATAATTTCTCCCTACTACTCAACATACAGAAGCAAGAAAGAAGATGCACTCTCAAGCTGAACTTGTTATGAAGAGGCTCAACAACCGGCGGAGGTGCAGAATCAGACCGCAATTTCCAACACATTTCGCTACTCCACTGTAAGATAATTTGAGGGTTTTTTAATTAGGGTTTTTGACGATCGAGAATTCAGATAGGGTATTTGGGGGTTTTTTGAGAATTGAGGATTAATAAATTAGGGTTCTTGATAATTAGCTTCGAGATTTTGAGGATGGGAAATTCTCAGCTTAGGGTTCTTTGAATTGAGGATCGGTTAATTGAGAATCGATTGTAATAATCGGGCAAAATTCATTTACCATTAATTTATTTTTAATTAATGTTATGTGTAAGTTCAAAAATACCCTCCAGCTCAAATGTTAAATTTTATCACACATGCTTCAGTGGAGCATGAATCTCAATCACACGGAATATTTCTTAGAATATTCCGATTCGACTACCGCAGATTACAAATGGTAAAAGCCTCATTTATGAGGTACTCAACGGTAAAAAAAAATTGATTATATTACTAAGTGTAAAACCTCAAATTTTAAAATGGCAAAATGTAATTAGCCCTTTTACTCCATGTGTCTCCTAAATTCTAAATAGAGTGGAAGGTGATCGACTAAAAATGGGCGCACCATATTGGCAAGGAGAGTAGGCGGGCCACCCAACCAAAATATCACCTACCGACAAAACATTTAAATAAAAATTCACGTGGCCAAATTCACCACTTTATACACTTCAATCAAATTTTCGGATAAGGATGGATAACAATCACTTTGCTTCACCTAAACGTCTAGAAAAGCTTTCAATAATTGTCATCTTTTAAATCTAACACTTAATTAACAAACAAACATAGAAAAACATAAAACTACCCTAATATAATGTTAAAAATTCACGTCTGAATCTAACCTGAAAAGCAACAAAGACACGCACCAAAAAATAGCACGAAAATAAACAACACAAAAATTATAATAATTTACCCGTTAACGATGACTATATTCATTCTTCCGTTGGAATACTTTTACTAGAACAATTGTAAAACTCAATTACAAGCCTTGTAATGTTTATAATATCAATTCAATATTTCCGGAAGTGTTAACTCTATTTTTAAATCGCGTAGAGTATTAATAAAAATAAAATTGACCAAAAAAAAAAATTCTGAATTCTGAGATTTTTTGATGTAACGCCCCCTACAAGGGGTAGTGCGCTACCCCGGGCGCTGCTCGTCTTCTGATGGCCTGGACGTTCTGCATAGAATTCCTGAAGGGCCAGGGCCCGCTACTTCATCTCCAACTCATGTCTTCTTTGTCCTTCCATTCACGCACAATTCACGCACAACAACTAATAAAAAAAAATTATAGCTTTAAATTATTAAGTAAAATTCTTAAGAGTGTAATTTATAAATTGCAAACTAATTTACTCTAAATTCAAAAGGTTAAGAGTTATATTTGGGTAGTTGGGTTTAATTGGGTTGAGTAATTGTATTGGACTTTTGTATAGCAGTTAGGTAGTCTAGGTTTATTATTTGTTGTTTTATTGTTGGCCCAACCCAATTAGCATTATTAGATCATTTTGGTAGGTTATTGTTTTTAGGGTTAATTTTGATTAGAGGAAATCATTAATGTTTCTTTACAATTAAATATCTTTTTTTTAATTATATGTTTTGGTTAAATGTCTATCACATGTAAAAGAAAAAACGAAAAAAGTAAAAAGGAACACAAGGAAAAAACTCTACTGGATCAACGAGCGAACAGACTAGCTCTATGTACCACCAACAATAATAAAAAGTACAAAACAAAAATCAAATAAACTCAAAATATTTTTTTAATTATAAATTAAGTAATAACTGCCATAACTATCCTTTATAATTTTTAAAATAATTTTTATCATTAATTAGATAAAGGGTAATATGGAACATTTAAAATTTTAAATGTTGCTCTAATATATAATTACCTTAAATAATGTAAAACGATTAACATTATATCACTTAATTAAAAACTTTAAAACATGTAGAGTTTATTATAATTATGAAGTATAAAAAACTTTATAACCTAATATATTCTTGTTTTTAAATCATTAGCTGAGCTGAGCTGACCGCATCTTGTGCAAAATTATAGAGATCAAATATATAATTATTTGTAAAATTTTGATAAAGTAATTTTATATGATTTTTATATAATTAGAAGTATTAGTTTATTTAATTATAAAAATTTTAATTTTAACTTTCTTAATATATTCCATTCCTAAAAAATAAGCATGTGAGTGCACTATTTTTAAGAAAAGTGTTTTTAAAACATTTGTTTTTTGCTTTTTGAAGGGTATAAATGTATTTTCAGCATGTAAAGTGTGTAAGTGAAAGTGGTATGACAATTGATTTGAGACACAAATAAAAGTAAAATGTGACATTTTCTAAACACAAAGGAAATACAATAGAAACTCTATATAGTAATACTCTATATAGGAATAAACTCTCTATAATAATAAAAATTCAAGTTTCAACTTGGTACCAGTTATAAATAAGAATAAACTCCACATTGTCATAAGTCATACATTTTTTAAGTCCTGTCTTAAGGATTTATATACTTCTTTATAGGAATAAATAATTAATACATAATAAAAATATATATTAATAATGTTTTTATTTATTAAAATCAATAACATATACTTAAGTATATGATCAAAGTTTATAATCCTTAATTCATTAATATTTTATTCAATTTGTATGTTAAACATAATTTTTACATGTCAAATTTTATTATTCAAAACTATTAAATAAATTTTATAAATTTAAAGATAGATAATATTGTATATATATATATATATATATATATATTATTTTTATATTTATATTAATTTTTATAGAAAAAATTAACTCTATATAAGAATAACTCTTAATATTTTTTCAAGAGTTCTTTTGGAAGAACTTGGACCAACTCCATCTTTGCTCGGAAAGATGTTCTCGAAAAATGAAGCATTTCTCGACTCAATGGTCGTACCTTTAGTCACTTCTGTATTTTCAAAATAGTGTACTACGAATCGGTATGCCATACTATTCAAAGCATATCCAATGAAGATACAATCGACCGTTTTAGGTCATATCTTCATTCGTTTTGGCTCAGGAACCGACACTTTGGTCAAACACCCCCACACTTTAAGGTAATTGTAAGATGGCTTACGACCTTTCCAAAGTTCGTGAGGTGTTTCATTTTTTCCTTTAAGAGGAATCTTATTCAGTAGGTGGTTTGCCGTCAGGATGGCTTCCCCCCACATGTTCTGGGGTAACCCAGAATTGATCAACATAGCGTTCATCATTTCCTTTAATGTTCGGTTCTTTCGTTCAGCAACGCCATTTAACTGAGGTGAGTACGGGGCTGTTGTTTGATGTATTATTTCATTTTCAGAACATAATTGTTCAAAAGGAGCTACGTACTCTCCACCTCTGTCACTACGGACTATCTTAATCCATTTATCGAGTTGATTTTCAACTTCGGTTTTGTACTTAGTGAATGCCTATAGGGATTCGTCTTTACTATTTAATAAGTACAAATAACAGAATCTCGTACAATCATCAATAAATGTGATGAAGTATTTCTTACCACCTATTGTCGGTGCAAACTTTAAATCACATATGTCGGTATGTATAAGTCCAAGAGATTCGGTACAACGATCGACTGATCGAAACGGTAATTTAGCCATTTTGGCTTCAACACAAAATTCACACTTATGTATGAATTTATTTTAGAAGTTGGAATTAATTCCAAGTTCATAATTCTTTTTATTGCATTTTTATTTACATGTCCTAAACGAAAATGTCATAAATCATAACACTCAATCAAGTAAGAGGAAACAACTTTTTCATTAGTGCTCGAGGCAACGGGAGGGCGAACAGCCATTACAGACATTTTGAAAAGACCCTGATCAAGATAACTCCTACCTAGGAACAGTCTAAATTTAGAAAGTACAAATTTCTTAGCATCAAAAACAAGTTTGAAGCCATGCTCCACAAGAACAGAACCGGAGACCAGGTTCTTTCGGATGTTTGGGACATGCAGCACATCAGTCAGCTTCAGCTCTTTTCCAGAAGACAGTTTGAGGACGACGTTCCCAACTCCAGCAACTTCAGACGATGCGGAGTTTCCCATGTGGAGCTTGCGACCGGTACAAGGAGCATAAGAAGCAAAAGCATCCTTGTCAGAGCAGACATGTCGAGTGGCTCCAGTATTAATGAACCACTGTTTGTTGTTGCTAACCAGATTGGCCTCGTAGACCACAGCAGTCATATCAGGACATGTCAGCTCGTGTTGAACCACGTTGGCACTTGGTCGCTTCTTTTTCTGCCCGTTCGGTCTCTTCGGCTTTTTGCAGTCTCTGGCCATGTGGTTTGGCTTGCCACAGTTGTGGCAATTCCCGGTGAACTTCCAGACTTTGGCTGGTTCTTTGCCCTTGGAAGTGTTCTTCCTTTTGGCAGAATGTTGCTCAGTCAAGTTCACCCGAGCCTACATAGGAACTTTCCCAGGCTTGAACTCTCGATCACGGTTGTCTTCTTCGATCCGAAGCTTGAAAATGAGGTCTTCAAGGCTCATTTCCTTTCGCTTTTGCTTCAGGTAGTTCTTGAAGTCCTTCTACCCGGGAGGCAGCTTCTCGATGGCAGCCGCCACCTGAAAGGACTCACTGATCTTCATCCCTTCAGCGGCGATGTCATGCAAGATCAGTTGATACTCCTGGATTTGAGAGATCACAGACTTGGAGTCGACCATCTTATAGTCCAGGAACTTGCCGACGACGTACTTCTTTGTACCAGCGTCCTCGGTCTTGTACTTCTTCTCCAAGGAATCCCAGAGGGACTTGGCAGACTTGTACGTGTTGTACACATTGTACAGCTCGTTGCACAGGCCTTTCAGTACGGTGTGCCGACAGAGGTAGTCACTCTGCCCCCAGGCCTCGAAAGCATAGCGCTTCTCAGCAGTGTCATTGTCAGTTATGGTCATAGGGTCCTCAGTCAAATGCTTCTGAAGGCCGAGAGTGGTCTGGTAGAACATCATTTTGGACTGCCACCTTTTGAAGTCGACACCGGTGAACTTCTCGGGTTTCTCGGCATTCGGGATGGTCTGGGTGTGGATGGACAGTGCCACTGGAATCTTACCGATGAGAAATTCATTGTTGTTGATGGGTTGTTCAACGTTGATGACAGGAACTTCCTTGTTGATCTGGGCTTCACTTCCGGTAGACATGATTTACTGATTTACGATTATTAGAAAAAATGTAACAAACGGGATTAGTCACGACCGGAATATTAAAACAAAAGAACGGAAATTAAACGTGAGGTTGCTGCCGAGGCGTTTGCACTTTCCGCAAATCAGTAAAGCCCCATGTATGCTACGATTTACAAGTTTTCTGACCCCAAAAATACAACGGCGAAGCGGGGATCGAACTTTTGCACACTGAATCGAACCCTCGGTTTGAATGGAAAAGGTTAGAACAGAGCACACAATGCGAAGTGATGATATGAGAGGCTTGTATTTTTCGTGCGTGAAAATGATGCATGCTCGTCTCCAGTGGCGGACCCAGGATCTCAAGTGAGGGTGGGCCAAATTAAAAATGTATTAGCTACTTAATTAAAGCATATTAATATGTCTTCGAACAACAAGGTTAAAAATATATGCCCTCAGCTTTGGAATAAATTGACAATTTTTCAGGCACAAAATTTTTAAAAATATATATATTTTAAGATTTTGACAAAAAAGCCAAAGGTAAAAATATAATTTCAAGTTAGAGAAATAAAATAGTTTTTATTAAAATTTAAAAAAATAAATAAAGTAAAAGTGAAATTTTATTTTAAAATAAAAAATTTATTTATTTTTTGTTGCGAACATCTCTATATATAAATTGTTGTACTTCTTAATTTAATTTTATTTGGTTAAGGAGTCCACAGAGTAGTATTTTTTGTACTTTGTGTTTCAAGATAATTATCATACTTTATTTGTAAATAACTAAGAAGGTATGACAACTATTATTGAACATAATGAGTATATTTTAACAAAATAATTATTAAAAATTTATTTTTTAAAGTTGAAAATCAATTAAGGTACAAATAAAATTAAAAAATTAAGAAAAAAACAAAAAATTTATTTTGTAAAATGTAAAATGTACAATTTAAAAAAATAAATATTGATGTAGTATATTATTTTGATTTTTTTTAAATAGTGTGCATAATATTATATCGTAAAAATGACATGTTATAATATGCAATTAATGTATATTAAAACTATAATATTTAGAAAAAAAAATTCTTATTAATTAAATATAGTCCTGCTTAAATTTAAACTAACATAATAAATATATTATATACAAGAAAATAAAATTTTCTGGTTAAAATTTATGTAGTAGTACAAAATACATAAGAAATTGATCTATTATTTTCTAAGATTAAAATTAGAAAATGGTTAAAATTACAGTTAAAAAATCATTAAAATATTTGAAAATGATGAGAGACCGTTAAAACTACTCTGATAACATGTCATGTATCCCAAATAATAAAGGTCACTCATTTATTTTTATTTTTTAATTTTTAAATATATAGTAGTATATACTAAAGGAATATAGGTAAAAAAAATGAAAAATCTCAGGGTGGGCCAAGGCCCACCCTCGCCTATAGCTGGGTCCGCCCCTGCTCGTCTCTATTTATAGACTTCACTGCAAGGGGAGTTAAACACCATTATCAGATGGTAATGGGCAGCAGTTACGACGAGTGGAGGGAAGCACCACTCCATCTCCAACTACCCATGTTCAGCAATTAAAAAATGAATTAATTAATATCCAGAAACAATAAGGTGGGCCGAGCCCAAAGCCTTAATTAATTAATATCCAAAAGCTATAGGCTGGGCCGAACCCAAAGCCTTGATCAATGTGTACAACTCTTGAGTCGATAGATAGATAGAGGCCAACCCACTTAGCTCAATTGGCCCAGTGGGCCCCGGGAAGCCCAGGTCCAGCTTAGAGTCCAATTGACCAAATCACCAAGGAGCCAGGCTCAAGCTCAAGCCCAGGCCCGAGCTCAGGTCGGGTCGGGGCGGGGCGCGCACGTGTGGCTTTGCCATGTACCGCTAAGGGTGCATGGACTTAGTCAACTTGTTGAACACTCATATTCTCTTATCACATTTAAAGAGAAATGAATTTTGGTATTTTTTTCTACGTGGGATAACATATTTCCTAATAAAATAATAATTGCTTCCATTTATCAAACTAGTATTTATGACAACCTTTAAACATTTATTTCTCACTCACCGATTAACGGATTTTGACGAAATAAAATACCACGATTACCTCGTAACACGGAGATAATAATTGTAACGATTAAACTCGAAATCGGATACATTTTTATTGCCATAAAAATTACATAACTTGGTCAAAATACAAATGAATTATTTAACTAATACAAATAATTCCAACAGTTGAACCCTCGAACGAAGAGCGGGAAACGGAATCTACAAGAGGAGGAGAAAGTGAGGAGAAACAGAGAAAGTGGGAACTGCAAGGGAGTGGATGCTCTGGGTGTCAAATTCGCTTACCGGTTGTCAGGCGCCGGCTCACCTCAGATGCAAGGAAAGCCTTCCCACTTCGAAGCTATTTTTAAACAGGTAGGCTCTGCTGAATTCATAGTTATTTGCGGCTTTATGCTCCTGCTGTGTGAACGAATTTGTTCGGAATTGTTTTATTTCCGAATCAAACTTTATTTGAACTTTGAATTAGGAGGTGCAGATATGACCTTGTGAAAATCTTATCTCCTTTTATCATTTTTGTGTGGTGTGGGTGCTGGTTGGTGTCGTGGAGGATTTGTGTGAGGGAACTCTTATGTTATTTTTGGATTATGTGGAGTTTGGTTTTGGATTTAGTTTTGGTTTTGGTTTTGGTTTTGGTTTTGATTTTGGTGTATCATTCATAGACAATGTGATGGCGGTGTTCGACAACATGACCATGTATATGAATCTTTGGGTAACATCGTCTTCTCTTCTTGGAAAATAAGAACGCTAGACATAGTTGTAGCATGTTCGAACCTCAAAGTAGTATGTTTGATCTTTGCTGGAAATATATTCGATTTAATTTATGTCCCCATCTCCACAGGCACGATGAGTGTAACTTGATAGAGACTGTAATGGAAGCAAAAAAATTGCTTCATTTACACAGATAAAGAAGATGGGACTCAACTAGGTGGAAGCACATCGCCTGCCCCGTTCCCTCCTTGCACTCTGAGGACAGCCTTAGCTCGGTTTGCCAATCTATTGGGTGCTCCTAAAAAGGTACGACGACATCCCTTATTATTGCATTATTTTATAGTGTGTGTATATATATATATATATATCTTTATATATATAAAGCTAACGGCAATGAGCCACGTCTTTACCCTTTAGCTCTAAAAATGTGTATGTATTATGTATGTACGCCTATGTATCTAAATTACCTAATTAATTAATGTTAAAAAGAAATAATATGTGTAATGAAATGCACCACAGCAGGGCACGTATCAGCACAGGAGGGCACGTATAATTCATAGCATAGCTAAATAAAAAAAAAACTATGTATTATTCCTCATCTCGTCGTTCGTTCTCAGAGAACACGTTCTCTCTCGAGTCCTTTGGATAAGTGCCCCTCCAAATTTTAAGTACAAGACATTTACCCCTCACAAAATAAAAATCGGACATCTACCCCTCCCCTATTAAAATTAAATGTAAAAGAAATGTAAATAAAAATATTTACACATTAACCCCTAAAAATATTTACACAATAACCCCACTTTCATTTCTTCTTCTTCCCCAATTTTGTTCTCCCGTAACCCTAAATCGCCCAAAAAAAACGGCTCCGAAATCGACGATTTTCCACCAACAATTCAACGTAAAAAGGTTAGCATTCACTTCTACATGACTTGTGTGTGTGTTGTTGTCAATATCGAGCTTGAATTTTGCGATTTGAGTGCTTTTCGAAACCAAAAAATTCTGGAAAATCGCTCTTGAATCGCAGGCGGGCGTAGGGCGCAGGCCACTGCCTACGCCCTACGCCCAGTGTGAAGTATGCTGAAGGCTGTAACAAGTTGGGCGTAGGGCGCAGGCCACTGCCTACGCCCTACGCCCATCTGGAAGTAGCTCACTGCCTACTTCCAGATGGGCGTAGGGCGTAGGCAGTGGCCTGCGCCCTACGCCCAACCCTTTGCAACCTTCAGCATACTTCCATATGGGCGTAGGGCGTAGGCAGTGGCCTGCGCCCTACGCCCAACCCTTTGCAGCCTTCAGCATACTTCCAGATGGGCGTAGGGCGTAGGCAGTGGCCTGCGCCCTACGCCCTTACCAGTCCAGTTTTGAATTCTGATTCTTCTCGTTTTATTGTAATTACAGGCATGGATAAGGAGATATCAATCACAATACATTATAGTGGAGAGTGGAAGCTCGTGGAGGAATATTGGAGATGGATAATGAGCGATTTGAAGCACTCGAAAACAATATTGATTGATAGGAGCATTTCGTTTAATGCACTTGTTGAGAAAGTGTGTGGAAAAATCGGCATCGATCAATCATGTAATGGAGTTGCGATCTCTCGATTCCCAAAGGGAAAGTCTCCTCCTACTTATGTTAATGATGAAGAAACTTGGGCCACGACTGTATGGATTCATAGAAAACAAGATGAAATGGAGTTGTTTGTGACCTACAGTCCTTCTGTACCGAGAAGTCCAGCCCGTGAAAGTCCTGCACGTCGAAGTCAAAGTCCTGCACGTCGAAGTCAAAGTCCTGCACGTCAAAGTCCAATTCGGCCAGAAAAACTTCCAACTCGAAGAACTTCAGGTGAAACATCACAATATTACAGTCAAGTAATAGTTCCATCTACTTATGATCAGTCTGTATCTATTTGGGATAGCATTGATTTATGCAATACTTCGTATGGTGGTGTTTCTGGTGATTATGATGGTGGTGTGGGTGGTGATTATTATGATGGTTTTGATGGTGTCGAGGTCGATGCTAACGACGATGATGTTGTTGTTGTTGATGACGATGATAATAACAATGGTGGAGGTGGTGACGACGGTTATAATGAGGGCGGTAGTTCTTATTATAATAATCCTGTTGTGGACGATGTTGTTGTTCCTGCTTTCAGACTTTGTGATCGAGACGGGGGTGGCCGGTATGATGGTTCCGATTTGGTAGTTGGTCAGACCTTCAAGAACAAAGACGATTTCAACTACGTTGTCGCTCGGGTAGCATTGCAGGGCAAGTTTGAATTTGTTGTGGCCAAATCTGATCACAATCGAAAGGTGGTGAAATGTGTTGAAAAAAATTGCAAATGGAAAATTCGTGCAACGAGGAAGAAGACGACCGAAGAGTTTGTGATTAAAACCTACACCAACATCCACACTTGTTCTTTGATTGATAGAAGCGGTGTGCACAGGCAGGCCTCTAGCAGTCTTATCGGCAATCGACTCCAGGACCAGTTCTTGAACGCAAAGAAACCTATGACACCAGCTGCAATTCAGCAGTTCATGCGTACTGAGGAAAATATTACTGTCAGTTACGACAAAGCATGGAGAGGGCGGCAGAGATGCCTGGAAAATGTTCGCGGATCCTATGAAGATAATTTCTCGAAGCTTCCTTCGTATTGCTACATGCTTGAACAAAGGAATCCAGGTACGTTCACCCGTATTCAGACAGATGCCAACAATGAATTTCAGTACTTCTTCATGGCTATCGGAGCGTGTATTCGGGGATTTCAGTACATGAAGGACGTTATCGTCATTGATGCATCCTTCATGACCAATAGATACAAGGGAACGCTTCTTATTGCTTCTGCTACTGACAGTGAGCATCACAGTTACCCACTTGCTTGGGGTGTGGGTGATGCAGAGGACACCAGTTGCTGGATTTGGTTCCTTGAGTGCTTGCAGTTTTTGATTCCAGATAAATCTGATCTGGTAATCGTGTCTGACAGAGGTCAGCCAATAATAAATGCTGTAGCTGCTGTTTACCCTAAGGCAGAACATGGACACTGCTATTGGCACATCATGCAAAACATCAAGTCCAAGTACAACAGGAGAAACGACTTGGTTGGTCATTTTAAGAATGCTGCGTGCTCGTACACTGTACCCGAGTTCAATCGACACTTTTCAGAGCTTAGAGCAGCGAGCGGGAAATGTGCAAAGTGGCTAGAAGATATCACGTTTGAGAAATGGTCAAGAGTCCACCACCGTGTGAATAGATACGAGGTGATGACGTCTAACCCAGTGGAAGTGATAAATGCCGTGATGAAAGACGCTAAAGACTATCCCATATGTTCCTTGATCAAGTTTATCGTGGATAAGATGGTTGAATGGTTTTGCAGACATCGTGAAGAAGCTCGTGCGTTCACCGGTGTATTGACACCGAGAAGGGAAACAAAATTGCGTGAGCGTTATGACCGTGCTCCTAAATGGGTTACCAGAAAAATAAGTACTTGGATGTACGCTGTGGAGTCGACTAGATGGTGTGGGGTTGTGGATTTGGAGGCAATGACGTGTGAATGTGGTGTGTTTCAAATTGACATGATGCCGTGTGAGCATGCCATTGCCGCAGTGTGTGCCAAGGACCCGAGTCGGGCAGGACAATATGCTTATGATATGACTTCTCTTTATTTCACCCGTGAGTATATGATGCAAGCATATAAGGAGAACATTATACCTGTTCCTTCAGAAGATCAATGGACGGAGATTCCCGAATATGTCCAAAACATGATAGTGTTGCCCCCACAGGTGAAACGAACTCCAGGACGGCCGAGAACGGACCGCTACACGAGTCGAATTGAGAGGTTTTCGAAGAAAACATATCGATGTGGGAAATGTCAAGGAGAGGGTCACAATGCACAGACTTGTCCGATTCCACCAGAGTAAACACTGTTGAAAGTTTATGTAGTTGTGTGTGTTTTTTCATATATTTTTGTGTAATTTGACTTGTGAAATATTTTCTATGCAGGTTGTGATATCAAGAGGAGGAAGTTGTAGATGCCCGGGTGTAGCGAAGAAGAGGGCATGACTAGAACTCTTTGATTTTTTACAATTATTTTGTGTTTTGAGACAATTTCGCAACAAACTTTGTGTTGTAATGAATCTTTCATGTTAGAAGTGTTTTAATTGTGCAACAAACTGTTAGAATTGCTTGAATGTGGTGTAAATGTGTTTTGGACAGGTTGGAATCACAAAAAACGGGGAAATCCATGAAAAATTCTTATCTGTGGTGGGCGTAGGGCGTAGGCCATTGCCTGCGCCCGGGCGTAGGGCGTAGGCCATTGCCTGCGCCCTACGCCCGCTCAACCCGAGGTTAGTGCAAAGGGTATGGATCGATCCTCGGGTTGATCCTCGGGTTCCACAAAAACTGTGGTGGGCGTAGGGCGTAGGCCATTGCCTGCGCCCTACGCCCGCTATGTCGCAGGCCACAGCCTGCTTTTGATGGGCGTAGGGCGTAGGCAGTGGCCTACGCCCTACGCCCAACCTGCCCTACGCCCGCTGCCTTACACTCGACTGACGCAGGGCGTAGGCCACTACCCTACGCCCTGCGCCCATTCTGACGTACCCCCACCTGCGCCCTACGCCTTCACAGTTTGGATTTCACGCGGTTTTGGCAATTTATCGACTTAGCCGTGGATAATTAAGGCGATCTGAACCGTTGGATGATCTTAAAATGTA
Source organism: Euphrasia confusa (assembly GCA_954870475.1). Lineage (NCBI taxonomy): Eukaryota > Viridiplantae > Streptophyta > Magnoliopsida > Lamiales > Orobanchaceae > Euphrasia > Euphrasia confusa. Next base: position 27,765,292 of record OX940968.1, on the reverse strand, counting down.
GTTTTGCGTGTCCCGACCAATTTTCGTTGAAAAATAATGTCGGGAAGTGCTCGATCGGCTAATGTCGAGAATTTGTCGATTTTTGCGACATTAGCGGATCGAGCACTTCCCGACATTATTTTTTTACGAAAATTGGAAGGGACACGTAAAACTACATTTTAAGATCATCCAACGGTTCAGATCGCCTTAATTATCCACGAATAGAAGTATTTAGTGTTTTCATCACATATTACTTCTAAGTTACTTCTAAGTTTAACTTTAAATGTTATAGTTTGAGTTGAAGTTAAGTAGCTTCAAGGTATGACCATACAATAAAATGTAATTTCGTTATTTTGAACCGTTGGATGATCTTAAAATGTAGTTTTACGTGTCCCTTCCAATTTTCGTGAAAAAATAATGTCGGGAAGTGCTCGATCCGCTAATGTCGCAAAAATCGACAAATTCTCGACATTAGCCGATCGAGCACTTCCCGACATTATTTTTCCACGAAAATTGGTCGGGACACGCAAAACTACATTTTAAGATCATCCAACGGTTCAGATCGCCTTAATTATCCACGGGTAAGTCGATAAATTGCCAAAACCGCGTGAAATCCAAACTGTGAAGGCGTAGGGCGCAGGTGGGGGTACGTCAGAATGGGCGCAGGGCGTAGGGTAGTGGCCTACGCCCTGCGTCAGTCGAGTGTAAGGCAGCGGGCGTAGGGCAGGTTGGGCGTAGGGCGTAGGCCACTGCCTACGCCCTACGCCCATCAAAAGCAGGCTGTGGCCTGCGACATAGCGGGCGTAGGGCGCAGGCAATGGCCTACGCCCTACGCCCATCAAAAGCAGGCTTTGGCCTGCGACAGAGCGGGCGTAGGGCGTAGGCAATGGCCTACGCCCTACGCCCATCAAAAGCAGGCTTTGGCCTGAGACAGAGCGGGCGTAGGGCGTAGGCCATTGCCTACGCCCTACGCCCACCACAGAACAGATTTTTCTGTGGAACCCGAGGATCAACCCGAGGATCGATTTTTCATAAATTTTTTCATGGATTTCCCCGTTTTTTGTGATTCCAACCTGTCCAAAACACATTTACACCACATTCAAACAATTCTAATATTTACAATTCAATACAACACAAATACAAAGTCTAAAATCATCCAAAATACAAATCAGACTCGATGACTCATACTGAAGATTTTTCGAGCTACATATCGGCGATACTTCATCAAGTACCCGTCGTCGATTTCTTTATCCTTGTGATTGAGGTGCTTGTTGACTAGACGATCCAGATACATGCACACGTACGGGCCGCAGTTGTTGTTGTCGACTTGGACAAACTGATCCACCGGGGCTTCGACCTGCATAGCAGTCTTCTTGTGGGTTCGACGAATAAAGTTTGTACCCTCCCAGAATCCTGCAGCTACCAAGAGACGAGGCAACAACTCCAACACCGGAGATAGTACACGAGACTTGGGTTCTACTTCCGGACAACGCCACCACAACGAGTCGTACAACTGTATAGTCCAGAGGTTCAGGTCAATCCGTATCACGACCCAATGGTCCCCGGTATTACAGACCGTTATCACCTAAAAAAATAAAAAATAAAATAAAACGTTATTTACAATTAAATTAAAATATTAAATTGAATTAAAAAAATAAAAATGTACGATTCTTTAAATTACCTCTCGTGCGTGTTCCCAACTCTCGTGCCTATCGTCCCCCGTGATGTATTTCAGCATGAAGTCCGGCGGTGCCCAGGACTCATATTTCCTCTCCAAGTTCGTTCTCCTTGCATGTGCGTTCGTGATCGAAATCCCAGCATACTGGGTCTTCATAGCGTGCTGTTAATTAAAAATAAATTTAAACGATTAGAATTAGGAAAATGATAAAAAAACTTGTATTTGATAGGATGATTGGATCTTACGAAGAACTCGGTACACAAGAGTATAGTCTTCTTTGGAGTGACTTCATCATTTTTTAAGGCATTTTTCACCTTTATCTTGTCCCGCAGGTACGTAATGTACATGTCAATCTCCTGAAAAATATACATATCACAGTTAAGCACAATTTAATAAACATTATAAATTTCAAAGTTTAACTACAAATTAACTTACCATGTCCGAGTACCAAAAATGTAGTGACTCAATCCGCTCGAAGTAGGCCTGGTCCAGAGTAACTCCGTTGAAAGGGATATAGACACTCATTCCATGCCCGTGACGACGGAAGGTCGAATAGAGCCCCCTAAGCTTCTTGCTGCCTCTCCGTGCGAACTGCTGGACGTACGGGCTCCGAAGAGCTGCCGAGGGCCTCCTCACACGGGGTCCGAGACTACTCTCGGCGACATCCTCCTCCTCCTCCTCATCATCCCCAAGTTCTTTCTCCTCTTCCGACAATGCAACCTCATTAAAGTGTTCATTTTCCACGGGAGATGTCATCTTGAACAACTGGACCTGCGTCCCAGTCGGAAAAAAAGTCTCGACATCAACGATCTCCTGCGGTATATCAGCCCCCCTCGGTACAATAAAGCCAGGATCATACTCTGGCCGATCAGCAGTAGTCGGAGTGAAGATGCCGTGGGTGGGAATCGCAGTGAAGGGACCGCAGACACCCTGAAAATCACGCAGCACCCTCGGTGGCGAAGAATGACCGCTATCTCCCCAGACAGCCTGAGTCTGTGCCGGTGTGCGATAGCTATCGCCAACGGTCGTCTCCTCGAAATGGGGCTGCTCGACCTGAGGCTGCCCGAAATGGCGCGAGAGTGGCACAGGAGTAGGATAATACTCAATCATCGCTTGCGGTTGTGGTTGTGGACTATCCCAAGTTGGAGCAGAGTAATACTCCATTGGAGGAAACTGAACAAAAACATAATTTAGGTCGACACATAAAAAAGAACAAACAAAGAAAGAAGTAATCAATTTTTTTCAAAATATATTAATAGTAATATAATTTTTAAAATCATGTTTTTGAAAAATACAAAAAAAAAAAAAATACAAACAACAAGACAGCTACTGAACCTCCTCATCTGCCCTATCTCCTAGGTTGCAACGGTCAAGGGCCGCTTGAAGAGCGTCGATCCGAGTACAAACCTCAGCAATCATCTCTCCCTGCTTTCCATGCTCCACCCCGTACTTGTCCACCCGTTCAAGTAACTCTCTAACCAGCTTTTTCTGCTCCGTCAGCTCTGCTAGCATAGCCGTCTCACGCTGGTCTCGCAACCTCTCACGCTCGTCTCGCTGCCTCTCACGCTCGTCTCGCAGCCTCTCACGCTCCCTCATCTCCTCGTCTCGCCGACTGTCGGCTGCCCTCTCGTCCCTATGCATCTGCAGAAAATCAGCAAACCAATACGGGGAACCTCCGGATGGCTGAGCCTGAGAAGACGACGGACCGACATGGTCAAAGACTGTCTCAGGAAAAGCTGAGTACGTCGTCTGGGGTGGAGGTGGGGGTGTCCTCTGTCGTGGAGCTCGAGCTGGGGCTGGAGCAATGAACTTCACGTAGTCGGTGCAGAAGATGCCGTCGTCGTTGAGTCGTAGAGCGTCTGCTTCGCGACCATAATAGTTCCGCTGGAACCAGCACAGGGTCCCGTAAAAAGCTGGAGACATCAACTCCTCAACGTCCGGCTTCAAGCGCGGATACACAACCTGCATGTTTGTTTTTGATATTTTATAAGTCTGGATAATTTAAATAAATTGAATTCACGCAATAAACTTGTTCAAACATTTACCTGCACACCGCTAGCAAAGAAGTTCTTCATATCATCGCCCTGAGGTGCGTTGTTACTCAGAGTATATCGGAGCATCCTGGGGTACGAATGAATGTAGTCTCTCCTGGGGGATGCGTTCAGTTTTACAACCGCACCCTCGAATGCCTCCATCATATAGAACTAAAACCAAAAGAAGAGTATATATTATTAAACACTACAAAAACTATTCAATTCGGCACAAACTAGTTATAAACATACCGCAAAAAAATGGATGAATCCATATGCATTCCATGCCCGCGTCCCTGGCCCGTCGATTGGACCGATTTGCTCGAAGCAATCATCGACGATTGCCTTGTACACCCTCCGTCCCCACGGATACTTCTGGCAAACATCGAGGTTACTGCAAAGCTGTAATAAATACAAAAATTAAAAAATTAGAAATAAATTTCAATACACAATAAAAAAAAAAGAATTAATTCGCGTATTACCTCGAAGTACTCGTCGGGGATATGTGATTGTCTGTTAGGTAAGTCTAACAGAGTCTGTATCAACCAAACAAAGGTTAGGTTGATTACATCCGGGTACCTCTCCGGACGCCTTTTGGCCAAGAGCGATTCGATTTTCTTAACCAGCTCCTGCGTCGTCACCTGTTTCTTGGCCATTTCATGAGCCGGGAATGCTCTTTCCTTCAGGTCCGCATCATCCCCGTCCACGTCATCCTGGGAGCGGGAGTCGGAAAAGTGCAACCCTGTAATCAGGCTGAACTCCAGCGGGCTCAGACGAGCTACCATGTTGTTCGTCACGAACAACCGGAATCGCTGCTTCTTCTGGTCTGGCCACACGCAGACTCGAGCCATCAACTGATGGATGGCCGCATTGGGCACTACACCTTGCCCGTCCAAGAGTAAGAAATTACCCAGTTGAGGGTAATCGGTCACGACGTTCGGGAAGGCGGCCAGCAGAGGTCCCGCTATACTGGGGATTTTCGTGTAGCTGTGGCGCGTCGTTAACTTCCCCTTCTGCACCACGTCCCCGTATTTGCGCTGGGGTAGCTCACCGATGTCCGAAGACGGAACAGGGCGATACTCATCCTGAAAAACACAGTACAAAAAAAACCAGTTAAAAAACTCAAAACTGGTCTGCCTTGGGCGTAGGGCGTAGGCTTCAGCCTGCGCCCAAGAAAAAATTGACGCAGGGCGTAAGCTGAAGCCTACGCCCTACGCCCAAAAATTTTTTGACGTAGGCTTCAGCCTACGCCCTACGCCCAAAAACATTTTGACGCAGGCTTCAGCCTGCGTCCCAACAAAAATTGACGCAGGGCGTAAGCTGGAGCCTACGCCCTACGCCCAAAAAATTGTTGACGTAGGCTTCAGCCTACGCCCTACGCCCAAGAACACAGAAAACCAGATTTTTAAAAAACTCAAATTCACAGAAATCGTTCGCAATTCAACACCAAATTAAAGAGAGGTACCTGATAATTCTCCTCAGCCTGTGTTTGGGACAATCCAAGGATCGGTTCGCGGTCGTTCGCCGCCTTTCTTCTCGGCTCAGCCTGCCCGCTGCCGGCCGACGGGGTAGGGGACTGGGACGGCCGACGAGCCCTTTTGGAGCCCCTTCCAGTTGATGAGGATGCGTCGTGAGACATTGTCAAGGTCGCCGGAATGAATGAAGCTCGCCGGAATTGGAATTCTGCATTTTGATTTCAAACTTGAAATCGAACTGAGAGAGAGAGAGGGGCGGGGCGGGATGAGTTTACCTGATCAGAGAGGGTCGGGGTGCTCTTGCCGGAGTTCGTCTCTTCTTCCCGTCGGTTGGAGTTCGTTTCTTCGCCGGAGTTCGTTCGTTCGTTTCTTCGCCGGTTTCTGTGATAGAGAAAAGAGGGGGGCAGCGGGTTTCTGTGATAGAGAATTGGGAGGGGTAGGGTTTGTGGTGTTAATTTTTGAAGGACCAAAGTGCAATATAGAAAAATTCATAGGTTAATTAGTAATTTTTAAAAAGTATTTTCTGATTTTTTATTTATTTATATTCGATTTTATTTTAAAAATAAAGAAAAATTGGAGAGAGGGGCATTTTTCTGAATTGTTCAATTGGGAGGGTTACCCCTCCCAATTCTCTCTTCTCTCTCCGGTAAAGCCATGAAAACGAAGCAAATCCAAATCAGATTCAGGTCCTCGCCCCCCCCCCCCCCCCCCCCCCCTTGTACCTGTGATTCATCCGGTAATTTTTTTCCCGTTACTCGCTTTTATTCTCGGGCAAATTTAGGGTTTTCTCCTCCGATTCCTCCTTTCCGATTTCTCCCAAGAATTTAGAGTTTGATTTTTAGGTAGCTCTGTCTGCGGTGAGGTATGCCAGCCTACACTCTTTTCGATTTAGGGTTTGAAAAAAAACCAACTTTTGGGCTGTTTGTAGCGATGTCGGTGAAAATTTGGAATCCAAAAGCTGAGGTCCTTAATTACAGAAATGTCGAAATCAAATACAAACGGTAGATATTCAATTTCATCCAATCCTTCATTTTTTTTTTGTTGGCGCTTTTGTTTACTTGAATCTGAATTTATGATCGATTATTGATCTCGTTTATATTAGGTTCCTCTTTGCTCAGAGACGTTCATTATGGTATTCCAAGCAGGGGTAATTATTTGTTGTCTTTAACCTTACAAACATGTTTGTATTCCTTGTTTTTAAGTACTGTACCTATTAATATACCTCTATTTATTGACTGAGCAGTGTACAGTATTTGGTCGCCATGTCTCTATAATCCAAGGCTCTTATGAGTACTATCATTACCTCCATGACGGGTTTGATGATTCAGTAATATAAGATAACTTCCCTTTGCAAAATCCGCCAATTATGCTCAAAATTCATTATGAAAATACTTATTTCCATATTTGTCCTAGATTTACTATGTGTGTGTTTCTTGCTAGAAAGTTATGTGAAAGCTTGTGGGAATATAGTACAGTATGCAATAACATTTTTAGGTGTAAATATGAAAAATAACCAAAAATAGAAAGGCGAGTGGATAATAATCCTAATATGATCATTGTGCTTCATGAAGTCATTTTTCTCTTTTCAGGCTTTTCTTGACTATCATTTTCTCTTTTCATGAAGTTCCATCATTGTACGTTTGTCGCCGCCTCATCCCCAGTTGATATATAGGCCGGAAGGAGTCTTAATGGAACCAACGGCAAGGCGCCGATCAGAGACAATCAACTGCAGGAGATTGATGAGGATCCGCACATCCATCGGCTCGCCGTCTACAGGCTTGAGACCATGCGTCGGATTTTCGCTTCAAATGTTCTTAATTATTCTCCATAATCACTTGCACTTGCAAGACCTGTGTACATGAACTCTGCCCTGTAGGTTTTTTTAATTATTTGTCATATGTTACTTTTCCTCCTAACAAATTCAGTATTAATATTATTTATTTTTGAATTACTCTGTAGGCTGATTGATGTTGCTGGAGGGAAAAAAGGTGTTGTGATTGTTGTCCCCTACAGATTGAGGAATGCTTTCCGAACGATTCATCCTAGGCTGGTGAGAGAGCTTGGGAAGAAGTTCTGTAGTAGTAAGCTTGCAAACATACTCTGTCAAAATAGATTTTTAATTAGAATTTTTAATCACAATTTTTAAATTCTCACAAAAATAACAATTTATCATTTTTCAATATTTAGTTGTTATTTTATTTGTATTTTTTTTCCAGATGTCGAAATATCAAATTCATAATTTAAAAATAAAGGTTTTTTTTTCAAGTTTTAAACATAATGTCTCATGTATACTTCAAAAACTTGAAGTCCATCATCGACGCTAATGTCAAATCTAAGGTTAATTTGGGTTTATTTTCTTCCCACACGTGTTTCTACTTCTTATTCTTGGATGAGTTATTCTTTTGCCAAAAACATTTATAAATGACGTTTGATTTATTCTCCTGTGATTTGTGCTATGTTATCGTTCAATATCGTTGTTATTGCTGAAATTAGTTGTATGTTTGTTCTGATAAGTGGTGTTCTGTTATTGTTCATGCGTTATGTTATTGCATTCACAATTGTTGCTTAATTTCCTTGCATTAACAACCTTTTTTTTTGTATTGATATGAGCATAATTACTGAGTTTGTGCTTGTTGTAATTTATCGCAAATGCCTTTTTGCTTTCGTTGATAAGTTCCTTTATGGTTATCTGCACTACTGGTTGCTGCTGAATATAATATTCGTATTATTTATGCAGGTTTTTTCTAAACTTCTTTTTATCAATGTACCAAGGTTTAAGAACCCAACATAAAGTTCCAGAATAAAAAAATGGCAGGTTGAATGAACTACAAGAGTTGTTCCCCAATATTTTGAATGTTATTTTGGATGGTGCCTTAAAATGAATACTTTTTTACAGTTTGGAATTAAGCTTGAAAATCGTTTGTATATTTAGAATGTTATTTTTGAACAAGCCTGTGGGGTTCGATGCGACAGGCCTGCCCCTTACCAGCCGAACTTCTTGCTATGCGGTGCTCTTAAGCTTTGTATTTTGAAACTAACTTTGCAGAATAAGATAAACTTTTGTCCTCTACTTTTGCTTTTAAGCTCTGTATTTTGAAACTAAGTTTGCATTTTGAAACTAAGTTTGCAGCTTAGGTTCAACTTGTGACCTCTACTTTTGCTATACCCTATATTAATAGTTGTAATATCTTACACATTTTGTTTAGGCTTTCACTTCTTCATGCAACATATTGCAACATTGTTTTGCACTTAGGTTGTATCTTCATGCAACATTTTGCAACCTTGTTTTGCACTAAGGTTGTATCGAGACCATGGGCGTTCGTCTTGCTTCGCAAGACGATTCGCCACTAGTATATATATATATATATATATATATATATATATATATACTCCTACTTTCTTATTAATTTGTAACTTAAACAATTAGGTTCAAACTATTTTAACCCTTACCCACTTTCTTATTAATTTGTAACTTAAACAATTAGGTTCAAACTATTTTAACCCTTACCCAGTCTGCTTTAGCAGCTTATGCTTCTGAGTTCTGACCCAAGTGAAGCTGATCAGCTCAACCACTTTGCTTCTCCTGCTGGAAAATTTTGAATACGTATTTCTAAATTTTATATTTCTTTCTTTTTTAATGTCGAGATTGACAGCATGTAACATTTACGAGGGTTTCCTAATATTCGCTTAGGTTCGAACACCCCATGAAAAATCAATCATGAAGTTTTTGGGGAGATTTGCAGCTCTGTGCAGGTGTAGCCATGGCGGGTTGGTATCAAAATCATACACCTCCATTGCTGGGACGCTAGGGGATTACGCTTATACCGCTGGCTCCAATCCCCTTCTACACCGACGCATTCCAGAGATTTCACCTCTTTAACCTCCCCGTCGTCTTTAATCCTCTTCAATCGGATTTCATCCCGAGGTCAATTTTCTCAATTTAATCGATTTATCTTCTTCCTATTTTGATAGATTCTCGTGCTGTTGATGACCTAACTGTCTAAATCATCTCTTGGAATCGGTCTTGTTTTAATAAATATGATATTTTATTGGTCATGGAAGACGAGAACTTGGATGAGTTTAGTGTGTGCACATTTCCTTTGTATTTGATTTGTATACGAGCCAGTACAGATGAGTTATAGTTGGTATTGATGTTCTGTGAACTCGGAAATGTCTGTAACAGCATATGTATTTTTCTTTGGGCAGGGCAGAGGAGGACCATGTTTATCCGAACCCAATCGACTCCCGACTTTCCTAATGTACGATTAGCTATGACCCCGCCTCTAGAATTCACGTGACTTGTGCGTTGGTGAATGAGAAAACACCCACAGGATGGGTTCACAAGGGTGTCTGCTCGACATGTATGAAGGTACTTTTTTTAATACAAACCCAAAGTGATCATGTCATAAATTGTCTTGGTCATGATTGGCTAATGCAGTTGAAAACATCATTCCTTATTAATAAAATCGTTTTCCAATTTTTGCCTAGATCAGAATGGTGTGCCCATGAAGGAAAGCTTAGAGTGCTCTTCAGCGCCAGTTTTTGTTAGGACCTCTAATATCAGACTCCCTTCTGATACCTAAAGTGCTGATTATAATGGTTGGCCCTTGAAGTGGCTTAGCCCCTTTCAGAGGATTTCTTCAGCTTTGTGTTATACAGCATTCATTTTTACTATTTTTATACTAATGGTTGGCCCTTCAAGTATGAAACGCATACTTGACGAGGAGCACCTACCACCACCGGTTGTGACGGCTCGTCAATCACGTTGTCGACCTGGTCATCCACTTTAACGGTATAAAGGCCCCACTGATTCTTCTCTTATTTTTGTATATTTATTTATTTAATTATTTATTTATTTATTGTTTTGTATCCCTAATTCCCTGTACTATTTGTTGTTTCTTTGAGTTCTCTTTGTTCTCTCCCTTTCAAAATGAAGAGGGTTCGCAGGGACTCTATGAAAAGCTGAGCAACAAGTGATCACTTTTCTTTTTGTACGCGAAGTTCATTTTCTAAACATAGTTAAATTTCCGTTTTGTAGGAGTATATGGTTATCCACTAATTTATCTTTTGTGTTGTAGTTTCTGTGCAATATTTTTCATTTCATTCTCCGATCTATTTGTATTATTTTTTATTTGGCCCTATGGATCAGGTACCCAATAAAGTCTCTCTTCTGCCCAAGGTAAATACAGTTTATGAATTCAATTTACAGTTTCACATCCTTCTCGCATGTGCGTTTTGGTCATTCAATTACTCATACACGTGCGAGTCGCTGCTTCCCGTTGGCTGCCTCGTTCAGCTTACCGACAAGGCTCAGGTTGTTAATCTTGATGTTTTTGTTTTATGATTGTTCTGAATTTTGCAACTTCCGGTGCTGGTTTGCGTGGAGAATTGTATGTACTTTGTTTAGCCCATCTACTTTCCTAAAACAAATGCATTATTGTATCATTGATGTCAATGGTTGTGTTGATTTTACTGAGCACAATTCTAAAATTTACTGGGCCCCGTCTTGCGATGTAGACGGAAGACGATCTCACTATATGTATAGTGAAGGGGAGATGTGCCACGTTTTAGTCCCTCCTTTGTATGCAATGTGTATGCATACATTAAATAGATATATTTAGATTTAATTAATTCATAAACTCCTACATTATCCGTAAGTGTTTTGTATATTTTATTAATGAGCACATTATCTCTAGCAACAAAAAAAAAATCAGACAGATATGCTTACTTCGCGTCTTCTTCTTCATGCTCGCGAATTTTACCCAAAAATTTGCTCGGAACAATCTTCAACCCCGACCCCGGTAAGAACGGCAGCACAAGTTCGGTCCTCTTTTTCTCCTTACACTTTCTCAGATTATTTATTTTGTTATTATTTTGAGTCAGTCGTGTCCAATTTCGCGATTTTTTGTGATTTATATATTTCTTGTTGTCCCTAGCCCATTTGATTTTCATCGAGCGTACGCGAATTCGTATACTCTTTACGTCCCCATCCCGCTTCGGTTCATTTGTTGTTCACAATGTTGCTTTAAAATATATTGATTGAGAAATTCAGATCAATGTATAAATGGATTTCCATCTGACTGCTCGTTATTCTTAATGAATTAATTAACACTTTTTTTTATTAACACTAAAACAAAGATTTTATTAACACTAAAAATTTTTTTATTAACTAAAACAAAAAAAAATTAAAACATTTTTTTTAAAAACATAAATAAAAATTAAGCGCGCAACAACACTTTATTAAAGCTAAAATAATTTTTTTTCTAATAGAACGTCTCTAGAAAAAATTGGGCTCCAAAATTTTGGAGGCCTTGTGCAAGCGCGCACATGCTAAAAGCCGGCCCAAATGTACATGAATTACACATAGTAAACCTGATGATTTGGGTAGACGGTCCATACTGATGTGACCTTTCCTCTAAAGTAAACCTTCAACGGAATAAGGTACAGGTCCACGTGAGTGTTCACTCTTTATTAAGGTAAGGAATTTGTAGCGTGACCCCCACTCTTATTATTCATCCACTAGTCTACTCCAATTTCCTATGATTTTAATTTAAAAAACAAATCAAACAGTAAAATTCAATAAGTCATTGCCCTAAATCTTAAATTCAAGTTGTGCTTCACAAATTGCAAGTGATTAAATACAAGATTTCAATATATAAGCAAACGATGGTAATAATTTAAACCTAGTTTTTAATTGAAATATACTCTCAATAATTTTATGTTCAAAAGTTTTATTTACTCTTTTATTTATCAAATGAAAAAATTATTTTGAAAAACAAAAGGAGTGAAGCAATGAATGCATTTCAGTCCCACACTTTTACTACTCGTGAATAATTAATTGGATTTCTAAATTCGTTAATAATTAATTTGTAATTAATTGCATTTCAGTATTGGTCCCCTCATCCCACACCTAACTCTCACCTAACGTTAATGAAAATCTCCCTATAAATTGTACTCCTTAACACATAAAAAAACACATAAAAAAATAAATCGAGTTAGTATAATGTCTATTCTTACCTTTTTCGTGTTTTCTCTCCTCATCACAGGTGCTCCCCCCGCCTTCGCCCGTGCTCTGGCCACCGTTGAACCACCTATACGTACAGATGAAGAACACCGTTGTGAGCCGTTTGATAAAGGTTGTGTGCCCCAGATACGTCAAGATGAAGAACGCCATTGTGAGCCGTCTGATAAAGGTTGTGTGTCCCAGATAAGGCCAGATGAAGAACGCCATTGTGAGCCGTCTGATAAACGCTGTGTGTCCCAGATACGTCCAGATGAAGAACGCCATTGTGAGCCATCTGATAAAGGTTGTGTGTCCCAGATACGTCCAGACGCAGAACGCCGTTGTGAGCCGTTTGATAAAGGTTGTGTGGCAGGAACGTTCTGCGTCTGGACGTATCTGGGACACACAACCTTTATCAGACGGCTCACAATGGCGTTCTTCATCTGGACGTATCTGGGACACACAGCGTTTATCAGACGGCTCACAATGGCGTTCTTCATCTGGACGTATCTGGGACACACAACCTTTATCAGACGGCTCACAATGGCGTTCTTCATCTGGCCTTATCTGGGACACACAACCTTTACAGACGACTCACAATGGCGTTCTTCATCTGGCCTTATCTGGGACACACAACCTTTATCAGACGGCTCACAATGGCGTTCTTCATCTGGACGTATTTGGGACACACAACCTTTATCAAACGGCTCACAACGGTGTTCTTCATCTGGACGTATAGGTGGTTCAACGGTGGCCAGAGCACGGGCGAAGGCGGGGGAGCACCTGCGATGAGGAGAGAAAACACGAAAAAGGTAAGAATAGACATTATATTAATTCGATTTTTTTTTATGTGTTTGTTTATGTGTTAAGGAGTACAGTACAATTTATAGGGAGATTTTCATTAACCTTAAGTGGGAGTTAGGTGCGGGATGAGGGACCAATACTGAAATGCAATTAATTACATATTAATTATTAACAATTTAGAAATCCAATTAATTATTCACGAGTAGTAAAAGTGTGAGACTGAAATGCATTCATTGCTTCACTCCTGTTTTTCAAAATAATTTTTTCATTTGATAAATAAAAGATTAAGTAAAACTTTTGAACATAAAATTATTGAGAGTATATTTCAATTAAAAATTAGGTTTAAATTATTACCATCGTTTGCTTATACTGTATACTAATACTGTTGTACCCAGTTTTTAGCAAGACCCAATAAACCAGCCCTGAACCTAAGTCCAAATAAAAATTAAGGTCTTAAGGCCCATCAAGTATGTTTCTCACAAGCAGCAGCGAACAAGTGAGATATACTTGCTTAGTTGTGAGTAAAAATTGTACAGCATTTTTAAAGAGCAAAGTTAAAAAAAGTGTGTAAATAAAGTATAAGGTAAAAATTGTACAGTATTTTAAAGAGCAAAGTAATAAAAAAAGGTGGGTAAATAAAGTATGGATAAAAATTGTAGTATTATTTTAAATTGATAAAGTAAGAGTATTTTTTTTTAGAAAGTTTTATTATATTAAAATTGGTCTTGCTATTATTGAATGGAGAGAGTAATAATTTTTCAAAGTTAAATATATTTATTTTCTTAATTAAAAATGACTAGTCAAGTTGAGAGAAAAAGCAAACCAAAAAAGTAAAAAGAAAAAAGAAAGTGAGAAGCAGCAATTATTATAAATTTAAAAAGTCCACAGAATCCAAAGCTCGCCGATCACCTAGTTTTCATCTCTCTCTCTCAGTCTCTCAAATCATTTTTCTCTCTCTTCAAACAAACCAAGCAAATCTGAATGGCGACCCCACGCGAGGAGAACGTGTACATGGCCAAGCTGGCCGAGCAGGCCGAGCGCTACGAGGAGATGGTTGAGTTCATGGAGAAAGTCGTCGGCGCCATCGACGGCGACGAGCTCTCCGTCGAGGAGCGCAACCTCCTCTCCGTCGCCTACAAAAACGTCATCGGCGCTCGCCGCGCCTCCTGGCGGATCATCTCCTCCATCGAGCAGAAGGAGGAGAGCCGCGGCAACGAGAGCCACGTCTCCTCCATCAAAACCTACAGATCCAAGATCGAGACCGAGCTTTCCTCCATTTGCGACGGCATCCTCAAGCTCCTCGATTCCAAGCTCATCGGATCCGCCTCCAACGGCGACTCTAAGGTCTTCTACTTGAAGATGAAGGGCGATTATTTCCGCTACCTGGCCGAGTTCAAGACTGCGGCTGAGCGCAAGGAAGCCGCTGAGAACACGCTCTCCGCTTACAAATCCGCTCAGGTTTGGGCTTTCGTTTTTTGTTTCTTAGATGAATTTATGATCGGATCTAAGATGTTTTAGCTATAATTTCTTGTGATTAATTGGGATTTGTTGCCGATCTGAACTAACAATTGGATCTGTGAATCCCTTTTGAATTAATTCGATTTGTGCTTTCTATACATGGTATAATTCAGATCCTATGAGCCTATAATTTGCTTCTGTAAGTTTTGTGTATATATAAATGATACATACAATCGATTGTTTACAGAATATAAATGGATAGTCTCCTTTTATAGTATTGGCAATGAATGAATAAGTTGCAGCTTGAAGCTAATACTAGTGTGTGTTATTCACTTTTTCTACAAAGCTTTTTGCGATATGCTTCCGACGGATTTTTTGTTTTGTTCTGTGATTGTAGGACATTGCCAACACGGAGTTGGCCCCTACACATCCAATCCGGCTTGGATTAGCTCTCAACTTCTCGGTCTTTTACTATGAGATTTTGAACTCCCCCGACCGAGCTTGTAATCTTGCCAAACAGGTCTGATTGAGAGAAACAAACTTTGTCTATTGTTTTTCATTATTATTTATGACTACGAATTGGAGACTTATCTCCCTGTTATCTTAGGAAGACCTGCATCTATTTAATTTGAGTTCAATGGGAAAGAAAGAAAACATAATTACTTGGTGTTTTGCGAATTCCACTTATACTTTATATATTGAAAAGCATGGGGAGGAATGTCTTAGATTTTTTTACCCTAAACCCACCAAATACTCTCCGTTAACTTGATAAATCTTACTTTTGATCTGCAAGTATTGTTAACCACTTCCACTAATACCTGAAGTGTTTACTATTTCGTTTGCTCGTACCACTTTAGGCTTTTGACGAGGCCATTGCTGAGTTGGACACTCTGGGAGAGGAATCATACAAGGATAGCACCCTGATCATGCAGCTTCTCCGTGACAACCTTACTTTGTGGACTTCAGACATGCAGGTTTGTGTTTCTTTTCTCGCTTTCTTTTTCTTTTTTTGTGAGCATGTGTAGTAACTAGTATTTGTTTTTGTTTTTTGGCTAATACAGGATGATATTTCTGAAGAGACCAAGGAAGCACCAAAGCCTGACGAGTAACTCCTTTTTTATCGAATTAATATTTGTGTGTTCTTCTATTGTCTCTATAGTGCGTCTGATTTCTATAAGACAAAGGGCAAGAAACTGCTGCGTGTAGCAAGTACTTGTGTTGATGATTTCTCAACTTTGATCACTTTATCGGAAACTGATAATGCATGTGTCAAATTTGCCGTGAAATCCTGTATGGATGGATGTGTTGTTTGTTCATTTTGATTTGTTTGGTGATATTACTTGATACTTAAGTGAAATCAAATGCTTAACAATTCCTTTAGTAGTGGTAATTAGAGTCATGTCCTCTGGATTACTTTTGTTTGGGTCCTCACTCAAGCATAAGGATTTTTTTATGTTTTAAGAACTTACCTTGCTATGTATGGCATGAAATAAAATTACCAAGTCCTTACCTTGGAAAGGATTGTTATGTTGAACAACACTTTCGTTAGAATATACACTGCATTAGGTATGCCTCATGCGATATTTGAGCATGTTCAGACAATCAAGTGAGCTTTCTTATTGTTTTGGCTCACAACATTCACAAAAAATGTTACTCGTATTATTTGCACGATTGTGTTCAGAACTGAAACATGATTGTATTAAGATGGAATTTTATTTATATAAAAAAATGTTCACAAAAAATGTTATACTCAACAACCCATTAGTGAGTATACTTATAAATAATATTCCATCATAATATAATAAAACATTTTCCTTAGTAATTTACCACATAATAAAACATTTTCTTTTGTAAGGCAATTTTGTGAAGTAAGATGAAATTGTACAAAACATGATAAAGACTTAAAATTTAGAAAATTCTTTATAACAAGATGCAGCAGTAGTATAATGATTCATGATGAAATATTTTCTTAGAAATGTTAATTCTAACCAAACATTGAAAAAAAGAACAAAATTCTTAGCAGTAGTATAATGATTCATGATGAAATATTTTCTTAGAAATGTTAATTCTAACCAAACATTGAAAAAAAGAACAAAATTCTTTTCCAACAGACATAATAAAACATTTTCTTTTGTAATGCAATTTTGTGAAGTAAGATGAAATTGTACAAAACATGAAAATGCCTCTAAAATTTAGAAAATTCTTTATAACAAGCCTGCAGCAGTAGTATAATGATTCATGATCAATGATTTTCTTATAAATGTTAATTCTAACCAAACATTGAAAAAAAGAACAAAATTCTTTTGTAAAAGTCGGGCAAAAACATACATTTCAAGAACCGTTCACATAAACATGAACACAATTGCCCACACAAAAGAGAATCAATATTTGGCGATTAAAGAAACAAACCAGCAGTCTGAAAACCATAGATCCTAAATCAGCAAACCCAATACTTCTATTACTAGAGATCTTTTATATCTACGAAAATTACTGACACAAGAAACCAAAAAAACACACAAGACATGTGTTTTCTAAGCACGTTCGCCTCTGATCCTGCGAGCTAGCTGAATGTCCTTCGGCATTATGGTCACACGCTTGGCGTGGATAGCGCACAAGTTAGTGTCCTCAAATAGTCCAACAAGATAAGCCTCAGCAGCCTCCTGAAGTGCCAAAACAGCATGGCTCTGGAAACGCAGATCAGTCTGCCACCAAAATCAAACATGAAATTCGATATCAATTTTCAACGTGAAAGGAAAGGAAGAAAAGGTAGTAGATCAATTTCATATCCCCACCTTGAAGTCCTGAGCTATTTCACGAACAAGCCTCTGGAAAGGCAACTTCCTGATCAAGAGCTCGGTACTCTTCTGGTACTTGCGAATCTCACTGCATAGTTGAAGATAAAAATGAGAAAATGCAATTATGTAACAGATTCAAGAAAGCAAATAACTACTCACCGGAGAGCAACAGTACCAGGCCTGTAACGATGAGGCTTTTTGACTCCACCAGTTGTTGGGGCAGACTTACGGGCAGCCTATGATAAACAAACAACAGGATTTTAGAACACAACAATAGTAATTCAAAAGTTAGCAAACAAAATTCATAAGGGTTAAATCAGTCAAATACCTTGGTAGCAAGTTGCTTCCTAGGAGCCTTTCCTCCAGTGGACTTACGAGCGGTTTGCTTGGTACGGGCCATAACTGCATATTTCAAGGAATGCGATTAACTACAAGAGAACACAACACCATCATTGGATGCTTCTAAGTTCTACCATAGACCGAACTCATACAGATTCAGATTACATGGATACCGATCCACACCATCAAAACACAATTTATCCAAGAATCTATAATCACAATTACTTCCGAACTAGATGAAACCTTAGTACAGAAAAATGAAAATAATCGCAACCCGAAAGAGCTGCGAGGGTGAATGCATACAAACAAGGTAAATAGATGCATAATTGAATTGAAGAGTTTCACAATTCGCTGCATCAAATTTCGAAACATAAAAAAAAAATTCGGAAACCCAATTTTCTCAACTCAATTTCGTCATAGAAACCCTAATTTTGAAAAATAAACATTGGAAACACAAAATTTTCGGCTGAATTTCATCACAGATTTAAAATAAATCAGGCACCAAAGATTCGATGAACACAGAAACACAGTCAATCATAAACCCTAATTTGGAAATAACATATAATCAATGAACACAGAAAATTTAAAGATCAGAAAGTTCGAACCTTCTTCACCAAAAACAACTTCTTCTTCTTCCTTGATTATCGAGAAGCAACAAAGTTTGATAAAGTTGGAGGCTCTCTCGTATATATAGAAAGTGTCGGGCGGTTTTCAGAAGAAGCATCTGACGGTCAGGATTTAGTAACATTGTGTGTTTTGATGTCTTAATCGGACGGCCATCGATGGGGTGAGGTGTGTTTTTTTCTCATTCAATATACGGCCCAGATGAGAAGTTGAATGAGTGACGCGGATCGCGATGGGCCGACCTTGGAAATAATTCGTTGGATTTTTTTCTAATTTTGTTTTCTAATTTTGCATTAAATCACAAAGTTGGAACTGAAGTTAACATACTACATTCTTTCTTTCTTTTTTTATTTATTTATTAACGTATCAAAAAATATTAGTAATATTTTAAAATATAATTTTATTTTTACTTTATTAAAATATATTTTAAATTTTGTTCACAATTTATTTATTATTTATTATTTTAAAATACATTTCACTTTTTTATTTATTTTGAAATAAATTTAAAATTATTTAAATATTTTTTTACGTTTTTGACATTTTGTTTTATAGAATAATAGGTATATTTAAATAAAAGGGGAAGTTAGTTTATGTATTTATAAATTACAACCCACTAATTATACAGTAATTCACAATTTAATGTTTATGTTTTTTATAATTCACAATTTGATGTTTATGTTTTTATTTTTTCAATTAATTAGGATAGCTATTTATTTACAATTATAAAAAAATTGAAATTGTTAATTATAAAATTTGAAATTGTTAATTAATTAAGGCAGTTTACTTTTAATCTTAATTATGATAGTTATGCGCTCTTATTTAAAATAAAATACTTGCCCTATATCAAAATTCACCCTAAATAATAAGAGTACCCGATAATAAAATATTTTTGTACAATTATATATAAAATAATTAAAAGAAAGACTAGTAAAAGAAAAGGGGGCTTCATCATCAATCAAAACTCAAAAGTCAAAACCCCCTTTAGATTTCTTGGCGGTGGGGCCCAGCCGCAGCAGCAGCTTATCCCAGAACCGTCCTTTCTTCTTCTTCTTCTTCTGATTGTGAAGATTAACAAAATTATCCATGGATGTACTCTTTTTCAATTTGAACCACGCACCGTTGTTTTTCGAATCCATGACGTCAGAAGCGATCCGTCTATCCGGCGGCGAATCGGAGTACTTGTAAGAAACCGAACGAAAACTATAATTCGAGTAACGATTTCTGGCTAATACTAATTCGGACAACCTCTCGCTCAGACAATACGGGCAAACTCCCGGGTTTTGATTCCGGTGTTTCTTGCAATTCGATTCGGGTCGACCCATATCGCACATGCAATTTTTGATTGGTGTGTGCGTGTGTGTATATATATACTACTATACCAATACTTGGGACGAGAGAAGGAGACAAACAAACGTGTTTGCTTTTGGAAATAATCCTATTGTGAGTTTCAATTTAGGCAAAAGTCTTTTGGGATGTTATGTAAACGAGTAACCGACCTTTTTTTTACCACCGACTTTTTATTTTTATTTTTTGTGTTTGTTTTTCTACTCTCTTAATAAATCTGAATTATAGTACAATAAAAAGAGTAAGCTAACCTAATATGCAGTGCCCTAATCCTAATCCTAATCCAAATGAAATAATGAAAAGAATTAAAGTATTTAGCACTTGTTTTTTTAGACTTAATTTCAGTATAGTTCAAATCGTATAAGTTCAGTTCAATTCAGTTCAGATCGCTTCAAGTTATATCGATTAAGTTCGTTTCAAAATAAATTAAAATAAAATAAATAAATAATAATTTCAATATATAATTTTAAATATACAATCTAATTACTGTCATAATCTTATTAATATTTTAAAAAATATATTTAAAAATTTATAATAATTATTATTATTTTTATAAAAAAATCAATTCAGTTCATTTCAGATTGTTCAGATCGCTTAAGTTCAGTTCAGTTGAGCAATTTCAGTCAAAAAGAACAAGTCCTTAAACATGTAAATTTATGTATGGAATTAGAGTTTGCCATAATTTACTCCTAATTTATCCACTTAATAAATTTTACTCACAACTATTTTATTTTTCAACATAAAAATTCATTTTTACCCTTTATTTTTTGATAAAAAAAATCAGAAAACACTATTTTTTTAATCTCTCGACCCAAACATTAAATTACCATAAACACAGTAAGACCCTAAACTGTTTGTTGGAACTGGACCCTTCTTTGAAGGGACCACAATTCCACAACCAGTCAACCACTATCACTTGCAATTGGTCCTTCCAAATGCGAAAACGAGAGCCATTGCCAACCGTGCATACGAAGCAAGAAATGATCAAAACCTGAGATTGAGTAGTCGACTCCAACTCCAAAAGCATCAACTTAATGCCAAAGTTTGTTTTTAAGAACTTTCATGTCATAAGATTTTATTGGTGTATATATATAGGCGTGAGAGATTCCATTGAACGTATAATATTTGGATTAAGTTATCTTAATCCCTTACAGGTAAATACACAGGCGGGCAAGGCAAATTACAACAAAATAAATTCACATTTTTCTCATAAACCAAGTAAACAAATTAAATCCTTCGGCCAAGAGAATCAAAATGTACAATTAAATGTACTCTAATTCAAGACTTCATTTTCTTTGAATCTGATCAATAAAGTCCGAGAATCTTCCACCACGCAGCTCCAGCTAATCCCCATATCACTAGGTTTATTACACTCATTCCTATACCCAACGCAAACACATGACCAAGTTCCACGTATCCAGCTGCCAATACACACCAACACTACTTAATAAAGATTCAATTTTGATTAAAAAAATCAAACTAGTAACTACAATAAAATGAAATGAAATTATATGTACCTCCGTAATAAACTGCGGCTTGGCCGCTGCTGTAATGCGTAATCGCTCCGAAAAGGTTCGTGTTGTACCCCAAAGTCAACGCAGCAAATAGTCCGGGGACCTTAGCCTCCAAGTGCATTCCCAGGAAGGCAGAGTAGAGGGCCCCGACGTGAGCCGTTTGACCTGCGAACAAGTAGTGGATAAAGAAATACGACAGCTGGAGGATGCAAAATGCCCCGAACTTGCCGAGCGAAAGGGACTTGAGAAAACGGGCCACGGATTTAGACATCCAGGGGACAACTCCGAGGGTCGTTAGCTGAGTTGCCATGCCGATTAGGACAGCGAACCATGCGAGAGTGTCCCAGGCTGTCTTCTCGCTCAAGCAATCGTCCCATGTTAGAACTCCGAATAGGAGGAGGAGTGATAGGCCTATCATCGCGGCCACTACGCTCGGAATGTTGAGAGATTCCCTGCACACAAGTAATTATCTCAGGGGTGTTTTTGTCATTTTCAAAGTTGTGGACTTTTTCTAAAGGTGGGGGAGTGTTTTGAGATGTTTCACATTATTAAGGACTCAAGTGTATGACAATAAGACTATGGGGTGGTATATATATTTCAAGAGTAGCAGGGCTGTTTTTCAATTTTTTCAAAGATCAGGGGTGGTTTTTGTAATTAATCTTAAATTCAAATGGGAGGACTGAATGTTTTGCAGGGGTTTTTCTGTAATTAAACGAACCTCGCGGGGGTTTCTGATATGATCAAGAATCAAAGGGTTTAAATTTTAATAAAGTCAAATCTCGGGGTGTTTTTTTGTAATTTTAAAAGTTTTATGGTTTTGAGATGTTTCACATTATGAAGGATTCAAATGTATACCCATAAAAAAAGTCTGGGGACTGTTTTTTGACTTTTTCAATTTTGTCAAAAATCAGGAGTGGTTTTGTAATTAATCGTAAATTCAAATGGCAGTACTTCCTTGAGAAAGTTCACAATTTGAAAGGATTGATGATCAAGAATCAAAGGGGCTAAATTGTAATAAAGTCAAATCTAGGGTGTTTTTTTGTAATTTTAAGAGAGTGGTATTTTCATAAATGTGAGAGAGTTTCTTGAGATGTTTCAGATTATGGCAATAAAACCCTGGGGTCTATCTATATCTCTAGAAATTTCAAGAGTAGCAGGGCTGGTATTTCAATAATGTCAAAAATCAGGGGTGTTTTTGTAATAATTTGTGAATGTTTGCGGAGGGGTTTTTGTAATTAAACGAACCTCGTGAGTCGTGGGGGTACTTTTGAATATAAATCAAACTAAGAAATGATCATATTCATACCCTGCGATCCACAAAGCAATAAAGTCAAATCTCGGGGTGTTTTTTGTAATTTTAAAAGTTTTATAGTTTTGAGATGTTTCACATTATGAAGGATTCAAATGTATGAATGACACCATAATAACACTCTAGGGTATATGCCTAGTAATTTCAAGAGTAGCAGGGTTGTTTTTTCAATTTTGACAAAAATCAGGGGTGGTTTTTGTAATTAATCATAAATTCAAATGGCAGCAGTTCCCTAAGAAAGTCAAATCCCAGGGGTGTTTTTTGTAATTTTAAATTTTTTATAGTTCTAAGATGTTTCACATTATGAAGGATTCAAATGGCAGTACTTGGGGCTGTAAAAATCAGGGGTGGTTTTTGCAGTACTTCCCTAAGAAAGTTCACAATCTTGTGAATGTTTGCGGGGGGGTTAGTGTAATTAAACGAACCTCGCGGGGTACTTTTTAATATAATTCAAACTAAGAAATGATGATATAATGATATTCACATAGTTCATACCCTGCGATCCACAAAGCGACGGTGAAGAGCAAAGTTCCGATCATGAGCCACTCGTCCCGTTTGACGGGCCCCATCTCCTCCAGCTTCCTCTTTGCCATCGCGGGAGCATCAGGGGTTGACTTCATTTCCGGAGGGTATAGTTTGTACAGTATAACCGGAGTCACCAGCCAGGAAGTCAACGCAGGGACACACGAAGCCTTGACCCAAGTCAACCATCGGTTGGGAACACTAACCCCGAGCCCCTCGGCTAATTTTATGCACAGAAGGTTCTGAGCTGCCGCTGTCAGGAAAAGACAGCTCGTGCTGTTGTTGCACTAACAAAAAGAAGAAACATGATCACGACACACACACACCCACAAATAATCAAGGACCACATATACTATAAATGAGAACATACACTCTTTTTTTCTAGTATAAGAACTACAAATATAAAACACGATATTCATGGACCCCGATCGATCAATCCGAGTTGATCTTATGAAACCCGATCTTTTACGAACTGAATTAATACGACAATGATTCATATCATTGTGTGTACTTGCTACATATTTAAGTCCAATTAAATAATCAGTGGTAACAAAATACTCTCTACATATAGTCACTACAACTTTCTCCAACTTTCTAAAGATCCTACTCCACTTTTTTTTGGTACGGAAATTTAAAAAAATGTTGTTTTTTGACTTTTTACCAAAAGTAATGGGTTTAATAGTAAAGTAATTATGAGTAGAGTTTTAAAAGTAAGAAAATATAAAGTAGTAATAAATTGTATATTAAAATGAAAAATTAAGAAATTATATTTATTTCCCCATTTTTTAGTGTATCAAGTGTTATCATACACTTTAAAAAAAGTATTTTAACTTTGAAGAGATGAAATGAGTAGTACGGAGTACTACGGAGTATTATTTTTTTCACTTGATTTTTTTCCATATCAACTCACTTTCACAATTAGTTACATATCCTACAATTAAATCATCAATTTCAAAATTCATTACATTCACTAAAAAAAGACATTATAATATTTATTTTCGTCTCATCACTTTCTTTTTTAAAGAAAAACTGCATTTTTTTTTTCAATTTTAAAGTAATTATGACGTAATTAAAAGTTGGGATTATTACCTGATTCTGGGATTGAATAAAAAACGCTCCGAGCTTCCTCGACGAACCCGGATCCTTGGGCTTACTATCGACCCCGAGAGCCAACGACTTAATGATCGGCAAGAAAATCCCGCCGGCCCTGGCGGTGGAGCTCGGCATCCCCGGCGAGATCGCCAGCTCGCCGAGAGCCAGCCCGTACGACATCCCGAGCGTGCTCCGGCCGAGCCACCGCACGAAGAACATCGCCACCCTGTCGCCGAGCCCGGTCTTCACGAACCCCCTCGACAGGAAGAACGCCGCCACGATCAGCCATATCACCTCGTTCGTGAACGCCGCGAACGCCGCCGCGAAGCTCAGCGTCCGGCTCACCACCGTCGCCGTCAGGCACACGAACGCCCACGCGCCGACCGGAAGCGGCTCCAGGATCAGCCCGCCGACCGTCGCGATGAAGATCGAGAGGAGGGACCAACCCTCCGGCCCGACGGAGGACGGCCGGGGGACGGCGAACCGGAGGAGGAGGCCCACGGCGGCGCAGGCGAGGAGGGGGAGGGGTTTCACGCCGTTCCAATTGAGGCGGCGGAAGGCGGCGGGGAGGGCCATCGCCGGCGGGGGTGTTTTGGGGAGAGGGTGAAAGAAATGTAGTAGAATGCATGGTTGAATCTGTGGGTATAAATGTATAATCACAACTTTATTACATTTATTTTATTCAGTTTTTTAATGGGTCAAATAGTCAATTGTTGACTATTTTTGTGGGATTTGAGAATCTACTTATTTTGTACAACTGTTTATACTGAATCTCAGGTGCTTTTGAATAATTGAATATTTATTTGTATTCTGAATTATCAATAAAATAAAGTTGGAATAAACTACGCATTTATTGTTATTTTCCGTTTGAATATATAACGCCAATTTAACGTGTGTGGTTTTCCTTTTTTTTCAAAAGATCTATCTCCATTTATATCGTTTTATTTATCTGTTTCATTATGGAATAAAATAAAAATTTTGAATACTTAAAATATTTGAAAAAATCACAAGCACACATTTTCGTGTCCAGAAGAAATTATATGCAAATTTCATCGGTCTAAAAAATATTTACAATGAAACAGAGACACACATATTTCGCTCAGAATGTGTTCATTAATTTAGGATAGTTTTTATTACTACTACGTAGTAGTACGTATACTCTTTCTATTCAATATTAATATGCCTTGGACAAATATTTTTACATAAAAAAAAAAAAAAATCAGCAGTGATCAGAATGAATGGTCCCGATAGAATTGATTAATCGTCAATTTCGAAAATGCAGTAAAAAATGGACTTGGCCGAGTGAAATGGACTTGGGCAGTAAAAAAAGAAAAAAATAGCGTTGGAGCAAATTTGAAAAACTTGGGCACGCCCACTGTCTTGGTCAGGCTATATTCACTGTTCATGTCAGCTTTTTTAGTTTTTAATTGAGTTATTAATATTTTATTAAAGCCATCTATTTATATTTTACTGTATTTAATTTATTTATGTTGTAACATTATTAAATAGTAACGCTAACAAATATAATACAAATTAAATAATGTTTTTTATTAATAATTTATTAAAATTATCTATTTATTTTAAATATAATACAAATATGATAATGTTTTATGTATTAATTAATATTTTATTAAAATTATCTATTTATTTTTATTGTATTTAATTTTAATGTATTTAATAACAATAAAAATTTGATAATATATTTTATTTAGTTATTATTTAGTGTTACTATTTAATAAAAATAAAATATTAATTAACGTTAATAAATATAACAAATACAGTTTTGACGATAATGTTAACAAATAAACGTACAAATTACAGTTTAATATAATATTTTTCATTGAAATTGTTTTAAATAATATGATATATTTTAAATATATCTTTTATACTAATAATATTTTGTAAAAAATTGATCACTGCTTAAATTTGTTTACGCACACTTTTAAAATTATTTAATTAAATTAAAATTAAATTATAAAAATCTATCATTTTATTGTTAATAAAATAATAATAAGAATAAAATAATATTAAAATGGGTCCACAAAAAGTATAAAAGTGGGCTTTGCATTGGAGTGAATTGCCCACTTTTTTAGTTGCCCAATTTCATATGATGTGGCAATAAAAGGGCCCACACAAAGTTGAAAGTGGGCATGGTGCATTGGAGATGCTCTTAGAGCATCTCCAATGGTGCCCATTTGGGCACCTTGGGCCTTGTGAAATGGACTTGGGCATCAGAGCATCTCCAATGCAGCCCATTTGGGTGCATTGAGCCGAGTGAAATGGACTTGGGCAGTATAAAAATTAAAAAATAGCGTTGGAGCAAACATGCAAAAGGTGGGCATGCCCACTGTCTTGGCCACGGCTAAATTCACTGTTCATGTCAGAAATCTTATTTTTTTGATTAAGATATTAATCTTTTTATTAAAGTAATATACTTTTTACCGTATTAAATATTTAATAAAAATACATTATTAATTATTCTGATATTAACTTTAACAAATATAACAAGTAAAATCATACTTTAACGTTAACAAATATTTAACAATTACATTTATTAGTTATAATTTAGTGTTACTAAATATTTTTATATTAACTTTAACAAATATAACAAATACAATTTTACTTAACCTTAACAAATATTTAACAATTACAGTTATTATTTAGCTTTACTAAATATTTTGATATTAACCTTGATAAATATAACAAATACAACAAATATTTAACAATTACAGTTATTATGTAGTATTACTAAATATACAATCTGACTTAATTAACAAATATTTAACAATTATAGTTATTATTTAGTGTTACTATTTAGTAAAAACACAGTATTAATTAATGTTTTTGATGATAATGTTAACAAATACATATTAAATATTCTGATATTGATATTCTGATACTAATGTTAACAAATACATATTTTAATATAATATTTTTTATTGAAATTGTTTTAAATAATATGATATATTTTAAATATATCTTTTATATTAATAATATTTTGAAAAAAATGATCACCGGTTAAATTTGTTTACGCTCTTTTAAAATTATTTACTTAAACTAAAATTAAATTATAAAATTTATCATTTTATTCTTAATAAAATAATAATAAGAATAAAATAGTATTTAAATGGGTCCACAAAAAGTATAAAAGTGAGCTTTGCATTGGAGTGAATTGCCCACTTTTTTAGTTTGCCCACTTTCATATGATGTGACAACAAATGGGCCCACAAAAAGTTAAAAGTGGGCTTGGTGCATTGGAGATGCTCTCAAAAAATGATTTTTGTTGCATTGGAGCAAAAATGAAAAACATGGGCATGCCCACTATGGTGGCCATGGCCAATTCTGACATGTGGGCCTTACTTGATGTTTTGTTTTTACTTTTTGTATGTTGTAGTAATATTTAATTAATAAAATTGGAATTTAATAAGATTGAAGTGGGCTTATGCATTGGAGTGAATTGCCCACATTTTTCATTTGCCCACTTTGAGATTATGTAGCAATAAATGGAGCCCACAAAAAGTAAAAAATGGGCTTTTGCATTGGAGATGCTCTTAGAGCATCTTCAATGCAGCCCATTTGGCTGCATTGGCCCACGTGAAGTGGACTTGAACATTCAAAAATGCAAAATATAGCATTGAAGGAGAAATAAAAAAAGTGGGCATGCCCACCATAGAGGTCATGCCCAATTTCACTATTCATGTTACTTTTTCATTATTTTAATTTGTTATGAATATTTAATTACCTATACTAATTTTTTTAGGGTCAGGTTATTTACACCTCCGCTGTTACTCTTCCTACCCCCTAGATTAACACACCCTCCTAATTTTATTAATTTACTTAGTACACCATCCTTATAGTTCCGATAATACCCTTCTTGATTTAAAAAATCAATTTTACTTCCTTACACCCCACTTTCTTTCACCCGGCTCTTTCCCTTTTACCCTAACAACGCCGCGACACAAACACAGTAAATCTCTCTCTCCCATTCTGTCATTTTTTTTCTTCAATTTTTGAAAAATCACTCTCTTGATTCTCACACATGGAAGCACAATGCTTGAAGTCGCCGATAAACATAGAACAATTCTCAAGATTCTCAAAAGGTAAATTTTTAATTCTCTTTTTTATTCTCGTTTTTTTTTTATTCGCTTTGTTATGTATAGTTTCGGGGGTAATCAAACGAAATTTCTACTTGAAGTCGTTGAAAAATTCGAACTAGGGTGAAAATATTGCAACATTGGTAGGAGGGTCTGGAAGCATATGTTCGACCATGGTTGGTCGAACGGTTTGTTTATGTTCGGCCGCACATGGTCGAACAATTCACTGATGCTCAATTGTTTTTTTCCAAGCTATATATCTATTTTCGATCGGTGGTTGTCATTTTCAAGTATATGTTCGCTTTTAGTTTATTAATTTTTTGATCAATCAAAGCCCCAATTATTTTTATGTTTATCATGTAATAAATTTCAGTTTTTATGAGGAAAAATCGAAAAGATGCTTCTTCAATTCGTAGAACAACTACATCTCAACCGGAAGAACTAATCGGCATGCCACAAGAACAAGGTGTCGAGGATGAAGTCGATGGTGACGCAGCAGCTAATATAGTCGATGAAGAAGAGCACGTTGATCCAGACTGCATATTGCCAAATCCTTCACTGCTGGACTCTTTCCAAAGCCACGTGGCGAACTACATATGGAGGGGAAGTGAGCGTGCTGTGATAAAGTGCCACAGCCATGTCGGGAAACTTTTAGCGTGGAAACTTTTCGATGTTGAAGAGTCACCATGCCATCGAGAGTGGAAGAGGTACTTTAAAGATTCTGGTTTGCTCAAAATTCGCAGCTTTTCATATTCATCGGTAAATAAAAATTTGATCACTGCTTTTATCGAGCGTTGGCATCCCGAGACGAATTCCTTCCACCTACCGTGTGGGGAAATCACAATTACCCTCGATGATGTGTATTGTATAACTGGTTTATCTGTGGAAGGACGACCAGTGCAGTCGTCTCGTGTGAACAAAAGCAATGGTTCGGAGGATATTGAAAATATTTTGGGTGTGGACCTAGAAAGTGCAAAAGAGGCAATCGGCTCGTCTCGAGGATCGTCTGTTAAGCTGGAATGGTTGCGAAACACTTTCATGGACATGTGTGCTTCTGAAGACGAGAGCGAGGTGTTGTGTTCTGCTCGGGCCTATGCCCTCTACACTTTTGGTTGCAGTATGTTCGCTGATAAAAGTGGTGCACGAGTGTCAACTTCATGGATAGAGTACTTGGAAGATATGGAGAGTTTGCATGAGTACTCTTGGGGAGCAGCCACATTAGCTTATTTATACAGACAATTAGGCTCAGCTTGTAAGTACAAGACGGCCCAGATTTCCGGCTACTTGACTCTATTGGAGGTATGTGTACAAGTTTTTACTATGATACAATTTATTTAGTTATATATTTTATTCTCATGTTAAATTTAAACATTAATTATTTGTAGGCTTGGATTTATGAACATTTTCCAGTATTGTGTAAGCCTCCACACAATAGTAAATTCATTACTGGAGAACCATTGTCGGCGAGGTGGGCACCGGAGGCTCATTCTGGCCCAGCAATAGACCGTGTAATAGCTTATCGAGAGCGTATTGATGCCCTGCAACAACATGAGGTTATAAATTCTTTATTGTTTTTAGATAAGTTTTTAAGTCTCTCTCAGTTTGACCAGCATAATAGCTGTAGAAAGACACGAATTTTCAACTTAGCTATAACTCAAAATAGTTGTCGTGTATATTATCTATATTTTTTTACTACTCCACAATTAATTAATTTGACCGCCACAACCAAAAATAAATAAAATTTAGTTTTCAAAGTGAGTTTTCTTATTATTATTATTATTATTATTATTATTATTATTATTATTATTATTATTATTATTATTATTATTATTATTATTATTATTATTGCACTAATGCATGATTAAAATAAGATGTAAAAAACTTCAATCATTAAATTATACATCATATTTATATTATTTTTTGTGTTTATTTGTTTCAGATCACGTGGAATCCGTACGTTGAAATTAGACGAGAATACCCTATTCAATCGGTGACCTTTTTTCACGGTTGCTTAGTATGCGGAGATGTTGTGGAGCCGTACATGCCAGATCGAGTCTTACGACAGTACGGATTCGTCCAGACCATACCGGAAAGACCGCTTGTTGCTCGTGTTTCTAGAGGATCCACTACAAAAACAACTCAAAAGATTTGGGGGCGTTTGGCTGATTACTTTGAGACTTGGGATTCACATTTGTTATCGGACGAAAGACTCGGAGAGAGGGCCAGAGTACCATGGGAGTCATCTGATGATTATCTAGTGTGGTTCGCCAAAAACTCTCACGTGCACGTGTCTTATCCTTTTGTCCGTCAACAAGCATCCTCTCAGCGTGCACCAATAGTTGAAAATGCGTGGATTTTGAACAGAAATGCTCAAAACTTGATGAGCCCGATATTAGATAGATGGAGAGCAGGAGAACAAATCTCGATGGAAGAGGCGATGAAAGTTATGGATGACTCGTACAGAGCACTACAACCGCCACCAAATCCACCGGGGGTGTCGTCGAGAGCACGACGTGGTAGAGGAAGGGCAAGTGTGTTGTGATTAGTTTCATATTCATGTTGAATTGTGTAGTTTCATGTTTTGACTTTTGCTTCATACTGACATACTGTTTTGGAATTTATCATCCTGAAATCTTTTCCATCGCGTGCACTTGTTTTATCATGGTTGTATTTTTATTATTAAGCATGAACTAAACATTGGTTGGAACACTTTTGTGAGCTGATTGTTGAAGTGATAAATTAAATCGGTCTCTTGATGTTTGTAATGGTGTGGAATAAGGATGCTCTCAGCGTACTGGTAGTTGAAGGGCCAAATTAAATTTGTTCAAATACTAACCAAGTTCATCACTTCCTTGAACTATGAAACTATATTATTCATATAAGAAAATGCACTGTAACATAAAACAAACAAAAAGAGTTTAAAGTTTATCTAATTCGATTATTTACATAAGCTTCCAACCATCCTTCTGCTGTTATGAGTTTTGTTTGGTGCCATGAATCTGCGACCGGTGGCAATTGACGATCAGGTTTTAAAAATACCTGGAAAAAAAATATTATAATACCCAAACTGATGCAACAATTACAAGTATAACTATAGTACATATATATACATACCTGGATGAAGTGATTATTGTTAACAAGTCCGATACAAATTGATTTAGGGGTCTCCGGTGGTGCAGTTCGCAAAGGCAAGAATGTAAGTGACATCCGGCTCAACACAATAACAACCACATTATACAGTGATGCAACCAAATACCCCATGTATGGCAATTGGAACCAATTAGCTAGTGGTGCGGGCGTCGTAAAACAATTGAGTGCGTTCGATATTTCGTCAACCATTAATTCTTCTTTAAAAACTCGCATGTATAATTTTATGTTACGGCTCAATTCATTCATCATACCTCGACGAACTTCAGCCCAATTTTCTTCTCCAATTCCCAATAAAGCCGCAACAGCTCTAAATCCACAATGGCCATCAGGAACCACATCTCTACACTCGAGTATGAATGGTCGAAATGGAATTGGCAATAAATCTGTAAAATCACGCTTGCGGGAGACCTGCTCACACAGAAAATTACGTAATCCAAATACAACTTAAATTTATATAATTGTGAACAAATATTTAAAATTAAAGTACCTGTAATTTCTTTTTCGGTTTTCGTGTCGCACTACATTTATCTGGCACATCCGAAATAACAGTGTTATTAGATAATACGGGTCCACGAAATGGCACTGATTGTTTGTACTCAAAGAAACTCGGATCACGCTTAGTCGATGCGTATTCTTTTTTCTTCGATAAACTAGCTTTTGGTCGTCCCCGCGCAGTAGTCTTTGGTGCTGGTTCAACCATTGAAGTAGTACTCGGATGATTAAGCTCATTCAACTGTCTTAATATTACCCGTTTTTTAGACAACTCTCCTTTTTCATATTGTCTTTTAAGTTCTTCGATTTTTTCCTCAAAACGGGAGTCAATGTCTCCGACAACTTCATCTTTGATATTATTCTCACTATTCAGTGTCGGCTTCATGTCAAGTTTTCTCCAGAATTTGTCAACGACTTCTAGTGGAATCGATGTCCCAAGTCTTTTATATTCGTGAAGCTCATGAGTGCAAGGCAAGCCACATACATTTCGTAAGAAATGATCACATATTTGAGGATCCAATTTCCCTTTAGGGATTCCCTGTAGCTCTGCGTAAATTTTTTCAAGGGCATATTCTGACACAAGACCTAGTAAATCTTTAAATATTACACCTCTCAACTTATGCATAATGACATTGCCACTCTTTTCAAATGAGGCTTTTACAGCATTATGACTTGCTTGGTATAATGTATCCACTCTTTTCCAACAACTTTCAAAATTTCCCATGCTATTACCAAGCGATTTTTTCAAAGCCGAATGATGACTTTCAACCCTAAATCATAGTAATAAATTAAAATTTAATAAATAAATTAATATACAACTTAAATGTTAAGGAAAAATATATAAAAAGATTACCTGTTTGTGGTTCTATTTTCATAGTGCATCACTTTATTAGTCCAAGCTGCTACAAATTTCTCCTTATACGGATATATCCATTGGTTCATGCAATAATGGTATGCTTCGCACTCAATAGGGACATCTGCATAATCATTGTGAAAAGACTGAAGTACATTTGCAAACTCTTCCTCCGTTGACGAATCCATCACACTCTTCCATGAACCGTAGAAGAATTTTTTCCACTTTTCGTCAGTATCAAATTTTTCTTTGCATTTGGCCATCACATTTCTATCTATATGCCATGAACATAGAAATTGTGTTGCCTCTGGAAATACAGAAGTGACGGCATTCATTAGAGACAACTCTCGATCAGTAATTATTACTTTGGGGAGATCAACATCATTCAAAACATCTCTAAGGACACTTAATGCCCAAATATAATTTTCCTCTTTCTCTGCATTAAGGAACGTCGAAGCAACGGAAAATGTCATACCAGTAGACGTGATTCCAACCATCTCCAAATATGGTAGTTTGTATCTATTAGTTTTGTACGTGCAATCCATTAACAATATACCAGGAAAAGCTCGAAATAATTGAATACCTGTGGGGTGTGCAAAAAAGAGCTCTAGTAAGGTATTAGTATTCGGACAAGTTCTTTCATGATGAAAATAATTATTATCAATCAATAATTTCATCAGATGTTGCAACTGATTTCTCCCATTACGATCATTTAAATTATGCCTCGATCGAGCATTGTATATAGTGCGGATAGTAGAACAATTGTAAGGATTTCTCTCCTTAAGCATTTGAAGTACATCTTTCGCTGGAGTATTGTACTTCGACATATTAATGACTATTTCCAATTCTTCTCGAGTTAGCCTTCCAGCAAATGGATGACCTTCGAGATAAATAGCTAAGGGATGGTTATGAGTTCCGCACTTCACGTCCAACGTCCATTCTGTGGCAGATAATTTCTTTCCTTTCAACAAAAACGGACAACCACATTTTTTCGACCCAGTATCCCTTCTCGTACGCTTACAAAATTTTTCCCCTACATCATTCAAATCCTTTGGACATGTTGACCTCTTCCTCCCAGTTTTATTATTGTCTCGATACTCACCACCACGTTCACATGCTAATAAAATTTGTGCTCTTTTCTTTCCGTATCCATTCTCTGAACGCTTTATAACAAGTACCATGTTGTGGGTTTTGGCAACAGAGTTTACCCACTCTTGTAAAACCTCTCTACTTTCAAAGTAACTAAAATTTGTGAATATTGACGTGTAATCCATCACAATTTTGTTGCATTCTTCGTCTGCATTGTGGTTTGAGGGATTCTCGGAGCAATTGTCAACATAATCAAATAAACCATCTATATTGTCTTCGACATGCTCAGGTACACGATTTTTATCATCAGTCGAATCCTAAAATAAAAAAAATTATATCTTATTACATTGCTCGATTGATTTCGTAAAAATATAATTTGGCAAACTGTTCGGCCCACGATGACCGAACGAAACACTATTGTTCGACAGTGTACAGTTGAAATATAGTACACAGACCGATCAAGAATGGTTGAATATAGGGTAAAATTTTGACCACTACCGGCCGAAAATATAAACTTTTGTTCGACCACTACCGGCCGAAAATATGACTTTTGTTCGACCATCAGTGGTCGAACGTAATCTCGCGATCATCAGGTTTTCTGGACAAAAAATGCTACCAATTCATACAATTTTAGGGGTTTATTCATCAATAAACAACAACGATTTTCTGGAAAAAAAAATCTTAAACAAAACATAAATTAAGTTTTATGAATTGTAACTTTAATTCGATATACTCCGTATTAATTATGTATTATTAAGAAGCAAGAAATAGTAAAAAAATAAAAACTTACAATTAGATTCTTCATAATTATTTTTCCACAATCGTTCTTCTTTTTTCTTTCTTTTTCAATGAATAGTAATTGATAGGCAATTTAGTTTACGTAGGGTTTTGTAGAGATTAGGTTGGTGTAATTAGTAATCATATTTAGATAATAAGGGTAATATAGAACTTTTTACAAGTGTTTAAAATTAAAATTTGAAAGAGGGGTGTGAAGAGTAACATTGGAGGTGTAAATAAACCCTTTTTTTATTGGTCTTGTAAAAAGTAAAAGTGGGCTTACTATTGTATAATGTTTGTCCATTTTTTTCTTTGCCCACTTATGATGACATGGCATGCAATGGGGGTCACACAACATGAGAAATGGGCTTTTAGCATTGGAGATGCTCTTATACAGTGTCGTCTGTGTGGGACGACTGTGGGTGGTGTTATTGCGATGCAAAAGAAATAATTATACTGTACTAGAGTATTAGCCTCTCTTTTTTGTGCTTGGTGTATTTTAATGTTAATAATTTAAGTTTTTTTTTTCAAGTAATAACTTTATTTCAAAATTGATAACTTTAGTTAGATTATTTCAAACGAATTAATGCAGTGTAACTCCTTTTACGAAACTGAACTAAACAAATTACAATCTCTTCGTTTTAATTATAATATGACTCTATTTTTTTTATTTTAAAAAAATCTTATTATAATGAAAGTAGTACTATTTCTATTTTGGTCTCAATTTATTTTTGCATTGACGGATGAACAAGTAAATTAAGAAAAATTTAATTTTTTGATTTTTTTTACAAAAAAGATCAAGGTATAAGTATATTTTAAGTTAAAAATAAAAATATTTTTTAATAAAATTTTAAAAAATATGTTAACAAAAGTAAGAGTAAAATTATAGTATTTAAAATTTAGAGTGATTCATCATTTCATTTTTAAGTGTGTGCTTATTAGTTAGACATAAAAAAAAATGTATATAATTAATTGAGAACACAAAATTATAATTTATATAATATTGAAACATAACAATATTAAGTATAAAAATGTCAATAATTTTCATAAAATTGTATATAATACAAAAAATATTAAACTATTAACACTATTAATGATAATTTTTCAATACATTAAATTGTCATCTTAAATTTAATTTCAGGTCATTTAATTTCAGATCATTTCAAATTTGGTACATTCAATTTTAATTAATGTCTAAAATTTGCATATATACAAAAAAGTTTTTAATTTTTTCAATTATATAATTTTATTCATATCAAATTATTATAATAATACACAAACAATTTTTCAATTAAAAATATTTATATAAGAAAAATTCTCAGTTTTATTATACAGAAAATAGTATATTATCATATTTAATTAATTATTTATTTATTTTATAAGGAGGAGAACCGAGAAACTCATCTCCACTCGATCGGAAACTCTTCGATCGGGTAAAATGTAAATCGAAGGATGTGCTCGAATAGTTTGTGGAAGATAAGGGTATTCATAAAATGGCTCGGACCGGAAATCGGACCAATTGGTCCGGTTTGGTCTGGACCAGTAAAATTATGGACCGATTTTCCGTTCAACCAATAATGAGATTCCCACTTCCGGTCCGGTTTCAATTAAAATATGGTTTCGATCCGATTTACGGACCGATTTCCATTTCAATCAAATTACTCGTTTCACAAAAATAGTTACATTTGGTCAATATTGACTTTTTATTTTAGTAATTTTTTAATAATTTTTATAAATTATTTATCATATTTATTAGATCGACAAAAAAAATCAACGTTAACCACATGTAACTATTTATGTGGGATAAATGGAGTATTTATTTATAAGAAGTATACGACTTTTCATTACAAAAATTAACATATAAAGTTGTCTAAAGAAGAATCTTTAGTTAGTTGATTGACAAGAGTCCACTTTATAAAGCAAGTTTTCACTTTGGATTACATTATTTGAATTGAATGTAGCTAAACTAATCAAACAATTCGGTTTTAATTTGGTTTTGTTGGTTAATCAAACTAGTTTTATTTCCTCTATATATAAAGAGAGATCTAATAAACTATTAAAAAATTATGTACTTTCTTTGTAATTTTGATATTTACTTGACTTAGTTAGTTAATTTTCGTAATTTTTTTCGATTTTTGATAAAATTTGATATAATCCATAGAGATATTTCAAGATTGGAAAGATTTTTTTTATTTCTATATTTTTGTTGACTAATTATATTACAAATTACGTAACGTTTATTTCATAATTAGGCTATCTCCAACCGAACACAAAAACTTAAACTCAAATATAAGTTTTATTTTAAGTTTACAGTAATTTGACTCCAACCGAGATTTCAATACTTAAACTTAAAAGAATATTCTCAAAATATTCTTCTTATACAACTTTTTATAAATAACCAAAATCTTTACAAATTTGTAATTTAACCTCGTAACTTTTGACATTAAAAAAATTTAATAGTCATTATTTTAAATTTAAAATTTTAAACATAATAAAAAAAATATTGTGATATCTCATAAGGTTATTTTATTTTTATTAAAATTTATTTTAATTATTAATTATATGATTATTAAAAAAAATTACATTATAAAAAATATTAAATAAAAAACTAAAAAAATGTAGATAGATTATTTTTATTAATTTATATAAAAAGGATCATTTTATAAATAATAAAGTTTTTGGTTTGAGTTTAAGGTAAACGTAAATTTAAGTATTTTTTCTGTGGGTCCCACCTTAAAACCTATAATAGGTTTATGTTTTGGTATTGCTTGGAGCATCTCCCCTACTCCAAAATAGGTTTTTGGTATCGGTTGGAGATGCTCTTACATTTGTTTACATTCATCCTCGCTAAATCCGGGATAATTGCAATAAATTATAGAGTGAATAATTGAAATTTTAACTATAATATTGAATTTGTATTTAAGAACAACTTATTTTAAATCAAACAATTTGTATAGATGGTCTCAATGTTTGTTGCTCAAAACTTACTTATGTTTCATAAAATATTAAAAAAAATGAAAAAAATCTAAACAATTTAGAATTTTAATCTAGAAAAAAATGAATTATAAACAAAATAAAACCAGATTTGATATTTTAGTTTAAAATAAAATCAAATTGTGTATTTCGACTTTGTGAATTAGGACTACTAGGTTTTACTACTAATTAATTTGAGATTGTTATAAATATTGTAACTAAATTAATTTATTCATTAATAAGACATAAACTTTATTCCAAATCAAACGATATTGATAGCTAGTCCCACCAAATTACGTAACGTTTATTTCATAATTGAATATGTATTTTTGTTTATTTCATAAAATATGATATAATACGAGAGAAATAATAAAATTATTGTTTAATACACATGAAATAGAGTTTATATCTTACTATTAATCAATAAATTAATTTAGTTTCAATATTTATAACAATCTCAAATTAATTAGTAGTAAAACCTAGTAGTCCTAATTCGTAAAGTCGAAATACACAACACTATTAATTCTTCAGATTTACAATATTTTCGTTTTTTTATTTTCGTTTTTTCACCGACCCTTCAGTAAAATCCTAGTTCACTGTGCAATGTACAAACAGAGCAGTCCCGCCTCCGGCGGCCGCCTTCAGCCGCCGTCGGAAACCCACCCCCACCGCGGTCCCCTCCCGTTTCGCCAGCCTCCGAACCCACAACACCGTTGGAAATCGCAGTTCTCTCATCCCTACCGCGATCGAGCCCCGCGCCCTCCCCCGTCCCGGCCAAACTTCATCATCCAGCTACGATCCGACGCCCAGCGCGCGGTGACTCAGGCGGAGACCGAGTCCGTCGTCGATAAACTCAAGTTCCAGCCCCATAAATCAAACATAGTCGCGTCTAACCACATCGCCGGCACGCTTTTCTACGAGCAGTGGAGCGAGGCCCTGGAGACAGTAGTTCAGTTGTGGAAGATGAAATTGGACGATAGCAGGCTCTGTATTTGGCCTCGGGTTATCTTTAACGTCGAGGTCCCATCAGATAAGCTGGAATTGAACGAGCGATTGAAGTCGCTGTTCATGGGGAAACTGGAGGAGTTGAAAAGGGGGGATGTTTTGGAGAGGTGGCGTCGGAAATTAAGGAGTGTGGATAGTGAAATTCAGACTGTTTCTTATCAATTGGGACGGCCGCAGAGGTTGATGGATTCTCAAAATCTGTTAAGGAGAAGGGAAGGTTTGCAGGCTGAGAGGGGTTTAGTCTCGGACAGGGTAGATGAGTTCGAGAATGCGGTTAACTGTATCCAGAACTACTTGGAGAATGGGGAAAGTAATGATGTAGGGGTAGTACCCATTTTTCGTTTCAAGGATGAAGAGATTGACTGGTGGAGAATTTTCAGGCTGATGAAGAGGGAATGCAGGAGGCTTGATGATGGGCTGCCGATTTACGCCCATCGGAGGGAGATCTTGAATCAGATATATTGCCAGCAGGTTAACTTATTTACTTTTCCAGATATTTTCTTGACAATTGATCATACACTTGAACCATCATTTTGTTATCGCTGAAGAGCAAAATCAAACTTTACACATATTAGAAAAAAATGGACTTGGGGATTTCTTTACTCAGTATATATTTTTTATACTCTATTTTTGTTACTCATTCATATATCCCTGGTAGTTTGTTAAGCAATAGAAAGTGTTCATTCTATCGTTTTCAGTACCTTCCAATTTGTATCTTGGAATGTAACATAGG
Organism: Euphrasia confusa; assembly: GCA_954870475.1. Taxonomy (NCBI): domain Eukaryota; kingdom Viridiplantae; phylum Streptophyta; class Magnoliopsida; order Lamiales; family Orobanchaceae; genus Euphrasia; species Euphrasia confusa. The sequence goes on along the minus strand of OX940968.1, from coordinate 27,726,160 downwards.
TGTGCTTGAATTTTCTGGTTCTATCTGCGATCCTAAACACATTATAATACTTGACTAAGATACAATTCCTTGAAATTAATTAGGTAAATTATTTGAAATATTGTTCTGTTAATAATGAAGTAGTACTAGTTACTGAAAAAGATTATCAACCAGAATTTATTTGATGCAGCTCCTGGTTTATTTTTGTCCCCTTTTTTCCATGATATAGGAATCTAGTATAATTTATATGTCTTCTCCTGGTCATATATTAACTCTTAAAAGCAACCTTATCATTAAAAGACCATGTTTTTACGTCTTTAGCTATGAACCATGCTGTAAAAATCATGACTTCAGTCATACTAGGCAAGAAATTTGAGATTATTTATTGAAAAGTAGAACAAAAACATATAATGTTATATTAATTGTACTTTGACTTGAACATGCTTATTTAATATCCGTATCAGATAGGTTAAGGAGTTTTATACTCTTGGACCCTACATGATGTATTATACTCCACATCAAGAAAAATAGTGTGATATTCTGCTCAGTGGCTTGACTTGATGTAGAAAAGTAGAGTAAATAGGCTGATACTGTTAGATTATTAGTCTGATGATATTCATACATTATTTAAAAAAAATCCCCAATCAGTTTGAAGTTTTCCATGGACAACGTACACCCAAAGTTCCTGGATTTTTTTTGCATCACGAGATTGCAAAAAGGATGTTCGTTACTTTCAAATTAAATCCTTTTCTTTTGTATTGTCTTTGTACATTTTTATTTGTTTTGTTTTGTTTCACACTTGGTTACATACTCTATCCTTGTCTGCATCTGACATAAAAAATCCTCATTTTAATGTTTACTTGGATTTGCTTTTTGTGGTAAAGGTGCATATGAATTGATATGGTTAGTCATCTGCGAGTGTTTCTTATGAGCTGTACCATTGATTGGCTTGAACTCTTTCGTTTCAAGCATGTGTCATCTGTTTAACAATTTAGATGGTTATATGGACAGGTTACAGTACTGATAGGTGAGACTGGTTCAGGAAAGAGCACACAATTGGTCCAGTTTCTTGCCGACGCTGGGTTCTCAGACCACGAGTCTATTGTTTGTACTCAACCACGTAAACTTGCAGCCATCTCATTGTCAGAAAGGGTTAAAGAGGAATGTTGTGGCTGTTATGATGACGCATCGGTTGCCTTTTATCCAACATATTCATCTCTTCAGGAGTTAGACTCCAAGGTGGCGTTCATAACCGATCACTGCCTGTTGCACTACTATATGAGTGATAAGCAGTTATCCAGAATATCATGCATAATCATTGATGAGGCTCATGAAAGAAGTTTAAACACCGATCTCCTTCTTGCTTTGATCAAGAATGCTCTCTGCCAGAGGCCCTGTCTTAGGCTTATTATTATGTCTGCAACTGTGGATGCAGATCAATTCTCAGACTACTTTTTTGGTTGCAGAACTTTGCATGTGACTGGCAGGAACTTCCCTGTTGATATTAAATACGTGCCTTGTGAGTTTGAAAAAACTCCAACCCCTAAATTTATGCCTTCGTATGTTCTTGATGTTTTGAGGATAGTGAAAGAGATCAACAACAACGAGGGGGAAGGCACTATCTTGGCATTCTTGACCTCTCAGGGTGAAGTGGAGTGGGCTTGTGAGAATTTTCAAGCTTTATCTGCTATCAGTTTGCCCTTACATGGCAAACTTTCTTATGATGACCAACATCGAATTTTTCTCACATATCCGGGAAAGAGAAAAGTTATATTTGCCACTAATGTTGCCGAGACATCATTGACTATTCCAGGTGTCAAGTACGTGGTTGACTCTGGAATGGTGAAAGAGAGTAGATTTGAGCCTGCCACCGGCATGAATGTTCTCCGGGTTTGCAGGGTCAGCCAGAGCTCGGCAAATCAACGGGCTGGTCGTGCTGGAAGAACAGAGCCTGGGGTATGTTATCGTCTCTACACGAAAAATGACTTTGAGTTCATGCCAGCTCATCCAGAACCTGAAATCCGTAGATCCAATCTTGGGGTAGCAGTATTGAAAATTCTTGCCTTGGGCATCAAAGATGTGCAGACGTTTGACTTTGTTGATGCACCTAGTGTCAAAGCGATAGAAATGGCTGTCTCAAGTCTTATTCAGCTAGGAGCCATTTCTGTACAAAATGATGCTTACGACTTGACAGCAGAAGGGCGTCAGATAGTCAAGTTGGGTATAGAGCCTCGGCTTGGTAAATTGATTTTACAGTGCTTCGGGCGACGCTTGGGTAGAGAGGGTCTTGTACTTGCTGCGGTAATGGCGAATTCCAGTAACATATTCTGCAGAGTTGGTACAGAGGTGGATAAGTCGAAATCCGATTGCCTTAAGGTGCAATTCTGCCATCCTAATGGTGATCTCTTCACGTTGCTTGCAGTTTATAAAGAGTGGGATTCTGTGCCGCGGGAAAAGAAAAACGCCTGGTGTTGGGAAAATAGCATTAATGCAAGGTCCCTGAGGAGATGCCAAGACACCGTGCTAGAGATGGAAACATGCCTTAAGAATGAACTTAACATCATTGTGCCGAATTATTGGTACTGGAATCCACAAGTAGGTACTGAGCATGATCAGAATTTGAAGAACATAATACTATCTGCGTTGGCAGATAATGTGGCTATGTATTCTGGGTATGATCCTCTTGGTTATGAAGTGGCATTAACAAGGAAACACGTCCAACTGCATCCGTCGTGCTCTCTGTTGAATTTCGGTCAGAGACCAGCCTGGGTGGTTTTTGGAGAGATACTCTCGATATCCAATGAGTATTTGGTGTGTGTTACTGCATGCGACTTTGAGTACTTGTCAGTACTTTCTCCTCTCAGTTTTGATGTCTTGAGCATGAATAGTCAGAAGTTGGAAAAGAAGATTTTGTCAGGGTTTGGGAGCTTATTGCTAAAAAGGTTTTGTGGGAAATATAATAATAATTTGCACCATCTTGTTACAAGTATCAGAGCAACATGTGCAGATGAACGGATTGGTGTTGAAGTCAATTTTGATCAGAATGTGATACATCTGTATGCTAAATCACAAGATATGGAGAAAGTTTGTGGTTTAGTGAATGAAGGATTGAACCATGAAAAGAAGTTTTTGCAAAACGAATGCGAGGAGAAATGTTTGTATAGTGGAGGTTCCAATGTATTACCCTCGATTGCTCTTTTTGGGTCTGGTGCTGAAATAAAGCACTTGGAACTTGAGAAGAGATACTTGACTGTTGACATATATCATTCAAACGGTCATGCGCTTGGGGATAGGGAGCTCCTGGGATTCCTGGAGGAAAAAACTTCTGGTCATGTATGTGCCATCAGCAACAGAGAAGATAAGGAGAAGTGGGGAAGGGTGACATTTCTCACGCCCGACGCTGCCAACAAGGCTGTTGACCTAAATGAGTCATTCTGTGGTGGATTATTGAAAGTAGTTCCTTCTAGAAACGTAAGTGCTGGCAATTACAGAATGATCTCATTTCCTTCTGTTAGAGCCAAAATCTCATGGCCTCGTAGGTGCAGCAAAGGGGTTGCAATCATCAAGTGTGACCCAAAGGAAGTTGCTTCTCTGGTTGATGATTTCTCAAATCTGGTAATTCAAGACAGGCTTGTTCACTGTGAAGCAAGTACGAAGTTTGTGGATAGTGTTGTAATTACCAATCTTGATAGGAATCTGTCAGAACGTGAAATATTTCAGGAGCTACGTACAGTGACAAATAGGGAGATCTTGGACTGCTTTCTCCTGAGAGGGAATGCAATAGATGATCGTCCACTTGTGGCTTGTGAAGAAGCAATTCAGCGCGAAATTTCTCCATTTATGCCTAGAAGGAACATGCAGGGTTTTGTCCGAGTTCAGGTTTTCCAGCCGGAACCAAAACACGCCTTTATGAGGGCCTCGATAACTTTTGATGGGAGTTTACACTTGGAGGCGGCTAAGGCCCTTGAACAAATTGATGGCAAAGCACTACCTGGATGTCTGTCATGGCAGAAAGTACAGTGTGAACAGTTGTTTCATAGCTTTGTCTGCTGTCCTGCGTCTGTGTATAATGTTATCAGGAATGAGTTGGATTCTTTGATCACACGTCTCCGGCAACGAAATGGTAATTTTTCTATCTTAGTTCGAAGTTGTTTTTTTATTTCACTTCTTTGCCATTAATTGAACATGTTTGCTGATGATGAATCTGTTGATTGGTTAAAGATTAAAAAAAAAAAATCTCTTCAACATATTCTGTGATTGTATGCCTAATTAACTATTAGGCGATATATGGTACGTGAGTAGATATTCTTTTATAATATGAGAGCTGCTGCTTCTAACGTTTATTATTAAATAAATTCAATATTGTTTTTAAAACTTTTGCTGTGATGATTTCTGAGGAATAATGTTCTTGTGTGATTTTCTCGGTCTGTTTGGATTCACCTGAATATTACTTTTTATTTTTGGATAAATCTGAAATTAATGTAATCACTGGAGGAATCTCCGCTGGAGATGAATTTAGAGAATGTAGAGAAATTAAATATTTCATCATACTTAATTTTTTAACTTACTCAAATTGTATCATAGAGAACTTACTCAGATTGTTTAAACTTTAAATAAAAGTGTAGTTCACTCAAATTGTACTGTAGCTTAGTATTATTTAATTTATTGCCTATTCTTTCATTATTATTATTTGTGCTGATCTCGATTATATACTTTCTCAGGCGTCGAATGCAGCTTGGACAATAACCTCAACGGTTCCTACAGAGTAAAGATTTCTGCCGGCGCCACCAAAATCGTGGCTGAGCTAAGAAAACCCCTCGAACACCTCATGAAAGGCCAAACAATACATCACCCTGACATCACCCCCTCCGTCCTCCAGATACTCTTCTCACGAGACGGTATCTCCCTCATGAGCGACATCCAGAAGAACACTGGGACCCACGTGATATTCGACAAGCGCAGCATGGCCATACGAGTCTTCGGCTCCCCTGGAAACATCGAAATCGCCCAGCAACGCCTAGTCAAAGACATCCTCGCCCTACACAACAGCAAGCAGCTCGAGATCAAACTATGCGATGGGATCTTACCTCCCGACATGATGAAGACAGTCGTCAAACATTTTGGGCCCGACCTTCATGGGCTCAAGGAGAAAGTACCCGAAGCTGAATTCATACTTCGAACAAGACGCCACTCTATATACATCGTCGGGAATAAAGAGATAAAGCAGAAAGTCGAGGACATTATTCTCGACCTCGCTCAAACCACTCCACGAATCCCCTTGGACACTCCATGCCCTGTCTGTCTTTGCGAATTGGAAAACCCGTACATGCTCGAGAACTGCTGCCACAAATTCTGCCGCCAATGCTTGGTCGAGCAGCTCGACTCTGCTGTCAAGAACACAGACAGTTTCCCACTTCGGTGTGCGAGAGAAGGATGTGGGTCCCACATCCTCTTCTCTGATCTCAAGTCCTTGCTATCGGACAATAAACTGGAAGAGCTCTTCAGAGCCTCCTTAGCTGCTTACGTTGCTGCCAGCAACGGCATGTACAGGTTCTGCCCGTCTCCGGATTGTCCTTCGGTTTATCGGGTGGCGGAAAGTAGTGGGCCCGGGGTGCCCTTCTCGTGCGGGGCCTGCTTTGCCGAGACGTGCACGAAGTGCCACCTGGAGTACCACCCGTATATGTCTTGCGAGCTGTACAAGGAGTTTAAGGAAGATCCAGATTTGTCTCTAAAGGAGTGGTGTCGAGGAAAAGAGCATGTGAAGATGTGCCCTTCGTGTGGGTTCACGATCGAGAAGGTGGAAGGGTGCAATCATGTGGAGTGCAGGTGCGGGAAGCATGTGTGCTGGGTCTGCCTCGAGGTGTTCGGGTTGGGCGAGGATTGCTATGCTCATTTGAGGACGATACACGGGTCGATTTCTTGACTAGTAAGTACAGTTTGTTCTTGTGAGTTGTGATAGTTATAGAGACTGTTAAGTAGTAGTTACTAGAATTAGCCATCATAATTATGTGTAGATATGCACTTACTTATCTTTATCTGTGATTTGCTTTATTTGCATATAATATGTCTGTAGTATAATAACTATAAAAAAAATATACTCTACTGTATTAAAATTGAATAATGAAGAAGAATAGGTGTAACTGTGAATAATGAAGAATAACCGTGGAGAAAAAAAATACTTATATACTATACTGTACTGAAATTGAATAATGAACAAGTTAACCAGAGAAAAAAAAATAGGTGCAACTGTGAAAAATGAAGAATAACCTTAGGGAAAAAAAAAGTAAGTAGTGTATGATTAGATTGCTAAGTTTGCAATAATATTTTTAGGCAAATTATTACATGGATTTGATTACAGGCAAATTGCCAAATGTTGGGGGATTTTTCTGTTCAATCATGTTCAACAGTATATATTATGATCGACATAACATAAATTATTTGCGTATGATTAGAAATCATGAACGACAAGGATCTGTGGGTTCTGGAAATGATACTCTTGTCTACAGAGGCAGATATATTCTTAATAAAAAACAAATTAAAGCGAAATAAAGTTAAGGCAGAGAATGCAACACACATTTGTTTCTGTTCCAAAGGAGGAGAATGAATCAAATTATATATACACAAAAACAAGATGAAAAAGACAACTGCATTCTGATTACATGTGTTTTTTGGTTTGTGCACATTTAGGCTCTGTTATATGTATTTTTTGGTTTGCGCAAATTTAGGCTCTTTTTCAGTTCATCTCGATTAAGTTAATTTCAAAATAAATTTTTATTATTTTTATAAGAAAATGAGTTCAGTTATCTTTCAATTCATTTCAAATTTATTCAATTTAGTTCATAACCATTGAGGTGTGCATTAAAAACCTGTTCTTTTGGACTGAAATCGGCTAAACTGAATTGAATTGAATTTAAGCGATATAAACTGAACTTAACTAAACTTAAGCGAACTGAACCAAATTGATTTTTTTATAAAAATAATAATAATTTTTATAAATTATTTAATATTTTTTAAAAAATATTAATAATATTGTTACATTAATTAAATTGTATAGTTAAAAATATTGATTGAAAATATTTTTTATTTATTTTATTTTAATTTATTTTGAAACGGATTTAATCGAGCTGAACTGGACTGAAACGAATTGAACTGAACTTAAACGATCTGAATTGAACTGAAATGAACGAAAACATAAATCATAAATTTATATTCATGCAATTTTTATTTTTATTTTTATTTCAATTTTATAAATATGTTTGTATCACAGGTAATTACTATGTTTTGTAGCACTCGTCTTAAAACTGATAAATTACTCAAGAATTAATTATAAATATTGAAATAATAATTAAATATTTTTTCAAATTTAAAACCAGTAAAGTTTTCTAGTGATCAAAAAAAGATCTCAATTAACAAGAATAAAAAAAACCAGCTATTATTTGGTTATAATATTCTAAACGTATAGTAATCAAAATTGAGAAAAAAACAAGTGTAGTGGAATCACACAACCCCACCATTTATTTCTTTTGTTTCCTTTACCATTTTCCAGCCAAAAAGGCCATCCAATTATTTGCAAGTAAAAGAAAACAAATTAATTAATTGCACATATATAATCTCACTCTATATATAAATATGTAATCTCTCTTATAACAATACCATCCATCATGTTATATCCAACCGTCCACGGCGGCAACACCACCGGCCTAACCACCACCGTCGACTGCCACAAACAAGTTCGATCGTGGCGGCTCCTTCTCTCCATTGCAAAATTCCTCATCCCCACATGCAATTGCATAATCACTCAAGAGATCAATAGCAAAGAACTAACAACATTAACACTCTTCGGATATCGACGAGGGAAAGTAACTCTATGCATCCAACCAAACCCTAACTCAACATCTCTGATCCTCTTGCTCGAACTATCGATCCCTACAAACGTTCTCGCCAGAGAAATGAAAGGAGGGCACTCAATACGGTTTGGCTTCGAATGCAAAGGGAGGAGTCGAGGTGTTGATTCGGGCCCGCTCATGTCGATGCAGTTATGGACGATGTATTGTAATGGGAGAAGAGTAGGGTTTGCTCATGCGAAGAAGAAAGCGTCGATTTGCATGGAGGTGCTCCGGCGAATAGAGACGGTGGTCGTCGGAGCTGGGATCACGAGGGTCAATGATGGTCAACAAGAAGAAGAAGATGTGATGTATTTGAGAGGGAAGTTTGAGAGGTTTCATGGATCGGCTAATTCGGAGTCTTTTCATTTGGTGGATCAAGATGGGAATAATGGTGGGCAGGAGCTAAGTTTTTATTTCCTAAGATCGCGTTGAGGTTCTTATTTTATTTTATTTGTTAATAATAAGCCATGCATATACTATGCATGGTTTAATCATAATTTAGTTGATGTATATTTAATTGTTACTTTATTTTATGAAATGTTTGGTACTACCGTACTAGAGATATTGCACTTAGAACTTAATTAGATAAACCCTATTGATTAAAATGATGTGGACTACTAGTATGTGAGAGTGGCTTTTTGGAGATCTCTAGCGATAGATCTTTATTGAATTAAGAGAATAAATCACAAATAGTCCTGTAAATATTGCGAATCCCACATTCAATCCTTTATTTTTTAATTTCATCAAATCCAGTCATTTTCGATCGATTTCCACCGAGAAACTCGTGTGCGAGTCACATGAGTGCACACATGGCGGTCATCAGGCAGGGCTTGCTGACGTGGCTTGATATTAAATCACATTTGATCCTGCAACTTAAACTGATCCCACATTTGGTCCTTTTTTGTTCAAAAAATCAAATCTCATTCTCTTCGGTCGATTTTCACCAGAAATTGCACGTGTGGGTCACGCAATGTACATGAAATTTTTCGATGCCGATACAATCGCTCGATTACCACGTTCGTGTGTGCGGAAGCGTGTAAAATGAGTAAACACAAACATACAAGATCTAGGCAAATGTTTATATGTATAGACACACATATATATATATATATGTATACATCCAATATATATATACATAGAGATACGAGGACACTTATATTCGGTGAAGCGTGCCTCGTTGATGTCGATGGGTGTTCGCTGATGAAGATCTGATCTTCTTGCAACGAACCTTGAAGAGAACACCTTAAGCCTCTTGTCTTGCTACTAGTCTTCTGGGATGTGTAGCCGCACAAAGGGTCCGGCCTCTATGTGTTGCACACGAACCGGAAGTCGGATGCTGAAAATTGCCGAACGTGTTCGTGAGACGAAGTACACTATGAACTTCTCTCTTCTTCGGAATGTCGATTTTCAACACTGTATATCACGTGACCCACACGTAAGGGTTTCAATCCAACCCGAAACGGTGGGCTACTCCGAAGTCCGCCCGAAAAAATGTAGGGTTATGGCCTAATATATTCGACCCGAAAAAATCAAAATTGAATTAGCTTGAACCGAAAGAGCCTGAGACCGTCACTTGTATTATTGAATGAACATTTGATAATTTGGGCAATTTAAATATTAGAATTATAATAATAATTATTAAATATTAATATTTTATTAATATTAAATTTAATTTGGTATTAAAAATTATTTTTTTATTATATGATATTATTTTTTCTAGTCAGACGGGCTAGCTCGAGACAGAAGATTTTAAGGTTAGGGCTACAAAATTACAGCCCAATCAGCCCAAACCGAAGTAACCCGATAGCCCGAGTGGGCTGGACCGAAACCGAGTTGGCTGACCCGATTGACATCCCTACCCACACGTACAATTTTCGGTGAAAATCGACCGGAAAGAATGAGATTTGATTTTTTGAACAAAAAAAAGACCAAATGTGGGATCTGCCTAAGTTGCGGGACCAAATGTGATTTAATCTCAAGCCACGTCAGCAAGCCCTACCTGATAACTGCCACGTATGCACGCACGTGGCTAGCACCTGAGTTTCCCGGTGGAAATCGACCGAAAAAGACTGGATTTGATGAAATTAACAAATAAAGAACTGAATGTGGAATCGACAATATTTACAGGACCAAATGTGATTTAATCTCTTGAATTAATGAGCAAGATTGTAAGAAACGAAAATGACAAAAATCAAATGGTCGGTAGAACAATTTCGACGCTATCGTCCACTTACTTTTAATAGGTGTGATTGTCCAAATACTGTCGAATAATGATTTCAAGCACTTGAAAGAATTTTTCGTGTGCTGAACTTAAACGATGCTCCTAAAACGTCTCGTGCCACCTTCTAGTTATTTGAAGACGCCGATCACTAGTGAGAAGGATTTTCGCATACCTTAACTAAAGATGAGAGAAATTCCTATACATGATATGATTTGAAGACAATTGTTATGGATATCTACTTCCCACAATCATCGTAACCAGAAAGAAATTGAGTTTCTTAACCTCAAGCAAGAGAATAATTCGGTTACAATTAATGAGAGGAAGTTTAACGAATAGAGCAAATTCGTCCCTCATCTAGCTAGTACGTACGTGGATGATGATCTTATAAAGTCATCAATATTCAGAAGAGAACTGAGGCCATTGCTAGCTGTGATATTATGGACACAACGAGACTTACATTTTACTAAGACAATAAAGATAAACGTGAAAACAAGCTTAAAAGAATATATGAAATCTTACCTAATCAAGTTTAGAAGAACACAAAATCTTAAAATGTAATCATTACAATGTCAAATAACTTAAAATTTTACAAAATTTAAATATTTTAATCAAATCACTTAAAAACATTTGTAAATTATTTTAAACTATTTAGTATTTACAATGTATTTCAAGACACCAAAAATTAGTTTAAGATATTTTTGAAAAATAAATAAAAATTATTACAAATAACTTCAAAATTATTTAAAGCATTTCAGATTATTTTAAAACTATATAAAGACATTTTAAAATTTCAAATTGAATTTCAAATCATATGTATTAAAATTTATTGTACAACTCTTTAAAATGTATTTAAAATTACTTCAAAAATTATGTTAAGACATTTAAAAATATTTAACATTTATTTCAAATCAAATAAAAATTATTTTAAAACATTTTGAAATGTGTAAAAGGTATTTCAAATCTATATTTTTACAATTTGTTGAATAACTCAATATTTTTAAATTAAATTACAAATTATTTTAACGTGGAATTAAATCTGTATATTTCGTGCAACACTGCCAACACACGGTATGAAACTCTCAATTTTAATTTATAGTAATATATTTTAAAATTTAACGATTAATTAATACTAAAATAATAATTAATTATTATAAATTACGATATAATAATTTTGTTAAGATTTGTTCTTCCTTAAAAATAATATTTTTCTAATCATAATATATTTTAAATAAGAGTAATTTAGAAAAAAAATTAGAATGAGTTTATGATTTATAAATAAATAGCCTAGTTTACCTTCTTAATAAAAAAAGTAATTATTTTTTTGTATATCTATAATTTAATGTATTGATTTTATTTGTATTCATAATTTAGGTAAGCTTGTAAAATTTGATTTGTCTAATTTAACCTTTTGTATTATATTAATGATATTTTTCATTTATATTAGACGTTTTATGTATTAATTGCTTAAATCTTAATACAAAAATTCTTGAAATCAATCATGGATGCTTTTTTTAGAAAAAAAACTTCTGATTGCAATTCGTTTTTTTTTTTTTCAAAATTCAAAAATCAAGCATAGCCGTTCTCGCATTCGCATACCACAATTCATCTTCGGTCGGTTGTTTACCAGGTAGCTTTTCCGTCGTTTTTTTGAGTTTATTTATGAAATCACAGGAAGGTCATTTTTGCGTTTATATATGAAAACACGGGAAGTGTATATCTTCTTGTCGATCATCGAACACACTACCAAGTACTGCGCTTTTTTGTTTATCTGTTTTTTTTAATTTCAGTCGACTCTCAGGTAGGAGATTATTGAAGGGGTGATTTTTTGTCGAAGTCGATCTGGTTCTGCTAGCGTAGTTTATGTAAAGGGGGTGAGGGTGTCGGTTAAATCGTGTCGGGACTTTGAAGAGGTAATCGCAGTCGGGTAGTGTTTGGCTGCGATTTTTGATTTTCCACGAGGTGACGAAGAGATCCATGATGAAAGATTTACGGGCGTACGATTTTATGTATGTTTTTACTTGTGAAGGAATTGTGCTTAGGCGACGAAGATGGAATTTGTCGCCCTTTCTCATAATTCATAAGGCAGGAGCAATTGTGCTTTAGTGTCAAATTTCCGTGGGCTAGGCAGAAACTGGACCTGACAATTTTCTCATTTATATTCTTGGTCGTGTGATTATATTTAAGTCGAACTGGGAGTTATGTAAAGGATGAAGTGTGGCATGCTTTAATCCTTAGGAATGCTTCTAACCTCCATCGAACGTGGAACACAAAATAGCACGACTATATCACGTTGGAAAACAAACTAGCTTCATGAAGCTGACCATTAGTTTGTCATAATACTAGTGTATTGGCATGGGCAGTGTGGGTTAAATCGACATCCCATTGGGGAAAAACTAATACTAAACTAGGGTATGTGAATTTTTTATATTTTGGGTATCATATGTTTAAGCACTCTTTTCATAGTCATGGTGTAAAAAATAGCACAGTCACAGTTGTCGCGGTGTATATATGTATTCTAGTACGTTGTATTTATCCCCTAATTTACACAACAGCTTGATGCATGCATTTGTGTCTATCAATTAGTTTTTGTTGTTTCAACCGTCCGGGTTTGTTAGATTGGTTTTGATTGATAAAAACCACACTTGACCTAGGAAAACCAGAAACACAAATTAGCAAGGACATACTCCAATACCAGATAAAGATGAGACTATCAATTGTTGTGACAAACGTTCTAGTGACATACTACCACTTTCAAAGTCGAGATGAAAACAAAAACGTTCCAAAAAATGCTCCAAAGGAAAGAGTGCGAAAAGTTATCAGCAGAAATATGAGTTGGTTGTATCAATTACATGCTTCATAATTACTAATGTTTGTAACAAAATAAAGCAACTTCTGGCAAAGTCTCGATGAGGTGCTCTCAAACACTCCGAACTTTTTGAAATCCGTTCACAATTTCAACTCTGAAATTCACAGCCTTTGTCTTGTCATACTGACTACCCAAGAATTCTTATTTTGCAAGTTTTTCCATGAAGTACATGACGTACACACCGCAATCCACCCTATCCAAATTCAAAACATTGAACTGTTAAACACAATACTTTTTCGTTTCCAATTTTTCCTGCTTCGGGACATTTTTACTTCCATCATACAGTAGGAAATCGACCAATCGCATCCACAAATTGATCAATGCGACCTGTTTTCATCAAGATCATACACAAATAATGAATCATTTAAGCATCCTAAAAATAATAGAACCTACGATGTTCGACATAAAACAAAAAATTCAAACAAAACCATTTAGTGCGACAGGATAAAAATGTATTCAAACAAAATCACAAACAATTTTGAATACAATAATTCAGGCGTCTTTTAAGCTTTCTCCATAGTCGGGTGTTCTTGGAGATATCGAATCATAGTTAATAAACTATTAGTAAACTCTCATCTTCTTAACCTACCAACTAAACAGGACCCACAATATCAGGAAAGATCCATCCACAACGATGGACCGTACTTCTGAACTGAAAAGTCTGAGAATAATAAAACAATACAACTTAGTCAATATACTGCTTATAAATGTCAATACGGTTTGCACTAATATACTGTTATGAATATAATGTAATGGTATCTAGATTAACTGCTCTTCACTAATATAATGTTATTAACAGTGTTAATATGAGAGCATTAAAAGCGTGTTTTGATAGTGTACATGCACAAGTTCAGTACATTACAACTAGACACAGTGTTTTGATAATACACTGTTTTTGATATATCAAACACTACTAGTTAGAGCACATGATTGGATTACTCATAATTTATGCAAATAAACACTTAAAATGTATTAAAAGAATACAAACAAGTGACTTAATAGAATGACTATTAGGATACTTATTCATAAGCTAATGTACGGGTATCTAGTTCATTTAAAAAAGACAAATATACTGCTATTAACAGTGTTAATACGATAACTGCTGAAAGTGTTTCTGGTAGTGTACATGCACAAGTTCAATACACTACAATTACATAAAGGCGCGACTAAGTATTGCGCAGTGTATGCATTAGATAATGTACTGAACGCTGTGATTTATCAAACACTAGTACTTACACGACATGATTTGCTTATTCATAGATTTCTGAATAAGAAACATTTACAATGTACTATTGGGATTCAAATCATCCAGGGAACATTAATAGATGAAAAGTTACTCTTATTAACATTTTACTTACTAAATCAGTGGCTAAGTCATATTATGAAAAGTACAGCATGCTGACTTTCACAAAATATCGCATATCAACTCAACAAAAACTACACTATTATGAACAGTGTTAGGTAGTCCCCGGCTGTTGACAGTGTTTTTGGTAGTGTCAAAATACAAGTTAGTACATACCGAAATAATGATTAGCATGTAGTGTGAGGTAATAGACATATTATACAAACCTTTTTGACAGACAAAACTTCTCGAGGAAACTTCCCACGACCAATTCCAATCTTGATGCCACTCTGTAAAAAAAAAAATGTAATACACGGTGCTAAAATGAGTTATAATGCTTAAGTATTCCGCTACGATGTTATTTGACTCATTCGCATTATTTGAACAGACAAAAGAATTAGATCAGCCGCTTACGCGTTTTTTTTTCTTCTGAAAAAACTGGTTGGACTGGAAATCATCGTCGCTAACAATAACATGTTCGGACTCTTATCGGAAAGTAGAATTTATCCAAATTAGGTTATATGTAAACGAAAATTAAGCATTAGTCATATACCTTTGCCTTCTTAGTTATTTTTGGCGTGTGTATTCCCACGTTGAATCTTTTCCTTTTTTGTGACTTTAGCACCGTCTTGTTGATGTTCTTTGCAGCAAGTTTCGCGACCTATGTTGGAAATATTTACTTAACTTTAGTTCACTAATATATGAGTATCAACAGGGTTATTATGAGTTAATTGAAAATGGTTTTTGTAGTGTTTATGTTACACGTGTATACAAGACGGTATAACTGAATCTTACACTACCAAATAAAGAAAAGGGTTTGACATAGATTAATGTAGTTTACCCGCTAAAATTAACACAACTAGTATTTTTAAACAAGATACTCATTCAACAACAAATATTAACCGTAGCTGTGAATACCTTTTTCAGTCCAGGCTGGACCTCAGACGTAGTAGCTTCAAATTCATTATTCAGACTTCGTTTGGCTGATCTGGAGTATGCTTCCCGCTTCTGAACTTTTTTTTCAGGGAACCTGAACGTGTTGTCGGAGACATGTTATCATATTAGAAATTTTTTCCGTATTAATTAACCAAATTAACCATGGACAACACATTAATACGAATAATGGACCTATGTATTGGTATGGTTTGTTGACAAAACAATTATCAAAACCTAATTGGGTTCAAATTATCAAGTTAACTACACAATTGTGTTCATACACAACATGTTTAGAATAACAGGTTCTTATAATGCTGTGAACACACACACGCTGAATGTACATATATGAACACACACTCACAAAAGGTTCTGATCATTTGATTGGGTCGAAGCTGGACGCACACAAATTATTTGTACTGGTTCACAAAATAAATAAATCATACATGCAATCATTCCTTTAAATCAAAAAGTATTCAAACTAAAAATTTCAGATTTGAGATGATTAAAAGAACTATTCAAGAACCAGAAATCATACATTGCAGTCATTTCGAGAGGTACACTATGCCAATTTCAAGTTAGAAACAGATAATTCGGGTTCTAGTTGTTTTCCAGATTTCCAGGACCCAACTCAACTGACAAAGGCTGTATAAATCAATCAGTGAGTATGTTGTACAACATGTTCCAGTCAATAAAAAGGTAAATTTTCACAAAATTAAAGAAAACCATTCATGATAACCTTGTGTGATCGGAGAATAGGGTCATTCACTATTAAATTAGCAGTTTCCTCATACACTGCAATATAAAAAAATTGTGTAATACTTGATGCATACTTTAAGTTATAGACAATGTGTATGAATTAAAAAAACTGAAGAAAAAGTTGCACTAATCAACTAATATTTCCTTTATATGTAGGACACTACCTTAAGTAGTACATAGTATTCCCTCTGCCTTGTAAGAGTGTAAACTTTTCTGGACACATAAATTTACAAAAATATTATTTCATTTTCTGACTAAAAAGTAAAGGGTTAAAATGTATTTTTAAGTCGTAAAATAATATACGTTGTTAGTGAAGTTTAAAAAGTAAGTAAAGTAATGATAAAATAGTATTTTAATGTGATTTTTTTTTTGAAGTGTGTCAACTTTTCCATTGTAGGACACTCAAAAAAGAAGTTGTTGCAACTATTTGAGGTGTGTCATCTTAAGCAAGTAGTTGCTTCCATATGTGAACTACACTTCTTTATAAGATGTCCCAATTGGGACTATAGTTGTTAGTTCTTATATTATAATAAAAGATTCTGGAATCAGAGAACACTTAATTAAAGCTTAAAAAACTAAACATTTGTATCAGAAAAGTGAAAAGGATTTCAACAACACTAACCTTGAAGAGTGGCAGTGTCTCCTTCTAACCGGATAATTTCCCCAACAACATTATTGTACCCAATAAGTACTAGTTCATACATAGCAGCTCCTGTCATACCATCAGCAACAACGACATGTCCAGACACCTATCGGAAACAAAATCCAAGACATAAATCAAGTAGCTATTCAATGCTAGCACATAATGTATCCCTGTGTTATCTAGCTTTCTGGTTCGCTTATTGCATACTGAACATGAACGAGAAAATCAGCCAAGTAAACAAAAACTCAAATGTCACAATTATTTGTATAATACAAGGGATCAAGTCAGATTTCATAGCGTGTAATTGAATAAAAACAGATGGATAAAAACTCAAACAACGACACCGATATGGATCTGTTTACAATACTGGACATGGAACAAAGCAAATCAATCAAGCACTCGGATGAGGTGATATCGGAAAATTCAGATGAAAACAGAGTCGGCACACTATGCCAAGAACCAGAAAACAGATTTGAGATGATTAAAAGAACTATTCAAGAACCAGAGATCATACATTGCAGTCATTTCGAGAGGTACACTACGCCAATTTCAAGTTAGAAACAGATAATTCGGTATGAATCAAATCCCAAATCCAAAAACCTAAATAAGGTATGCAATCTATTCATCCAAACTTTGCAATTGAGTAATTAAAATCAGACAAATTACCTTAACACGATTACCTTCTAGGTTTGACAGGAGGAAGAATTGCAAAAACGGCGACACTGCCGGAGAAAACTAAAATCTTCAGAATGAATGGGAGGTTTTGCGTTTCTGGTATGCGTGATTATTAGGTGATTATTAGGTTGGCGTTATATGTGTAGTGTATTGTTATGTTAGTTATATGGAAAGATTAAGATTTAATATGATACGATATTTTTTTTTTGGTAGTGTCTCCAATATGGTAAGTGTATAATTAAAAACATCAATTAATAAATATCATATAATTATTGAGTAATGAAATATATTAATCATTTTCAGTAATTAAAAGGGTTGTTTGGGTAATTCTTGTTTTTTTACAAATAGTGTAAAGATTGGTCTTAATATGTATTTTTGAGTAAGATATTTACTTTTTTTAAAAATCCTCCTTTAAATAATTTACTTGATATAATTGTTTATTTTATTTTTAATAAAGTGTAACATTTTCTATTAAATTTCGAAAAAAAATACACATTTCAATAATATATAGAACAAAGTGATTACAATAAAATTTTATTTCATAAGATACCAAAAAGGAAAAAGCGAGACAAAAAATGTTAAAGTTTTTAGATTTGAGTTATTAACTTAAATCCAATTGAACTAAACCAAACTTAATCGAATTGAACTCATTTATTTTTATAAAATGAATAATAATTCATATATATTATTAAATATTTTTTATATTTTAATATGAACTATATTGTACGTTTGAAATTATTATTATTTTTTTTATAATTTTATTTTGAACAAAAATGAATCGTTGAATTGAATTTAAAGAAAAAAAAATCTAAAAATATTACTCTAGTCATTTTGTAAAATAATTTACATTTTTATTGAATTGTTGTACGATAATATGCATATACTAAAATATATATATATATGATTATTGTAAAATTACAATTTTATTATACATTTTCATTTTTCAATTTTTTTACTTATATTTAGTTAGTTATTTTATTATAATATATATTTTTATATTTTATTTTTTAATAAAAAATTAAAAAACAACATTTTCTAAAATCTTGTGTCAAATAAAATATTAATAAAATTTCGAGGCCGAAATAACATTTAATTAATTATAACAAGCTCTAAGTAAAATATGAGAAAAACATAATTAATTAACTTTACAAAATGAAAAAAATATTGTTTTATTGTACTAGTAAATAATAATAATAAAATACAAGTATTTGAATAGAAACAAAAAAACCAAAATCAAAGAGAAAGCAACTCGGAGCATTTCCAGTCTTGTCGAGTCCTCCGCTGCATCTTCCCTTTCAATTAACACACACTGTCACACACACACATATCACGTGCTCAATTAATGGACGCGCTTTCGCCGGCGATCAAATCACTATTGTTTCCGCCGCCGAGGACCCCTCGCTCCGATCATGCTCTGCTCTCCCTCGGGTCCTACGAGAACTCCGGTTCGAAGCGGAACCCCGTTCGGAAGAGGATCGAGTTGAAAGCGCAATCGGGGAAGCAGGCGGGCATTGACTTCAGCGATCCGGATTGGAAGTCAAAGTATCAGAACAACTTCGAGACCCGTTTTCGCATCCCGCATATCACCGATGTCCTCCACGACGCCGTTTCGTATCCATCCACTTTCTGCCTCAAAATGAGGTATCCGCTGAGACTTTAATTGGGAATTGCAGTTCAGTTGATTCTGATTCTGATTTTTTTTTTGAATTGTATTCTTATTTCCTGAAGTGGTTCTAGTTCGTGTTCGTGAGTTCAATACGCTTCTGGTTTTATTCTGAATTCCGTTAGCAGAGTCATGTACTTGGCTCAAAAATGAGAAAAGAAAACAAAATAATTGGGACATGTGATTTATCGTTTGAGAATGTTTCAATAACAAATTGCACATTCCATTTCAATTTTCAGAATTAATTAATTTGAGATTATGTTTCAGGACTCCCGTGAGTCCCGAATTTGCCGAAGGTTATCCATCAGATGAGGAATGGCATGGTTACATTAACAACAATGATAGAGTACTTCTTAAGGTACATGATCGGTTTACTGCAGCATGTTTCAAGTGATATTATGTTTACTGATGGTTTATTAGTCTTTGATCAAGTGGACATCTGTCATTTGATTTTAATTTTATATCGAAATGTAAATATATATTAGATCAAAAAGGTTAGGTACCCAGGTGATCACACAAAAGCTTAGAAACATAACTAAATGTTGCCCCTAGCTAAAGTCTCAATCTCGGTTAAGACTGTTGGAAATATGGCAAACATGGGCTTGTATACATTTGTTTTGATCTTTGCAATGATTCCGTCCTTGTGCGTGATTGTCCCTTGGAGAAATATGGATGGTTTATTTATCATTGATCAGCTGGACATATGTTATTCATATTGATAGGTTATTGAAGTCTATTGTTTTTCTCTTCTCTTCATACTTGTTCTAGATTTTTGCCAAGTCCCTTTAATTTTCAACTTCACAAGATACTCACATCTAAGACAAACTGGACAGTCCGGGAAATAGATATATAATTGGCACTATGTGGAGTTATTATTCATAGAAATTTCAAATTTGTCAGCAAACTTTCTCTATTTCGAGTACCGACATTTTTTTTAAACTCTCTCTGAAAAAGTTTATATCCAATTTTGGGTTTCAGGTGATACATTATTCTTCTCCAACTTCTGCAGGTGCTGAGTGCATTGATCCAGGCTGTACATGGGTAGAGCAATGGTAAAAAAAATGTGTTGATCAATTCTACATTTGTGGATTCATAAATATAGAAATAGGATCATCCAAGGGATATGCATTTTTTAGTATGTTGATTCAATACAGAATCTATAATGAAGGAATATTTTCTCATTGTATCTAACAGTTAGTTATCTACATCACAATACTTCAGGGTTCACCGTGCCGGGCCCCGAGAAAAAATATACTTCAAACCAGAAGATGTAAAAGCAGCAATTGTTACTTGTGGTGGCCTTTGTCCTGGTCTCAATGATGTCATTAGACAGGTATTTCATACACAAACTAGTGAGTTTTACAGTCGCATTTGAAAAAGGTTTTACATGCTCTATTTCAAACTAAACAGCAGTAAATAACTATAGGTGACCAACATGGATCTTCCAAATGTTTTTCTTACGTTCATAGGCTTTGCCGCTTTGGGCTTATATAATTTCTCTTAGGATACTAAAATTATTGTTGTCTTTCTTATAACCTTGGATGTTTATTCTTGTGTGATAGCAATCTCTATGGAGGCTAAAATGCTGTTTAAATTCTAATCTCTATTTGTGTTCGTCATCACTGCAGATAGTGATCACCCTTGAGATATATGGCGTGACAAAGATTGTTGGAATCCCCTTTGGTTATCGTGGATTTTCTGACACTAGTTTGAGCGAGATTCCTGTGAGTATAATAATCCAGTTTTGTTAAGGTTATAGTGTATATTATTATGTTGTGCAAAGTTAATCACATATTAGCATTTAGAATGTCAATCTGAAACTTGTGGCCCAAATGGCAGTTTTTTTGGTGTAGAAATTTGCCTAAAAAATTCCTAAGAACTTAAAATATGTACAGAAGCTCCTCATATGATAATCAATTAATCATCAAATAATATTATCATGGCCCGATAGATAATTTTTAATAACAACATTATACATTGTGCATTTGTGCTTCATTTCCGTCCCTATATATATCTGGCAACAAGACAAATAATAGAATATGCTCTCTGCTTAGTACATTTATTAATAATGTACCATGTATCCCTTAATCCCTTATTAGCTATTATCTCTATTTGACCAGTATAGATTTTTCCTTGCCAAGTTGATTCTGAATACATTGTCATTCTCTGGGGCGGAGTTAGAAGCCTATAAGAAACGAGTCGTAGGGGCTGAACTATTTTATTATTACATACAGTAAATACACACATATATTAGTAGGGGGCAGGGGCTAAACATAAAATATATAGTACTCCATTTTGCATAAAAAATAAGAACAAAAATGAAAGAAAAAAAATGTCAGTGGTGGCTTAAGCCCCCAGAAAGCCTCAAGTGGCTCCACCACTGGTCATGCTTATGCAATTTTTTATTGATACTGAAATTAATATTCAAAATTTGGGTTCCTGGTAAGAAAAAAGTCCATAGTTTGGCCTTTTCAGTACTAAAACCCTTGCCAATTCTGTTCATTGTCATTATTAAATAAAATATAAAAGTCGTAATACTTTTGCATCATCAGGTGATGATTAAATAATCATACGAGACTAGAGAGTAGAGTATAGTCAGTTGAGGGTTGAGGGATATTTTAGTCATAAAGTTGAGGTTTTTGTATAGTCAAGTGAGGAAAATGATGATTGAATTTGTGTTGTTACCTTTAAAATTTTCGGTAGGTGCTTATGACCCATGGCCCCATAGCCCTCATACACTTTTCGTGCATATTTTTTCAAATTCTCGATATTTGATACGTCATTTTCAGCTATCCAGGAAAGTGGTCCAAAATATCCATCTCTCTGGAGGAAGCTTGCTAGGAGTCTCACGTGGGGGACCAACAGTTAGTGATATTGTTGACAGTCTGGAGGTATGTTGTTAATACTTTCACCTTGTTTGTTTGGCATGATTGTTTTGATGCTTATTTAAGAATGATGGCGCAGGAAAGAGGGATAAATATGCTCTTTGTTCTGGGCGGAAATGGTACACATGCTGGTGCCAACGCCATACACGAAGAGGTTTTAGACTACTATTAGTTTTATACTTTAGTTTAGTTCATTGCTTGACACACATTCTTAAAGTTACTTTTTTTTGTAAAGGAGCAGATTACTCGATTATAATACATAATGTTCATTACAAATTTTGAAGAAATATAAATCCATATATTTTTCTTTCAAAAAAAAATTATTGTCCCCCATTTTATAACAAACTGTTTTATTGAAGGAAATTGACGTGTCATTACTATTCTAATATATCATGTAAATATGTTTTGAGTTCTTTAGCGCGATAGTGCCTTCCATCTAGTTTGTTAAAAGATATTTACATACTTTATGTTCACTATCAGTGCCGCAAAAGACGATTGAAGATTGCTGTAGTTGGTGTGCCAAAAACCATTGACAATGATATCTTACACATGGATAAAACATTTGGTTTTGATACTGCTGTTGAAGAGGCCCAAAGAGCAATTTATTCTGCATATATAGAGGTTCAAGTTCACACTTCTCTTTGTATTATTCCCTGTCCCAAAATATATGTGGCCTTACGATTTCAAGGCATAATTGCTTATAAGAATACAGGGAAAGATATAATACTTATAAAAGTAAATAACATAATGTTTAGACTTAAATGGAGGCATATAAGTCATTTTATAGTATTTATGAATACTTCTGAAGTTTTCTTACTCTACTTTATTATTGGACGGATGTAGTTTTATGTTTATCATTAATAAGGATTTGGTTTTTCAGAATTCATATTTTTTTGCAATGATTATCTCATAAATATGGCAGGCACACAGTGCTTATCGCGGCATTGGGATCGTGAAGTTGATGGGTCGTAGTAGTGGGTTTATAGCCATGCAGGCGTCCCTTGCTAGTGGACAAATTGATGTATGCTTGATTCCAGAGGTACACCTCTTCCCTAACACAACCTACCTGAAAGTTGTATTTTGAGGCCCTATTGACCTGGTAAATGCTTATTTTCTCCGGATTCCATCAGTTACAATTTAATCTGCATGGACCTCATGGTGTTTTGAATCACCTAAAGTACCTGCTTGAGAGAAAGGGCTCTGCTGTTGTCTGTGTGGCAGAGGGAGCTGGGCAGGTTAGTGTGAGAGCAGAGCATGGTTTTCCTTTTACAATGTCAAGAAGAATACAGTATAATGCAAATATCAGGATGTGTGAAATTATATTTTTCAAATGACTGAACATAAAATAAAAAAATTGTGGATTGATGTGGTTGTTTTAATCCCCCCAGCCATATTGTCTTTGTCCTACCAATGTTAAAAAAAATATTATTACAAAATAGTGAATTCATGATTTGTATTTCTTAAATATATCTGTCGTAGAAATTGTCACAAGATGTTTAGATACTGTGATAGTTATACTATGTAACTATGTAGATAACTACAGTGTAAACTATGTGCCTCTATTTCAAAATGCTCCTAAAAATTAACTCCTGCCCACTCCCTACCTTGTCCTTTCAATTGCTCAGTCTTTCTGGAAGAAAATTGCTCCTGTATCCACTGTATTGGAATTTAGCCTTAACACATTTCTTGGTCCTGTTTTTCTGTTCAGGATCTTCTTCAGAAAACCAATGCGACAGATGCATCGGGAAACATTGTATTAGGAGATATCGGCGTCTATGTCCAACAAGAGGTTCTTATTAACCTTTCCCCCCCCCCCCCCCCCCCCAACACACACACACACACACACACACACACACACACACACACACACACATATATATATATATATATATATATATATATATATGAGAAACATGAATTGAATATTGTTTGCATACTTATAGTTTTGTTTTCTTTACGATGATCAACTGTTTAATTTGGATTTCGCCAAGTAACATCCGTTCTATACTTTTCAGACCAAGAAGTTTTTTAAAGGTCTGGGATTTCCAGCAGATGTAAAATACATTGACCCCACATACATGATCCGTGCATGCCGTGCGAATGCATCAGACGGGATTCTCTGCACAGTTCTTGGTCAAAATGCCGTAAGTCCTTGTACTTACTAGTCCCTTTTAATAATAATAATAATAATGATGATGATGATGATGATGATGATGATACATGTTATGTATATTGTTAGGTTCATGGTGCATTTGCTGGGTATAGTGGGATCACGGTTGGAACATGCAATACTCACTACGTCTATTTACCCATTACTCAAGTAATTACTCAGCCAAAGGTTGTTGACCCTAACAGCCGCATGTGGCACCGTTGCTTAACTTCAACAGGACAACCCGACTTCATCTAAATATAGAAACCTTTACCAAAGGTAATTTATTAATTTATGCTCTTAGGGAATCGGATGGCCAGTTTCGTGATTTTCCTGATATCTTCTTTTAAAGTGTACATCATTGGCATGTCCATTCAGCAATGGCATTCATGTTTGGTAAATAAGCTTCAAGGATACATTTTATTTTTTGTGATTTTATCTGTGAGAAAATCACCTCATGAAACAAACCCCTTTCCCTACGGATTGGCTTATGGTTAAAGCTGTTGTACTACTAAAATAAAAAGGTTGACACCTTAAATAAATAAATCATGATTTCTTTGGATGATCATACTACAATCATCACATCTGTATTAGATTTTTTATATAGTATAATTCTTTTTTGCCATTTTCTCTGTGGAAGTGTTTTTGTGATAAGGGTTTTATCAACAAATGCATAAATCTGGCTTGAGGATTATTTTACTCCGAAACGTTTTGGTAATTGTAATATGTCATAATACTCCCCCACAAGTTGGAGCATGATATTCGACATTTGCGGATGAACTAGAAATTGTAGCTTGTTTCTTTGTTTTCCAAGAGATTGGAGAGTGGCCGAGGAAAACAAAATAAGAATGTCCAGTCAAAGGGCATGCGGCTAAATCTGAATCAAAGTACACAAACACAACTATACATAATTATGACTTGCAAACAACCTTTCACGGCAAAAAAATATAAAAAACAACTTATTTTTTGAGAAATGTAATTACAATTACTTAAATTTTCAAATTAAAATATATTTTTTACTTTTTATTTTTTTGAAAAAAATAAATTAAAATAACATTTTTTTTCATAATAAGTTTTTCAAATATTTGAATCGGAAGTAGTACTGCACTACTGTTATTTAATTGGTAAACTGATGTGTTTGTTTATTAGACTATGTTTATCAACAACCTAATTTTTTAATAAATTATTGATTTCACTCTCCTTCACGTCATCAACCCACCACTCAATTTAACTTTTCACTTTTTATACTTCATCCACAATTTATAACCTACGAATCAATTTTAATTTCTCATTTATTATTCTTATTAAATAATTATTTAATATTATTGATTTTAATTATTTTAAAATAAATAAAAATGTAAACAATATTAAATTATTAAAATAATTCAACTAATAATTATAAAATAAAAAAAACATAAATTAAATAAACTACATTTTCAATAATAAAATTAAAATTACACAAGTTCAAATAATAAAAATACAAACATGTGTAAAACACAACAATAGAAAAAAATGCAAAAGTAAGAGAAAATAGAAAAAAGTAAGAGAAATAATTTGGAAGAGAAAATAGAAAAAATAAATTGTGGGTGAAAGTATATGAATATTGGTCTCTAAGAATAAAAAAATATAAATTTTAATATAATTATATTTATATATAAATTAAATATAATGTTAGATATATAGCATTATATAATACATTATATAAAAATTAAACAAATAAAATATGTGGGAAATAATTTTTTTTTTTAATTCTCTTTTTTGTCTTTTGTGCAAGGGGGGGCGTAATGGGTCACAAAGTCACGACTCAAGAGGCAAGAGACACGAGTGTCTCCCATTTTCATAGAAAACCGGAGTCAACATACAAAAGCCGAACCGGCCATCTCCGTTAAACCCTAGCATTTGCCCTTTCCACTCTCAGTATATATATTCACACTCAAAACCCTTCATCTTCATCAATTGGGAGAGTATGGAGAATTGCATAGCTCGAGGCATCTCGAACCTCACTTCAATCCAGCCGCGAGATCTCTTTCCCAAGCACATTCGATCCATCCATGCGAAACCTTGATCTCTCAATTCCCCAACTCTGGTAATTTCAATTTCTTTTCGATTTTTGATTTCCATTGTATAAAGATTTAGGATTCCATTTTCTGAAAGTCTTTTTTTTTTGTTGAACTTAGGAATATTAATTGGGTATGAATTTGCAGCGATTTTCAAATCTTCGATGATAAAAAGTATACACAAAATTAATTGTTTTTATATTTATCGATTTGGGTTTCAAGGACAGGGTTGAGTTTCCGCCACCACCCATCTTTGAGGTTCGCTAATTGTCGGGCAATTTCTTCCGGGAGAAATCCGTATGACAAAGACGAACGTGAACCCGAAACGATTGTGGAAGATGGATCCCCCGAAGAGGGTTCTTTTGTTGACAATACACTGCAACTGCTTAAGTTCTTGGAGGAGTTGGATATAAAGGTAATTTCCCTTGCACTTTTAAAATTTTCTTATGCTGTCTTGGTATTTGATTTGATAGTTTGATGTTGAATTCATCTAATTGGAGATTAATAGAAAGGTGTGGTTTCTGTGATGAGTATATTCAACTTTTTTAGAGCATACCAATGCTCGATGCAACGTCGACCATTGTGTCGACCCTGAGCGGTTAGCTGAGCAATCACATTTTCTATTTAGAAATTTGCCTTTTTAATTTTATTTTAAAATATCTAATGTGAGTCTTGATGTTTCAATCTCATGTTTCAACTAATTCAAAAATGATTTTTGGTTGCTGTGATGAGTACATTCAACTTTTTGAGAGCGTAGCTCGATGAAACCGTCAACTATCACGTTGATGCTGAGCGGTTAACTGAGCAACCTTAACGTCTTTTCTAATCAAATGGGCTGATGTTAAGTTCATGTCTTGATGTTTAAATTTAAATTGTTTTTTTTTACAATGAGTATAATATCCATTATCCACTCACAAACTTAATACATTAATGAGTCCACATATTTTGTAATGGGCTTGGAACCTCATGTATCAACTAATTCAAAAAGGTTTTGGTTGCTGTGATGAGTATATTCAACTTTTTGAGAGTATACCAATGCTCGATGAAACGTCAACTGTCATGTTGATCTGAGCGGTTAACTGAGCAACCTTTATATTATATTTTTTAATATGTTTTGGCCGATACCTTATTTTATATTTTTTTAATATGTTTTGGCTGATACTGTATTCTTCATGTAATTTTGTATGGATTTATTATTTGAACTATAGGATTTTTTTGAAGTCAAATATTGAATATCAGAATTAACAATTGAATTATGACATTTTAAACTCATGAAAGTTGAATATCATATTTTCAGTTTGATTTTGAAGAAACATATCCACTTCTTGTGTTTGGTGGTGGGGCTGCTGTAGCACTTTGGTTTGCCGTTTCAATCCTTGGAGCTATAGATTCTATTCCTCTGGTGTGTACTTTTCTTTTCGTGCATTTGTGTGCCTGCAATTCTTTTACTAACTGATTCGGTTTCAATTTGATTGATTTTAGTTGCCAAAATTGTTGGAACTCGTCGGCCTTGGTTACACAGTGTGGTTCAGCTCACGCTATTTGATCCTCAAGGTTTGCACCCCAAACTACATTTAATTAATTATCATCAACATCCTAGAAGTCATCATATCTTACTCAAAATAAATAAAATTTTCAATTTTACATACTTTTATGAGTAATGATTCAAAGAGTCGATTTTTTTAAATTAAAAAGTGTATAAATATTGCTTGAAAATATATGAATTTAATTGTTTTTGTGTTTTTAATGTTGCATGTGGATTTTTTAGGAAAATAGGGATGCGTTGTTTGCTCAAGTTGAACAGGTAAAGCTTGAGGTGCTTGGTTCAAAACATGATTAGCTGCTCAAATTAAATTTTGTTCAAAGTGTATCTATGTACAAAATAAATAAATAAATGGTTGCACAGAAGTATGAGGTTTGTTGGCGTTGAGTTGATGTGTTGTAACAAAGTGTCTTGTGACTATTGTAAATAGAGTTCACTAACAACTTATATTTCATCTTGATTTTTTTAAAGTGTTGGAGGCAAAGAAACGAGCGAATCATATGGGAGGAAAAGAAACGGGTGTTGTCATCTACTTTTGAGGGCATGTTAGGGGTTGATATAAACATATAAGCCTTTCTTTGAAACTTGTTGTTTTACTCAAAAGTGTTATCTCGTTTTATAAACTCGTGAGTCGTTATCAAGAGGAGTAATATTATTGGCAAGGGTAGTAAGCTTGGATTGATTATAAAAAGTGTATAAATCAAATAAGTAGACAAGTAGTAGCCAACGGGGTTTCAAGATTTGAGAATTAAAGTAGCAACAGGAATTAAAAGGTGAGTAAACAAGTTCTTGTCAAAGGGGAAGAGTAGTTAGTTTCAAGATTTGAGAATTAAAGTAGCAACAGGAATTAAAAGGTGAGTAAACAAGTTCTTGTCAAAGGGGAAGAGTAGTTAGGGGTGGGGTAATATCAATTGAAGTGGGGCTGAGACTCTTGCATGAAGGGTTGTTGAGATAAGCCCTTCGGTCTAGCAACGAGATTCCCACGGCTTATTCAACAACGGGGCCCTATTGATTGCTTGAGGCAAAACAATAGAGCCGAACAACGGGGGCCCTATTGATTGCTTGAGGCAAAACAATAGAGCCGGCCACGCACAACTGTGATTAGGCCTAGGAATAATTGACTTGGCCAAACAAGTAAAAACAATAAATGAATCTACCGAGTAAGAGGGACTTGGTCCGTCTTCTCTTCAAATAAAATCTCTACAAACACATAAATATCAAAAGATAAAAACATGTTCAAGCCAAATAAAAACATAGAATCAAAAGTGATCGGATTAGAAAATAGATTGTACCACAACGATCTCCTAATCGACACGAACATCGTTTCTACTTGACTCGAATAGAGATTCTTGATGCAAGATGGAGAGCTAAATATCAAGTACAATAAAACCTTTCAAAAATCTTAAAAACAAAAGAGAGAAAATAAAAATAAAATCTTAAGAACAAAAGAGAAAAAATAAAAATGATGTTTTTTTGTTTCTTGGCTCGAATAGAGATTCTCAATGCGGTCGCGCGCGTTGAGTCTTCAACGACGCCACGACGGGCCGCCCGCTCGCGCGTTGGGCTCTTTTCTTCTCGGCTCTTCGGCTTCGTCGATTCTTTGTTCGTCTTTCGTCCGTTTTCGCTCGTTTCCACTCCTCTTCTTGTCTAAGCCTGTTCGGACAATAAAACACCAAAAAAAATGAAAATAAACACAAACGACTCTACTACTAACACTAAAATAACTGGAAAACATAGAAACGAACGACACAATAATGGATGAATCACTTGTTAAGCTCTTGCTCTGAATGCAATGTTTGATGTAAGTCAGATTTTGTATTTGAAATATTGTGTTCTTAAATTTGAAACAACATAGGAGTACTGTATATGAAGTATGAATTTAAACAACTAAAGTCCAAAAATCAGAAATTGATCGACTTCGTTGCGTTAGGACAAGTGGAGTTAAAAGTAAAGAAAGGCAACAAAAGATCACATCAACGTCTATTATTAATAGTACTACATTATTATTAGGTTATGGACTACGTAGTAGTAGAAAAATAAAAATAATATATATATTTATATGGGAAACGACAGAAGAAAAATCCAAGCGTGCATCCAATTTCAATGTACCTGATATATTCGTTTTCCTAGACCAGTCAATAGTCTTCCTTACCTACTTCTCCATAGTTACTGTAATTCGTATTTTCTGTGCCCTTGCTTCAAACATTTGTTTTAAACAGTAGTAGAGTAGTCCATAATAATATTACTCTCGCCTCTATTTAAGAAAATACTACTACTACTTATTTATTTATTTTTATTTTTATATATATATATATATATATATATATATATATATATATATATATATATTCTTTTTTTTTTTTTTACTTTTTTACCTATTTTTTAAACAATACTCTCAACTATTTATTTTATTAATTTAAAAATACATTTTTACTTCTGTTAGAGATATATTACATCTGTTCCAAACGAATGATAATACTTCATTTGTAATTTACAAATATACTACATCTGTTCCAAACGAATGATAATACTTCATTTGTAATTTACAAAAAAGTAGTACCATTGGTTTGGTACAGAGGTAGTATATCACGTCAATTCGATAAAAAAAATTGGACTCACATGTATATTGGACAACATTATCATATTAACAAAATATTTTAAAGTGTTATTGATTTAATTTTAACTTGACATTTAGGTACAAAGGTAGTATATCACGTCAATTCGATAAAAAAAATTGGACTCACATGTATGTTAGACAACATTATCATATTAACAAAATATTTTAAAATATTATTAATCTAATTTTAACTTGACATTTATAGTGGGTAGAATATATTATTCAATAACTTCAATATTTTTGTCAAAAGATCAATAATTTTACTTGCGCAATTTGTTTTCTCCGTGAGGGAGTATGAGTTTAATAATAAAAAGTATGTTAAGTACAATATGTAAGTAAATAAAAAAATTAATTGAAAAAATAGTAATGTAAATATAAATAAATGTTTATTGAGATTATAAAATTTTCAAAATAAAAAATCATTTAAAGAAAATAAAATATATAATTCGGAGTAATAATTATTTAAGGAGTAATATAATATGTTTGCAAGTTTTTTGGAAAAATTCATTGCGAAATAATTAAAATTATATTTTATTCTGTAAAATGAGTTTATGTTGTTATAATTATTTGATACAATTATTTTACATAATTGTAAAAAAAAAAAAAACTTATCCTTTCAATTGATTTATAAAAAAATATGAGGTCTTTAACCAAACACATTTTAATTTAAATAATAATAAATTTTATTTTTTTCAAACCATATTTTATTACTTTTAAAAAAATTCAAGCAACTACTTGTAAATTTTAAAAACATTTTTCATATTTTATATATTTTTGAAATTATTTGAGCTTAAACATAAATAACAATTAATTCGAGATAATATATATATATATAAAGGATAAATGAAATTACACAAAAGGGGTGCCACCCCCAAATGGGAAGTTGCAAAATTAACTACCAAATTCTTGCTACTAGATAGTCCTTGAAAAGGGATGAAAAAAAGAAGTGTTGGGGTGAAAGAAATGAATACAAATCTTCATCAAAATAACACAACATTTATTCCATTCCCCAAAAGTCAAAATGGAGCCGAAAAAGTTCGATGATGAGGCTTCCTCTTTGGATGTTGATGAGCATCTACAGCTCTACATAACTGCATGCCAAAATATAACAACCATGTGTGTGTGTTTAAATATGGCAAATAAAACAAATTATATCATGTCTCAAGATCACAATCAAAACATATACACTATATATGCACACGTGGAAGGAACATCATAGATATGGTGCAACATTCTATGTTTAATTTGGTCTCACACATGCAAGACCGACCCGACCAAGAGCGATAATTCGATAAATACATGAGTTGATAGTATATATTTTTCATACCAATTAGTTGGCTCTCTGTCACATAAAAATAGTCATGACCTTAAAATTGAAAAAAATGTTGACAATAATTAAGAGAGGTAAAATTTATGACTATTTAATTCAACATAAACCCTAAAATCCACAGTACACACACACCTGTCTATGCTTCTCCTTGAGCTTGGCATTCTCTTCAAGCAAGTGTGCAACTTCTAACTCTAGCTCATTTGTATAGGCCTGCTGCATATATATCAATAATTATAAATTAACAAAAATACTGTGATAAAAAGTACTCCAAGTAAAAGCAAATATTGTTTCAAATTCAAAATTCATAACAGTACTATTCTCAACCAATGAATAGTAGTATAAGTTTGACCAAGTCAAAATTAGCAAAAGGTTGACCGGGTCAAACTCCAATTTCACTACTTAAAAAGAAAAAACAGAGAGGAGAGAGTGTTGTTGCAAGGGAACTATACTTTCCTGCTTTCGAGCTCTTGAGCGAGCGGCGGACTCCCGGTTCTTGATCATGCGCTTGTGCCGCCGTTCTCCGCCTCCGCCGCCGCCGGGGTTCATTTCGGCGTCCTCCGCCGGGAGCCTCTTCTTGAGAGAGGAGGAGCAGGGGACGTGGGGGTTATGCGGCGGCGGCGGCTGCCGGAGGACCATCGAGCTCAAGTGGTGCGCGGCGGAGTTGAGGGTGAGCACCGTCGGCGGCGGAGTCGGGGAGGGCGGCGGCGGCGGCGGGTCGCCGGAGAGGAAGTCCTGGAGGAAGACCCGGCGGGAGGAGGCAGAGGAGGGGTGGAGGTGGGGGGTGAGAGTGCTGATCTCCCTCCAAACTTCGTCCATCGTCTTGCCGGCGGCGGCGGCGGCGGAGGAGGAGGAAGGAGAGGATGACCACATTTGGAAGGGTTTGTTTAGTTTCTATATTTGTTGTGGTGAATATAAATGTATAATAATAATAATAGTAACAAACACACACTGAGAGTGTGTTGTGTGTGTTATTTTATCTCGGGAAATGAATGAAAGAAGAGTGGAGAGGTGTACGGGGAGAATAGCTTTGTCAATTATGTGCATTGTCATGTCCCAGTGATAGATTCAATCATACATACAGTAGAAGTACTATATATATATATATATATATATTTTTTTTTTTTTTTTATTATTATTATTATTTGTACACTTATGTATCCCACTCCCACCGCACCGAGACCAGCTTGCTTGTCTGCTTCTGGTAATATTTTTCCAATTACTATTTGCATCTAAATTGTACATGCAACTACTACTACTAGCCACTCACTAGTCACTAGAGAGGTTATTAATTAAAGAACTAAAATCAAATCTTTTTGTGTTGATTATTTTCAGAATGATTCTTTTCTATTCGAGTTTTCGCGTAACTTCTTGAGTGGTTATTTAGGGAAGTCTTCGGTATTCGCGTCTAAATTACACTTTAGAAAAATAATTAAACATTGAGCGAAATAAAATAAAATTTATCGAAGAGTTTACAAAATGCAATTGCGCGTTCTCGTTTTTTATTCCTCTAGAACAAAAAACTCACAAACTATTCTCTTCATTTTTTGACTCACAAAACAGTAAAATATTTTTAAAATTCTTAGATATAAAAAAAAATATTTGACTCTGTTTATAGGGTAGCGAATTAACAAATATGGTAAACTCTAAACATAAAATAGATATATGAGTTTAAATCACAAAATGACTTATCCCGACACTAAAATAGATATGAGCTTCTCTATAAAAACACCAGGTTCGTATCATTTTTAATTGTCAACTCTCATTTGCTCGATTTTTTAGTTCACATTGATTTTTTCTAGACTTGAAATCCTTCGATTGGTCTTCAATATTTCCACCGGTTGATCATCTTTTTGGGTCTCGTCTACTTAAAACATCTCTCAAATCATTTCTTAAATTATTCACTTCTCTCTAGATCACTGAGAATCCAACCTTTTTCTTCTTCTCGGAAACCAAACTTCAAATCATATCTTTGTTTTACATTTTTCACTTCTCTCTAGATCAATGAGAATCCAACCTTATTTATTCTTCTCGGAAACCAAACTTCAATTTATATGAAGTTCGCCTAAACTTACCTTTGATTGCAACCTTCTTTCTATCATGCGACCTTATACGCAATGCCTCAGCTCACTGGTGTCGTCGGCCACACCAATATCACGACCTCTTGTCGTAATGTATAGAGTGCAAAATTCGAGCAAATATCATTACAAACTTGAGAATGACTTAACGTTTTGGCGTGGTTCGAATTTATATTTTAAGTAACAAAATGAACAAAAGCAAATGTTGACATATACTTGCAGTACCAAAACCAAAATTAACACAATATTGTAATACCGTACCATTTAAGAGATGATAAAAAAAAAAAAGTAGCTAATCGTATATGCTAATGCCTAACAATTTGTGGTATGTCGCCTTCTTTAACTTTCATTCGACTATACGAGTTATTATTATGATTACTCAACTCGTATTGAGCTTAGAAGCCTTGGAGTCAGAGGATAAGCAAAACAGAACAAAGCAGCCACCGCCTGCACAACAACACAATAAAATGAAGTATTTTGAATAGGAAAAATGAAACATGTATGATAATAGTGTTTTGAGTTATAAGTACCCGTATCTTAAGCCGGTGTACATTGAAGATTTTCTTCAAAGGGTGCGAAATATAATCTAGAAGATAAGACCTGTAGGCATCTTTAGCCAACTTGTACAAATCACGGTTGCTCAAGACCAGATTTACCTGTAATCACATGAATATTCACAGTTATTAATTAATCGTAATTCGTAATTCGTAATTCAACATAATTAAGCAATCACGGGTTGTGGTAGATGAACTACAACAGAAAATGCAATCACAAGATGCTACCATGTGAGATCGAATGTTTGCTATCTTCCTCTCATCAAACTCGTATTCTTTAACGCGCACTTTTGCAGACTGCAGATTTCAAGTGAACAACAAAATTTAGGGAGCATCAAGAAGGAAGTCGGCAAGCATTTATTTAACGAAATATAAATATTAAAAATATATTAAAAACCCAAAAAAGAAATGTCTCGACTCTTGCTATAAAACTACCCCAAAATCATAAATCGTTTTCTAAATTTAGGAATAATAAAAGATATTTACTGCAAAGTCGACTCTGTAATATATTATTTCCTAAGGAGAAAAGAAAAATGGATGTACCTTAAGGTATTGAAGATACTGCAACTCTTCTGGAGTCAAGAAAAGCAGAGTATTTGCTTTAGTGCCCTCCTCACTGGCTGTGTCACGGAGTTTACAAATATATCCCTGATTAAATTTTGCGAAAAAACACAGGGTTAGGGAGACTCATAAAAGAGTGTTACAAATAAATACCCAATAAAATATATCCGAAGCGAGTTTATGAAGAGGTGAAGTATTGAGTGTTTTATGGTAATTGAGTTCTCGGAAAAAGGATATACAGTAAACAAGTTCGTAGTTAGATACTCACCTCAGCTTCATAAGGTGGATCATATTGCAAAACCCAATCCTAGAAATAAAGCAAAGAGAAAAATCAATCACTGAAAGCATTATAAGACATAAAAATGTAAGTGTAATTGCCGAATTTTGAAAAAATAAGTAAGGTAAGTTCACTGAAGGCAAAGCAAAGCATGTATACCACTGAAGGCATACGAAGACCACGTGCAGCCACATCTGTACACAACAAAATACCCTTTTCCGCTTTACAGAACTCAGAGAGGATTTCGGCTCTTCTCTCATGCTTTTGCTTGCCATTGATATCATGACAATCAATGTCACTGTGCCTAAGAAGCTCCGAATGGAACACGACGGAATTGCAGGAGGAGAAGTAAACTATCACTTTTTTCTTCTTCACATTCCTCTTCAGAAAGGCGTATAGGAAAGCAAACCTCTTGGCACTTGGAACCACACAGTAGCCTTGCTCGAGCTGTTCATTAGGGACCTACACACGCTCAAAAGGATAAGGGAATCGGCGGTATAAAAATAGTGGGACCCAAACATTATCAAGACATAACAGCTGTAGGATAAAAGTAAAAAATGATGGAAGCGGGTTTTGCTTACGTTTACCCTTCCTTCATCTACGTCAATAGAGATGTGACTTGTCTGCAATGAAAACCGCGCAAGATCCTCAACCTGGAATTCGTAAATATAACTTTATTATTTAGTTCAATCCATATGTTATTATTTGACACAAATATCACAGTATACTGTCTTTCACTTTAGAAACTACAAATACCTTTGTTGTTCGTGTGGCAGAGAATATAGCTGTTTGCCTCACCTGCATGGTAGATAGTATATCAGATAACTCACAAAGTATAATATATGTATGTACATATACAAATTATATATAGTGTTCAAACCATGGCGAGTAAACTAAACCCATTATCTCTATTATTTAACTTGCACAAAAGTTGACACTATAACTAAAACACGAGCATTAACAGTGAATCAATCCAAAACCATTGTCTAAGCTTTGGGTTTAAGTACCTTAGGCAAGATTTCAATGATTTGCTTCATTGTCTCCTCATAATTAGCTGCCAAAATCCCGTCAGCTGCATGAATAATCAAGCACTGCATGTCCCAAAGTTAACATAAAAAATAATAGAAAAATGAGTTAATTCTGAGATGAAAATGAAAAAATAAATAAATTGAAAGTTTCTCACAAACTCATCAAAAATCATTCAAAATTAAAATTGAAAAGCAAAATACGAGCAAGCATAGGCTGACGATACATGCTTATAGCAGCAGTGGATCATTGTCGTCAGGGTGAATATTACTAGTAATTAAATCAGGACTCCGTTAAAAACTATATAAAAAACATACCTTTAGGTTCTCATAAATAAAGCCTTCGGTGTTCTGAAGATGGTGAAGAAGCCCACTAGGCGTTGCCACTAAGAGATCAACTCCTTTGACAATTCTCTCATTCTCAGCTTCTATTATATGGGTCGAGCTGCTAATTACGAGCCCCAGTGTTTGTGAATGATACTTCAGAAGCTCTTGTGCAACATAATGTGTCTGTTATATACATTAAAAGATCAAGAAGAGTTTGTCTCAAGAACAAATAAATTATGATGGTTAAAATAATATTATTATAATGGATGGTCTCAACTCTCAACACACGGCTCATTCCACAATAGACTTAGTTTTCGACTTATGCATGAAAATTGAAAATCAAGGAGTGAAACAATACAACCATGTTACCCTTTCAAACGATGACTTTTTTTTCTTAAATGTGCTAAAACATGTATGGTAAATCAAGTCGAAGTGAACAAAGATAGTTGTTTGTTTTGATTTACCCGTAAGGTCAACTCTCTTGTCGGGCAAATGACAATAATGCCCGTCCCATTCCTTGAAGCAATATTGCCTCCGCGGGACAACAATTCCACAGCGGGAATCAGAAAAGCGAGGGTTTTTCCGGAACCCGTCCTTGAAACTCCAAGAACATCTTTGCCTTCAAGTAGTGGCGGAATAGATCTAGCTTGGATCTTCGTAACATAAAAATAAAAACACAGCATAAATTTATTGCTAACTAAAAAGTTGAGTAACTATCATTTAGTATAATGTAGTACAAGTTTTGGAGATGGATATTAATAGGGAAAACTAACTGGACAGAATACACTAGAAGAAGTTGGAGACACAATTCACAACATGGACTGAATTTGATTACATATCCTTTTTTCATTAACAAATATAATGAAATTCAAATTACGGCCCGGCCCGAGTTACAGAGAAATCAAGAAAACCATACAATGACAGAGAAAGAGAGAAATAATTAACTTCGACTGAGTTCGATTACATATCCTTTTTCGATAACATATACAGTGTGATTCAAATTACGGCACACCTCGAGTTACAGAGAAATCAAGAAAAACATACAATGACAAGAGAAAGAGATATTATAACCCTATTGAACACTGTAATTAACTTGGACCGAATTCGATTACATACCGAGTTTCAATGACATATATAACGTGATTCAAGTTACCAAAATCAAGAAAAGCATACGTACAATGAAGAAACATATTGAAGAGTGAAATCAAAATTAGATAAAGACATGAATTTTATATATACCTTGGTCATGAACTCAAAATTCATGTCTTTGATGGCTTTCATGGTGGACTCGGATATGGGAAGCGCAGAAAAGGGTTCGGTACTCATAATCCCGGGCCCACTTTCCTCCTTAACAATAACAGTCGTCTCCATCTTCAAACCTTCAAAATCCTTAATAAGATTCTCGGTGGCATTGTTTTCCATCGCGGTCATTTAGGTGGTTGCGCCGGCGGCGGGTAAAGAGGAATTGTGTTCGTGCTCTGCAAGCGGCGGCTGATTCGTCAAGATTTTATAAAGGATCCGACTGGGCCGGACACTGCGATCGAGCCGACTCTTTTTTTTTTCAATATTTAAAGTATAATTTTAAATAAGGTAGGAGTAGTATTTACAGATTTATTTATGGTATTTTTGTTTCTAAATCTTTTGGTAATTAGATACCAAAAAAAGCTCTTAAAATTCATTTATCACGCCGTGATTAACACTTTAGTTAATGAATTTGGTCATTGAGAGTCGTCGATTGTCGCCAAAGCAGAAAAAAATAATAATGATGAATTTGCATAAAAAAATAAAAAATCGTCGCCTGAGAGATTCGAACTCTCGCGGGGAAACCCCATGTACTTAGCAGGCACACGCCTTAACCACTCGGCCAAAGCGACTTATTGATTGTGTATCGAAACATAATTTATAACTTCTGTATATTAATATCCTAAATCAGGATACATAGATTTCTTATTTTTATATCAAAATTTAAACTAATTAAATTAATATAAATAGTTTTATTCATCTTGATTGATCATGAATCAAGATCACCTGCACGTACATTTATTTACTACATGAACACATATAGAATAATTTATTTAATTCTTGGTTGTTTGTGCTTTGGCTTTGGCTTTGGCTTGTTGATGAGTGCTATGTTTGTATGCTTTGGCTTCGGCAAAAGTTCCGCAGCAAGTGCAGCCGTAGTAGCCACCACCCTTATGGCTATACCCGTACGATTTACTGCAACAACCGAATTTACAAACTTTCCCTCCTCCATAAACTCCACCATGACTAAACCCCCCTGAATGTCCTCCCGCTCCTCCACCACCGCCGGATCCACCACCACCAGCTCCACCGCTGGCTCCACCACCGCCAGCTCCACCGCTTGATCCACCACCGCCGGATCCACCACCAGCTCCACCGCCGTGTCCTCCTAATCCTCCGCCCGAACCAAAAGTGTTTGTGTGCTTTGTTTCATCACCTATATATATGTGTGCGGACAATATAATATTAAGAAAAAGGTCAAAGTTATTAGAAGCTTCATCATTAAAAAGCTCGAACTGTTAAAGAAGTTGAACAACTAGCTTAACGCTATGATATCATGCATGTTAGAAGTCACACATCATTTAAAAATTCGAATTGCTAGAAAAGTTTGATCATCACAACTTGACATTTACCGTATATATTAGTAGCTAGGTTAAATATATTCTTCAATAAAATTGAACTAGCTTGCATGAAGCTACGTTTTAACATATTCACTTTCTCAAGACATCAAAATATTATGTTTATAATGAAAACTCCATTTTCGTACGTGTTTAATCATAATCACAATGCTTGGCACGTACGCTCATAATTAAAATTAACATGTAATTAGAACTTACGTTTTATTTCATCACGAGACACTTCTTCTTCAGCGAGAACTGAACAAAGCAAAACAAGGGCAACGACGATGAAAACTTTAGACTTCATTTTTTTTTCTCTTTTTACTCGGAATTTTGATTATGAAAATTTTATGATATGGAAATGAATGGCGATGGGCCCTTATTTATAGGCATCAAGAGGTTGATCGACCTATCGATCTCATGAGTCCCGAGGGAACAACATTGATGGCGAATTTTCGGCTTGTTCCGCCGATTGCAGAAAAGCTGGTGAGATTGTTTGAAGCTTTTCTTCAACGTTTGTATGTCAGCATGCAGCTGTTGGTGAAGGTGACATTAATTTTCTTGATAACAAGTGGGAAAACAACAAAGTTTTGTTTCAATATTATTAATGTGCTTATACAAAGTGTATTAATTTCTTACCTAAATCATTTATTTCATGTTTATGTAAACACTTGTTTATATAAAATGAAGTTAGAGAATGATTATAAAATCACCGATAATTGGTGAGTAATGATAATACTCATATTTATAGTTACAATAGAATCTCATAATTAAGGAAAAGATAGACGCAAATCAAATAATATACTAATCTTAAATATAAAAGATTTATCTTATACTAATAATCAAATCAATATGATTTGATTATATTTATTTCCTTAACACTCCTCGTCAAGCGATGCGTGGGTTGTGTTGAATATCCCACATCGGTTGGATATAGATCCTAAAGCTCAAATATAAGTTGGACAATTTTATCACCTTAATAAGGCCTTTTAAGGTGTTATTGGCCCAACTTTGACAGGTTGAGGCCTTTTAAGGTGTTATTGGCCCAACTTTGACAGGTTGAAGACAAACGCGAAGCTTGTAACGCAAAAACTCGAAGGCGAGGCGCGGTAAGTCCTTGATGAAGAGTGAAAACGGCGACAGACTTACCGAAAGAGACTAAAAGAGCTTTCACAGCAGATGCTGCGGTATGGGCTGTGGCATGCTGTTGCCAACAGACATTGCGGCAGGGGTTGTGGCAGGTGTTGCAGTAGGAGGTGCAACATGGGCTGCAGCAGGAGTAGAATGCATCGGCGCTGCGGCAGGAGGAGGCTACGCTGACGCTACGGCAGGAGGAGGGAGGAGGTTGCGTTGGCGCTGCGACAGGAGGAGGAAAGAGACTGCTCTGACGTTGCGGCAGAAGAAAGGAGGAGGCTGCGGCTGCGGCAGATTGACGGTACGACGGAGGATACCAATCTGACGTACAAACAAAGAACACGACGGAGGATACCAGTCCGACGTGAAAATAGTGGAAGCGGAAAAAAAGAAAAGTGGGCGAGAGAAAAGAGAAAAAAAAAACTAAACTAGGTTTAGGACCGGTGCTCTAATACCATGAGAGAATGATTATAAAATCACCGATAATTGGTGAGTACGATAATACTCATTTTTATAGTTACAATAGAATCCCATAATTAAGGAAAAGATAAACGCACTAATCCTAAATATAAAAGATTTATCTTATACTAATAATCAAATCAATATGATTTGATTATATTTATTTCCTTAACATGAAGCTTTTACATGGGACACAAAGGTGAGATTTTTTTTTATATTTTCTATGTGTGATTCAAATCAATGATCATATATTTTTTTCGTTTGTCTTGAATCAATGGTTATATTCATTAAAAAAAACTTATTCTTTTTTTTTTAATTCAAAAAAATTACCTTTATTTTTCATTTTTTTTTTATTTAACTATAGATTTTATTAATTTATAAATACATTTACCCTTATTTTTTTCTATAAAATGGATAAAAGAAGTAATACCTCTATCTCATTGTGATTTTACCTTTATAGTAAATTATAGAAAATATACATGATAATCAATCAGTATGAGACAAATATAGTACTACTAGTATCTATCTACCCGCATCTTTTTAAATTTCGTGGTACGGTTACTCCCGTTCCCGCGAATGTTTGCCGATTGATAACTGTTTTCTTGTTTGACCGTAAATTATTTATGATAAAAAATATATAAAAATTATAAAAAAAATACTAAAATAAAAATTATCATATAAAATTTAACTACTATACAAAAAATTATTAAAAATAACTAAAATAAAATTTAACTACGTACTTAGTATACAACAAATTGTGAAAAAATAACTAAATTAAAATTTAACTACGTACTTAGTATACAACAAATTGTGAAAAAATAACTAAATTAAAATTTAATTACGTATTTTTTTGTCTGTCCAATAAATATGATAAACAGTATACAAAAATTATGAAAAAATAATTAAAATAAAATTTAACTATTTACTTTTTTATTTTTATGTCAGTCAATAAAACAGTATATTTATTGAGAGTGTTTTATGTTTTTTAAATACTCACTTAATATTAATATTATGTTTTTTAAACATATAATTCATAAAATACTTAAAATACTTTTGATTTTGTTGAAAATTCATGTATTTGGTAAATGAGTTTTGCCACCTTAATATTAATATTATGTTTTAAACATTCATAAAATGCTTAAAATACTTTTTATTTTGTTGAAAATTAATTTATTTGGTAAATGAGTTTTGCAACCGAATATTTAAGCCGGAGAATGAAAGGTCGAAATATTGTCTGAGACAAAAAATGATGCCCGGAAACTGAAAAAATTGAGTACCGAATAAATTATTCGGTGGACAATCTCTTGCATTTTCGCTCCCCCAGGCCCCCTAGACCCTTGGAGAATTTTGCTTGGGGTTCTATAATTTTCTGCTACGATTCATTGCTTACAGAACTGCGCATATGAGCTTAGCAAAGGTGAGTGCATTTTCAGCTATTAAATCATCGTTCAAACCAAAACCCTTTTCAAGAACAACTATAACTTGCTCAGATTTGGACAGCCTTCTCTCCCAATGCCGAACCCTACACCCCTTCAATCAGATTCTATGTCAAATGATCTCTACCGGGCTGATCAAGGACACTTACGCCGCGAGCAGAATCCTCAGTTTTTCCTGCGGCTCCCCATTCGTTGGCATCGACTATTCTCTCAAAATCTTTTCCAACATTCAGAGCCCAAATGGGTTCATCTGGAACACGATGATGAGGGCCTTCGTGCAAGGGAACAGGTCACGTGATTCGCTCATCCTCTACAAATCAATGTTAAAGAACAG
Organism: Euphrasia confusa; assembly: GCA_954870475.1. Taxonomy (NCBI): domain Eukaryota; kingdom Viridiplantae; phylum Streptophyta; class Magnoliopsida; order Lamiales; family Orobanchaceae; genus Euphrasia; species Euphrasia confusa. Next base: position 27,683,791 of record OX940968.1, on the reverse strand, counting down.
TTTTTTGCACATCGATAGCTACACTTACCCCATCTTGATTAATGGGTGCTCTCTCGGTTTCTTGAATTTCGAGGGGAGGGAAGTTCACGGTCACGTGGTGAAGATGGGTTTCGAGGGCGATGTGTATGTGGCGAACAATTTGATTAATATGTATAGTGTTTGTGGGCAGGTGGGTGATGCACGAGAGGTGTTTGATGGAAGTCCTCGGGTCGATTCGGTTTCCTGGAACTCGATGCTGGCTGGGTACGTTCAAATGGGAAGCGTTGAAGAGGCAAAATTGTTCTATGCTCGAATGCCTGATAGAAATGTGATTGCGTCGAATTCTATGATCGTGCTGTTGGGTAAGAGTGGGAGAGTGGGCGAAGCGTGTCGATTGTTTGATGGGATGGAGAAGAAAGATTTGGTTTCGTGGACTGCACTGATATCTTGTTACGAGCAGAACATGATGTATAGAGAGGCTCTAGATCTGTTTTCGACTATGTATAAGAATAAAATTAGGTTGGATGAGGTGGTCGTAGTGACTGTGATTTCTGTGTGTTCGCATTTATCGAGTTTAAGAACAGGAGAATTGATTCACGGGTTGGTTTTGAAATCCGGTTTGGAATCTTATGTTAATCTCCGAAATGCTTTGATTCACATGTACTCCACGTGTGGTGAGGTGTGGACTGCCGAAAAATTATTTGACACTGGTAGTTTCTTGGACTTAATATCTTGGAATTCGATGATATCCGGATACATTAAGTGTGGATCGGTTGAGAAGGCTAGAGAATTATTCGATAGCATGCCCGAGAAGGATGTTGTGTCTTGGAGTTCGATGATATCAGGGTATGCCCAATTTGATAAGTTTTCCGAGACTTTAACATTATTTCATGATATGCTTCGTGAAGGTGTTAAGCCTGATGAGACAACTCTGGTCAGCGTCGTTTCAGCGTGTACACAACTCGCAGCACTCGACCAAGGCAAGAGGTTAGATGCTTACATACGGAAAAATGGGCTGAAGGTGAACATTATACTCGGTACAACTCTTATTAACATGTACATGAAATGTGGAACGGTAGAGAATGCTATGGAGATCTTTCATGGGATGGAAGAAAAAGGCGTTTCTTCATGGAATGCTCTAATACTCGGCTTGGCTATGAATGGTCAGGTCGAGAAATCACTAAATATGTTTGAAGAGATGAAAAAACAGAAAGTAGCTCCGAATGAAATAACTTTTGTGGCAGTTCTTGGTGCCTGTCGACATATGGGTCTTGTAAATGAGGGCCGTCGATTTTTCGATTCTATGGTGAAGGAATACGAAGTGGAACCCAACATTAAACACTACGGATGCTTAGTTGACCTTCTTGGACGTGCAGGGCTGTTGAAAGAAGCAGTTGAACTAATCGACACGATGCCTATGGAGCCAGATGTTGCTACTTGGGGCGCTCTTCTTGGAGCTTGTAAGAAACATGGCGACAAGGAAATGGGAGAGAACATAGGAAGAAAACTCATTGAGCTTCAGCCTGAGCATGATGGGTTTCATGTTTTGTTGTCAAATATATATGCTTCTAAAGGTAACTGGTCGAATGTCCAGGAGATCAGAGAGATCATGACCAGGCAAGGCGTGGTTAAAACTCCTGGATGCAGTATAATAGAAGTGGATGGGGTTGTGCATGAATTCTTTGCTGGAGATATATCACATCCGGAGATTGAAAAAATAGAGGGAATGTTGGAGGAAATGGTTAGGAGACTAAAGAGATTGGGTTACTCACCTGGTACGAGTGATGTTTTACTTGATATAGATGAAGAGGAGAAGGAGACAAACCTGTTCTTACATAGCGAGAAGCTTGCGATTGCATTTGGACTTGTTTCAACGGTTGCACCAACACCGATTAGGATAATTAAGAACTTGAGAATATGTAGTGATTGTCACGTTGCAGCGAAATTGGTATCTGAAGCGTTTGATCGTGAAATCGTAATTAGGGATCGCCACCGGTTTCACCATTTTAAAAATGGCACTTGTTCTTGCATGGAATATTGGTAGCAGAATCAGTTCTTTATTCATCCTCGTGGGACTCCAGAAACATGTTCTCAATGCCGCAAGGTTACGTGGGCGGTGAATGCTGTGTGAGACAAATGTACAGGTTCGTTCACATATGTTTTAGTTATATTTTAGGTTAAGTAGACGACGCTTGTTTTTTTTGGTTCAATTATTTGTTTCTGATAAAAAAGAACCCTCTATGATTAACCTATTTATGAAAAAACGAGCTAACTTGCTAACTTGAAGTTACAGAAAACACGAGTAGTTAATTTCTCAAGGATGACTGCTGTTTTTCATTTTTCCTGAAATAAAGTTATTTTTGAGTGTGTTCAGGCTATGCCTTTGATGTGTATATTTTGTAGTTTGTACAAAGTTACGTTGGAATGTATACGAGCATGTTGGTTTCATTTTTCATCATTTCGTAGTTTGTACATATGCATAATGTGTGCATCGTAAAATGTGGATCATGCCAATTGATAAATTTATCAGTTGAAAAGGATCCCGATTAATGGACTAATGGCGATCCAGTTTTGTACTTTTAGAAGTCTAAATAGTGAAACACTATTAGGCCCGATTTCACACGGTGTAACTTCATCGTGACTGTCTTGATGCGTGCACTACCTTCAATGCATGAAATTTGCATCTATATTTGACTATAGATTCGTGAATAAATTACACTGAGTGACTTGGAAATTTTCAGGTACGAAAAAGAAATCACACATCCAATCTCAAGCCTTATGGGTGGAGAACTTGTTCGTTGATTTTACTGCTTGTTATCTATCGACTGGAGGTTTGTCCCTTATGATCGATTTTTATAAACAGAGAAATGATCAGATCCTGAGGGAAGAAAATGAGATCGACTTTGCTATTGTAGCTGCTTGCTAGCACTCTTCCTCTCCCTCATTCTAGCCATGCTTGTGAGATCTAAAGGAAGCATTTCGAAATCGAGACGAAGAAATTCAATATCTGAAACAAGAACTAGAAAAGGACGCCAAGAAATCCAACATGAAGGCTCAACAGTACATGTCAAGAAGAAGAAGAAGAAATGCTCAATTTTTATGTGTAATTTTTTTAATGCGCTACTTTCCATATTTTTAAAAAAAAAATTTATGATAAATTTCTTTTTTATGCACTATAATTTCACTGTTATCATATTTTTTTTATGGTTATTTCATGTAAGAATCCACTATATCAACATTTTTTTTATAAATTATGTTATATACATACATTTTGATCAGTAACATTTTAAAATTTTCGACATACCTCTTACTCTGCTTTAGTGGAACCCATAGCTCGGTTCCTCTTACTCCGACTCGGAGGATTTCAAATCTGGACCTGCTGATCATTCCATTTGTCGTCTATAGCCTCATTATCATCGTCATCATCTGCAACGAGCACCGAATTACCTTCCTCACTTTCTTGAGCCCGTGCACTCTATTTCTTGGTTTTTGTTTTATGCACTATTTTTTTATGTTTTTGTTTTTATGCTCTATTTTTAGCTCAGAAATCTTAAAAAAAAAAAAATGGAAGAGGAATGAATACACACATGGTATGAATTACAATTTTTATTTACCAAATGTATTTTTAGACACAATATAATTGAAAATAAAATAAAAAAATATTTTTACTGTATGTAATTATTGATATTAATTTAATGTGTAATAATTTTAATTAATAAATTCAATATTAAATAAAAAATAAATTGTAATACTAATAATATTTCTACATTACATACAACCTATTAATTATAACTTCAATACAAATCTCCAACAAATTCTGATAATTTAATTGAAACTTTACTATACCTTTGATTGATTCTTAGGCTCAAACATTGGAAAAAAATTCAACATTTTAGCGGCTCACAAATACTACTTTTTTGATATTTTATTTTTCCTCTTTTCTACTACTTTTTAGTCAAAATTGCTTTCGGCCTTACGTCGGTGACTTCAATAATCTTAATTATATTACCTTTATAATCTCATTTTTATAAACTTTATTATTGTATTAAAATATCAAAATCATATTTCTAATTAATATCTAATTGCTACAAAATAATTTGGTAAATTATCGGATTTTCGAATATAAATACCAGATTTTGCTCTAATCAAATATATAGGGGGTGAGACAAATAAAAATTTACAATTGCAAACAAAGCTAAATCATGGCCGGCATATGCAAAATTGAGAAGACAGAAGTCGAGGATGAAACTTTCGATTAATCGGTGACAATTTCGAGCTTCCTCGATTTGAAGCGGGTAAGTATATTTTGTTAATTTATTTAAAATAAGCGAATAATATGGTTTCAGTGAGTTTAAATCAAACATTTTTGTACTAGTAAATTGCTCAATAAAAGGAAATTTGTTTAGAATTCTCATGTTTTGCTTAAACATTATAATGTGACTTCTTTGTACTCATAGACCATAGGTAGATTAAGAATATAAATTTAATATTTTATTTTCTTTGAAAATATCTCATTATTTGAAAATACTATGTTTCATTATTTGACATACAATCAAAAAAGAAATACCCTTTTTTTATTCATAGTCATTTTAGTTTTTCTAACCGTTTACAAATTAGATGTCCGTATATATTACTACCCCATCCCAACTATATATGAGACTATAGATGAGGTGATCCAACTTATATATTACTACCCCATCCAAACTATATATGAGACTATATATGAGGTGGTCAATTGCTCTTTTATTTGACCGTATCACTTATAATAAAAATATATATAAAAAAAATTTATATTATAAATTTTATTTTAGTATTTTTTTATAAATAATAAACGGTTAAACAAGAGAGCAATTGAGCACCGTGCATATAAAAGTAGTATTTATCATTTTTGTAACTGTGATTTTGTTTAAAAGGTAATTTTAAAAATATTTATGTAATTTAAAGTACTAATTATTATTAATTATAAATTTGTGTAATATTTTAAAATTATTCTTTTTATTATAACATGGTGGGTAGTTATTTATTAATCATAAATGTATTTTAATAAATATTTTATTTTATTTATAATTATAAAATTAACAATACTCAAATTAATAAAAAAAAATTAAAAAATTACACATTTGAAAGTGTATTTTATGCAATTTAAAATATAAAGTAATAAAATAAACTACTTTTTTTATAAATATTATTTTAATTATATTTTTTAATACAATTAATTAATTAATTTTTTCAAATAATGTGTCAAAGTGATATTTATTATAAATAAGAGGACTTAAAAGAAAAGAGACATTCTCAGATCTTATATGGAGTATATTAGTAAAATTAGAAGATCAACATTTATTATAAATAAGAGGAATTAGAAGAAAAGAGACATTCTCAGATCTTATATGGAGTATATTAGTAAAATTAGAAGATCGACATTTATTATAAATAATTGTAATATATTTATGTTATTTATGCAAAGAAGGCAAAACCAGAAAAAGAAAAACGTGACAGCTCCGTTGATCCGTTGATGGCGAGTTGACGCCACGTTCATATTATTTCTTCAGAATCAAATTAATAACATAACCGATCCTTTACTTGTTGAATTCAATTGATTTGATTTTGATTTTGTAGCGAAAAAAAAAAACCCACCGATTATCTCGTCGGGCCGGGCCGGGTTTTTTGATTGATTCTTATTGAAGAAGACGACGGAGAAGAAGAAGAAGATGTTGCAGAGAGCTGCAAGCAATGCGTATTCATGGTGGTGGGCCAGCCACGTTCGTACAAAGCAATCCAAGTGGCTCGAACAGTGCCTCCACGGTAGAATTTCATTTTTATTTTTATTTTTTTTGTGATTAATTAAATTTTTTTGGGGATTGGAAAAACCATAAACCCTAATTGAAAATCAAATCTCGTAGATATGGAAGAGAAAGTGCAGAGCATGCTGAAGCTTCTAGAAGAGGACGGAGACTCGTTCATGAAGCGGGCCGAGATGTACTACAAGCGGCGGCCGGAGCTCATCGCCACCATCGAAGAATCGTTCAAGTCCTTCCGGGCCCTCGCCGACCGCTACGACCTCCTCTCCCGAGAGTTCCAGAACGCGAATCACGCTATCGCCGCCGTCTTCCCCGACCAAGTCCAGTTCGAGATCCCGGACTCCGACGAGGACGAAGGCCCGCCCGACGAAATCCATAAAGCCCGACAATCGGCCCACGCCCCCCAGGTCCCCAAGGCCCCGAAGAAAAAGCTGAAAACAGTAATCCACAAAGGGTCGAACTCGAACTCGAACTCGAAGCAGTCGAGGATTAAGAAATCGATCAAGCCCGAAGTGAAATCGGGCTTGACGGAAAACGAGGCGGTGGAGGAAGTGAAGAAGACCCAGAAAGAGATCCTGGCCTTGCAAACGGTGAAGGAGTTCGTCAAGAGCTCGTACGAGATCGGAGTCGACAAGTACTGGGGATTAGAAAACCAGATCACGGATCTGCAGAAGAGAGTGTCGAGTCTTCAGGACGAGTTCGACATGAACACGGTTATCGAGGATGACGAGGCTAGAGCTCTGATGGCCGAGGCCGCTCTTAAATCCTGCTTAGAAACCCTGTCTATGCTGCAAGAGAAGCTGGAGAAATCGAAGAGTGAAGCGAATGTGGAGGACGGTAGAATCGAAGCCATCTGTCTGAGGGTCCAGTCGATCAGGGAAAGATATCTGGCGAATGAAGGAGGAGGATTTGATGGGTCGGAATTTTCTCGGGATTTGGAGGAGAGTGAGGTGTTGCTGGATTGGGGTTCGGTGGAGAATCTCACGGTGACTCAGATGGCCGAGAAGGTTGACCAGCTGGTCAACAAGGTGATCGGGTTGGAGATTAAAGTGTCGACCCAGACAGTGCTCGTGAACACGCTGAGAACAGAAACAGACGAGTTGAATAATCAAATATGGGATTTGGAAGAAGAGAAGGAGGATTTGATAGATGGCACGAAGATTTTGGGTGATAGGGTGAAAGAAACGGAACGGATGCTGAACAAGATCCAGGGTTTGAACAAGGATGTTGAGAGGCAAAACAGAAACCTCCAGAGGAACTTTGACGAGGCTCGTTCAAAGCTCGAATGTCTGTCGGAGAAACTAAGCAGTGTGAAGCCGGATGAAGAAAACCCGACAGATGATCAGGAGATCAACGGTCAGAAAGAGATGCCGAGTACAGAAGAAAAAGAGGATGTGAAAGAAGTTCGTGTAGATGAAATTCGGGTTCCTGATCAACCATTAATATTCCGAGGAGGAGAAGGTAATAATAGTCCAGTTATGAAAATGAACCATACACCAAGGGAAGTAAATACTCGCGTCGATGAGGAAAATTGTCACGCGAAAGGCGAGACGGAGTTAAAGACAAAGGAGGATGAGGAAGACGAAGACCTGAACTGGCAGGAGATGCTGTTGAGTGGGATGGAGGATCGGGAGAAGATTCTTCTAAAAGAGTACACTACGATTCTAAGGAACTATAAGGACGTCAAGAAGAAGCTTGGCGAGAAGGAGAAGGCCGAAAGTGACAGCCAGATTGACACTGTTCTTCAAATTAGAAATCTGAAGGAAGTAATCCAAAATCGAGACGAAGAGATTCGATATCTGAAACAAGAACTAGAAAAGGACTCCAAGAAAGAAAACACAGAGGCCCAAGTTGAAGAAGAAGAAAAAGAAGAAGAAGAAGAGAAAGAAGATGAGATCAAATTGAAGAACTCTGTCGACCGGCCCGTCTCGAAAGTCGAGGAGAAGCTACGGACGGACATAGATGCTATATTAGACGAGAACCTTGATTTCTGGATGAGGTTCAGCACCGAGTTCCAACAGATCGGGAAGTTCGAGACAGAGGTGCAAGACCTACAGGATGAAGTATCGAAAATCAAGGATAAAAGGAAGCCCGACGGAAGCTTCACAGCCCAGATGAAGTCAGATGCCCGGCCCATCTACAAGCATCTGAGGGAGATCCAGAGAGAGCTTTTGGTGTGGCTTGATCAAAGTGGGTCCCTCGAAGATGAGCTCAATCGCCGATTATCATCTCTGTGTCTCCTTCAGGAGGATATCATGAAAGCTCTCCGAGAAGGTGTGGAGGGAGAAGAGATATGTTTTAGCAGCCATCAAGCTGCGAGGTTTCAAGGGGAAGTTCTGAACATGAAGCAAGAGAACAATAAGGTGAGAGAGGAGCTGAAGACGGGTTTGGAACTCGTGCACACTCTTCAACTGCAGATCGAGAAGATTTTGCAGAATCTGAGTGAAGAGTTTGGCTTATCGACTGAGCAAGGAGAGAACACGGACAAGTCGAGGATCCCGCTGAGGTCATTCATATTCGGGACGAAACACGAGAAGAAGCCGAAGCATTCGATCTTCTCGTGCATGCACCCGAATAAAAGTTACTACCAGATGCTGAGAACTGGGATACATCTCTCCAGCCCAAATCATTGATTGTATGTTTTTTTTTTTTTTTTTTCTTATCTTTACGAAAACAAGTTGGAATGAAAAACCAACAGGAACAAAAACATTATACTGTATGTTTTATTTATCATAGTTTTATTCAATCAAAAAAACTGTTGGAAATCAAGTTTCTGGAAATGGAGTTAGTTCGGTTTTTCGTGTCTTCGATTCTAACTGAACTAAATTAAGCCTCCTGTTCCTTTGCTTTGCCAGTCTTGGATCAGGGACCGCAGAGTATGATTCGGAGTTAGGAGCTTGTGAGTGAGCCTTAAGTTAGTCATGGGAGACGTGTCATGCCCCGTTCTCAGCCACTCGTCTATGGCTTCCAATTCGTACGAAAATCCATCCGCAGCAAGATGCGGATTCTTCATAACATCCTGTGTCAGTTTTGTCGACAAAAATATTACAGTATCTTTCTTCATAACCGAAACATGAAATTCAGACAGAGGAACGATGATACTAACCTGATAAATGGGGCAAAGGAACGCGCTAGGCAAGTTGCTCAAGTCCGTTACGGTATTATCCTCTTCAACCGGAGTCATCAGGTTCGATTCACTGTCGACAACCAAAGCATCTGCTCGTTTCTTCACGTCTTTTATCTCTCTTATCGGCATCGTAAACATCTCCTCCTCGGACAAGCACTTGGTTGCAATGCCGCATAGCTCCATAGCCAAATCCACCGGCCATGGGCCCGCCGAACGGTCCAGGCTCTCGTTCTCATTCAAATCAGCCGAATCCTTGCCTGTCAGAAGCTGAAGCACCAAGTTCCCAAAGGCCTGGACATCTGATTTTATCGTATCAGGTTCGTGAGGATTGTTCAAGCTGAGAGCGATTCTCGATACATTGTTCCGATCGAGGAGAACCCGAGAGGGCCGTAGGTTTCCGTGAGTTCGTTTGGCCTTGTGAAGGAACGCTAGAGCAGAGCATATTTCGAAAGCTATGCGTACTCGAGCGTGCCAGCTCAGACTATTGTGAATTTGCAACGAGTCACTCAGGGAGCCGTTGTGCATGTACTCGTATACGATGCAGTTTAGGTCAGGGCAGAAGCCGATCATGGCTAGTACATTCGGGTGTCGAATCTTGCTCAGAAGATTCGCCTTGATTCTGAAATCTTCCGGAGATTGATCCGAAATATACATTTTAACGGCAACAGTTATGTGATTGACCCGACCCCTATAGACGTCGGATTTCAGCCTCAGGTGATCGGAAATGTCCTCAGTTGCAGCCAAGATCTCGTCAGCCGAGAATTCTCTGAACTCGAATCCGAGGCTGTTCGACTTCGACACTTTCCCTATGGCATCCTTCTCTTTGCAGAACTCGATTCTTCGTTGCAAGACGTCCCTTTGCTTTCTCAGCTTCTCGATCTCCTGAATCGTTTCGGATCTGGTCTGAACCGCCTTCTCGAGCTGAGTCTCCGCGCGTGCTTTGGCAGAGGACGAAGCATGGAGCTTGCTCGTGAGTTCCTTCTGGATTTCGAGAACAGAGCTCAGCTTACTTCTCTTCTGGTCCACTTCGCTCCGAAGCTCGACTATCTCTTCCCTTGTTCTCTCGACCTCTTTATTCAGATGGGCGGTTTTCACCATCTCTTCGTTTCGACACTCTTCAAGCTCCTCAACCTATATAGGAAACAGATTTTTACTACTCTTTGAAAATGAGTTTTTTCTTCTATGGAAACAATTGAGAAAAGATACCCACTCTGATGTTACATATACCGATCGCCCATTCGGCCTTTTCGCATCTTTCTTGCGCTGCGCTCGATTGCTTTCTGTTCCAGTGTATGGTTTCTTGAGCTTTCCTTATCTTGCTTCTCAGAGCCCAGATTCTTTCCGATACATCCTGACGTGGGACCCACATAAACGGAGAATATTACGATACTAGATCATTTACTGTGTCAAGAATCTGAAAATCTTACCGAGTTTTCCGATAGAAATAGCTCCTCCGAGGCTGGGTCGAGCTCTCCTCCATCTCTAGCTAAAGATAACAACCCGCTCACATAGTTCTCGATCTCTCGATTGCACTTGTTCCATTGATGAGGCGAGTCTTCGTTGCTTCTTGGAGAAGAAGCCGAGTCGTCATTGCTTCTGAACGAGGAGGAATGCGAATCACTCGAAACACTTGCTACGTTTTCTGGGAACATTCTTCCAAGCCAGTTCCTTATGCTGTGATTCTTCTCCTTGAGCTTGGCCAGAGTAAACCCCCTGTCATCCTCGATGAACCCTTCTTCCTCGTTTTCTCCTCTCAGGAAAACGAGCCTCCCTCCACATATCACGTACGTCTCGCAGAAATCAGGCTTGTGGCGAACCACGTAAAAGGATCCGCTCATCGAGGCTCTTGATTTCCTGCCCACAAAAAACGGTAACAAGATCCGATTTTTTAAGCATCGACTCGCACGAATAAAAAAAACATTTTACCCCGACGAGTGTTTCATGAAGCCCAACGACATGACTAGTTTCGTTATCCGGAAACTCGATATCATCTCTATGATCTGCTTGTGCAATGGCTGATGATCATCAGTCTCAATCTTGATCACTTCTGTCTCAACCTATTATTACTCCAAGAAAAATAATGTATAGTATATGATTTTATTTATTTATTTATTGTAATAAATATATAGAACACATTTAACCTTGTCACAAAAGGCTATGTACTGGGACAGGATCTTGTTTCTGTTGGCTTCCTCTGTCTTTTCAAGAACTCTTAGCTTCTCCTCATTCAGAGAACTAGTCGGGAGTTTTCCGACTGTGTTTACAGCATACGAATGAATATACTGTATATATAAAGAATGAATATATATATATATATATATATGTATATATATAAACGGAACGAAAAGGAACATTGCTTACTCGGTGTATAAACGTAGTCCTTGCACACAGCGTCTGAGGCGTGGAGGATTACGATTCGGACCCCATCGTTGTTTTCGGACCATTTTCTTAGTGTCCATTGCAAGGTTGAAAAACCATCGTACCAATCCGTGCCAATGGCAACGTACACTTTCTCAGGCTGATCGCTCTTCATTTTGTTTGTTTTTTTCCAAGTCAGATCATGGAAAAGAATGTAAGTCCATTTTCAGAGAGAATGCTACTTTTTTTTGTGTGTTGAAAAATCTTCAAGTGTGTTTGATAACTGTTGGGTTGGGGTAGGATGAAAAAGAAGGAAAAGGAATTCAATGATTTTGAATTTGTGTCACAAAAGTATATTCCATGTTGGAGAAAAGGGAGATTAGCACGAAGTTTACATTGGACTCTTTATTCGCGTGATCAACGCCTTTGCGATGAGGCCAAAGTTTAGGACTTTAATTAGGCCAAATTTCTCTTAACTCTTAGTTATACTTTTTCAAATATTGACTGGAACTAAACGCACTTACGCGCTCGGGAACGACTCAAGTCATTCTTCTGGATAAGCATTTTATTTAAAATTGTTTATTACTATGTGCTTTTGTACCAAGATTTGTCTTGACAACTAGTAATAAGCAAGTAAAAACAAATACGGAGACAGTAGTAAACAATTTATCAAGCAATATCGAATAACAATTACTAAATAGCGATTAAGAAAAACACACTCACACAGAGAGGCGATTAAACTAATAAAGAAGATCATTATGTGAGCTGAAGAATCACTTTTCGATCACAAAGGAAAAAGAAAGCGTTTTTATCGCTTCAAAAACCGAGGATACGTTGTAATTCGACCACTCGGATTATCAATCCGAAGGAGGGCTAGAGTGAGGGGTTTTCATAATCATATTCATTTCAATGTATAACAAGATAACAAGTTGTTCAAGTAAATAATCAAAAGCAAGTAAACAAAGATATATCAAAGGGCTAAATACACTTTGCCACCCCAGGATATGGGGTTTTTACACTTTGCAACCTGGTCGGAAAAGTTTTACCGATCAGTACCACAGGATAAGGCATATTACAATTTACCACCTGCCGGCTGCCGGAAAAGAATATTCAAAGGAATATTCCGGGAATTTGGCATGCACGCTCCAGTTAAGCATGTAAGAGTACAATTAATAATAAAAGAGAAAGTTATTTTAGTATTTACACAATATTAATTAAAAATGAATTGAATCCAAATATTCATTACCAGTTTATTCAAGCCGATTAAAAAATCTCTCATCTTCAAGAACAAAATCCCCAATCTTCAAGAACATGGTTTGAAACTGTTCATTTCTGGAAATGGAAAATCCTAAAGTTCAAAACTCTCAATTCGTATATCCAATTTCATCTACTAATAAGAACCCTAATTCACAATTATCTAATTTCATCTACTAATAAGAACCCTAATTCACAATTCTCAAATACCAATCTTCAATTTTCGCGAAGATATTCTTGGATGGAGAAGACGGGCCCGTACTTGTCGGCGAAGGAGGATCTCCATGGCCCGAATGCTTCGCACCGCACGTCGTCGCCGTCGAGAGGTAACGCCAAGATCCCTCTGGCCTTTGCCTGGGAGTCGCGAACCTCCCGGAGGTATAGCCTGACGGCGCGGGCCCCGAACAAGTTGGCCTCGGGCTTGCCGCCGTTTTCCTCGTAGGCGGCCCGGAGGTGGCCGATGAGGGCGTCGAGGCTGCCCCAGGCGTCGAGGCTTCTCCGATCGACGAAATTTTCACTCAAATAAACCCATTTTTGAAAATTTTCACTCTCTTTATCAGAAAAAGGAGGACGAAATTGCTATCGCCACTCCGTACGGAAGGCAATTCTTCCCTTTTACAATATAGATTTTTTGTAATTAACAAAAGTTAAGCTGTTCAAATTGTTTTTATTTTTGTTTTTATTTTTATTTATTTATTTGTGTTTAAGGGAGGAAGAAGATGAAGAGAAAGGGGAATAAAAAAAATAAAAAATAAATACGGATAATTGAATGGGGGTAAAATTGTAATCAGCTTTTTTTTCTGTTTAAAATTTACCAAAATACCCTCCAAAACGGAATATTCCAAGGCATATTCCGATCCGGCAACTTGTAGGTACTAAATTGTAATATGCCTTATCCTGTGGTACTGATCGGTAAAACTTTTCCGACCAAGTTGCAAAGTGTAAAAACCCCATATCTTGGGGTGGCAAAGTGTATTTAGAAGTGGAGATGAAGTCAAGGAAAACGTCCACAAAATGATTAACTAATGCTTTGGTAAATTTCCAAAGGATCTCGTCCCTAGAGTCGATCCCTTGTAGTGTTTAAGTTCAAATAATCGATATATGAGAAGAAAAGGCCCGATCTATCGGTACTTAATCGTTTAATCTCCGTGTGTGGCACCGTAATGAAAACACACGTTATCAATTATCGTTACTTAAACCTTTAGTTTGTACATGCAAAAACCGAACCTCGAGATGAAGAGCCCCGCACCACGGTAGCTTATCGATTTTAATCTCCAATTAACCTAAACCTCGCCCCACGGAGATTTGGATCAATTGTGGTTCGAGAAATTACACTTAAAACTAAGTTTTATTCATTGAAGCATTTTGTCAAACACTTTGTGGGCATTACCTAAGCTTCATCTCCAACTAGAAATTTTAGCCAACAAAAGCCATGGAAATCACCAACAAAAGCATGGAATCAATAAAGGAAACAAAGTGCATCATAATCCACAAGTCAAATTCTCAAGTCTCATACAAATCCAACACAATTCAATACTAGAAAATGAAAAATAACAACAAAACAAATGAGGAAAAGGAAGAGAAATGTCACGCCCCGACTCCAAAATAACAGACAAAACAGGTTTAAAACACTAAACACAATTAAATTACTAAATTAATAATAAACATTTAATCAAAATTTAACATATAACCCGGAACATGAACTACTAATAATATTCATTGTCAATATACATAACCAACCGAGTATTCAAAATATAAACATATAGCATCACTGTATATAAAGTATATACATATACTGTTACAACTCTACAAAAATCCCTAGGACCCCAGAGACTGACTAACGGGCGGGACACGGCGATGACAACGATCAACCTTGATACCTGCAAAACTCAAAAATCTGTGTGGGGGTGAGTACGCCACATCGACTCACCACTTTACAATTTCAAATAAACAACAAAACACGTTTAATACTAATATATATCCTATCACATTATCACCTCACGTGTCATCAATATCACAACACAAATAATATCACAAAATTTTAATATCATAAATCAAAGCATCAAACATAATCATCATCCAAAATCGTCATACAATACAACTTCAAATACTAATAATACACATGCAATGCAACAAGCAATGCAAGCTACTGTGCAACTCATACATGCCATGACTCACACACCCGGGCCCCAAAAATATACTTCAGAATTGTGCTGAAGTTTAGGCCATCTCAGCCTCTGGACCATCTCAGTCCCTGGACCATCTCAGTCCCTATGCATATGCCATGTCATAATAATGAATGCTATGCATGATTCACACAAACACAATATACACATCTCGGGTCCACACAAATCATACCTGTCATGACATATCACATGTCCCGTCATAATATATACTCCACAAAACTCATATCACATCATAAAGCATAATGTCACACCACAAATCATCACGTCACGTCACATCACATCACAAAACAAGGCACACGATAACATAAAAACACATAATACCCCAGAAGAAGATATCATATACACTCAATTCACATATTCATATCATTAAACAAATAATTTAGGTTACACTTTTACCCACCTGTGTACGTCGCTATCACGACTTCTACAATCTATCCCTCGACTCAGTCCTGTGCCTCGTGTACTCCACTCGACGATGGATCACGTCCTAAACGTAAAATACTTTTAATTATCCTCAACCAAAACAAATTCAAACTCATTAAAGAACTAGTTTATTCAAAAATCCTAAAATCTCATTTCATTTTATGTTTAGTTACAACTCGACTAATTCTCGGACATACCGTATGCCTAGACTATTCTTCATTTAAAATTTGTTCTAACATAACATTTGTAATTCATTCAGTTATCTAATATTTCATCCAAACAGACTTCAATTTCGATACAAGTTTCAGGAGTTATGATCAAATTAACAAAACTACACATGCTTCGCAATAAGTTTATTTATACAGAATTTCAGTCTACTTCAAAGGCTTTGAGAGGACAAAATATTTCAAATTAGTCTTCTGTTGCAACTATAAAGATTAAGATAATTGAGTTAGCTTCTGACTCCAACAAATAAAACAATGTTTCGATCAGCCGTCTAAGAGATATAACAATATTCCTAAACCTGCCCGTACAACCATACTTTCAGCCCACTAATTAACTACCTAGGCTCACCAAGGTCACTCCATTCACAACTGGACATAGGATCCTACATAAAACTTGTAGCTTAAGAAGTTTATTAACATTTACAACAAACTAAACATGAATCGGATCAACAAGTTTCAAGTTGAGTGTGTTTTCGTAAGATTGCTCAAAGCTGTAAATCATACCACGGCTAAAACAACAATTTTCTAAAATAAACTCATAATTTTTCGACTCAATAAATAACTATGAAAATCTACAAGAAACTCAAAGACTTCATTTTACAAACCTTCATATTTTTAATAAGCTTTTACCTTTACCGATAAGGGTCCGAAATAGTTCAAACACAAATATCACATTTCTCCCTTTTTCACAAATCAGCACACCGCTCTAGTTTTTGTCATACCAAAAGACTTATTTAAAAACATTTTACAAGTTCCAAATCAGTCAATACAGAAAGCCCTATCACTGTAGATTTCAAAACATTAAACCAACTTCAATTTGGGTGAAAGGGTCATCAATTATGATCTTAACAACACACCTTGTCCAACAAAATCAGTAAATTTCCAGAATTGCTACAGTTTAGTAGAAAAATCATAATTAATTCAATATGCGCCCAAAAATTACCAAATTTCATATAAATAAAATAGACTCCACAAGGACTTCACAGAAATTTACATAAACGATTTTGGACGAATTAAAGCCACAGAAATCACCCGCAAAAACAGGCTGAAAATACAAACACTAACCAACAGCAAACCCTAACTCTTAATTGCCTTGTTCTACACTTGAACATTGATTCAATCGAAAACTAAACACTACAAGGTTGAGGTTTACCTTATTATGACCAACTTCTATTATTGAAGAAATCCGATCCGTAGCTTGAAAATATATTTGCGATTCTCTCTTTCCTAGTCTTCTTTCTCTTCAAGTGTGTCAGAGCGTTAACTTCTTTTTCCCCTTTCTTTCATAATTATCCTCTATTTAATTTTTACTAAATAATTTAACAAAGGCGGTTTCTCTTCTTATCTACATCATTCTAATAATACTATTGATATTATTATAATAATAGTAGAATTAGTGTTATAGTTTTAGTATTTATCATTTTTAGTACTATTATTATTATTAATAATAATATTATTAACTTATAAATTTTACGGGTCTCACAACCCTCTCCCCCTTAAAAAAAATTTCGTCCCGAAATTTACGTACCGATGTCAAAGAGTTCGGGATATTGCTTCTTCATACTTTCTTCTGTTTCCCAAGTCATCTCCTCGATCGTCTGACTACGCCACAACACCTTGACCATCGGAATAATTTTATTTCTCAATTGCCTCTCCTTGCGATCAAGTATAGCAACAGGTTTCTCTTCTAATGACAAGTTCTCGTCTAACTCCACTGGGATCGTTTCTAATACATGAGACGCGTCTGCAACATATTTCCTCAACATCGACACATGAAATACATCATGTAGTCGTGCTAGCTCTTCTGGCAATCTCAACCGATATGCTGATATACCGACTCTCTCAGTAATCTCAAATGGCCCAATGAATCTCGGAGCCAACTTCCCTCGCTTTCCAAATCTCAATACTCCTTTCCACGGAGATACTTTCAAAAACACTCGATCCCCTACTTCAAACTCTAACTCACGACGTCGCTTATCAGCATAAGATTTTTGACGGCTTTGCGACGTTTTCAATTTCTCCCGAATAAAATCAACCTTAGTCGATGTTTCCTTGATAATCTCAGGACCAAAAACTTGACTCTCCACCTTCTTTTCTCCAGTCTCATTCCAGCAGATAGGTGTTCGACACTTTCGACCATATAATGCTTCAAATGGAGCCATTCCGATGCTACTATGAAAGCTATTATTATATGCAAACTCAATCAACGGTAGGTACTTTTCCCAACCTCCCGTAAACTCCATCACACAAGATCGTAACATATCCTCGAGCGTCTGTATCGTTCGTTCTGATTGTCCATCCGTCTGTGGATGAAACGCCGTACTGAAACTAAGCTTCGTACCCAACGCCGTGTGCAATTGTCTCCAGAAACGAGATGTGAAATTCGGATCTCGATCTGATATAATCGATACGGGTATCCCGTGCAACCTCACGATTTCTGACACATAAATCTGAGCATACTGCTCGAGAGTTGTCGTTGACTTCACCGGTAAGAAATGCGCTGATTTAGTCATCCTGTCTACAATCACCCAAATCGAATCCTTGCCACGTGGAGATATTGGTAAACCCCGTACAAAGTCCATCGTCACGTGTTCCCACTTCCATTCTGGAATCGGTAGAGGTTGTAACAAACCCCCTGGCCTCTGGTGCTCGGCTTTTACTTGCTGACATACTAAACATCGTGCCACATACTCTGCTACTTCTCGTTTCATAGCAGGCCACCAGTAGTGCGGTTTAATTGTATGATACATCTTGGTGCTTCCCGGATGCATTGCATACGCCGAACTATGCGCTTCTTCTAATATATCTTTTCTCAAATCGGCATCTCTTGGCACACACAATCGGTCTCCAAAACATAACAAACCATCTTCTCGGACTCGAAAATCTGATATTTTCCCCTCAGTCACATCAGCCCGAATACTCTCCAATCTGGAGTCCTCCTTCTGTAATTCTCGTATTCTGTCAACTAACACTGGTCGCACATGAAACGTAGCTACAATACCTTCGGTACCCGAAGGGATCAACTCAATCCTCAATGATTTCATTTCTCGTATGAAGTCAACCCCAGTGCACTGTAAACATGCCACTAATCCCATCGACTTGCGACTTAACGCATCCGCTACTACATTCGCCTTACCAGGATGGTAATGAATTTCACAGTCGTAGTCTTTTATCAATTCCAGCCACCGCCTCTGTCGCAAGTTTAACTCTCGCTGAGAAAACAAATATTTCAAACTTTTATGGTCAGTGAATATCTCACATTTTACTCCATACAAATAATGTCTCCACAGCTTCAAGGCAAACACAACTGCCGCCAATTCCAAGTCGTGTATAGGGTAATTGCGTTCATGTGGTTTCAACTGTCGAGAGGCATATGCCACCACTCGACCATTTTGCATCAAAACACATCCCAAACCTTGTTGTGAGGCGTCTGTATAAACATCAAAATCATTTCCACTCACCGGAATAGTCAACACTGGTGCTTGTGTTAATCGACTTTTTAGCTCTTGAAACGCCCTTTCACAATCATCTCCCCATTCGTACTTCACTCCTTTTCTGGTCAATTTCGTCATTGGCAAAGCTATTGTCGAGAAGTTTTGAATGAATCGACGATAATACCCTGCTAATCCCAGGAAACTTCGAATTTCTGTTACACTGACTGGTGTCGGCCAATTCAACACTGCCTCAACTTTTCTCGGATCCACTTGAATTCCTTCTTTTGAAATCACATGTCCGAGAAATTCTACTTTATCCAACCAAAATTCACATTTGGAAAACTTCGCATATAATTTTTCGTCTCTTAACTTCTGCAACACTTGTCGTAGGTGTTGCTGATGCTCTTCCACACTCCGTGAGTACACTAGTATGTCATCAATGAAAACAATCACAAAGTCATCTAAAAACGGTTTGAACACCCGATTCATAAGGTCCATGAATACCGCTGGTGCATTTGTTAATCCAAACGGCATGACCAAAAACTCAAAATGTCCATACCGTACTCTAAATGCAGTTTTCTCCACGTCACAATCCCGGATCTTTAACTGATAGTATCCAGAACGTAAATCAATCTTTGAGAATACCCGAGCCCCTTGGAGTTGATCAAATAAATCATCCACCCTTGGAATCGGATATTTATTTCTGATCGTCGCCTTGTTCAACTGACGGTAATCAATGCACAAACGCCATGTACCGTCTTTCTTTTTCACAAATAAAACAGGGGCTGCCCAAGGCGATACACTCGGCTGAATAAATCCCTTCTCCAACAGATCATCTAACTGCACTTTCAATTCTTTCAATTCTGCCGGTGCCATACGATACGGCGGCATCGATATAGGTGTTGTCCCCGGCACTAACTCGATCGCAAATTCGACTTCTCTTTGAGGTACTGCTCCAGGTAACTCATTTGGAAAAACATCTACAAATTCATTCACCACCCGTATCTCTTCCATTCGTGGTCCCTCCTTGGTTACGTCAATCGCATAAGCTAACACTGCATCACACCCCTCGCTCAGTAACTTTCTCGCTTCAATTGCTGATATTATACTTGTCGGCACAATTCTCCGTTCACCTTTGTACACCAGTTTAGGTTCGTCAGGTATTTCAAAGGTAATCTCCTTCAAGTAGCAATCAATACTAGCTCGATATGTCGATAGCCAATCCATACCAAGGATAATATCAAAATCTTCCAATTCCAATGGCATCAACATCGCTATCATCGGTTTTCCTTCTATCTTAATAGGAACATTTTCAAATATTTCATCTATTACAATTTTACTCCCCATAGGTGTGGACACCAACACTCTATCTTTTAATTCACTCTTACATATTCCCAGCACTTCAACACATTTTCGCGAAATAAACGAGTGACTAGAGCCTGAATCAAATAATATTCGAGCTATGTGATCATAGATAGGAACTGTACCAGTCACCACATGTGGTGCAGCTGCAGCATCTCGCTGAGTCATAGCAAAAACTCGAGCATGTCCACCCGAAGATGTCCCCGTCGCACCTCCCCTTGCCTGTCCTCGACCTTGTCCTCGCCCTCGACCAACCATGGGTGTTGGAGATGAAGCCACAGATGGTGCAGTTGTATTCACATTCTGAGGACAATCTCGAGCTATATGTCCTTCTCTTCCACATTTGTAACATAGTCGAATATTGGCAGCAACTGAACAATCCATAGCATAATGCCCCGGAGCTCCGCATCGATAACACACCACAGCTCCTACGGAACGACTCCTGTCAAACGATGGTCGTATACCCCCACTCTGTGGGCTGCCCATACCACGAGACATAGTTACCCCACGACGGCCAACTGGCTCTCCTCGTCTCTGTCCAAAACCACCCAAAGTCCTAGGACGCGGTCCTCCTCTACTCGAACCCTCTGAACGACTCCTCTTCCTCTCTTCTCTAAATCCGGATGCCTCTCTAACATCTTTCTCTATCAGAAGAGCTCTCTCAACCAACTCTGGATAATTATTTAAGTTGAGCGCTGTTAGCCTCGACCTGATCACAAATTGTAGCCCATTTTGAAATTTCCGACACCTCTCATGTTCGTTTACTACCATCGATCTCGCAAATTGAGACAAGTTAGTAAACCTCGCCTCATACTCGGCTACTGACATATCTCGTCTCTGAATCAACTCATAGAACTCTCTCCTCATCTCATCAGCGAATGACTCAGGAAAGTACCTCTCGTGGAAGACCCGATCGAACATCTCCCACGTGACCGCTCTCGGCTCTGCTTGATCCCCCGCTGGAGTCCTCAACATAGCCTTTGTATTCGTCCACCAGTCACGCGCCTGATCAGTAAGACGATACGCAGCTAAATTGACCCTCTGATCAGTCGTCAATCCCATCATCTCAAAGATCTCTTCTATCTTTTTAAACCACGAGTCTGCTGCAAGCGAAGGCCTACTCTCCCCAAATCTCGGTGGTTGAAGTTTCAGAAACTGGTCCATAACTCTACTCGTATCCTCCTCCCTGGACCTAACTCGACTCGATCCTGCCACCTGTTCGATCTTCGACTCAATGTACCTAGTCATGGCCTCAAACATTTGTGTCTGAGGAAGCTCTTCCCCACCTGTATCTCTCGAGCGATTAGTGCCCGACTCGTCACCCCTGACACTATCACTTTCACTCATCCTATCACTCCTGATATACACATTCAGGAACTCACATATCAAATATATATCAAGTGCATTCAACACTAATATCACATAATAAAGCATATAATAAAAATCAATATATCACTCAATTTAACACACATAAGAGGATATAATTTAAATAACCATCATAACTCCACACACAAATCGTCATCGCATGACTCGACCCTATCAGTCTCTGGTCCCAAACCTAAAGCTCTGATACCAAGCTGTCACGCCCCGACTCCAAAATAACAGACAAAACAGGTTTAAAACACTAAACACAATTAAATTACTAAATTAATAATAAACATTTAATCAAAATTTAACATATAACCCGGAACATGAACTACTAATAATATTCATTGTCAATATACATAACCAACCGAGTATTCAAAATATAAACATATAGCATCACTGTATATAAAGTATATACATATACTGTTACAACTCTACAAAAATCCCTAGGACCCCAGAGACTGACTAACGGGCGGGACACGGCGATGACAACGATCAACCTTGATACCTGCAAAACTCAAAAATCTGTGTGGGGGTGAGTACGCCACATCGACTCACCACTTTACAATTTCAAATAAACAACAAAACACGTTTAATACTAATATATATCCTATCACATTATCACCTCACGTGTCATCAATATCACAACACAAATAATATCACAAAATTTTAATATCATAAATCAAAGCATCAAACATAATCATCATCCAAAATCGTCATACAATACAACTTCAAATACTAATAATACACATGCAATGCAACAAGCAATGCAAGCTACTGTGCAACTCATACATGCCATGACTCACACACCCGGGCCCCAAAAATATACTTCAGAATTGTGCTGAAGTTTAGGCCATCTCAGCCTCTGGACCATCTCAGTCCCTGGACCATCTCAGTCCCTATGCATATGCCATGTCATAATAATGAATGCTATGCATGATTCACACAAACACAATATACACATCTCGGGTCCACACAAATCATACCTGTCATGACATATCACATGTCCCGTCATAATATATACTCCACAAAACTCATATCACATCATAAAGCATAATGTCACACCACAAATCATCACGTCACGTCACATCACATCACAAAACAAGGCACACGATAACATAAAAACACATAATACCCCAGAAGAAGATATCATATACACTCAATTCACATATTCATATCATTAAACAAATAATTTAGGTTACACTTTTACCCACCTGTGTACGTCGCTATCACGACTTCTACAATCTATCCCTCGACTCAGTCCTGTGCCTCGTGTACTCCACTCGACGATGGATCACGTCCTAAACGTAAAATACTTTTAATTATCCTCAACCAAAACAAATTCAAACTCATTAAAGAACTAGTTTATTCAAAAATCCTAAAATCTCATTTCATTTTATGTTTAGTTACAACTCGACTAATTCTCGGACATACCGTATGCCTAGACTATTCTTCATTTAAAATTTGTTCTAACATAACATTTGTAATTCATTCAGTTATCTAATATTTCATCCAAACAGACTTCAATTTCGATACAAGTTTCAGGAGTTATGATCAAATTAACAAAACTACACATGCTTCGCAATAAGTTTATTTATACAGAATTTCAGTCTACTTCAAAGGCTTTGAGAGGACAAAATATTTCAAATTAGTCTTCTGTTGCAACTATAAAGATTAAGATAATTGAGTTAGCTTCTGACTCCAACAAATAAAACAATGTTTCGATCAGCCGTCTAAGAGATATAACAATATTCCTAAACCTGCCCGTACAACCATACTTTCAGCCCACTAATTAACTACCTAGGCTCACCAAGGTCACTCCATTCACAACTGGACATAGGATCCTACATAAAACTTGTAGCTTAAGAAGTTTATTAACATTTACAACAAACTAAACATGAATCGGATCAACAAGTTTCAAGTTGAGTGTGTTTTCGTAAGATTGCTCAAAGCTGTAAATCATACCACGGCTAAAACAACAATTTTCTAAAATAAACTCATAATTTTTCGACTCAATAAATAACTATGAAAATCTACAAGAAACTCAAAGACTTCATTTTACAAACCTTCATATTTTTAATAAGCTTTTACCTTTACCGATAAGGGTCCGAAATAGTTCAAACACAAATATCACATTTCTCCCTTTTTCACAAATCAGCACACCGCTCTAGTTTTTGTCATACCAAAAGACTTATTTAAAAACATTTTACAAGTTCCAAATCAGTCAATACAGAAAGCCCTATCACTGTAGATTTCAAAACATTAAACCAACTTCAATTTGGGTGAAAGGGTCATCAATTATGATCTTAACAACACACCTTGTCCAACAAAATCAGTAAATTTCCAGAATTGCTACAGTTTAGTAGAAAAATCATAATTAATTCAATATGCGCCCAAAAATTACCAAATTTCATATAAATAAAATAGACTCCACAAGGACTTCACAGAAATTTACATAAACGATTTTGGACGAATTAAAGCCACAGAAATCACCCGCAAAAACAGGCTGAAAATACAAACACTAACCAACAGCAAACCCTAACTCTTAATTGCCTTGTTCTACACTTGAACATTGATTCAATCGAAAACTAAACACTACAAGGTTGAGGTTTACCTTATTATGACCAACTTCTATTATTGAAGAAATCCGATCCGTAGCTTGAAAATATATTTGCGATTCTCTCTTTCCTAGTCTTCTTTCTCTTCAAGTGTGTCAGAGCGTTAACTTCTTTTTCCCCTTTCTTTCATAATTATCCTCTATTTAATTTTTACTAAATAATTTAACAAAGGCGGTTTCTCTTCTTATCTACATCATTTTAATAATACTATTGATATTATTATAATAATAGTAGAATTAGTGTTATAGTTTTAGTATTTATCATTTTTAGTACTATTATTATTATTAATAATAATATTATTAACTTATAAATTTTACGGGTCTCACAAGAAATGTGTAGCCAATTGATGTAGAGGATGAATCTCTCGTCTCCGTGGTCGTTAGAGCTTGAATCCGTCGTCAATGGATGCTTGAACCTTGAGGAAGATGATCTCCACTCTCAATTTGCACTACTCTCTCTCTCTCTCTCTCTCTCTCTCTCTCTCTCTCTCTCTCTCTCTCTCTCTCTCTCTCTCTCTCTCTCTCTCTCTCTCTCTCTCTCTCTCTCTCTCTCTCTCTCTCTCTCTCATTTTCTCCAAGTGTTTGTAGAATGGAAAGTGTCCCTTGAGAAGAGTGTTTTCTCCTCCTTTTATCCTCCTTCACATGGAAAAACCGTTTTTGCTCTTTCCCCCCTCAAAAATAGACTTGAAATGACTCTTATACCCTCGGTCAATGCTCAGTCAAGGTTCGGTCAACCAATTTCTCGCAGTCAACTCATTTCAAGCAGTTCGCGCCAGCCTTGGCGCATTCGCTACAGACTCTCAGCAGCTTGACGCATTCGCGCCAGACTCTCAGCAGCTTGACGCATTCGCGCCAGCTCCTCCCCTGTGCGCGACTTCTCGATTCTCGTCGTATCTTCGTCGTACGAACTTCGATTTTCGCGATTTAAAATTCCTCGGATTCACGACTTCAATATCTTTCTAATCATGTGTGTCACGGCACCAGATTCAGAAGTAACAAAATCAGTTTGTTGCCCGAAGTCGCTGAAGTTCATCGTCCCACTTTTGCTCCGTTTTTCCTACATTTTGACATGAAACCTCGACTACACCACGCATAAGCTCCGTCATAACAATAATAAGCAATTTCTCAATAATCATACACATATATACAAAATATATACAAAAATCATACCTAAAACATAACAAAGAAATGAGCAAAACTTCGGCACTTCAAACTACTACAACGACAAAACAATGCTCGTCCCAAGCATAATGTTCCAACGTGATACACTAACTAGCCGGAGAAGCACGTTTCAAACCAATCTCATGTTCATCTCAATCAAGCATTGTTAAAATAAAGTTACACACACTATTCGAATCACTCAACGCACGGTTCACTCGTTTCTTTCCTCTCGAAATCGAATCAAAGGTCAATTCACTCTCAATATGCAAGAGATAGAACAAGTAACTTGCATTTAGTCAAAGAAGCTCGAGGAGTAGAATGAATAGCACCCATATAACATGCATTTCATACACTACAAGCTTAAGGCGAGTTTTACTCAATTAAATCATCACAAACAAATGAATCAAAACATGATCAAACATGGTAGGATAAGGTAAAGGGTAGGGCAAGAATCATATATGAAACAAGAATCGGGCACTCACTTTCTCCCGCGTCCCCTCCTACACCAAACGTTTCTCACAAACACATCGCCCTTATAACTCCATCTATGTGCAAGGATATAAGTAAACCGAGCTTACAAATCAATACATATATTTCAAGAAAAACCCTCGCCTTTTTCAATCATCCTTCTTTTTTTTTTCGATGGCCAAGCATTTTTGCTTTTATATTTTTTAGGCTCTTTTCATGCACTTTTTTTTACACTTTTTTTTCTTTCTTTTGTGAAATAACATCATGAATCATACATCATTTCTTCTCATCATTTATTCTTTTAGAGGGTTTGACTTTTTTCAAGAATTACTAACATGCTCAAGTTTACAAATGATCCTCATAAGCACAACCTAAGTAATGACCTCAAACACGAATATCACCTTCATCACCAAATGACCCCGAAAATGCTCACACCACTCGAGAAACACTCGGCAACAATGAAAAGGCATACATGTAGGCTCAAAGGGCTATCTAATGGTGTCCCACGACGGGCTCGGTATAATATGGGGAATATATTCAAGTGGAGCTTCCTATTAATCAAGTTTATCATATTCAAGCCAATGAGACCAACCGAGCTCATCACCATTCACTCATAATGCACAAACACATACATATGGACAAAGATCATAATGCATATTCATAACAAAAGTGAGAACCAAAAGGAGATGATATATATAATCCAACAAGAAAGATCAAGGTTCCAAATTCCTCTCACAATATAACGGGTTACAAGCTAGCAATAGTGCGAAATCACATTATTCAACAATGACCAAAAGAGATAAACGACATCCAACTAACGACTTCTCCGACTTTAACCCAATCCACATGTATCACACACGTCTACGGGACTCACACATCTCATCAAAGTAGTAAAACACCGAAAAGCTCGAATCTAGTACAAATACAAGACTAAGAAAAGAAATAAGAAAATAAAAGAAACAAATAAAACTAAAATCACACAAACACCACCAAAACACCTCAAACATCCCAAAATAAAATAAAATAAAATCGATCAAGGAGGGATAAGCCAATCACATACCTCGACCCGAATGTAATTCGGGTGGCTCGACGTCGCTTGTGGTGTAGATACAATATAGAAGGAATCACCTTGAGGTCCGAGAAATGCAATGTAGAAGGACGTGGAGGAGTGAGCTTCATCTTCATGGGTGAGAAGTACAAGACTCTTTTTAACGTCATGAGCTTGACGGTCGTGGTAATGCCCCCACGAGGCGCTCGGTTTACGGCTCCGAGCAACATCCGATCCTCGATCTCCTTTAGCCCTCTAAAAATATCGAAGAAAATCGTCGTAAGAAGAGCATCTCGGCTAAGAAATGATGCTCCTCCGAGTAAAATCCTCCAAGCTTTGATGTGAGAGAATATGATATCGTAGTGCTCGAAATATGATTCTTTCCCACATTCTTGGCTCGAGGTAAGGCATACGTCTCTTCTATCTCGGTCGGTAAACAGTACGAATTATACTTCCGGAGATAGATCTCTTCTAACAAAGGAGCACGATCATCCATAATAAAGAAATAAGGTCCACGACCGTAGTATGTCACTAAATCAAATCTCCCTTTTCCATCCACATCAACCGGTAAATATATCGAACTAAATCGTCTTAAGAACACCATTTCGGTCCATGCCTCTCGATCCTCAATGTAAGCATAATCACTCGGACTACCGCCATCATATCCAATCTTGTCTCTCAACTCAAATAGAGCCGAGAAAGTCTTCTCTAAACCGCAAATCATGTCAATAATACGATTACCCAGACTAGGCGGTTTAGATAGGCCGAGATCGTCGTGCTCTTCTACATCATGAGCCTCAATAGACAAGGGAGATAAACAACGGGAACTTGAATACTCAATTTTTACTCCCAAGTCAACCAAGCCGTAAATACGCCTACCAAATCCCCATGACGTCCTCTTCTCATCGACAATTTCAAGCTTGAAATGCTCTTCTTCAACCTTCTCCTCCTTTTCACTATCATCCTCAAGGAGATTCTCAACCGTCGGAGGCTCAAACTCACATTCTAATAATTCTACACCACACTCAAAAGGAAACTCGACATGTAGAGTCTCTTTAACCTCCTCAAAACCCAAAAGTGGCTCGTCCCCATCAAAGGACTCAAACCTCGGAATATTAGTCCCAAATGGAATTGGAGAAAAGAGAAGATACTCATCGGGAACATCAAGAATAGGAAAAACCTTTGGAGCTTGTTCGGACTCGTCACTCTCATTGGACAATATGGCATACTCTTCCCAAGCAAGAGATTTCGTGGAGGCTTGATGAGATTGGATCGAGAGCTCGTCATCTTCAATAGCTTGAAAGGACTCTCGTTTCATCTCTTCCAAGCTAGTAAATATGTTTGACACATGAGCATCTATTCTTTTGAAACACGCTCGGAGATCGTCTACAACCTCTTGGGCCGATTCGGGGTGAGAACATGTTGTCTCATCCTCGGGTTGTTCAATCTCTTCATCATTGTCATACTCATATGGCACATCCACCTCCATAGTCTTGCCTTGGGGAAATGCATTGTAGGGACATGTCCTAAACTCATGCCCTTCATCACCACAAATAATACAAGTAACCTTCATATCGTCTTTCACCCCTTGCATCTCCTTCCTCGTCTCCTCCATATCGGCCTTCCATTGATTTTCGCTATCAACTTCCTCGGTCTCCACCATAGACCTTCTAAATAGTTTCTCTTCCTCTTCATCTTGTTCATAATCTTCATCATAATGAAAGTACTCTCGTGCTTTGCGAGCAATCATGGCATCAATGCGATCTAACTCACGTTTGACGGAAGCTTTCCTAGAAGATGGCGTGGGACGTGAAGAATAAGTTGGAGGTGGAGACTCATAATGTGGCTCGGGCCATGAAGAATGATTCGGAGGTGATGGAGTATAATGAGGCTCGGGCCTATGATATGAAGTAAATGAATATGTCGGCTCCGGCTTGGATGGATAAGACCATGAAGTAGAAGGCTCGGTCCTAGAATGAGATAAACTCGGCTCGGGCCTTTAACGTTGATAGTTTGGATCGGGTCTTGGATTATAATAATTCGGCTCGGGCCATGTTTGATGATAACTCGGCTCGGGCCTTGGATTGTAGTTCCAAGAGTCGGTATAAGGTTGAGTATCTTGGTATTGGCTCCCTCCATAAGAATGTGAATATTGTGAATGTGGAAGAGAAGCATGATAGTGGTTGTATGGTGGAGTCGCTTTTTGATAAGAACGTGAATTCCAGTGCAAACTTTGAGTCATAAAATGATGTTTCGTTGGATGTTGGAGTTGACTCTTTGTACGCACATGACCTCGGATATTGGTGACTCCACATACCTTGCATTCAAAAACAAAAGAAAGCAACTAAAGTAAGCTAACTAAAGCTAAGCTATCTAAACTAATGGGGGGCATGATCAAAGCAAAGTAAATGAAACTAAAACAAGTAGCAATTGAAAAGAACATGACTAGAAAACTTCAACTAGACCTCCCCGGCAACGGCGCCATTTTGAAGAATCACTTTTCGATCACAAAGGAAAGAGAAAGCGTTTTTACCTCGCTTCAAAAACCGAGGGTACGTTGTAATTTTCGACCACTCGGATTATCAATCCGAGGGAGGGCTAGAGTGAGGGGTTTTCATAATCATATTCATTTCAATGTATAACAAAATAACAAGTTGTTCAAGTAAACAATCAAAAGCAAGTAAACAAAGATATATCAAATAGAAAGAAGTGGAGATGAAGTCAAGGAAAACGCCCACAAAATGATTAACTAATGCTTTGGTAAATTCCCAAAGGATCTCGTCCCTAGAGTCGATCCCTTGTAGTGTTTAAGTTCAAATGATCGATATATGAGAAGAAAAGGCCCGACCTATCGGTACTTAATCGTTTAATCTCCGTGTGTAGCACCGTAATGAAAACACACGTTATCAATTATCGTTACTTAAACCTTTAGTTTGTACATGCAAAAACTGAACCTCGAGATGAAGAGCCCCGCACCACGGTAGCTTATCGATTTTAATCTCCAATTAACCTAAACCTCGCCCCACGGATATTTGTATCAATTGTGGTTCGAGAAATTACACTTAAAACTAAGTTTTATTCATTGAAACATTTTGTCAAACACTTTGTGGGCATTACCTAAGCTTCATCTCCAACTAGAAATCTTAGCCAACAAAAGCCATGAAAATCACCAACAAAAGCATGAAATCAATAAAGGAAACAAAGTGCATCATAATCCACAAGTCAAATTCTCAAGTCTCATACAAATCCAACACAACTCAATACTAGAAAATGAAAAATAACAACAAAACAAATGAGGATAGGGAAGAGAAATGTGTAGCCAATTGATGTAGAGGATGAATCTCTCGTCTCCGTGGTCGTTCGAGCTTGAATCCGTCGTCAATGGATGCTTGAACCTTGAGGAAGATGATCTCCAATCTCAATTTGCACTACTCTCTCTCTCTCTAATTTTCTCCAAGCGTTTGTAGAATGGAAAGTGTCCCTTGAGAAGAGTGTTTTCTCCTCCTTTTATCCTACTTCACATGGAAAAACCGTTTTTGCTCTTTCCCCCCTCAAAAATAGACTTGAAATGATTCTTATACCCTCGGTCAATGCTCAGTCAAGGTTCGGTCAACCAATTTCTCGCAGTCAACTCATTTCAAGCAGTTCGCGCCAGCCTTGGCGCATTCGCTACAGACTCTCAGCAGCTTGACGCATTCGCGCCAGCTCCTCCCCTGTGCGCGACTTCTCGATTCTCGTCGTATCTTCGTCGTACGAACTTCGATTTTCGCGATTCAAAATTCCTCGGATTCACGACTTCAAGATCTTTCTAATCATGTGTGTCACGGCTCCAGATTCAGAAGTAACAAAATCAGTTTGTTGCCCGAAGTCGCTGAAGTTCATCGTCCCACTTTTGCTCCGTTTTTCCTACATTTTGACATGAAACCTCGACTACACCACGCATAAGCTCCGTCATAGCAATAATAAGCAATTCCTTAATAATCATACATATATATACAAAATATATACAAAAATCATACCCAAAACATAACAAAGAAACGAGCAAAACTTCGACACTTAATGAGCCTATTGTATTAAAGAAGATTTACATATCGAATATGTTGAATTGTGAAAGATAAAATCTATAGTTAAAACTAATGTAAATTTAATAATAAGATAAGATGAACCAAAATAAACATGTTAGATGTATGTGATTTGAATAATTGACTTTTAAATGGCTTATGTTTAATAAGATTACTAAATGAAAATTTATTTTTTGTGAAGAGAATAATTAATTAAGGAGGGTGTATTCGTTTAGGATTTTGTAGGATTTTAATTGACTTTAAGAAGTCTATAGATTTGTAAAATCCATAGACTACCGATTTTATAATTGATTTTTATAGATTTTCACCGACTTTATTATTGATTTTTATAAATTTCAAAAAATTGTAAAATATACTTTTATTGATTTATGTAGACTTTCAAAGACTTCAAATACAAATGTATATAATAAAAAATCAATTTTTTTAAAAAAAATAAAAATAAAAAAATAATTATTTTAATTTTAATTTTAATTTTTATCACTTTTATAGTTAAAACTAATTGTTTACTTTTCTCTCGTTTTAGCAATACTTGTTCTCCAATTATCCAATGTATATAAACATACTTTTATATAAAAAAAATCAATTTTTTTAGAAAAATAAAATATATAAAATATTATTTTAATATTTATTTTATAACTTTTATACTCAGAACTCATTATTTACCTCTTTCGCTTTAGCAATGTTCTCCATTTATCAACTTTCATTAGTTGATGTTGAAATATCAATTGTTTATAAAAAAATCTACAGTAGTGTCGAGACGTTGTGAATTTCGATCATATTCTATCGAATATTAAACTATAAAACATTGTAAATAAATTATCATAAATAAAATTTTAAATAAATTTAATAATAATATTAATAATTAAATTTATTATATTTAGATTGTTATTGAGAAATATATTATTGTACATAATAAATACAAAATAATTTATTAATAATATAATATATAAATAATTATTTTTAAAACAATATGATAAAATCAGTTTTCTCAAATATAATTTTGATTATTTTATATAGATTTTTGTAATATTAAACAATTGATTGATTGTTTTTTTTTTTACTTTTCGTTTTCGTGTTGGAAAGAGTCCGTCGAAATCTCTCCTAATTATGAGAGATTTTGAAAAGTCAAATATAGTTATAATTTTTAAAGAGAATCCATTAAAATCCACAAGTTATTAAACTCTATTAAAATCCATGGAGTGTTGAATACCTATGGATTTTTTAAGACTTTTTAAAATCCTAATTGAATACCTTCGGATTTTAATGGACTTTTAAAAATCCGAATTGAATACCCGTTGATTTTAAAAGTTCATTAAAATCCTATAGACTCCTAAACCAATACACCCTTCTAAGTTTCAATGTCATAACTTTGTATATTATTATCGATTTAAAGGTGTATCACAATGGGGGTGTAGCTCATATGGTAGAGCGCCCTCTCCTCATGCAAGAGGCACGGGGTTCGATTCCCCTCACCTCCATAGTTGCCAACATATCTAATTTATTTCATTTTAATTTTTTCATCGCAAAAACCATTGTGTAAGCAAGCAACTTCACATCTCTTGCGGTTATACTACACATGAATAGAATTATATAAAACAATTATTTTTAAGGGTGGGCCTCGGCCTCAACCTCGTCCTAACTCCTAAGCTAGCTTACAAAATCAATTAAAAAAAGTAGCAAGTAATACTTGAGAGAGCTAACTATCCGTTTACAACAAGCTGACATAAAAGTTATAACCCGCTAAGCTCATCAGGTGTTGTTGCTTCTCTCTAACCCTAACCACGACGTGAAAGCTTAGTTGATCCTCCCGCCCCTTGTAACTCGAATTGCTGATCGAACATCTCTTTCACAGACTTCACCGCACCATTTCAATATTTATTTCAAGTTATTTATTTACTTTTTATTAAGTAAATATATTATTACTTTTGTAAAATTTTATTAAGAAAAATTAATCAATAATATTATTTTGTACAAATATTCATACGTTAATATAAAATTTAAAATTTTTCCTTAATTTACTTTTGATTAAGTAAATATAAATTTTGAGAATAAATAAAATTATTATTATTTTTTCCCTTTCTTAAAAATGTCCCTTCAAATTAATACAAGATTAAATTGAAAAGATAATGTCTACACAATACTAAAATAAATCTCAAAAATTTAATCACATTTATAACACCAATTATTTCTTCTCTATTACTTTCTTATAACTCATTTCATATTTAGTTTAAAACTAAATTTGACTAAAATTTTACTTTAAAATACAATTATACATTTATTTTCACTTACTTTTATAACTTTAATCATATAGAGTATTTTTTTTGTTTCAAATACAATTTTATCAACTTAATTAAAATAACATGAAGTTGAGAAGTGTTAGAAATATTTTAGAATTGGAGTACGTATCTCCAAAATATTTAGAAGAGTAGTGAATAGTATTTAGAAAATGTGGATTTTATTAGAATGTTTTGTTGTACAATTTTTTTTTTGATAATATTACAAATGACATCAAGGTCCTATTTATACTAAGCAAGGAAGGTTCTAGGTCCTAATTTTACTAGTGGACTAAAGAACCTAGTGGAGAATTCTAGTCTATAGTTATTAACTTCACCCTCTTACTTGAAGAGAGTAGAAGATTCTAGTTGAATATTTAATTAATCTCACTTGTAGAATAAAGTGGAGATTTGTGGAGGCTTCTAGAAATGGAGTAGATTAATTGCATCACTAATTTCAATACTCCTCCTTGATGCAATAATCGGTAACTCCAAGCATCTTGCGTAGAAATTGGAATCGGTCTCTTGGAAGGGCCTTGGTGAAGATATCCGCCATCTGCTCTTCTGTTGGGCAGTACTTCATCTCGATGAGCTCCTTTGCTTGGACGTCCCTTAGAAAATGATATTTGATGTCGATGTGCTTGGTACGATTGTGTTGGACTGGGTTTCTGGCCATCGCGATAGCTGACTTGTTGTCGCAATATATTTCTGTCGCTGAGTCTTGTGGTTCTCCCATGTCTGCTAATATTCTTTTAAGCCATATAGCTTGGCAAGCTGCACCGGCTGCTGCGACGTACTCTGCTTCTGCTGACGAGAGTGCAACCGAGTCTTGCTTTTTCGATCCCCATGAGAAAACTCCAGAACCGAGCGTAAAAGCATATCCTGAAGTGCTTTTCATGTCATCTTGCGATCCAGTCCAATCGCTATCTGTATATCCAACGATCTGTGTGTCGGGGCTTGGTTTGTACCAAATGCCGTAATTTATTGTTCCTTGTAGATATCTAAGGAGTCTCTTTGTTGCTCCGTAGTGAGTCTCGCTTGGACTTTCCATAAATCTGGATAGCAGACTTGTAGCATACATGATGTCCGGTCTTGTTGCCGTTAGGTAGAGCAGACTCCCGATTAGGCTTCGGTAGTTGGTAGCATTTGTCGGCTTCGTCCCGTCTTCCTTCTTTAGCTTCTCGTTTGGAATTAGAGGGGTGACGACAGGCTTGCAGTCTTGCATCCTGAACTTCTTTAGCATATCTGCAGTATACCTTTTTTGAGATATGAAGATGCCCTCTTCTTCTTGTTTTATCTCCATTCCGAGAAAGTAGTGCATCAATCCCAAGTCACTCATCTCAAAAGTATCCATCATGTCTCTCTTGAATTCTTCGATCATGCTTGTATTGTTTCCGGTGACGATTAAGTCATCAACATAAAGAGATACGATAATAATGTTGTTACCTTGGAATTTGATGTAGAGAGTGGGCTCGCTTATGCTCCTCCTGAATCCTTGACGAGTGAAGTACCCATCGATCTTGGTGTACCATGCCTTAGGCGCTTGTTTAAGCCCGTACAATGCTTTCTTTAGTCGCAGAACCTTGCCTTCTTCTTGCAGGAAGCCTTCTGGTTGCTCTACATATATTTCGTCTTTCAGCTCTCCATTTAGAAAGGCTGACTTGACATCGAGTTGATATATTTTCCATTTCTTCTGGGCTGCGAGAGCTATGAGTGCTCTAATTGTGTCCATCCGAGCGACTGGAGCGAAAGTCTCTGTGTAGTCGACTCCTGGTATTTGAGCATATCCCTTTGCGACGAGTCTCGCCTTATGCTTCTGGATTGATCCGTCGGGATTCAATTTTGTCTTGTAGACCCATTTGACTCCTATAACGTCTTTGTTGTTTGGAGGATCCACCAACTCCCAAGTTTCGTTCTTTTCTATCATCTTGATCTCCTCCTCCATTGCTTTAATCCAAACTTTGTCTTTTGAAGCTTCTTCGTAGTTGTGTGGCTCCAAAGAACAGAAGTTGCATGTTTCGATGATATTAGTGGAATCATATAGATCGGTTAGAGTTCTTACTCGAAGAGGTGGAGATTCTGGCGAGGAGTCAAATTCATTGGCAGTATCGACTTCTGAAGAGGCTCTTGGCGTTGAAGTCGGACTTTGTTGATCTTGTTCTTCCTGTTCTGGAATTTCCTGGATTTGTGTGGTGGTAGTCTTTCTCTCGACGGTGTCGGTCTCCCAGTTCCAGAACGCTTGTTCGTCAATCTCTACATCCCGACTTGTTACCAGCTTTTTGGTCTCGAGATTGTAGATACGATATCCTTTAGATATTGTACTGTAGCCGAGGAAGATGCCCTTCTCCGTCTTCTCCTCTAGTTTGTGTCTTTTTACCGAGGGGACGTGAATGTAGCAGATACTCCCGAAAACCCTCAAATGTTTGGCTGAAGGCTTTTGTCCCGACCACGCTTCTATTGGAGTCTTGTTAAGTACCGCCTTGGTTGGACACCGATTTAGTAGGTAGACCGAGGTGTAGACTGCTTCCGCCCAGAATTTCTTCGGCAATCCTTTCTCCGCTAGCATAGATCTTGCCATCTCCATAACTGTCCGATTCTTTCTTTCTGACACTCCATTTTGTTGAGGAGTGTAGGCCACGGTTAATTGATGCTCTACGCCTTCGTCTTCACAGAATTTGTTAAACTCCTTTGAGTTGTACTCGGTACCTCGATCACTTCTTAACTTCTTTATTTTCTGACCACTCTGTTTCTCCACAAAGTTCTTGAATCTCTGGAAGATTCTAAAGACTTCCGACTTTTCCTTGAGAAAATAAACCCATGTCATTCTAGAGTAGTCGTCGATAAAGAGGATGAAGTACCTGTTTTGATTTACGGTAGGCGTGCGCATTGGACCGCAGACGTCAGTGTGGACAAGTTCTAGAATCTTCTTGGCTCGCCATGTCTTCTCTTTTGGAAATGGTTGCCTGTGTTGCTTTCCGGTCATGCATCCTTCGCATACTCCTTCCTTTTCATTTAGAAGAGGCATATCTCTCATCATATTTTTCTGATGGAGTAGCCTTAGGGCATTGAGATTGAAATGCCCAAATCTTCGGTGCCACAGACTCGTATCGTTGAGTTGAGCTACCAGGGCCTTTTGTGGATATTGCCATTGGATGGGAAAATTTCTGTTACTTCCCATTTTTATCTCGGCAATTTCTTGATTATTTTTCTTGTCGTAGATTCGACAAAAATTCTTCTCGAAGTGGAGGGCATATCCATTTTCCATCATTTGGCCGACGCTTAGTAGATTTGTAGCAAGGCGTGGGACTAGGAGAACATTTTTAATGAAGCGCGTACCTTTCTTGGTTTCTATAGCGATGGTACCCTTTCCTTTCGTCTCCACTAGTTCTCCGTTGCCCATCTTGACCTTCGTACGGACGGAGTCGTCTAGCTCACGGAAGATGGCCTCGTTGGATGTCATGTGGTTACTGCATCCGCTGTCGATGAACCATTCTTCTTCTTTTGCTTCCGTTGCCGAGTGACACGCGTAGAACATGTTATCTTTCTCCTTTTGGTCTTCAGTATAGTTGGCCTGATGGTCTCTTTTATCTCTGCAGTCTTTTTCTGCATGCCCGAACCTTTTGCAATTTTTGCACTGCGGCTTGCCTCGATGGTAGCAGTCCTTCTCCAAGTGATTCGTCCTCTTGCAAATCCCGCATGGTGAAAATTTCGCCCTTTCTTTGTTTTCGGAGCTTCTTTGTTTGTAGTTTCCACCATTTCTCGGCTTGCTCCCTTTGACGTTGAGCTTGGACTGGAAGGCGCTCTCGAGTGAACTTTCTTGACGTCTGTTTAGCCGTTGCTCGTGTGCCTCCAGAGAACCCATCAATTCTGCCACGGACATGGTTGATAGATCCTTCGATTCTTCGATCGCCGCTACTACCGAATCGTATTTTTCGGTGAGGCTTATTAAGACCTTCTGGATGATTCTCTCGTCTGAGACTTTTTCTCCATAAGATCTCATTTGATTGATTATTTCTATCACTCTCGAGAAATAATCTTTAGCCGCCTCAGAATCCTTCATTTTTAGATTTTCAAGCTCGCGCCTTAAACTTTGTAGTTTAATGGTTCGAACTTTAGCACTTCCTTGAAACTCCTCTTTAAGGATGTTCCAAGCTTCTTTAGCAGTAGTAGCTTGAATGATTCTCGACATAATAGAATCGCTGACAGATTGTTGGAGGAGATAGAGAGCTTTAGCATTTTGTTGCTTTAATTTCTTACGTACCTCGGACGAAGATGCTTTGTCAGTTTCTTCCTCCGGCATGGTGACCCCTTCTTCAACGATATCCCAAAGGTCGTAGGACTCCAAACAGGTCTTCATACGGACGCACCAAAAATCGTAGTTTTCTCCATTGAACATTGGAGTAGTGATTGAGATGTTGGATGACGCCATTTCTCCTTGGATGATCGAACGAGGCTCTGATACCACTTGTTAGAAATATTTTAGAATTGGAGTACGTATCTCCAAAATATTTAGAAGAGTAGTGAATAGTATTTAGAAAATGTGGATTTTATTAGAATGTTTTGTTGTACAATTTTTTTTTTGATAATATTACAAATGACATCAAGGTCCTATTTATACTAAGCAAGGAAGGTTCTAGGTCCTAATTTTACTAGTGGACTAAAGAACCTAGTGGAGAATTCTAGTCTATAGTTATTAACTTCACCCTCTTACTTGAAGAGAGTAGAAGATTCTAGTTGAATATTTAATTAATCTCACTTGTAGAATAAAGTGGAGATTTGTGGAGGCTTCTAGAAATGGAGTAGATTAATTGCATCACTAATTTCAATAAGAAGTCTTTAAAAAAATCAATTTAAAAAAGTACAGTACCAAGTAAAACTTGAGAGAGCCATTTACCAAAAGCTGACATAAAAGTTAGAAGCCGCTAAGCTCACGAGGTGTCGGTCTTCCTTTGTAACCCAAACCTTGACGTGAAAGGTTAGTTGATCATCCCCGCCTTGTAACTCGACTTGCTCATCCAACATCTCTTTCGCAGACTTCACAGCTCCTTCTCCGCACCTGTAAATGTTTATACTCTTGAGCGTATCAATGTTTCCAAGCTCTAAAGGGATCTTCTTTAGCTCACCCAACCTAATAAGATAAAGATGTTCAAGTCGTGGAAGGATGGAGGAATCCTCTTCTACCGCACTCCAGTTTTCGAGACCCTCACATTCGTTCATTTCTAAGTACTTGAGGCGGGGGAATTGTTCTTGGCCTATTTCCCACTTCCCTTTTTTGAAGCACCCCCTCGTTAATCTGAGCTTCTCGAGAAGAGGCAACGAACCGATCTTTTCCAGCATGTCGTCGTCCCATTCATGCTCACTGCCCAACCTCAGACTCAACTTCTTAAGGGAGTGTGGATAGGTAATCTTCTGCAAAGGATATGCAATCCACATAGATATTTTGACGGATAGGGATTCCAATCCACACAGATATTTCATATTGCCCAAAAAATACACATCATCACCATCACCATCATCATCATACTTCAGATCCAATTTTTTGATATTGGGAATTCTCTTAACCACCCCATTTGTAAATTTGAAATTCCTTATTCCTTTAAGGGTGTGTAGATTTTCCATGATGACCACCGCATCACCATCTCGCCCATCGCAGCTTGGAGGATCCGGGAGACAGGCAGAATCCTTGATGAAATTCATATGCCTAAGCTGAGTCATTTCCCAGAAATCAACGACCAGGATGGGCTCAACATCGTAAGAATAACAAACAACAAGTGTACGCAAATTCCAAAGGTGACTAATAGAGGGAAGGAATGTCGCCATCTGTGAAGCTGCCATAGCAAGGTGTCGCAGGTTGACATAGCGAGACACAGCAGAATTCAAGCCGATTTGCGTTTCATCATACCCTAAAAAACCTCTAATTCTGTTATGCACTTGTAATGTCCTCAGTAATACCAGATTCTTGCATAATGGAACCCTACCATATTCGCAAATAATCGAGCGAGTCTGTGACATCAATCTCAAGTCACTATGCCCGTTGTTCTCTTTCAAAGTGTTATTGGGTATAATAACCCTGCGTTGGGCATTCATGCCCCGAGGAGAAGGAGGATTACATTTCCCCATGACATGATAAAACCCTTCTTTCTGACCTTCTTTCAAGCACATGTCCCTAACCAAATCGTGAATTTTGCAATACTTTATGCTCCCTGTAGAACCCAACTTTATTAGAATGAGATTTCTTCCGACGAGTTCCTGTAAGAAACCTCTACCGGTAATCTCCAAGGCTTCGCCTTCCGTTGGTTTAAGAAATCCTTCGGAAACCCATTGCAGGACAAGCGTAGAGACACAAATCCTTTCGTCCTCCTTAAACACTCCCATGTATAAAAAACAAGGTTTTAAGTATACAGGCAAATGATTATAGCTCAGCTTCAACAATCTCAAACAATGTTTATCGTTCCTCATGTTCACCACCGAGGTGAAGTTGTCTCGTATTGATTCCCAAGATGCACGAGTGCCGTCCATAGTTTTCAGAAGACCTCCCACCACTGATATTGATAAAGGAAGACCTCGGCAATTGTCCACAATCTTCTCTCCAATTTCCTCCAGTTCAGGAGGGCAGCTACTCTTCTCACCGAATACTGTCTTGGAGAACAGATCCCAACTGCTAGCCTTATCTAGGAAATTCATACTGAAACTATAATCAGTTGTCAGTAATTCGGATAGCCTGGTCGTCACTAGTACTCGACTGCCGTTACTGTTGTCAGGAAAGTAGTGTTGTATCTGATCCCATGACTCGATACTCCACATATCATCCATCACGATCAGAAACCTTCTGTAGAACAAGTATTTGTGGAGCTCCAACCCCAATTGATCGACACTCTTCCCACTCATTCGTTCCTTGTTTGTTTTAGTAGCTTGGGAGAGTAGTTCACGGAGGATTTCCCCAGGGTCGTAGTGTTGAGAAATCGTAGCCCAAGCACAGATAACAAAACGCTCCTTATAAATACGTGGATCAGCGTAAATAGTTTTGGCGAGAAAGGTCTTACCTATACCGCCCATTCCCACGATCGAGATGACCTGAAAGGTCTTACCTTCGATAAGCTTGTCGATGATTTCGTTCAAGACGCCATCGGACCCCACCAAGGTTTCACTTCGATCAGCAACAGATGCATTGACATTTGTCGTGCCCACTTGATCATGGATCAGCGGCACCTTCTTTATCTTCTGTGTGTCTTCCACAACTTTTTTGATGGAATCCATCTCTTCAACCACACTTTGCAGGATACCATAGCATCGGTTGAGGGACTTGGCCTTATTTTTATTCTTTTTCAGGATACCATAGCATCCTGAAAAGATGGGAAAGAAAGCTAAGAAAGCTGCGCATGCAATATGCATCTCCAATGGATCAGCAACTTCTTCATCATCGTTTGCCTTTTTTTTATTCTTTTTCTTTTTGATACAGTCCACAATATAATACTCAATAGCATCTTCAGCTGCGAAAGCTGCAGCTGCAATTCGCATCTCCAATGGATCTGCAACTTCTTCATCATCGTCGGCAACAGGACTTCTACTACAGTAGGAATGGAGAAATTCTTCAAAGTATGTGATGCGTTGAGTGATGGAGTCGACTAGTTGTTTGTCGAGAGAAATCGGAGGTGAAGGATGATGTTCGAGATCATCAATGACTTGCATCAGAGAAATCAAGGATGCATAAGCTGCCATGGTTTTCGAATAATGAAACTCTGCAGTGCCTCATTTTGGTGTAGTATATCTGTGGATGTTGTTTTTTTGTTTTTGCTTTTTAAATCAAGCTGTGAATTTCGGACCATTCAATTGAAAGATAAGATAAAGAAAAGTCAATTGTTAGGTTTAGACAAAATAGTCCAGCAGGCATCTATTTTAGTAAAAGTTCAATTATAAAGCAGTCAATTATAAAGCTATGTTATAAAGTTAATTATAGTTAATGTAAATGATGAAATAATGTGAATGCAAAAAAAAAAAAAAAAAAAATTGAATGTTTTGATTATTAAATTTTTTTTATAAGGAGGAGAGACGATAAACTTGACCCCC
This sequence comes from Euphrasia confusa, assembly GCA_954870475.1. Classification (NCBI taxonomy): domain Eukaryota; kingdom Viridiplantae; phylum Streptophyta; class Magnoliopsida; order Lamiales; family Orobanchaceae; genus Euphrasia; species Euphrasia confusa. Next base: position 27,642,565 of record OX940968.1, on the reverse strand, counting down.
ACTCAATCGGAGGTCTCTTCTTGTTTTTATTTGAATTGAGGAAGTGAGAAATACTTACTCTGAAAGATCTCTTTGAGGCATTGTCGCAAGCACTTGAAGAACATGTCATCGATTCATGACTACCAAGAATGCAATTCAAGAACTCAATTTTGGAGAATAACAGTTTTGTCAACAGTATAAACTTCGGAAAAAAAAAACAGAATATTATATGCTCGTAACATTGTCAACAATCTCAAATTTCGGCATGGTGGAACCTAACCGGGGGAGAATTATAGGATTCGAGAAATTCATGAAAGAATAGGATGTGTTAATTGATGGACTCGACTACTTGTCTGTCGAGAGAAATTGGAGAGGAAGGATGATGTTCGACATCATGTATGATAACAAATTCTATTTCAAAAGCCGGATCGACATATTCATCTAAATTTATCTATATAGCTATTACCGGCGAAGAAGGGAAGTCTGACTAAAGTAACAATAGAAGAAGCCAAAGGCCTTTGAACTTGAAAACATGCTCGTGGACAACGCTTTCATCGGATTAATTAGATAAAGGGACGAGAGAGTCTTTTAGACTTGTAACATCCATAGTATCCACTCTTCACAAAATGGAGCACAAGGATTCGAGCTTGGGCAGACTAAAGAGACACTCGGCTGAATATGAGCATCTTTGAACCTATACTCTCTGTCGGGTTTTTCCGGATAGTCGAAGCACTAATTCTTGGCTACAGCACGGACAACCTACATGAATTGAATTGAGGAAGTTAGAGATACTGGAAAGATTTCTTTGAGGCATTAAGAATAAGAGAATTACGAAGTACAAAGATACCTATTTCAATTGGGTACACATGCATTATCACCATCTTTGCCACTCCGAGAGATATTCAATAAATATTTCATAATACTCCCCTTGCATATTTGTTATTCATCTTTATACTTTTCCTTGATTCACACGTTGTATATTACTAATTCGTTAAATTCACTAGGTAAAAATCCGAGTGCAGATTTATTTGATACCTTCAATAAGTTAGTCTCGTTAACAACCTTTCAAGTTAGAACTTTTTGCAATTACTAATGCTTTGGTGAATAAGCCTGCCAAATTATTAATCGAACTTGAGAATTTTTTATTTTCTTTTGATAATTTTATATTCTTTAGAGTATAATGGATATCACTAATATTATTAATCACAGTTTTCAGTTTCACTACCTCATGGATTGCTGTAATTTCAGCACGATTAGGTGGCGTCAAAATATTGCTTTGTAAATTAATAGCTCAGCGAAGGGGCTCAAAGCTTCGGCTGCGCCTCCCCTCTCGACCGTGCGTAAAACTGACGTAGGGGTCGCGTAGATTAATACACGAGAGAATGCTTAAGCACCTTGATACTACGTATACTTTGCTGTCGCATCCACAGCTTGGCCAGTGAACCTCACCCCAAACCATATCGACTCTCTTGGCTCAGTCAAGGCAATGATGCATATGTTATGGTTTATAAATAATAAAAAAAAATATTATAATATTTTATAATAATTTGACTAAAAACTTATTTAAAATTAAAAAATATTACTCCTACTATTTAAAGACTTATGTTAAAATTACTTATATTTTAATCTGTGATTTAACTAAAATCTAGTAATTAGCTTAAGTTATTTGTACGTAATACTGTATATACACCTGTATAAAAAATATACTATATATTTACAAATTTTATGTACCCTCCAGAATTAAGCTATGAGGCACAATACATTTCCTCAGTTTTCCTCTTCAATAGTAAGTTAACAAAAATATGAAAAATATTTAACAAGAAAAAATAGTACGAATCTCGATCCTTCTTCAGAGCAACACGGCAGGTTTCTTTCCGACCTTTTCATATGTACACGAATCGCGTTGCTTGATCGATGCACTACTTTAATTTACCTACTTAAATTATATATATTCACTCCATAACGAGTTCCATATGACGATCCAAGTCCTTACGATAGGTGGTAGAACTGTATTCACCCACATCACACGCATCAAGAATCAGATGCCGCCCCCCGATTGAGGTTTGCTTCATGTCTAATCTTTCTTTCTCTCCTTTCAGCAGCTGCACAGCCTACAACCAAACGAAAGGTACTCGTTCATCAATCTGAATGAAATCAGAAAAAAAATAAAGAGTTTGTCGTTGACTAATAATGGTAATAAGGTACTCGTTGCATGTTGGGACGCATGGTGGGCGAGTTGTGAATGCACATCAACGCTGTGAACATGACACGTTCCATTTCTACAACGTCATAAGTTTTTCCCAGTCGAGGATCCGCGATTTCGGCAACTTTTTTTTTCTCCAGAAGCGGTTTTGCCTGGCAAGTAGTATGAGATTTTGAGTTTGTCGACAAACGAAAAAAAAAAACGAGTAGAGATAAAACTCGTACGTACGTACCCACATCACGAGGCTTTGTTGGCTGGAATCGACTGCTCGACGGCCCGTGATAAGCTCGAGCAGCAAAACACCAAAGGCAAACACATCTGTCTTCTCGTCAACCATCCCGTGCATGAAATATTCCGGAGCCATATACCCAAAAGTGCCTTCGACCGGAGTGATTACGAGATGACCCCATTTCTCCGGTAGCCATTTCGCTAGTCCAAAGTCCGATATCTACACATACACATTTAAAAAATGACTTTTTCATATATTAAGACTCTGTTATTTTGGACTGAAACTTCCTGAACTGAATAGATTTGAACTGAACCGAATGAGTCTGAACTGAATTAATTTTCTTATAAAAATAAGAATAATTTTTATAAACCGTTTTGTATACCTAAAATTACAGATTCAAATTATTTTTTATTTTTTTATTTTAATTTATTTTGAAACGGATTTAATGGAGCTGAACTGAAACGAGTTGAACTCATGAACTGAAATTGACTGAAATTTTGTCCAAAAGAACAGAGGCTAATTCTACCTGAAGAGAAAAAAACAGAACGAAATCAATGAACCTGAGCGTCGTAATCTTGGGAGAACAATATGTTAGAGGCTGTTATATCTCTGTGGATTATCCTCTTTTGACAGTCACAATGCAAATAATGCAATCCCTCGGCGACTCCCTTCGCCACCTTATACCGTGTTCTCCATTCTAGAAGCTCCCCAACACCTGAAACACTCGACTTCATATATCAAACGAAATTTATATAAATAAATTAATGTTTTTTTTTTCTTTCGATTAATTACCGTGAAGTAGGGTGGAGAGGCTTCCGTGGGGAGAGAACTGGAGGACGAGGTGCAAGCCCTGATCGGCGCTAAACCCGATGAGTTTGGCAGTGTTGGGATTGTCGACGTGAGCAAGGATACCGAGTTCAGCCAAGAAGTCCCCGACTTTATCCTCGTCGTTCTTGTCTTCCTTTGTTATCTTTTTTACGGCAACGACTTCACCGTCTGGTAAGCACCCCTTGTACACTTCCGCGTGCCCCCCTTTACCGATCATCCTATCTGGCGAGATGTTCGAATAAAATCAATAACTATTATAAACCGAGTCGAACGCAAACAAAGTACTCCCTTCGTCTCATAATATATACTCCCTCTGTCCCTCAAGATAGTGCATAGAGAAAATTGCACTTTGGATTAAGATAAAAAATGATTTTATGTGTGTTTTATAATATAAAATAAGAGTATAATAGGTATTGATATATAAATAATAAAGTAGTTAGTTGACAAATTAATAGTATAAAGATAAATAAATGTGTATCGAGAGGATAAAATTGTGAAAAAAATAGAATGTGCACTGTTTTAAAGGATGTTAAGAGATGGAGGAAGTATTGCTAACACCTTTTGTTTTTGGGTGTCTCACAGTGCTTGAAACACCACAAAAATGGAAAGAATATTTCTTAAATGTTACTCACAACTACTTTACTTTTTAACTTACTAAAGAAAAAATACATTTTTAGTCTTTACTTTACAATCAGAAAGTCAAAAATTAATATTTTTTTTAATCTCGATGCTCATAAAAAGTCTTTTAACTCTTCTGAGACGGAGAGAGTATTAATTACCAGAGCTGAAATCATCAGTAGCTAGCTGAAGCTCTTCATAGCTAAAATTCCTCCAAGACGGTTTAGGCACGGCGAATTCCCCGTCATCGAGCGAAAATTCCTCCTCCTCCGCAGGCCCCCAACGCCAGTCCATCTTCTTCTTCAACGTTTTCGTCGACTTGTAAAGCTCTTGCCCCATCAGCACAGAAATAGTCGAGAAATTCCACACGGAAGTCTTCTTCACCTGATCAACCATTTTCTTCCAATGCAAATTGCCGTAACTCATAAGGTCCCCTGCAACTCCGTTATCCGTGATGTATTTCTCGAAAATGCCACTAATGCTGTAGCAGGAATCCATCCCGGGCCCCGAATCCGGAGCACTCCTCGGAGATGGTCGGCTGCCATTTTTCGTCTCTTGCCCCTCTTCGCTATCTCTGTTCTCAGTACGAATCGAATGCTCTGTTTCGGGGTTTGTTTCTGGGTTGTCGGCATTTTCGGAGCTCGGTTTTACCTCGAACGGTTTTGACGAAAGGATTTCAGCCCCTGCATATTCAATTGAATCCAAGATTCGATCTTCATGAAGAAATTTCAAATTACGATTTTGGACAACAACAATAATCATGGAGCTTACCTCCCATGGCCATGGCGATACTATCTCTCAGCAACAACAGGAATTCAGCAAAGATATATTAATTTATTTATTTTTAATTTTAAAAAAAGAAAGGCTTCAAGAATCTTCATTCCCCTCTCCTGCCCAGATGAGATAGAGAGAGAGAGAGAGAGGAGAGAGAAAGTCGGTTGATTTTGTGAAATGATGTTGGAGAGAGAGAGAGAGAGAGAAAGAGGGAAAGGAGGAAGACATGGAATACTATGGAGCAGCTCTCTCTATGGTTGAGAGAAGAAAATGGTTAAAAATAGGCGCCAAACATATTAATTTTATGTTTGATAAATAAAATTTAAAATTCTTAATTCTTTTGTTCCACATATTCAATTACTTTGTGTAATTTAATAAAAATAGTATTTTTATTATTTACTAAATAAAGTAAATCTTACTATCCGTCCCCTTCACATGTTTCATTTCTCCTGAATAATGAGATTAGAAAATACAGTAATAGTAGTAGTATATTTTATGTGGTAGTAATTTTTTACCAGAAAACTAACCAAAAGCTTGATCTGTATGCCAAAAATTCATGTACAAGCATCCTGGGCCGAAGTTCATATAAAAAATCCTCTACCAAGAACCGAAAAATGGCGTATCATGATCATGCTCAAGCCCGCGAGCACGTTCCCTCCGCGGGAGGGGTGCACAAAGAGGGTCGACAACATCAAACTATTTTTCAAGGAGAAATATTTGTGAACTACGAAAATTGTTATTATGGATAGTGTAAGTAACTACAGTATATAGCAGAAGAGCGCAACCTGTAAAAAACAAAATGCACACTAGGAAAAATGCTTCATCTACTAGTAGTATTAAGCCTAAATCCTCTATAGATACAAAAAGACCTCAACAAATTACAAACAAATAATTCTGTAGGAAAATATAAGAATGAATGAACAAACCGCAACTGTCGAGTATAGTAGTAATATACAGCCTTTTGCGTTCACAGCCAATAAGCGATTTCGAAGTTAGTACTTGATCATGTGATGGCGTAACCAAAGTTCATACATGATCATGTGGAAAGCGTCGTGACTGAGGGGAGGTGAGTTCCATTGGAAGTGTTTCTGCACCTGAAAACAGAAGATCAAAAAGAATTTATGAGACATGAAGCCAACTTCTTTCTGAAGCAAATTAATTCATGATCAGATATGCACTTAGGGTGAAACTGTAAACCACAACAATATAGAATGAAAAGCATTGTTTGTACCTTGACCATATTGTTGTGTAATGTAACAAACTCTTCTTGTGATATGTTCTTCAGAATTTGCTTCAGCTGATACACATCTTTCTCCTTGAGTACTACCGCAAATTTATGCCAATTAATAATGTCGTTGAAAGGCAAGTCATAGTAGTTAGAGAGTATCACTGCACAAAAATCCATCAATGTTTATCAGAGAGGTTTTGGAAAACTGAATTCTTGTGGATGCAAGTATTTGTTTCATCGTGAAAAGAGTGTAAGTGATGATTTTCCTGAAATATAAATGTAACTGAGTATATTCTGAAATAACTATGTATGCATATATCTGACAAGAAAGCCCCAATCATGCGCACACATACTGTGATTTTTTTCTATGGAGATCTTTTCCTATAACAATGTGCCATGAAATTTCACTCAACTTCCACATCAAACCGAATAAGTCTAAGCTAGTCTCCTTATATTCTAAGATTGTGGTCCACTGGTGTTGGTGGAAACTTGGTATTGGTTTATAAGGATCTAGTCTCAATTTACTCAAAATTATGAAACCAGAATAATATACTGTATACATATAAAATAAGGAAGAGCAAAAGTACAATCACAAAACAAAAGTGAAGAATAATTCAGAACTCAAATTAAAATGGATTAATTAAATGTTTCGGAACTAATGCTGCCACAGATTTACTCAATTTGACTGTATGCAAGTGCTTGTTTACTCTTTTAATTGTCAAAACCATTGAAATATGACTATTAGATAACTCGGATTGAGATTATTCCATAACCCTGCATACTTATTACATAGCCACTAACATCTTCATGAATTGACTAGATTCACATCTCATTGACAACTATCTAAAGTTCATGAAAACGTCAGGTTTTATAATAAAAAAATTGGGGTAGGATAAAAATTAGAATTCCTGAAAAGCTTTTGTCAAAGTAAAAACTGCACTTTATGTTACTTTCCCTGAAGAGAAGCCTTCATATGTAAAACGTGGGTTATTAGAGCCATAGCACTAGTACCATACATCGTGAAGACAATCGACACGTAGCCAAGTAAATTTGTATTGAAACTTAACAAAGAACCAAATGACCATGATAACATAAAAAATATAACCAAAAAATGGATAAGTATGTAAAAATCTCTGTTTATGCATATTCTTCAGTATCCTTTTGAAATAAATCATTTCTATTGTCCCCAAACTTTGGAATTGAATTATTTGATACGATATCAAAATTTTTTGGGAAGTTCAAGACTTACGTTCATTTCTGACAATACAGTAAATTTCTGAATCTTTTGTTGTAAGCAAATAGTTCATTTTTTGAATGTAGAGGGAAATTCTAGTATTGAACAACACTGAAAGTAACTGTTTTCTCAAGACATATGTCTACTTGTACCAAATACCAATAGCCACGGGAGGGATTACATTTTCAACTTGTCCCGGTTACTCAATTAGGCGGTTAATTACGGCCGAATAGTTTCGATAAAAAAATGTTTCATAACCTTGTGGAAAAGGTCCAAAATTTTTGTTAAGTGAAGTGAAAACACACATAAAGACATTATTCGCAAAAGCCATGAATGGGAAAAGATGGAATTAGTTCTCACCAGGAACGCATCCATAATGAATAGAGTCAGCGATCCGAGCACTATTGACCTGAGAGCCACCAGGGCAAATGCAGAATTTTGTTCTGTAAAATCTTTTTTGATACACCAGATGTCCAGTTGCCCTGTTAATTCTGTTATTTGAAATATCAAGTTCGGTATCATTTTCCCACACCCGGGCCAGTATGACCCTAATCTTGGAATTCCGATGTCCTGCCCAGAAGCCAAGAGTCGTCCTGCATCAAGTGTTCATGTAATTTACAGAAAATAAGAATAGGGATGCTCAATGAAAAATCCAAAGAAGAGTGTCCAATAGTAAAATATCTATGTGGAATAAGAGGAAGAATCAAGAGGTTGAAATTGCAATTTAGTACCTATTTTCTATATCATTTCCACCGGCTGGAAGAGCAAATGGCTGAAGAATTTGTGGAAGTGCAACATCTTTGTGTGGTATAAATCCAACATCATAGCTGGGAGAGCACACAACACGGATTGAATTTTTTACGAGAATCGGAAGGCCTTCAGTGGCTCTCACTCCAACATCGTGACAAGTAACAAAGAAGTGATCTGTACCCAAAGTTCTATTCCAATAGGGATACTTATGTATCAAACTCTCCACATAGTTTTGGACAATTATGGTCATGTTCTCATACGATATGCCCTGCAGATTATTTTTGAAATTTAGATTTTGGTAATCAAAGCCTCAAATATAATAGGAAATGAAACCATTGCAGCCCAGGAGTGTCACTTGAAGTAATAACTCTTGTTAAGCAGATTTTTTTAATAGAAGCTTTCAGGAAATAGGCAGAAATTCTCAACATAACTGTGTGAATCTTTGCATATAAGCATTGTGACAAAGTTGGTAGATAATCCGTGTGGTGGCCAGCAATAAATATGTATCATAGGAAAACAAATCGATGAAGGAAAGGCAAATGGAGTCTAATGTATGTTGGGTAAGTATTTGTAATGCAGCATAATGTGTGTGTGTGTGTATGTATAGATACAATTCACTAATAAACAACTCAACATCTCGAATGATTCTCTTGGATACCAGAAAACAAAGTAATTAATGAACTCTAGAAGAAGCCACTTCTCCGATTAACAAAAAAAAACTCAAAATTCACTGTATTCGATCACATTGAAAACACCATCCAATATGTAATTTAGAAGCATTGAAGGTTTACCTTGCCTCGCATCTTATGACAGGAGATTGGAATGAAGAACAAATCCGCCAGATCTGGATCCTCCGTCACGAAATTACTCTCCCGGAGATTCTTAAAAAAGTATCCTTCACTCGCGTATTTACCGGTCACCTTCCTCGGAGTCTGGTAATAGGTATTCGGATCTCCATCGGAGTATATGTACACCTTAAATCTCCTCACCATCTCCTCATAATTCAACCGAAACACCTTCGGCATATGGTAAACGTCGTCGTATTCATCATCACCCTGATCTCTATCATTTCCATCGACAATAACCTAAAAAAATTAAGAGATAAGACTGCAGAGTATTGAAAATCAACAGATACCTTAGACTACGAAGACGTATAAAATGGAAGTACCTTATGCAGAGAGGGTTCTACTGTGGGTGATTGGAGAGAAGGGGAATGGAGGGATTTGAGGGAGAGATAAGTGAAGGAGAAGAGGGTGACGGTAGCGAGAGTGAGGAGGGAGCCTCGGAGAGTGAAGAGCGAGGCGAAGGATGGCGGCTGCGATAGTTTCACCGCCGACATTCCCGAGGCGGAGCTGCTGCTGCTTGCCGGAGATCGCTTAACGGTGTCCGGTATTGGGATAATTGCGTGAGGTCAGTCGAATTGCTAGTGTTCATCAGGCACACATCTACATCTGCGAGTAATTTTGGAGAGTATTTATTGTTTTCTACTCTACTATTGTATTTTTGTAATTTAATTAAAAAAATGTATTTTCATTTTTTTTTCATAATAAAAGATAACAAATACTACTAATAAGTAATTTCCGATCGAATGTAAATATATAGATCAAAAAAGGTTAAGGCCGTCCCCAGGAGCATAGCCGAGTGGTAAGGCCTGTGATGATGTGGGTGTAATTCCCCGGCGACGCAGGGTTCGAATCTCGGGTGGGACAAATTTTCATTGAAATATTATGAAGGTTTGTCCTGGGGTTCGACCTGTTGGCTCTCTCGCACAGGTGTCTGCTACTCGGGCACATTCCTCGATTTACATCCTACTCGATCGAGGGACCTCCGATCAAGTGGGGGTGGAGTTTCTCGTCTCTCCTCCTTATCAAAAAAAAAAAAAAAGGTTAAGGCCGAAGCCTTTACATCATACCCGAACATACTCAACAAAAACGAAGGAAAACTAGGCAAGCGTACGGACAGGCCCTAAGTCGTGCCTAAGAAAACCTAAGTACACACAAAGTCCAGAAACAGCTAATAAGTAATTTAATTTGATGATTATGAAAAGTTTTAAAAGCTGTTAAAAAGAAGGTAATATTAATATGTTATATACGGCAATTTATATCTTGCTCCCCAATGTAAGATGCATATCTTACACCTGATTAACTGTATATATAATTATCAGTCAATTAGGTTATATTTTTTTTTCATTATCGTCACTTTCTTTTCTCTCTTTGCAGAAACACACCCGCACACACCGATGCCGCCATCGCTGCGATTCACCAATCACAGCGGCTGACTCTTTAGCTTCCTCCCAAATTTCATCAACTTCGTCGTCTTCGTCGCGATTCACCAATCACAGCGGCTCACTCTTTAGCTTCCTCCCAAAATTCATCTGATTCGTCGTCTCCGATATCGATGGGATCCCCCTCTCACCGGTGCCATGACCTAGATCTGCTGGTGGAAGCGATCCACCAAGTAACTGCGGGCTTCGCTTTCGGCGTGCCTTACATTCAGCACCGGGTCACTATCCGCCGGAGGAAGAGAAGGCGGGGCCTGGGTTCCGACGCCGCCTTTGTATTCGACGAATTTGTTGAAGTTGTTAATGTGTGAAGGCCACTTGTGAGTTGTCCCACATCGAATAATTGTGAGAGGGGAGTCTATGATATAAGCCTAGGGAGTTCTCCTACTTAACACCATATGGTTTTGAGTTAGAATGAGGCTCTCTAGTGCATATTCGAGCTCCCGTTCTCGTGTGTGCGCTAGGCGTGGGACCGCACGTTAGCACCCCATTGGAGACCGCACGTTAGCACCCCCATTTGGAATTTGACATGGTATCAGAGCGAGGTTCGATCCTGTTTGTGAGTGGTTTGACCACCCTTTGACTAGGACTCACAAGTGGAGGGGTGTGTTGAAGTTGTTAATGTGTGAAGGCCACTTGTGAGTTGTCCCACATCGAATAATTGTGAGAGGGAAGTCTATGATATAAGCCTAGGGAGTTCTCCTACTTAGTACCATATGGTTTTGAGTTAGAATGAGGCTCTCTAGTGCATATTCGAGCTCCCGCTCTCGTGTGTGCGCTAGGCGTGGGACCGCACGTTAGCACCCCGATTTGGAATTTGACAGAATTGTCCAAGAGAAAATGGATAGGATCAAGAGAACAAACTCTAGAACTTTAGTGATGAGTTTCTTCCTGTAGTGAGTATTGTTTGTTCATTCAAACTGTATTATAATATTTATTATAGATTTTTTTTGTATCCGGTCGATCCGCTCTTGATTTATTATTTCAAGGATATTTATAGTTTATTGAGTTCTGATTTGTGAAGAGTCATTTGCACTACTGATTTTTCATAATTTCAAGTTCAGATTTCAATATTTTGTTGAAGTTTTATGTACAAACTTGTAGCAGTTTGAGTTACTGTTATTTATTTCTGTTGCAAACTTCATTTCACTCAATCATGGTACTTGGAGACATTGATTTCAGTTTCATCTACGTCGGATGCAGCTCCTCGTTTTCGTGGTCGGAGAGAGACGAGATGGAGGAGGAGAGGTTGCGCGGGACGACGGGCAGAAGCAACGTGTCATCGGGATGGGGATGTTATTTCTCTTTTCTAAAATGGGGTCTGATCATCCCATGTAAAAAATATTAAATTATATTTGGTTTTGATGGTGTTTTACGTGTTTTTCGGGTTTGTTTTGAATGTTTGTCAACCACGCCGAGGAGCTGCAGTGGCTGGAACACACTCGCAGATACCGCCGCCGCCACCGCCGCAATTCACCCTTCATTTTGTTGATGTTAACCTTCATTTTTTACTCTATCAACCTTCATTTCTTTCTCTGTCAACCTTCATGTATCAAAAAGTCTTGTATCGCCGCTTCGATATAAGATCTTTCGATACAAGACCCCCCTTGCTCGGATTTTATAAACCACCGGAGCTGCCTAAGGCGACCCCGATCGTTCGCCGCCCTCGATTATAGATCGTCGCCCTTGATTCTAGATCGTTGTCCCTCGAACATCGTTCGCCCTCTCTCTCTCCACATCCCTCGGCATCGCCGCCCCTGACTTGATGAATGTATCAACCTCTCGTTGGTTTAGGGTTTAAGGAAGAAATTATTCTATAATATCTCAAAATGAGGATGCTTAAGTTTCAAAAGTATGATCCTTCAATTTCATGCTTTTGGTACTTCTATTTGCAGGAGGAAATTGCACACAATACTATTACAACAAATTGAATTGTTAAAAATAAGATCCGATGTATTTTTTATTCATTTTTTAAATAAAAGTTATTAAAATTTAAAGTTTTATTTAATAATAAACAAATAAAATTACAACATTTCCTATAAATTTTAAATATTTACAAATAGATCCCTCAATCAATTAACCTTATAACCTATTCACCTACCTCTCTTTTTCTTTCTCTTTGGCACGTACAGGAAGTAATTATAAAATAAATTTACAGTCTCTTGGTTCTCCCCGAAATCCTACGAACGCCGTCGGAACCACGAACACGATGAGTACTAGCAGAGCAGCGAATAGGAGACGGGAAGAAGCCGCGGCGGAGGAGCTTTGGTCGAAGGATGACCGACCGAGCGGAGGGATGCCGGAATCGGAGGCCGACGACATGTTCCAGGTATGAAAATAGCTTCTTCGAACTGTAAATTAGTGTTTATAATGTGTTTACATATGTTTCGATATGAACTGGAAATGTTTGAAAATGTGTCGATTTTGTATGTGTGTTTTAATCGGAGAAGAGGGGCGTGCTCTTGGTCTTTTGAGTGTTATGGACGCCTATTTCTCAAAAAAGCATTAGTTTTTTCTGGATGCGCCGATTAGGGCGTTTTTTAGCCCAAAAGCATTATAATACGGTGTGAAAGGATGGAAGCCGAAACCGTGGTCGACCATCAAATTTGTAAGTTTTTTAATTTTATGGACCTTTTAATTATTATTTTAAACTAACATTTCTTACCAATTTATTAATTTTGTAGGTTTTGACGGTTGCAAATGTTGGATCGCATTACGTTGCTCTGCTTATTGATCTGAATAGAGAGATAATCAACGTTTATGACTTGTTCAAACACAAGTACATAAACGAAATTAAATTGAGCCGAGCTAGTGATTTGCTTCCGCTCATGTATTGGCTTCCTCAAATGGTATTGCAAGCTGGACTACCGGTAACAAAAGGCATGTGGAAATGCAGTTTTAAGTCTCCGAGTAACTACTATTGGAGTGGAAATCGATCTCAATAAACTCTCGTATTTTGTATTGAACACTTTTTATGTATTTGTATTAAATGTCATTGCAGTATCCAACAATTTATTTTTCTTGTGCTATGTAATTTTCAATTTTCAAAAGCTATAAAGATACAACGGTCTAGATTAACTAGTCGTTATTCGATCTAACGGTTTAGATTAACTAGAAACGCCTCAAATGTCTTAATAATAATAAATAAAAAATAGTAAAGCATTTGAGGCGATTATAACAACAAACGCCTCAAATGTCTAAATGCGTACGCAAATACATGTCTAGAGTCGATTGCACATATTTGCGTCATTTGAGGCGTGTTGGCACAAACTCACCAAATGATACAAACTCCCAAATTAAGTCATTTGCGGCTTTTCAGTCTACAAACGCCTCAAATGACTAGATTGATGTGAAATCGACTTTGGGCGTGTATTTCGGTCCGCAATTGGATGAATCTGAACCGTTGGATTTTCATGAAATATTGTTGGACAGGCAGGGTCAAATTTTTGAAAAAAATAAGAGGCACGTAAGTGCTTGATCATAGTAACCTCTAAACTCGTTGTTTCTGCGATCGACCACTTTCGAGCCTCGTTTTTTTTCAAAATTTCACCCATTGGATGTTCTTGGAATATGATTTTGCATGTCGGGTGAAGTTTTGGGGAAAAAACGAGGATCGAAAGTGCTCAATCGGAGAAACAACGAGTTTAGGGGTTACTACGATCGAGCACTTTCGGGCCTCTTTTTTTTCCAACAACATACCGAATATGCAAAATCACATTTCTTAAACATCCAACGGTTCGAAATTGTTACCTTGCGGACGTAAATATGACGTGTAGTGTAAATCGACTTTGGACATGTACTTGCTTCCACATATAGACATTTGAGGCGTTTCTAGCTACAAATGCCTTGAATGACTCAAAACTTCAAAAATCATTTTTTTTTGTATGTTTTTTGATTATACGGTGACATTTAACCAATTTTAACTATTAAATATGATGCTTAATCAATTTTAACACTTAAACCAACACGAAATCATAATGTTTAAACAGTAGAGAGAGTTCTTAATACAAATTCATAAGAAGTGTTTTCGAAATAAAATAAAAATGACTCTAAAATGTTTGCTGAGTTTGTTCTTCAGGACGAATCAGACATGTTTGTGCATTTTGTCCCTCCCCGTGGCATTTGCGACATCGGTATGCTTTCTTTGATAAAGTCTCTATTTGGCTCATTGTCAATGAATATATTCAACGAAATATCTCTATCAACTGTAATATTTGTCTAGTGCTTCATATCGTTCATCGACCATTTCCAAGTTCCATCTATACTGTAATATCTGTCTAGTGCTTCATATCGTTCATCGACCATTTCCAAGTTCCATCTATACGCTTCCATTCTCCGTCATAATTTAGCGAGACAAATATATTTATGTCTCTGTAAATAGAATTTAACAAAAAGAGTAAGAAAATCACATTTTTTTCACCGAAAAATGCCATTTTTACTGAAAAATATTTTTTTTCACAGAATAAGGCTTTTGGGGAGTTTGTGGCGTTTGGGGCTGACAAACGCCACAAACGTGTTGTTGCGTAAAAATCATTTTTTATAAACGGGTTTATAAAAATTGTGGCATTTGTGGCGTTCAGGGATGACAAACGCCACAAACGTCCTGCTGCGTAAAAAAAAACAATTTTTATAAACGGGTTTGAGCATTTTTTACGCGAATTCATCCAAAATATTACATTCAAAACAATGGAAAGTATTGTAGGAACAAATACTAACTTTCAAACGTAAATTTCACGGTTGAAAACGTTCGATTTTTCAGCGGCTCGAGCTTCTGGTACTAAGGTTTTGAGAGAAATCCCGAAAGAGTAAGAAGAGAAAATGAAAGTTTGTTTTGCAATTTGAGAAGAGAGAATGAGGGTTTGTTGTGCAATTTTTATTTGAGTGCTTTATGTAAATATTGTTTTTTTTTTAGTTTTTTAGTTATTAAATTGAAGTAAATAGTATTTGTAGAAATAAAGTTTCTTGAATAGTATTTTTAAGAATTAGATTTGTGAGAGCAGTATTTTTAAAATCTCCTCAAAGGAATATATATAATTTAATGTATTGATATATAATGTAATCATAATTTAAGTAGACTTTTTAAATTTGAATTGTCTTTTTTAACCTTTGTATTATATCAATTTTATATTTTTTTGATTACCTACGTTATATAATTTATTGAATATGAAATCTTAAACTTTTAATACAAGATATTTCATATCAATCACATATTGTTTTTTTCGTAGTTTGAGAATGAGATTTTTATTTTTTTTCAAAATTCATACAGTAATTTGTTTTTTTACTTTCGATTTGCTTGAACCCGCTAGTGTTTCTATCAGTTCGATCAATCAACCCAAAAAGTTTTATGAAATTGAATTTTTTTTACAATGGCTTTGAAAATTGAATTCAAATAGATCATCATAGTTTTAGTGTCTTTAACACAGTGCGATGTCTTAAACGTTTTCGGAATATCAATTCTGATGTGCTTTTTTCGGTGAGTAGTTTGTGATCTCTCCCGCAAGATCTCGTCCCCACTCTTCACCGTCTCGTCTCTCTTATCGCACCTGACTAGTCACGACTCGCCGCATTTCAGTTTTGCGCTCATTTACAAAACAATCATCAACGCCCATGTCATACAAGAGCTCCCCTTCGAACTTGCCCTCCACCTGTTCGACGAAATGACTGACAGAGGGCTCGTGCCGACGCCGATCACCTTCTACGTACGCCGTGCTGAAGTATCACTTAAAGGGCAATGAATTCGGGAAGGTGTGGTGTGATTTTTAGAAAACAAGGGGCGGGTTGGGTTGGATGCGTACACCTTCCAGATTTTGATGAAGGGCTGCTCCAAGCAGATCTCAATAGAAAAATTGGTTCTATATTAAGATTTTCAAATTCATGAAATACTGTATCTTCATATGATATCCGAGTAAAGCACTGCTTCTAGTGTTTAAATAATGTATCCAAGTGATATAGTTCAACCGTAAAGGAAAAAAAACATAAAAACCTTTAAATGGTTTACACAAACACACACATATGAGGGTACATACCACTTGAGCTAAAGCTCTTGTGGTGATATGGTTCAACTTAAAGTCACCAACAGGAACTCTGACACTGATAATTAAGATGTTTAGTAGTGAAAATAACTAAATTTGACCTATATTTATTCTAGAGCAACCAACAATACTTTTCATAGGTACATTTGATTATATACAGTATCCCTTTCTGAACAACTAGTAACATAATTAGAAACACTTCTCCAATGCATCCCTACAAAAATGAGAAGTAGATAAGATTTAGGGAGGCGCCTGAAACTAAATAAAAAACATATATCGATTAGAGAGAATCCCATTACAAACGACCCAATAACTAAACAGTTGACCATATTTTGTTAATCAAAGCGATGGACTCTTACAACAGTGGCTACAAAATAAAATTATTCGTCTGAAAAGCATATATGTTAGATATAAGGTCCTCATTCAGGGTTCAAATTAAGATTTGATTCGAGGTGCTTCTAATGCAGACTTCTAGTCTCTATGCATAGCCATCATATGCACTTTCATTTATATTATACTATTATCTAAATTTTATATCATGTGTTTAATATGTACAGTGTTTGGTAAACGGTTTATTTGATTGTTTATTACATTAGTTAATGTGATAGTTTTTACAATCAATCACACACATATATATAGTATATTTAATAGTGTTTGATAAATCTTTTTATAATTTGATCTTATATATAACACCTACTAGGTACAAATAATATAAGTAACATCCATTAATCTATTGCAAACACTTCTTTTTTTGGCAGTGTATTATTTAGTTATAATTGCAAATTTCGAACAACATTTTATCTATTGCAAACACTCATTTTTTGGCAGTGTATTATTTAGTTATAATTGCAAATTTCGAACAAAATTTTAACAGATTAATGGCTGCAACTACTAAAACTCGTTCATGGACACTACCAAATACACATTTAAGTAGTTTAACCATGATAACACGGTGTTATAACAGTATAGTAGTGTCAATTTATGATCCAAATTAAAAACAAAGTTAACTAGAGTTATGTTCTAAATGGATCAAGTGTTTGCTGGTTAACTATCAGTGCAAATAAAAAAAAAACATAGTGTAGAAACAACTTAACGGCACCATAAACCGATTAGAATAGCTTAATTATTGGCTCTCCAACACTCCTCACTCGCTGCAAATCGCTTTACAAGTTCGGATCGGAACATCGCAGCTTCATCTTGGCCAAACAGATTTTCAAAATCTTCTTCGGTTGCGAGTATGTGTATATGGACATGCATCATAAAAATACCCCGCACACTAACCTGTTCAATTGAAAAACAGTATATTGTTAAATACCTAAATACAATGCAGATAGTTTCATGAATAGTGTATTCAAAAATATTAAATTAAGAGTGTACTCGGTCCATGCTAATGAAAAAACCAACACAACAGCCATGTGTGATCAACTTAGACTGATGGTTATTTGATTACTATACATTTTTGGATTTTAATGTTACTGCAAAAATTGTATTTGATAGTATTTTTTTATTAGAACTTCAATGTGTGTCGGTTTATTTATTCATGACTGGGTGAACGAATAAATACAGTGTTAACAACCATCGAACTCACACATGTATAATTATGTTGCTAGTGAAAATGCTTATAAATTGAGTTACTTCAATTTACGCCATTTGTTCTCGAAGAAGCTTCTTGGATTGAGTGACATTCATATATATATTTGAATAGCGTTGAAGTTTCTGGTCAAAGACGAAATATCTCTATAGTGTCTTTAAGAATTTAAGCTACCGACTTCTAGAAATATTACATACAACATATCAGAAAACAAATGAATTCAAGAGCATGGACTCCATAGTTTAATATCATTGTTTTTCTGTAATGGAATTCAAAAGCAAAAGGCATTACTACATAAACCCACAAATATTTGTCAAACAAAAGAGTACCCAAAAATATATCATCCTCCAGGCTAGCTAGTTAATCACGTCCCATCTTACACATTTTTTTTAATGGTAAAACTAGGTAAAACTATCTTGCACACTACACAATCACACACTTGGTTCCACACATATACAAACACTGGTTCAAACTATCAATTTTTTAAAGTGGTAAACTCTAGGTATCTTATAATAAAACTATTTGGTACACTGGTATAAAAGATGAAAGCTTAGTTCTATCTAAACCAACAAAGGTTTACAGGTTTCTATTTATCATTTTGTGTTTATAAAATATACTAAAAACTAGTTGGTCAACAATAATATTGTTGAATTTTGGTGGAGAAATCTACAACACCAGCTACATAAAACAACATAAAATCAATTTCACAACCAATATATAAACATGCACTTAATTCCAACTAACAATTTATACACTTACACTGACTTTATAAATCAATGAATCAAAGGCAAAATAAACACGTAAAACATAATCAATTTGAATACTAATAGCAGATCTGGTATAGTTTGGAAGAATAAATACCCACACCAAAAAACATAATCAATTTGAATACCAATAGCTGATCTTGTATAGTTGGGAAGAATAAACACCCACACAAAATAAACCACATTATACTGCAATTTATAATAGAAAATAAAATGATGCCTTATAGTGTTTGATTTCTTCTAAAAATGTTTTTGATTTACCTACTACTGTACCCAAAATACCATACAACGTTGAATCAGTAGAATAATTATATGAAATCACATGCTTTGCTTCCCACCTACTTGTATACTATCATGTGTTTCTCTAACACCAACAATCAAAGGAAACTACCAACTAGTGTTAATTACACAAAATCAAAAAAAGGGGGATTTTCAAATCGACAAGTGAATCTGTCTAAGAGGATCGATAACAGCTTTGAGTCGGTTTGAGTTGATTTAAAACAAGGGGGATTTTCAAATCGATAACATCTATCTAAGAGGATCGATAATTAAAATCCAACCTAAAAATTACAGCTTTGAGTCGGTTTAAAACAAGGAGGATTTTCAATAACCATAATTAAGACATGCAATCATTTCGACTAGTACACTATGTCAATTCAAACCTAAAAACTAATAATTCGGGTAGAATCAAACACCAAATCCAACAACCCTAAATCATGTATGGAATCTAGTCACCCAATAATTTCAATTGATAATTGTTACACCATAAAAATCCAACACCTACACGTGTCCAGACGACCGGAGCCACGTCATCAAGGAGGTGGTCAAACGGCGGACGAAAGTCAGAATTAAAGCCAAGTATAAAGAAGGTACCAGGCGAGCTCAACAGTAGCCCCAGGAAGACAGCCCTGTGCCAGATTAGGGGATCAGTCAGATAAGGCTCCAGGCAAGAGGCGGTGCGCCTCTGGTGACATGCAGCAAGTGGAAGACAAAGTTAGTGGGTATTTAATGTAGAGGCTTAAAAGTCTTCATTAGTGGGATTAGATGTGATAGGAGGCTAATAGGTGGCATTAGGAGAGCTTGCATGCTCATGCAAACTACTAGTATATAAGAGAGAGAAGAGAGAGGAGGAAAGAACTTCACCTTTTTTGATTTTCCAAATACTATTAAGTAAGGAATAAATCAAGAACACTATGATGTTCATCCCCAATTTCCAGATTTCCGGCAACATACATTTTCCGATCTATAACTTGTCCTAACAAATAAAGATATGTTGGTACCCTATTCTATAACCCCCCGTTCCAGTAATATAAGATTTGAGTGAAAAAGGGTCCGAACAGTGGCGCTAGAAGGAGATCAGGTTTTACGCATCGGAAAAAGAGGTTCAACCGGCGAAGAGATGGCAGACGAGAGGGAAGGCGCGACGGCATCCGACGACTCCGTTGATTCCGGCAGGTGGCGCGACGTCATGGGCAAGGCGGCTCTCGAGGATCCCATCGCTCCGGCGGCTGATGTAGACCCAAAACCCGTCGACCGTGACGCGCCACCGCCGCCGATCCAGATTGTTGATGAGGACAGCCCCGCCGACGGCCATGCAGAGACCGATCTGCAAACCGATCCTCAGGTAAGATCTCCTCATCGCCGTCATCATTCTCGTCGCCGTGCTCGTTGTTTGCACCCGTATGATTTGGGAGGGCCGTCGACGCCCGTTGTGGCTCCGCCCCCAATCAAATTCGGAAATCTGGATACTCCAGAAAAAATTGATGAAGCCGTGCATGCTCTTATGCACAGAAAATACGTTTTGACAACTCCATTGAAACATGCAACCGGTGCTTTTATGACACCTGGACATGCCGCGACAGTGGCTCCAGAGAAGGTCAAACGCCTTGATGAGCCATTTTATTTGCTCATCTTAGAGCACTTTTACACCCTTTATTTAGTCAGTTTGAGTCGTTAACGTGTCTGGGAGGGCACAATTAGGTGTTTAGGCAGAGTGTGTGTTGATGCAGGTAACAGGTGGCGCACTGGGCAAAAGAGGCAAGGAAATCCCCTTCTTTGGGCAAAGAAGTATTCTGGAGTGGGTAGTGACTGCAACAGTTTGACCACATCGGGCAAATGGGTAAAGTCATGAAGCAGAAGAACCAGAATTTCTTATCGAGTACCGTGCTTGGTCCGACCACCTGTGGAGGAGAAGATACCTGAAGACGAAGATTTGGGCAGAGAGCGGCTGCAGACAGAAGATTCCCTGTGGGCAAGGCGTCAGCATACCAGAATTCCTGGATTTGGGGGATCTGACTTATCCCCAAGGCATTAACCGCTGACGCCTATTCCTTAGGGAGGAGAAACAGCCGCGTTTTCAAAATTCAAATCGAAGTCAATAAATACGGGGCGCGACGGGCAGCAAAGAGAAGAACACTACGCATCGAGAAATCGAGAGAGCTGCCGGTCCCGTAGCAAGTCGCCAGAGGAGTCGCCAGAGAGAGATCGGAGCTGTTCGTCCGAGTCTCTTTTATTTGTTTTGAGTAGATCCAGCCTTCGGGCTGAGAAACAATTTCAATTGCTTTATGTTTTAATTTCAGTTTTTATTTCCGTTCGTACTTTGAATTCACAAAATAGTTCGGTTTGAACTATGAATAATATAGCTTGCTTTTCCTTATTTATTTCGTCTTTTAATTTCAGTATGATTGGCTAAGTTGATTTGCATCTGGGTAGGGGCGGATCGAAGGAGAATTAGGGTTTAGTTAAGCCGCGAGGTTGATGGGGCTAGAGTAGCCGGTTGGGGGTTTGTTCCCGAAGCAAAGTTGGTTGAGGAATATTTCTGGGGAGTCTGGGCAAACTAGAACAGCCACTAGTGAACCCTTGCAAACTGGGATACTGGTAATTGGCAAACCGCATAGATGTACCTTGTAGTATTGTTGCGGGCATAACACTAGAACTTGCTGGAGATTGCGGTCGTATGACTCGGAGTTCCGGGCATGCTATTGGCCGAGCGGGTCTGTCTAGAGGGTAATGCGGGTTTGGGCAAACTAGATCCATGTATGGCTGCATAGGTTATCGAATTGTTCAGATCTAGGGGTTTAGGCATAACATTAGGTTGCCTTATCTTTAAACTGTAAGGATAGATAAGGGGTGGGGCAATTGTAGGGCGTGACGCAATAGGACCACTGTTGTCTTTTTAAAGCACCCTATAACTGCTGACAAACCGGTGGTAGAAATCTTTAGTGCCTATGACCGGTAGTTTGCTCTAATGATCCTGAGTGAAGTCGTCTGCCCGGATGCTTTGTTTCCTATCTGATTTAAGTTTCTCTTTAAGTATTCTGTTAGATCTGAGTGTTTGCGTTGGTTAATTTTAGATTTGTTTATTTGCATGTTATTTCTGTTAGCCGTAGTTAGATCAAAGTGTTTGAAACGATGGCAAAACCGCCGTGCCCACAGCAACTAAACTCAAAATCTTTTTGTGACAACCCCTTGGGCAAAGCCGAGATCACCTACTGTAATTGCCTCCTTGTGGAACCGACCCCACGTACTTACCATTATCTACGTTTTGTAGTTAAAGGGTACTGGCTAAATACAAATTTCATTTTGACGCGCGTTTGTTCCACGACAAACATTCGTCGTCGTCACGCCTCCACAGGAGAGAGCGAAAAAAGCACCCGGTAATAGATCTAAACCGAAATGCTGAATCTGTGGCCACTTCGACGGATCGTCGAAGGAAAGGCAGCCAGAGTGACATGCATCGGTATCGGGAGGGTTCTTCCATGCCTGGGGCCCGAGGGGCTAGGGCGGAGGACCCAGAGATCGTAGATCTGAAGCAGAAATATGCTGAGTTGGAGAGACGAATGAATGAGGGACAAAGTGTGCATGTACCTTCTGTTTTGGTTGTTTTTGTACTTGTCGGTAGTATTTGCTGGTAATTGAGGGTTTTGGTAAACAACACAAAATATAAATATGTTATAGGTAAGAAAGCAAGAGGATTAAGTTAAATGCAGAAATCATAAGTAAGAACATGGATGCTCAAGGCACCTCTTAATTCATCTATTCATACTTAGAGTTCTTTAGTAAGATCAAGGGTTGCATGTCCTTTTCCACTATCTCACTCCCTCTATTTATAATACTCTATGCATGGCTTAATCATGCCACCTAATGCCCACATTTTGGCCTCTTATTGGACCTCTAGTCCACTAATATGAAGCATTAAATACCCACTAATTTCCCTTAGTGCTTAATCTGCCTCTTTCCCCGTGAAGACCCAGCTTGTTGAATGTCATCCCCGGAGCCTCCCCAGACGATTCCCCTGAGAGGGGACTCTGATTCTACCGTGCAATCTCTACTGTCCAAGGTCTTTATCTTCTTCTTAGATCTGCTTTTGAAGGTCTCGTTGACTATACCGGCTGACTTTCTCTCTTGATGACGTGGCCCTTTGATTCGTGACACGTGTCGGTGACCATTTTCTCGGGTACAACATAGGCCCCCAGGAAAATTAGAGTTTTCAACTTTGATTTCCCTGAAGTTTATGGTGGTCTTTCTCGGTTTACTTGTCTTGGAAATAGCATTCTGACTTTCTGTTGGTGGTTGAGACTTCATTTAATTCTGAATTTTACGCCTTTAAAGGCTCTTCTAAACTGGAGTCGACTTCATATTATGGCTTTTACTTGGAACAGAGATGTGTACCCGAATCAAATAACCAGCTTTTCTTCTCGGATTAGAAATCGGTCGATGAAAACTAAGCTGCCTCTTTCTTTGTCTTTTTCTCAGAAGTTTCCGGAGCTTGATGGACAGGATATCGCTTTGGTAGATGCTTTTGAACGGGTCTGGACAGTTAAAGTGGAGAAGGATGGTCGACGCCTTGCTCTGAGCGAGGGCTGGAACAAGTTCTGTGAACGCCGTCTTGCTTCGGTGGGCGCTACCATCTTTCTGGAGTTGCATGGGCAGAAGTCTTTTAATATTGGAGTATTTGGAAGGGATGGAGAGGAGATCATTGATCTAGGAACTGATTCCGAAGATAGCTCGATCAATACTGAACCTGAAAATCTTCCTGTAAAAGATGACTGGGGATATCCTTCCCCGTGAGATTTATCCATAATATAAGAAATTTGTATTTTCTTTGTTAAATCATGTTTTCCCGGTTCTACTTCCCGGTGAAATGAATAAGAGTTGTTGTTTTTCGGAAGACTCTTTTTGTAAATCGTGATAAGTATCAGAAAACTTATCTTTTTAACAAATCAAGAATTTGATAATTAAATAAATAATAAAAGAATATAGAAAAAGAATTTCTTCTTAACCTGTCTTTTGTCAGTAATCATTTGCCACGTGGCGTTATCCTGGCCAAGTATTCTAGGTTTTACGGGGTAGTGGGGGGACACTTGAGTACGTTTTTTCATTGGTAACCGCCCTCTTTTCCCCTTCCTTGATCTCAACCGTTCGATCAAATTGTGAGGCAGGGTTGATTTTTCAAAACATATTAACCCATTTCAAATTTCAAATTTCACAACTCCCTTCGATTTTCAGATCTAGAAATCGGTAAGAAGTTTTTTCTCTCAGTAATTTTTCCTGTGTAAATTTATTGAATTCGTAGTGTAAAGTTCCTTCTACAACCCCTATCATCATGCCAAAATACACGAAAGTTGTTCATCCCAAAGTAACTGAAGAGCCTCACGTCCTGCTCGCTCGTCAGTACAAAGAATTTATGGACACGGCGGCACCGGCCTTGCCGGGATTCCGACTGGACGAACTAGACGCGGCCCACCCTTACGTTCCTGCTGTGAGGACCATCACAACGGTTCAACCAGATCCAAACCACCAGGATTGGGGCGCGCATGGCCGAGACAGCACGGTGACAGCGGAAGAACTCACCGACTGGAGGGATGACTGGCGGATTCCCTTCAACGTGCATTTGCATGCGCCAGAAGAGGGAGAATCCGCTTGCTGTCCACCTCCAGGCATGGTGGCCATCGGCGTCGACGCGATGGATCAAGGCCTGCGGTTCCCCCTGCATCCTTCAATTTCAGGCCTGTTGAACCGGTGGGGTGTGGCTCCTCATCAGATTCACCCGAACGGGTGGGCTCAGTTGTATGGGGTTTTGACGGTTTTAGGACAAGTGGGATTTTCTCGACCCCTTACGGGGGATGAATTCCATTTGTTCTTTAGCCCGGTCAATTTCCAGAAAGGGTTGTTGGGTGATTACACAGTGCGATGCAGGAAAAATATGGTGAAGATAAAGAAACCGGAAATTAAAGATCCTACCTGTTGGGATCGATGGTTTTATGTCTCGGGGAGATGGAGAACTCAGACCCGAGAGGGAGAAATTGAAATTCCCCTAACTTATGGCGTTAAAGATGAAAGTAAGTTATACTTTTAAGTTTTTTACAGTTTTGACTGATCTAAAATTGTTTTTATATTTGCAGGTGCCCGGATCTCCAAAACTGACTATAGCATCCCGTGGGATTTGGCTACAGCGAATCTTTTGGCTCAGTGCATCCCTGCTACCGAGAGGGACTCGACGTATCTCAACGACGACAGTATTCGTGACGCAGCTGGCCTTTTCTGTCCTCCGTTTGTTGAAGACCAACCTTGTTTTGGTAAAGTCTTGTATTTTTTATAGTTTCTGTTTTTGTCTTATTTCCTGGGGACATATCCCCCAGGGAAAGATCATCAATTTTTGTCGGGTGTAATATCTTTACTTTTCCCGGTGCAGAATTTTTCTCTACTGTGTTCGAAGTGAAACCTCCTGATATGGCAGATAACAAACTTTTTGCGAGACTTGGACTTGTGGATGCATCCCAGACGGGGAAAGCCCGTAAATCAAAAACCAGTTCAACCAGCATAGGTGGCCGAGGATCTGCAAAGACTCGGGGTGGAACAGTAGGTGCCCCAGCTTCCCGGACCAGATCCCGAACTGTCTCCGCCCAGGGCGGTGAGACAGATTCTCTGGGGGTCATGGGGGTGGTTGACTCCTACAAAGAGCCCCCGGCCTCTGCCGATGCGGTGATGACTGATGTTGTTCCCAGCCAGGGTTTGCCTCCCTCCGGGTCATCCACACTTCTACAAATCAAGCTTGAAGGTGACAAGAAAAGGAAGAAATTTGATGGGGGTATAATTGATGTGACTGAATCACCTCCCCGTGCTGACACAAGTCAGTCTGTTTTTGGAGTTGAGAAAATCCTCTCTGACAAGTAAGTTTTTATTTGTTTTATACTCTTTCTCTATCTTTATAAACTATTCAATCTTTACACTTTATTTCTCGGTCAGGTTTTCCCAAGAAAAACTTCCATCAGTGCTTCTTCCCTTCTTCTCTGGCAAAGGCCCCATTGACCCTGTCACTACCCTGGGCAATCCTGTTGGTGATTCAATTGATGCAGTTGGGAGGTGCTGGACCTCAGAGCTCAATGACCTGATGGACCATGAGGAGCATGCCTTTTCCCTGGCCCTGAAACTGGCCAGTCAAAGTGCAGTTGCCATCTCTGGTGCTCATACCATGGCTGAGAAACTCAGAACTGAGGTTTCCAAACTACGCATCACCAGCATTGGTCAAGAAACACAAGTGAAGGAGCTCAATGCAGCCTACATAGCCGCAGCAGGGGACAGGGACAAGTGGAAGAAGGTTGCAGATACTGCACGGGCAGAGATAGGGAAGCTGAAATCAGAGATGCAGGAAGCCTTGAAAACCATCAAGGAAAAAGAAGAGCAGATTGAAGATGCCCAGGACAGCTTTGTCAGGGAAAAGAAAGAGCTACAGGATGAGGTGGTCAAAGTCACCAAAGAACTGAAGCAGGTCCAGGATAGCTTTGCACAGTCCATGGAAAGAGTTGTGGAGCTTGAAACTCTACTGGATTCACCTGCTCACAATCCCAGGGTATTGACTGACCTCCTTTATGTAACTGCATATGCTGATCTTATTAGGTCTGCAGCAAAGGAGAAGAATGATGTGGCCAAAGAGTATGGGCTCAAACTCCTGAAGGATCACATGAAGGGATGCATTTTGGATTCCAGAGTTCCTCAACCTTTTATGGATCTGGAAGTTGTCCATGGAATTGACATGAAATGGTGGCCATCATATAGTCTCCTCTCTATGCCTGGTGAACCTGCAAAGTTGGCTGATGATGCTCCTGTTGATGATGATGAATTTGATGATGAGGGTATGGATCTACTTGGTGTTGGGCCTGATGGCAAGCCAAAAGATCCTCTGGTAACCCCTGGTGATGGTAATTCCACCTCCTGAGTTTTATAACTTAGGAGTCTGCTAAAATGAATCCTACCCTGAGTGTAAAAAGCTCAGGGGTTTTTATGTTTTATTTCTTATTTGGGCCCAAGGCCATAAGACAATATTTGTTATTTCTGTTTGAATTTCAGAGGCAGTTTTTTCCTGGGACAAGTTTTAATATTTTGCTGGTGTGTAATAACTTTAGTAAGTTATTTTTGGATATTATCATTTGGGTCTTACTCATGGCCCTTCCACCGTTTTATTTAGGTTTCTTTTTACCATAATTATCTATTATTTTGACAAGTCAGCTTTAGCTTGTTTGGTGAATCGTAATTCTTTGTAAAATAGATAACTTTTGGCTCACACCCAAGTTTTATTTTTTTAAAACTTTGTTGGGAGTCTTTGTGAGTTCTTTGTCTTGCAAAAGTGATTTTCGGATTTTAGTTACCTCTTGGAATTCTCTGATTCTAAGTAACATTTTTCTCCTCCATCTCTCCTTTTACAAAGACTGACCGATCCTGTGGTTTGTTCTTTATGAATACCTCTTAGGATTTTCTTCGGACCTATATCTTCTCCCCGCGCGATTCTTGAGTTTCTCTTACTCTGTTGAATCCGTACGCAGAAAGAAGTGTTCGGTCCCATAATCTACAGATTTTTAGGGTCTTTACCGAACCTTAGTATTCTTTTACGAATACTTAATATTTCTTATTTTTACCGGGAAATTTATTTCTTTCCCGGGGTAATATTTTTCCTTTGTAACAGACAAAATATAACTTTTTAGAACCCATACAAGTATTTTTGGTAAATACTGAGAAACATTATAAAAGTGATAAAAGGGTTTTACAAAAATAATATCTTTACAAAAAGCCAAAGATTAACCTTTTAATGATAAAATTTCTTTAGGTGCAACGCGTTCCACCGATACTGATCTTTGGTCCCGTCGAGAAGCTCTAACTCGTACGCTCCGTTCTGGAGGCAGTGGCTTACTCTAAACGGTCCCTCCCAGTTCGGCCCCAGTGCTCCCTGGTGCGTTCCTAAGATTTTCTTCAGCACCAAGTCTCCTTCTTGGAATTCTCGCGCCTTTTGAATTAAATAATTTTGCAATTCTTTGTTTGTTCATAGCATTTAGAGAATCGGAAGCTAACCTTCTTTCTTCAAGAAGATCCAACTCTTTTCGGATGGTTAGTTCATTTTCCGGGGAAATTTCCTGAGTGGTTCGGTGTGATAACACCGTTATTTCCGCTGGGATTACTGCTTCCGTTCCAAAAGCCAAAGAGTAGGGGGTTTCTCCAGTGGCATTTCTAGCTGTGGTACGATATGACCACAGAACCTCTGGAAGTTCATCCGCCCACTTTCCTTTGCGACTTTCCAATTTTGATTTGATGGTATGTTTTAATATTTTATTCACTGCTTCAACCTGACCATTCGTCTGGGGGTGGTAAGGAGTAGAGAATAGCCTTCTAATTTTCCATTTTTCACAGAATTCTTCCACCTCAGCCCCATCGAATTGTTTTCCGTTATCGGAAATGATTGTCTCGGGCAAACCAAATCGACATATAATGTTTTTCCATATGAACTTGATAACCTGCGGTTGATCAATTTTGTTCAATGGTTCTGCTTCGACCCACTTAGTAAAATAGTCGACTGCTACAATCGCATATTTTACTCCGCCCCGTGCGGTTGCCAGTGGTCCGATCAGATCGATACCCCACCGAGCAAATGGCCACGGGCTGTAAATGGATTTCAGGGCTTCTGGGGAAATACGGATGTTAGGCCCATGCGTCTGGCATTTGACACATTTACGTGCGTATCCGACTGCGTCCTTTCTCAGGCTTGGCCAGTAAAATCCTTGCCCCATGGTTTTGTGTGCTAGGGATCTTCCCCCCGAATGGTTTCCACACACACCCTCGTGTATTTCTTCCAGGATTTTAAATCCTTCTTCCTTCGACACACATTTTAGTAGTGGAAGGGAATAACTTCTTCGGTATAGTTGCGTATCTATTAAAGTATACTTTGCCGCTCGGGAGCGAAGTTGTTTTGCTTCGGTTTTATCTGCTGGTACTTCCCCGGTATCTATGTACCGTTGAATGGGAATCCGCCAGTCTTCTCCGGCCCCAGTGAGTATTTGCATTTGCATTTCTCTTTGTTCTATTGACGGGGACCTTAATTTTGTCAACACAATATTTGAGAAGTCTGCTGATCCCTCAGCTGATGCTAATTTTGACAGGGCGTCTGCTTGTGAATTCTGTTCCCGTGGGATTTGTTCGATTAGAACTTCAGGGATTTTTTCACAAAGTTCCCATACCAATTTTAGGTACTTTATCATTTGTTCCCCTCTGGCCTCGTAGTCCCCACTTACATGGTTTACTACTAGCTGAGAGTCCATAAACACATGGAGTTTCCTGGCCCCAACGGCTATAGCTAATTCCAACCCAGAGATGAGAGCTTCGTACTCTGCTTCATTGTTCGATGTGGGGAATTCAAACTTTACCGCATGGGTTACTGAGTCCCCATCGGGACTGAGTAATACCACCCCTGCCCCCGAGCACGCGGTGGTAGATGATCCATCTACGAACAGCTGCCAGGCGCGTGCTTGATTCTGGGATTTCTCAGGGAAAGTTAATTCCACAATAAAATCTGCCAGGGCTTGTGCTTTAAGTGCTGTCCTCGGGGCGAAAGTTATGTCATATTGACTAATTTCTAACGCCCAACGCAGGAGTCTCCCGGAGATATCTGACCGGTGCAATACTTGCCTTAAAGGCATAGCAGTCAAAACTTCGACGGGGTGCTCAAATAAGTACGCCCGGAGTTTTCTTATTGACACTATTAAAGCAAATGTTAATTTTTCCAGTGGAGTGTATTTAATTTCTGCCTCATGCAATACTTGACTCACGAAATAAATCGGAAAGTGTTGGATTCCTTCCGCTCTTGCCAAGACTGCACTGATGGCATGCTCTGAGGCGGCCAGGTATAAATACAACGTTTCTCCTGGTTTAGGTGCCACAACTACTTTCGGATGGGATAAGTATTCCTTTATCCGTACAAAAGCTTGTTGGGCCTCTTTTTTCCAGTGAAATTCCTGTCCTCTGATGGAAGCAAAGAACAGTCGAGTTTTATCCCCCAGGCAAGAAATGTATCTGTTCAGGGCGGCGAGACGACCCGTGAGTCGTTGTACGCCTTTTACGTCCCGGGGCTCTTGCATGTCCAAGATAGCTTGAACTTTGGTAGGGTTGGGCTCGATGCCTTTCTCGCTAACCACATGCCCCAGGATCATCCCTTTTTTGATTCCAAAGTTACATTTCTTGGGGTTCAATTTCATATTATAATGCCCCAGAATTTTGAAAACTTCTTCGAGGTCTTTGACATGATCTGATTCGTTTTTACTTTTTACAATAATATCATCAATGTACACTTCCATTGTTCTACCAATTAATTCAGAAAACATTTGATTTACCAACTGAAAGTCGTAGGCAGTAAATAAACGCAGTGAAATGCGCTGCCTAGACAAGGCAGTGTTCTGCGGCAGAACAGCGTATGCCGCAGCACGATGCCTTGTACAGAAAAATCGTTCGTTTTACGTGATTTACTTGATTTAAGTAGTTTATCCAGATTAATCAGATTGTTTAAGTGATAAAATTAT
Organism: Euphrasia confusa; assembly: GCA_954870475.1. Lineage (NCBI taxonomy): Eukaryota > Viridiplantae > Streptophyta > Magnoliopsida > Lamiales > Orobanchaceae > Euphrasia > Euphrasia confusa. The sequence continues at coordinate 27,612,214 of OX940968.1, read as the reverse complement.
ATATGATATATGTATATGAATAGCAGCGGAATTAATAAAAATAAATCACTTCGAACGAACACACACACACGTACGAAAAAGTAAAGAACACGAATTTAAATCTTTGTATGTGTATTTAAATTATACACATACGAAACGGCCTTACGGCCAGAAACTTTATTAAAGAAACGAGTCTTTACAAAAGGAATACTCTTGGATTTACAAATGATTTTACCTAAGGCTATACACATGTATGCCTCGGTGTTTATCGTATCCGAAGAGTATGAACAATCAACAACAAATGAAACCTAGCTACTGGATAACACCTATTCTAAAGTCACGATCATCAGCACTACAAAAGAACTCTCTTAGAGACGAGAGAACATATGGCTCGACGAACTTCACAAGTGAAGTCGCGGCACTAAAGGCGTGATGATCGATCTAGAGAGGAAATGTGTTTCTGGAGGTGTAAAGATGTTGTATGAGTGTTAAGTAAATGCAGCTGGGTCGTCCTCTATTTATAGGTGAGAGTCTCCAACTGATTTCCTCTTTTTGCTAGGTCAACAAGCGGTTGAGAGAAACCAGGGCAGGCTGCTTTGACTGCTGCCGCAGGATGCCTTCTGAAGTTCTTCTGGAATTCACTGCCACACTGCACTGCCTTCCATACTATCTGGACTTCAGCATTCCCTTGCCCTTATATCATGCTTCACTTGATTCTCTGAACTCAACCTCTTGTCCAAGCCTTGCACTGCTTGCGGCATAACACTGCCTGGCTGTGCTGCGGCAGAAACCTTCTATGTTGATTGTTTTTCAAGCACGTTCCAACTAATGAACTATGCTAAATCAAATCACCAATATGACAAGTGATTACAACAGTTTAAATTGTGAAGAAAGAAGAAAACAAATAAATATGTTAGCAAAACAACTTCTGCCTAGGTACATTTAAGGCATTGTAATGCCCAAACATATTTATCCTTACAAACTCCCCCTTTTTATCTTTCTTCACAAAACCATGAGGCAGCAGCGCAATGAGCACTCCCCCTCAATGAAATACATCTGACTTAGAAGTATATGAAATCTATCTTGACAAACAACTAAGGCAATGAAACTCCCCCTTAGTTGATACTTCCTAAGTAGAACAAAAACATTTATTTGATACCTAACTAATAGAACAAAAAACAAGTTAAACTAAGTAAGCCTCTAAATAACACACCAATTTTTTTAAAGGAAAAAAAAAACACTTAAATTAAACATTGTTCAAACCAAATAAAAACTTAAACAATTGTTCAAAAACAAATAACCAAATAGCAGAAATTAAGTAAATTGTTCAGAGCAAATAATCACTAAATCAAAAGAAGAAATAATATTTCTTCGGGTCTTGAGAACTGCAATCCTTCAGGTTCTTCAATCATCGTGCTCGGGTGACGATCCACGCTCTTCACCATCAATCTCTGCTGCAGTGTCTGCGACAGCCTTCTCTGCTGCGGCAGCTTCCATCTCTGCAGCTTCTTCAGCTTCAACCTCCTTGATGTCCTCATCAATGCGCTTCTTCAACATCTTCAACACAGTGCTCCTTGCCACTTTGGCCTCGGCTGCTGGTACTCCCCCTTTTTGTGGAGAAATGCCCTCTTCTTCAAGGAAGAAAGTGATAGCATCCACAAGTGCCTTGGCCATGTAATCCTGCATAATGACCATATGACTTGCAGCAGTTTGTTCTGCAAATGCCTGGACACGAGCATGAATATTATGCTGTGGGGCAGATGAGCTTGGGGCAGCAGTTTGCGGCAGCTTGGATGTCTTCTTTTGAGCTGGAGTGGGAGGCACTGCGGCAGTGGCATGAAAACCAGTCCAGGGCAAATCATTGTACTCCCGAACAGACAACTTGTAAGGTTGCGGCACAGAGGTCAGGAGATCAGCACTGTTGTGTGGGAGCCCTTGGATCTTCAACATTTCCCAGATCAGTGATGGGAACGCAAGGCTCTGCGTCTGGGTAATGTTTTCTGCCTGTGATGCTATCTTCTAAAAAATGAGCTCTCCCAAGTTCACCTGCCTACCTGCACCAAGGTAAAACAAGACTTCCCCCATTTGGGTGTGCACGAAATGCACATTCGTAGTGGGAATCCAGTTGTGCCTGGCAACAGTGAACAAAAAGTAGTAAAAAGAAGAGAGTTTTGAGCAAGGAATGTTGTTGGCAGCATCAGGTGGTGATCTGGTCAGGCGGTGAGACACTGCGGCAATGGTGGGGTCAGCAATTGCGGCAGGATACTCGACATCAGAGCGCTCCAAGAAGGCATTTATTGCGGCAGGGGTGAAGTTAAAGATCTTTTCACGCATGTACACCTTGCCGTAGCCTCTGGATCCATCATCACCAAAGCAGGGACGCAAGTTAGCATAAAAATCGCGCACCAAATCCTCGCAGTAGGGTGCTGCGTAGGATACTGCCTTGACCAACTTCATCTTCTTCAGGAACCTGTCAACTTTGTGTTTGGCACAGGTTGACAAGTCACCACCACGGTCAGGTTGAATAGGCTTGTTGGAGTAGAACTGGGGCCCAATCACTGAACGACGTTCCGACCAGAATCGCCTCGAATAACCCTTCCCGGATTTCATGTCAGAATCCGAGTCCTCCTTGGGGGCATCAATTTTTGGTGCCTTGCCACCTTTCTTCGCAGCGGGTTGTGCTGCGGCATCACCACTGTGTGAGCTGTCAGTTTTTGAAGCGACAGCAACACTCTTTCCCTTGCGGGACTTCTTGACGGCGGTGGTCTCAACATCAATGGGATTTTCCATTGAGGTAGGGGGCAGAGCCGGGCCTTTGCCTTTGGCAGTGGCGGATCTGGTGGACGGCCGGCGAGGAGGAAGGGGCACCTGCTTCTTCTTGCGCTTCCTTGAGGCAAGATCCTGCAGCAGTGGGTCAGATTCTGTTTCAGAGCCATCTGCGGCATCGTGCTGCTGCTGGCTGGAGTGGCCGGAATCTTCCTCGTCAGAGGGTGTATTTGCAGAAGGGTAAGGAGTCGGTTTGCGATCCTTGGTCTTTTTAGTAGAAGGGTAGTTGTCGTAGAGCTCGTGGTAGTCAAAATCATCAGCATCATCCCTCCTGTTGTAAGGCATGCTTTTGCCTTGCTGCTGCACTTCAGTGTCTGCTTGTGGAAGGGCAGATGATGCGGCAGTAGCAGAAGGCTCAGGAGTGTAAAGGCCCTTAAAATCAGAAGTGTTGAGGGATCTTTCATTCTGGGCAGCCTCGTATGCAAGCACATCATCAACTCCTGAAATGACCACCGGTGATCGCGGAGTTTGGGATGGCTCAGAATGGCTGAAACCAGGGAGTATGATCTGTAGGGGAATAGGCTCATCCTCTGCGGCAAGTCCTTCTTCTGCGGCAGTTTCTCCCCCTGCATCATGATCCGGGGAGATGTTCATGGGAGAAGCCTTACCTGGTCCTTTACCGACATCGATCGGCGGCGATTCTGGAGAGAGGGATGGCTGTTGCGACGCGGCGGCAGTGGCGGCGGCGGCGTTGAGAGCTTTGAGGCGGTTGATGGCGTGCATCGAATCACCTTCGTTGAGGTCGTCCATAGTTGCGTTGGGGCGAACTTCTCTTACCAGCTCCAGAAATCGAGGGTCCTCGAAGTAGCGGGCGAACGGATTTGGGATTGAAGATGCGCCAGCCATTGAATTTTGAGTTCGTGAGGAGAAAAAGAAATTAGGGTTCAAGGATAAAAACAGAGCACAACCACAATCGACGCAAGAGATGGGTAATTTATATTGTGCGTTCGATAGAAAAATCTAGGGTTGAAGAATTTCAAAAAAAAATCAAACTCTTGATCGGATTTGGATAGAGAGAATTAGAGTTTGAGAAGGATTAGGGCTTTTGAATTTCAGTAAATATTAAAAAATAAAATTTTGAGAGAGTTTTATGTCAAGTGAAAAACGTATGGCAGTTGATGGGATGGGCAACGGTTACTTTTCTGAAGTTGAACCGTCGCCTGCCGCACACTCGAGTGCTACCCAATGGTCAAGTGGGGCATTGCTCTGCGGCAGGTCGTTGCCAGAAAATGAAACACAAAAATCCCCTTTTTTTTTTTTTAATATATTCTTTTTCTGTTTTTAATATTCTCTTTTTCTATTTTTCATATGTATTTTTTTTTTTTTTTTTTTTAATAAAAGAAGTAAAATATTTTTGTGGTGTGAAACATCAAAGCTTACAAAGCAAAATTAGGAAAAGAGTAACAACTATCTAATCCTAATGGAACATCATGCTGCATCATAAGTACTTAGACTCTACTTGGGCATAATGCCATGTCAAAAATGAAATTATTAAATACTTAGTTCACCTAGTACATAGTATCTCAACCCATTGAGTATTAATTACATGTATATGGGTTTGACCATGTTGCCTAACGTGGTTTGGGTATTTTCTCTTCCTTCGGAAAATTTTAATCTCATAAATTGACTAAGGTAGAATGCTGTGGCAGAGGTTCAGTAGGCATGACAATGCGGCAGCATGATGCAGATCAGCATCTAAGGCATGGTGCACATGCACAAAGAATTTCTTAGAGCAATGAACCGTTCTGAGTCCAATGGCTTGGTGAAGATGTCAGCTATTTGCTTCTCTGTTGGGATGTGATCAATCCTTAAAAGGCGTTTTTCCACCAAGTCTCGTATGAAATGATGCCTTATGCTGATGTGTTTGGTTCTTGAGTGCTGCACTGGATTATGACTGATATTTATGGCACTCGTATTGTCGCAGTAGAGTGTAAGAACATTGCTATCCAGGTGGTAGTCATCAAGCATGTGCTTCAACCAAATCAGTTGGGTACAGCAACTCCCTGCGGCAATATATTCTGATTCGGCAGTGGATAGAGAAATGCAGTTTTGCTTGCGGCTATGCCATGAAATGATGTTGTTTCCAAGAAAGCAACATCCTCCGCTTGTACTCTTCCGTTCCTCCGTGTCTCCTGCCCAGTCGGCATCTGAAAATCCGACTAAATCGGTGGTGGTATCTTTGGTATACCAAATGCCTAACTCAACTGATGCGGCAACGTAGCGTATGATGCGTTTGACTGCCTTCAAGTGTTCTTCCCTTGGATCAGCTTGAAACCTGGCACATAAACAAACGCTATACATGATATCTGGTCTAGTTGCCGTAAGATAAAGCAAACTCCCTATCATGGATCGGTAGAGTGTCTGATCCACTGCGGCAGTATCGGTGCCTCGGGAGATTTTGTCCGTTGAGCCCATAGGTGTTTTCATGGGCTTGGATCCTTCAAGTTGGAATCTCTTGATGAGATTCTTAGCATATGAAGCTTGTGAGATGAAAGTTCCAGTTGATGATTGCTTGATATGGAGCCCTAAAAAATGAGTTAGTTCTCCTACCATGCTCATCTCAAATTTTGATGCCATGGCAGAGGTAAATGCCTTAAGCATGTTCTCACATGTGGATCCAAAAACAATATCATCTACATAAATTTGAGCAATTAAAATTTTGGAAGAATTGAATTTGACAAACAGGGTCTTGTCGGCAGTGCCTCGGGTGAATCCAAAACTGAGTAGAAAATCAGTTAGGCAGCCATACCAAGCTCTAGGAGCTTGTTTTAGGCCGTACAATGCCTTGTGCAGTTGATACACATGGTCAGGATGTTTCGGATCTTCGAAGCCCTTTGGTTGTGCAACATATGCCTCCTCTTCAAGTATGCCGTTGAGGAACGCTGCCTTCACATCCATTTGATGTAAGGTGATGTTGAGGTGACATGCAATGGCAATGAGTAGAAGAATGGACTCCATGCGTGCTACGGGGGCAAATGTTTCATCGAAATCGATGCCTTCAACTTGCGTATAGCCTTGCGCCACCAGCCTTGCCTTGTTGCGTACAACCTGCCCGTGCTCATTCGACTTATTCTTAAATATCCACTTTGTCCCGATGATATTTTTGTTTTGGGGACGAGGAATGAGCTTCCAAACTTTGTTTCTTTCAAACTCGTTCATCTCTTCTTGCATTGCCATAAACCAAAATTCATCGGCCAATGCTTCTTTGGCATTCTTTGGTTCGATCGTTGAGAGATACGAGGTAATGCCTATTTCAACGCATGTGGCAGACATGCTTATGTTCTTGGTCATGTTGCGGTAGTTGATATACGGATGAACTCTCATGCGTCTGGCCAACATTTGACTCGAAGGGTGGTTTCGGACAACATGCCTTGGGGGATCCCTTCGTCGTTGGTTTGATTCCTCTTCACCATCAGATGAATCTGATTGATGTGGGGTGCTATCATCGTTTGATTGCTCAAGAGATGCTGTTGAAGGTTGAGCATCATCATTCGAGCCAGTAGGTGCGGCAGTAGGCTGCGCAGGTGTGATACTGCCTTCAACTTCTGCTACTGCGGCAGGCTCGAGCAAACCTTTCACATCTTCTTCTTTAGGTTTCCTGAGTCGACTAAGATCATCAAAATCAACATTCACAGATTCAATGATGGTTCTAGTTTGTATGATAAAAATACGATAGGCATGACTATTCCTAGAGTATCCAACAAATAATCCTTTAAGGGATTTTGGATCAAGTTTCGATCTAGGTTCCCTATCATTTAAAACATAACAAACAGACCCAAAAACATGAAAGTATTTTAAATTAGTTTTCCTATTGTTCAAGATTTCATAAGCCGTTTTTGTTGTTCCTGAGCGTATGCTGATGCGGTTCAGGATATGGCATGCGGCATTGAATGCTTCTGCCCAAAATTGCTTGCTTAGGCCCTTGGCGATCAGCATGGTACACGCCATTTCCTTGAGGGTTCGGTTCTTCCTTTCAGCCACGCCGTTTTGTTGCGGTGTTATGGGGGCAGAAAATTCTTGGGCAATGCCATGCGCGTCACAAAAACGAGAAAGCCGTTGGTTTTCAAACTCGGTGCCATGGTCACTTCTTATTCTCTTTACTGAGGCTTCATGATTGGTCTTTATCCACCTGATTAGCTTGGACACCTCATCAAATGTCTCACTCTTGTCTTGGAGAAAACGCACCCAAGTATATCTTGAGAAATCATCCACTACGACAAGTACGTAGCGTTTTCCAGAGTGGCTCCTCGTCTCGATTGGTCCCATTAAATCCATGTGGAGGAGATCAAAGCATTTGGTTTGCTTTTGATACAGTTCTGCCTTGGAGTTGGCAGGTCCTGCGGCAGAGGCATCAGACTGTCCTGCGGCAGGTATTGCTGGATGACTTGTACGAGTCATTTTTCCTTGTTTGCAATATCCACATGTTGTCTTCTGGATTTTTGGGAGAGCTGGAAGTCCACGAACAGCATTTAGCTTGATTAGACGCTCTAAATTCCCAAGACTTGTGTGTCCAAGTTTTTGATGCCATAGGTCAATGTCATCTTTGACTTGTGCAGTGAGGCATGTTTCTCCAATGGAATAGCAATTGTTTGCCTTGGAACGCTCCCCCTGAATGAGTGGGTTCCCTGCACTATCAAACACTTCACACATTTGGTGAGTAAACTTTACATTCATGCCTTCATCGCATAGTTGACTTATGCTTATGAGATTCGTGATGAGGCCTTCAACATGAAGCACTTGTTGTAGCTTCGGCAGCCCTTTCACATTTAATGTGCCTCGGCCAATTATTGAACCACTGGACCCTCCTCCAAATGTGACCTCTCCTCCGTGAAAAACTTTGTAGTTGATGAGGTGATCACTATTTCCGGTCATGTGCCGCGAGCATCCGCTATCGAAGTACCACTTATCATCTTTGGTAGCTTTGAGGGCAGTGAAGATAACATTGTTGGGATATGTCCTTCGATCCTACGTGTGCAATCGATAAAGTCATAAGGTCATCTATGGATGTTAAATGATTATTCGATAATATTAATTGTTGGGAACAACATAATATTGATCGATAAAATCATACCTACAGGGTCACACACGAGCTGGAATTACGTTGCTTGCTATATTGATTTAGAATCAATACATATGGAATTTCACATGCATGGGATGCATGGCTTGCATGGATGCATGTCATATAGTATGACATGGCATGCCACACAAGCAAGGGGACCACATCTATGCCAATTGGCATGGTGATGTGGAAATGACCCTTTACCTCCCCATTAACCACCATTATTGGTGCATTATGATGCACATGATGGGGGGGTTACAAGGAGAGGTTAATTGTGGTGAAAAAAGAGATGAAAACATGGTTTTCATATCACTTAATCATCAGCCACGAAATTCCACCCAACAAGAGAGATAAGAGTGAGAGAATCACTCAAGAACAAGCAAGCAAGTTCAATTCCGGGTTCGTGTGCAACACGTAGAGGCCGGGCCATTTGTGCGGCTTCAACATCCGGGTGATCTAGACAAGAGGAGTGACGAGGTCATTCACAAGGAGAGCTTCGATAGGCTGATCCATTTGAGGTGGTTCAATCGACTCAACACCACCTCAACGACATCAACGAATCACTTCGTCACAAAAGTAAGTAATCATTGAACCTTATATATATATATATTGGATATGTATATATATATGTTTATATGTGTGTCTATACATATTTGTGTGCACTAAGATCATAGCATAGTAGATCTATTGCTTTACACGCTTCCGCACACACGGTATATCGATCGGATCGGTATATCGGTAACATCAATTGGTATCAGAGACAAGGGCTCGTGCACACTTTTGTGTTGGACACAAGAAGTTTAATCAACATAATTGACTTAATTGTTTTATGTGATTATGTGTTTAGATGTAAGGCCGGCCACCGTTAGTGGTCGGGTGAATGATTTCGTCGTTTTTTACGTTTCGATTGGCCATAGTTTTGGAGGGCTGCGTCCCTTGGAATCATTTGTAATAGATAGGTTTTCTATTTCAATATGTATTGTTCAATGTGTAAGCTATGGATTTATCCATGAATTGGAGTTGGATCTCGAAGCCCAGACGAAAACGAGAAGAAACGAAGCAAAACGGGCGATAACCGGGCTGCCAGAGCAAAACGGCGGGCGCCGTTTGTGCTCCGGCGGGCGCCGGAGGTGGTTCGGCGGTCGCCGAACAGGGTTCGGCGGGCGCCGAAAGGGCTGATTTTTGGTCAGCCCATTCTGTACCCTTTCGGCGGGCGCCGTTTTGGAAACGGCGACCGCCGATGGTGTTCGGCGACCGCCGTTTGTGAAACGGCGGGCGCCGTTCGTGGTTTTCAGGGTACGGAATAGTTTTGACCAAAATTGGCGGGCGCGGAACTGAAACGGTGGGCGTGGACCAGTCCAGAAGAAGTTCAAGGCCTATTTTGTTGCTTTTTATCATTTCTTTTGAGAGTTGTGAGGTTCTAGGGGCCTTTCGATTTCGTATTTATTTGCTTTGCTAGTTATAGGTTGTTTTATGTTATAAATGTTCAACTTACATATAAACAAACCTATGCCTGCAAGTTCCCAAAATAATGAGTATAATGTCTTGTCCAAAAACATCACACCTATAAAGCCCTCGATCATAAGTTGGTAGGTCCGCCTCAGCGGGGTACTACTTGTTATCTTGGGATAAGTGGGAGTAAGGGTTAGACCCTTACAAGTGAGTTTGGTTTTCTCATCGATAGATCCACTGCAGGCGTGGCTATCGAGACATGAGATGAGAATGGGACTCTCATCGACCGAGAGTGACATTGGATGTCATTGACATGGGATGTCTACCTATCTTGGAGTTCTTAAGTGCGGACTCAGTCGGCTTAAGGATTCGCAAGATGAGGGTCTTGGGATCGTTTTGTTCTAATTTATTAAAATGTCAAAAACCAATGCCTAATCTGTTTTTCGAAGACTAAGTTCAACTCGACTCATTCTCACCTCGGGGAGTGGAATGGAGCCAAAGCGCTTGCTTATGTCGATGACACAGATTAGAGACATTCGAGCCATTGGATGGCGTGAATCGATTGTCTGGTTGGCTCCCTCATTTTAATGAGAGAAAGGGCTTCAATTGCATGATAAGATCACTGGTTAGAAAACCTCGAGTTTTCACTTACGATTTATCACGGTTTTGATATTAAGATAATTGGGAACGACGATATTGGATATCGAATGAACAAAATGAAACAAAATGCAAGACAACCTTATTTGTTTAAACGCTTTGTGGATGTTTACTTACTTAATTTATCTTTCTTCTGTAGTTTAATATGTCTGTATCAACTCAATTCAAGTTCAGCTCTATCTTGGATAGAGAAAAGTTGAACAACACCAATTTCCTTGATTGGCAACGTAACTTGAGGATAGTCCTCAAATACGAAGAAAAGGAAAGTGTGTTGGACAAACCCCTTCCCGTGCTTCCCGCTGATGGGGGCACGGATGCCCAAAAGGCATCATATGCCCTTGCTAAGAAAGCCTCGAACGAGGTGACATGTTTGATGTTGGCATCCATGGTACCCGAGTTGCAAAAACAATTCGAGTTCATGGAAGCCTATGACATCATAGAAGAGCTCAAGAGCATGTTCGGGGAACAGGCTAGGATTGAGCGCTTCGGTGTCACCCGGGCTATAGCAACAGCTAGGCTGGAAAAGGGTAAACCCGTGGGACCACATGTGCAGCAAATGATTGGATTATTTGCTTCAAGTGCTCGCCTCGGTTTTGCATATGATGACGAGTTGGCTACCGATTTCATTCTTCATTCTCTTCATGATGGATATGACGCCTTTAGGCTAAATTTCCACATGAATGGACTGAAGAAATCGCTTCATGAGCTCCATGGGATGCTTAAGGCTGCTGAGCCGGCGATTAAGAAGGACCCTAGGAGGGAAGTTCTTATGATTAGGGAAGGAGGTACCAAAAAGTTCAAGGGGATTAAGAAACCGGAAGTGAAAGGCAAAGGGAAAGGGAAAGTTGTGGCAACTCCTTCCAAAAGGTTCTTGAAATCTTCTAAGGTTCCTGGGGAATCTGAGTGTTTCTACTGCAAGCGTGTTGGACACTACAAGCGGGATTGCCCCAAGTTCCAAGAGGATGTAAAGAACGGTGTCGTTCCTTCATCTTCAGGTATTTATGTCATAGACATAAACTTTACAAATTCTTCTTCTTGGGTATTGGATACCGGATGCGGTGCTCACATTGTTTCACATGTGCAGGGACTGCAAAGAAGTAGAAGTTTGGTAAAGGGAGATGTCGATCTGCGGGTTGGAAATGGAGCGAGGGTCGCTGCATTAGCCGTAGGATCTTATGATTTGTGTTTGCCTTCGGGCCTTGTTTTAGTATTGAATAATGTTTATTTCGTTCCAAGTATTACCAAGAACATCATTTCTATTTCAGTATTGGATACTGAAGGATTTTCCTTCACTATAATAAATGGTTTATTTACTATTTCAAAAAGTGGAGTGTTCTATGGTTCGGCACGATTAGAACATGGATTATATATACTTCAACTTGACAATCATATATATAACATTGATACCAAAAAGGCCAAATCGAATGAATTCAATGAAACATACCTTTGGCATTGTCGATTAGGCCACGTCAACATTAAACGTGTAGAGAAACTTCTTAAAGAAGGCATTCTCAAATCTTTTGACTTGGAGTCATTTGATACATGTGAAGGATGTTTGATGGGCAAAATGACAAAGTCACCTTTTCTAGGAAAAGGAGAACGTGCAAGTGACCTATTGGGTTTAATCCATACTGATGTATGTGGTCCAATGAGCTCACAAGCACGTGGAGGTTATTTCTACTTCATAACTTTTACCGATGACTTAAGTAGATATGGTTATGTCTATTTAATGAGGCATAAGTCGGAAGCCTTTGAGAAGTTCAAGGAATTCCAAAATGAAGTTGAGAATCAACTTGGTAAGAAGATAAAAGCCATTCGATCGGATCGAGGTGGTGAATATCTTAGCCAAGAATTCGATGATCATCTTATGAGTTATGGTATTTTATATCAACTCACTCCACCTGGAACACCCCAGATGAATGGTGTTTCCGAAAGGAGGAATAGAACCTTATTGGATATGGTTCGATCGATGATGAGCCTTAGTGAACTACCGAAATCTTTTTGGGGACACGCACTTTTAACAGCGGCCTATACACTGAATAGGACACCGTCAAAAGCTGTTGATAAGACACCATACGAGTTATGGAAAGGGAAGGTCCCTAACTTGTCTTATATCAAGATTTGGGGATGTGAAGCTTATGTGAAGAGAAATATCTCTACAAAGCTTGAACCCAAATCGGATAAATGTTTCTTTGTGGGTTATCCAAAAGAAACACGAGGGTACCACTTTTACAACCAATCTGAGAACAAAGTTTTTGTTGCTCGAGATGGTGTATTTCTTGAAAAGGAATATCTTTCCAAGAAAGTAAGTGGTAGCTCAGTTGAATTGAACGAAGTTCAAGAAAACTTGAACGAGGTTCAAGAAGATCAAACTGAGATGGACACTCAAGACCAAGTCGAGAGTACTCCATTGGTTTTGGAAACCACACCTAACCCTCGAAGGTCCGGAAGGATTAGATCTCAATCTGACAGATACCTAGGTATTCTGACAAACGAGAGCTATGAAATCATGCTTTTAGAAAGCAATGAACCTTCGACCTATATCCAAGCTATGACGAGTCCAGATGCCGAGAAATGGCAGGGTGCCATGAAATCCGAAATGGAATCAATGTCTGAAAATCAAGTTTGGAACTTGGTCGATTTGCCTAAAGGGGCTAGGCCCATTGAATGCAAATGGATTTACAAAATAAAAACAGACATGAATGGAAAACCTAGTGTTTTCAAAGCAAGGTTGGTAGCAAAAGGATATAAACAAATTCACGGGGTGGATTGTGATGAAACCTTTTCACCAGTTGCTATGATTAAATCCATTCGGATTCTCTTAGCCATTGCTACTCATTATGATTATGAGATATGGCAAATGGACGTTAAAACCGCCTTCTTGAATGGGATTCTAGTAGAGGAAGTGTTAATGACACAACCAGAGGGTTTTATCGATCCTAATCAGGCTGAGAGAGTATGCAAGCTTAATAGATCCATTTATGGATTAAAGCAAGCATCTCGGAGCTGGAATCTTCGGTTCAATGAATCCATACAAGAGTTTGGATTTCAAAAGAACACAGAAGAATCTTGTTTTACAAGAAGATCAGTGGGAGTTACGTTGTTTGATTATCACCCAAAGTATCGTATGCTTTGAGCATGACAAATTGGTTTCGAGGAAAATCTGGTGAGGCACATTGGATGTGGCCAAAACAATTCTAAAGTGTCGTTTACAGACTAAAGAATATTATCTTGTCTTTAGAGGACAAGATGAGTTGATATTAACAATCTATTTGAATGCATACTTCAAAACAGACTAAGATATTTTCCGATTTTAATCTGGTTATATCTTTTGTCTGTTTAGAGGTAAAATGTGCTGGAATAGTTCCATGCAATACAATAGTTGATTAAACTACAAAAGCTGAGTACAACACTGCATTGGATGTAGTGATGTTGGCAGTTCAGATTTGAAAGTTCTTCGATGAACTAGGTGGCGTAACTAGTTAGGCCCATCCGATAGTTCTCTATTTATAGTAGAGCTATCGCGCAAGCCAATGAGCTAGGAAGCACCACAAGTCTAAAACTGGTGCTCAGGAAGTTCCACATTATCTGGGAGATAGTTTTGTGGAGACATCGAGATAATAAAGTTGCAACTTTTGGTAAGGTTGCAAACCCGCTTTCTAAACCTCTCCAGCAGTTTTAGCTTGAGGCTTTCACGACTGCAATAGAGATCAAACATCTTAGAGATGGGTTGTGATTTCTATTACTGTATTAGATACTTTTGGAGATTTGGTAAACATTCACTCATATGTATAATACATATTTCTTCATATAAATATGGTTTAATTTATATGAATTGTCCAAATGATTAAGTGATATCAATTGGGTTATGAGGTCGACTTACCGCATAATGAAGTCCCAATGGTTGAACTGATATACTTGAATCATATAGTTGTTCCTGGTTCGTATAATCGAGTACGGACAAACCGATAATACAATGAACTAGATTGTAATGTGTACTATAGCTCCGCTTCATGGGCTAGTGGTGTGGGACATCAAGTACAATTACATAGATATTAGCTGGGAGCTAATGATCGAACAGATCCGACTGGAATAGTATTTAAGATTTCGAGTCATAATACTATTTCATTGACTGTCGAGCAATTTCCTCTGACCTGAGTAATCCAGAGTAATTCCATTGTGAAATGGTGTACTTTGATACAAGTAAACGCCTTTCGTAAAAGGAGGTTATAAAACTTGTTATTGGGTATATCAGGAAGCAAGTGGGAGAGCTTGGATTGACAAGATGGGATTGTCCTCCATTTTATAATGGGATACATGTCTTACCGGCCACTTGGAGAGTCGAGACTGTGGAAAATACGTGGCCACGTCCAGATTCGTATCATAGTGATAAATCTGGTTTTACAGTCTGTCTCAAAGTCCAAGAAAGGTTTGAACCGATTGAGGATGACTCGAGTCTTGCCTCAAGTTCAAATTTAGACATAAAGAGACAACAGGAAATTGGCAGCACACTGGCTCTGAAGGCCAAGTGGGAGATTGTTGGGATATGTCCTTCGATCCTACGTGTGCAATCGATAAAGTCATAAGGTCATCTATGGATGTTAAATGATTATTCGATAATATTAATTGTTGGGAACAACATAATATTGATCGATAAAATCATACCTACAGGGTCACACACGAGCTGGAATTACGTTGCTTGCTATATTGATTTAGAATCAATACATATGGAATTTCACATGCATGGGATGCATGGCTTGCATGGATGCATGTCATATAGTATGACATGGCATGCCACACAAGCAAGGGGACCACATCTATGCCAATTGGCATGGTGATGTGGAAATGACCCTTTACCTCCCCATTAACCACCATTATTGGTGCATTATGATGCACATGATGGGGGGGTTACAAGGAGAGGTTAATTGTGGTGAAAAAAGAGATGAAAACATGGTTTTCATATCACTTAATCATCAGCCACGAAATTCCACCCAACAAGAGAGATAAGAGTGAGAGAATCACTCAAGAACAAGCAAGCAAGTTCAATTCCGGGTTCGTGTGCAACACGTAGAGGCCGGGCCATTTGTGCGGCTTCAACATCCGGGTGATCTAGACAAGAGGAGTGACGAGGTCATTCACAAGGAGAGCTTCGATAGGCTGATCCATTTGAGGTGGTTCAATCGACTCAACACCACCTCAACGACATCAACGAATCACTTCGTCACAAAAGTAAGTAATCGTTGAACCTTATATATATATATATTGGATATGTATATATATATGTTTATATGTGTGTCTATACATATTTGTGTGCACTAAGATCATAGCATAGTAGATCTATTGCTTTACACGCTTCCGCACACACGGTATATCGATCGGATCGGTATATCGGTAACATCAAACATTGCATGTTTCAGCACTTTGGATGGCATTTGATGCGGCAGAGGAGTCATTGGAGGGATCTGAAAAACAAACATTAGAAGAGAGTTTAGTTTTGGGCACCCATTTGCGTATCGTCATTGCCTTCTTTTTGATAGAATATCGTGAAGACATAGAGTGTGCGAAAAATTTGGGATGCCGTGGTCCAGCGTTGGAGTGAAAGTAAAATCCTCTTGCTTGGTCCTCTTCGCGTCTCCAACAGAAAGGTCGAATGTGACCAGGTACAAGGCAGTAGTGGCAAACATATCGTCTCTTCGATTTAAAATGTTGCTTAGGCAGGGGCTTCCTTGTCTTCATCCTGCCTGATGGTGCCTGCCTTTGCTTCGGCCTTCTGCGGCAGTCTTTTGCTGGGGCAGTGGCCTTGCCTTCGGTTTGTTCATCCTTTTTTGGAGTTGAGGATTGTGCGGCAGCGTTTGAATCGTCATTTGATGCCTTTACAAATGCCATGTCCGTTGGGTTTTTCTTTGGAAAAACGGCATCTACAACCTTTTGATGTCCGAGGCCTTCCCGTTCAACATGTGAAATACTCATTATTGCATCTAATTTTGTTGTTGCCGTGTTCAGTTTTACAAAAGTATTATTTGCAACTTCGAGTTTTTCATTTACACGATTAAAATCAATTTTTAGTTTTTCGGCCTCTAAATCTTTTCTAGTGAGCTGAACATCTAGCTTCTTCAAACGTTCTTCAAAGGTGTTCTTTTCTACGAGCATTTGTTCAATTGCCATGGCCTGCTTCTTCACTTCTTCTTCATATCCGGCTTTGGTTGATGTAAGCATCTTCATCCATCTTGGTCTGCCGGGCAAATTTCATGCGTAGCTCATCGAAACTTTCTTTGAGCTCGATGAAAATATCAATGGGAATGGTCTCCTCTTCGGATTCATAGCCATTGACTGAGGCAGTGAGGCACAGGCAGTTCTCTGCGGCAGGGCTTTCTGTCGTTTCTGCGGCAGAGGCAAAGAATGCAACATGCCGTCGTGCATTCACATTGGATGGACTGTCATCTTCATCGTCAGATAGGGTTGTGCCTTCGAGTTGAGCAGTAAGCGCAGTGGTTGAGTCTTCAAGGCAATATTGTTCCATATCTTCTTGCGCAACCATGGAATTCAAAATTCCAATGCCTCTATCTTTTGAAGGGCATTCGGTTGAGAAGTGTCCAATCCCTTGACATACGTGGCACTTGATCCTCGACCAGTCCTTTGAATTTGGACTTGAACTTGAGGTGGATCCCGTGCTTGGTTGGCGGATCACAAGTCGTCGATCTTGAGTTTGTGGTGACCTTGCCGGGAACTTCCTTCGTCGGGGATCGTACGGCTTCTTCAGCGAGCGAACAAGTACAGCATCCATTTTCCGGGCGAGGAATGCAAACTGGTCATCGCCACCATCAGATCCAAGTAGCTCGTAGATCTCTTCATCGGTCAAATCATTGGTAGATGTGGGGCTGCTGCCTTGAGAACTATTGCCTTGTTCTCTGCCGTCGGGCTCTGCCACGGTGTAGGCAATGTTCCTCTCGTCGCTTCGTGGACGTGATTTCCCGTGAGTTTCACGATCTTCATGGTTCAGTTCATAGTTCTTGAAGATCGCCATCAATGACACATAGTCCTCCTCTGACATGGAGCTGTCTTCTATGGCAGTGACCTTCGGCAGAAACTTTTTACTCATCGATCGCATTATCTTACTACACACTGCCGGGTTGCTAATGGGTGAACCAAGGTCAGCACATTCAGTAACAATGGACATTAATTCTCCAAAGTACTGAAGGCACGTCTCGTCCTCGTTCATACGCAAGTTCTCGAAACGAGACATAAGCATACGGACCTTGGTTTTCTTCACTGTGTTGTTACCTTCACAATGAAGAGCCAGCAAATCCCACACTTGTTTGGCAGTAGTACATTGTTTGACAATTCTGTACATATTGCAATCGATGGATTCAAGGATGGCACACCTTGCCCTATCGTTGGCAGTAGCTGCGGCAGTCTCTTCGATAGACCACTTCTCCGGAGCTTTTTCAAGCTTGCCACCTTCAGGGATTTCCTCCTGAGGTGGTTTCCATCCTCGAAGTACGGATAGCCACGCACTGCGATCAATTGATTTGATCCTTGCTTCAATGCGGGTTTTCCAAAATCCATAATTACTACCGTCAAGAACAACCGGTGTTCGTACGATGTAAGATGGATCTGCCATTGTAAGTGTGCGTGATCAGACGGACCTTAAACACTAAGTAAGTCTAGTGCCCGCTCTGATACCACTTGAAAGTCGTAGGCAGTAAATAAACGCAGTGAAATGCGCTGCCTAGACAAGGCAGTGTTCTGCGGCAGAACAACGTATGCCGCAGCACGATGCCTTGTACAGAAAAATCGTTCGTTTTACGTGATTTACTTGATTTAAGTAGTTTATCCAGATTAATCAGATTGTTTAAGTGATAAAATTATATATGATATATGTATATGAATAGCAGCGGAATTAATAAAAATAAATCACTTCGAACGAACACACACACACGTACGAAAAAGTAAAGAACACGAATTTAAATATTTGTATGTGTATTTAAATTATACACATACGAAACGGCCTTACGGCCAGAAACTTTATTAAAGAAACGAGTCTTTACAAAAGGAATACTCTTGGATTTACAAATGATTTTACCTAAGGCTATACACATGTATGCCTCGGTGTTTATCGTATCCGAAGAGTATGAACAATCAACAACAAATGAAACCTAGCTACTGGATAACACCTATTCTAAAGTCACGATCATCAGCACTACAAAAGAACTCTCTTAGAGACGAGAGAACATATGGCTCGACGAACTTCACAAGTGAAGTCGCGGCACTAAAGGCGTGATGATCGATCTAGAGAGGAAATGTGTTTCTGGAGGTGTAAAGATGTTGTATGAGTGTTAAGTAAATGCAGCTGGGTCGTCCTCTATTTATAGGTGAGAGTCTCCAACTGATTTCCTCTTTTTGCTAGGTCAACAAGCGGTTGAGAGAAACCAGGGCAGGCTGCTTTGACTGCTGCCGCAGGATGCCTTCTGAAGTTCTTCTGGAATTCACTGCCACACTGCACTGCCTTCCATACTATCTGGACTTCAGCATTCCCTTGCCCTTATATCATGCTTCACTTGATTCTCTGAACTCAACCTCTTGTCCAAGCCTTGCACTGCTTGCGGCATAACACTGCCTGGCTGTGCTGCGGCAGAAACCTTCTATGTTGATTGTTTTTCAAGCACGTTCCAACTAATGAACTATGCTAAATCAAATCACCAATATGACAAGTGATTACAACAGTTTAAATTGTGAAGAAAGAAGAAAACAAATAAATATGTTAGCAAAACAACTTCTGCCTAGGTACATTTAAGGCATTGTAATGCCCAAACATATTTATCCTTACACCAACCTTTGATAGGTGGCCCCAGCATTCTTCAGGCCAAACGGCATTCTCTCCCAGCAATAGATCCCTTTCTCTGAGTAGAAAGCCGTATGTTCAATGTCATCCGGATGCATAGGAATTTGGTGGTATCCGGCTTTGGCGTCCAGTGTTGAGAATATCGCGTGACCTGTCAAATTATCAACCACATGGTCGATATGCGGCATGGGAAAAAGGTCTTTCGGACAAGCATTATTTAGGTCTGTGAAATCTATACACAAACGCCATGCCCCGGCAGTTTTTGTCACCATTACCGCATTGGAAAGCCAAGTGACATCACTCGAAGCTTTCCTGACCAGTTTATTTTCAATTAGTTTATCTACTTCCCCGGCGAGTGCCTGGCACTTCTCGGGGCCCATTTTTCTACGTTTCTGCGCAATAGGCCTTTTGCAGGGATCTATTTTCAACCGATGGCAGGCATGTTTAGGGTCTATCTTTCCTAAATCCGCACTGGACCATGAGAAAGTGGAGATATTCTCTTTTAGGAATTTTATCAGATCGTTTCTGACAGTTGATTCCATATGAGACCCCACAAGTATTTGTTTTTCGGTTTTCTCTGGGTCTACAATTATAGAGTCCAGAGTTTCAACCATTTCCACAACGGGTGCTTTTTTGCATTGATATCCTCCCCGCGAGCCCCAATCCTCTAAGTTCGCTTTGGGTTTAGGCTGTTTTTCCCCAGGAGATGCTAAGTCCTTACTGGATTCTTCTTCGGGGAGTTTATTCATGTCATCCGAGGGGATCTGAAGAACTTCTCCGCGCGGGTTTTCCCTGGGAGAGCTCATTCCTTCCTCGGGTATTTTAATGATGTCTTTAATGTGATCAATTTGTTTTACGTTGCTTTCCTCCAAATTGATTTGGGGAATGTTAGCTTTTTCTCTGATTTTAGTTTTATCAAGATCGCGAAAATACATCAAAGTCTTTTTAGCCATTACTAGGTCCCCCCTGACGGTGCCAACTGCACCGGAGGGTGTTGGAAACTTGATACAGTAGTAATAGGACGAGGCGACTGCTTCAAAAGCGTCCAGAAAGGGCCTGCCTAACAAAGCATTATAGCCACTAACCTTATCTACTATTACAAACTTAAGATTCCTAACCATCATGACTTCAGGATTCTTCGCGTCCATCATTTCTACCGGGAGAATGATTTCTCCGTAGGGAATGACTACATCGTCACCAAAACCTTTTAACACCATATCGCACGGGTTGACATAGCGCGCTAGCTTCCCCATCAGATCTAGGGTCTTCTTGTACAGAATATTGAGATGTGCGCCATTGTCTACCAGCGTGCGAGACACGTCCAGGCCGAGGATTCTTGCTTTTATCACTAAAGGCGCATCCTTCGGGAACTTTGTCTCGGCTCGATCTTCCGGGGTGAAAGTTATCACCGCCGATTCACTGATTGTTGCTTCTTTTGACGGGGCAGTTTCATACCAAACTTCCCACATCTGGAAGTCTCTTTTCCTCTTTCGGTGGCTTTCCTCATTCACTGGCCTCAAACCGCCGATCATCATGATCTGGCCCACTCTCGGTGGGTCTGGAGCTTCAAGAGGCGGTGGTGGAGCTAGTGCGGGAACTTCCCGGGGAGGAGCCCCCTGCGGATTTCCCCCAGCACCTGGCCTGGGCAAGAACTGCCATAGCTTCCCATCCTGAAAAAGTTTCCACAACAGTTTTACCAGTTGCCTACACTGGCTGGTGTTGTGACCAATCTTTTCATGAAAGGCACACCATTTGCTGGGATCCAACTTGTCCGGGGGAGTTAGGATTGGTGGTGGTTTTACCAACAGATCAGTTTTTTGCATGACCATGATATTTAAAATATCTGCTGGTGTATGACCAGTCTGAGCAGTGAGTTTTCCTTCCAACTCACGGATTTCATCCACTCGTGGATCACTTGGCCTAGGGCCTGGTTTCTTGCCAATATAGTTTGGCATTCGATCGGAGGAAAAAGGAGGTTTTCTCTTTTGCTCGGGGGAGTGTCCCCCACTAGCAACAAGACGCTGGTACGCCACTTGGGCCCCAGCTTTCCTTTTAAAATCCTCATACGATCGGGGATAGTTTAGCATTGCAGATTTAAACAACTTAGAGTTTCTTCTCATACCTCCCAATACGGTGTGAAGTTTGAGGCTATCGGGAATCTCTTCTCCGCCCGCCAACAGTAATTCCCACACGCGATCCACATAAGATTCGTCAGTTTCGTTCTCACCCTGTTTGACTCCAAGTAGCTTCTGACTATACTCCATATAGGAAGCTTTGGATGCAAAATACGACACAAACCTTTGTACCAAGTCGTCAAAACACTTAATAGAATGTGTAGGTAAGCTGACGTACCATTGGTGAGGAGTATCGCCCAGGGTGAGTGGGAACAATTTGCACCGGGTAGCATCTGTGGCTCCCCGGCCGGACATATATGTCCTGAATCTGCTCAAATGCGCTTCTGGATCAGTCTTGCCGTTATACAAAGTGGTTTGCATGGGCTGAATTTCCAGTTGCATGGGAGCTTGTTCAACCTCGGGAGCCAAGGGATCGTTATGACGACCTGCCGGGGCGGCGAGAATCTGATTTTCGTTCAATCGCCTTTCTAGTTCAGAATACTTCTGCCTTAAATCGGCCAGTTCAAGATCGGCACCGGGGGCTCTGTGGGCCCTCGCCGGTGAGAAGTTCACACGTTGCCCGTGCATGTCACTTTTACTTGCCTGTCGATAAGGATCAGTAGAAGTAGCCACTGATTCGGCTCTTTTATTTAGATCTAAAGCCCGACGTGCTCTGCGGTTTCCCCGGGGAGCACGTCTAGCTCGCTCAGGGCCCTTCCCTGGATTTTCCCCGGCGGGTGCATGCATGCCCCGTGCCGGGATCACAGGGGTTGTCATCACATATTTCAAAGACATCAGTTCTGCCACTGCTTCATCAATTTTCTGCGGAGTATCAAGACTTGCGAATCTGATCGGAGGCGGAACCATGGGCGTCGACGGCCCTCCGATATCGTAAGGATGGAGACGGCGATTCCGACGTCGCGACCGAAGTCGGCGCTGTCGTTGATCTGCCTGACTGTCCGTAGGCTCGTCGGCCTCTGCACGTTTGCTATTGTGCTCACCGGAGCTGATCTGGGTAGGCGGCGGCTGTTCCTTATTCTCAGGTTCTGGGTTTTTAGGTGGAGATGGAACCTCGGGTTCCACCATCACAGCCTTACCCATCACAGCCCGCCACCTGCCACTTGTGCCAGACGTACCTGACACCGTGGTGTCTTCATTTTCATTTACCATTTTTGATTTTAATCGAGCTTTTCTGCAACTTCAATACCTGATGCTCGATCCTTCTAGCGCCAAATGTTTTGGTTGTTTTTGTACTTGTCGGTAGTATTTGCTGGTAATTGAGGGTTTTGGTAAACAACACAAAATATAAATATGTTATAGGTAAGAAAGCAAGAGGATTAAGTTAAATGCAGAAATCATAAGTAAGAACATGGATGCTCAAGGCACCTCTTAATTCATCTATTCATACTTAGAGTTCTTTAGTAAGATCAAGGGTTGCATGTCCTTTTCCACTATCTCACTCCCTCTATTTATAATACTCTATGCATGGCTTAATCATGCCACCTAATGCCCACATTTTGGCCTCTTATTGGACCTCTAGTCCACTAATATGAAGCATTAAATACCCACTAATTTCCCTTAGTGCTTAATCTGCCTCTTTCCCCGTGAAGACCCAGCTTGTTGAATGTCATCCCCGGAGCCTCCCCAGACGATTCCCCTGAGAGGGGACTCTGATTCTACCGTGCAATCTCTACTGTCCAAGGTCTTTATCTTCTTCTTAGATCTGCTTTTGAAGGTCTCGTTGACTATACCGGCTGACTTTCTCTCTTGATGACGTGGCCCTTTGATTCGTGACACGTGTCGGTGACCATTTTCTCGGGTACAACACCTTCAGGTTACAAAAATGAACCCCTGGCCCCAGAGGTTGAACATGCATCCATGCAAACTGAAATCCTCCCCATGCAATCCTTAGTCTATGACGGTAAAACTGACCCAGAGACTCATTTGAGTAGGTTCAGATCTTACATGTCCGGCCGCGGCGCAACTGATGCGACGCGCTGTAGACTCTTTCCCCTCACGTTGGGTGATGTTCCCCACAAATGGTACGCGGGCCTCCCTGCACACTCGATTAAATGTTTCGATGATATTGTGCAAAGGTTCGTGACGCATTTTGCCTCTAAGGCTGTGAGACTGGAACAGAGCCAACGTCTGCTCGGGGTGAAACAGGATGATGAGGAGTCGAATGAGAGGTATGTGGATCGAGTAGAGGACATTCTCCTGGCTGTCGGAGAGGACATAAATGAGAATTTAAAGCTCCATACCGCCATGACCGGTTTGAGGAGAAACTCAAAATTGTTCAAATCTATGATGAAAAATTATCCAAAATCCTATGAGGAATTTCGTGTGAAAGCTGCTGCTGAGGTAGCATATCAAAGGTTGACCAGGACCCCACGGGGCCTGGGCGAAACCAAAAAGAAGGCCCCATTATCTTCGGAGAAAAGGCCAAACTATATTGGAAAGAAATCCGGTGTGAAAACCGGTACTGATCCCAGAGTGGATGAAATAAGAGAACTGGAAGCCAATATTCGGCGTGAAACTGGTAAGGCCCTAGAGGCCATTTTGCAGGTGTTCCTGACTCAGAGGGTAGATGTGTTAACCAAGCCCCCGCCTATTAACACTCCCCCAGAGAAGTTGAACCCGAACCTATGGTGTGATTTCCATGAGAAACACGGTCATTCAACAGACCAGTGTCGTCAGTTACTGAGGCAACTATGGAGGCTGTTCAATGAGGGAAAATTGTGGTAGTATCTCCCCCGTCCCGGGGCCGTAGGGAATGAGCCACGGGGTCAGAATCCCCAGGGCCCTCCACCAGCTGCACCGAGCCAGAATCAAAATATTTCGGGGGCACATGATGCCCAGGAAGTTATAATGATTTGTGGTGTCAGGCCCTTAACTGAAGACAGCAAGCGGAAATGCAAAAGAGACTTTGCGATGTGGGATGTTCTGATGGCTACTGCGCCTTCGCAGAGCGCAACAATCTGTGACACTGTGGTGATATCTTTCACGCCACGGGATCGAGCTGAGGCCAAATTCCCGAGGGATGAACCCCTGGTGATCAGGGCGAGGATCTTGGGAATCGATGTGTCTCGCACTTTGGTTGACAACGGTGCTCACTGCAATGTTCTGTATAAGAACGCCTTGGATCAGATGGGCAAGCTGGCCCGTTATGTCTCACCATGCGATCTGATACTCAAAGGCTTTGGCAACGACGTGGTACATCCATATGGCAAGATCGTACTGCCGGTGGAATTGAAAGATGTCAAGAATCCAGGTCTGATGTTGGTTAGGAACTTGGAATTTGTAATAATAGATAGGGAGAGCGGCTACAACGCACTCTTAGGTAGGCCCTTTTTGGACGCTTTCGAAGCGGTAGCCTCATCCTACTACTATTGTGTAAAATTCCCTACTCCCTCCGGTGCTGTTGGCACCGTTAGAGGTGACCTACTAATGGCAAAGAAGTGTATTTTGTATTTCTGTGATCTTGATAACTTAGCTATAAATGCAAATGATAATCCCCAGGAAAGACTGGAGGAAAATATCAAAGACTCACAGGATGAGCAAACCAAAGACTCACAGGATGAGCAAACAAAGACTCACAGGATGAGCAAAACAAAAAGTCCCGAGTGGCTGAAGTTACTATTACAGGTGTGGAATCCCAGGCTCCTGATGACATAAATACCGTGGGGCCCGGAGCGATCCAAGAGTTGGTTCCGGGGAAGGAAGCAAATTCCCCAGGGCAAGATCCCTGTGCGGGAACAACTTCCACCAGCCAAATTCAGGATCGACTGGGGCCGGAACACGAGGATTATGATCCCAGGACGGGAACCAAGCACCGAAAAGGAACCGCCATGGAGGTGGTCGAAAACTTAGACTCCATAGTGTTGGATCCCGAGCAAGCTTATAAGCAAGTACTCGTGGGTACGCATATGTTAGAGCACACTCGAAGTGGACTGATAAATTTCCTCAGGGAAAATCAGAGTACCTTCTCTTGGTCAAGTGCGGATTTGGGAAAGATAGATCCCAAACATTCATGCCATCGGTTAAAAATCGACCCCAAGAAAAAACCTATTGCCCAGAGGCGAAGGAAAATGGGGCCGGAGAAGTGCGAAGCACTGGCCGGGGAAGTGAACAAATTGATTGAGAATAAACTGGTGAGGCAAGCCTCGAGCGATGCCACCTGGTTATCCAATGCTGTGATGGTATCGAAGACAGTTGACGCCTGGAGACTGTGCATAGATTTTACAGATCTGAATAATGCATGTCCCAAGGACCACTTTCCGATGCCACACATTGATCACCTTGTCGATAACTTGACTAGTCATGCTATATTTTCAACAATTGATGCTAAAGCAGGTTATCATCAGATTCCGATGCACCTAGACGATATAGAGCACACGGCGTTCTACACGGAGAAAGGGGTGTTTTGCTGGGAAAGAATGTGAAGAACGCCGGGGCCACATATCAAAGGTTAGTAAACATGATGTTTACAGATTTAATCGGTAAAACTGTTGAAGTGTATATCGATGATATCATTGTGAAAAGCAAAAATGAAGCGGAGCACATAAAAGACCTTGCAGAAGTCTTTAGGATTCTGGGGCACTACAATATGAAACTGAATCCTAAAAAATGCAATTTCGGTATCAGGAAAGGTATGATCCTAGGGCATGTAGTCGGGGAACATGGGATTGAACCCAACCCGGCCAAGATCAAAGCCATACTGGATATGCGGGAACCCCGGGATATCAAGGGTGTGCAGCGCCTTATAGGTTGCTTGGCCGCCCTGAGCCGGTATGTCTCCTGTTTTGGGGATAAAACCCGTCCTTTCTTTGCATCCATCAAAGGAAATAAATTCCTCTGGAAAAAATATGCTCAAGAAGCTTTCAAGCAAATCAAAGAGTATCTATCCAGTCCCAAAGTGGTTGTGGCTCCGAAGCCCGGGGAAAGGTTGTTTCTGTACCTAGCCGCGTCGGAACATGCCATCAGCGCAGTTCTGACGAGAGCAGACGGAATAAAACACCTCCCAGTGTACTTCGTGAGCCAAGTCCTGCATGAAGCAGAAGTACGGTACACACCGTTAGAAAAATTAACTTATGCCCTGATTGTGGCGGTGAGAAAACTCCGGGCGTATCTTTTTGAGCACCCCGTAGAGGTTCTAACGACCATGCCACTGAGACAAGTATTGCACCGGTCCGATGTCACCGGGAGACTCCTGAAGTGGGCTCTGGAGATAAGTCAGTATGACATAACCTTCAGCCCCAGGACATCAATCAAGGCCCAAGTGTTGGCTGATTTTATTGTGAAACTGACGTTCCCGGAAAAGTCCAATAATCAATCACGCGCGTGGAAACTGTACGTGGACGGTTCAGCAACCACAGCGTGCTCGGGGGCCGGTATAGTACTACTTGGACCCGAGGGAGATTCTATCACCCAGGCGGTTAAATTCGAGTTCCCTGCGTCGAATAATGAGGCTGAATATGAAGCTCTCATCGCGGGACTGGAATTAGCCATAGCCGTTGGTGTAAAAAAATTAATTATATTCATGGACTCCCAGCTGGTTGTAAACCATGTGACTGGTGAGTATGAAGCCAAGGGAGAACAAATGATCAAATACCTGGAGTTGGTAGGATCACTTTGTAAAAAGATCCCGGAAATAGTAATCGAACAGATCCCGAGGGAACATAACTCACAGGCAAACGCCTTGTCAAAGCTAGCCTCTTCGGAAGGCTCGGCAGATTTTTCAAAAATCATGTTGACTAAGTTATTGAATCCCTCGGTAGATCGAAGAGCAGAACAACTGCCAATTCTGCCCGTAACCGGTGAGGACTGGCGAGCACCAATCCTAAGGTACATTGATACTTGGGAATTGCCGCCAGACAAAACCGAAGGCAAGCAATTGCGAATCCGGGCAGCAAAATATACAATCTTAAATTCGGATCTCTACCGGAAGAGTTATTCCCTTCCACTACTGAAATGCGTGTCGAAGGAGGAAGGACTGAGACTCCTGGAAGAGATCCATGACGGCGTCTGTGGGAACCATGCCGGGGGGAGATCCCTGGCACATAAAATATTGGGTCAAGGCTATTACTGGCCAAGCCTTCGGAAGGATGCCATTGGCTATGCCCGTAAGTGCGTGAAGTGCCAAGTAATAGGACCTACCATTAGAACTTCCCCAGAGATGCTAAGATCCCTGTACAGTCCCTGGCCGTTTGCTCGTTGGGGAATCGATCTGATAGGACCACTGGCAACGGCCCGGGGAGGGGTAAAATTCGCCATAGTAGCAGTTGATTATTTCACCAAATGGGTGGAAGCAGAATCACTGAACAAGATAGACCAAGCACAGGTCATCAAATTCCTATGGAAGAATATTATATGTTGCTTCGGTTTACCGGAGACGATAATTTCCGATAATGGAAAACAATTCGACGGGGCAGAAGTGGCGGAGTTTTGTGAGAGATGGAAAATCAGAAGATTATTCTCCACTCCGTACCACCCCCAAACGAATGGACAGGTTGAAGCTGTCAATAAGATTTTGAAACACACCATTAAAGCCAAGCTCGAAGAGCGAAAAGGCAAATGGGCAGATGAACTCCCAGAAGTTCTATGGTCCTACAGGACAACAGCCAGGACGGCTACAGGAGAAACCCCATATTCATTAGAGTTCGGCACCGAAGCCGTGATCCCGGCGGAAATTACGGTGTTGTCACATCGAACCGCCCAGGGAGTCGGCGGTGAAAATGAGGAAGCGCTCCGAAGAGAGCTAGACCTTTTGGAAGAAAATAGGTTAGCTTCTGACTCGTTGAACGAAATGAACAAGCAAAGAATTGCAAGGTGGTATAACTCCAAAGTAAGAGCCAGAGACTTCCAAGTGGGAGACCTGGTACTAAAAAAGATCCTGGGAGCACATCCTGGGGCCCTGGGTCAATCCTGGGAAGGTCCGTTTAGAGTAAGCCGGTGCCTCCAGAACGGAGTGTATGAACTAGAGCTACTCAACGGTACAAAAGATCAGTATCGCTGGAATGCGTTACACTTGAAAAAATTCTATCACTAGCCTGGGAGCTAAAAACGTTGTAAAGCCTTTGGCGGAAACACAATGTAATGCTTGTTGGCAAACTCTATCTATAAAGAAGGTTTTGAAGTCTAAATTTGAGGTAATGTACCACTATCAATTTCTTCTTACCTTCATCATTTTTATTATAAATATATAATCACTCCGGGAAAAGGTTTGAAGCCAAACCCATGTGATAAATATAAATAAGCCGAAAAGAAGTCAGAACTTCACTCAGGCAAACCCCATATATGGGATGATTACAAATACTACGAAGTATATCTTTTACCGGGAAGAGGCTTAAAGTTGTACCCAGGTAATAAATATATATGTGCCGGGGAAAAACTTAGAGTTTCACCCAGGCAACCCCTTCTTGAAGGAGGATGATATAATAAATATACTATCCCGGTGAGAGCTTTTAAGCTTCTCCTGGACGAACCCCTTTCAAGGGAAGATTCCTGTAAAGGAAATTTAAATCCGGAATCCCCAAAGGAGTCTTGAAGACCCGGGGCCGATGAATTCTGTTCTCGGGGATTAGAATTCTGTTGATTCAGAATCCCTCGGGAAGAGAATTACGAAATAGTTTGGTATATCCAAGAGGCTTAGATAAAGTCCACTGGTGCCAAACTTAAACTTTGTAGGAAATCGGTTGAGGTAAACAAATGGGACCAGGGCCGAAAGCGTGTACCAAAAGGAAGAGAACATTTACCTTTAACCGACCTATGAAGTTAAGAGCTCAAAGTATCTAAAAAAAGATAGAGCCAAATTATTCGGACTTGAAAGGCTGACATTTTATGAAAAGAGCCATGCCGGGTAATAAAGAGGTGCAACGCATCCAAATGTTGGGATATGTCCTTCGATCCTACGTGTGCAATCGATAAAGTCATAAGGTCGTCTATGGATGTTAAATGATTATTCGATAATATTAATTGTTGGGAACAATATAATATTGATCGATAAAATCATACCTACAGGGTCACACACGAGCTGGAATTACGTTGCTTGCTATATTGATTTAGAATCAATACATATGGAATTTCACATGCATGGGATGCATGGCATGCATGGGATGCATGGCTTGCATGGATGCATGTCATATGGTATGACATGGCATGCCACACAAGCAAGGGGACCACATCCATGCCAATTGGCATGGTGATGTGGAAATGACCCTTTACCTTCCCATTAACCACCATTATTGGTGCATTATGATGCACATAATGGGGGGTTACAAGGAGAGGTTAATTGTGGTGAATAAAGTGATGAAAACATGGTTTTCATATAACTTAATCATCAGCCACGAAATTCCACCCAACAAGAGAGAATCACTCAAGAACAAGCAAGCAAGTTCCATTCCGGGTTCGTGTGCAACACGTAGAGGCCGGGCCATTTGTGCGGCTTCCACATCCGGGCGATCTAGACAAGAGGAGTGACGAGGTCATTCACAAAGAGAGCTTCGAGAGGCTGATCCATTTGAGGTGGTTCAATCGACTCAACACCACCTCATCGACATTAACCAAAGTCAACGATCACAAAAAGTAAGTAATCGTTGAACCTTATATATATATATATTGGATATGTATATATATGTTTATATGTGTTCTTATACACATTAAGTGTGCACTAAGATCATGGCATAGTAGATCTATTGCTTTACACGCTTCCGCACACACGGTATATCGATCAGATCGGTATACCAATACCAACACCAAATTGTTCAGAGATCCCTATAAGAGGATCCTAACAAAAACTTGCATAAAAAAGAGATGCAGACGCATCCAAATTGTTCAGAGGTCCCCAAGAGAGGATCCTAACAAAAAACTAGCAAAAACATAAAGTTTTAAGCTATTACAAACCAGAATAGTAATAAGGAATTGTCTGGGGCCGAAGGCCAAAAGATAATACTTATAAATACTAAAATGGTTAAACCCCTGGGTTTTTCACACCTAGGGAAGGCTTCATAAACATTTTAGACTCTTGAGTTTTGACACTCAAGAGGTGGAATTACCATCACGGGGAGGAGTCACGGTAGAATCTTTTGGCATGCCCTCGGGCCCGTCACCAACCAGATCCTGTGCCTCCCCATCCTTCATCTCTTCATCATCTTTGTCAGCTTCTTTTGTTGTAGCAGTGGGCAGTTCACCAGGCATGTAGAGCTTGTCATAAGTGGGCCACCACTTCATGTCTATGCCAAACTCGACCTCAAGATCCTTGAATGGATGCGGCACCCGATCATCGAGTGTGTCCGCCTTCATGTAGTCTTTGAGCGTCTTGAGGGCAAAGTCTTTGACAACTTCATTCTGCTCCTTAGCCACTGACCTGACCATTCCAACATAAGCAGTCACATAAAGAAGATTAGATAAGATTCGAGGGTTATGCGCTGGAGACTCTAGCATCTCGCAAGCATTATCGAAGTTATCCGTGGTCTCCTTTAGAGCAGCTTCGGTCTGGGCCAGTTTGGCCTTCAAATCTTTGATCTCCCGGGACGTCTCGTCCAGGGCCTTCTCCATCATCTTCTCACTCTCCTTGACCGTCTTCAGGGCCTCCTCCAACTCAGATTTGATTTTTGCCTTTTCAGTCCGCTCAGTGTCAATGACTTTCCGGCAAGTGTCCCGATCCCCGGCTGCAGATTAATATGCCTCATTGAGCTCCTTGATGTGTTGCTCGAGCTTTTTTGCATTGGTTTCGTGTGCTACGATTGCCTCGAGCATTCTCTCTGTACGAGTATGAGCACCGGCGATGGCCACTGTAGCTTGACTGGTTAGCTTGAGCGTCAGGGAAAGCGCGTGGTTGTCATGGTCCATCAAGTCATTGAACTCGTTAGTCCAGCACCGGCCAACTGCATTAATTGCCTCGCCCACAGGACTGTTCTAAGTAGACACCGGAGGGATGGGACCTAGCCCGGAATAGAATGACACGAGCACTGGAGGAATTGGAGGATCGTGCAGGGACAGTCTGAAGGATGGTACAGTGAGAAGAATGAATGTAGAGTAGAAGACTCAAAATAAATATATTTTTAGAGTATAAACAAAACAAGTAATTTACTTACTTGGAGAACAGCTCAGCATGTAACCCATACATAGCGTTTTCGCTAGTGTTAGAGGAACGTGGTGGAGAGTCTGTAACATCAATTATAGGTCCCTGGGACCCCTTGCGTTTTTTCCCTTCTTCCTGTTTGACTTTGAGCAGTCGCGCGGCTCCAGATGGTGGCGATCCAGTGCTCGGGGCAGCTTCAGACATCACAGTGTCAGAGGTCAGAGGAGTTTCCTGATAAGAATCCACCACATTCATCAGCCCGTGAGGATCGGTTTCCGTTCCCGGGTTGGACAGAGTGTGGGATCGGGTTCGGCCTGCGGGAGTGTTTGATGAACCACCTCGGGTCTTTACAGAACTCTTCCCTCAACCAGCCGATGTGCCAGCTTTGGCTTTTCGCCCCTTGGTGAAAACTGCAGCGTCCACGATGCCAAGTGTGCCAAATATATCTCTGTTGTCAGCCATGCCGTCGGGTTTTTCAGTGAAGACAGTGTTGAAATATTCTGCACAGGAAATAAATAAACTATTACACCGGGAGGTCTGACAAGATATCCCAGAGCAGTTTTAGTTTATAACCCACAATGGAGTACCGGGAAGTCTTTTTAGATATGCTGGGATTCGATGTCCCGGGCTATCAAAATTGCGGAACCGATAACCCGATCAAAAACCCTTGATCACCGAAGACTGGATCCCCGACTCATCCGCAGGAGTCCGACCTTTGGAGACTACGCGCTCGAAGACACGCAGCCCGCCCCCAGCCGATTTTCTCCCGCGAGTCGGATCCACGAACGCGAACCACCTCACGAGCCGGGGCCCGACCGAACGCCCAGCGAAGCCCGAAGGCTGCGTGCGCCCAGCCGAGCCCCAACGAGGGGCTCGCGATCGTCCTCGACGATCGCTGGGATCGCTCGTAGCGATCCCCGGGGCTGCTCGTAGCAGCCCCGCAGCGAGTCGCTGACTCGCTGCTCGCACGGGGTCAGCCCCGTGCGCATCCGCTACGGGAATCCCCGTAGCGCGCACGAGGCAGCTGCGGGTTATCCCCGCAGCGACCCGCGATCGAGCTCACGGGCTCGATCGCCCCTCGGCTTCAGCCGAGGGCTTCGCGTCACGCGCCTCCGACGAGGGGGCTGGGGATCCGCCGTGGCACCAGCCCACGGCATCCCCGGGGATCGACCGAAGTCGATCCCATGCCCCGGCGTCCAGCCGGGGCTCGTCCCTCGTCGCGCGGTGGGGCGGTCCGAACCCTAGGGTTCGACCGCCTCCTTCGATCCTCGCCGGGGATCTCGAATCCCCGTCCCCGAGGTTCGTCGTTTTCCTGGATCGCGTGTTCATGTATATATCACAATTTATTCAACGCAAATAATCAAAGAAGGGGGTTCTCGATTATTACCTCGATTCGTTGTACGGAGAAACGAATCTTTGATGACCTCGTGATCTTCCCGCGTATTCCTTGCACTTCCGTTCGAACGTCGGGTGGGCGACGAGCTATCGAACTCTATGGATCTTCCTCACTCTCCAAGACTTATGAATTCCGTAGGTCAATTAATTCTCTCTTGAAAAGTGAAGACCATGTAGTGCTTATATAGGCTACGTAGGGGATCATAAGGAGAATAAATATTGGGCTTCAATATTGAAAATTAAATTGGGTCCAACCCAAATCCATTAATTCTTATCAATATTAATTTTATTTATTTTCCACTATATAAATAAAATTGCACTCCCAATATTATTCCATATTATATCAAATAATATTTCTCCAATTAGTATTATTTATTCCGTGTATTTAAGATTTAAATATCCATGAATAAATTTATTTATTGCTCAATAAATAATATTCATATCTTATTTCCGAGACTAGTACCGTTCAACCTTTATTATTGTGCGGAACGAATCCACTCATGAGGTTTACACAATAATTCCTTATGAACTCATCTCGGGGATATTATCAACCCTTCCGGGATACACTTTCCCGTCAAGTATTCACGGCATGTCGTATATAAAATATAGCGACCCAACTTTACCGGTAATTAATTCAATAATTAAATCGGTTAATTCCTTTGGAAAATCAAAGCCTCTAGTATTAAATATACACACCCGCAATAATATCGGGGATTAAGAATAAAATACTCCGAGATTTAAATTGATTATCCAAGGCAATCCTAATCAATAAATCTCAAGCTGATCCGCCCAATACACCAAGTGTACAAGTGTGATAAAATAATTAAGATAAATTATTTTCTCTCTCACACAACGACTATAGCGATGGATTGGTCCGTGTCCATCTAGGTCGTGAGCAACTGTTCGATTAGATACGAGTAACCGATAGTATGATCTTCTGTGTGCCCATGCAACACCATACTAACTACAACGTATAAAATCCAGGACTATATTTTGCATAAATTAATTAATAATAATTAATTGCAAATAATTGTTTATTAATTAAATAGGTTAAATGCCATGACCGGGAGTTTACCGGTACTTAAATCTAGACATTAAGTACACAACTCCAACAATCTCCCACTTGTACTAAGGTCTAGTCATTTCCTCCAAACTCCCGACTCCCATACTCATCACGTGCTTAAGTTATACTTCCCAGAAGTATTATGTGAATGAGCAATCTAGGTTGCCGCTCTGAAGTTATCTTGGTGACTACTGCGTCGTCTCTCTGACGATGACTCGTATCAGGTGGTACTGGCTCTATGTGTTATCATCACTTTTCGAACTTATGACTTCTTCCAGTTCTCCACGCACCGCTATGTACATAGCCTTTGGTGAACCAAGAATCATATCCAAGTTCAGAGGTCATTTCGGAACCTAACCAAAACTTCCGCTGCCTCTGAGGCTGCTATTCGGTTCATGATAGAGTCCGAGAAGCATCACGCTTATCACTCTTTCATCCTTAGGTTCCACCTCTTCTAAAAGTGAACACATAGCCTGATATCGACTTACACCGGTCTTTCTCCGATTTTTGATCTGAGAAACTGTAATCTAAGAAGATTTCGTATTGCTAGTAATCCAGTACTTCCAAGTACTTTACAACATTCGAATATTTCTTATCCAGATTACTTTGATATCCTCCCACTACGCTAACCGCATAGTTGATATCAGGTTCCTGTTTTTCAACATGGCATCTACAAAGCTCTCCACACTCAAAGTGTAGGTTACTGCTTTGTCCATATCCATCTCCTTCATGTGTTCGAAACACATACCTTTAGATAGATGTATTCTGTTCTAGAAAGGCAATAACCTTTCTCAGAATTGTGCATGTTTAAAACAAACCATAATCGTATAAGATATCTTAAGAGAAGTACAAATGTTCTTATCCAGAGATCGAAAGATTTCTAAGAACATGATCCAACTTCACTTAATCTTATATCTCGATTTATTTAGACAACCTCTATTTTATGTCTGACAACACTTTTACATTGTTGCCAATGATGAAGTGTTATCTACACAAAATTCCGAGAAACACCACCTTTGTTTCCATTACGTCTCTAACACACCTTTCTCGCAAATCTATGCAGACCTAGGGATCGATTTCATGTATACTAGATCCAGAGTTCAAAACTCCTCCAGTCTTATGAACATCTCTGGTTGTTTAACAACCTCCCACTGCAATGGCGTTCCGGTGTATAACAGTAATAACATTAGGTGCAGTTTAGTGGTGTATCGCTACTCGGTCAGGCTAGTTCTCAGTCTCTCCTTTCCTCATTTTAAAGTACTATGTCAGTTAGGGCATTGTAGTTCATCTAATAGTCTTCCTCTAAGAACCGGGTGAGGATACCCATCTGGTTCGTAGTACTATTGAACATATAATTCCTTGTTCTTCTAGGATTATTCTACAACCACATAGAATGTGCCGTTGTATCCAGAAATATCCATAGAACATAGGTAGTTCCGAACAGACTTGTTCTTTTACTATTAGAATTCCATTTCTCATTTTTTGACACACCATGTCTACACATCAGTGTATGGTGTAGTCCCTTGAGACTTAATCTCAATCTTTGATTTATGCTATGTGTTATTCAGATAGGTGATAGCCTCCGCGAATAAGTCGCAGGCTTTCAATGGATATACTTTGAAGGTTCCCCATAATGGCTTTGTGTTGAAAACACTCCGCTTTTATGGCACAACAAGTAGTCTAATCCATCTTCGAGTATTCTTGGAAGAACGACTCGTACCTTCTCTAATTACACATACCGCATTAATCACAAATCATTTTCTATACTTGTTCGAATTCCATCCTTTATCCAGAAAGGTTATTTTAGTCGTATCATCTATCAAGATCGATTCTCAGGTCGGGAGGTCCATTCCTCCAACTATAATTGATCAAATCAATTTCGACCTTTTAAATCCCTTTTGAATAGATACTACCAAGTTCAAGAATTCACAAGTATAATGATTAATAAGAGAAATACATCTAATAAGTAAAACAAGTTATACATAACGGTTTGTTGCATCGTGGTAGACTAAGGATTCATCATTCACATATTGCTATCTAATGTACCATAATAGATATCACCATTATTTCTTATCCAAACCATCCAATGATTAAAGAAATAAAATATCCATTAATAAAGAAAAACAGAACGAAGTTCTTTTTCAAAATAAAGGGTACATAAGCAATAACTGAAATGAAAACTTAAAACAGATAAATGTCTTCCACTGCAACCGCTGCTACCCCAACAGCTTTGCCCATGTAGACTCGAACTCTTCTTCTCTAAGTCGCCGGGTTTTCTGGAACCCCTGCATTTAAAGAAATGCACATACCGTCAGTGGTTCCATATCTACCCACCAGAATTCTGGTAGATAATACCGCTGACTATGTTTTTACGACTAAAGAAAAATTCGTACCTCTGAGAGGACATTCAGACTTCCAGTGTCCAGACTTCTTGCATCGGAAGCATAAGCCCTTTGGCTTACTAGCCCCCACTCGTGGTCCATTCCTCTTGGCACCACTGGGTTTTATGGCTTGCTTCCTTTTCTTGCCCCTACCTCCAATAGCTTTCAAGCTTTTGGGCTTGGTAGTTACAAGCGCTTGAGACTTGCCCTTCTTGTAGATCCCCTCTGCCGCCTTCAGTTCAGTCAGGAGTTGCGCAAGAGTATAAGATAGTTTACCCATATTATAGCTCATACGAAACTGCTCAAAACTAGGGGTCAGAGACTGGAGTATGATGTCGACTTGCGTCTCACCATCAATCATAGCTCCTAGGACCTCCAATTCATTCAACAGACTCATCATCTTGAGAACGTGCTCCTCAACAGGCGTTCCCTCAGACTGAGTAGTCGACATGAGGACTCTCATGGCTTCTTGCCTACCCGCACGGTCATGATGCCCAAACATCTCCTTGAGGTTAAATAACATATCCTCGGCAGTGTTCATCGGCTCATGTTGGGTTTGGAGTACATTTGACATGGAAGCCAAAATATAGCACCTAGCCATTTCATCAGCCTTTTTCCACTTCCGATATGCTTCTTTTTCCTCATCAGTTGAGGCGGCCGTGGGTTCAGCAGGGCATTGCTCATAGAGTACAAACTTGTACTCTTCAGCAGTCAGGACAATGTCCAAATTTCTCTTCCAATCAATGTAATTGGGACCAGTGAGTTTATGTTCCTTGAGTATCACAGAAAGTGGATTCATAGCTATTCTCTAAACCTATAAGCACATGTAAACAAACAATCAATTTAATGTCCGATATTATCTCCCTCAAATAATATCATTAAATTACTAATTGCGTCTAAAATCCCATCAGGTAAAGCAAGCCACGTGGTGTGGACGTTTACCCACCCAAATGATTTAGCAATTAGTTTTTCTTCGGTCATACATCAATCATAGCGTAACTTCGTGGGGAAGAATACTATGACGCGTATCTAAGTGTAAACCATCACTCAGCACTAAAGTACATTGCTTGGAATTGCTACGTCACCGCAAGCCACGTGGTGTGGACGTTTACGACAATTTCACAACTCTTCACAATTACTTATAACTGTCTACATCAATTAATCCAAAATCCGTCGGTATAGCAAGCCACGTGGTGTGGACGTTTACTACACCAAGAGATCTTTATAATTGACTCCCAATTACAAGATCCATTCGATTTCGTAAATCAAGACTCGGAGAATCATAAGTGAAACTCGAAGTTTCTAACCAGTGATTCACCATGCGAGCGACCCTATCTCTCATAAATGAGGGAGCCGAGCAGACAAACGACCCACCTATCAAAGAATGGCACGAATGTCTCTAATTTGTGTCATCCACATG
This sequence comes from Euphrasia confusa, assembly GCA_954870475.1. Classification (NCBI taxonomy): domain Eukaryota; kingdom Viridiplantae; phylum Streptophyta; class Magnoliopsida; order Lamiales; family Orobanchaceae; genus Euphrasia; species Euphrasia confusa. The sequence continues at coordinate 27,574,945 of OX940968.1, read as the reverse complement.
ACCAAGTGGCTCTGGCTCCATTCCACTCCCCGGGGTGAGAATGAGTCGACTTGAAGTCAGTTTCAGAAAGACAAATTAGGCATTGTTTGATAAACTCGATCAATGTTTCTTGTAAGAGGAATTACAAGAATTCTCCTCCAATTACTTGTCTATATGAACTTCAAAAGTCCATAAAAGTCACCAAGAGAACAGTGATGGAGACCATGGGAATGTTTCCATCCCCTCTCCCACTTAGCTTTTTACGATAAAGGGATACGCTATCTAGTGCATAAAATAAACACATATAGCATGCATGAAAGCAATAAAGCACATAGATCACATAGTCAAAATAATGCTAGAGAATTATTTTCCCGACTATCATGGCTTTATCTTCATATGCATCCTCTAGTCTTCAGTCTTCATTTCTTGAATGCTCCATGTGACGAGAATATTAATTTCCAATATTTAAATTTATTTTCAATTAATCCAAAAGTTACTTAATTCGAAAATTAAGTCAATTGAATATATCAAAAATAAAATTAAATATTATTAATATTTTTATTTATTTATTTTCCTCTCTAGTTCTTATTAAATCTTTAGAATAATCTTTCCAAGTAAACTTGGAATATTCTAGAAGATATCCATAATAGAACAAGGAAATAAAATAAATTAGGACTTACTACTTTCCAAATTTATTTTTATTCCTAATCCATGAATATTCCCATGAGTAGGAATAATCAAATAGGAAAAATAAATTTAGTACTAAATTAATTAAATTTCTAATCTATGAATAATTCCATGAAGGAAATAAATCAATAGAAATAAAATTAATTTAAATTAATTCTTTTCCTAATCCATGAGATTTTCCTAAAAGGAAAGTACTCAAATAGGAAAACCGAATTAATTAGGAAAGTGGATCTTGGTAGGAATAGCATGGGATTGGGAGATCCCACGCCATCCCCACCATGAAGGATCGGCCGGCCACTCGGGGAGGAGCGCCGCCGCCGCCTAGCCACGCCGGCTAGGCCATGGGTCGATCACCATCATGGGATCGATCCCAAGCCCTATTCTCTTCGTCACTTCTTCGTCTTCCGGCGATCGTCTCATCATCGAACCAACGTAAATAATTTACAAAAATTAAATTACAATTCCGGTATCGATTCTATACATGAAATCGACCCTATACATTTTCCGGAAAATAAAGTGCGTAATAATAAATCCTAAATTCGGTCAACCCCCGAATTTTTACTATTACAAACATTCAACCACACAAAACGAATCTCGACATGTCCGAGAGTTTAATAATCATGATAATTAATTAAAAACAAATTAATTAAATCCAACCATGATAGCCGGAAATCCTGCAAGGTAGAACAATAATCGAACATATACATGAACACGAAACCAAACGCTCTGATACCAATTGCTGGGATTCGATGTCCCGGGCTATCAAAATTGCGGAACCGATAACCCGATCAAAAACCCTTGATCACCGAAGACTGGATCCCCGATTCATCCGCAGGAGTCCGACCTTTGGAGACTACGCGCCCGAAGACACGCAGCCCGCCCCCAGCCGATTTTCTCCCGCGAGTCGGATCCACGAACGCGAACCACCTCACGAGCCGGGGCCCGACCGAACGCCCAGCGAAGCCCGAAGGCTGCGTGCGCCCAGCCGAGCCCCAACGAGGGGCTCGCGATCGTCCTCGACGATCGCTGGGATCGCTCGTAGCGATCCCCGGGGCTGCTCGTAGCAGCCCCGCTGCTCGCACGGGGTCAGCCCCGTGCGCATCCGCTACGGGAATCCCCGTAGCGCGCACGAGGCAGCTGCGGGTTATCCCCGCAGCGACCCGCGATCGAGCTCACGGGCTCGATCGCCCCTCGGCTTCAGCCGAGGGCTTCGCGTCACGCGCCTCCGACGAGGGGGCTGGGGATCCGCCGTGGCACCAGCCCACGGCATCCCCGGGGATCGACCGAAGTCGATCCCATGCCCCGGCGTCCAGCCGGGGCTCGTCCCTCGTCGCGCGGTGGGGCGGTCCGAACCCTAGGGTTCGACCGCCTCCTTCGATCCTCGCCGGGGATCTCGAATCCCCGTCCCCGAGGTTCGTCGTTTTCCCGGATCGCGTGTTCATGTATATATCACAATTTATTCAACGCAAATAATCAAAGAAGGGGGTTCTCGATTATTACCTCGATTCGTTGTACGGAGAAACGAATCTTTGATGACCTCGTGATCTTCCCGCGTATTCCTTGCACTTCCGTTCGAACGTCGGGTGGGCGACGAGCTATCGAACTCTATGGATCTTCCTCACTCTCCAAGACTTATGAATTCCGTAGGTCAATTAATTCTCTCTTGAAAAGTGAAGACCATGTAGTGCTTATATAGGCTACGTAGGGGATCATAAGGAGAATAAATATTGGGCTTCAATATTGAAAATTAAATTGGGTCCAACCCAAATCCATTAATTCTTATCAATATTAATTTTATTTATTTTCCACTATATAAATAAAATTACACTCCCAATATTATTCCATATTATATCAAATAATATTTCTCCAATTAGTATTATTTATTCCGTGTATTTAAGATTTAAATATCCATGAATAAATTTATTTATTGCTCAATAAATAATATTCATATCTTATTTCCGAGACTAGTACCGTTCAACCTTTATTATTGTGCGGAACGAATCCACTCATGAGGTTTACACAATAATTCCTTATGAACTCATCTCGGGGATATTATCAACCCTTCCGGGATACACTTTCCCGTCAAGTATTCACGGCATGTCGTATATAAAATATAGCGACCCAACTTTACCGGTAATTAACCCAATAATTAAATCGGTTAATTCCTTTGGAAAATCAAAGCCTCTAGTATTAAATATACACACCCGCAATAATATCGGGGATTAAGAATAAAATACTCCGAGATTTAAATTGATTATCCAAGGCAATCCTAATCAATAAATCTCAAGCTGATCCGCCCAATACACCAAGTGTACAAGTGTGATAAAATAATTAAGATAAATTATTTTCTCTCTCACACAACGACTATACCGATGGATTGGTCCGTGTCCATCTAGGTCGTGAGCAACTGTTCGATTAGATACGAGTAACCGATAGTATGATCTTCTGTGTGCCCATGCAACACCATACTAACTACAACGTATAAAATCCAGGACTATATTTTGCATAAATTAATTAATAATAATTAATTGCAAATAATTGTTTATTAATTAAATAGGTTAAATGCCATGACCGGGAGTTTACCGGTACTTAAATCTAGACATTAACTACACAACTCCAACAAGATATCCCAGGGAAGACCATTTAAAAAACAAAAATGTAACTAAGTACCAGGGAGTTGAAAAATTCCCAGGGAAACTAATACTCGGTTTTTTAAGCAGAATACCATGGGATTTGAAAAAGTCTCACAGGGAAAACTTAAACACTTTGAGAAAAGGTACCTGGATATTCTCGACCTTCGATGTACGGTGGGTAATATAAACCGGATTCGTCCCGAACGTCGTCGTTGTACAAATTGCAATCTCTTTTTTCTGATGGTATACACAGTGCTAGGAGATTCGCCGTCTCTAAATCCCACGGGAGATTTATTGCTTTCGGCAATCGACCACCTGCATCATTGAAAAAAGTTTAGATCAGTCAAAATTGTACGATGATGAGTTTGCGAGGCTTACAGTCAGGTTTTTCAGAGTATGTGACAGGAATGTCAATCTCCCCATCCTGGGTCTGAGTTTTCCAGTGGCCAGAAACAAACAACCATCTATCCCACCAGCGAATATCTTTGAGTTTGGGTTCCTTGATCTTCACTTTGTTCGGCCTGAGGCGAACCGTGTAATCCCCGCGGAAAGAGGAGTTGGAGACGACGGGGCTGAAGAATTGATGGAACTCCTCAACGGTAATGGGTCGAGAAAGCCCCACCTGGCCCAACACGGTGAGTACCCCGTATAGTTGGCCCCATCCATTTGGATGCAGTTGGTGGGGGGCTAATCCCCAGAGGTTGAGGAGTCCAGAGATGGAGGGGTGCAGCGGAAACCGCAACCCCACGTTCAGTGCGTCCTCTCCGACGGCCACCATTCCCGCCGGCGGGCAGCACGCCGATTCTCCAGGTAACGGCACATAGAGATGAACATTATTTGGAATCCTCCATTTCTTTCGCTTCTCTAGTAGTGTTGAAGGGTCTACTGTACTTTTCCGGCCGTGAGCGCCCCAATCTTGATGATCCGGATCGGGCCCCACCGGAATCGATTTTCTCGTAACCGGTTGGTAATGCCCTTCGGTAACCGGATCTGGCGCCTCCGGCGACGGAAGATCAGGCACGACGCCCTCCATGAACGATTTGAACTCTCTGCCGAAGACGACATGAGGAGCTTCGGGTGGTTGATACCTCCCTCGAGGGCCTCGTCTCAGTCGCGGCATGATTCGATTTACAGTCGAAGAAAATAAAAAAACAAAAACAAAAGATTTCGTAAGGGAAAATAAGAGAAATCGTGAGCGAATTTTTCTTACCCGAAATTATGAACTCTGAATTGTGAAAAGTGATTTCAAAAAACACTTGAAATCCAAAATTATGATGAAGAAGTCGATAAGGCACTACAGTTGCGTGAGGGAAGAGAAAATGGGCGGTTACCGAGTAAAGCACTCAATTATCGTCCCACTATCTCAAAACCATAATTAATTCAACCTGTAACCGTCAGGCCACGTGGCCAGAAAAGCCTGCAAAAAGGTGATTTTTAAAGATTCAAATCTTTTCAAATATTTTCCATTTCTTTATTGATTTATTTTAATCAAATAAAGACCGAAATTAAATCGGCATGCAAAAAGTCTTCCCATCTGCTCAGGGAAAGAAAATACATGGTTCCAGTACCATACTTATTATTTTTACAGGGGAGTCTTAAGACATAACCCCGTGAGAGAAATACTAAATTTTCTTATCCAAGGACTATATGTGTCCATTACAAAAATACTAATCGGGAAAGATCCCGAAAGAAATTTTTGATCAATGCAGGTACATAAGTCCAGAACGATAGAATCGCAACCTCCTCTCCGTCTCTCTCAGAATTATCTTTCAAGACCACACTAGAGCCACCTAAAATCAAGTACATCCCAAGAAGATCCCACGCCAAAAGCTGCTGCTGACAAAATCCACGTGCTAAATACCAACTCCGAAGAGTATCAAGAGTCGATTACCAGGAGATCCAAGACCAAACTTCAGAAAAAAAGATGTTATAATCCATCAATTTTCCTGGGGCCAATGTTACACCATAAAAATCCAACACCGACACGTGTCCAGACGACCGGAGCCACGTCATCAAGGAGGTGGTCAAACGGCGGACGAAAGTCAGAATTAAAGCCAAGTATAAAGAAGGTACCAGGCGAGCTCAACAGTAGCCCCAGGAAGACAGCCCCGTGCCAGATTAGGGGATCAGTCAGATAAGGCTCCAGGCAAGAGGCGGTGCGCCTCTGGTGACATGCAGCAAGTGGAAGACAAAGTTAGTGTTGGAAATCGATATCCCGGGCCATTAAAATTGTGGAAAATAATAGCCCGAACGAAAACCTCAATCGCCGGAAGACCCGATCGCGAATCACCTCACGAGCCGGGGCCCGACCGAACGCCCAGCGAGGCCCGAAGGCCGCGTGCGCCAGCCGAGCCCCCACGAGGGGCTCGCGATCGTCTACGGACGATCGCTGGGGATGCACGAGGCATCCCCGGGGCTGCTCGTAGCAGCCCTGCAGCGAGTCGCTGACTCGCTGCCCTAGCGAGGGCGTCGCCCTCGCACGACCGCTGTGGGCGAACCCGTAGCTCATGCGAGGCGGCTACGGGTGACCCCGCAGCACCCCGCGATCGATCCTCGTGATCGATCGCATCCCTCGGCTCCAGCCGAGGGCTCCTCGCGCCACGCGCCTCCGACGAGGGTGGCCGGGATCCGCCGCGGCTCCAGCCCGCGGCATCCCGGCAATCGACGAGGGTCGATCGTGCGTCCCCGGCGTCCAGCCGGGGCCCCCTCTCGTCGCGCGTTCCCAGCGGTCTAACCCTAGGGTTCGGCCGCTCCTCTCGATCCTCGCCGGGGATCTCGAATCGCCGTCCCCGAGGTTCGTCGTTTTCCCGGATCGTGCGTTCATGTATATGTCACAATTAATTCATACACAAATCATAAAAGAGGGTTTATGATTTTACCTTTGATTCGTTGTGCGGAGAAACGAAATCGAATTGAAGACCTTACGACCTTCCCACGTATTCCTTGCACTAGCTTGAACGTCGGGTGGGCGACGATCCTCCAAACTTATGGATCTCCTTCTCTCTTCTTTCTCTCTCTAGAAGAATTATGATCTTCAAGTTATTGTGTGTTAAAAGAGAAGACCATGTAGTGCTTTTATAGGCTACGTAGGGGATCTAAAGGAGGTGGAATATTGGGCTTCCAATATTAATGATTAAATTGAGCCCAAGCCTAAATCTATTAATCCCATTAATATTAATTAATTTATTTTCAACTATATAAATTAATTGCACTCCCAATATTAAACCATATTATATCAAATAATATTTCTCCGGTAGTATTATTTATTCCGTGTATTTAAGATTTAAATATCCATGAATAAAATTAATTTATTGCTAATTAATTTATTCATCTCTTATATCCGAGAATAGTACCATTCAACCTTAATTATTGTGCGGAACAAATCCACTCATGAGGTTTACACAATAATTCCTTATGAACTCATCTCGGGGATATTATCAACCCTTACGGGATACACTTTCCCGTCAAGTATTCACGGCATGTCATATATAAAATATAGCGACCCAATTTTACCGGTAATTAACCCAATAATTAAATCGGTTAATTCCTTTGGAAAATCAAAGTCACTTATATTAAATATACACACGTATCGGGGATTAAGAATAAAATACTCTGAGACTTAAATCAATTATCAACCCTTACGGGATACACTTTCCCGTCAAGTATTCACGGCATGTCATATATAAAATATAGCGACCCAATTTTACCGGTAATTAACCCAATAATTAAATCGGTTAATTCCTTTGGAAAATCAAAGTCACTTATATTAAATATACACACGTATCGGGGATTAAGAATAAAATACTCTGAGACTTAAATCAATTATCAACGACAATCCTAATTGATAAATCTCAAGCGATCCGCCCAATACACCAAGTGTACAAGTGTGATAAAATAATTAAGATAAATTATTTTCTCTCTCACACAACGACTATACCGATGGATTGGTCCGTGTCCATCTAGGTCGTGAGCAACTGTTCGATTAAATACGAGTAACCGATAGTATGATCTTCTGTGTGGGCCCGCACACCATACTAACTACAACGTATATAATCTAGGACTATAATTTTGCATATATTTAATTAATAATAATTAAATGCAAACAATTGTTTATTAATTAAATAGATTAAATGCCATGACCGGGAGTTTACCGATACTTAAATCTAGACATTAAGTACACAACTCCAACAATCTCCCACTTGTACTAAGGTCTAGTCATTTCCTCCAAACTCCCGACTCCCATACTCATCACGTGCTTAAATTTTACTTCCAAGAAGTACTATGTGACTGAGCAATCTAGGTTGCCGCTCTGAAGCTATCTTGGTGACTACTGCGCCGTCTCCCTAGACGATGACTCGAATCAGGTGGTACTTGCTCTATGTGTTATCATCACCTTTTTGGACTTATGACTTCTTCCAGTTCATCATGCACTGCTATATACATAGCCTTTTGGTGAACCAAGAATCATACCCAAGTCCAGAGGTCATTCCGGAACCCAACCAAAACTTCCGCTGCCTCTGAGGCTGGTATTCGGTTTATGATAGAGTCCGAGAAGCATCATGCTTATCACTCTTTCATCTTAAGGTCCCACCTCTTCCAAAAGTGAACACATAGCCTGATATCGACTTACACTGGTCCTTTTCTGATTTGGGATCTGAGAAAATGAGATTACTTTGATATCCTCCCACTATACTAGCCGCATAGTTGATATCAGGTTCTTGTTTTTTCAACATTGCATTCATTTAGCTTTCCATACAGCAAGGTATAGGAAACCGCTTTATCTATCTCCTCTTATGTGTCCAAGACACATACCTTTAGACAGATGTATTCTGTTTCCGAAAGGCAATAACCTTTCTCAGAATTATGCATGTTTAAAACAAACCATAATCGCATAAGATATCTAGGAGAAGTACAATGTTCTTATCTAGAGATCGAAAGATTCTAAGAACATGATCTAACTTCCTCTTTATCTTATATCTCGATTTATTTAGACAACCAATATATTATGTCTGACAACACCTTTACATTGTTACCAATGATAAAGTGTTATCTTCATAAAATTCCGAGAAACACCACCTTGTTTCCATTACGCTTCTAATACACCTTCCTTGTCTATGCCCTTTGATGAATCCATCTAATGGACTATCTCATCAATTCGCAAGTTCCACGTTTCATAGCTTTGTAACGATCCATAAATGGATTTACTAAGCTTGTACTTCTAAATGATCTTGCCTCTTAACAATAATACTTATTGCTTTCTAAGCAGGCACATTTAGATTAGTACCGCCATCATGCAGAGCTAGGGATCGATTTCATCTCTACTAGATCCAGAGTTCAAAACTCCTCTAGTTTTATGAACATCTCTGGTTGCCTAATAACCTCCCACTGCAATGGCGTTCCGGTGTATAACAGTAATAACATTAGGTGCAGTTAGTGGTGTACTACTACTCGATTAGGCTGGTTCTCAGTCTTTTCTTTTCCTCATTTCAAAGTACCTCGTCAGTTAGGGCATTGTAGTTCATCTAATAGTCTTCCTCTAAGTGTTGGGATATGTCCTTCGATCCTACGTGTGCAATCGATAAAGTCATAAGGTCGTCTATGGATGTTAAATGATTATTCGATAATATTAATTGTTGGGAACAATATAATATTGATCATACCTACAGGGTCACACACGGACTTGATGATGTACTATGTAGCTTGTTAATTATATTGATTTAGAATCAATATTTACGTGGATTAATACATGCATGGGATGCATGGCTTGCATGGAATGCATGTCACATAGTGTGACATGGCATGCCACACTAGCAAGTGGGACCACATATCATGATTTGGCATGATTATGTGGAGGTGTCTTTTCATCTCCCCATTAACCACCATTACTTGTGCATTATGATGCACATAATGGGGGGGTTACATGGAGTGGTAAATGGACATGAATATAGACATGAAAATCTGATTTTCATAACACATTATGCTTACCCACGAAATTCACACCAAAAGGAGAGAATAGAGAGTGTTCTTGGAGAACCACTTCAAGCAAGCAAGGTGTTCATCATCCGGGTTCGTGTGCAACACGTAGAGGCCGGGACATTTGTGCGGCTTCAACATCCGGGCGATCTAGACAAGAAGAGTGACGAGGTCATTCTCAAGGCTGATCCATGAAGGTGGTTCAATCGACTCAACACCACCTTCATCAACATCAACGAGGCACGCTACACCGGTTGTAAGTGATCTCGTTAATCTCTCTATATATATATATATTGGATGTATATATATAAACGTGTCTATACATATAATGTGTGCCTAGATCTTCATGTTGTTCGTGTTCTATTATTTTACACGCTTCCGCACACACGAACAAGGTAATCGAGCGATTGGATCGGCATCGAAAACCATCAATTGGTATCAGAGCCAGGTTCGTGCACATGTTTTGTGTTGGACACAATATGTTTAAATCAACATAATTTGCTTAATTGTTTTATGTGATTATGTGATTATGTGTTTAGATATAAGGCCGGCCACCGTTAGTGGTCGGGTGCATGAAATTGTCGTTTTTTACGTACGATTGGCCATAGTTTTGGAGGGCTGCGTCCCTTGGAATCTTTTGTAATAGATAGGTTTTTTCTATTAAAAAAATGTATTGTTCAATGTGTAAGCAATGGATTGAATCCATGGATCGACATTGGATATCTGCTCTCCGGCGAAAACAAGAAGAAACGAAGCAAAACGAAGCGAAACGGGCGAAAACCGGGCTGCTGGAGAAAAACGGCGGGCGCCGTTTGTGCTCCGGCGGGCGCCGAATAGATTCGGCGGGCGCCGTTTTGGAAACGGCGACCGCCGAAAGGCTGATTTAGGTTCTGCCCCCTTCTGTACCCTTTTGGCGGGCGCCGTTTTGGAAACGGCGACCGCCGGAGGTGTTCGGCGACCGCCGTTTGTGAAACGGCGGGCGCCGTTCGTGGTTTTTGGGGTACGGACTAAGGTTGACCTAAATCGGCGGGCGCAGAACTGAAACGGCGGGCGTGGACCAGTCCAGAAGATGTTCAAGGCCAATTTTAATGCTTTTAATCTTTTCGTTTGAGAGTTGTGAGGTTCTAGGGGCCTTTCGATTACGTATTTAATTGCTTTGCTAGTTATAGGATGTTTTATGTTATAAATGTTCAACTTACATATAAACACCTATGCATGCAAGTTCCCAAAATAATGAGTATAATGTCTTGTCCAAAAACATCACACTCATGAAGCCCTCGATCATAAGTTGGTAGGTCCGCCTCAGCGGGGTACTACTTGTTATCTTGAGATAAGTGGGAGTAAAGGTTAGACCTTTACACGTGAGTTTGGTTTTCTCATCGATAGATCCACTGCAGGCGTGTCTATCGAGACATGAGATGAGAATGGGACTCTCATCGACCGAGAGTGACATTAGATGTCATTGACATGGGATGTCTACCTATCTTGGAGTTCTTAAGTGCGGACTCAGTCGGCTTAAGGATTCGCAAGATGAGGGTCTTGGGATCGTTTTGTTCTATGGGACAATGATATTGGATATCAATTGAACAAAATGAAACAAATAAGTACAATTGTTAGACAACCTTATTTGTTTACCGCTTTGTGGATGTTTACATACTTTAGTTATCTTTCTTTTATTGTTTATCATGTCAAATATCAACTCAATTCAAGTTTGGTTCAATTCTTGATTATGAAAAATTGAACAAATTTTTCTTGATTCACGACATAATTTGAGGATGGTCCTCAAACACGAAGACAAGGAAAATGTGTTAGATAACCACATCCTAAGATATCATTGAACAACTCAATAGCATGTTCGGGGAATATGCTAAGATTGAGCAGTTCTGAATGACCAGGGTCATCGCTTCAGCTAGGCTGAATAAGAGAAACCTATAAGGACCACATGTACCGCAAATGATTGGATTATTTGCTTTAAGTGATCTCCTAAATTTTTCTAAGATGATGAGTCGTCAATTAAAAATGGACCCTAAGAGGGATATTCTTGTGATAAAGGATGAGGTAATCAAAAGAGCATGGGCAAGAATGCTACTAGGGTTCCTAGGGAATCTGAATGCGTCTACTGCAAAGGTGTTGGACACTACTTGCAAATATGTAGAAGTTCATATTTTATTCAAATTCAAAACAAATGCCTAATTTGTCTTTCATATGATGGATTCTAAAGTTAGGATTATTTTCACCTCGGGGAGTGGTTTAATCCAAAACACTTAGTTCATAAATGACACAAATTAGAGACTTTCGAGCCATGGGATGGCGTTAGTCGATTGTCTGGTTGGCTCCCTCATATTTTATGAGAGATAGGGCTTCAATTGCATGATATTATCGCTGGTTAGAAAACTTCGAGTTTTCACTTACGATTTATCACGTTTTGATATTGGGATAATTTTGAATGGGAAATTTGAATGAGACTCAATTATTGGGAATAATTTTATTTGCCCAAAGTTCAAAGAAGATGTGAAGAACGGGGTTGCTTCATCTTCAGGCATTAATGTTATAGACATTAAAATTCACAAATTTAACTTATTGGGTATTGGATGCCGAATGTGGTTCTCACATTTGTATGTGGAAGAACTACATAGAAGTATAAGTTTGGTGAGTAGAGATGTCGATCTACGGGCGAGAAATAGAGCGAAGGCCGCTGCATTAGCCGTATGATCATATGATGTTGTTTTGCCTTAGGGCCTTGTTTTAGTATTATAACTATGTAATTTTGTACCTTCAATAAACAATGAATATTGGTTCAGTATTTGAAATTACGCCTTCAGCGTAGGATACCAATTTTTCGTGAAATTGGTCTTGAACTCACAGACAGCAGCTATCGTCAAAGTAAAACACTTCACACAATTTGTAGAATAAAAAGTGAAGACAAAGTTATGTAATAGTTTCCATTTCATTGATCACAAAACTTAAACTATTACACTTGTAGAGTATGGTAGGCAAAACGTTTACAAGAAGTTTCCCGAGTGTCGCAACAACTCCCACTAACTTGCAAACTAGCACACGAGTACCTAAAGCTATATCTCCTAGCTCTAATCTTGGCACACGGCGCAAAAGCTACTACACAAAACTCGAAGCTCGACTACGATTCTAAAAATCAGATTTCGTTCTCTCAAAATCGTCAAATGATGAAATAAACATCCATGGGTATTTATAGTAGAGCCGCACATGTGAGGGTGATGACGTGGCACGTTCTCATTTGTCGCATGCTTGGCCTATGTCACTTTTCCATAGATGACATCATCATTGTAGAACATGGATTCTTGAATCTTGGAATCTTGAATCTTTGATTCTTGAATCTTCGAATCTTGAATCTTCAATTTCAAACTCAAACTTCAATTTCAATCTTGACTCCATCGATCTCAATTCTTCATCTTCAATTTCTTGTGAAAATCTCTAAGTGTTGAAGCTTCGAATTTCATCGTCATCACGGTCGTCGATATTGTTGAAGTTGCAAACTTGGAACAATTCTTCATTTCCTTGAACTGAGTACCTGGTGAAAGAAATCACGTTGTAAGTACTTAGTCTTAAAATCAATACACAAAAAACAAGAGTTATGAAAAACAACACTCGGAACCAAAACCGGCGACTCCTGTCGCCGGATTCATGTAAGCCACAAAACCAGCGACCCCAGTCGCTGGAAATATTCCATGCACCAAAAACGGCGACTGGAGTCGCCGTTTCTCCAACACTCCAAAAAGGACTCAGTCGCTGGAATTATGTCATGACACAAAAACAAAACCAGCGACCCGTGTCGCCGTTTCCATGCCACAACCCTTTGCACCGAATCCGGCGACTGGAGTCGCTGTTTTCCACGCACAACTGCACTGCACCAAAAGCGGCGACACGAGTCGCCGTTTTCCTCGCACACCTGCATTGCACCAAAAGCGGCGACACGAGTCGCCGTTTTCCTCGTGTCACCAAAAGCGGCGACTGCTGTCGCCGTTTCCATGTCACTACGTCTTTGCACCAAAAGCGGCGACTCTGGTCGCCGTTTCCATGTCATTCCAAAAGTGGAGACTCAAGTCTCCATTTCCACGCGCAAGGTAGTTGACTTCGGATTCTTAACTTGTAACCCTGAAAAACAACAAAGACAAAAGCACAAGGAAAAAATACGTTGTCGCCAAAATCAACATTTACAATCTCCCCCTTTTTGGCACAACTCATGAAAACAAGGTTAAGTAAAAACGAGATACAAGTATCTCCCCCTCAACCAAACAAACCACAAAAATAACTAAGTAAAAAGATGGAAAAACATCAATCATACAATCAATGAAAAACCATAAAAATACTTAGACAAGATTTCAAACCAAACATCAAAAACTTAGATAGATAATTCAAGTATCAAAACAAGAGTACCAGAGTTAAGCAAATATGAAAAACCATGCATGGACGAATAAGTTCAAAGTTGTATGCATGCAAAATCAAAACATGAAAAACGAGTTCCAGAGTTAACAAAAACAGAAATTGAAAAACTTGATCAACCACTTGAACTTCAGTCTTGGGGCACAGCTGTTGGAGAAGGATCACGTTCCGGACTTTCGATCAACTCTTCTTCATCATCTTCATAACTGAAGCCATCGTCAGAGCTAGAGTCGTCAGTTTCATCAGTGTCGGTTTCCGGATCCCCAAAAATATCGCGCTCGCCCAAACCATCACCAGCAGCTTCGTCAACGTCCTCAACATTGACATCTTCTTCAGCTTCATCTCTAAGACCATCAGACGGCATCGCGAACGACGCCCCTGGATTTGTGGTATCACCCATCTTCCCCTTCCCTTTGTCACGAGCATTCATAACACCTTCAAAAATGTCTTCATCAGTTTTCTCTCCATCATCACTCACAACCTCAATCAAGTTTCTTTTGGACAGCTGCGAATGAGCTTCCTGAATCGCGTCCCGCACCATCTTCAGAATAAAGGTATCTTTCAAACTAGCATCTGGGGCTCCAACATCTCCAAGTCCTCCCCCTTGTTGGATCTCCCGTTGCAGTTTCTTGAAAGATTGTTTCTGCTTTTCCTGTGCTTCGATCATTCTGTTGTAAGCATCAACATGTTCGACCTGACGCTTCTCAAGAGCTAAGGAATTGACATAAAATTCCTGAACCACAGCCGAAGGAACCACAGCACGATGACTATGGATCGGATGATGAGGATTCTGATAAGATGGAATATTTGAAGTCGGACCGAAACCACGAGGAACAACTCTCGGAGACTTAGCACCCTCAACTTCAGGTTCTGCGACAGCAGCAGTCGGCTGTGGTTTCGCAGTTGACTGTGATTTCTGGCGCTTAGGAGTTGGGGACTTAGTTTTTGGAGACTTAGGCTTGCGCTTTCGGGAAGACTTAGGAGTTGAAGGCGGAGTTAAGATTTCTGGAAGTGCGTTCCGATCAAAAAGTCCAAGCCAAGGTAAGTCGATAACTCTTTTGTGCGGAGTCAAATACTTGCCTGTGATTTTTACAGCCCCGTTCTTCTTCATCTTTTTCTCAGCTGCCGTTTCAGGAATAAAGCCTTGGTCATGAAGCATCCCATATATCAGACAAGGATGCGAGAGATGGAATTTTTTCTCCGTAGGCAACTCAGCTTGCCTAATGATGGTTTCATCTGAAAGCTTTGCAATTTTGCACAAGTCAGCGAAAATAATTTTACCCAAGTTCACTTGTTCGCCACAACTGAGGCGAAAGATGAGATGCATCAACTCAGGGTCCATGACAGTCGGATCCCGATTTGCAATCCAGTTGGACATCCCAAGACGATGAAGGATGCCATAGAAAGCAGACAGTTTTGACGGCGGCGGCAGTTCGGACTTGACTTTCTTTTGAGTTAGAAACGTGCCAACCGTCAGGTCATCAGCACGTTCCGCAGCTGTCGGTGTTGTCCATATGGAATCAATTTCCAATCTTTCCAAGAAAGCGTTGATGGAGAAAGGACGGAACTTGTATAATTTTTCACGAAAAATGAAGCAGCCATACAGTCGACTCTTCGGATTAGCAAATTCGGGAGACAAGCTAGCATAAAACTTGTAAAGTATCGGAATGGAGTAGCGATAGGTAAGGTTCACAGATTTGAGCATGTGGACCTTGGTCAGAAAATCAGTGATGCCGTGTTTTTCATAGTCCTCCTTGAGGATAGTTCTGTCTGTATGGATCGGCAACTTCTCAATCAACTTATGGCGACGTTCAGCAGTTGGCGTGAAAAATTCACGGGAATGAGCCTTTGGACACTCAGAATAATCAGCTATGTATTTGAAGCCATCAGTTGAGATTTGGGATCCAGCTGATCCCGAGGAATGAGGAGCTAAAGGTGGTTTTTGGGAGCTATGGGTTTTGGATTTTTCAGCTGACCCACCACCAGAAATCTTTGAAGTTGGAGACTTGACTCCACTGCCACTGACGACAGGTTTCTTTCCAGAGCCACTTCCAGTTGGAAGCGATGATTTTGGATTCTTTCCAGCAGACACAGTTGCAGCTGATGGAATCTTGACAACTTTCTTGCCTTCCTTAGTTATCTCGCCAGCTGCGAGTAACCGACGATATTCAGCATTGGAAACGACACCACTGTAGATGCGGTGAGAAGCCTCTTTGAATTTTGCTTTTCCTGACTTAGGTTCCTTTCCCGGCTGACGGGCAGTCGAGAGTTCAGGAGTAGCTGATCTAGTCAAGTCAAGAGAAGGTTCAGCAGACGAAGCTTTGCGACGATCAACTTTGTCCAGATGAGCTTTAAGCTCTTCGTAAGCCGCTTTCTTGGCTTCAGGAGTAAGAGCATTTTCGAACTGCTCGTTAAGATAAGCAGTCATATCAGCCATCATATCGTCAAAATTTTTCGCCATTTCAAAGTTCAGAAAAAGAGTAACCGACAGTTAGCAGCTGTGAAAACGGTAACCACGGAAAAAGAGTTCAACTTCCGAAAACAAGGACAGGGCGCCGGTTGCGCAAAGCAAGAGTTGCCGGATGCAACGGAAAAACAAGACCTTAAGAACTAAGAATTTCGGACGCCGAACTTGCAGTTGAACTTGAGAGTCGAGAGATCGAGAGCTAGAGAGTTAGAGAATTCTGATGTAAGCGTAAATGAATTAGGATTTCATCAAGGCCTATTTATAGGAAAAACTTGGGCCGCCCGTCGGAATGAAAAAGCCCAGTCCAATACCTGTAAACAGCTCTTCTCAAGAAGGAAATCAGATCAAAAAGACGAACAAAAATTTATTAATTTTGAAAATATTATTAAAATAATAATTTCCAAAAATAATAAATAATAAAATAAAATAAAATAATAATAAAATGAAAAGTTTAGAGAAAATCAAACCATGGCATGAAAACCGAAGTTGAGAACCATCGGTTGAGAAACGAAGTTGAGTGCCATTGGTTGAGAAACTTGAGGTGTCAATTTTTCTTGGACGTTGAAAAAATCGGCTAAGGCAAAAATTCCAGAGACATGAGTTTCCGGTTTCGTGCCAAATGTGAGTCGCCGTTTTTCTGGCGACTTGAGTCTCCGGAATTTTGCACAAGTGAGTCTCCGGTTTCGTGGCACTGTCAAGGTAGCCAAGAAATTGGAGACACGAGTCTCCGGTTTTGAGGAGTCTCCGTTTTTGAGGTGAGTGTTGAGTCTCCGGTTTTGTGTACGTTGAGTCTCCGGAATTTTGGCGTAGTCTCCGTTTTTGTGTATGCTGGACTTAGTTTATTTTCCGTGCCACTTGAATTTTGCGAGTTGGCCGTTGCTACACTCAAAATTAGACTTCCGAGATGGTAAACCACGTAGCACTGGATATGAATTACAGAAATGCCAAAACAAAAACAACACATCCCGAGTTAGTCAATCAAGAGTTCAACACACACAAACATTCAAACACATTTTAGTGGAGATTCGAGGGGTGATATTAGGCAATGAAGAGCAAATATTTTCCCAGAAAAGAGACACTTCCATCATTTTTCCAAAACAAAAATTTCACACGAGGTGAATAGAACTTTGAGTTAATGAAAAATCTCTCATATTAAAAACCGGTGAGATGGACCGAAGTATGTGATAGACATGTTTACTTGTCCTTCGTCTCAGTCACAAGGAAGCAGTCGTGTTTCGTCGAAACATATTGGCAGAGTTAGCACCGCACAAGAGATTTTAATTCATGAATGCAAAGTGAACACTTAAGGCACTCCGATCAGGAACTAGCTTTACTTCAATCAGAGGGGAGCCGGGGTAACCGGCGTCCTCCAGACGAGTTTTTTAGCTTTAAATGAAATGCAACAGACACTCATTACAGCAGTCAGAGGGGAGCAAGGTTCACTTGCGTCCTCCAAAGTGTGATAGGAGAGTGTCTTAAAATTCAGCGTTCATGTACAACCTTTCGAAGAGGGGAGCCGGGGTAACCGGCGTCCTCCGTTACTTGGCTTTATGGATCTATGCAAATGAAGCGAGGAGTTTAAGCCATGTTCACATGTTCGCATTCAGCGGAATAAATACTCTTGTGTCCGAAGACTAAAAGCGGCCTCGAATCCATGTTTGTCTGACTAGACTAATCCACGACGATTCCGAGTGCGTATTCAGAAGTAAAGAAAACTACTCTTTCAGACTTCAAAATTTTTCCGTGAACTCTTAGAGAGAACACATGCAGAGAGAATTTCTTAGTTTCTTAAATCTCTCAAAGTCAAGAGGTTTGGTAAAGATGTCAGCGAGCTGTTTTTCCGTTGAAATATGCTGTAGACTGACTATATCACGATCAACCAAATCTCTAATGAAATGATGTCGAATGTCGATGTGTTTAGTTCTTGAGTGCTGGACAGGATTTTCGCTGATTTTGATAGCACTCTGGTTATCACAGTACAGCACTAATGGAGCACTCTCAGGGAGATAGTCATTCGACATCTGTTTTAACCAAAGTAGTTGAGTGCAACAACTTCCAGCTGCTACGTACTCCGACTCGGCAGTTGACAGGGCAATACAATTTTGCTTTCTACTATGCCAAGACACGAGATTATTTCCAAGGAAGCAACAGCTGCCGGAGGTACTTTTTCGTTCGTCCGTGTCCGTCGCCCAGTCGGCATCAGAAAAGCCGACAAGGTTGGATGAAGTGTCGCGCGCATACCACAGACCTAGCTGAGAAGTTCCAGAGATGTAGCGGAGAATCCGTTTCACAGCTCTTAGATGGTCCTCCTTTGGATCAGCTTGGTACCTGGCACACATACAAACACTAAACATAATGTCAGGACGAGTGGCAGTTAAATAAAGTAAACTCCCAATCATGGAACGATAAAGAGTTTGGTTTACACTCCGGCTTTTCGTTGACGTAGACAGACGTTCGGTAGTTGCCATGGGAGTGTTAGCTGGCTTGGCATGATGCATTTCAAACCTCTCAACCATGTTTTTAGCATACTTACTTTGAGATACAAATATCCCATTTGGTCGTTGAGAAATCTGAAGGCCAAGAAATTGATGCAACTCCCCCTCAAGGCTCATTTGAAATGTTGAGGACATAGCTTCTGTGAAGGCAGTCACGAGTTTAGAACAAGTAGCTCCGAAGACAATGTCGTCAACGTAAATTTGGGCAACAATCATGTGTTTGCCTTCTCGCTTGATGAACAAAGTTTTGTCCACCGATCCACGCTCAAAGCCGAACTTTAGAAGAAAATCCGTGAGACATCCATACCAGGCGCGAGGCGCTTGTTTCAAGCCATATAGAGCTTTGTGAAGCTTGTAGACATGATTTGGCTTTTTCGGATCCTCAAAACCCTTAGGTTGAGCAACGTAGACTTCTTCTTCCAACACACCGTTCAAGAAAGCAGCTTTGACGTCCATCTGTCGAAGTTTGATGCCAAGATGGCATGCAATAGCAATCAAGAGTCTGATGGACTCAATTCGTGCGACCGGAGCAAAGGTTTCATCAAAATCTATGCCTTCCACTTGGGCATATCCTTGGGCAACAAGACGAGCTTTGTTTCTGACGACTTGGTTGTGCTCATCTATTTTATTCTTGAAAATCCATTTAGTTCCAACGACATTGATGTTTGAAGTTCGGGGAACTAAGGACCAAACATTATTCCGTGTGAACTCATTCAACTCTTCTTGCATGGCCATGATCCAAAAATCATCTTGCATTGCTTCCTTGTAATTTTTCGGCTCATTTTCCGAAAGAAAGCAAGAGATGCTAATTTCGTTATAGATTGCAGAAGTGCAGATGTTGTAAAGTTCATTCGGAGAATTTGTCGGTTTCTTTGAGCGCGTAGTTCGCTCATTTAAGTTCCCAATCATTTGGGTCGGAGGATGTTTCTTTTGAACGAGTCGAGGTGCCTCTCTAGTAGCAGTGGCTGGATTTTCAATGTGTAGCTCAGTTTCTTCATCTTCAGACGAAGAAGTGTCATTGTCCTGATTGCTACAATCTCCAACTTCAGGTGAAGTATTTGGAGTAAAATTTTCTGGAGACACATTCTCAGGAGCAGTAGTTGTGGGTGTTGGTGGAAAATTTTGATAATCCAAAATTCCTTCTTTAACCCAGTTTTCCTCAGTATCTTTTCCAAGAAAGTCTTGTTCATCAAAATTTATGTTAACAGTTTCGATGACTTTCTTAGTTCGAAGATTGTAGGCACGATAAGCATGGCTGTTTTGGCTATATCCAACAAAAATACCATGATCAGCTTTGGCTTCAAATTTCTTCAGAGGATCACGATCCTTCAAAATATAGCAAGTACAGCCAAAGACACGAAAGTGTGCAACTGAAGGTTTCTTGCAATTTACCAGTTCATAAGCAGTTGCGGTCGTCCCAGATCGAATACTAATCCGATTCAAAATATATCCAGCAGTGGAGACAGCTTCTGCCCAAAAAGATCGTGCAAGATTTTTCGAGATAAGCATTACACGTGCCATTTCTTGCAACGTTCGATTCTTTCGTTCGGCAATCCCATTTTGTTGAGGAGTTTTTGGGGCCGAGTATTCATGATGAATTCCCTTCATCATACAGAATTCGTTGAAGCTAGCATTTTGAAATTCAGTTCCATGATCACTTCTGATCCGTTTTACTTTAGCCTCATGATTCGTTTTGATCCATTTCACAATGCCTTTGAAGGCATCAAAAGTTTCATCTTTGGTGGCCAAAAATCTTGTCCAAGTGTAGCGAGAAAAATCATCAACTACAACCAACACATATTCTTTCTTTGCTATACTTTTAACCTCCATTGGACCCATCAAGTCCATATGTAACAGTTCGAAAGGAGCTGAAGTACTCATGAGCATTGGCAGTGCCGGATGAGGAGTTCTTGTCAGCTTACCCTTCTGACAGTCACCACACACTCTTTTCTCGATTTTGGGGAGTTGAGAGATTCCTCGAACTATCTCCCCCTTAACCAATTTGCTCAGATTTCGAGTGCTGGTGTGGCCAAGTCGTTGATGCCACAAATCAACTTCATCGGGAACGGTCACAGAAAAACAACTATACTCAGTCGTATAGCAGTTATTTTTGGCTCGTGGACCTTCCATTATACACTTTCCTTCACCATCAAAAACTCTGCACGATTCCTTATCAAAACTCACGTTCAGTCCTTCATCACACAGTTGACTGATGGAAATCAGATTAGCAACAAGTCCTTTTACATGGACTACATTTCTGATAGGAGGTAATCCTTTGATTTGTAGAGTTCCCTTTCCCTTTACGACGCCTTTTGCTCCCCCTCCAAACACTACGGGAGCTCCAGTCATAGGCTCGTAATTTTTCAGAAACTTTTTCGTGCCAGTCATATGGCGGGAACAGCCACTATCAAAATACCAAATTCCTTTGGTTCCAGTCTCAGATGCGTTAAGTGCGACATTGCAGAAAATCAGTTCTCTTGGTTTCCAGTCAGTTAAAATGGTGGAGTTAAGTTTAACTTCACTCTTTTGAGACTTAGGCACCCATTTCTTCTTTCCATTCATTTTGACATCTCTCTCAGTCACAGCCTTCAGAGTTTGCTTGATTTTCGGATTTGGAGAAACAGACTTCCTCATTTCCTTAGTCATTTCAGACTTCTTCTTCATAATCATAAGTTCTCTGTTCATGTCCTCTTTCATTCTATAGCAAAATGGTCGAATGTGTCCAGGTTGATCACAATAGTGACAAACATATTTTCTTCTTTGACGATTCTCAACCTTCGTAGACGTCTTGACCAACACAGTTTTAGTTCGAGAGGACTGTCCATTTTTCTTAACGTTCTGAGATTTCTCTAGGTTCTTCAGCAACGTCTTTTCATAAGGTAGGATACCTCGAGGAAGTTTGACAATATTCTTCGGAAATTGATATGTCTCAGATTTTGAAGTCGAGATCGACTTTTGAGTTTCTGGTTCTGGAGACTTAGCAATCTTCTTCCCTTCAGCAATCTCCTTTCGTTTAGATGATTCAACTTCATCCTTGCTTTTATCCTCAGATAGATCAACCGACGCCTTAACAAAACTCACATCTTTCTTCTTCTCAGGTGTCGAGTAAATAGACTCAAAAATTTTTTGAAATCCAAGTCCGTAACGATTAGGATTCATATACGAAGCAGCATTGTCAAATACGGAAGAGTTCGTATTCATTTTCCTTAGTAGCTCATCAGTCATATGAAGTTTTTCTTTCAACACATATCGTTCCTTGTCAGTCATGGCAAGGTCAGTTTGAACTTTCATTAGTGAAGACTTTAGTTCATCATTTTCAGCATCGGAGTTCTTAAACAGAGTCTGCAGTTTCTTCACTTCAGTTGACTCCTTTTTCAGTGACATCTTCAGCTTTGAGTTTTCAGAACTCAACTTCTCACACAATTCTCTCAGTTCGACAACTTCCTTGAAATACTTATGCTTTTCTTCGAAAAGGTCATCAAATTTGACTTTAAGAATTGTCAGAGAATTGTTCAACTTCTTCTTCTCATCCTAAATCTTCTCAACTGAGTTTCTTAACACTACAGCTTCATCACACATCTTGAGTTGTTCATTTGAGAGTTCATTAAAAGATTCAGTCAAGCACTTCAGAGACACTTCAAGTGTGCTATTCTCAGTGATAGCTGTGTCACACAATTTTTCGAGTTTAGAATAACTCTCTTTCAGGTCAATCAATTCAGTAGACTCGGTCACACTTTGATGGACATCAGATGTCATCTCTTCCCTTTCGGTTTCAGTCTCAGATTCATCATCCGAGAAAATGTTGTCATCACAAAAATTACGGTTTGTCGATGCCACACGGAAAATGTTGTCTGCAGTTGCAGTGTCTTTCAGAAATGCATCAAAAACAAAGTTTTCGACCTCCACATTTTCGAGATCAAACGATTCACCAAAAGTGACAACTAGAGCGTTGTCTTCATCATCGTCAGAATTGTTGTCCTCAGACTCGTCGTTCTCAGAAATGACATCCTCATCGTCAATCACAACATAGCTAACTGGTAGCTTCTTTTTGCGATGCAAGTTGGGACACTCATTCTTGACATGTCCAAATCCCTTACATTCGAAGCATTGCATTTTAGAAACATCCTTGCTAGTTGAAGAATATGGAGAAAGTTTTGTCTCCTTAAATTTTTTGTCAGTGAATGAAGTTTGATTTCGGTTGTCTGAGTTTCTCTGAAAAGAGTTAGAATTTTTCTGAAACTTTCGAAAATTTCGGGCACGATTCTTTCTCTTAAATTCTTGCTTCACAAGGTACGTGACAATTTCAGTCAGTGCAGCAAGTTTATCAGAATTATTCGAGTTCATCAAACGTTCAATTTCCTCTGCTTCATCGTCATCAGATTCATCTACATCAGCTGAGAAACTACATTCAAACTTTTCATTTCTCGAGGAAGTTTTTTGCGGTTTCGGACTTCTTGAGCTCTTACCTTTTTCAGAGATTTTTAGAGCAGTCATCGGCTCATAAACAAGAGACATTTCAGGGTTGCTACGCACTTTTAAAGTCAAGTCATAGTTTCTCAAATCAGCCATTAAGTCTGCATAATCCCATGTCTGATTCTTTTCTTCTCGTGCTTCAAGAGTTAGCACTTTACTTTCGAACCGAGAACTTAGACTATGAAGAGTTTTCTCATAAATCATGACGGCAGGAAAAGTTTCTCCAAGTTCATGAACTTCGTTCACATATCTCATGATTTTGTCTAAGTACTCATTTATGTCTTCATCTTCTCTCATACGGAGTTGATGGAACTGAGCAGTGATAGTTCGAATTTTAGAGCGCTTCACGGCCTTACTTCCTTCGCATGTTCTCTGAAGAGTTTCCCATGCGTCTTTCGCTGAAGTGCAATTCTTCACCAGTTGGTACATACTTAGTTCCAACCATTCACAAATAAGAAGTAGAGCCTTGCTATTCGCAGTTGACAAATCATGCTCTTCTCTAGTCCAGTTGCGTTCAGGTTTGGGAATTCTTACTCCATCGGCATCTTCAGTATACGGACACACCCAACCTTCCAAGACAGCCATCCATGCACGAGAGTTATGGCCTTTAATTCTAGCAGAAATTTTAGCTTTCCAGTTAGAGTAGTTCTGATGAGTAAGCATAATCGGTTTCTGAACAAACATTGGCGACTCCATTATAGCGGAAATATGAAGTCAAGTAACGGATCACGTCTTATACGTATGACGTCCCGCTCTGATACCAATTGAAATTACGCCTTCAGCGTAGGATACCAATTTTTCGTGAAATTGGTCTTGAACTCACAGACAGCAGCTATCGTCAAAGTAAAACACTTCACACAATTTGTAGAATAAAAAGTGAAGACAAAGTTATGTAATAGTTTCCATTTCATTGATCACAAAACTTAAACTATTACACTTGTAGAGTATAGTAGGCAAAACGTTTACAAGAAGTTTCCCGAGTGTCGCAACAACTCCCACTAACTTGCAAACTAGCACACGAGTACCTAAAGCTATATCTCCTAGCTCTAATCTTGGCACACGGCGCAAAAGCTACTACACAAAACTCGAAGCTCGACTACGATTCTAAAAATCAGATTTCGTTCTCTCAAAATCGTCAAATGATGAAATGAACATCCATGGGTATTTATAGTAGAGCCGCACATGTGAGGGTGATGACGTGGCAAGTTCTCATTTGTCGCATGCTTGGCCTATGTCACTTTTCCATAGATGACATCATCATTGTAGAACTTGGATTCTTGAATCTTGGAATCTTGAATCTTTGATTCTTGAATCTTCGAATCTTGAATCTTCAATTTCAAACTCAAACTTCAATTTCAATCTTGACTCCATCGATCTCAATTCTTCATCTTCAATTTCTTGTGAAAATCTCTAAGTGTTGAAGCTTCGAATTTCATCGTCTTCACGGTCGTCGATATTGTTGAAGTTGCAAACTTGGAACAATTCTTCATTTCCTTGAACTGAGTACCTGGTGAAAGAAATCACGTTGTAAGTACTTAGTCTTAAAATCAATACACAAAAAACAAGAGTTATGAAAAACAACACTCGGAACCAAAACCGGCGACTCCTGTCGCCGGATTCATGTAAGCCACAAAACCAGCGACTCCAGTCGCTGGAAATATTCCATGCACAAAAAACGGCGACTGGAGTCGCCGTTTCTCCAACACTCCAAAAAGGACTCAGTCGCTGGAATTATGTCATGACACAAAAACAAAACCAGCGACCCGTGTCGCCGTTTCCATGCCACAACCCTTTGCACCGAATCCGGCGACTGGAGTCGCTGTTTTCCACGCACAACTGCACTGCACCAAAAGCGGCGACACGAGTCGCCGTTTTCCTCGCACACCTGCATTGCACCAAAAGCGGCGACACGAGTCGCCGTTTTCCTCGTGTCACCAAAAGCGGCGACTGCTGTCGCCGTTTCCATGTCACTACGTCTTTGCACCAAAAGCGGCGACTCTGGTCGCCGTTTCCATGTCATTCCAAAAGTGGAGACTCAAGTCTCCATTTCCACGCGCAAGGTAGTTGACTTCGGATTCTTAACTTGTAACCCTGAAAAACAACAAAGACAAAAGCACAAGGAAAAAATACGTTGTCGCCAAAATCAACATTTACAGTATTAGATACTGATGGATTAGTTTTTTCACTATTAAATAGTTTGGTAACTATTTTAATTGTGAATTATTCTTTGTTTTGGTACGATTATTATATTGTTTATGTATACTTTAAACTTGACAAATCATATATATCATTAAGACCAAAGGCCAAATCGAATAAGTATCGATGAGACATAACTGAAACATTGTTGATTAGATCAAATCAAAATCTAAACATGTAACGAAGCTTCTTTTAGAAGGAATTTTAGAATCATTTGACTTGGAGTCATTTGATACATGTGAATGATGTGTGATTGAAAAGATAACAATGTCATATTTCTTGGAGAAAGGAGAACATGTGAGTAATTAGGGATGATCCATACTGATGTATGTGAAACATATTAGTTCACAAGCACATGAAGGTTATGTTTCGGAAAAGAGAAAACAAACTATATTAGATATAGTTCGACCATTCGATGAGAGGTCTAAATGAACTACTGGTCTCTTTTCGGAACACACAATTCTAGACTTTAACTTTTACACTGAATAGGACGCTGTCAAAAGTTGTTGATAAGACACCATACTAGGTATGGAAAGGGAGGGTCCCTAAATTGTTTTCATCAAGATTTGAGGTTCTAAAAGCTTCTCTGACGAGATTTATCTCTATAGAGCTTGAACTCAAATGGGATAAAAGTTTCCTTATGGTATGTCCATAAGAAACTCGAGGGTACAACTTCTACGATCTATTTGAGAACAATATTTTGTTGCTCGAGATAGTGATTTTCTTGAAAAGAGTTATCTTTCCTAGAAATTCAGTGGGAGCTCGGTTGTCTTGAACGAGGTTCAAGTGAAACAACCAATGATGAATACTCAAGACTGGGTTGAGAGTATTCTTATGGTTTTGGAAGCCATACCAGCCCTCGTAGGTCCGAAAGGCATAAATCTATCTCTATTATTCAAATACTTAGATATTGTGACCAATGAGAGATATGAATTCATGCTTTTGGAAAGCGGTGAACCTTCGACCTAATTCCAAGCTATGACGAGTACAGCTACTGAAAATTGGCATGGTGCCATGAAATCTGAGATGATATCAATATCTGATAATCAAGTTTGGAACTTGATATATTTGCATCACGGGGTTAAACCCAATGAATGCTAATAGATCTTTAAGATCTAAACAGGCAGATGGAAAACCTAGGGTTTTCAAAGCAAGTTTGATGGTAAAAGTTTTATTCACGAGGTGGATTATGGAAAAACTTTCACCAGTTGCTTTGATTAAATCATTCAGATTATCTTAGCCATTGCTACTCATCTTGATAATGAGTTATGGTAATATTGGATGTTAAAACTAACTTCTTGAATTGGATTCTAGAAGAGAATGTGTTTTGACACAACAAAGAGTTTTATCGATCCTAATAAGGCTGAGAAATTATGCAATCTTATAATTCCATTTATGGAATAAAGCAAAGCATATCGGAGTAGCAGTCTTCAGTTCAATGAATCCATACTGGGTTTTGGATTTCAGAGGAACTCGTAAGAATCTTGTTTTACAAGAAGAACAGTGGGAGTTACGTTGTATACATTGTGTTGTATGTCAATGACATACTCCTTATTGGAAACAATGTTTCTATGCTTAATTCTATTAAAGAAATTGTTTTCAATAAAGGATCTTGGAGAAGCACAGTACATATTGGGCATCAAGATCTGTCGGAACAGATCGAAAATGATGTTTGGACTTAGTCAAGTGACCTATATTGATAAGGTACTTGATAAGTTCAGAATGAAAGACGCCAAAAAGGGTCTCATTCCAATGAGTCATGGCACATCTCTTAGCAGGATGCAAGGCCCTACGGGACTTGATGAGCAAAAGAGGATGGAAAACATTCCTTATGCTTCGGCAATAGGGTCTATAATGTACGCCATGATATGTACACGACCGGACGTATCGTATGCTTTGAGCATGACGAGTCAGTTTCAAGGAAATCCAGGTGAGGCGCATTAGACTGCGGCCAATAATATTCTTATGTACCTTAGATGGACTAAAGAATATTTTGTTGTCTTTGGAAGACAAAAAGAGTTGATATTAACAAGCTGCTTGAATGCTAACTTCAAAACAGACTAAGATAATTTCCGATTTTAATCTGGTTATATCTTTTGTCTGGTTAGAGGTGAAATTTGCTGGAATAGTTCCATGCAATGCATTATAGCTGATTAAACTACAGAAGCTGAGCACAGTATTGCATTGGATGCAGTAATGTTGACAGTTAAGATTTGAAAGTTCTTGAATGAACTAGGTGGCGTAGCTGGCTCAGCCCATCCGATAATTCTCTATTTATAGTAGAGTTATCGCGCAAGCCAATGAGCTAGAAAGCACCACAAGTCTAAAACTGGTTCTCAGGAAGTTCCACATTATCTGGGAGATAGTTTTGTGGAGACATCGAGATAATAAAGTTGCAACTTTTGGTAAGGTTGCAAACCCGCTTTCTAAACCTCTCCAGCAGTTTAAGCTTGAGGCTTTCACGACTGCAATAGATATCAGACATCTTAGAGATGGGTTGTGATTTCTATTACTGTATTAGATACTTTTGGAGATTTGGTAAACATTCACTCATATGTATAATACATAATTCTTCATATAAATATGGTTTAATTTATATGAATTGTCCAAATGATTAAGTTATATCAATTGGGTTATGAGGTCGACTTACCGCATAATAAAGTCCCAATGGTTGAACTGATATACTTGAATCATATAGCTGTTCCTGGTTCGTATAATCGAGTACGGACAAACCGATAATACAAAGAACTAGATTGTAATGTGTACTATAGCGCCGCTTCATGGGCTAGTGATGTGGGACATCAAGTACAATTACATAGATATTAGCTGGGAGCTAATGATCGAACAGACCCGACTGGAATAGTATTTAAGATTTCGAGTCATAATACTATTTCATTGACTGTCGAGCAATTTCCTCTGACCTGAGTAGTCCAGAGTGATTCCATTGTGAAATGGTGTACTTTGATACAAGTAAACGCCTTTCGTAAAAGGAGGTTATAAAACTTGTTATTGGGTATATCAGGAAGCAAGTGGGAGAGCTTGGATTGACAAGATGGGATTGTCCTCCATTTTATAATGGGATACATGTCTTAACGGCCACTTGGAGAGTCGAGACTGTGGAAAATACGTGGCCACGTCCAGATTCGTATCATAGTGATAAATCTGGTTTTACAGTCTGTCTCATAGTCCAAGAAAGGTTTGAACCGATTGAGGATGACTCGAGTCTTGCCTCAAGTTCAAACTTAGACATAAAGTGACAACAGGAAATTGGCAGCACACTGGCTCTGAAGGCCAAGTGGGAGATTGTTGGGATATGTCCTTCGATCCTACGTGTGCAATCGATAAAGTCATAAGGTCGTCTATGGATGTTAAATGATTATTCGATAATATTAATTGTTGGGAACAATATAATATTGATCATACCTACAGGGTCACACAAGGACTTGATGATGTACTATGTAGCTTGTTAATTATATTGATTTAGAATCAATATTTACGTGGATTAATACATGCATGGGATGCATGGCTTGCATGGAATGCATGTCACATAGTGTGACATGGCATGCCACACTAGCAAGTGGGACCACATATCATGATTTGGCATGATTATGTGGAGGTGTCTTTTCATCTCCCCATTAACCACCATTACTTGTGCATTATGATGCACATAATGGGGGGGTTACATGGAGTGGTAAATGGACATGAATATAGACATGAAAATCTGATTTTCATAACACATTATGCTTACCCACGAAATTCACACCAAAAGGAGAGAATAGAGAGTGTTCTTGGAGAACCACTTCAAGCAAGCAAGGTGTTCATCATCCGGGTTCGTGTGCAACACGTAGAGGCCGGGCCATTTGTGCGGCTTCAACATCCGGGCGATCTAGACAAGAAGAGTGACGAGGTCATTCTCAAGGCTGATCCATGAAGGTGGTTCAATCGACTCAACACCACCTTCATCAACATCAACGAGGCACGCTACACCGGTTGTAAGTGATCTCGTTAATCTCTATATATATATATATTGGATGTATATATATAAACGTGTCTATACATATAATGTGTGCCTAGATCTTCATGTTGTTCGTGTTCTATTATTTTACACGCTTCCGCACACACGAACAAGGTAATCGAGCGATTGGATCGGCATCGAAAACCATCACTAAGAACCGGGCGATGACATCCTTCTGGTTCATAGTACTTTTGAACACACAATCACTTGTTCTTCTAGGATATCCTACAACCACATTGAATGTGCCGTTGTATCCAGAAATATCCATAGAACATAGGTAGTTCCGAACAACCTTGTCCTTTTTACTTATTAGAATTCCATTTCTTATTTCCGACACACCATTTCCACACGTGAGTGTATGGTGTAGTCATATGAGACTTAATCCCAATCTTTGATTTATGCTATGTGTTATTTGGATAGGTGGTAGCCCCCGCGAGCAAGTCACAGGCTTCTGATGGATATACTTCTAAGGTTCCCCATAATATCTTTGCGTCTATTGACTTAGTCAAAAAAATTTGCTTTTATGGCACATCAAGTATTCTAATCCATCTTTGAGTATTCTTAAAAGAACTACTCGTACCTTTCTAAATACACATATGTCTGCATATATCATCGTTGATCATTCGTAATACTTGTCCGAATTCCACCCTTTATCAAGAAGGCCTGCTTAGTTGTATTATCTTCCAAATTCAGTTCTTAGGTCGGAAGGTCCATTCCTTCAACTATAATTGATCAAATCAATTTCGACCTTTGAACCTTATTTGAATAAATACCTACTAAGTACAAGAATTCACAAGTATAATGATTTAACAAAGAAATACATCTAATCACTAAAATAAGTTATATAACGGTTTGTTGCATCGTGGTAGACTAAGGATTCATCATTCATATATTGCTATCTAATGTACCAGAATAGATCACCATTATTTCTTATCCAAACCATCAAATGATTAAAGAAATAAAATATCCATTCATTGATAATAGAAAACCAGAACAAAAGTTCTTTCTAAAACAAAGGGTACATAAAGCAATAAACTTGAAATGAAATCCTATAACTACTAAAGCAGATAAATGTCTTCCACTGCAACTGCTGCCTCCTCTACAGCTTTGCCCATGTAGACTCGAACTCTTCTTTTCTAAGTCGTCGGGTTTTCTGGAACCCCTGCATTCAAAAATGCACATACCGTCAGTGGTTCCATATCTACACACCAGATTTCTGGTAGATAATACCGCTGACTATGTTTTTACGACTAAAGAAAAATTCGTACCTTTGAGAGGACATTCAGACTTCCAGTGTCCAGACTTGTTGCATCGGAAGCACTTGCCCCTTGGCTTGTTAGCCCCCACTCGTGGTCCATTCCTCTTGGCACCACTGGGTTTCCAGGCTTGCTTCCTTTTCTTGCCCCTACCTCCAACAGCTTTCAAGCTTTTGGACTTGGTAGCTACAAGCGCTTGAGACTTTCCCTTCTTGTAGATCCCCTCTGCCGCCTTCAGTTCAGTTAGGAGTTGCGCAAGAGTATAAGATAGTTTACCCATATTATAACTCATACGGAACTGCTCAAAACTAGGGGTCAGAGACTGGAGTATGATGTCGACTTGCGTCTCGCCATCAATCTGAGCTCCTAGGACCTCCAATTCATTCAACAAACTCATCATCTTAAGAACGTGCTCCCCAACGGGCGTTCCTTCAGACTGAGTAGTCGACATGAGGACTCTCATGGCCTCTTGCCTAGCCGCACGGTCTTGATGCCCAAACATGTCCTTGAGGTTGAACAGCATATCCTCGGCAGTGTCCATCGACTCATGTTGGGTTTGGAGTACATTTGACATAGAAGCCAAAATATAGCACCTAGCCATCTCATCAGCCTTTGTCCACTTCCTATATGCTGCTTTTTCCTCATCAGTTGAGGCAACCGTGGGTTCAGCAGGGCATAGCTCATAGAGTACGAACTTGCACTCTTCAGCAGTCAGGACAATGTCCAAATTTCTCTTCCAATCAATGTAATTGGGACCAGTGAGTTTATTCTCCTTGAGTATTACAGAAAGTGGATTCATAGCTATTCTCTAAACCTATAATCACATATAAACAAACAATCAATTTAATGTCCGATATTATCTCCCTCAAATAATATCATTAAATTACTAATCACATCTAAAATCCTATCAGGTAAGGCAAGCCACGTGGTGTGGACGTTTACCTACCCAAATGATTTAACAATTAGATTTTCTTTGGTCATACATCGATTATAACGTAACTTCGTGGGGAAGGATACTATAACGCGTATCTAAGTGTAAACCATTACTCAGTACTAAAGTAAATCGTTTGGAATTGCTACATCACCGCAAGCCACGTGGTGTGGACGTTTACGACAACTTCACAACTCTTCACAATTCCTTATAACTGTCTACATCAATTAATCCAAAATCCGTTAGTATAGCAAGCCACGTGGTGTGGACGTTTACTACACCAAGAGACTTTAATAATTGACTCCCAATTACAAGATCCATTCGATTTTTGTAAATCAAGACCCGGAGAATCATAAGTGAAACTCGAAGTTTCTAACCAGTGATTCACCATGCGAACAACCCTATCTCTCATTAATGAGGGAGCCGAGCAGACAATCGATCCACCTTCAAAAGGATGGTACGAAGGTCTCTAATTTGTGTCATCCACATGACCAAGTGGCTTTGGCTCCATTCCACTCCCCGGGGTGAGAATGAGTCGACTTGAAGTCAGCTTCAGAAAGACAAATTAGGCATTGTTTAATAAACTTGATCAATGTTTCTTGTAAAAGGAATTACAAGAATTCTCCTCCAATGACTCGTCTATACGAACTTCGAAAGTCCATAAGAGTCACCAAGAGAACATCAATGGAGACCATGGGAATGTTTTCATCCCCTCTCCCACTTAGCTTTTTACAATAAGGGATATTCCATCTCCGTACGCATCTTCTAGTCTTCAGTCTTCGTTCTTGAATGCTCCATGTGACGAGAATATTAATCCCAATATTTAAATCTATTTATTTTTAATTAATCCAAAAGTTACTTAATTCGAAAATTAAGTCAATCGAATATATCAAAAATAAAATTAAATATCATCAATATTTTATTTATTTATTTTCCTATCTAATTCTATTAAATCTCTAGAATCCTATCCAAGTTAAACTTGAATATTCTAGAAGACTTCTATAATAGAATACGGAAATAAAATAAATTAGGACTCTTCTACTTTCCATAATTAATTAATTTTCATCTAATGAAAATTCCCAAGAATAGGAATAATCAAATAGGAAATAAATTAATTCCTAATTAATTCTTTTCCTAATCCATGAGAGTTCCCATAAAAGAGAATACTCAATAAGGAATAAAATTAATTCCAATTAATTCTTTTCCTAATCCATGAGAGTTCCTAAAAGTAAGAACACTCAAATAGGAAAAACGAATTAATTTAGGAAAGTGAATCTTGGTAGGAGTAGCATGGGTTGGGAGACCCCACACCACCCCCACCCTTCGACCGCCACCGTCCGGGACCACCACCGCCGCCGCCCCCAGCCCACGCGCCACCACCACCGGTGGCCGGCGTGGCCGGAAGCCCTAGCGGGCAGCCCCTTCAGTGGGGTCGATCGATCCTCATGGGGATCGATCATGGGGATGATCGACCCCCTCGGTTCTTCGTCCTCTTCGTCTTCTTCGTCACACGTGTTCTCCGGCGGTCATCTCGGCATCGATCCAACGTAAAATTAATTTACAAAATTAAATTACAATTCCGGTATCGATTCTATACATGAAATCGACCCTATACATTTTCCGGAAAACATAGAACGTAATAATAAATCCTAAATTCGGTCAACCCCCGAATTTTTACTATTACAAACATTCATCCACACAAAACGAATCTCGACATGTCCGAGAGTTTAATAAACGAATCATCATGATAATTAATTAACAAATAATTAAACCATGATAGCCGGAAATCCCTGCAAGGTAGAACGATAATTGAACACATACATGAACACGAAACCAAACGCTCTGATACCAGTTGTTGGAAATTGATATCC
Source organism: Euphrasia confusa (assembly GCA_954870475.1). Taxonomy (NCBI): domain Eukaryota; kingdom Viridiplantae; phylum Streptophyta; class Magnoliopsida; order Lamiales; family Orobanchaceae; genus Euphrasia; species Euphrasia confusa. The sequence continues at coordinate 27,541,550 of OX940968.1, read as the reverse complement.
CGGGCCATTAAAATTGCGGAAAATAATAGCCCGAACGAAAACCTCAATCGCCGGAAGACCCGATCGCGAATCACCTCACGAGCCGGGGCCCGACCGAACGCCCAGCGAGGCCCGAAGGCCGCGTGCGCCAGCCGAGCCCCCACGAGGGGCTCGTGATTGTCTACGGACGATCGCTGGGGATGCACGAGGCATCCCCGGGGCTGCTCGTAGCAGCCCTGCAGCGAGTCGCTGACTCGCTGCCCTAGCGAGGGCGTCGCCCTCGCACGACCGCTGCGGGCGAACCCGTAGCTCATGCGAGGCGGCTACGGGTGACCCCGCAGCACCCCGCGATCGATCCTCGTGATCGATCGCATCCCTCGGCTCCAGCCGAGGGCTCCTCGCGCCACGCGCCTCCGACGAGGGTGGCCGGGATCCGCCGCGGCTCCAGCCCGCGGCATCCCGGCGATCGACGAGGGTCGATTGTGCGTCCCCGGCGTCCAGCCGGGGCCCCCTCTCGTCGCGCGTTCCCAGCGGTCTAACCCTAGGGTTCGGCCGCTCCTCTCGATCCTCGCCGGGGATCTCGAATCGCCGTCCCCGAGGTTCGTCGTTTTCCCGGATCGTGCGTTCATGTATATGTCACAATTAATTCATACACAAATCATAAAAGAGGGTTTATGATTTTACCTTTGATTCGTTGTGCGGAGAAACGAAATCGAATTGAAGACCTTACGACCTTCCCACGTATTCCTTGCACTAGATTGAACGTCGGGTGGGCGACGATCCTCCAAACTTATGGATCTCCTTCTCTCTTCTTTCTCTCTCTAGAAGAATTATGATATTCAAGTTATTTTGTGTTAAAAGAGAAGACCATGTAGTGCTTTTATAGGCTACGTAGGGGATCTAAAGGAGGTGGAATATTGGGCTTCCAATATTAATGATTAAATTGAGACCAAACCCAAATCTATTAATCCCATTAATATTAATTAATTTATTTTCCACTATATAAATTAATTGCACTCCCAATATTAAACCATATTATATCAAATAATATTTCTCCGGTAGTATTATTTATTCCGTGTATTTAAGATTTAAATATCCATGAATAAAATTAATTTATTGCTAATTAATTTATTCATCTCTTATATCCGAGAATAGTACCATTCAACCTTAATTATTGTGCGGAACAAATCCACTCATGAGGTTTACACAATAATTCCTTATGAACTCATCTCGGGGATATTATCAACCCTTACGGGATACACTTTCCCGTCAAGTATTCACGGCATGTCATATATAAAATATAGCGACCCAATTTTACCGGTAATTAACCCAATAATTAAATCGGTTAATTCCTTTGGAAAATCAAAGTCATTTATATTAAATATACACACGTATCGGGGATTAAGAATAAAATACTCTGAGACTTAAATCAATTATCAACGACAATCCTAATTGATAAATCTCAAGCGATCCGCCCAATACACCAAGTGTACAAGTGTGATAAAATAATTAAGATAAATTATTTTCTCTCTCACACAACGACTATACCGATGGATTGGTCCGTGTCCATCTAGGTCGTGAGCAACTGTTCGATTAAATACGAGTAACCGATAGTATGATCTTCTGTGTGGGCCCGCACACCATACTAACTACAACATATATAATCTAGGACTATAATTTTGCATATATTTAATTAATAATAATTAAATGCAAACAATTGTTTATTAATTAAATAGATTAAATGCCATGACCGGGAGTTTACCGATACTTAAATCTAGACATTAAGTACACAACTCCAACAGTTAGTGGGTATTTAATGTAGAGGCTTAAAAGTCTTCATTAGTGGGATTAGATGTGATAGGAGGCTAATAGGTGGCATTAGGAGAGCTTGCATGCTCATGCAAACTACTAGTATATAAGAGAGAGAAGAGAGAGGAGGAAAGGACTTCACCTTTTTTGATTTTCCAAATACTATTAAGTAAGGAATAAATCAAGAACACTATGATGTTCATCCCCAATTTCCAGATTTCCGGCAACATACATTTTCCGATCTATAACTTGTCCTAACAAATAAATATCTGTTGGTACCCTATTCTATAACCCCATGTTCCAGTAATATAAGATTTGAGTGAAAAAGGGTCCGAACAATAATGATTTGAGAAAACTTACCTTAACACGAGTACGCTTCGAGATTTGAGAGGAGACATTACGACGACGACACTGTTGGGATATGTCCTTCGATCCTACGTGTGCAATCGATAAAGTCATAAGGTCGTCTATGGATGTTAAATGATTAGTCGATAATATTAATTGTTGGGAACAATATAATATTGATCGATAATCAAACCTACAGGGTCACACACGGACTCGATATTGATATACGTTGCTTGATAATAATATTGATTTAGAATCAATATTTACGTGGATTTTCACATGCATGGCTTGCATGGAATGCATGTCACATAGTGTGACATGGCATGCCACACAAGCCAATGGGACCACATATCATGATTTGGCATGATTATGTGGAGGTGACCTTTGAACTTCACCATAACACCCCATTATGTGTGGTTATGACACACACATTATGGTGGGGGTTACATGTGAAGTAAAAGAGGTATAATGAGCATGAAAATCAGATTTTCAGGTCTCATTCTAACACCATCATGATCAGCCACGAAATTCACACCAAAAGGAGAGAATAGAGAGTGTTCTTGGAGAACCACTTCAAGCAAGGTATTCATCATCCGGGTTCGTGTGCAACACGTAGAGGCCGGGCCATTTGTGCGGCTTAAACATCCGGACGATCCAAAGGCGTGACGAGGTCATTCACAAGGAGAGCATCTAATGGCTGATCCATTAAGGTGGTTCAATCGACTCAACACCACCTTAATCAACATCAACGAGGCACGCTACACCGGTTGTAAGTGTTCTCGTTAATCCTTATATATACATATATATTGGATGTATATATATATATATATAAATATGTGTCTATACATATATATGTGTGCACTAGATCTTGATGTTCGTGTTTACTCGTTTTACACGCTTCCGCACACACGAACGAGGTAATCATGCGATTGGATCGGCATAGAAAACCTTCAATTGGTATCAGAGCCTAGGGCTCGTGCACACTTTTGTGTTGGACACTGCTGGGATTCGATGTCCCGGGCTATCAAAAATTATGCGGAACCGATAACCCGACCGAAAACCCGTCGCCGGAGATTACACGAATACCGACTCATCCGCAGGAGTCCGACCTTTGGAGACTACGCGCCCGAAGACACGCAGCCCACCCCCAGCCGAAGTCCCCCACGAGTCGGAAATCACGAACGCGAACCTCACGTGAAGAACCGGGCTCGACAAGAGCGTCGCCGCGGGATGAACCCGCGGCTAAACCCTAGCCGAACCCCATCGCGGCTGGGGTTCGCGATCGCCGTGCATGGCGATCGCTGGGCTGCTCCGGCAGCCCCGGGCGGTGAGTCCGGTGACTCACCGCCATCACCGACAGGAGGGGGGACCACCAGTCGCGGCGCGAAGCCGCGACGGTCCCCGGCGATCGAGCTAGGGCTCGATCGCCCCAGCCGCGGCGTCCAGCCGCGGCCTCTCTCCTTGCGCGCACCACCGGCGAAGGGAGGCCGGGGGGTTCGACCCGCCGTGGCACCAGCCCACGGCCGAACCCCCAGCGATCGACTTCACGTCGATCGCTCGCCCCGGCGTCCAGCCGGGGCTTCCCTCACGCCCGCGCGCCGGCGGTCGAACCCTAGGGTTCGGCCGCCCCTTGTTCGATCCCGACGGGGATCGCGAGATCCCCATATCCCGGTCTCGACGTTCCCGGATCGTCTTGTTCATGTATATATTACGATTAAACAAGCATATAATCATAGAGGGGGTTCTCGATTATATTACCTCGATTCGTTGTACGGAGAAACGAATCCAAACGATGACCTTGCGATCTTCCCACGTATTCCTCGCACTTCGTCCGAACGTCGTGTGGGCGACGATCTATCGAACTCCTATGGATCTCCTTCACTCTCCAAGACTTTATGATTGGCGTAGGTCAATTATTATGTGTTGTGAAAAGTGAAGACCATGTAGTGCTTATATAGGCTACGTAGGGGATCATAAGGAGACTAAATATTGGGCTTCTAAATATTGAAGATTAAATTGGGTCCAACCCAAATCCATTAATCCTTATCAATATTAAATTTTATTTATTTTTCACTATATAAATAAAATTGCACTCCCAATATTAATCCATATTATATCAAATAATATTTCTCCGATTAGTATTATTTATTCCGTGTATTTAAGATTTAAATATCCATGAATAAATTTATTTATTGCTCAATAAATAATATTCATATCTTATATCCGAGACTAGTACCGTTCAACCTTTATTATTGTGCGGAACGAATCCACTCATGAGGTTTACACAATAATTCCTTATGAACTCATCTCGGGGATATTATCAACCCTTCCGGGATACACTTTCCCGTCAAGTATTCACGGCATGTCATATATAAAATATAGCGACCCAATTTTACCGGTAATTAACCCAATAATTAAATCGGTTAATATCTTTGGAAAATCAAAGTCTCCAGTATTAAATATACACACCCGCAATAATATCGGGGATTAAGAATAAAATACTCTGAGATTTAAATTGATTATCCAAGGCACTCCTAATCAATAAATCTCAAGCGATCCGCCCAATACACCAAGTGTACAAGTGTGATAAAATAATTAAGATAAATTATTTTCTCTCTCACACGACGACTATACCGATGGATTGGTCCGTGTCCATCTAGGTCGTGAGCAACTGTTCGATTAAATACGAGTAACCAATAGTATGATCTTCTGTGCGCCCATGCACACCATACTAACTACAACGTATAAAATCTAGGACTATATTTTTGCATAATTAATTAATAATAATTAATTGCAAATAATTGTTTATTAATTAAATAGGTTAAATGCTATGACCGGGAGTTTACCGATACTTAAATCTAGACATTAAGTACACAACTCCAACAATCTCCCACTTGTACTAAGGTCTAGTCATTTCCTCCAAACTTCCGACTCCCATACTCATCACGTGCTTAAGTTATACTTCCAAGAAGTATTATGTGAATGAGCAATCTAGGTTGCCGCTCTGAAGTTATCTTGGTGACTACTGCGTCGTCTCCCTTGACGATGACTCGTATCAGGTGGTACTGGCTCTATGTGTTATCATCATCTTTTGAACTTATGACTTCTTCCAGTTCTCCATGCACCGCTATGTACATAGCCTTTGGTGAACCAAGAATCATATCCAAGTTCAGAGGTCATTCTAGAACCTAACCAAAACTTCCGCTGCCTCTGAAGCCGCTATTCGGTTTATGATAGAGTCCGAGAAGCATCACGCTTATCACTCTTTCATCCTTAGGTTCCACCTCTTCTAAAAGTGAACACATAGCCTGATATCGACTTACACTGGTCCTTCTCTGATTTTTGGATCTGAGAAACTGTAATCTAAGAAGATTTCGTATTGCTAGTAATCCAGTACTTCCAAGCACTTTTACAGCATTCGAACATTTCTTATCCAGATTACTTTGGTATCCTCCCACTACGCTAACCGCATAGTTGATATCAGGTTCTTGTTTTTCAACATTGCATCTACAAAGCTTTCTACACTCGAAGTGTAGGTAACTACTTTGTTTATATCCATCTCCTTCATGTGTTCAAGACACATACCTTAGATAGATGCATTCTGTTCTCGAAAGGTAATAACCTTTCTCAGAATTGTGCATGTTTAAAACAAACCATAAAGATATCTTAAGAGAAGTACAAATGTTCTTATCTAGAGATCAAAAAGATTTCTAAGAACATGATCCTACTTCATCTTATATCTCGATTTATTTAGACAACCTCTATTTTATGTCTGACAACACTTTTACATTGTGGCCAACGATGAAGTGTTATCTACACAAAATTCCGAGAAACACCACCCTTGTTTCCATTACGTTTCTAACACACCTCTCCTTGCCTTTTGATGAATCCATAGAATGGACTATCTCATCAATTCGTAATTTCCTATGCAGAACTAGGGATTGATTTCATGTCTACTAGATCCAGAGTTCAAAACTCCTCCAGTCTTATGAACATCTCTGGTTGCTTAACAACCTCCCACTGCAATGGCGTTCCGGTGTATAACAGTAACAACATTAGGTGCAGTTAGTGGTGTACTACTACTCGGTCAGGCTGGTTCTCAGTCTTTCCCTTTCCTCATTTTAAAGTACTTTGTCAGTTAGGGCATTGTAGTTCATCTAATAGTTTTCCTCTAAGAACCGGGCGAGGACACCCTTCTGGTTCGTAGTACTATTGAACCTACAATTACTTGTTCTTCTAGGATATTCTACAACCACATAGAATGTGCCGTTGTATCCAGAAATATCCATAGAACATAGGTAGTTCCGAACAAACTTGTTCTTTTACCATTAGAATTCCATTTCTTATTCCTGACACACCATGTCTACACTTGAGTGTATGGTGTAGTCGTTTGAGACTAATCTCAATCTTTGATTTATGCTATGTGTTATTCAGATAGGTGTTAGCCTTCGCGAACAAGTCGCAGGCTCCCAATGGATATACTTTGAAGGATCCCCATAATGGCTTTGTGTTGAAAACACTCCGCCTTTATGGCACATCAAGTATTCTAATCCATCTTCGAGTATTCTCGAAAGAACGACTCGTGCCTTTCTAATTACACATGTTACCGCATCAATCATTAATCATTTTCAATACTTGTCCGAATTCCTTCCTTTATCCAGAAAGGTTAACTCAGTTGTATCATCTTTCAAGATCGATTCTTAGGTCGGGAGGTCCATTCCTCCAACCATAACTGATCAAATCAATTTCGACCTTTTGAATCCCTTTTGAATAGATACCACCAAGTTCAAGAATTCACAAGTATAATGATTGATAAAGAAATACATCCAATAAGTAAAACAAGTTATACATAACGGTTTGTTGCATCGTGGTAGACTAAGGATTCATGTATTGCTATCTAATGTACCAGAATGGATAACACCATTATTTCTTATCCAAACCATCAAATGATTAAAGAAATAAAATATCCATTAATAAAAAAACCAGAACAACAGGTTCTTTTTCAAAATAAAGGGGTACATAAAGCAATAACTGAAATGAAAACTTAAAACAGATAAATGTCTTCCACTGCAACCGCTGCTACCCCAACAGCTTCGCCCATGTAGACTCGAACTCTTCTTCTCTAAGTCGCCGGGTTTTCTGGAACCCCTGCATTTAAAGAAATGCACATACCGTCAGTGGTTCCATATCTACACACCAGAATTCTGGTAGATAATACCGCTGACTATGTTTTTACGACTAAAGAAAAATTCGTACCTCTGAGAGGACATTCAGACTTCCAGTGTCCAGACTTGTTGCATCGGAAGCACTTGCCCCTTGGCTTACTAGCCCCCACTCGTGGTCCATTCCTCTTGGCACCACTGGGTTTTATGGCTTGCTTCCTTTTCTTGCCCCTACCTCTAATAGCTTTCAAGCTTTTGGACTTGGTAGCCACAAGCGCTTGAGACTTGCCCTTCTTGTAGATCCCCTCTGCCGCCTTCAGTTCAGTCAGGAGTTGCGCAAGACTATAAGATAGTTTACCCATATTATAGCTCATACGAAACTGCTCAAACTTAGGGGTCAGAGACTGGAGTATGATGTCGACTTGCGTCTCATCATCAATGGAAGCTCCTAGGACCTCAAGTTCATTCAACAAACTCATCATCTTGAGAACGTGCTCCCCAACGGGCGTTCCTTCAGACTGAGTAGTCGACATGAGGACTCTCATGGCTTCTTGCCTTGCCGCACGATCCTGCTACCCAAACATCTCCTTGAGGTTAGTCATCATATCCCGGGCAGTGTCCATCGGCTCATGTTGGGTTTGGAGTACATTTGACATGGAAGCCAAAATATAGCACCTAGCCATTTCATCAGCCTTTTTCCACTTCCGATATGTTGCCTTTTCCTCATCAGTCGAGGCAGCCGTGGGCTCAGCAGGGCATTTATCAGAGAGTACAAACTTGTACTCTTCAGCAGTTAGGACAATGTCCAAATTTCTCTTCCAATCAATGTAATTGGGACCAGTGAGTTTATGTTCCTTGAGTATCACAGAAAGTGGATTCATAGCTATTCTCTAAACCTATAAGCACATGTAAACAAACAATCAATTTAATGTCCGATATTATCTCCCTCAAATAATATCATTAAATTACTAATTGCGTCTAAAATCCCATCAGGTAAGGCAAGCCACGTGGTGTGGACGTTTACCCACCCAAATGATTTAGCAATTAGATTTTCTTTGGTCATACATCAATCATAGCGTAACTTCGTGGGGAAGAATACTATAACGCGTATCTAAGTGTAAACCATCACTCAGCACTAAAGTACATCGCTTGGAATTGCTACGTCACCGCAAGCCACGTGGTGTGGACGTTTACGACAATTTCACAACTCTTCACAATCACTTATAACTGTCTACATCAATTAATCCAAAATCCGTTAGCATAGCAAGCCACGTGGTGTGGACGTTTACTACACCAAGAGATTTTTATAATTGACTCCCAATTACAAGATCCATTCGATTTCGTAAATCAAGACTCGGAGAATCATAAGTGAAACTCGAAGTTTCTAACCAGTGATTCACCATGCGAGCGACCCTATCTCTCATAAATGAGGGAGCCGAGCAGACAATCGACCCACCTATCAAAGAATGGTACGAAGGTCTCTAATTTGTGTCATCCACATGACCAAGTGGCTCTGGCTCCATTCCACTCCCCGGGGTGAGAATGAGTCGACTTGAAGTCAGTTTCAGAAGGACAAATTAGGCATTGTTTGATAAACTTGATCAATGTTTCTTGTAAAAGGAATTACAAGAATTCTCCTCCAATGACTTATCTATATGAACTTCGAAAGTCCATAAAAGTCACCAAGAGAACAGTGATGGAGACCATGGGAATGTTTCCATCCCCTCTCCCACTTAGCTTTTTACGATAAAGGGATACGCTATCTAGTGCATAAAATAAACACATATAGCATGCATGTAAGCAATAAAGCACATAGATCACATAGTCAAAATAATGCTAGAAAATTATTTTTTCCCGACTATCATGGCTTTATCTTCATATGCATCTTCTAGTCTTCAGTCTTCGTTTCTTGAATGCTCCATGTGACGAGAATATTAATTTCCAATATTTAAATCTATTTATTTTCAATTAATCCAAAAGTTACTTAATTCGAAAATTAAGTCAATTGAATATATCAAAAATAAAATTAAATATTATTAATAATTTTTTTTTTATTTATTTATTTTCCTATCTAATTCTATTAAATCTCTAGAATAATCTATCCAAGTAAAACTTGGAATATTCTAGAAGATATCTATAATAGAATAAGGAAAAATAAATTAGGACTACTACTTTCCATTTATTTTTATTCCTAATCCATGAATATTCCCATGAGTAGGAATAATCAAATAGGAAAAATAAATTTAGTACTAAATTAATTAAATTCCTAATCCATGAATATCTCCATAAAGGAAATAAATCAATAGGAATAAAATTAATTAAAATTAATTCTTTTCCTAATACATGAGAGTTTCCAAAAGGAGAACACTCAAATAGAAAAAATCCGAATTAATTAGGAAAGTGGATCTTGGTAGGAATAGCATGGGATTGGGAGATCCCACGCCATCCCCACCGTCGACCTCCACCGCCCGGGACCACCACCACCGCCGCCCCCAGCCCACGCGCCACCACCACCGGTGGCCGGCGTGGCCGGAAGCCCTAGCGGGCAGCCCCCGGGATGGGGTCGATCGATCCTCATGGGGATCGATCATGGGGATGATCGACCCCCCCGGTTTTTCGTCCTCTTCGTCTTCGTCACACGTCTTCGTCTTCCGGCGATCGTCTCATTATCGAACCAACGTAAATAAATTACAAAATTTAAATTACAATTCCGGTATCGATTCTATACATGAAATCGACCCTATACATTTTCCGGAAAATAAAGAACGTAATAATAAATCCTAAATTCGGTCAACCCCCGAATTTTTACTATTACAAACATTCAACCACACAAAACGAATCTCGACATGTCCGAGAGTTTAATAAATAATCATGATAATTAATTAAGCAATAATTAAATCAACCATGATAGCCGGAAATCCTGCAAGGTAGAACAATAATCGAATATATACATGAACACGAAACCAAACGCTCTGATACCAATTGCTGGGATTCGATGTCCCAGGCTATCAAAAATTATGCGGAACCGATAACCCGACCGAGAACCCGTCGCCGGAGATTACACGAATACCGACTCATCCGCAGGAGTCCGACCTTTGGAGACTACGCGCCCGAAGACACGCAGCCCGCCCCCAGCCGAAGTCCCCCACGAGTCGGAAATCACGAACGCGAACCTCACGCGAAGAACCGGGCTCGACAAGAGCGTCGCCGCGGGATGAACCCGCGGCTAAACCCTAGCCGAACCCCATCGCGGCTGGGGTTCGCGATCGCCGTGCATGGCGATCGCTGGGCTGCTCCGGAAGCCCCGGGCGGTGAGTCCGGCGACTCACTGTTCGAAATCGATATCCCGAAATTAATAAATTAATTAGAATTAATTATCTAATTAATTCCGACCGAAATCCCTTGGAGATCGAATATCCAGAATTGTCAAATTGCGGAACGACAATTCCAATCGACTCCCGGTTGCCGGAACACCACCACGAACCTCCACGGGGATAGAACCCAACCGAAACCCTAACCACGGCAAAGCCGTGGCTTGTTCGATCGAGCCCCCGCATGGGGCTCGCGGCTGTTCGTAGCAGCCGCCTAGGGCTGCCCTTGGCAGCCCGCCGGGCATGTCCGAACCCTCGCGGACAGCCCCATCTCGAACCCTAGCAGCGGCCGAGCCACCGCCGTTCGAACGAGGCGCGCGCACGTCACCGGACGTGCGCTAGGGTTCAGCCCGCTAGGCACGCCCCAGCTGCCCCCCGGCTGATCGAGCTCCAGCCAAGGTCGAACCCGTGGCTCACGATCAGCCCAGCTCCCGCCAGCCACCGCCGCGCGAGCGGCGGTCCAGCCGCGCGAGCGGCTGCCTCTCCGCGCGAGCGGAGACAGCCCCGCGCGAGCGGCGCTAGGCGTCCAGCCGGCGTGCTCACGGGGATCCACCCTTTGCCGTGGATTCCTAGCCGCGGCGGTCCGGGGATCCTCGATCCCCATCGCCCGACACATCCTCGGTTTGGATCTCCGTCCCTCGGATCTTGGTTCACGATATTTTTACGATAATTAAACGATAAAATCATAAAGAGGGTTTTACGAATTACCTCGTTCTCGTTGTTCGGAAAAACGTAGAACTCAATTTGACGACCTTGAGATCTTCCCACGTATTCCTTGCACTAGCCCGGACGTCGTGTGGGCGACGATCTACCGAACTCCATGGATCTCCTTCACGAACTCTCTAGACTAATCAAGTATGATTATCTTGTCTTGTCTAATTGTGAAGACCATGTAGTGCTTTTATAGGCTACGTAGGGGATCTTAAGGAGGTGGAATATTGGGCTTCCAATAATAGTGATTAAATTGAGCCCACCAAGCCCAAATCTATTAATCCTTACTATTATTAATTAATTCTATTTTCCACTATATAAAATTAATTGCACTCCCAATATTAAACCATATTATATCAAATAATATTTCTCCGGTAGTATTATTTATTCCGTGTATTTAAGATATAAATATCCATGAATAAAATTAATTTATTGCTAATTAATTTATTCATCTCTTATATCCGAGACTAGTACCATTCAACCTTAATTATTATGCGGAACGAATCCACCTGCAGGGTTTACATAATAATTCCTTATGAACTCATCTCGGGGATATTATCAACCCTTACGGGATACACTTTCCCGTCAAGTATTCACGGCATGTCATATATAAAATATAGCGACCCAACTTAACCGGTAATTGACCCAATAATTAAATCGGTTAATTCCTTTGGTAAATCAAAGTCACTTATATTAAATATACACACCCGCAATAGTATCGGGGATTAAGAATAAAATACACTGAGACTTAAATCGATTATCGCCGGCAATCCTAATCGATAAATCTCAAGCAGATCCGCTCAATACACCAAGTGTACAAGTGTGATAAAATAATTAAGATAAATTATTTTTTCTCTCACACAACGACTATACCGATGGATTGGTCCGTGTCCATCTAGGTCGTGAGCTACTGTTCGATTAAATACGAGTAACCGATAGTATGATCTTCTGTGCGCCCATGCTTGCACCATACTAACTATAACGTATAAAATATAGGACTATGATTTGCATATATTCAATTATAAATAATTAAATGCAAATAATTGTTTATTTAATTAAATAGATTAATGGCAATGGATCATGAGTTTGCGTTACTTAAATCTAGACATTAAGTACACAATTCCAACAATCTCCCACTTGTACTAAGGTCTAGTCATTTCCTCCAAACTCCCGACTCCCATACTCATCACGTGCTTAAGTTGTACTTCCAAGAAGTACTATGTGAATGAGCACTCTAGGTTGCCGCTCTGAAGTTATCTTGGTGACTACTGCGTCGTCTCCCTCGACGATGATTCGTATCAGGTGGTACTTGCACTATGTGTTATCTTACACTTATGGACTAGTGATTTCTTACCATTTGCCATTGCACCGCTATTTACATAGCCTTGACAAATTAAGAATCACATCTAAGTCCCAGAGATTATCCCGGAGTTATACCAAAACTTCCGCTGCCTCTGAGGCCGCTATTTGGTTACCCATGGCAGAGTCCGAAAAGCATCGTGCTTATCATTCTTCCATGTTAAAACTCCTTCTCCTTCAATAGTGAAACACATAGCCTGATATCGACTTACACTGATCCTCATTCGATTAGAAATCTAAGAGAATGTAATCCAAAGGAAATGTTCGTCTGCTTCGTAGTCTAGAACAGTACTTCGAAAGTACTTTTACAGCAGTCGAATATTCCTTTCCAGGATTACCTTGATATCCTCCCACTATGCCAACCGCATAGCCGATATCAGGTTCTTGTTTTCAACAATGCATTTATTAAGCTTTCCATACTCAAAGTGTAGGAAACTGCTTTCATTGCTTCTATCTCCTTTTGTGTTCCAAAACACATATCCTTAGATAGATGCATTCCGTCTCTGAAAGGTAACGAACCTTTCTCGGAATCTTGCATGTTAAAACGAACCATAATCATATATATGTAAGATGTCCAGGAGAAGTACAATGTTCTTTTCTTGAGATCCTAGATCTTAAGAACATGCTCTAACTTCTTCTTCATCTCATATATCGATTTTTCTAAACAACCATCATTTTATGTCTGACAACATCTTTACATTGTTGCCAATGATAAAATGTTATCTACATAAAACCTCCGAGAAACACCACCTTGTTTCCATCACGTTTCCCATACACACGATCCGTCTATGCTTTTGATGAATCCATAAAATGGACTATCTCATCAATTTGCAAGTACCACGAACTCAATGCTTTGTTTCAATCCATAAATGGATCAACTAAGCTTGTACTCTAAATGATCTCGCCTCTTAGCAATAATCCTTATTGCTCTCCAAGAAGGCACATTTAGATCTAGTACGGCCTTCATGTAGATCTAGGGATTGATTTCATGTATACTAGGTCCAGAGTCCGAAGACTCTCCTGGTCTTATGAATATCTCCGGTTGTCCCACAACCTCCCACTACAATGGCGTTCCGGTGTATAAACAGTGATAACAGTAGGTGCAGTTAGTGGTGTACCGCTACTCGGTTCGGCTGGTTCTAAGTCTTAATCTTTCTCTCTTATTTCAAAGTATTACGTCACTTTAGGGTTGTGGTTCATCTAATAGTCTTCCTCTAAGAACCGGGCGTTGGAACTTATAACGTCCTTCTGGTTCATAGTACTATTGAACACACATCTTTTGTTCTTTTAGGATATTCTACAACCGCATTTGAATGCGCCGTTGTTTCCAGACATATCTATAGAACACAGGTAGTTCCGTATAACTCATGCTTTTACTATTTCTATAAGAGTTCCATTTCTTGTTTACGACACACCATTTCTACACAACAGTGCATGGTGAAGTCATTTAGGATCAAATCCCAATCTCTGATCAGTATGCCATGCATTCCTCAGACAGGTACTTGCCTCCGCGATCAAATCGCAGGCTACAAATGGATATACCTTGATGGTTCTCCACAATAGCTTTGTGTCCATTGACTAAACACTTGCTTTTGTGGCACATCAGGTATTCTAATCCATTTTTCGAGTAATCATAAAATGAGGTACTCGTACCTTATTGTCTGAGTAAGCATAGGTCTGCATACATCAGAGTCAATCAATTCTTATACTTGTCCGGATCTTACATCTTATATCCATAAAGGATTGCTTAGTCATATTATCTTCCAAATTAGATTCTCAGGTCGGAAGGTCCACTCCTTCAACTTAATTGATTTAAAATATCAATTTTCGACCTTTGAACTTCTTATTTGAATAAACATGACTCAGCATAAGAATCCACAAGTATAATTGATAAAGAAATATCTTATTAGTAAAACGAGTTTCATACTACGGTTCGTTGCATCGTGGTGGACTCAGAATTCATCATTTATATATTGCTAGCTAATGTACCAAAATAGATAATATCATTATTTCTTCTTATAACCATCAAATGATTAAAAGAAATAAAATATCCATTTATTAGAAATCCAGAACAAAGTTCTTTCTAATTTGAAAGGTACATAAAAGCAATAACCCAAAATGAAATCCTATAAAATGTCCTCCACTGCAACTGCTGCCTCCTCTACAGCATTGCCCATGTAGACTACGATTTCTTCTTTTCTAAGTCGTCGGGTTTCCTGGAACCCTTGCATTTAAAATGCACATACCGTCAGTGGTTTCATATCTACACACCAGGTTCTGGTAGATAATACCACTGACTATGTTTTACGACTAAAGAAAATTTCGTACTTTCTTTGAGAGGATAATCAGACTTCCAGTACCCAGACTGTTTGCATCGAGAACTCTTGCCTCATGGCTTTCTCGTCCCATCTCGTGGTCCAAGACACTTAGGACCACTGGGTTTCTTTGCTTGCTTTTCCTTTCCCCCGATTTTGCCCTTAGGTTCGAAACCTTTGGCATTAGCTACAAGAGCTCGCGATTTCCGTTTCAACTCGTCCAAAAAGTCAATCATCTCAAAAACGTGTTTAAGCGTTTCCTCAAATGAATGGCCTTTATGAGTATCCTTATCGCCTCTTGTCTAGCCTTTACATCATGTCTAAACATCTCCTTGAGTTTGAACACGATATCATAATCAGTGGTTATTGCATAAGCAATTTCCCACTTCTTAAAATCAGTTCTTTCCTCAAATGTTAAGACATTAGTAGGTTCGGGAGGACAAAGCTTACTGAGTACAACTTGTACTCTTTAACAGTTTGGGTAATGTCTAGATCTCTATTCCAATCATTACATTCAGGGACCAATGAGTTTAAAATCCTTTCGTATCACATAAAGTGGGTTCAAAGCCATATCCTAATCTATGAGCACATATAACAACAAACAATCGATTTAATCTCCGATATTATCTCCCTCAAATAATATCATTAAACCACTAATCACATCTAAAATCCCATCAGGTAAAGCAAGCCACGTTCGTGTGGACGTTTACCCACCCAAATGATTTAGCAATTAGATTTACTTCGGTCGTACATCATTATAGCGTTACTTCGTTGGGAAGAATACTATAAAGCGCACCTAAGTGTAAACCATTACTCAGTACTAAGGTGAATCGTTTAGAATTGTTATGTCACCGCAAGCCACGTTCGTGTGGACGTTTACGATAACTCGCAATCCTTCACAATTCCCTATAACTGTCTACATCAATTATTCTAAAATCCCATTCAGTACAGCAAGCCACGTTCGTGTGGACGTTTACTATACCAAAAGATTTATATAATTGAAATCCAATTACTTGATCCATTCGATCTTGTAAATCAAGACGTGGAGAATCATAAGTGAAACTCGAAGTTTCTAACCAGTGATTCACCATGCGAACAACCCTATCTCTCATTAGATGAGGGAGCCGAGCAGACAATCGATCCATCTATAAAAGAATGGTACGAATGTCTCTAATTTGTGTCCTCTACATGACCAAGTGGCTTTGGCTCCATTCCACTCCCCGGGGTGAGAATGAGTCGACTTGAAATCAGTTTTGGAAAGACAAATTAGGCATTGTTTGATAAACTTAATCAATGTTTCTCGTAAGAGGAATTACAAGAACTCTCCTCCAATGACTTATCTATATAAACTTCAAAAGTTTATAAAAGTCACCAAGAGAGCAGCAATGGAGACCATGGGTATGTTTCCATACCCTCTCCCACTTAGCTTTTTACAATAAAGGGATACGCTATCTAATGCATAATTAAATACACATAAGCATGCATACATGAAATAAAGCACATAGAATATTATCACATAGTCAAAATAATTACTAGAATATTATTTTCCGACTATTATGGCTTTATCGCATCCCCGTACGCATCTTCTAGTCTTCATGTCTTCGTTCTTGAATGCTCCATGTGACGGGAATATTAATTCCAATATTTAAATCTATTTATTTTCAATAAATCCAAAAGTTACTTAATTCGAAAATTAAGTCAATCGAATAAATCAAAAATAAAATTAAATATTATTAATATTTTTATTTATTTTATTTTCCCTTTCTACTTTATTAAATCTCTAGAATAATCTATCCAAGACCCACTTGGAATATTCTAGATGATTTCCATAATGAAATAAGGAAATAAAATAATTTAGGACTCCTAGTCCTTCCAAATTAATTCCTTTCCTAATCCATTAAAAATTCCATAAAGGAATAATTAAATAAGGAAAAATTAATTTAGGACTCCTAAACTTTCCAAATTAATTATTTTCCTAATCAATTAAAAATTCCATAAAGGAATAATTAAATAGGAAAAATAAATTAATTATAAATTTATTCCTTTTCCTAATCTATGAAAATTCCCATGAATAGGAATAATCAATAAGGAAAAATAAATTTATTCTAAATTTATTCTTTTCCTATTCCATGAGAATTCCCAAAAAAAAGGAATACTCAAAATAGGAAAACCGAATAATTTAGGAAAGTTGGATCTTGGCGGGAGAGCACGAGTTGGGGATCCTCGCGCCCCACCACCACCATCGTCGGCCGAGAGGGGAGCCTCCACCACCACAGCCCGGCCGGCCAGCCACCGTTGCCGGCGGCATCACGGCCGAGAAGGCCGCGGGCAGCCCCTCCCCCTTCGATCGATCCTTCCTTTGGGGTCGATCATGGGGTTGATCGATCCCCGGAATCCTCCCTCTCTTCGTCTCCTCCGTCACACTTTTCCGGTCGTCGTTTCGTCCTCGATCCAACGTAATTAAAATTACAAGAATTAAATTACAATTATTCGGTATCGATTCTATACATGAAATCGACCCTATACATTTTCCGGAAAAAGTAGAACATAATAATAAACCTAAATTCGGTCAACCCCCGAATTTTTACTATTACAAGCATTCACCACACATAAAACGAATCTCGACATGTCCGAGAGTTTAATAATCAAGAACAATATTATGACAATAATTAAGAACAATTATATCTAGCCATAATAGTCGGAAACCCTGCAAGGTAGAACAATTTATCGAAAAATATCATGAACTAAAACCAACGCTCTGATACCAATTGTTGGAAATCGATATCCCGGAATTAATAAATTAATTAAAATTAATTATCTAATTAATTCCGACCGAAATCCCTTGGAGATCGAATATCCAGAATTGTCAAATTGCGGAACGACAATTCCAATCGACTCCCGGTTGCCGGAACACCACCACGAACCTCCACGGGGATAGAACCCAACCGAAACCCTAACCACGGCAAAGCCGTGGCTTGTTCGATCGAGCCCCCGCATGGGGCTCGCGGCTGTTCGTAGCAGCCGCCTAGGGCTGCCCTTGGCAGCCCGCCGGGCATGTCCGAACCCTCGCGGACAGCCCCATCTCGAACCCTAGCAGCGGCCGAGCCACCGCCGTTCGAACGAGGCGCGCGCACGTCACCGGACGTGCGCTAGGGTTCAGCCCGCTAGACACGCCCCAGCTGCCCCCCGGCTGATCGAGCTCCAGCCAAGGTCGAACCCGTGGCTCACGATCAGCCCAGCTCCCGCCAGCCACCGCCGCGCGAGCGGCGGTCCAGCCGCGCGAGCGGCTGCCTCTCCGCGCGAGCGGAGACAGCCCCGCGCGAGCGGCGCTAGGCGTCCAGCCGGCGTGCTCACGGGGATCCACCCTTTGCCGTGGATTCCTAGCCGCGGCGGTCCGGGGATCCTCGATCCCCATCGCCCGACACATCCTCGGTTTGGATCTCCGTCCCTCGGATCTTGGTTCACGATATTTTTACGATAATTAAACGATAAAATCATAAAGAGGGTTTTACGAATTACCTCGTTCTCGTTGTTCGGAAAAACGTAGAACTCAATTTGACGACCTTGAGATCTTCCCACGTATTCCTTGCACTAGCCCGGACGTCGTGTGGGCGACGATCTACCGAACTCCATGGATCTCCTTCACGAACTCTCTAGACTAATCAAGTATGATTATCTTGTCTTGTCTAATTGTGAAGACCATGTAGTGCTTTTATAGGCTACGTAGGGGATCTTAAGGAGGTGGAATATTGGGCTTCCAATAATAGTGATTAAATTGAGCCCACCAAGCCCAAATCTATTAATCCTTACTATTATTAATTAATTCTATTTTCCACTATATAAAATTAATTGCACTCCCAATATTAAACCATATTATATCAAATAATATTTCTCCGGTAGTATTATTTATTCCGTGTATTTAAGATATAAATATCCATGAATAAAATTAATTTATTGCTAATTAATTTATTCATCTCTTATATCCGAGACTAGTACCATTCAACCTTAATTATTATGCGGAACGAATCCACCTGCAGGGTTTACATAATAATTCCTTATGAACTCATCTCGGGGATATTATCAACCCTTACGGGATACACTTTCCCGTCAAGTATTCACGGCATGTCATATATAAAATATAGCGACCCAACTTAACCGGTAATTGACCCAATAATTAAATCGGTTAATTCCTTTGGTAAATCAAAGTCACTTATATTAAATATACACACCCGCAATAGTATCGGGGATTAAGAATAAAATACACTGAGACTTAAATCGATTATCGCCGGCAATCCTAATCGATAAATCTCAAGCAGATCCGCTCAATACACCAAGTGTACAAGTGTGATAAAATAATTAAGATAAATTATTTTTTCTCTCACACAACGACTATACCGATGGATTGGTCCGTGTCCATCTAGGTCGTGAGCTACTGTTCGATTAAATACGAGTAACCGATAGTATGATCTTCTGTGCGCCCATGCTTGCACCATACTAACTATAACGTATAAAATATAGGACTATGATTTGCATATATTCAATTATAAATAATTAAATGCAAATAATTGTTTATTTAATTAAATAGATTAATGGCAATGGATCATGAGTTTGCGTTACTTAAATCTAGACATTAAGTACACAATTCCAACAATCTCCCACTTGTACTAAGGTCTAGTCATTTCCTCCAAACTCCCGACTCCCATACTCATCACGTGCTTAAGTTGTACTTCCAAGAAGTACTATGTGAATGAGCACTCTAGGTTGCCGCTCTGAAGTTATCTTGGTGACTACTGCGTCGTCTCCCTCGACGATGATTCGTATCAGGTGGTACTTGCACTATGTGTTATCTTACACTTATGGACTAGTGATTTCTTACCATTTGCCATTGCACCGCTATTTACATAGCCTTGACAAATTAAGAATCACATCTAAGTCCCAGAGATTATCCCGGAGTTATACCAAAACTTCCGCTGCCTCTGAGGCCGCTATTTGGTTACCCATGGCAGAGTCCGAAAAGCATCGTGCTTATCATTCTTCCATGTTAAAACTCCTTCTCCTTCAATAGTGAAACACATAGCCTGATATCGACTTACACTGATCCTCATTCGATTAGAAATCTAAGAGAATGTAATCCAAAGGAAATGTTCGTCTGCTTCGTAGTCTAGAACAGTACTTCGAAAGTACTTTTACAGCAGTCGAATATTCCTTTCCAGGATTACCTTGATATCCTCCCACTATGCCAACCGCATAGCCGATATCAGGTTCTTGTTTTCAACAATGCATTTATTAAGCTTTCCATACTCAAAGTGTAGGAAACTGCTTTCATTGCTTCTATCTCCTTTTGTGTTCCAAAACACATATCCTTAGATAGATGCATTCCGTCTCTGAAAGGTAACGAACCTTTCTCGGAATCTTGCATGTTAAAACGAACCATAATCATATATATGTAAGATGTCCAGGAGAAGTACAATGTTCTTTTCTTGAGATCCTAGATCTTAAGAACATGCTCTAACTTCTTCTTCATCTCATATATCGATTTTTCTAAACAACCATCATTTTATGTCTGACAACATCTTTACATTGTTGCCAATGATAAAATGTTATCTACATAAAACCTCCGAGAAACACCACCTTGTTTCCATCACGTTTCCCATACACACGATCCGTCTATGCTTTTGATGAATCCATAAAATGGACTATCTCATCAATTTGCAAGTACCACGAACTCAATGCTTTGTTTCAATCCATAAATGGATCAACTAAGCTTGTACTCTAAATGATCTCGCCTCTTAGCAATAATCCTTATTGCTCTCCAAGAAGGCACATTTAGATCTAGTACGGCCTTCATGTAGATCTAGGGATTGATTTCATGTATACTAGGTCCAGAGTCCGAAGACTCTCCTGGTCTTATGAATATCTCCGGTTGTCCCACAACCTCCCACTACAATGGCGTTCCGGTGTATAAACAGTGATAACAGTAGGTGCAGTTAGTGGTGTACCGCTACTCGGTTCGGCTGGTTCTAAGTCTTAATCTTTCTCTCTTATTTCAAAGTATTACGTCACTTTAGGGTTGTGGTTCATCTAATAGTCTTCCTCTAAGAACCGGGCGTTGGAACTTATAACGTCCTTCTGGTTCATAGTACTATTGAACACACATCTTTTGTTCTTTTAGGATATTCTACAACCGCATTTGAATGCGCCGTTGTTTCCAGACATATCTATAGAACACAGGTAGTTCCGTATAACTCATGCTTTTACTATTTCTATAAGAGTTCCATTTCTTGTTTACGACACACCATTTCTACACAACAGTGCATGGTGAAGTCATTTAGGATCAAATCCCAATCTCTGATCAGTATGCCATGCATTCCTCAGACAGGTACTTGCCTCCGCGATCAAATCGCAGGCTACAAATGGATATACCTTGATGGTTCTCCACAATAGCTTTGTGTCCATTGACTAAACACTTGCTTTTGTGGCACATCAGGTATTCTAATCCATTTTTCGAGTAATCATAAAATGAGGTACTCGTACCTTATTGTCTGAGTAAGCATAGGTCTGCATACATCAGAGTCAATCAATTCTTATACTTGTCCGGATCTTACATCTTATATCCATAAAGGATTGCTTAGTCATATTATCTTCCAAATTAGATTCTCAGGTCGGAAGGTCCACTCCTTCAACTTAATTGATTTAAAATATCAATTTTCGACCTTTGAACTTCTTATTTGAATAAACATGACTCAGCATAAGAATCCACAAGTATAATTGATAAAGAAATATCTTATTAGTAAAACGAGTTTCATACTACGGTTCGTTGCATCGTGGTGGACTCAGAATTCATCATTTATATATTGCTAGCTAATGTACCAAAATAGATAATATCATTATTTCTTCTTATAACCATCAAATGATTAAAAGAAATAAAATATCCATTTATTAGAAATCCAGAACAAAGTTCTTTCTAATTTGAAAGGTACATAAAAGCAATAACCCAAAATGAAATCCTATAAAATGTCCTCCACTGCAACTGCTGCCTCCTCTACAGCATTGCCCATGTAGACTACGATTTCTTCTTTTCTAAGTCGTCGGGTTTCCTGGAACCCTTGCATTTAAAATGCACATACCGTCAGTGGTTTCATATCTACACACCAGGTTCTGGTAGATAATACCACTGACTATGTTTTACGACTAAAGAAAATTTCGTACTTTCTTTGAGAGGATAATCAGACTTCCAGTACCCAGACTGTTTGCATCGAGAACTCTTGCCTCATGGCTTTCTCGTCCCATCTCGTGGTCCAAGACACTTAGGACCACTGGGTTTCTTTGCTTGCTTTTCCTTTCCCCCGATTTTGCCCTTAGGTTCGAAACCTTTGGCATTAGCTACAAGAGCTCGCGATTTCCGTTTCAACTCGTCCAAAAAGTCAATCATCTCAAAAACGTGTTTAAGCGTTTCCTCGAATGAATGGCCTTTATGAGTATCCTTATCGCCTCTTGTCTAGCCTTTACATCATGTCTAAACATCTCCTTGAGTTTGAACACGATATCATAATCAGTGGTTATTGCATAAGCAATTTCCCACTTCTTAAAATCAGTTCTTTCCTCAAATGTTAAGACATTAGTAGGTTCGGGAGGACAAAGCTTACTGAGTACAACTTGTACTCTTTAACAGTTTGGGTAATGTCTAGATCTCTATTCCAATCATTACATTCAGGGACCAATGAGTTTAAAATCCTTTCGTATCACATAAAGTGGGTTCAAAGCCATATCCTAATCTATGAGCACATATAACAACAAACAATCGATTTAATCTCCGATATTATCTCCCTCAAATAATATCATTAAACCACTAATCACATCTAAAATCCCATCAGGTAAAGCAAGCCACGTTCGTGTGGACGTTTACCCACCCAAATGATTTAGCAATTAGATTTACTTCGGTCGTACATCATTATAGCGTTACTTCGTTGGGAAGAATACTATAAAGCGCACCTAAGTGTAAACCATTACTCAGTACTAAGGTGAATCGTTTAGAATTGTTATGTCACCGCAAGCCACGTTCGTGTGGACGTTTACGATAACTCGCAATCCTTCACAATTCCCTATAACTGTCTACATCAATTATTCTAAAATCCCATTCAGTACAGCAAGCCACGTTCGTGTGGACGTTTACTATACCAAAAGATTTATATAATTGAAATCCAATTACTTGATCCATTCGATCTTGTAAATCAAGACGTGGAGAATCATAAGTGAAACTCGAAGTTTCTAACCAGTGATTCACCATGCGAACAACCCTATCTCTCATTAGATGAGGGAGCCGAGCAGACAATCGATCCATCTATAAAAGAATGGTACGAATGTCTCTAATTTGTGTCCTCTACATGACCAAGTGGCTTTGGCTCCATTCCACTCCCCGGGGTGAGAATGAGTCGACTTGAAATCAGTTTTGGAAAGACAAATTAGGCATTGTTTGATAAACTTAATCAATGTTTCTCGTAAGAGGAATTACAAGAACTCTCCTCCAATGACTTATCTATATAAACTTCAAAAGTTTATAAAAGTCACCAAGAGAGCAGCAATGGAGACCATGGGTATGTTTCCATACCCTCTCCCACTTAGCTTTTTACAATAAAGGGATACGCTATCTAATGCATAATTAAATACACATAAGCATGCATACATGAAATAAAGCACATAGAATATTATCACATAGTCAAAATAATTACTAGAATATTATTTTCCGACTATTATGGCTTTATCGCATCCCCGTACGCATCTTCTAGTCTTCATGTCTTCGTTCTTGAATGCTCCATGTGACGGGAATATTAATTCCAATATTTAAATCTATTTATTTTCAATAAATCCAAAAGTTACTTAATTCGAAAATTAAGTCAATCGAATAAATCAAAAATAAAATTAAATATTATTAATATTTTTATTTATTTTATTTTCCCTTTCTACTTTATTAAATCTCTAGAATAATCTATCCAAGACCCACTTGGAATATTCTAGATGATTTCCATAATGAAATAAGGAAATAAAATAATTTAGGACTCCTAGTCCTTCCAAATTAATTCCTTTCCTAATCCATTAAAAATTCCATAAAGGAATAATTAAATAAGGAAAAATTAATTTAGGACTCCTAAACTTTCCAAATTAATTATTTTCCTAATCCATTAAAAATTTCATAAAGGAATAATTAAATAGGAAAAATAAATTAATTATAAATTTATTCCTTTTCCTAATCTATGAAAATTCCCATGAATAGGAATAATCAATAAGGAAAAATAAATTTATTCTAAATTTATTCTTTTCCTATTCCATGAGAATTCCCAAAAAAAAGGAATACTCAAAATAGGAAAACCGAATAATTTAGGAAAGTTGGATCTTGGCGGGAGAGCACGAGTTGGGGATCCTCGCGCCCCACCACCACCATCGTCGGCCGAGAGGGGAGCCTCCACCACCACAGCCCGGCCGGCCAGCCACCGTTGCCGGCGGCATCACGGCCGAGAAGGCCGCGGGCAGCCCCTCCCCCTTCGATCGATCCTTCCTTTGGGGTCGATCATGGGGTTGATCGATCCCCGGAATCCTCCCTCTCTTCGTCTCCTCCGTCACACTTTTCCGGTCGTCGTTTCGTCCTCGATCCAACGTAATTAAAATTACAAGAATTAAATTACAATTATCCGGTATCGATTCTATACATGAAATCGACCCTATACATTTTCCGGAAAAAGTAGAACATAATAATAAACCTAAATTCGGTCAACCCCCGAATTTTTACTATTACAAGCATTCACCACACATAAAACGAATCTCGACATGTCCGAGAGTTTAATAATCAAGAACAATATTATGACAATAATTAAGAACAATTATATCTAGCCATAATAGTCGGAAACCCTGCAAGGTAGAACAATTTATCGAAAAATATCATGAACTAAAACCAACGCTCTGATACCAATTGTTGGAAATCGATATCCCGGAATTAATAAATTAATTAAAATTAATTATCTAATTAATTCCGACCGAAATCCCTTGGAGATCGAATATCCAGAATTGTCAAATTGCGGAACGACAATTCCAATCGACTCCCGGTTGCCGGAACACCACCACGAACCTCCACGGGGATAGAACCCAACCGAAACCCTAACCACGGCAAAGCCGTGGCTTGTTCGATCGAGCCCCCGCATGGGGCTCGCGGCTGTTCGTAGCAGCCGCCTAGGGCTGCCCTTGGCAGCCCGCCGGGCATGTCCGAACCCTCGCGGACAGCCCCATCTCGAACCCTAGCAGCGGCCGAGCCACCGCCGTTCGAACGAGGCGCGCGCACGTCACCGGACGTGCGCTAGGGTTCAGCCCGCTAGACACGCCCCAGCTGCCCCCCGGCTGATCGAGCTCCAGCCAAGGTCGAACCCGTGGCTCACGATCAGCCCAGCTCCCGCCAGCCACCGCCGCGCGAGCGGCGGTCCAGCCGCGCGAGCGGCTGCCTCTCCGCGCGAGCGGAGACAGCCCCGCGCGAGCGGCGCTAGGCGTCCAGCCGGCGTGCTCACGGGGATCCACCCTTTGCCGTGGATTCCTAGCCGCGGCGGTCCGGGGATCCTCGATCCCCATCGCCCGACACATCCTCGGTTTGGATCTCCGTCCCTCGGATCTTGGTTCACGATATTTTTACGATAATTAAACGATAAAATCATAAAGAGGGTTTTACGAATTACCTCGTTCTCGTTGTTCGGAAAAACGTAGAACTCAATTTGACGACCTTGAGATCTTCCCACGTATTCCTTGCACTAGCCCGGACGTCGTGTGGGCGACGATCTACCGAACTCCATGGATCTCCTTCACGAACTCTCTAGACTAATCAAGTATGATTATCTTGTCTTGTCTAATTGTGAAGACCATGTAGTGCTTTTATAGGCTACGTAGGGGATCTTAAGGAGGTGGAATATTGGGCTTCCAATAATAGTGATTAAATTGAGCCCACCAAGCCCAAATCTATTAATCCTTACTATTATTAATTAATTCTATTTTCCACTATATAAAATTAATTGCACTCCCAATATTAAACCATATTATATCAAATAATATTTCTCCGGTAGTATTATTTATTCCGTGTATTTAAGATATAAATATCCATGAATAAAATTAATTTATTGCTAATTAATTTATTCATCTCTTATATCCGAGACTAGTACCATTCAACCTTAATTATTATGCGGAACGAATCCACCTGCAGGGTTTACATAATAATTCCTTATGAACTCATCTCGGGGATATTATCAACCCTTACGGGATACACTTTCCCGTCAAGTATTCACGGCATGTCATATATAAAATATAGCGACCCAACTTAACCGGTAATTGACCCAATAATTAAATCGGTTAATTCCTTTGGTAAATCAAAGTCACTTATATTAAATATACACACCCGCAATAGTATCGGGGATTAAGAATAAAATACACTGAGACTTAAATCGATTATCGCCGGCAATCCTAATCGATAAATCTCAAGCAGATCCGCTCAATACACCAAGTGTACAAGTGTGATAAAATAATTAAGATAAATTATTTTTTCTCTCACACAACGACTATACCGATGGATTGGTCCGTGTCCATCTAGGTCGTGAGCTACTGTTCGATTAAATACGAGTAACCGATAGTATGATCTTCTGTGCGCCCATGCTTGCACCATACTAACTACAACGTATAAAATCTAGGACTATGATTTGCATATATTCAATTATAAATAATTAAATGCAAATAATTGTTTATTTAATTAAATAGATTAATGGCAATGGATCATGAGTTTGCGTTACTTAAATCTAGACATTAAGTACACAATTCCAACACTCACCGCCATCACCGACAGGAGGGGGGACCACCAGTCGCGGCGCGAAGCCGCGACGGTCCCCGGCGATCGAGCTAGGGCTCGATCGCCCCAGTCGCGGCCTCTCTCCTTGCGCGCACCACCGGCGAAGGGAGGCCGGGGGGTTCGACCCGCCGTGGCACCAGCCCACGGCCGAACCCCCAGCGATCGACTTCACGTCGATCGCTCGCCCCGGCGTCCAGCCAGGGCTTCCCTCACGCCCGCGCGCCGGCGGTCGAACCCTAGGGTTCGGCCGCCCCTTGTTCGATCCCGACGGGGATCGCGAGATCCCCGTATCCCGGTCTCGACGTTCCCGGATCGTCTTGTTCATGTATATATTACGATTAAACAAGCATATAATCATAGAGGGGGTTCTCGATTATATTACCTCGATTCGTTGTACGGAGAAACGAATCCAAACGATGACCTTGCGATCTTCCCACGTATTCCTCGCACTTCGTCCGAACGTCGTGTGGGCGACGATCTATCGAACTCCTATGGATCTCCTTCACTCTCCAAGACTTTATGATTGGCGTAGGTCAATTATTATGTGTTGTGAAAAGTGAAGACCATGTAGTGCTTATATAGGCTACGTAGGGGATCATAAGGAGACTAAATATTGGGCTTCTAAATATTGAAGATTAAATTGGGTCCAACCCAAATCCATTAATCCTTATCAATATTAAATTTTATTTATTTTCCACTATATAAATAAAATTGCACTCCCAATATTAATCCATATTATATAAAATAATATTTCTCAGATTAGTATTATTTATTCCGTGTATTTAAGATTTAAATATCCATGAATAAATTTATTTATTGCTCAATAAATAATATTCATATCTTATATCCGAGACTAGTACCGTTCAACCTTTATTATTGTGCGGAACGAATCCACTCATGAGGTTTACACAATAATTCCTTATGAACTCATCTCGGGGATATTATCAACCCTTCCGGGATACACTTTCCCGTCAAGTATTCACGGCATGTCATATATAAAATATAGCGACCCAATTTTACCGGTAATTAACCCAATAATTAAATCGGTTAATTCCTTTGGAAAATCAAAGTCTCTAGTATTAAATATACACACCCGCAATAATATCGGGGATTAAGAATAAAATACTCTGAGATTTAAATTGATTATCCAAGGCAATCCTAATCAATAAATCTCAAGCGATCCGCCCAATACACCAAGTGTACAAGTGTGATAAAATAATTAAGATAAATTATTTTCTCTCTCACACGACGACTATACCGATGGATTGGTCCGTGTCCATCTAGGTCGTGAGCAACTGTTCGATTAAATACGAGTAACCGATAGTATGATCTTCTGTGCGCCCATGCACACCATACTAACTACAACGTATAAAATTTAGGACTATATTTTTGCATAATTAATTAATAATAATTAATTGCAAATAATTGTTTATTAATTAAATAGGTTAAATGCTATGACCGGGAGTTTACCGATACTTAAATCTAGACATTAAGTACACAACTCCAACAGACACGAAGGTTAAATCAACATAAATGGCTTAATTTTGATTATGTTATTATGTGATTAGATATAAGGCCGGCCACCGTTAGTGGTCGGGTGAATGATTTCGTCGTTTTTTACGTTTCGATTTGCCGTAGTATTTGAGGGCTGCGTCCCTTGGAATCATTTGTAATAGATAGGTTTTTCTATTATATTTGTATTGTACTACTTGTAAGCGATGGACTTGGTCCATGGTTCGATAGAGGATCTTGGCTCTCCGGCGAAAACGAGAAGAAACGAAGCAAAACGAAGCAAAACGGGCGAAACCGGGGCTGTCAGATAAAAACGACGACCGTCGTTTTGGAAATGACGACCGTCGTTTTGATTTGACTACCGTCGTTTTGGAAACGACGACCGTCGAAATGCTGATTTTGGGTCAGATTTTTCCAAACCCTTTCGGCGGGCGCCGTTTTGGAAACGGCGACCGCCGGTGGTGTTCGGCGACCGCTGATTGTGAAACGGCGGGCGCCGTTCGTGGTTTTTTGGGTACGGAATAGATTTGACCAAAATCGGAGGGCGCGGAACTGAAACGGCGGGCGTGGACCAGTTCAGAAGATGTTCAAGGCCTATTTTGTTGCTTTTAATCTATTCGTTTGAGAGTTGTGAGGTTCTAGGGGCCTTTCGAATACGTATTTATTTGCTTTGCTAGTTATAGGTTGTTTTATGTTATAAAGGTTCAACTTACATATAAACAAACCTATGCATGCAAGTTCCCAAAATAATGAGTATAATGTCTTGTCCAAAAACATCACACTCATGAAGCCCTCGATCATAAGTTGGTAGGTCCGCCTCAGCGGGGTACTACTTGTTATCTTGGGATAAGTGGGAGTAAAGGTTAGACCTTTACACGTGAGTTTGGTTTTCTCATCGATAGATCCACTGCAGGCGTGGCTATCGAGACATGAGATGAGAATGGGACTCTCATCGACCGAGAGTGACATTAGATGTCATTGACATGGGATGTCTACCTATCTTGGACTTCTTAAGTGCGGACTCAGTCGGCTTAAGAATTTGCAAGATGAGGGTCTTGGGATTGTTTTGTTCAAGGGAACAAAGATATTAGATATCGATTGAACAAAATGGAATAAATAAGTAGCTTGTTAGACAACCTTATTTGTTTACCGCTTTGTGAATGTTTACATACTTTATTTATCTTTCTTTTGTAGTTTATCATGTTAATTTCAACTCGATTCAAGTTTGGTTCAATTCTTGATTATGAAAAATTGAACAACATAAATTTTCTTGATTCACAACGTAAATTGAGGATGGTCCTCAAATACGAAGACAATGAAAATGTGTTAAATGACCACATCCTAAGATATCATTGAACAACTCAATAGCATGTTCGGGGAATATGCTAAGATTGAGCGGTTCGCTATGACCAGGGTCATCGCTTCAGCTAGGCTGGAAAAATGGAAATCTATAGAATCACATGTGCAACAAATGATTGGATTATTTGCTTCAAGTGACCGCCTAGATTTTTCTTATGATGATTATTTGGCAACCGATTTCATACTTCAATCTCATGATGGTTATAATGCCTTTAGGCTAAAATTTTCACATGAATGGTTTGAAGAAATCGCTTCGTGAGCTCCAAGGGATGCTCAAGGCTGCTGAGCCGACGATAGATAAGGACCCTAAGAGGGAAATTCTTATGATAGAGGATATGGTATTCAAAAGAGCATGGGCAAGAAGGCTACTAGGGTTCCTAGGGAATCTCAATGCGTCTACTGCAAAAGTGTTGGACACTACTTGCAAACATATAAAAAAATTCATATTTTATTCAATTTCAAAACAAATGCCTAATTTGTCTTTCATTTGATGGATTATAAGGTTAGGATTATTTACACCTCGGGGAGTGATTTAATCCAAAACACTTAAGTTCATCAATGACACAAATTAGAGACTTTCGAGCCATTGGATGGCGTGAAACGATTGTCTGGTTGGCTCCCTCATATTTTATGAGAGATAGGGCTTCAATTGCATGATAATATCGCTGGTTAGAAAACTTCGATTTTTCACTTACGATTTATCACGTTTTGACATTGTATTAATTTTGAATGGGAAATTTGAATGAGACTCAATTATTGGGAATAATTGAATTTGCCCAAAGTTCAAAGAAGATGTGAAGAACGGGGTTGCTTCATCTTCAAGTATTAATGATATAGACATTAAACTTCCCAAATTCTACTTCTTGGGTATTGGATGCCAAATGTGGTTCTCACATTTTTATGTGGAGGAACTACATAGAAGTATAAGTTTGGTGAATAGAGATGTCGATCTACGGGCAAGAAATGGAGTGAAGGTCGCTGCATTAGTCGTATGATCATATGATGTTGTTTTGCCTTAGGGCCTTGTTTTAGTATTATAACTATGTAATTTCGTACCTTCAATAAACAATGAATATTGGTTCAGTATTAGATACTGATGGATTAGTTTTTTCACTATTAAATAGTTTGGTAACTATTTTAATTGTGAATTATTCTTTGTTTTGGTACGATTATTATATTGTTTATGTATACTTTTAACTTGACATATCATATATATCATTAAGACCAAAGGCCAAATCGAATAAGTATCGATGAGACATAACTGAAACATTGTTGATTAGATCAAATCAAAATCTAAACATGTAACGAAGCTTCTTTTAGAAGGAATTTTAGAATCATTTGACTTGGAGTCATTTGATACATGTGAATGATGTGTGATTGAAAAGATAACAATGTCATCTTTCTTGGAGAAAGAAGAACATGTGAGTAATTAGGGATGATCCATACTAATGTATGTGGAACCTAGTAGTTCACAAGCACATGAAGGTTATGTTTCGGAAAAGAGAAAACAAACTATAATAGATATAGTTCGACCATTCGATGAGAGGTCTAAATGAACTACTGATCTCTTTTGGGAACACACAATTCTAGACTTCAACTTATACACTGAATAGGACGCTGTCAAAAGCTGTTGATAAGACACCATACTAGGTATGGAAAGGGAGGGTCCCTAAATTGTTTTCATCAATATTTGAGGTTCTAAAAGCTTCTCTGACGAGATTTATCTCTATAGAGCTTGAACTCAAATGGGATAAAAGTTTCCTTATGGTATGTCCATAAGAAACTCGAGGGTACAACTTCTACGATCTATTTGAGAACAATATTTTGTTGCTCGAGATAGTGATTTTCTTGAAAAGAGTTATCTTTCCTAGAAATTCAGTGGGAGCTCGGTTGTCTTGAACGAGGTTCAAGTGAAACAACCAATGATGAATACTCAAGACTGGGTTGAGAGTATTCTTATGGTTTTGGAAGCCATACCAACCCTCGTAGGTCCGGAAGGCATAGATCTATCTCTATTATTCAAATACTTAGATATTGTGACCAATGAGAAATATGAATCCATGCTTTTGGAAAGCGATGAACCTTCGACCTATATTCAAGCTATGACGAGTCCAGCTACTTAAAATTGGCATGGTGCCATGAAATCTGAGATGATAT
Organism: Euphrasia confusa; assembly: GCA_954870475.1. Taxonomy (NCBI): domain Eukaryota; kingdom Viridiplantae; phylum Streptophyta; class Magnoliopsida; order Lamiales; family Orobanchaceae; genus Euphrasia; species Euphrasia confusa. The sequence goes on along the minus strand of OX940968.1, from coordinate 27,509,602 downwards.
CAATATCTGATAATCAAGTTTTGAACTTGATATATTTACATCACGGGGTTAGACCCAATGAATGCTAATAGATATTTAAGATCTAAACAGACAGATGGAAAACCTAGGGTTTTCAAAGCAAGGTTGATGGTAAAAGTTTTATTCACGAGGTGGATTATGGAAAAACTTTCACCAGTTGCTTTGATTAAATCATTCAGATTATCTTAGCCATTGCTACTCATCTTGATAATGAGTTATGGTAATATTGGATGCTAAAACTAACTTCTTGAATTGGATTCTAGAAGAGAATGTGTTTTGTCACAGCCAAAGAGTTTTATCGATCCTAATAAGGCTGAGAAATTATGCAATCTTATAATTCTATTTATGGAATAAAGCAAAGCATATCGGAGTAGCAGTCTTCAGTTCAATGAATCCATACTTGGTTTTGGATTTCAGAGGAACTCGTAAGAATCTTGTTTTACAAGAAGAACAGTGGGAGTTACGTTGTATACATTGTGTTGTATGTCGATGACATACTCCTTATTGGAAACAATGTTTCTATGCTTAATTCTATTAAAGAATGGCTTGGAAATTGTTTTCAATAAAGGATCTTGGAGATGCACAGTACATATTGGGCATCAAGATCTGTCGGAACAGATCGAAAATGATGTTTGGACTTAGTCAAGTGACCTATATTGATAAGGTACTTGATAAGTTCAGAATGAAAGACGCCAAAAGGGTCTCATTCCAATGAGTCATGGCACATCTCTTAGCAAGATGCAAGGCCCTACGGGACTTGATGAGCAAAAGAGGATGGAAAACATTCCTTATGCTTCGTCAATAGGGTCTATAATGTACGCCATGATATGTACACGACCGGACGTATCGTATGCTTTGAGCATGACGAGTCAAGGAAATCCAGGTGAGGCGCATTAGACTGCGGCCAATAATATTCTTATGTACCTTAGATGGACTAAAGAATATTTTGTTGTCTTTGGAAGACAAAAAGAGTTGATATTAACAAGCTGTTTGAATGCTAACTTCAAAACAGACTAAGATAATTTCCGATTTTAATCTGGTTATATCTTTTGTCTGGTTAGAGGTGAAATTTGCTGGAATAGTTCCATGCAATGCAATATAGCTGATTAAACTACAGAAGCTGAGCACAGTATTGCATTGGATGCAATAATGTTGGCAGTTAAGATTTGAAAGTTCTTGAATGAACTAGGTGGCGTAACTAGCTCAGCCCATCCGATAGTTCTCTATTTATAGTAGAGTTATCGCGCAAGCCAATGAGCTAGGAAGCACCACAAGTCTAAAACTGGTGCTCAGGAAATTCCACATTATCTGGAAGATAGTTTTGTGGAGACATCAAGATAATAAAGTTGCAACTTTTGGTAAGATTGCAAACCCGTTTTCTAAACCTCTCTAGCAGTTTAAGCTTGAGGCTTTCACGACTGCAATAGAGATCAGACATCTTAGAGATGGGTTGTGATTTCTATTACTGTATTAGATACTTTTGGAGATTTGGTAAACATTCACTCATATGTATAATACATATTTCTTCATATAAATATGGTTTAATTTATATGAATTGTCCAAATGATTAAGTGATATCAATTGGGTTATGAGGTCGACTTACCGCATAATGAAGTCCCAATAGTTGAACTGATATACTTGAATCATATGATTGTTCCTGGTTCGTATCATCGAGTACGGACAAACCGATAATACAATGAACTAGATTGCAATGTGTACTATAGCGCCACTTCATGGGCTAGTGCGTGGGACGTCAAGTACAGTTGCATAGATATTAGTTGGGAGCTAATGATCGAACAGACCCGACTGAAATAGTATTTGAGATTTCGAGTCATAATACTGTTTCATTGACTGTCGAGCAATTTCCTTTGACCTGAGTAGTCCAGAGTGATTCCATTGTGAAATGGTGTACTTTGATACAAGTAAACGCCTTTCGTAAAAGGAGGTTATAAAACTTGTTATTAGGTATATCAGGAAGCAAGTGGGAGAGCTTGGATTGACAAGATGGGATTGTCCTCCATTTTATAATGGGATACATGTCTTACCGGCCACTTGGAGAGTCGAGACTGTGGAAAATACGTGGCCACGTCCAGATTCGTATCATAGTGATAAATCTGGTTTTACAGTCTGACTCATAGTCCAAGAAAGGTTTGAACCGATTGAGGATGACTCAAGTCTTGCCTCAAGTTCAAACTTAGACATAAAGTGACAACAGGAAATTGGCAGCACACTGGCTCTGAAGGCCAGGTGGGAGATTGTTGGGTAATGTCCTTCGATCCTACGTGTGCAATCGATAAAGTCATAAGGTCGTCTATGGATGTTAAATGATTAGTCGATAATATTAATTGTTGGGAACAATATAATATTGATCGATAATCAAACCTACAGGGTCACACACGGACTCGATATTGATATACGTTGCTTGATAATAATATTGATTTAGAATCAATATTTACGTGGATTTTCACATGCATGGGATGCATGGCTTGCATGGAATGCATGTCACATAGTGTGACATGGCATGCCACACAAGCCAATGGGACCACATATCATGATTTGGCATGATTATGTGGATGTGACCTTTGAACTTCACCATAACACCCCATTATGTGTGGTTATGACACACACATTATGGTGGGGGTTACATGTGAAGTAAAAGAGGTATAATGAGCATGAAAATCAGATTTTCATGTCTCATTCTAACACCATCATGATCAGCCACGAAATTCACACCAAAAGGAGAGAATAGAGAGTGTTCTTGGAGAACCACTTCAAGCAAGCAAGGTATTCATCATCCGGGTTCGTGTGCAACACGTAGAGGCCGGGCCATTTGTGCGGCTTAAACATCCGGACGATCCAAAGGCGTGACGAGGTCATTCACAAGGAGAGCATCTAATGGCTGATCCATTAAGGTGGTTCAATCGACTCAACACCACCTTAATCAACATCAACGAGGCACACTACACCGGTTGTAAGTGTTCTCGTTAATCCTTATATATACATATATATTGGATGTATATATATATATATATAAATATGTGTCTATACATATATATGTGTGCACTAGATATTGATGTTCGTGTTTACTCGTTTTACACGCTTCCGCACACACGAACGAGGTAATCATGCGATTGGATCGGCATAGAAAACCTTCAGACACCGGCAGATGAATCACAAATTGGCGTTTTACTGTATAATGCTTCGAACTTTCGGTTTTCTAATTGTGATATACGTAGTAGTGTATTGATAGTAGCTTTAGGTTATATGGAAAGTTAATAATTAATACGTTGATGGTTTTTTTTTGTAGTGTATTGTTTAATATGGTAAGTGTATATTTAATAACATAAATTAAGAGATACCACATGAATAATGAAATATATATTACATAGTTTTCAATAATTAAAAGGGTTATTTGGGTAAATATAGTTTTTTTTATAAATAATGTAAATATTGATTTTAATGTATAATTAAGAGTAAGATATTTACCCTTTTTTAAAATCTCCTTAATTAAATAGGTATTTAAGTATAATTTTGGTAAAAATATTTGGCTTGGTTTCCGGTAATCTGTCTGTTAGTGTAAATATTGCTAGGCAGAGTAATGCGGCAGAGTTACTGGGCATAACAATGCCTTAGTCATATTTACATGTTTTCTCCTTTCTTCACATCTTTATATTGTTGTTTTTCACTCATTGTATGTGTGAAATGTGTAAGCATGAGTTCCCAGTAGAATCATGCATGTTTAGGCAATCAAGACATTAGCAGAATCATGCGGCAGGACGAAGACCTTCGGCATGCCGCACGACGAACAAGAGCAGAAGACTCAAGTAGGAGTGATAGGCATAGAGAACTTGAAAATAAAGAGAATTGGAAGGCATTGGCAAGAGGCAAGGCATTCCAGTCAATTGAAGAAGGTTCGCCCTGCCTGAAGAACAGCTAGTTGTGCGGCAGAGACAGAAGCTGGGTCAAAGGCGGTTCCTATCTTCTCTCAACCACTCTAAACCTAGTTTTACTAGGGATTTCGGTTGAGAGCTCCTCCTATAAATACCAGGAGACTTCAGCTCATTCAATAACACTTTTCATCTATCCGAAAACACCTTTTTAATTAAGATCATTAGCTAGTCGGTTTTTGTAGGCAAGATCTTCATTGGAAGTTCTTCGTCCTTTTATCTTCTCATCTGAGATAGTTACGTACGACTTAGTTATGATCTGTAATTTAGTATAGGATAGTGTTAGAAGCTTTATTTCAGTTTTGATTGTTCATCAATCTTCGGATACGATAAACGAGAAGGAATGCCTTCGCATTGCCTTAAGTTTAGTCGATTGTAAATCCAAGATTATTTATTGTAAAGACTCGTATCTTTAATAATATATATTTTAGCCGTAAGGCAAATTCGTATGGGTATAATTTAAATACCCATACAAAGATTTAATTCCTTGTGTTATTTATTTCTCGTTTCGTTTGTGTGTGTAAGTTTGTTCGTTCTGCCTAACGTTTATCTTTCCGCTGCATAACTTATACATATATCACATATATATATTAAACTAATAATTTAAGATACACATTAAAACACTTAAATTAATTAAAACGAACAAACTAAATTGTAAGGCTTCGTGGTGCGGCATACTGAAGTAGCGCATCACCCTGCCTTAAGCTTGGCAGCGTATTTTTCTTCGTAAATACTCCTGCCACGCACTTTCAAGTGGTATCAGAGCCGACACTAGAATCACTTAGTGCTAACGGTCCCTCTGATTTACACACTCACAATGTCAGATCCATCCTTTATCGTACGAACACCAGTTGTTCTTGACGGTACCAACTATGGATTTTGGAAGACTCGTATTGAGGCAAGGATAAAATCCATTGACCGCAATGCTTGGCTTTCAGTCCTTAGAGGATGGAAACCTCCTTTGGAGGAGTTACCGGAGGGCAAAATGATTGAAAAAGCCCCCGAAAAATGGTCTACCGATGAGGTTGCCGCAGCTACTGCCAACGATAGGGCAAGGTGTGCCATCCTTGAGTCTATCGATTGTGATATGTACAAAATAGTCAAGCAATGTGCATCAGCCAAGAGTATATGGGATCAATTGGAACTTCACTGTGAGGGAAATACCACGGTGAAGAAAACCAAGGTCCGAATGCTCATGTCTCGCTTCGAAAACTTACGAATGCGTGAGGATGAGTCGGCAAGGCAGTACTTTGGCGAAATCATGTCTATCGTCATTGAATGTGCTGACCTTGGCTCTCCCATTGGAAATGAGGCTGTTTGTAGCAAACTACTTAGATCGATGAACTCAAAGTTTCGATCAAAAGTAACGGCCATCGAAGATGGTCCCGTAGGTACCTCTGAAGACTACATCACCTTAATGGGAATTCTTAAGAACCATGAGCTTAATGAGGAAGACCGTGCATCCTATGGTCAGTCACGCGAAAGAAAAAGCGAGAAAAACCTTGCCTATACGGTGGCAGAACCTGACGGCAGGGACTCCAGAAGTTCGCATGGCAGAGACTCCAGGAGCTCACAAGGCAGCAGCACCAACTCCTCGACAAATGACTTGACTGACGAAGAAATCTATGAGCTACTGGGACAAGAAGACGGAGGAGACACGTACGCCCTACTATCAAAGAAGGTGGATGCCATGCTTGTTCGGTCGTTAAGAAAACCATACGATCCCCGCCGAAGGAAGTTTCCTCCCAAGACCCCTTCAAATCAAGATAGAAGGCTCGTCACACGTCAATCAAGCCCTGGATCAAGCTCCGGTTCAAACTCCTCGAAGGACTGGTCTAAAATCACGTGTCATACATGCCATGGACTCGGGCACTACTCTTCGGAATGCCCATCAAAGGATCGAGGCATCGCCCTAAATTCCATGATTGAACCAGAAGATTTGGAACAACTATGCCATGAGTTCTCCGAAACCGCACTGGCCGCTCGGTATGATGGCATCTCTCTATCGGATACAGAAGATGACGATCTAACTCCTGCCGCAGGCCGAAGCCATGTTGCTTTCTTTACCTCTGCCGCAGACAAGGCAGAACGAATCATTTGTCTCACTGCCTCCATTTCAGACAATGAATATGAGGATGAGGCAATTCCTTTTGATCTTTTTATTGAACTAAAAGATAAATTTGATGAGTTACGCATGGATCTTCAACGGCAAAACAAATTGGTAGAAGCATTAACCTCAAACAAAGCCTCATATGAAGATAAACTAAAGAAGCAAGCCATAACCATAGAAAAAATGCTCATTGAAAAGAATGACTTTGAAGGACGCTTGATGAAGTTCGATGTTCAACTCACAAGAAAAGACATGGAAGTTGAAAAACTAAAAAATGAGCTTGAACGAGCAAATGGCAAACTCGAGGCTGCCAACAACACGTTTGAGAAACTCAACACAGCCACATCAAAACTTGATGCCGTGATGAGTATCTCAAATGTTGAAAGACAAGGCCTTGGTTATCAAAAGACCATAGATGCCGTTTTTCCCCCAAGAAAGGGTTCAACGGGAATCTCCTTTGTGAAGGAATCAAATGATGGTCCACAAGATACTCCCACACCTTCACAAGAATCCACTACAAGAGGAATCAAGAAAGTGACTGCTCACGGCAAAGGCAGTAGGCAGAGGCAAGGACAAGCTGCAGCTGGCAGAACGAAGACAAGGCAGCCTCTGCCCAAATTGAAGAACAAATCGAAGAGACGATATGTATGCCACTACTGCTTGATTCCTGGTCATATTCGACCGTATTGTTGGAGACGTGAAGAGGATTGGGAGAATGGCCGTCATCTTCATTCAAACATTGGATCATGGCATACCAACAAGAAGGTCAACAACACTCGACCTAAATTAAATGGGTCTAAGGCAAAGAAGACTTATTTAAAGAAGTCTAAACCTGTTGCATCACAAATGTGGGTTCCAAAAGCTAAATTCACTACTAACAACGAGAGTCTTGCTCCTCCTGCCTTCCCTGATGCTAGTCCTGCCACATCATCTATCAACAAAATTGACATAAAATGCAGTGTTGTGTTCACCGCCCTCAAAGCTACCAAGGATGACAAATGGTACTTTGACAGTGGGTACTCACGACACATGACCGGCAATAGTAATCACCTCGTCAACTATAAAGCATTTCAAGGAGGCGAAGTCACATTTGGAGGAGGATCTAGCGGATCAATTGTAGGCCGAGGCACTCTGAACGTACAAGGTCTGCCCAAGCTACAACAAGTTCTCCACGTTAAAGGCTTAATCACCAACCTCATTAGCATAAGCCAACTATGCGACGATGGCATGCACGTCAAATTCACACATCAAGCATGTGAAGTCTTTGACCATGAAGGAAAACCACTCGTTAAGGGGGAGAGATCTACATCAAACAATTGCTACTCCATTGGAGAAACTTGCTTCTCCGCAAAAGTACAAAATGAGGTAGATCTATGGCACCAAAAACTTGGTCATACAAGCCTTAGGAATTTGGAGCGCCTTATCAAGCTCGATGCCGTCCGTGGACTTCCAGCACTCTCCAAGATCGAGAAAAGTGTATGTGGACCATGCCAACAAGGAAAAATGACCCGGACAAGTCATCCAGCTCTCCCTGCCGCAGAGCGAACTGCCTCTGCCGCAGGATCAGCAAATTCTGAGGCAGATTTTTACCAAAAGCAATCTAGATGCTTTGAACTCCTTCATATGGACCTAATGGGACCTATTGAGACAGAAAGTCACTCAAAGAATCGATATGTACTAGAAGTTGTCGATGACTTCTCAAGATACACATGGGTACGCTTTTTAAAGGATAAAAGCGAGACGTTTGGAGAAGTTTCTAAACTCATTAGGTGGATCAAAACAAACCATGAAACAAATGTCAAAAGAATAAGGAGTGATCATGGCACCGAATTCGAGAATCAACAACTTGCCAAGTTTTGTGATGCACAAGGCATTGCCCAAGAGTTCTCTGCCCCAATCACACCTCAACAAAACGGCGTGGCAGAGCGAAAGAACAGAACCTTACAAGAAATGGCCCGTGTCATGTTGATTTCAAAAAATCTCAACAAAAGCTCTATGGGCAGAAGCAACCAACACCGCATGCCACATTCTTAATCGCATCAGCCTACGACGAGGCACATCGAAGACAGCCTATGAAATTTTAAATAATAGGAAACCAAATTTGAAATATTTTCATGTGTTTGGCTCTGTATGCTATGTTTTGAATGATAGAGTAGCTAGAACAAAGTTTGAACCAAAGGCATTCAAAGGATTATTTGTTGGATACTCTAGAAATAGTCATGCCTATCGAATATTTATTCCACTAACCAAAACTATTATTCAATCAGTGAATGTGCAGTTCGATGATCTAAGCATTCTCAAGAAACCTCGAGAAGATGGTATTCAAGAACTACTCGAACACCCTGCCGCAGCTGGAACAACAGAAGGCACTACGAACCCGACTGCCTTACCTACTGTTCCCAATGCCGATGCCCGAACCTCTAAAGCATCCTCGGATCAGTCAAATAACCATACAACGCCTCAAGAATCAAATTCATCAGATATAGAAGAGGCATTGGAAGAACCACGACGAGATCCACCAGGGCATGTTCGAAGGAATCACCCATCAATCCAAATTCTGCTGAAGCGCACAAGGAACCATCCGCCCATTGATTACAAGAACATGACAAGAAATGTGATCATGTCAGCTACATGCTTTGAGATAGGCATTGTCGCATACCTATCTGAGGTAGAACCCAAAAATATCAAAGAAGCATTAAAAGATGATTTTTGGATTATGGCAATGCAAGAGGAAATGAACGAGTTCGAGAGAAACCAAGTCTGGAAACTCGTTCCTCGTCCCAAAAACAAAAATGTCATCGGAACAAAATGGATCTTCAAGAACAAATCAAATGAGCATGGGCAGATCGTGCGGAACAAGGCACGACTAGTAGCACAAGGCTATACACAAATCGAAGGCATCGATTTCGATGAAACATTTGCACCAGTTGCACGCATGGAGTCTATAAGGCTGCTCATTGCCATCGCTTGCTACCTTAACATCACATTGCATCAAATGGATGTTAAAGCTGCCTTCCTAAACGGCATACTTGACGAAGAAGCCTTTGTTGCTCAACCTAAAGGCTTTGAAGATCCTCAATTTCCTGACCATGTGTATAAACTTCACAAGGCACTATATGGCCTAAAACAAGCTCCTCAAGCTTGGTATGGGTGCCTAACCGAATTTCTATTAAGTTTTGGGTTCACCCGCGGCACAGCCGACAAAACCTTGTTCATTAAATTTAATTCTTCCAAACTTTTGATAGCACAAGTATATGTTGATGATATTTTATTTGGTTCTACTTGTGATATAATGTTAAAATCATTTACTACGGCCATGGCATCAAAATTTGAAATGAGCATGGTAGGCGAACTAACCCATTTCTTAGGTTTACACATCAAACAACTACCTACTGGAACGTTCATATCTCAATCAACATACGCTCGAAATCTTGTGAAGAGATTTCATCTTGATGGAGCTAAGCCTATGAAGACACCAATGGGCTCAACGGACAAAGTTGCTCAAGATACTGGTTCTGCCGCAGTAGATCAGACACTCTATCGGTCTATAATAGGAAGTTTACTTTATCTAACGGCAACACGACCAGATATTATGTATAGTGTTTGTCTTTGTGCTAGGTTTCAGGCAGATCCAAAGGAAGACCACTTGAAGGCAGTCAAACGCATCATTCGTTATGTTGCCTCAACCACCGAGCTAGGCATTTGGTACACAAAAGACACCAACACCAACTTGGTTGGATTTTCCGATGCCGACTGGGCTGGAGACTTGGATGATCGAAAGAGTACCAGTGGAGGATGTTGCTTCCTTGGAAACAACATCATCTCTTGGCATAGCCGCAAGCAAAACTGCATTTCTCTATCCACTACCGAATCCGAATACATTGCCGCATGGAGTTGCAGTACTCAACTTATTTGGCTCAAGCACATGCTCGATGACTACCATTTGGAGAGTAACACTCTTACCCTCTATTGTGACAATACTAGTGCCATTAACATCAGCCATAATCCTGTTCAACACTCGCGAACCAAGCACATCAGTATTAGGCATCACTTCATACGTGACCTAGTGGAAAAACGTCTCTTAAGGCTTGATCACATACCAACGGAGAATCAAAAAGCCGACATCTTCACTAAACCACTAAGCTCAGATCGCTTCATCATATTAAGAAGATCTTTGTGCATGTGCATCATGCCCTAGAAGCATTTCTGCTTCGTGCTGCCGCAATGTCATGCCAGCTTCACTCTGCCTATGCCTTTTTATCAAATTAAAATTGTGTGTAAAAATTTTCCGAAGGAAAAGAACATACCAACATCACATTGGTAACATGGACGAACCCACATACATGTAATTAGACTAACTAGGGTTAAGAATTCCATGTACAATTCGATTTAGGTATTTCATACACTCAATATTTATTTCTGATATCAATGCCTACGCAAGGGCACGCTATACCTATGCAGCACGAAGAACACCTAGGATTATGTTTTTTTTCCTAGGATTTTTTTATTTTTGAAGAATTCACACCAACAAAAAATATATGTAATTTTAAAAAAAAAAAAAACAGAATATTAAAAATACAAAAAAAAAAAAAAAAATTTGGCAAGGCAGTGCACTGCGGCACCACCCTGCCGCATAATGATCAGATTATTTTTCCAGCCGTTGAAAAACACTCGAGTGCACTGCCAGGGGTCTTTTCCTATTCTCACTCAACGTTTAAACAAATCCCTATTTTTTCTCCTATATTCATTATCCTAATTCAAATTCAAACTTCATCTCCTACAATCTCTCTACCTCTTAAACCGATTGAAGTGTTTTAATTTTTCAAAACTCAAAATCACAACTCACCTTTAAAAACTCGTTCGTTTTTCCCAGAAATTGAAACCCTAAATTTTTATCCCTAAATTCTCCACATCAATGGCTTCCAAAATCCTTGCCGACCTTGTTGCTAACCCCGATTTTATGCGGATTCTTCAAGAGATCCGTTCAGACGCCACGCCGGAGAACATCACCCTCCAGGAGGCCTCCGAGGCTGAAAAGCGATTCCTCGCTGCCTCCACCACGCTGGCCACCACTGTCTCGCCGCCGCAAACCCAGGTGTCTCCTGGCTCAGGTACGTCTCCTCACAGGTCTCCGATGGCAATCTCGCCTGAAGGGACCATGGCCGGTGAAATTTTGCAGGAACTCGCCGACTCTGCCGTCCACACGGTGGTTCAGCCTGCCTCAGATCTGGCATCCACAAACTTCTGGGATTCGATGTCCCGGGCTATCAAAATTGCGGAACCAATAACCCGATCAAAAACCCTCGATCACCGAAGATTGAATCCCGACTCATCCGCAGGAGTCCAACCTTTGGAGACTACGCGCCCGAAGACACGCAGCCCGCCCCCAGCCGATTTTCTCCCGCGAGTCGGATCCACGAACGCGAACCACCTCACGAGCCGGGGCCCGACCGAACGCCCAGCGAAGCCCGAAGGCTGCGTGCGCCCAGCCGAGCCCCCGCGAGGGGCTCGCGATCATCCTCGGACGATCGCTGGGATCGCTCGTAGCGATCCCCGGGGCTGCTCGTAGCAGCCCGCAGCGAGTCGCGATGACTCGCTGCTCGCACGGGGTCAGCCCCGTGCGCATCCGCTACGGGAATCCCCGTAGCGCGCACGAGGCGGCTGCGGGTTAACCCCGCAGCGACCCGCGATCGAGCTCACGGGCTCGATCGCCCCTCGGCTCCAGCCGAGGGCTTCGCGTCACGCGCCTCCGACGAGGGGGCCGGCGGATCCACCCGCCGTGGCACCAGCCCACGGCGGATCCCCGACGATCGAACCCTAGGTTCGATCGTGTGCCCCGGCGTCCAGCCGGGGCTCCCTCCTCGTCGCGCGTCCTTGGCGGTCGAACCCTAGGGTTCGTCCGCCCCCTTCGATCCTCGCCGGGGATCTCGAATCCCCGTCCCCGAGGTTCGTCGTTTTTCCGGATCGCGTGTTCATGTATATATCACAATATTCAACGCAAATAATCATAGAAGGGGTTTCTCGATTATACCTTTGATTCGTTGTGCGGAGAAACGAATCGTTGATGACCTCGTGATCTTCCCGCGTATTCCTTGCACTTCCGTTCGAACGTCGTGTGGGCGACGATCTATCGAACTCTATGAATCTTCCTCACTCTCCAAGACTTTTTAGTTGGCGTAACTTAGGTTGTGAAAAGTGAAGACCATGTAGTGCTTATATAGGCTACGTAGGGGATCATAAGGAGAATAAATATTGGGCTTCCAATATTGAAAATTAAATTGGGTCCAACCCAAATCCATTAATTCTTATCAATATTAATTTTATTTATTTTCCACTATATAAATAAAATTGCACTCCCAATATTATTCCATATTATATCAAATAATATTTCTCCATCTTAGTATTATTTATTCCGTGTATTTAAGATTTAAATATCCATGAATAAATTTATTTATTGCTCAATAAATAATATTCATATCTTATATCCGAGACTAGTACCGTTCAACCTTTATTATTGTGCGGAACGAATCCACTCATGAGGTTTACACAATAATTCCTTATGAACTCATCTCGGGGATATTATCAACCCTTCCGGGATACACTTTCCCGTCAAGTATTCACGGCATGTCATATATAAAATATAGCGACCCAACTTTACCGGTAATTAACCCAATAATTAAATCGGTTAATTCCTTTGGAAAATCAAAGCCTCTAGTATTAAATATACACACCCGCAATAATATCGGGGATTAAGAATAAAATACTCCGAGATTTAAATTGATTATCCAAGGCAATCCTAATCAATAAATCTCAAGCTGATCCGCCCAATACACCAAGTGTACAAGTGTGATAAAATAATTAAGATAAATTATTTTCTCTCTCACACAACGACTATACCGATGGATTGGTCCGTGTCCATCTAGGTCGTGAGCAACTGTTTGATTAAATACGAGCAACCGATAGTATGATCTTCTGTACGCCCATGCGCACCATACTAACTATAACGTATAAAATCCAGGACTATATTTTGCGTAATTAATTAATAATAATTAATAGCAAATAATTGTTTATTAATTAAATAGGTTAAATGCCATGACCGGGAGTTTACCGGTACTTAAATCTAGACATTAAGTACACAACTCCAACAATCTCCCACTTGTACTAAGGTCTAGTCATTTCCTCCAAACTCCCGACTCCCATACTCATCACGTGCTTAAGTTATACTTTCCAGAAGTATTATGTGAATGAGAAATCTAGGTAGCCGCTCTGAAGTTATCTTGGTGACTACTGCGTCGTCTCTCTGACGATGACTCGTATCAGGTGGTACTGGCTCTATGTGTTATTATCACTTTTTGAACTTATGACTTCTTCCAATTCTCCATGCACCGCTATATACATAGCCTTTGGTGAACCAAGAATCATATCCAAGTTCAGAGGTCATTCCGGAACCTAACCAAAACTTCCGCTGCCTCTGAGGCTGCTATTCGGTTTATGATAGAGTCCGAGAAGCATCACGCTTATCACTCTTTCATCCTTAGGTTCCACCTCTTCTAAAAGTGAACACATAGCCTGATATCGACTTACACTGGTCTCTCTCCGATTTTTGATCTGAGAAACTGTAATCTAAGAAGATTTCGTTTTGCCAGTAATCTAGTACTTCCAAGTACTTTTACAGCATTCAAATACTTCTTATCCAGATTACTTTGATATCCTCCCACTACGCTAACCGCATAGTTGATATCAGGTTCTTGTCTTTCAACATTGCATCTACAAATCTTTCTACACTTGAAGTGTATGTAAACCGCTTTGTCTATATCTATCTCCTTTATGTGTTCGGAACACATACCTTTAGATAGATGTATTCTGTTCCCGAAAGGTAATAACCTTTCTCAGAATTGTGCATGTTAAAAACAAACCATAATCGTATAAGATATCTAAAGAGAAGTACAAATGTTCTTATCTAGAGATCGAAAGATTTCTAAGAACATGATCCAACTTCATCTTAATCTTATATCTCGATTTATTTAGACAACCTCTATTTTATGTCTGACAACACTTTTACATTGTTGCCAAGGATGAAGTGTTATCTACACAAAATTCCGAGAAACACCACCTTTGTTTCCATTACGTCTCTAACACACCTCTCCTTGCCTTTTGATGAATCCATAGAATGGACTATCTCATCAATTCGCAAGTTCCTATGCAGTCCTAGGGATCGATTTCATGTCTACTAGATCCAGAGTTCAAAACTCCTCCAGTCTTATGAACATCTCCGGTTGGTTAACAACCTCCCACTGCAATGGCGTTCCGGTGTATAACAGTAATAACATTAGGTGCAGTTAGTGGTGTACTACTACTCGGTTAGGCTGGTTCTCAGTCTTCCCTTTCCTCATTTTAAAGTACTATGTCAGTTAGGGCATTGTAGTTCATCTAATAGTCTTCCTCTAAGAACCGGGTGAGGATACCCATCTGGCTCGTAGTACTATTGAACATACAATTACTTGTTCTTCTAGGATTATTCTACAACCACATAGAATGTGCCGTTGTATCCAGAAATATCCATAGAACATAGGTAGTTCCGAACAAACTTGTTCTTTCACTATTAGAATCCCATTTCTTATTCCTGACACACCATGTCTACACTTCAGTGTATGGTGTAGTCGTTTGAGATTTAATCTCAATCTTTGATTTATGCTATGTGTTATTTAGATAGGTGATAGCCTCCGCGAACAAGTCGCAGGCTCCCAATGGATATACTTTGAAGGATCCCCATAATGGCTTTGTGTTGAAAACACTCCGCTTTTATGGCACATCAAGTATTCTAATCCATCTTCGAGTATTCTTGAAAGAACGACTCGTATCTCTCTAATTACACATGTCACGGCATTAATCATAAATCATTTTCTATACTTGTCCGAATTCCATTCTTTATCCAGAAAGGTTAACTTAGTTGTATCATCTTTCAAGATCGATTCTTAGGTCGGGAGGTCCATTCCTCCAACCATAATTGATCAAATCAATTTCGACCTTTTGAATCCCTTTTGAATAGATACTACCAAGTTCAAGAATTCACAAGTATAATGATTAATAAGAGAAATACATCTAATAAGTAAAACAAGTTATACATAACGGTTTGTTGCATCGTGGCAGACTAAGGATTCATCATTCACATATTGCTATCTAATGTACCATAATAGATATCACCATTATTTCTTATCCAAACCATCCAATGATTAAAGAAATAAAATATCCATTAATGAAGAAAACCAGAACGAAGTTCTTTTTCAAAATAAAGGGGTACATAAGCAATAACTGAAATGAAAACTTAAAACAGATAAATGTCTTCCACTGCAACCGCTGCTACCCCAACAGCTTCGCCCATGTAGACTCGAATTCTTCTTCTCTAAGTCGCCGGGTTTTCTGGAACCCCTGCATTTAAAGAAATGCACATACCGTCAGTGGTTCCATATCTACACACCAGAATTCTGGTAGATAATACCGCTGACTATGTTTTTACGACTAAAGAAAAATTCGTACCTCTGAGAGGACATTCAGACTTCCAGTGTCCAGACTTCTTGCATCGGAAGCACAAGCCCTTTGGCTTACTAGCCCCCACTCGTGGTCCATTCCTCTTGGCACCACTGGGTTTCATGGCTTGCTTCCTTTTCTTGCCCCTACCTCCAATAGCTTTCAAGCTTTTGGGCCTGGTAGTTACAAGCGCTTGAGACTTGCCCTTCTTGTAGATCCCCTCTGCCGCCTTCAGTTCAGTCAGGAGTTGCGCAAGAGTATAAGATAGTTTACCCATATTATAGCTCATACGAAACTGCTCAAACTTAGGGGTCAGAGACTGGAGTATGATGTCGACTTGCGTCTCATCATCAATGGATGCTCCTAGGACCTCAAGTTCATTCAACAAACTCATCATCTTAAGAACGTGCTCCCCAACGGGCGTTCCTTCAGACTGAGTAGTCGACATAAGGACTCTCATGGCTTCTTGCCTCGCCGCACGATCCTGCTCCCCAAACATCTCCTTGAGGTTAGTCATCATATCCCGGGCAGTGTCCATCGGCTCATGTTGGGTTTGGAGTACATTTGACATGGAAGCCAAAATATAGCACCTAGCCATTTCATCAGCCTTTTTCCACTTCCGATATGTTGCCTTTTCCTCATCAGTTGAGGTAGCCGTGGGCTCAGCAGGGCATTTATCAGAGAGTACAAACTTGTACTCTTCAGCAGTCAGGACAATGTCCAAATTTCTCTTCCAATCAATGTAATTGGGACCAGTGAGTTTATGTTCCTTGAGTATCACAGAAAGTGGATTCATAGTTATTCTCTAAACCTATAAGCACATGTAAACAAACAATCAATTTAATGTCCGATATTATCTCCCTCAAATAATATCATTAAATTACTAATTGCGTCTAAAATCCCATCAGGTAAAGCAAGCCACGTGGTGTGGACGTTTACCCACCCAAATGATTTAGCAATTAGTTTTTCTTCGGTCATACATCAATCATAGCGTAACTTCGTGGGGAAGAATACTATGACGCGTAACTAAGTGTAAACCATCACTCAGCACTAAAGTACATTGCTTGGAATTGCTACGTCACCGCAAGCCATGTGGTGTGGACGTTTACGACAATTTCACAACTCTTCACAATTACTTATAACTGTCTACATCAATTAATCCAAAATCCGTCGGTATAGCAAGCCACGTGGTGTGGACGTTTACTACACCAAGAGATCTTTATAATTGACTCCCAATTACAAGATCCATTCGATTTCGTAAATCAAGACTCGGAGAATCATAAGTGAAACTCGAAGTTTCTAACCAGTGATTCACCATGCGAGCGACCCTATCTCTCATAAATGAGGGAGCCGAGCAGACAAACGACCCACCTATCAAAGAATGGCACGAATTTCTCTAATTTGTGTCATCCACATGACCAAGTGGCTCTGGCTCCATTCCACTCCCCGGGGTGAGAATGAGTCGACTTGGAGTCAGTTTCAGAAAGACAAATTAGGCATTGTTTGATAAACTTGATCAATGTTTCTTGTAAGAGGAATTACAAGAATTCTCCTCCAATGACTTGTCTATATGAACTTCGGAAGTCCATAAAAGTCACCAAGAGAACAGTGATGGAGACCATGGGAATGTTTCCATCCCCTCTCCCACTTAGCTTTTTACGATAAAGGGATACGCTATCTAGTGCATAAAATAAACACATATAGCATGCATGAAAGCAATAAAGCACATAGATCACATAGTCAAAATAATGCTAGAGAATTATTTTCCCGACTATCATGGCTTTATCTTCATATGCATCCTCTAGTCTTCAGTCTTCGTTTCTTGAATGCTCCATGTGACGAGAATATTAATTTCCAATATTTAAATCTATTTATTTTCAATTAATCCAAAAGTTACTTAATTCGAAAATTAAGTCAATTGAATATATCAAAAATAAAATTAAATATTATTAATATTTATATTTATTTATTTTCCTATCTAGTTCTATTAAATCTCTAGAATAATCTATCCAAATAAAATTGGAATATTCTAGAAGACATCTATAATAGAACAAGGAAATAAAATAAATAAATTAGGACTACTACTTTCCAAATTTATTTTTATTCCTAATCCATGAATATTCCCTTGAGTAGGAATAATCAAATAGAAAAAAAATAAATTTAGTACTAAATTAATTAAATTTCTAATCTATGAAAAATTCCATGAAGGAATTAAATCAATAGAAATAAAATTAATTTAAATTAATTCTTTTCCTAATCCATGAGAGTTTCCAAAAGGAAAGCACTCAAATAGGAAAAATCCGAACTAATTAGGAAAGTGGATCTTGGTAGGAATAGCACGGGATTGGGAGACCCCACGCCATCCCACCATGATCGATCGGCCGGCCACTCGGGGAGGAGCGCCGCCGCCGCCTAGCCACGCCGGCTAGGCCATGGGTCGATCACCATCATGGGATCGATCCCAAGCCCTTTTTTCTTCGTCACTTCTTCGTCTTCCGGCGATCGTCTCATCATCGAACCAACGCAAATAATTTACAAAAATTAAATTACAATTCCGGTATCGATTCTATACATGAAATCGACCCTATACATTTTCCGGAAAATAAAGTGCGTAATAATAAATCCTAAATTCGGTCAACCCCCGAATTTTTACTATTACAAACATTCAACCACACAAAAACGAATCTCGACATGTCCGAGAGTTTAATAATCATGATAATAAAATTAACAATAATTAAACTAACCATGATAGCCGGAAATCCTGCAAGGTAGAACAATAACCGAATACATACATGAACACGAAACCAAACGCTATGATACCAATTTCTGGGATTCGATGTCCCGGGCTATCAAAATTGTGGAACCAATAACCCGATCAAAAACCCTCGATCACCGAAGATTGAATCCCGACTCATCCGCAGGAGTCCGACCTTTGGAGACTACGCGCCCGAAGACACGCAGCCCGCCCCCAGCCGATTTTCTCCCGCGAGTCGGATCCACGAACGCGAACCACCTCACGAGCCGGGGCCCAACCGAACGCCCAGCGAAGCCCGAAGGCTGCGTGCGCCCAGCCGAGCCCCCGCGAGGGGCTCGCGATCATCCTCGGACGATCGCTGGGATCGCTCGTAGCGATCCCCGGGGCTGCTCGTAGCAGCCCGCAGCGAGTCGCGATGACTCGCTGCTCGCACGGGGTCAGCCCCGTGCGCATCCGCTACGGGAATCCCCGTAGCGCGCACGAGGCGGCTGCGGGTTAACCCCGCAGCGACCCGCGATCGAGCTCACGGGCTCGATCGCCCCTCGGCTCCAGCCGAGGGCTTCGCGTCACGCGCCTCCGACGAGGGGGCCGGCGGATCCACCCGCCGTGGCACCAGCCCACGGCGGATCCCCGACGATCGAACCCTAGGTTCGATCGTGTGCCCCGGCGTCCAGCCGGGGCTCCCTCCTCGTCGCGCGTCCTTGGCGGTCGAACCCTAGGGTTCGTCCGCCCCCTTCGATCCTCGCCGGGGATCTCGAATCCCCGTCCCCGAGGTTCGTCGTTTTTCCGGATCGCGTGTTCATGTATATATCACAATATTCAACGCAAATAATCATAGAAGGGGTTTCTCGATTATACCTTTGATTCGTTGTGCGGAGAAACGAATCGTTGATGACCTCGTGATCTTCCCGCGTATTCCTTGCACTTCCGTTCGAACGTCGTGTGGGCGACGATCTATCGAACTCTATGGATCTTCCTCACTCTCCAAGACTTTTTAGTTGGCGTAACTTAGGTTGTGAAAAGTGAAAACCATGTAGTGCTTATATAGGCTACGTAGGGGATCATAAGGAGAATAAATATTGGGCTTCCAATATTGAAAATTAAATAGGGTCCAACCCAAATCCATTAATTTTTATCAATATTAATTTTATTTATTTTCCACTATATAAATAAAATTGCACTCCCAATATTATTCCATATTATATCAAATAATATTTCTCCATCTTAGTATTATTTATTCCGTGTATTTAAGATTTAAATATCCATGAATAAATTTATTTATTGCTCAATAAATAATATTCATATCTTATATCCTAGACTAGTACCGTTCAACCTTTATTATTGTGCGGAACGAATCCACTCATGAGGTTTACACAATAATTCCTTATGAACTCATCTCGGGGATATTATCAACCCTTCCGGGATACACTTTCCCGTCAAGTATTCACGGCATGTCATATATAAAATATAGCGACCCAACTTTACCGGTAATTAACCCAATAATTAAATCGGTTAATTCCTTTGGAAAATCAAAGCCTCTAGTATTAAATATACACACCCGCAATAATATCGGGGATTAAGAATAAAATACTCCGAGATTTAAATTGATTATCCAAGGCAATCCTCTAATCAATAAATCTCAAGCTGATCCGCCCAATACACCAAGTGTACAAGTGTGATAAAATAATTAAGATAAATTATTTTCTCTCTCACACAACGACTATACCGATGGATTAAATAATAATAATTAATTAATAATATACCGTGTCCATCTAGGTCGTGAGCAACTGTTTGATTAAATACGAGCAACCGATAGTATGATCTTCTGTACGCCCATGCGCACCATACTAACTATAACGTATAAAATCCAGGACTATATTTTGCGTAATTAATTAATAATAATTAATAGCAAATAATTGTTTATTAATTAAATAGGTTAAATGCCATGACCGGGAGTTTACCGGTACTTAAATCTAGACATTAAGTACACAACTCCAACACAAACCCTGCCACTGACGATCAGGGTGCCGCAGATCCACCAATCATTCACTCTTCCGCTCCTGGTCTTCAGGCTGCCGCAGATCTTCCTGATGCTGCCGCTAGGGGTGGGAATGAGCCAGGCTACCCGACAGGGGCCTATGGCTCGGCCTACAAAAGCTCGGGCTCGGCTCGGCTCGTTTAATAAACAAGCCAGGCTCAAGATTTTTTAAAAACTCGTTTATATAAACAGGCCGAGCTTGAGCTTTCTTTTAAGCCTTGTAAGCCTAACAGGCCGGCCTATTTAATATATATATATATATATATATATATATATATTATAAAGTACTTCATATATAAATATTTAATAAGCTTATAAATTATAATACATAAATATATTAATAATGTATTTATCTAAATTAATGAAAAAATACAATCCATTTAGTTGTAATTTTTTGAGTACTTATTAATATATCATAGTTAAAAAAATATATAATTAAAAAGTGAAATATATTATTTTATATTGATTGGAGAATATTTTGAACTTTTTTTTTTTATTTATAAGAGGTTGTTCACTTGTTTTATTATTATTAATTACTTAAAATTAAAAATAATTTAATGAAATGAAATAAATATAAGCAAATTTAATTAAAATATTTTTCATTGAATTTTTGACTAATCGTTGAATCGAGTTGAAGTTCAAATTGTATTTAAAAAGGCTTATAAAAGGCTTTCAGGCCGGGCTTATTTATTTGAAAGGCTCAGGCCGAGCCTTTAAAAAAAGCCTATAACAGGTAACAGGCCAGGCTCAAGCCTAAAAATTTTACACAAGGCCCAGGCCTATTTAAGTAAAGCCCGGCTCGGCTCGGCTCGTTCCCACCCCTAGCTGCCGCCTCCAGATCTGAAACTAGGCCATCCCAAACGCCTCGTAAGCCCACGGTGGTATCCGGCATCTCCAACGTTCTTGAATACGATGCCGATCAGAGATCCCTGGGCACAGATGATTTTATTGATCTCTTCAACACTCCAGACAGCGCTCAGACTGCCGCATCCACTGCTGCTCCTCAAACTGCCGCTGTTCCTCTTCAAATCATCCTGCCAAAATTCACACCGCCTCCTCACTCCTCCACATTTGGTCTCAAGGATCTCCCCTTCGATTCTGACACTTCATCGATGAGGGGACTTTATGGCGACTTTGAGTGTCCGTCTCCCTACCGGAAAGCTAGATCCGACACTCCGTTTCCCAGGAACTCGCCGGACACATCTACTGCCTCCGAGCACTTTGAGGGAGATGGTCATGAAGTGGTTCATGACTCTGCCACCGAATCCGAGAGTCTCGAGTTGGGTCAGCACAGTAAGAAGCGAAAGGCTGCTGCAAAGTCTGCCATCCCCACTCGTCAATCATCTCGACCCTCAACTCAGGCAGCCCGACTCAAATCAAAGAACCTCCCGCCAACCTCTCGATCAAACCCCATTGATTTGGACACCTCTCCATCCAAATCTACTCGGGGAAAGAAGCAAAAAGGTGGTGGTTCCAAGGCAGCAAGCTCCCAAAGTGACCCGGAGGCCACTACCGTTCCCCCTGCCTCAGCCGCGAAAAAGGGTAAGCTTCCGGCTGCCTCTGATGCCCTCCTGACGGCACCTGCTGAAGATGCGAATTCTGATGTGGAGGCATTGGGAGCATACTCCGAGCGTTACTGGTCCCGTCGTCGTGCCACTCTCTGTTGGAGTTGTGTACTTAATGTCTAGATTTAAGCATCGGTAAACTCCCGGTCATAGCATTTAACCTATTTAATTAATAAACAATTATTTGCATTTAATTATTATTAATTAATTATGCAAAATATAGTCCTGGATTTTATACGTTGTAGTTAGTATGGTGTGTCGGTCCCACACAGAAGATCATACTATCGGTCACTCGTATTTAATCGAACAGTTGCTCACGACCTAGATAGACACGGACCAATCTATCGGTATAGTCGTTGTGTGAGAGATAAAATAATTTATCTTAATGATTTTATCACACTTGTACACTTGGTGTATTGGGCGGATCAGCTTGAGATTTATTGATTAGGATTGCCTTGGATAATCAATTTAAATCTCGGAGTATTTTATTCTTAATCCCTGATATTATTGCGGGTGTGTATATTTAATATTAGAGACTTTGATTTTCCAAAGGAATTAACCGATTTAATTATTGGGTTAATTACCGGTAAAATTGGGTCGCTATATTTTATATATGACATGTCGTGAATACTTGAAGGGAAAGTGTATCCCGGAAGGGTTGATAATATCCCCGAGATGAGTTCATAAGGAATTATTGTGTAAACCTCATGAGTGGATTCGTTCCGCACAATAATAAAGGTTGAACGGTACTAGTCTCGGATATAAGATATGAATATTATTTATTGAGCAATAAATAAATTTATTCATGGATATTTAAATCTTAAATACACGGAATAAATAATACTAATCGGAGAAATATTATTTGATATAATATGGAATAATATTGGGAGTGCAATTTTATTTATATAGTGGAAAATAAATAAAATTAATATTGATAAGAATTAATAGATTTGGGTTGGACCCAATTTAATTTTCAATATTGAAGCCCAATATTTATTCTCCTTATAATCCCCTACGTAGCCTATATAAGCACTACATGGTCTTCACTTTTCATAACTAACTAAGAGATTTTTAACCTACGGAAATCTTAAAGTCTTGAGAGTGAGGAAGATCCATAAGAGTTCGATAGCTCGTCGCCCACCCGACGTTCGAACGGAGTGCAAGGAATACGCGGGAAGATCACGAGGTCATCAACAAGATTCGTTTCTCCGTACAACGAATCGAGGTAATAATCGAGAACCCCCTTCTTTGATTATTTGTGCGTTGAATAATTGTGATATATACATGAACGCACGATCCGGGAAAACGACGAACCTCGGGGACGGGGATTCGAGATCCCCGGCGAGGATCGAAGGAGGCGGTCGAACCCTAGGGTTCGGACCGCCGGACGCGCGACGAGAGAGGGAGCCCCGGCTGGACGCCGGGGCACACGATCGAACCTAGGGTTCGATCGTCGGGGATCCGCCGTGGGCTGGTGCCACGGCGGGAGGATCCGCCGGCCCCCTCGTCGGAGGCGCGTGGCGCGGGTACGGGAAACCCTCGGCCGAAGCCGAGGGATGCGATCGATCCTCGGATCGATCGCGGGTCAGCTGCGGGGTGACTCGCAGCGACCCCGTGCGTGCTACGGGTTCACCCGTAGCGGCTCGCACGGGGCTGACCCCGTGCGCTAGGGCAGCGAGTCATCGACTCGCTGCGGGGCTGCTACGAGCAGCCCCGAGGATCGCGCGAGCGATCCCAGCGATCGTCCGAGGACGATCGCGAGCCCCTCGCGGGGGCTCGGCTGGGCGCACGCAGCCTTCGGGCTTCGCTGGGCGTTCGGTCGGGCCCCGGCTCGTGAGGTGGTTCGCGTTCGTGGATCCGACTCGCGGGAGAAAATCGGCTGGGGGCGGGCTGCGTGTCTTCGGGCGCGTAGTCTCCAAAGGTCGGACTCCTGCGGATGAGTCGGGATTCAATCTTCGGTGATCGAGGGTTTTTGATCGGGTTATCGGTTCCGCAATTTTGATAGCCCGGGACATCGAATCCCAGCAACTGGTATCAGAGCGTTTGGTTTTGTGTTCATGTGTATATTCGATTATCGTTCTACCTTGCAGGATTTCCGGCTATCATGGTTAATTTAATTATTGTTAATTAATTTTTCATGATTATTAAACTCTCGGACATGTCGAGATTCGTTTTGTGTGGTTGAATGTTTGTAATAGTAAAAATTCGGGGGTTGACCAAATTTAGGATTTATTATTACGTTCTTTATTTTCCGGAAAATGTATAGGGTCGATTTCATGTATAGAATCGATACCGGAATTGTAATTTAAATTTTGTAATTTATTTACGTTGGTTCGATGTTGAGACGATCGCCGGAAGACGAAGAAGTGACGAAGAAGAGTAGGGCTTGGGATCGATCCCATGATGGTGATCGATCCATGGCCTAGCCGGCATGGCTAGGCGGCGGCGGCGCTCCTCCCCGAGTGGCCGGCCGGTCGATCATGGTGGGGATGGCGTGGGGTCTCCCAATCCCATGCTATTCCTACCAAGAAATTACTTTCCTAATTAATTCGGATTTTTCCTATTTGATTGTTCTCCTTTTGGAAACTCTCATGGATTAGGAAAAGAATTAATTTGAATTAATTTTAATTCCTATTGATTTATTTCCTTCATGGAATTATTCAAAGATTAGGAATTTAATTAATTTAGTACTAAATTTATTTTTCCTATTTGATTATTCCTACTCATGGGAATATTCATGGATTAGGAATAAAAATAAATTTGGAAAGTAGTGAGTCCTAATTTATTTTATTTCCTTGTTCTATTATAGATGTCTTCTAGAATATTCCAATTTTACTTGGATATATTATTCTAGAAATTTAATAGAACTAGATAGGAAAATAAATAAATAAAAATATTAATAATATTTAATTTTATTTTTGATATATTCAATTGACTTAATTTTCGAATTAAGTAACTTTTGGATTAATTGAAAATAAATAGATTTAAATATTGGAGATTAATATTCTCGTCACATGGAGCATTCAAGAAACGAAGACTGAAGACTAGAGGATGCGTATGAAGATAAAGCCATGATAGTCGGGAAAATAATTCTCTAGCATTATTTTGACTATGTGATCTATGTGCTTTATTGCTTTCATGCATGCTATATGTGTTTATTTTATGCACTAGATAGCGTATCCCTTTATCGTAAAAAGCTAAGTGGGAGAGGGGATGGAAACATTCCCATGGTCTCCATCACTGTTCTCTTGGTGACTTTTATGGACTTTCGAAGTTCATATAGACAAGTCATTGGAGGAGAATTCTTGTAATTCCTCTTACAAGAAACATTGATCGAGTTTATCAAACAATGCCTAATTTGTCTTTCTGAAACTGACTTCAAGTCGACTCATTCTCACCCCGGGGAGTGGAATGGAGCCAGAGCCACTTGGTCATGTAGAGGACACAAATTAGAGACCTTCGTACCATTCTTTGATAGATGGATCGATAGTCTGCTCGGCTCCCTCATTTATGAGAGATAGGGTCGCTCGCATGGTGAATCACTGGTTAGAAACTTCGAGTTTCACTTATGATTCTCCGAGTCTTGATTTACGAAATCAAATGAATCAAGTAATTGGATTTCAATTATATAAATCTATTTGGTGTAGTAAACGTCCACACGAACGTGGCTTGCTATACTGAAAGGGATTTTAGAATAATTGATGTAGACAGTTATAGGAGATTGTGAGGGATTGCGAGTTATCGTAAACGTCCACACGAACGTGGCTTGCGGTGACATAACAATTCTAAACGATTTGCCTTAGTACTGAGTGGTGGTTTACACTTAGGTACGCTTTGTAGTATTCTTCCCAAAGAAGTAACGCTATAATGATGTACGACCGAAGCAAACCTAATTGTTAAATCATTTGGGTGGGTAAACGTCCACACGAACGTGGCTTGCCTTACCTGATAGGATTTTAGACGCAATTAGTGATTTAATGATATTATTTGAGGGAGATAATATCGGACATTAAATTGATTGTTTGTTTACATGTGCTTATAGGTTTAGAGAATAGCTATGAATCCACTTTCTATGATACTCAAGGAACAAAAACTCACTGGTCAAAACTACATTGATTGGAAGAGAAATTTGGACATTGTCCTGACTGCTGAAGAGTACAAGTTTGTACTCTATGAGCAATGCCCTGCTGAACCCACGGCCGCCTCAACTGATGAGGAAAAAGAAGCATATCAGAAGTGGAAAAAGGCGGATGAAATGGCTAGGTGCTATATTTTGGATTCTATGTCAAATGTACTCCAAACCCAGCATCAGTCAATGGACACTGCCGAGGATATGTTATTTAACCTCAAGGAGATGTTTGGGCATCATGACCGTGCGGGGAGGCAAGAAGCCATGAGAGTCCTCATGTCGACTACTCAGTCTGAAGGAACGCCCGTTGGGGAGCACGTTCTTAAGATGATGAGTTTGTTGAATGAACTTGAGGTCCTAGGAGCATCCATTGATGATGAGACGCAAGTCGACATCATACTCCAGTCTCTGACCCCTAAGTTTGAGCAGTTTCGTATGAGCTATAATATGGGTAAACTATCTTATACTCTTGCGCAACTCCTGACTGAACTGAAGGCGGCAGAGGGGATCTACAAGAAGGGCAAGTCTCAAGCGCTTGTAACTACCAGGCCCAAAAGCTTGAAAGCTATTGGAGGTAGGGGCAAGAAAAGGAAGCAAGCCATGAAACCCAGTGGTGCCAAGAGGAATGGACCACGAGTGGGGGCTAATAAGCCAAAGGGCCTGTGCTTCCGATGCAAGAAGTCTGGACACTGGAAGTCTGAATGTCCTCTCAGAGGTACGAATTTTTCTTTAGTCGTAAAAACATAGTCAGCGGTATTATCTACCAGAATTCTGGTGTGTAGATATGGAACCACTGACGGTATGTACATTTCTTAAATGCAGGGGTTCCAGAAAACCCGGCGACTTAGAGAAGAAGAGTTCGAGTCTACATGGGCGAAGCTGTTGGGGTAGCAGCGGTTGCAGTGGAAGACATTTATCTGTTTTAAGTTTTCATTTCAGTTATTGCTTATGTACCCCTTTATTTTGAAAAAGAACTTCGTTCTGGTTTTCTTTATTATTAATGGATATTTTATTTCTTTAATCATTTGATGGTTTGGATAAGAAATAATGGTGATATCTATTATGGTACATTAGATAGCAATATGTGAATGATGAATCCTTAGTCTACCACGATGCAACAAACCGTTATGTATAACTTGTTTTACCTATTAGATGTATTTCTCTTATTAATCATTGTACTTGTGAATTCTTGAACTTGGTAGTATCTATTCAAAAGGGATTCAAAAGGTCGAAATTGATTTGATCAATTATAGTTGGAGGAATGGACCTCCCGACCTAAGAATCGATCTTGTAAGATGATACAACTGAGTTAACCTTTCTGGACAAAGGATGGGACTCGGACAAGTATAGAAAATGATTTGTGATTAATGCGGTATGTGTAATTAGAGAAGGTACGAGTCGTTCTTTCAAGAATACTCGAAGATGGATTAGATTACTTGTTGAGCCATAAAAGCGGAGTGTTTTCAACACAAAGCGATTATGGGGAACCTTCAAAGTATATCCATTAGAAGCCTGCGACTTGTTCGCGGAGGCTATCACCTATCTAAATAACGCATAGCATAAATCAAAGGTTGAGATTAAGTCTCAAACGACTACACCATACACTGATGTGTGGACATGGTGTGTCAGGAATAAGAGATGAGATTCTAATAGTAAAAGGTCAAGTTTATTCGGAACTACCTATGTTCTATGGATATTTCTGGATACAACGGCACATTCAATGTGATTGTAGAATATCCTAGAAGAACAAGTAATTGTACGTTAAATAGTGCTACGAACCAGAAGGGTGTCCTCGCCCGGTTCTTAGCGGAAAAACTATTATATGAACTACAATACCCTAACTGACAAAGTACTTTAAAAATGAGGAAAGGAAAAGACTGAGAACCAGCCTGACCGAGTAGTGATACACCACTAACTGCACCTAATGTTATTACTGTTATACACCGGAACGCCAATGCAGTGGGAGGTTGTCAAGCAACCAGAGATGTTCATAAGACTGGAGGAGTTTTGAACTCTGGATCTAGTATACATGAAATCAATCCCTAGTTCTGCATAGGAACTTGCGAATTGATGAGATAGTCCATTCTATGGATTCATCAAAATGCAAGGAGAGGTGTGTTAGAAACGTAATGGAAACAAAGGTGGTGTTTCTCGGAATTTTGTGTAGATAACACTTCATCGTTGGCAACAATGTAAAAGTGTTGTCAGACATAAAATAGAGGTTGTCTAAATAAATCAAGATATAAGATTAAGATGAAGTTGGATCATGTTCTTAGAAATCTTTCGATCTCTAGACAAGAACATTTGTACTTCTCTTGAGATATCTTAATACGATTATGGTTTGTTTTAAACATGCACAATTCTGAGAAAGGTTATTACCTTTCGAGAACAGAATGCATCTATCTAAGGTATGTGTCTTGAACGCATGAAGGAGATAGATTTAAACAAAGCAGTTACCTACACTTCAAGTGTAGAGAGCTTTGTGGATGCAATGTTTAAAAACAAGAATCTGATATCAACTATGCGGATAGCGTAGTGGGAGGATATCAAAGTAATCTGGATAAGAAATATTCGAATGCTGTAAAGTACTTGGAAGTACTGGATTACTGGCAATACGAAATCTTCTTAGATTACAGTTTCTCAGATCCAAGATCAGAGAAGGACCAGTGTAAGTCGATATCAGGCTATGTGTTCACTTTTAGAAGAGGTGGAACCTAAGGATGAAAGAGTGATAAGCGTGATGCTTCTCGGACTCTATCATAAACCGAATAGCAGCCTCAGAGGCAGCGGAAGTTTTGGTTAGGTTCCGGAATGACCTCTGAACTTGGATATGACTCTTGGTTCACCAAAGGCTATGTACATAGCGGTGCATGGAGAACTGGAAGAAGTCATAAGTTCAAAAAGGTGATGATAACACGTAGAGCCAGTACCACCTGATACGAGTCATCGTCAGTGAGACGACGCAGTAGTCACCAAGATAACTTCAGAGCGGCAACCTAGATTGCTCATTCACATAATACTTCTGGGAAGTATAACTTAAGCACGTGATGAGTATGGGAGTCGGGAGTTTGGAGGAAATGACTAGACCTTAGTACAAGTGGGAGATTGTTGGAGTTGTGTACTTAATGTCTAGATTTAAGCATCGGTAAACTCCCGGTCATAGCATTTAACCTATTTAATTAATAAACAATTATTTGCATTTAATTATTATTAATTAATTATGCAAAATATAGTCCTGGATTTTATACGTTGTAGTTAGTATGGTGTGTCGGGCCCACACAGAAGATCATACTATCGGTCACTCGTATTTAATCGAACAGTTGCTCACGACCTAGATAGACACGGACCAATCTATCGGTATAGTCGTTGTGTGAGAGAGAAAATAATTTATCTTAATTATTTTATCACACTTGTACACTTGGTGTATTGGGCGGATCAGCTTGAGATTTATTGATTAGGATTGCCTTGGATAATCAATTTAAATCTCGGAGTATTTTATTCTTAATCCCTGATATTATTGCGGGTGTGTATATTTAATATTAGAGACTTTGATTTTCCAAAGGAATTAACCGATTTAATTATTGGGTTAATTACCGGTAAAATTGGGTCGCTATATTTTATATATGACATGCCGATAATACTTGAAGGGAAAGTGTATCCCGGAAGGGTTGATAATATCCCCGAGATGAGTTCATAAGGAATTATTGTGTAAACCTCATGAGTGGATTCGTTCCGCACAATAATAAAGGTTGAACGGTACTAGTCTCGGATATAAGATATGAATATTATTTATTGAGCAATAAATAAATTTATTCATGGATATTTAAATCTTAAATACACGGAATAAATAATACTAATCGGAGAAATATTATTTGATATAATATGGAATAATATTGGGAGTGCAATTTTATTTATATAGTGGAAAATAAATAAAATTAATATTGATAAGAATTAATAGATTTGGGTTGGACCCAATTTAATTTTCAATATTGAAGCCCAATATTTATTCTCCTTATGATCCCCTACGTAGCCTATATAAGCACTACATGGTCTTCACTTTTCATAACTAACTAAGAGATTTTTAACCTACGGAAATCTTAAAGTCTTGAGAGTGAGGAAGATCCATAAGAGTTCGATAGCTCGTCGCCCACCCGACGTTCGAACGGAGTGCAAGGAATACGCGGGAAGATCACGAGGTCATCAACAAGATTCGTTTCTCCGTACAACGAATCGAGGTAATAATCGAGAACCCCCTTCTTTGATTATTTGTGCGTTGAATAATTGTGATATATACATGAACGCACGATCCGGGAAAACGACGAACCTCGGGGACGGGGATTCGAGATCCCCGGCGAGGATCGAAGGAGGCGGTCGAACCCTAGGGTTCGGACCGCCGGACGCGCGACGAGAGAGGGAGCCCCGGCTGGACGCCGGGGCACACGATCGAACCTAGGGTTCGATCGTCGGGGATCCGCCGTGGGCTGGTGCCACGGCGGGAGGATCCGCCGGCCCCCTCGTCGGAGGCGCGTGGCGCGGGTACGGGAAACCCTCGGCCGAAGCCGAGGGATGCGATCGATCCTCGGATCGATCGCGGGTCAGCTGCGGGGTGACTCGCAGCGACCCCGTGCGTGCTACGGGTTCACCCGTAGCGGCTCGCACGGGGCTGACCCCGTGCGCTAGGGCAGCGAGTCATCGACTCGTTGCGGGGCTGCTACGAGCAGCCCCGGGGATCGCGCGAGCGATCCCAGCGATCGTCCGAGGACGATCGCGAGCCCCTCGCGGGGGCTCGGCTGGGCGCACGCAGCCTTCGGGCTTCGCTGGGCGTTCGGTCGGGCCCCGGCTCGTGAGGTGGTTCGCGTTCGTGGATCCGACTCGCGGGAGAAAATCGGCTGGGGGCGGGCTGCGTGTCTTCGGGCGCGTAGTCTCCAAAGGTCGGACTCCTGCGGATGAGTCGGGATTCAATCTTCGGTGATCGAGGGTTTTTGATCGGGTTATCGGTTCCGCAATTTTGATAGCCCGGGACATCGAATCCCAGCACTCTCGGGCCTTACTATGCCGCGAAGCCAATCATCCCAGATCGCCGTGTTGATTTCACGACAATCATTGATCAACGTCTTGATCAATTTCTGGATCAAATGAAGCTCCGCAAGGCCGTGTCATATGCCGGAGGTTTCTGTGCCGAGATGGTTCGAGACTTCTACGCAAATTTGCGCCCATGCTTCGCCAATCCGAAGTCTCGAGGATATGGCAAGGTTTATATTCGCCAGAAGATCTACAACTTCTCTCCCACTGCCATCAACGTTTTTCTTGATCGTTATGAGGTTCAATATCCTCTGCAACTCAAGCCTCATCCCACTGCTGTTGCTCGTCGTCTCCTCGGTGGCCAGGGCAATATGACTCCACCCCCAGTATCAAAGATAAGTGCATTCTCCAATTTCCTTTTTACAATTGCAAAATCAAATTGGACTCCAACAACGAACACACACCGTGTTCATGCTGCCACTGCCGAGCTCATCTATGCCCTCGGTGCAAGCAAGCAAGTCAATTTGGGGGAGTTAATTTTTGCAAAGATGTGCAAACAAATTGAAGATCTCAATCCAAGCCATAGCCTCGCCTTTCCTTCTCTGATTTGGGAGCTATGCCAAGATCAAGGGTATCAACCCATTGCCTCTGACAATGTCTGCCGCAGCAGCCCCGATCATTAAGTTCACTCCCAAAGAGCCGAATGATCTGCCTTGGAAGGGTTATCACATGTTCGAGACCAAGGCACCTGCTTCCACTGATCAGCCGCAGGATGAAGCTACTGGTGGTGGTGCCTCTTCCCAGGGCCTGCCTGAAATCTATCTCCAAGCTCGCAAGTTTGCACAGGACTATGCGGCTCAATTATGCAAGGATATGACTTCCCATATGGCTGTTGGTATTGAAAATGCCATTTTCTATTTTCTGGACAACCATTGGATTTCTACACAAAAAGGGGGAGGAGCTGCGCAGAGGCAGAGTCAAGAGCAGGAGAGGCAGACTCAAGAACAGGAAGGGCACGGGGAAGAAGAGAAAGATGAGGATGAAGATGCAGCTGCTGCCGAAGAAGCAAAGAAGTTGGTGGATTATGGAGATGATTCGTCTGATGGGGAACCCGAGTTTTAAATTTTCAAGTTTTAATCATTTTAAGTTTTCTTTATGTTGAACAATTAAGTTTTCTTTTGTTGCTTCTAGTTTGAACAATTTAAATTCTAGTTCTTATTTCCTTTAAAAAAATTGGTGTGTTATCTTTAAACTTGTTTGTTATTCTTTTCTAACTTAGAAGGTATTAACTAAGGGGGAGTTCTTACTCATGCCTAAAGTTAATTCAAACAATGTTTATTCATAAACCTCTAAGTAAGAGAGTTTTCATTGAGGGGGAGTTGTCCTTATACTCTGCCTCATGTTTTGTGAAGAAAGATAAAAAGGGGGAGTTTGTTAGTGTAAATATTGCTAGGCAGAGTAATGCGGCAGAGTTGCTGGGCATAACAATGCCTTAGTCATATTTACATGTTTTCTCCTTTCTTCACATCTTTATATTGTTGTTTTTCACTCATTGTATGTGTGAAATGTGTAAGCATGAGTTCCCAGTAGAATCATGCATGTTTAGGCAATCAAGACATTAGCAGAATCATGCGGCAGGACGAAGACCTTCGGCATGCCGCACGACGAACAAGAGCAGAAGACTCAAGTAGGAGTGATAGGCATAGAGAACCTGAAAATAAAGAGAATTGGAAGGCATTGGCAAGAGGCAAGGCATTCCAGTCAATTGAAGAAGGTTCGCCCTGCCTGAAGAACAGCTAGCTGTGCGGCAGAGACAGAAGCTGGGTCAAAGGCGGTTCCTATCTTCTCTCAACCACTCTAAACCTAGTTTTACTAGGGATTTCGGTTGAGAGCTCCTCCTATAAATACCAGGAGACTTCAGCTCATTCAATAACACTTTTCATCTATCCGAAAACACCTTTTTAATTAAGATCATTAGCTAGTCGGTTTTTGTAGGCAAGATCTTCATTGGAAGTTCCTCGTCCTTTTATCTTCTCATCTGAGATAGTTACGTACGACTTAGTTATGATCTGTAATTTAGTATAGGATAGTGTTAGAAGCTTTATTTCAGTTTTGATTGTTCATCAATCTTCGGATACGATAAACGAGAAGGAATGCCTTCGCATTGCCTTAAGTTTAGTCGATTGTAAATCCAAGATTATTTATTGTAAAAACTCGTATCTTTAATAATATATATTTTAGCCGTAAGGCACATTCGTATGGGTATAATTTAAATACCCATACAAAGATTTAATTCCTTGTGTTATTTATTTCTCGTTTCGTTTGTGTGTGTAAGTTTGTTCGTTCTGCCTAACGTTTATCTTTCCGCTGCATAACTTATACATATATCACATATATATATTAAACTAATAATTTAAGATACACATTAAAACACTTAAATTAATTAAAACGAACAAACTAAATTGTAAGGCTTCGTGGTGCGGCATACTGAAGTAGCGCATCACTCTGCCTTAAGCTTGGCCGCGTATTTTTCTTCGTAAATACTCCTGCCACGCACTTTCACTCTTTCACTGTCCTCTTTTAGAATTAGACAAAAGATGATGGAGATGGACCCACCGAGGTAGATTAATATCGGTTTCCGAACGCTCTGCGTAATTCATATTTTGATATCAAATAAAAATCTTATATACACACATGAAATTATGGTAAGGAAAGCAATTGCATACAATATGTCTAGCCAAGAGAAGCTTGACGAGGAAGCAAAAGTCCATTAGTATCGTTTGCCACCACTGCGAAATCGAAGGATGATCATCATATTTGTGAGGATAAATATGTTTGGGCATTACAATGCCTTAAATGTACCTAGGCAGAAGTTGTTTTGCTAACATATTTATTTGTTTTATTCTTTCTTCACAATTTAAACTGTTGTAATCACTTGTCATATTGGTGATTTGATTTAGCATAGTTCATTAGTTGGAACGTGCTTGAAAAACAATCAACATAGAAGGTTTCTGCCGCAGCACAGCCAGGCAGTGTTATGCCGCAAGCAGTGCAAGGCTTGGACAAGAGGTTGAGTTCAGAGAATCAAGCGAAGCATGATATAAGGGCAAGGGAATGCTGAAGTCCAGATAGTATGGAAGGCAGTGCAGTGTGGCAGTGAATTCCAGAAGAACTTCAGAAGGCATCCTGCGGCAGCAGTCAAAGCAGCCTGCCCTGAAATCTCTCAACCGATTGTTGACCTAGCTTTTCAAGGGAATTAGTTGAAGACTCTCACCTATAAATAGAGGACGTCTACAGCTGCATTCCTTAACAATCTTAAGCACAAGACAACACCTCAGAAACACATTTCCATCAAGGATCGATCATCACGCCTTTAGTGCCGCGACTTCACTTGTGGAGTTCGTCGAGCCATATGTTCTCTCGTCTCTAAGAGAGTTCTTTTGTAGTGCTGATGATCGTGACTTTAGAATAGGTGTTATCCAGTAGCTAGGTTTCATTTGTTGTTGATTGTTCATACTCTTCGGATACGATAAACACCGAGGCATACATGTGTATAGCCTTAGGTAAAATCATTTGTAAATCCAAGAGTATTCCTTTTGTAAAGACTCGTTTCTTTAATAAAGTTTCTGGCCGTAAGGCCGTTTCGTATGTGTATAATTTAAATACACATACAAAGATTTAAATTCGTGTTCTTTACTTTTTCGTACGTGTGTGTGTGTTCGTTCGAAGTGATTTATCTTTATTAATTCCGCTGCTATTCATATACATATATCATATATTATTTTATCACTTAAACAATCTGATTAATCTGGATAAAATACTTAAATCAAGTAAATCACGTAAAACGAACGATTTTTCTGTACAAGGCATCGTGCTGCGGCATACGCTGTTCTGCCGCAGAACACTGCCTTGTCTAGGCAGCGCATTTCACTGCGTTTATTTACTGCCTACGACTTTCAAGTGGTATCAGAGCGGGCACTAGACTTACTTAGTGTTTAAGGTCCGTCTGATCACGCACACTTACAATGGCAGATCCATCTTACATCGTACGAACACCGGTTGTTCTTGACGGTAGTAATTATGGATTTTGGAAAACCCGCATTAAAGCAAGGATCAAATCAATTGATCGCAGTGCGTGGCTATCCGTACTTCGAGGATGGAAACCACCTCAGGAGGAAATCCCTGAAGGCGGCAAGCTTGAAAAAGCTCCGGAGAAGTGGTCTATCGAAGAGACTGCCGCAGCTACTGCCAACGATAGGGCAAGGTGTGCCATCCTTGAATCCATCGATTGCAATATGTACAGAATTGTCAAACAATGTACTACTGCCAAACAAGTGTGGGATTTGCTGGCTCTTCATTGTGAAGGTAACAACACAGTGAAGAAAACCAAGGTCCGTATGCTTATGTCTCGTTTCGAGAACTTGCGTATGAATGAGGACGAGACTTGCCTTCAGTACTTTGGAGAATTAATGTCCATTGTTACTGAATGTGCTGACCTTGGTTCACCCATTAGCAATCCGGCAGTGTGTAGTAAGATAATGCGATCGATGAGCAAAAAGTTCCTGCCGAAGGTCACTGCCATAGAAGACAGTTCCATGTCAGAGGAGGACTATGTGTCATTGATGGCGATCTTCAAGAACTATGAACTGAACCATGAAGATCGTGAAACTCACGGGAAATCACGTCCACGAAGCGACGAGAGGAACATTGCCTACACCGTGGCAGAGCCCGACGGCAGAGAACGAGGCAATAGTTCTCAAGGCAGCAGTCCCACCTCTACCAATGACTTGACCGATGAAGAGATCTACGAGCTACTTGGATCTGATGGTGGAGATGACCAGTTTGCATTCCTCGCCCGGAAAATGGATGTTGTACTTGTTCGCTCGCTGAAGAAGCCGTACGATCCCCGACGACGGAAGTTTCCGGCAAGGTCACCACAAACTCAAGATCGACGACTTGTGATCCGCCAACCAAGCACGGGATCCACCTCAAGTTCAAGTCCAAATTCAAAGGACTGGTCGAGGATCAAGTGCCACGTATGTCAAGGGATTGGACACTTCTCAACCGAATGCCCTTCAAAAGATCGAGGCATTGGAATTTTGAATTCCATGGTTGCGCAAGAAGATATAGAACAATATTGCCTCGAAGGCACAACCCTATCTGACGATGAAGATGACAGTCCATCCAATGTGAATGCACGACGGCATGTTGCATTCTTTGCCTCTGCCGCAGAAACGACAGAAAGCCCTGCCGCAGAGAACTGCCTGTGCCTCACTGCCTCAGTCAATGGCTATGAAACCGAAGAGGAGACCATTCCCATTGATATTTTCATCGAGCTCAAAGAAAGTTTCGATGAGCTACGCATGAAATTTGCCCGGCAGACCAAGATGATGAAGATGCTTACATCAACCAAAGCCGGATATGAAGAAGAAGTGAAGAAGCAGGCCATGGCAATTGAACAAATGCTCGTAGAAAGGAACACCTTTGAAGAACGATTGAAGAAGCTAGATGTTCAGCTCACTAGAAAAGATTTAGAGGCCGAAAAACTAAAAATTGATTTTAATCGTGTAAATGAAAAACTCGAAGTTGCAAACAATACTTTTGTAAAACTGAACACGGCAACAACAAAATTAGATGCAATAATGAGTATTTCACATGTTGAACGGGAAGGCCTCGGACATCAAAAAGTTGTAGATGCCGTTTTTCCCAAGAAAAATTCAATGGACATGGCATTTGTGAAGGCATCAAATGACGATTCAAACGCTGCCGCACAATCCTCAACTCCAAAAAGGGATGAACAAACCGAAGGCAAGGCCACTGCCCCAGCAAAAGACTGCCGCAGAAGGCCGAAGCAAAGGCAGGCACCATCAGGCAGGATGAAGACAAGGAAGCCCCTGCCTAAGCAACATTTTAAATCAAAGAGACGATATGTTTGCCACTATTGCCTGGTACCTGGTCACATTCGACCCTTTTGTTGGAGACGCGAAGAGGATCAAGCAAGAGGACATTACTTTCACTCCAACACTGGACCACGGCATCCCAAATACTTCTCGCATTATCTGTCTTCACGACATTTTTTCAAAAAGAAGGCCACAATTATACGCAAATGGGTGCCCAAAACTAAATCCTCCACTAATCATTGTTTTACAGATCTCTCCAATGACTCCTCTGCCGCATCAAATGCCATCCAAAGTGCTGAAACATGCAATATTATCTTCACTGCCCTCAAAGCTACCAAAGATGATAAGTGGTACTTCGATAGCGGATGCTCGCGGCACATGACCGGAAATAGTGATCACCTCATCAACTACAAAGTTTTTCACGGAGGAGAGGTCACATTTGGAGGAGGGTCCAGTGGTTCAATAATTGGCCGAGGCACATTAAATGTGAAAGGGCTGCCGAAGCTACAACAAGTGCTTCATGTTGAAGGCCTCATCACGAATCTCATAAGCATAAGTCAACTATGCGATGAAGGCATGAATGTAAAGTTTACTCACCAAATGTGTGAAGTGTTTGATAGTGCAGGGAACCCACTCATTCAGGGGGAGCGTTCCAAGGCAAACAACTGCTACTCCATTGGAGAAACATGCCTCACTGCACAAGTCAAAGATGACATTGACCTATGGCATCAAAAACTTGGACACACAAGTCTTGGGAATTTAGAGCGTCTAATCAAGCTAAATGCTGTTCGTGGACTTCCAGCTCTCCCAAAAATCCAAAAGACAACATGTGGATATTGCAAACAAGGAAAAATGACTCGTACAAGTCATCCAGCAATACCTGCCGCAGGACAGTCTGATGCCTCTGCCGCAGGACCTGCCAACTCCAAGGCAGAACTGTATCAAAAGCAAACCAAATGCTTTGATATCCTCCACATGGATTTAATGGGACCAATAGAGACGAGGAGCCACTCTGGAAAACGCTACGTACTTGTCGTAGTGGATGATTTCTCAAGATATTCTTGGGTGCGTTTTCTCCAAGACAAGAGTGAGACATTTGATGAGGTGTCCAAGCTAATCAGGTGGATAAAGACCAACCATGAAGCCTCAGTAAAGAGAATAAGAAGTGACCATGGCACCGAGTTTGAAAACCAACGGCTTTCTCGTTTTTGTGACGCGCATGGCATTGCCCAAGAATTTTCTGCCCCCATAACACCACAACAAAACGGCGTGGCTGAACGGAAGAACCGAACCCTCAAGGAAATGGCGTGTACCATGCTGATCGCCAAGGGCCTAAGCAAGCAATTTTGGGCAGAAGCATTCAATGCCGCATGCCATATCCTGAACCGCATCAGCATACGATCAGGAACATCAAAGACGGCCTACGAAATTCTGAACAATAGAAAGCCTAATTTGAAATACTTTCATGTTTTTGGCTCTGTTTGTTATGTTTTAAATGATAGGGAACCTAGATCGAAACTTGATCCAAAATCCCTTAAAGGATTATTTGTTGGATACTCTAGGAATAGTCATGCCTATCGTATTTTTATCATACAAACTAGAACCATCATTGAATCTGTGAATGTTAATTTTGATGATCTTAGTCGACTTAGGAAACCTAAAGAAGAAGATGTGAAAGGTTTGCTCGAGCCTGCCGCAGTAGCAGAAGTTGAAGGCAGTATCACACCTGCGCAACCTACTGCCGCACCGACTGGCTCGAATGATGATGCTCAACCTTCGACAGCATCTCCTGAGCAATCAAACGATGATAGCACCCCACATCAATCAGATTCATCAGATGGTGAAGAGGAATCAAACCAACGACGAAGGGATCCCCCAAGGCATGTTGTCCGAAACCACCCTTCAAGTCAAATGTTGGCCAGACGCATGAGAGTTCATCCGTATATCAACTACCGCAACATGACCAAGAACATAAGCATGTCTGCCACATGCGTTGAAATAGGCATTACCTCGTATCTCTCAACGATCGAACCGAAGAATGCCAAAGAAGCATTGACCGACGAATTTTGGTTTATGGCAATGCAAGAAGAGATGAACGAGTTTGAAAGAAACAAAGTTTGGAAGCTCATTCCTCGTCCCCAAAACAAGAATATCATCGGGACAAAGTGGATATTTAAGAATAAGTCGAATGAGCATGGACAGGTTGTACGCAACAAGGCAAGGCTGGTGGCGCAAGGCTATACGCAAGTTGAAGGCATCGATTTCGATGAAACTTTTGCCCCCGTAGCACGCATGGAGTCCATTCGTCTACTCATTGCCATTGCATGCCACCTCAACATCACCTTACATCAAATGGATGTGAAGGCAGCATTCCTCAACGGCATACTTGAAGAGGAGGCATACGTTGCACAACCAAAGGGTTTCGAAGATCCAAAACATCCTGACCATGTGTATCAACTGCACAAGGCATTGTACGGCCTAAAACAAGCTCCTAGAGCTTGGTATGGCTGCCTAACTGATTTTCTACTCAGTTTTGGATTCACCCGAGGCACTGCCGACAAGACCCTGTTTGTTAAATTCAACTCTTCCAAAATTTTAATAGCTCAAATCTATGTAGATGATATTGTTTTTGGATCCACATGTGAGAACATGCTTAAGGCATTTACCTCTGCCATGGCATCAAAATTTGAGATGAGCATGGTAGGAGAACTAACTCATTTTTTAGGGCTCCATATCAAGCAATCATCAACTGGAACTTTCATCTCACAAGCTTCATATGCTAAGAATCTCATCAAAAGATTCCAACTTGAAGGATCAAAGCCCATGAAAACACCTATGGGCTCAACGGACAAAATCTCCCGAGGCACTGATACTGCCGCAGTGGATCAGACACTCTACCGATCCATGATAGGGAGTTTGCTTTATCTTACGGCAACTAGACCAGATATCATGTATAGCGTTTGTTTATGTGCCAGGTTTCAAGCTGATCCAAGGGAAGAACACTTGAAGGCAGTCAAACGCATCATACGCTACGTTGCCGCATCAGTTGAGTTAGGCATTTGGTATACCAAAGATACCACCACCGATTTAGTCGGATTTTCAGATGCCGACTGGGCAGGAGACACGGAGGAACGCAAGAGTACAAGCGGAGGATGTTGCTTTCTTGGAAACAACATCATTTCATGGCATAGCCGCAAGCAAAACTGCATTTCTCTATCCACTGCCGAATCAGAATATATTGCCGCAGGGAGTTGCTGTACCCAACTGATTTGGTTGAAGCACATGCTTGATGACTACCACCTGGATAGCAATGTTCTTACACTCTACTGCGACAATACGAGTGCCATAAATATCAGTCATAATCCAGTGCAGCACTCAAGAACCAAACACATCAGCATAAGGCATCATTTCATACGAGACTTGGTGGAAAAACGCCTTTTAAGGATTGATCACATCCCAACAGAGAAGCAAATAGCTGACATCTTCACCAAGCCATTGGACTCAGAACGGTTCATTGCTCTAAGAAATTCTTTGTGCATGTGCACCATGCCTTAGATGCTGATCTGCATCATGCTGCCGCATTGTCATGCCTACTGAACCTCTGCCACAGCATTCTACCTTAATCAATTTATGAGATTAAAATTTTCCGAAGGAAGAGAAAATACCCAAACCACGTTAGGCAACATGGTCAAACCCATATACATGTAATTAATACTCAATGGGTTGAGATACTATGTACTAGGTGAACTAAGTATTTAATAATTTCATTTTTGACATGGCATTATGCCCAAGTAGAGTCTAAGTACTTATGATGCAGCATGATGTTCCATTAGGATTAGATAGTTGTTACTCTTTTCCTAATTTTGCTTTGTAAGCTTTGATGTTTCACACCACAAAAAAAAAAAAAAAATACATATGAAAAATAGAAAAAGAAAATATTCTAAAAACAGAAAAAGAATATATTAAAAAAAAAAAAAAAAAAGGATTTTTGTGTTTCATTTTCTGGCAACGACCTGCCGCAGAGCAATGCCCCACTTGACCGTTGGGCAGCACTCGAGTGTGCGGCAGGCGACGGTTCAACTTCAGAAAAGTAACCGTTGCCCATCC
Source organism: Euphrasia confusa (assembly GCA_954870475.1). NCBI lineage: Eukaryota > Viridiplantae > Streptophyta > Magnoliopsida > Lamiales > Orobanchaceae > Euphrasia > Euphrasia confusa. Next base: position 27,468,483 of record OX940968.1, on the reverse strand, counting down.
CATCAACTGCCATACGTTTTTCACTCCACATAAAACTCTTTCAAGTTTTATTTTTTTCTTATTTACTGAAATTCAAAAGTCCTAATCCTATTCCAACTCTATCTTCTCCATCTATATCGATCAAAAGAGAGTTTGAAATTTCAGAAATTCTAAATCCCTAATTTTTCTCACAACGCACAAGTATAAATTATCCATCTATTGCGTCGATTGTGGTTGTGCTCTGTTTTTTTTCTTGAACCCTAATTTCTTTTTCTCCTCACGAAACTTCAAATCAATGGCTGGAACATCTCCGATTCCTAATCCGTTCACCCGCTACTTCGAGGACCCTCGATTTTTGGAGCTGGTCAGGGAGATTCGCCCCAACGCAACGATGGATGATCTTCAGGATGTTGAGTCGATGCAAGTCATCACTCGTCTCAAGGCTCTCGATGCCGCCGCCGCCGCTGCCGCCGCGTCGCAACTGCCATCGTTCTCTCCAGACTCGACGCCGCTAACTGACGTCGGTGATGGTTCAGGTAAGGTTTCGCCCATGAACATCTCCCCGGATCATGATGCAGGGGGAGAAACTGCCGCAGAAGAAGGACTTGCCGCAGAGGATGAGCCTATTCCCCTACAGATCATACTCCCTGGTTTCAGCAACTCTGAGCCATCCCAGACTCCTCGATCACCGGTGGTTGTCTCTGGGATCGACAATGTGCTTGATTACGAGGCTGCCCAGAATGAAAGATCCCTCAACACTTCTGATTTTAAGGGCCTTTACACTCCTGAGCCCTCTGCTACTGCCGCATCATCTGCCATTCCACAGGCAGACACTGAAGTGCAGCAGCAAGGCAAGAGCATGCCTTACAACAGGAGGGATGATGCTGATGATTTTGACTACAGCGAGCTCTACGACAACTACCCTTCTCAGAAAAAGACCAAGGATCGCAAGCCGACCCCTTACCCTTCTGCAAATCCACCCTCTGACGAGGAAGATTCCGGCCACTCCAGCCAGCAGCAGCATGATGCCGCAGATGGCTCTGAAACAGAATCTGACCCACTGCTGCAGGATCTTGCCTCAAGGAAGCGCAAGAAGAAGCAGGTGCCCCTTCCTCCTCGCCGGCCGTCCACCAGATCCGCCACTGCCAAAGGCAAAGGCCCGGCTCTGCTCCCTACCTCAATGGAAAATCCCATTGATGTTGAGACCACCGCCGCCAAGAAGTCCCGCAAGGGAAAGAGTGTTGCTGTCGCTTCAAAAACTGACAGCTCACACAGTGGTGATGCCGCAGCACAACCCGCTGCGAAGAAAGGTGGCAAGGCACCAAAAATTGATGCCCCCAAGGAGGACTCGGATTCTGACATGAAATCCGGGAAGGGTTATTCGAGGCGATTCTGGTCGGAACGTCGTTCAGTGATTGGGCCCCAGTTCTACTCCAACAAGCCTATCCAACCGGACCGTGGTGGTGACTTGTCAACCTGTGCCAAACACAAAGTTGACAGGTTTTTGAAGAAGATGAAGTTGGTCAAGGCAGTATCCTACGCAGCACCCTACTGCGAGGATTTGGTGCGTGATTTTTATGCTAACTTGCGTCCCTGCTTTGGTGATGATGGATCCAGAGGCTATGGCAAGGTATACATGCGTGAGAAGATCTTTAACTTCACCCCTGCCGCAATTAATGCCTTCTTGGAGCGCTCTGATGTCGAGTATCCTGCCGCAATTGCTGACCCCACCATTGCCGCAGTGTCTCACCGCTTGACCAGATCACCACCCGATGCTGCCAACAACATTCCATGCTCAAAACTCTCTTCTTTTATTACTTTTTGTTCACTGTTGCCAGGCACAACTGGATTCCCACTACGAATGTGCATTTCGTGCACACCCAAATGGGGGAAGTCTTGTTTCACCTTGGTGCAGGTAGGCAGGTGAACTTGGGAGAGCTCATTTTTGAGAAGATAGCATCACAGGCAGAGAACATTACCCAGACGCAGAGCCTTGCGTTCCCATCACTGATCTGGGAAATGTTGAAGATCCAAGGGCTCCCACACAATAGTGCTGATCTCCTGACCTCCGTACCGCAACCTTACAAGTTGTCTGTTCGGGAGTACAATGATCTGCCCTGGACTGGTTTTCATGCCACTGCCGCAGTGCCTCCCACTCCAGCACAAAAGAAGACATCCAAGCTGCCGCAAACTGCTGCCCCAAGCTCATCTGCCCCACAGCCTAATATTCATGCTCGTGTCCAGGCATTTGCAGAACAAACTGCTGCAAGTCATATGGTCATTATGCAGGATTACATGGCCAAGGCACTTGTGGATGCTATCACTTTCTTCCTTGAAGAAGAGGGCATTTCTCCACAAAAAGGGGGAGTACCAGCAGCCGAGGCTAAAGTGGCAAGGAGCACTGTTTTGAAGATGTTGAAGAAGCGCATTGATGAGGACATCAAGGAGGTTGAAGCTGAAGAAGCTGCAGAGATGGAAGCTGCCGCAGCAGAGAAGGCTGCCGCAGACACTGCAGCAGAGATTGATGGTGAAGAGCGTGGATCGTCCCCTGAGCACGATGATTGAAGAACCTGAAGGATTGCAGTTCTGAAGACCCGAAGAAAAATTATTTCTTCTTTTGCTTTAAGTTTTTATTCACTCTGAACACTTTTTATATTTCTGTTATTTGGTTTTTGAACAATTTGGTTTAAATTTTTATTTGGTTTGAACAATGTTTAATTTAAGTATTTATTTCCTTTAGAAAAAATTGGTGTGTTATTTAAAGGCTTACTTAGTTTAACTTGTTTTTGTTCTATTAGTTAGGTATCAAATAAATGTTTTTGTTCTACTTAGGAAGTATCAACTAAGGGGGAGTTTCATTGCCTTAGTTGTTTGTCAAGATAAATGTCATATACTTCTAAGTCAGATGTATTTCATTGAGGGGGAGTGCTCATTGCGCTGCTGCCTCATGGTTTTGTGAAGAAAGATAAAAAGGGGGAGTTTGTAAGGATAAATATGTTTGGGCATTACAATGCCTTAAATGTACCTAGGCAGAAGTTGTTTTGCTAACATATTTATTTGTTTTATTCTTTCTTCACAATTTAAACTGTTGTAATCACTTGTCATATTGGTGATTTGATTTAGCATAGTTCATTAGTTGGAACGTGCTTGAAAAACAATCAACATAGAAGGTTTCTGCCGCAGCACAGCCAGGCAGTGTTATGCCGCAAGCAGTGCAAGGCTTGGACAAGAGGTTGAGTTCAGAGAATCAAGCGAAGCATGATATAAGGGCAAGGGAATGCTGAAGTCCAGATAGTATGGAAGGCAGTGCAGTGTGGCAGTGAATTCCAGAAGAACTTCAGAAGGCATCCTGCGGCAGCAGTCAAAGCAGCCTGCCCTGAAATCTCTCAACCGATTGTTGACCTAGCTTTTCAAGGGAATTAGTTGAAGACTCTCACCTATAAATAGAGGATGTCTACAGCTGCATTCCTTAACAATCTTAAGCACAAGACAACACCTCAGAAACACATTTCCATCAAGGATCGATCATCACGCCTTTAGTGCCGCGACTTCACTTGTGGAGTTCGTCGAGCCATATGTTCTCTCGTCTCTAAGAGAGTTCTTTTGTAGTGCTGATGATCGTGACTTTAGAATAGGTGTTATCCAGTAGCTAGGTTTCATTTGTTGTTGATTGTTCATACTCTTCGGATACGATAAACACCGAGGCATACATGTGTATAGCCTTAGGTAAAATCATTTGTAAATCCAAGAGTATTCCTTTTGTAAAGACTCGTTTCTTTAATAAAGTTTCTGGCCGTAAGGCCGTTTCGTATGTGTATAATTTAAATACACATACAAAGATTTAAATTCGTGTTCTTTACTTTTTCGTACGTGTGTGTGTGTTCGTTCGAAGTGATTTATCTTTATTAATTCCGCTGCTATTCATATACATATATCATATATTATTTTATCACTTAAACAATCTGATTAATCTGGATAAAATACTTAAATCAAGTAAATCACGTAAAACGAACGATTTTTCTGTACAAGGCATCGTGCTGCGGCATACGCTGTTCTGCCGCAGAACACTGCCTTGTCTAGGCAGCGCATTTCACTGCGTTTATTTACTGCCTACGACTTTCAATATTATAAAGAACATATAAGTAAATTCCAAACAATGTTTAGTGTGATTGTCGTAAAAACGAGAGAGAAAGAATAAATGAGTGCACCTAGTAGCTATTATTGTTTTTTTTTCACAAATTCTTCTTGTCATAACAAAGGAACGAGTGGGAATGGAAGAAAAAAGACATGTATTTTTTTAGAAAAAATAGTGTTTATTTTAATTGTTAGAAAGATCTTGACCGTTTGTGAAATCAATGGTTATAATTGATTTATTAGGAAAGATGGAAATAAATTATTAGGAGAAAATCCTGATTTGATTCGATTCTGTATTGAGATGAAGTGTGGGGTATAGTTGTTGCGCATTATTAAAAAAAATTAGGAAAAGAAATTATTATGAAAGAATTCTGATTCTATTGGGATGAGGAGTAGGGTATAGTTGTCGTATAAATGATACATACATCTCATTTAAATGGTACATACATCCCATTTAATAAAAAAAATTCAACTTAAAATTTTAATTTAGCGTTAATTCCTATTAATAGTAAATAAAAAAAACTAATAAAAAAACTTTATTGGATAAAAAAATATAAATTTAAAACGCTTATTTAATCTCTAAATAATAAAAAAATCATTTTTTATTTTATATTAATATTATTTATATTCATTATAAAATTAAATATACATCACATTAATAAATTAATCTTCATTTACTAAATTTCATCTTCATCATTTTACATTAAATCTATATCAATAATCTTATATTTATTCAATAAAATTAAATATTCATCACGTAAAGAATGAAATCTTATCAATCTCATTACCATATATTTATCAAATCTTCATCACATAATCAAAATTTTATCATTAATACATATCGATCACATAATCAAATCTTTATCATTTAATACAACAATCTTCATTCATCTTGTACATAAATCTTCATTATCGTACAATTTTCAACCGTGAAAAAAATACACCATAAAAAATATTATGAAAAAAAACTAATACAACAATCAAATCTTCATCAGTAATATAACAATCTTCAGTATATAATATCTTCATACAATTTTCAACATGAAAAAAAAATATAAAAAATAATTCTTATATTATGCAAAAAAATATTATGCAAAAAAATAAATTAAATAAATAAATTATTTTTTATATTATTGAAAAAATAATTTTTATATTACGCAAAAAAATATTACGAAAAAAAATATTATGCAAACAAATAAATTGAATAAATATATTAATTTTTATATTACGCAAAAAAAATATCAAAATAAAGGAAGAAAATAAGGAAAAGAAATATAATAGAAAAAAGTCAAATAAATAAATAAATTTATATTTATATTTATATGTTAATCAACATGATGTACCATGCTTTGTACTCATAGTTATCCGATATAAATTACTGGAAAACACTGTCACTGGATTTTAACATTAGTATTATTGTTGAGGAAAACACGTGTCACTAAATTTTACACTCATCTTATTTTTAATTGACTGATTTTACGCTCATATGGTCTCTCATTGATTGATAAGTTGCTCAGTTTTTAGCATTTTTTTTATCTCAAAATATCATGTCCAACTATGTAAACAAAAAAACAATGATAAATTACTAAAAAATGAAAATTAGAATTTCCTTGAATCTAAATATACCTAAAATCTAAAAAATGATCATACATACTTATTGAATATGAACCGTTATTATTAAATTAATTTAACATTTAATTAATTTGTAGTATAAAAAACTGCTTATTTGAAAATAATTTATTACTATTTTCATTATTTATTGTTAAAATATTTTATTATTTTTTACATTATTTATTGTTAATTTAAAGAAACATTAATACTTAAAAGACAAAACAAAAACACTGTGTAAAAAAAAGGATCATGCTAAACAGGCCCCATGGACAGAATTCCCTTAAAAAATTGTTTAAAAATTATTAAATTATTTTTATTGTTATTTTGTCATATATTATAATTAAATACACTATATTAAACATATATTGCACAAAAAAAATAAAAAATAAAAATGTTTAGATAAAGATAATAAATATTGGTAATATTAGGCTATGGGGCAGATTGCTTTTTAATATTATTTCGAACACCTATATTTTTTTCACCTCATTTTTAGGGATCGTATATTTTTAACTTTTTTATTTATTAGGGAATTTGTATTTTTTAAATACTAAGTAAGGGCATTTTTTAAAATGTATAAAGTCGTAAATATCCCTACACCTTAACATATTAATTTATTTACTATATACATATATAAATATATTTGCGTAAGAATATAAATATATTTGTTTTTACTATATACATATATAAATATATTTGCGTAAGAATATAAATATATTTGCGCAAGAATCAGTAAATTATATATATAAATATATTTGCATAAAAATATTTTATATAAATATATTTGCGCGTAAAATATATTTGCGCAACATTATTTATATATATATATATATATATATATATATATATATATATATATATATGAATAGATATCTATTATAGATTTACCACATACACTAATATCTATTATAGATATGTCATAAATATGTCATATGTATAGATATCTATCATAGATGTATACATATCTATCATAGATATAGATGTCATATAAATAGATATAAGCAACCTTTTTAAATAGTCTAAATCCAAATTCAACTAAAATTTTCTCAAATTGATTAAAATGCAAAATGTTCATGTTTATATGGACCTGTTAATATTTCATGTTTAGATATGTATTTCATGTTTAGATATTTAACATACCTAATTCTAACAAATATGCAAATATGGACTTGTTAATATTTCATGTTTAGATATGTATTTCATGTTTAGATATGTTATAATACTAGGTGTCTAGCGTAGTTGTTTAAAATCTCAGCGGATGATATTAGATATGTAGTTATATTAATTACTAATATACTTGAAAAGGTTAATAATGGAACAATGCCCCATATCAAAATTAGGAAAAAATATAGGTACTGATTATAATTCTACTCTTAGAGATGCCCCGGTCCATGATTTCCCCATAAATATTTTTATATTTATACTAAAATAATCAATTGATTAAAAAATATTATTATAATATATAAATATGAAAGATAAAAAATTTATTTTAATAGATTTATTAAGCTAATTATATTTATTATCATATAAAAATAAAAAATAAAAAATTTAATAAAGTTGGGCAGTTCTGCCCATGGGCAGAATCTGCCCACAAAAAAATCAATTCTAATATTTTGACTAAACGCTAATACTTTAATGAGAGACAAAATGCTAATATTTTTAGAGCGAGAGATAAAAAACTGATGAAAAAACTGACACCAGACAAAACGCTAATTCTTTTAGAGCAAAAGACAAAAAACTGACATCAACAGACAAAACGATAATCCATTTAGTAAGAGAGACAAAAAACTGACATCAACAGAAAGAGTGACTGAAACTTTAGATAGAAACATTGATGAAACTTTTGTGTTGTGTGTTCATTGAGTAGATTTTGTAAATCAGTTTGTTATTCCTCAACTATTGATATTAATTGGTAGATTTTATAAATAAGTTTGAGAAACTAAAATATACTTTATTTTAAAATAATGTATTTCAATTTGCTATTGGTCAAAACTACTAATATATTGACGGAGCATTGCGTAAATTTTGTAAATTAGTTTGCTATTGGTTGAAACTATTGATATTAATTGCGTAGATTTTGTAAATTAGTTTGAGAAACTAAAATATACTGTGTTTCAAAATAATGTATTTCAATTTGCTATTGGTCGAAACTACTAATATATTATGTATTATTAAACAAATTTTATTTTATTTTAAATAAATTTTTATTTTAGAAATTTAAATAAATTTATTTATTTATTAATGATGAAATTATACCGTACTCACTTTGTCTTGTTACTTGTCCTTAATCATATTTTTGTTTGAGTTGACCCTCTATCCATTGCTTACACCCTATTTGAAAATACTAATTCACTTTTTATTTTAAAAAAAAATATTAACATATATTAAATATTATTACTATCACTTATTTACTTTGCTAATTTAAAATTATATTTTTTTTTATTTTCAATTTTTTTATAAAAATCAATAAAACATTTATTTTAATAAAACCTAAAAATAAAAAATATACATCTTGGGTCTCAAAGTTGTGGTGACACCTCTTTTATAATTAACAATGAAAATATAACAACTAATATGTGACAGAGAGAGAATAATAAATAAAAAGAAAAATTAATTAATTGGACCACGCGTGATTTGAAGAATTTGTAATGGGAAATGAACTACTTCTACTTCTTATGGCATAATTTCCTTCTGTTCGAATTTTTCATTGAAAATTTTCAGTCTAGCACCACCTTACAGGAGTGAAACAAATTTCAATACAAACACTCATAGTCAATGATGCATCTATAATAATCAACAAATGACAATATAAATGAAAACACGTGTTGTATGTCAAATAAACAAATGACAATATAAATGAAAATACGTGTCACACACTATCATATCTGTCATGCTTCCCAAATTCATTTCTTAGTACATAAAAACACGTCATTGATTTGAGTTTAATACACGTTAGAATTTGTTTTTTTTTTAATTTAAATATGGTTTTTTTGTTTTCCAACTTTTTTCATTTAGATTTATAACAGATTAGCATAGAATAATAATTAAATGATTAAAATTAGAGGTGTAAGTAAAATGAGTTACTCCGGGTCTGAAATAAGTAGTCTGTAGTAGAGTGGGTGGTGAGATTAGGGCTTAGGGTTACAATTTCGTTTAATCCTTTTCTTCAATCGAACACCGGGCCGGAGAGAGATGTGTTGGCGGTGGGATTCGGTGAGTGATGGTTGAGATCGATCTGCAGATGGCGTTACAATTAAGAGGGGGAGCAGGTAGGGTTTCACTAGTTGACGGCGGAGACGGCGACGTCGGTGGTAAAGCTTGGTCTTCGGAGGAGTTCAGTGGCCAGACCTTGTCCCCTAGTATCGTGGTGGCGGTGTACCGGGTACCAAGCCGGAGGATTCTCCGGTTGGGGACGGAGACGGCGGCGGTTGGAACTTCTGGAGGTGGTCCAGTTGATCCGAAGTTCCAGGCGGCATCGGATTCATCGTGGCGGCGGTAGTTTCATTTTCCGGGAATTTCAGGCAAGGGTTTGGCTTTGGAAGGAGGCGTCTAAACTTGGGCCACCTCACACACTCGGAAATGGTTGATTTATGAGACTACGTTATCTTGCTGGAGGTGGATTTGTACCACACAATATCGCTTGAATCGAGCTGTTGAATTCGGCTCCTCGCAAAGGTAATGATGTAGTATAATTTTCCCAAGTCGTATGGTTTCGTACATAAAAGTTAAAACTCATAGTATTGCGCCTACGGGTTGACGCCAAAACTCGTTAAACAAAGCTAACGAAATTAAACAGAGAAACTCCAGAGAGGCACGTCATCAACCAGTTGAGAGTCATCGGAGGTGGAGGTGTAGTGAGGACGAGGTATCATCAAGCCGTCAGCCATATCATCCATCAACATCCTCTCCTCATCATCCAGCCATTCGAAATCAGCCATATCTTCCTCCTCATCCAACCATTCGAAATCAGCCGTGGGGGGTAGTGCATCTTCCTCTTCCTCGTCGTCCTCGTCCTCTTCCTGAACCTGGGTGGGGTCCATCTCCATCGTCTTTGGACGGAAGGCCTCGGCCGCCAGACGGGCTGCCTTCTTAATATCGATGGGATCCATGGAAGTTGGGATAGGAAGCAGCCACAAGGAGTCCTCGAAGTTGAGGCAAGCCTTGGGGCCCAACAGGGCGATGGCCCCCACGTCGTGAGCCCTTGCCGCCATCTCCGTGGTGTCATAAGACCCAAGCCAGATCCTGCCTTTCTTGTTGTCAGGCAGCCTCAACTCGCACACCCATTTCTTGTCATTGTTACGGCAGCGGATGCCGCGTAACACAGGGTGCCTCGTCTCGTGGAACTTCTTTCGGCCGGAACGCTTCTTCGGATTATTGATGGCTAAGTTGACACGAACTCCATCCGTCGTTTTTGCTGGTATATCTTTGCTTAAGCTTGTGGACATCTTTGTTATTATTGACAAGTGAGTGAGTGTGTGTGAGTTAAGAATTGGATGTGAAATGAAGTTGTATATTTATAGTTTTGGATTACAAACTCCAAAACACGGTATTGGAATAGGTGTGAGGTATAGTTGCCGCGCTTTCAGGTTAATTTTTACTTCTGAAAAAAAAAGGTGTGAGGTATAGTTGCCGCGCTTTCAGGTTAATTTTTACTTCTGAAAAAAAAAACGCGCTTGTGAGATTATGTTTTATTAATATAATAAATATTTAATGAAGATAAAAATAGTTTATTAGTTTTATTTGTAGTTATTTTTATTTACTTTAAAATTCATATTTTAATTTGAATGAAATAATGTGTGTTCGTTAGGTTTACTCGACCGTTTTATTTTATTATATTTTTTAAAGATAATTTTAAAAAAGTCATTTTATTTTACCATTTAGTTAAGATATTTTTTACTTTTCGTATTTTATGACAATAACACGGGTGCCTCGTCTCATGGAACTTCTTACGATCGGCATGCTTCTTCGGATTATTGATGGCTAAGTTGACATGGACGGGTTCGATACGAACTACATTAATCGTCTTTGGTGGTATATCTTTGCTTAAGCTTGTGAACATCTTTGTTATTGAGAAGTGAGTGTGAGAGTAAAGAATTGAAAGCGTAATGTAGATACATTTATAGTTTTGGATTACAAAATAAAAACACAATATTGAGATGAGGTGTGGGATATAGTTGTTCGCGATTTCAAGATTATTTTTTAGCTAATGAAAAAATAAGTTTTGGATTACAAAATAAAAACACAATATTGGGATGAGGTGTGGGGTATAGTTGACTGCGATTTCAAGATTATTTTTTAACTAATGAAAAAAACCGGCTTTCCAGATTAATTTTTACTTGACAAAATAAAATACGCTTTCAAAATTAATTTTTAACTGATAAAAAAAACGCGCATTCAAGATTAATTTTTACTTGATAAAAAAATGTACTTTCAAGATTAATTTTTACTGTTGAAAAAAACATGTTATTGGATTTTACCCTCATCTCATTTCTCGTTGATTGATGATCTGTCCTCGTTTTCAGTAATATTTTAATATATATTTTTGTGCGCTTTCAGTATTCTTTTAATATATACTTCAGGAAATACTACTATATATTTACTCTTATCTATCTCTTTCCGTATGTGAACTTCACAATTATTTTTTAAAAAGTACAATTCTTATACAAATTAAACAAAATAAATGCTGATCATAGTCGAACACTCAACAAATGCTTATCATAGTCGAACACCATCAAATGCTTATTATAGTCGAACACTAAAAAAATAACACTCAACAAATGTTGATCATAGTCGAACACTCAACAAATGCTGATCATAGTCTAACAATCAACAAATATGTGATAATAAAAATAAACAAAGAAGAACAAAGATGAATATTAAACACAATTTTTTTTGTTTTTATGTCTCGAATGTGTTAGAAGGTATCTGTAATCAAAATAGTCGTTTATAATACGACTCAAAGGAGGATTGAAAAAACATGCAAATATAGAATTTGATCTTGGACCAAATCATTTCATAATTAAAAGTGTTTGATAATGAAACATTGTTAGGTGAAATTGAACAAGAAATGATGAGAACAAAATCTAAATTCAAAACAAATCTGTTGAAAAACCTATCTAAACATTAAAATAAACAAAATCTAAATTCAAAACAAATCTGTTGTAAAACTAATCTAAACATTAAAATAAACAAAAATTGTATTTATTATTTCTAAACAAGGGAGTAGTCTTCAATTCGAAAATCTACAACTAAACCGTTCATAAAAAAAGGGTATTTGAAAAATGACACCTTTCTAACAAGGGCTTTAGTGGTATGCAAAAAAGAACAAAAAAAAAAACATGAATCTAAAACATAGTATGAACAGTACTCTAAACAGAGCCAACTACCCATTTTCAGCACTAAGCACAAACCCCTGTGTTCAGGTTAACCATCTGGCCTCTCCTAGAAGAAAACACTGTCTCGTAACCCCGGCTTGAATGCACTTTTCGATCCTTTGAATGACCAACACCAGAATTATACCCCTGCCTACTAACGCTGCTTGCCTCATAATCCTGATCGTCTTTCCTCCTGAGAGGTGGGACACCTCCTTCCAGCAAGCCACCGAAGCATGCCTCGATCGCTCGCTCGTTTTTCTCCGCGAAGACAGACAGCTTCTCAGTCAGCTGAAACACCAGCGTCTGCAATCTGGTGTGCTCGACCTCATGGAACACAATGCACCCCGTCGGCTGATCCCAGCTCGCGCGGAGCTCCTCGTTGATCATCATCTTGCTGACCATGCCTCGGGTCTGACCATCAGACAGGTCAAACAACTTCGAAAGATTGTCGAGGCTGATCGAGTCGTAGGACGGGGAGTACGTCAAGAGATAAGTCCTCAGTGACTCTTCTTTTATTTTAGCGTTCAACACTTCAAGCACGCTGTCCTTGTTCTTGAGTAGCCTCCATATGTCGAGGGATTTGATAGTAGCAAAGGACTTTTGAAAGTCGCCCTGCCTGAAGGCTCGGGTAGCAGCCATGATGTGATCGCGGACAGTCTCAGGTGGGCCTGTGAAGGTCTGGCGCTCACTGATCTCGAGAAGCTTGCGAAAGTTCTTGCTGATGACCTTGCGCTTGCTGTCGTGGGCATTGGCAGCCATGTTGGGGACCTCAAGAAGCATGGCACATGTGAGGTGGATGGCTTCGAGAAGCTCGAGGTTTATGTGCATGTGATATGGCATCTGCCGCCTTCTCTCCAGCCGTTCCTGAGTTTTTTGAAAATTTAATTTTAAGCTTGATGTAGAGTTAGAATGCAAAACTAATAATAGAACAGCAAGCTTCCTAAGATTTTCGTATTTACAATACACAATCCAATAGCCCAAAATATATATATATATCACCCCTTCACATTTATAAAAGGATCACATCAGTCACTTTAGGGGTATATTTTTATAAGTTAAATATGTCAAATCTCAGGGCCACTTTAGATAAACATCCTATTTATAATTAATCCTAATAAATATTGAAGAGAAGTAAGAATAGATCAATATCATACACATCTTGGAGAATTAAATAGAGCTGCATCACTTCCAAATCAAATATACAAAAGAAAAAAAAAACAAGAAAACAATACCTGCTCTAGAGTCTTCTCATGATATCTGCTCTGAGATACACCTTGTGCAAGCAACTCCCTCACTCTGCCAGCTGCATACAACTCTGAAAGGCAGTTATTGCTTTCAGTAAAAAGTCCAACCCTGAACGCACACAAACCCAACTGTGCCATGGCCCTGTTGAAAAGTATCTGCGTAGATATATCCATGTGCTGCACACTATCCTGAAGGTGACTCATAAGCAACAAGTCACGGGAAATGGAAAACTCATCCAAGATGGCATGGTGGTAAATATCACAAAGCATGGCTCGAGCCTTGGTCCTTTCATCACCATACTTATAAATAAGCGAAACAAGGATGGCCATCAAAGACCTGCTGTTTTCAGGGAAACTAAGTCTGCGTGACACAAGCTTGGGGGTTGTGACAAAAGCCAATGGGGTCCGATGTTCCTCCCCTGATTCTTCCCCATTGTCCTGCTCAACCAGTGTTCTCATAGTATCATACACCTCCTGAGGCTTGTAATACACAAGCTCAACTCGTTTAAGGGCCACCATCGAAGCACCCTTGTAATCCCCGACACGTTCTAAATACTCCTGAACATTCTGAGCAAGAACTACAAACATCAGCTCGTCCTTAAGGCGCTCAGCATAATATCGTGTGTGCGGATCAATACACTGAAGGCTCTTGAAATATTCCACATCTATCTTTTTGACAAAGGCGACCAAATCACCGCAGATCCTAATAGTGCCATCGAAGTCAATGCCCTTTTGGGTCTCATTCTCATCGGTATCCCCCATATCATCAACCACAATATTAGGATACTGCGTTAGAATATCCAGTACGACGAGCAAGTTATGCACACAATTTTTCCACATATTGATTGGCATGTGTCCACTCAGGCTCGGGTTCACATCAAATTGCGCAGATATGACACTGAAGAGGATCTCAAGCTTCTGTGCAGGTGTCTTGGCGACACGTGTCAAGAAATTGAGCTTCTCAACTAACTCCATCTTTCCGGTCCCCTTTCTACCCCTGGAAGCAACAATCTCTTTAAATTTCTTGTTCACAGTCTCCCATGTGATCTGACTGGGGTCCTTGAACTGCTTATCCATGATCTTGTCATTGCTCAGTATTTTCTTCGACACATGCCCACTGTCATCCTTCCCAGCTTCTTCATCGGCCTCACTCTCCTCAAAGAGCTCGGGATTCTCCCTGCACTGGTTAATCAAATCCTCATACAGCTTATTATTCTTCTTCAGCTTCTGTGTCATAGCGTTCAGGGCCTTGGCATCACTGCTGCTCATTTTCATCTTAGCCTCCTTATTGGCCAGGGCCTGGTTTAGGAAGTCCTCAAGCATAACAAGTGCCTTGATGTATAGATTTGGGGTTTTATCGGTTTTGGTAACCTTCATGACCTTGACCAGCTGCTTGTTGATCTTCTCGAAGCTTTCCTGGAGGCTGACCCAGTCGTTGTTCACGGTGGCATCTCTCATCTGGTCAACTGTTGCGGCCATCTCGCCGAAGCGTTTTTCCTTGACACGGCGGATAACACGCCTCTCTGCAATCGAGCCATCACTGTCGCTACTATCATCTGTAAGAATGTATGGGTTATTTGAAGGGACCATGGGAATATCCTTTTCCGGCTCACTCTCTTCCTCATCGGTGCTGCTGTCTCTGTCATTAATCTAGAACCCCCAAAATATAATGATTATATCAGAATATCAAATATAAGAGTTCAGGTTATTAGTATGTGAAAACGAAAATGAAAAATCAAAGTCGAATCAAACGAAATACAAGACCAACAGGAAATAAAATCAGGACAAATATTTAAACAAAAGAATAAAAAAAAAACCTTTGCCCAAAATTTCGAAGTCTCCATCTTCAACGAAAATCCAGCAATAAACTTGCGAGTATTCTGCTAACGATTACTTTCTTTAATAATCCGATTATAAATTTCTGAGTAGAATTCTGCATCAAAATTTTCACCCAAAAAAATAAATCAAATTCAAATTCACATTCCTGAAATTCATCGTAAATTCAAATTCACATTCCTGAAATTCATCGTAATATCGTATTGATACAGAAATACAGAGGCTGATGTATGCATAAACACGAAGAGAAAGAGAGAGATTAACCTGATTCCTGGCAAAAGAAGCTTTGCCGTTTGTGAGAAATAAACAAAATAAAAAATGCTACAGTATTAAATATTTTTAATATTAATGACTATTAAAAAAATTATTTTACTATTTCTTTACATTTTCTAATCATATAAATATATCGAAATCATGAAAAACAAACAGCTGATAATATCTTAAATATTCTAGACCATAAAAAATCTTGATAAAAATCACCAATTGGTTCGAATTGCATATTCTAGACCATCAAAAAATCTAAATAAAAATCACCAATTGGTTCGAACAGTTAATTAGGGGAGGGGGAGGGTTTTTTGCGGAATACACAACTCAATACTATATGAGCAAACAAAATTTAAGCAAATTTGTACTGGTTTCATAAACGGAATTCTTTGCTTGTCAACAATTAACATCAACAAATAGGAAAAACCATATGGTTAAACAATACCTAATTCACGACAACGGATGAAGGTGCAAGTTTGTGTGGCGTAGCTAATTGCTCAGGATCCGAATGCGTTGTGAACTTTGTGGAATATTGCTTCTCAAAAATATGGATTTCGTACAGGGAGAGATTTGGTGACGACGAAGGAGAGGGTTTATTGAAAGCCTTGTTTTTTAAGCAGTTTATGTTTAAGTGTAAATGTATAAAAATACATTAAATGGTATAGCAAAGCATCTTATTTGTACTACCACATAAAAAAACTGGTTTTTTACACTAATAGACCAATTTACCCTTTATTCTTCTCTTTAAATAGATGCAATTCCTAACCCTAGGTTCCTAACCCTAATTTTTTCATTTCTCTCTCTTTTTCTCTTCTCGCCGCCGCTCCTCTCATTCTTCTCTTCGGTCACTTTTTTACGACGGCTCCTCGCGGTGAAATGCTTAGTCTCTCGACCATCGGACTACGTTGTCTTGCTTCCCCGCCTCGCCGTCAATAGTCCTCGACGCCGACGGCCGAGAGTCGAATGCTCTGTAAATCTAGATCTGATGTGTTGGTGGATCTAGATCTGGTTTGTTCAAAATTTTATTGTAAAATGCATATGGCTGAAGCTTTTCGAGAATGTTGTGAGCGGGTTTAACGGGCTCCGGTGGTGTGCCTGGTGGCCTTAAATTCTCTTTTTGAATCTTTACTCTCTTTTTTTTGTTAAATGTTTTTTTCTTTTTGAAGTATTTTATTTGTCCAGAAAGTTTTTATGGAATGGGGTGGTTTTCTTGTCGAATGTGTGTCGGGAGTATTTTTGCGTGCATACACTAAAAATTGAATATAAAATGAATATAAAAAAAATATTTAATAAAAAAATGAATGAAAAAAAAAGATTAATAAAGAAAATGAATACAAATACATAAGCAAGAGTTTTTTGTGTGCATACAAAAATTGAAATTAAAAAAAATAAATGCCAAAAAAGTTAAATAAAAAAAATGAATATGAATAAGAATTTGTCGAATGTGAGATTCGCCGTGTCGAATGTGGGATTCGCCGTGTGGAATGTGTGATTCGACATGTCGAATGTGATTCGACATGTCAAATGTGAGATTCGACATATCGAATGTGGGATTGACATGTCGAATGTGATTCGACATGTCGAATGTATGTCGAATGTGGATGTATGTCGAATATGTGTATCGAATGCGAATTGACATGTCGAATGTGTGTGTCGAATGCGATTCGACATGTCGAATGTGTGTCGAATTACATGTCGAATATGTGTGTCGAATGTGATTCGACATGTTGAATGTATGTCGAATGCGATTCGACATGTCGAATATGTGTGTCGAATGTGGATTCGAAATGTCGAATGTGGATTCGACATGTCGAATGTAACGGAGGGTATTTTCGGATGTTCACCGCTTTTATGTGTAAATAACCGGTTTTTTTATGTCCTAGTGCAAATAAGATGTATGACTATACCATTTTGTGTACTTTAATTTTTCTCTCTATGTTTAATGCATATATTATGTTTACTTAAAGGAGGAAATTGCACACAATACTATTACAACAAATTGAATTGTTAAAAATAAGATCCGATGTATTTTTTATTTATTTTTTAAATAAAAGTTATTAAAATTTAAAGTTTTATTTAATAATAAACAAATAAAATTACAACATTTCTTATAAATTTTAAATATTTACAAATAGATCCCTCAATCAATTAACCTTATAACCTATTTACCTCCCTCTCTTTTTCTTTCTCTTTGGCAGGTACAGGAAGTAATTATAAAATAAATTTACAGTCTCTTGGTTCTCCCCGAAATCCTACGAACGCCGCCGGAACCACGAACACGATGAATACTAGCAGAGCAGCGAATAGGAGACGGGAAGAAGCCGCGGCGGAGGAGCTTCAAGGCCGCGAATGACCGGCCGAGCGGAGGGATGCCGGAATCGGAGGCCGACGACATGTTCCAGGTATGAAAATAGCTTCTTCGAACTGTAAATTAGTGTTTATAATGTGTTTACATATGTTTCGATATGAACTGGAAATGTTTGAAAATGTGTCGATTTTGTATGTGTGTTTTAATCGGAGAAGAGGGGCGTGCTCTTGGTCTTTTGAGTGTTATGGACGCCTATTTCTCAAAAAAGCATTAGTTTTTTCTGGATGCGCCGATTAGGGCGTTTTTTAGCCCAAAAGCATTATAATACGCTATATTGTATTTGTTTTTTGTTGCTTCTACAAATTTTTTGATTCTTGAATTTCTTGCAGTTCTAGGAAACCTTATGACATTTCAGTACAAGCATGTATTTTTAAGTGCTTAGTTGATAAATGAGTCTAAAAAATGTGGCTGTAAGTGGAGCTTTGGAGCCTGCTAAAAATATTTTTGCTAATAGGTTTATTTTTGTCTTTCGATTTTGGAGCCAACTTTGTTTGAAACGATATCTAACGGTGTGAAAGGATGGAAGCCGAAACTGTGGTCGACCATCAAATTTGTAAGTTTTTTAATTTTATGGACCTTTTAATTATTATTTTAAACTAACATTTCTTACCAATTTATTAATTTTGTAGGTTTTGACGGTTGCAAATGTTGGCTCGCATTACGTTGCTCTGCTTATTGATCTGAATAGAGAGATAATCAACGTTTATGACTTGTTCAAACACAAGTACATAAACGAAATTAAATTGAGCCGAGCTAGTGATTTGCTTCCGCTCATGTATTGGCTTCCTCAAATGGTATTGCAAGCTGGACTACCGGTAACAAAAGGCATGTGGAAATGCAGTTTTAAGTCTCTGAGTAACTACTATTGGAGTGGAAATCGATCTCAATAAACTCTCGTATTTTGTATTGAACACTTTTTATGTATTTGTATTAAATGTCATTGCAGTATCCAACAATTTATTTTTCTTGTGCTATGTAATTTTCAATTTTCAAAAGCTATAAAGATACAACGGTCTAGATTAACTAGTCGTTATCCGATCTAACAGTTTAGATTAACTAGAAACGCCTCAAATGTCTTAATAATAATAAATAAAAAATAGAAAAGCATTTGAGGCGATTATAACAACAAACGCCTCAAATGTCTAAATGCGTACGCAATTACATGTCTAGAGTCGATTGCACATACTTGCGTCATTTGAGGCGTGTTGGCACAAACTCACCAAATGATACAAACTCCCAAATTAAGTCATTTGCGGCTTTTCAGTCTACAAACGCATCAAATGACTAGATTGATGTGAAATCGACTTTGGGCGTGTATTTCGGTCCGCAATTGGATGAATCTGAACCGTTGGATTTTCATGAAATATTGTTGGACAGGCAGGGTCAAATTTTTGAAAAAAATAAGAGGCACGTAAGTGCTTGATCATAGTAACCCCTAAACTCGTTGTTTCTGCGATCGACCACTTTCGAGCCTCGTTTTTTTTCAAAATTTCACCCGTTGGATGTTCTTGGAATATGATTTTGCATGTCGGGTGAAGTTTTGGGGGAAAAACGAGGATCGAAAGTGCTCGATCGGAGAAACAACGAGTTTAGGGGTTACTACGATCGAGCACTTTCGGGCCTCTTTTTTTTCCAACAACATACCGAATATGCAAAATCACATTTCTTAAACATCCAACGGTTCGAAATTGTTACCTTGCGGACGTAAATATGACGTGTAGTGTAAATCGACTTTGGACATGTACTTGCTTCCACATATAGACATTTGAGGCGTTTCTAGCTACAAATGCCTTAAATGACTCAAAACTTCAAAAATCATTTTTTTTTATGTTTTTTGATTATACGGTGACATTTAACCAATTTTAACTATTAAATATGATGCTTAATCAATTTTAACACTTAAACCAACACGAAATCATAATGTTTAAACAGTAGAGAGAGTTCTTAATACAAATTCAAAAGAAGTGCTTTCGAAATAAAATAAAAATGACTCTAAAATGTTTGCTGAGTTTGTTCTTCATGACGAATCGGACATGTTTGTGCATTTTGTCCCTCCCCGTGGCATTTGCGACATCGGTATGCTTTCTTTGATAAAGTCTCTATTTGGCTCATTGTCAATGAATATATTCAACGAAATATCTCTATCAACTGTAATATCTGTCTAGTGCTTCATATCGTTCATCGACCATTTCCATGTTCCATCTATACTGTAATATCTGTCTAGTGCTTCATATCGTTCATCGACCATTTCCAAGTTCCATCTATACGCTTCCATTCTCCGCCATAATTTAGCGAGACAAATATATTTATGTCTCTGTAAATAGAATTTAACAAAAAGAGTAAGAAAATCACATTTTTTCACCGAAAAATGTCATTTTTACTGAAAAATATTTTTTTTCACATAATAAGGCTTTTGTGGCGTTTGGGGCTGACAAACGCCACAAACGTGCTGTTGCGTAAAAAATCATTTTTTATAAACGGGTTTATAAAAATTGTGGCGTTTGTGGCGTTCAGGGATGACAAACGCCACAAACGTCCTGCTGCGTAAAAAAAACAATTTTAAACGCCACAAACGTCCTGCTGCGTAAAAAAAACAATTTTTATAAACGGGTTTGAGCATTTTTTACGCGAATTCATCAACAATATTACATTCAAAACAATGAAAAGTATTGTAGGAACAAATACTAACTTTCAAACGTAAATTTCACGGTTGAAAACGTTCGATTTTTCAGCGGCTCGAGCTTCTGGTTCTAAGGTTTTGAGAGAAATCCCGAAAGAGTGAGAAGAGAAAATGAAAGTTTGTTTTGCAATTTGAGAAGAGAGAATGAGGGTTTGTTGTGCAATTTTTATTTGGGTGCTTTATGTAAATATTGTTTTTTTATTAGTTTTTTAGTTATTAAATTGAAGTAAATAGTATTTGTAGAAATAAAGTTTCTTGAATAGTATTTTTAAGAATTAGATTTGTGAGAGTAGTATTTTTAAAATCTCCTCTATTTGCAGATTGTTAACCTTCATTTTTGTTTTGAAAAAAACATGCAAGTCATTAATTGTTTTAAAAAAATTCTTGAACCATCCACCATGAAACAAAGCATGAAACAATCAATTATTCACCCAATATCATTCACCAATCATAAACAAATCATATATATTAATCATTCACGAGTATCATTTACCAAATATCTGAAAATCATCCACCAAATATCTAGAAATCTTTCACCAATCATACATCAATTACCAACAAGTTAGTTTCAGCTTCTACAAATGATTTAGAAAAAACTAGTTTCAACATCTACCATTAATTATTTACAAGTTATCAACAATATATCATTCAACCATCAATCATCTACAATCAGACATCCACCAATTATATATACCGATCATCCACCATTCTGGTTTTGAGTTCATACACCATTGTTGTCCAGCACTTCATACACCATTCATCAATATTGTTGTGAATTTTTTTGCTTTATCCAGTACTTCAGTCTAGAGTTCATTGTTGTACATCAATAATACAAAAGTCGCATATCTTACTCTAAGTTCTTTTTAGAAAGTAGTGTCCTGCAAAAATACAAATTATAGTTATAAAAAATACAAACTATAGTTACCAATATTGATAAATGTGTAAAATCATCGTTATAATTTGGTTGTTAAATTCAAAATAAATTTTAATGAATAATGTGTAAAATTAAAAATATTACAAGTAAAATTAAACTGAGATATATGAAGTATAACATATTTTTATATGAAAGTGTAGATATATGAAGTATGCTATTATGAAATATATGATGTATGACATATTTATATATGAAGTATGGCATTTTTATACATGAAGTATGAAAATTACTATACTGGTATATATGAAATATATGTCAGTATAATAATAGTAACAGTTTAAAATGAAGTATGAAATCTATTTATTATGAAAGATAATAAAATATATAGATGAAGTATGAGATATCCCATCTTAGGCCGTCGCGGCCAATTTACGAGTCTCGGGGCGTGCATCGTAATGCGAAAGTAAATTAACATGCGTAAGGAGCTCGTTCTAACCAGTCAAATTCAAAGACAAAGTCAAAGCGTTTGATCCTTTGCCCCATACTTTGAGATTCTCCTCCCCGTCGATCAAGTTTGATTCCCTGCTTCGTTCGTAAGGAATCCGATCTCTCTTGAAGAGTACCAAGACAGAAGCTCCCAGTTAAGGAATGCTTATCTGCTAAGACCAAGCCTGCCAAGCCATCAAGTATCTAACTCACCAGAAGGCCATTAAAACCCCTTTCTAGCCTAGCGCTTGATCTAGTAAATGATCTGGATCCGACTCATCTGCTTCAAATTATGCGTCCTCACCATCACCAGGGGAGCCTCCTTTGCGCCGCCTTCCTCACGGAAGCCGCCGGGTTGACCCCGAAGGCCGAATTCTATGGTAGAGAACGTTGTAATAATAATTGGTCGACTTGAACTTCCCTCTAGTCCTAAAATCATTACCTCTTTAAACCTCTGATGAGAAAGTGGTAGGCGAAAGCGGGCGTTTCACCGTATTTTGCTACATACGCGGGTTCTGTCCTCCAAGGCCTATTAGAGCTCTCTTCAACATGCTCATGGCTAGATTCCGTGCCTTTGTACATCTCGTTTGCACAATATTCAACGACAACAAGAATTTGTTAAATAATTAATATAATCAAGAACCCTGATAGTAGCTGCTTAATTTTTTATCAAGAACTACACAATATCCTTTAAACTTTGGTTGCTTAATTTCCTTACACAAGTGGTGGTAGACCATGTGGAATAACTTACTACTAGTAAATAAGAAAACAGATATAAACAATACATATCCTCATGGCCTAAAACACTAGAACTAAAAAAATTGGCATTGCAAAATCATCGAAGTTCACAACTGAGTAGTCAAACCAAAAAAAATAAACATCACTTCAACGACCTAGAAATTAATTTTAAAAACAAGAGGTAATGTCGTTCAAGATTCAGGCAACCTATCTATAGCTAAAGGCGCAGAAGCTTAAAAAGTGCTTTAAAAATCTAATTTACCTCTTGCTGATACTCCACTCCCGAGCCTTCAACTGGAGTAATCAAAGAACCTTGCACTGGCACCTGAAACGAAGTATAGTTTCATAATTCAATAACAAAGTCAAGTTAGTTTCTCAGTAAATGATGTCAAAATATACAAAAAGGTATTAAAATTCGTGTAGGCATGTAATCTATGTAACCTTCACAAAATCTTATTAACGACAAGTTTTATTGCAGCTTTATTACCCACATCTTCCAAGTAAAACATCGACTATAAAAAAAAATCAAAAATAAATGTGAGAAAAACAAACAAAAAGCTCGTCTAGTAACAAGAGTAATATAGAATGGGCAATAGAGATCTGGAGAGAGGGGCAACATCAAAGAAGAGGAACCAGAGCCAAGTTACTACTCCAACCATTTTCAGTAACACAGGATACACACACAGCAACACACAATAACACTAACATCACACACACCAACAAACAGTAACACACAATTTCAATTACCAAACTAATTTTTTTTGTCAAACCTAATTTCAATTACAGAAATTTCACATATAAAAAAATAATGAAAAACAAAATAAAAAACAGTAAAAGGGGGCTAGACTTACTTTGTCGGCTGCCGGAGGTGTACAGAGGAGGAGGGGGCTAGCTCCTCGGAGTAGGTGGTGTTAAGCGGTGGATCGAGGGCTCGTGGGCGCTGCTGTAGCTCGGAGTTCTTCGGCATGGGAGCAGGAGGCGAGAAGGTGGCGAGAAGACGGGGACGACCAGCGGGGCGCGGTGGGTGGTGGCTGGCAGAGCGGTGTAAGCGGTGGGAATGATCGAAGAAGACGATGTATTCGAGAGTGAATTAGGCAAAGATATTAGGCTGAGCAAACTTTAGTGTGACGTGTTGTGACGTAAACACAAATAAATTGGATGAGTCAAATTGTTTTTATATGTTGGGCCTGGAGTAAGATGGTCATCTTACTCCTATGGTGTAAGGTATAACATCTCGTTATATACTCCATATGTTAAAAAATAATTTTTCATTTGTTAAATAATAAAAATAAAAATATTACAAAAAAAAAAAAAAAGCAAAATTTTGAGAATTGGAGAAAGTAGTAATTGGAGAATTGGAGAAAGTGTACTATTATATTTTTTTATTTCACAAATAAAAATACTTATATTTTTAATTATTTATAAAATAGAGTACTAAACTATCTTTTCACATTGATAATGATTATTATACTCTTAAACTTACGTATCTTGTCAAGAATGAAAAATTTAAAAAGTATTCTAATTTATAGTACTAATTACTAATTAGGATAAACTAGTGCTCTTAATTATATATAAATTCAAAATTAACTTGCATCATTCACTAAGAATTCAAAACAGGCTTGTGGTTCTCATTCTGCAACATATACATGAAAATCCCACCTGCTACAGAAACATTTAAAGACTCGAATTCTCCGGCCATTGGGATGGTCACAAGTTCACAAGTCCTCCGACTAATTTCAGAAAGGCCGCCTCCTTCACTTCCCAAAACCAGACACAGAGGCAAGTCTGTTAAAGAATCTGCAAGATCTTTCGAAAGCCTGATCACCGGATTCTGACTATCGCTCGTTGCAGGGTGGCCAGCCAACATTTTCATTCGAAAAACTTTTCTGATAGTTTCTACGTGGGCCCAATTCCCAGAGACTATTGGAATCTGAAAGCAGGCCCCACGGCAGGCTCTTAGCGCTTTATCGTTGAATGGGTCACAGCAACCGGGAAGCAAAAGAACACCGTCCTGTTGAAATTTCGAAAAGAAGAAAAGAACAATTTGAGGAATGAAAATGTTCTAAATATATTCTACTGTACGACACAATGATCAATGATATAATACGTTTATCAAATAACAAACGCACTCAAAATAATACTGTAATAGGAAAAAGCCTCAAGTGAATATGCTACTCTCAGAAAAAAAGAGCGAATTTTTGGCATGGTAAGTTTATGTTTCCGACAGAAAGCATGAAAACTGAACAATTCCATTACATTAAATGGAAGTAACTACTGTCCTTACCCATCTGAAAGCTGTAGCAGATCTAACAAGTGTGCCCAGGTTGCCAGGATCCTGCCATAAAAAGCCATGAAATTCAAAATGAGCATCTAATAAATCAACCCTCGAACCCAATGCTCATTGAACTTTTCTATATTTTTTTTCATGATCAAACACAGACTAATGATATCTCGAGTAACTTAATTAACAGCTTTAAAATGAAGTGTACCTGGATCCCATCAAGAACTAGAATTCGACGTGGGAAGGAAAGCAATGAGCGGAAGTCTTCTTCGTGCTGGCTCCCACTGACAATATGAAATGTCGAAGGAATTCTCACTAACGCGATGACTTCAACAGAATCAACAGATTGAACACCCGAGACTTTCCTTATCACCTCCGAATTCACATAGACAACATGAACATCATTAGCATCTATTTCTTCGGGGACACAACAGTTGTCGAGTATAAACAAGCACTCTATTATAGGTCTGCCCGACTTTGCATTGTGAAAGCTGTATATTTCCCTGCAGAAGGTTATTAATACTGTCAAGGTTTTCGTACCAAATATACTCCCTCTGTGTCTATGTAATCGTCTTCTTAGATTCTTAATTTCAATTATTTCATTTTAGTTCTTTCTTTTTGAATATATAATCCACGATTTAAGCCTTATAGCACTATAAAATTGGTCTCTTCCACACATTTTTTTAAGCTCCAAGTCTTTGGGACATTTGATCGAACACAATGCCTGCATCATCGACTCAACATAAAGTCAAACAAAATCATATATTGTCGCCCCCGGAAATCGATAAGGAAAGTTATTCACGAGATTGGAGAGAAGAAACCAGGTTTACCTGATTGTAGTAGCGCCGACAACAAGAACAGAGCCATGAAAATGGCGATAAGAGGAGCTCTGGCGAATCTTGACGCAGTGCTTTACAAATGGGTTCGACGTGCTTGTAATGGTTCTCACGTTTTGGGGCAAACTAATCTTCGACGCGATTTTAGTGTCGTAAGCTTTCGGGCTACGGTAAGTTTTTTGGTTTCTGGGTCGGAAAGCTGGAGATTTGGCCGGCGAAGTCGGTGCGTTTGTGAGAGTAGAATGAGAGGTTGAATGGAAGAATTTGTTCAGGCATAGCATTGTTGTATTGGGCTTTCGTTTCTCGTTGCAATTTTTGTTGGATCAAATTCCCTAAATAATCTAAATTAATTGATGAAAATTTTCATCTATTTTATTTGAAATAATTAATTTAATATTATTCAATTATTTATATATGTATTTAATATTAGGTGAATTTTGAATTTAGATTGAGGAAATTGACACTTATTTTGAACACTTTTCCAAACAATTGCTACTTTGATTTATTAGTTTAATCCTAACATGTTTGGGTTCGTTTTTATTTTATTTATTTTATATTTGTTCATGAGTAGCTAGTAATCTGCGTCTGGACAATTTATGATCTTAGTCTGTCTGCTTTATAAGATACTGTGAGGCTTATTGATTATAGCAACTAACTTAGTTTTATTCCCGATTCAATAGGTAGTATCTACAAGCATGTTGGGGACTTGGACAACTTACAGTAGCCAGTAGGACACACACATACGCGGCTCAACTCGCCGGGAGACTAGGCGTTCTCATATTATTACATGTTGTTAGAGATGTGATTGTATGACTCGAGTGTCCCGAGCATGCTATTGGCCATTTTGTGTTTGTTTAGAGATTAATGCAGTTTGGTCAACTCAAACTCATGCGACAGTGTCGAATTCATCAATACCAGAAGTTTTTCATAAATAGATTTAGTAGAACTTTAAACCGAAAGAGTGAATAAAGGTTGGGGTATTTTCGTGCGTGACAACATAAGGGCGTTTATACTTTAATTGAACAACCTATAACCGAAAGATAAAGCTGTTAGTAAAATCTTACGTGCCGATAAACAGTAGAAACTTGATCATGTAGACAAGGTGACGATTTTGCCCAGATGCTGTGATTTACGGTTTGGTCAAATTTATTAGTTTAGTAGTTTAATTTCGATCTTGGTCAAGTTCAGTAGTTGAGTAGTATTTTATTTCTTGCTATTAGGTTTAGTTGATTTATTATTTGTTTTTAGTTATTTTAGTTGTTCGTTTATTCAATCAAAAACTCCTAATTGCTATTAGGTTTAGTTGATTTATTATTTGTTTTTAGTTATTTTAGTTGTTCATTTATTCAATCAAAACTCCTTCTAAAATCGTGACAACTCACTTTGGGCAAAGCCGTGAGAAACTAACAATAAACTTCTCGTGGGATCGACACCTAATACTTATCACTAACTTGTTGGTGTGAAGCTTTTAGGTTCTTATAAATTATTTTGCGCGCTACTCAAACGACGGTAGCGTCAGAGCCCAATGTTTTTTAACTAATCGATGTGAGATATCTTAACACTTCCCCTCACGAATAAGATCGATGTGGGATAATCTTAACACTTCCCCTCACGAGTAACTCGGAAATTCCATCGGCAGAGGCACCTTGTTAAGGTGATAAGGTTCTTCAACTTATATGTAGTTGTCCAACTTATATGTAGTGAGTCTAAGGTTCTTTAACCAATCGATTGATGTGAGATATTTTAACATTAATTACTGTACGACTTAATTCGTATCCACGACAACACATGTAGCTTTTATAATCTCCTCCAAAGTATACGAGAGAAGAGGAAGCCCATTCCTTGGCAATCCCCTGCAGGTTGAATTGGTTCATCTTGTTTTGGCACGTTTTGGTCGGGTTGAAAAGTATGGGGCTGGGCTGTGTTTAGAGGGTTTGGAAACGGTACCAATACATTAAATTTATATTACGAAAAAGGGTTGAATTAGATCTAGAGGAAACAGATGTTTTGAGCTCGAAGCTTCTTGGTATTATCCAAGCTTTTATTTAATGGCTTTAATAGCTAATTTGTGCCGCCCTTTAATCGTTTACGGGAGGGTGCCTTTTATAGGCGAAGAGCACATGCTCATACATGCCACGATACCCCAAACACGTCGAATACCTATGCTAGATACACTAAATGCCGAGGCACGATTCCGAGGCGCGCTTCGCCGAGATACGGGGTCCCTGATGTCGGTTGCTGCGAGCCGCCCCGTCGTGGTAGGGGGTCCGTGACGATGGTAGGTTAGTGCCTTAGCTCAGTACACTCTTTGGATGCTCTGCGATCGGTCGCCCGCATGGCTTGGTGATCCCAGCCTGACCCCGGGACGGTGGACGAGTCTGGGCTTTGGTGATCCGGGTTTCGCGAAAGGGTCCCACGGCCATGTGCGCGAATGGGATCCTTATCCCTTTACGCCCCATGTGGGATGCCAACCGTCCGGAGTCGACGCGTGTTTCTTCGTGCGTGGATAAAGACGTCCTTGTTCTGTGTGAGCTGGGGCATGTCGTATCTGTACGGTATCAGGGTCCCGTAGTAAAGCCCCGATATGAGACACCCGGGAATGAGTACGGTTGTTCTCCTTCTTCGTGCTACTTTCGTTGCGTGCTTTACTCACGTGGTGGTCTCCCGTGACCGGGTCCCGGAGGAGCTCTGGGGCTTGATGCCCGTTTATTCCCGTGACCATGCATCCCTGGTCGCGTGGCGCCCGAGCTCCGAGCCGGGTCGTGTTCCGAGTCCCATTGGCTCGTCGCCCCGTATGTCGGGTTGTTAATGTCCGTGCCCCGTGCTGGGGCGCGATCCAGGGGCTCGGAAATCGTCCCACTGCATGCGGGTCGTTGGCGCCTTAGCTTCGTGTTGGGCCGCGTTCCGGGGCCATTTGACCCGTCGCCCCGTATGTCGGGTCATTGTCGCCCATTGCGGTTGGTTGGGATCCGGGCACGGTATGCGTGGGCATTATCTGATTCCCGTGATGGCGAGTTGGCCTGGAGGCACATGGTACCAGTAGGAGCCTTATCCGGGCCTTTTTATCCGGTGTCGGGTGTCGGCCCATTCCACGTGTCGGTGGGGATTTTTGTGGCTCAACACATCTAATTAACACAGCAGACCATAAACAAACAATAAGCACAGAATTTGATAAATATTTTGTTGCAATTAAGGACTTTTGTCATTTTCAGAAGAGTGTGTTGAACAGTGTCGAAGAAGAATATCTTTTCTCCCATCACATCTCGTATCTCTTCGTATTTCTCCTTGGTAGGTATGAGCCTCCATTTCAGGAAGTTGTCGAGCACCTTAAGGCATAGAGCTGCACGAAGTCCCATACCTTCTTGCCTCCCCTTGCGCATTCTAATTGTGCCTGTTGAAGTTGTTAATGTGTGAAGGCCACTTGTGAGTTGTCCCACATTGAATAATTGTGAGAGGGGAGTCTATGATATAAGCCTAGGGAGTTCTCCTACTTAGTACCATATGGTTTTGAGTTAGAATGAGGCTCTCTAGTGCATATTCAAGCTCCCGCTCTCGTGTGTGCGCTAGGTGTGGGACCGCACGTTAGCACCCCATTTGGAATTCGACATGGTATCAGAGCGGGAGCTCGATCCTGTTTGTGAGTGGTTTGACCACCCTTTGATTAGGACTCACAAGTGGAGGGGGTGTGTTGAAGTTGTTAATGTGTGAAGGCCACTTGTGAGTTGTCCCACATCGAATAATTGTGAGAGGAGAGTCTATGATATAAGCCTAGGGAGTTCTCCTACTTAGTACCATATGGTTTTGAGTTAGAATGAGGCTCTCTAGTGCATATTCAAGCTCCCGCTCTCGTGTGTGCGCTAGGCGTGGGACCGCACGTGAGCACCCCCATTTGGAATTTAACAGTGCCATTGGTGCGCAAAAATTAAAATATGTCATCGTAACAAGGACATATATAACACGATTACATAAATGTTACGAAACAAATGTGTTTGATGTTTGTGGGCAGCTCATGAATCGATCAAACACTTTTCGAACTAAATACGTCATAGGATTCTCGTGCTGATCAACTATATATCAAACGTATCCAAACATTCACTCAAGTAACTAAACCCGAACAACATTTATAAACAAAAAGGAAAAACCCGCCATGTTATATCACATGCATCGTAAGCCTCATATACGTACGTACCTTATCGATCGAATCAAAAACCTATCAGTCAGCAGAATGTGTTAACATTATAGAACATGCATGATCAAATATAGTGTTGAAACCAAATGACCAATATTATCCAACCCAAACAAATTCCTTTTTATCTTTCCTTTTACTAAATTTTTTATTTCACTTCCTTTGTATATTTCTCAAATGAATTTTTAAATTACTTTGTTAAAATATTAAAATATTGGCGCATGGCAATTAAATCAAAACCCCTTGTTAACTATTAAGAATCAATAGAATAAACGCAAAGAATGTAAACCATTTATATATATATATATAGGGGCGGAGCATTTAAAGGCAAAGCATAAGAGTATACAAGTTTTGAAGCCCCGTCCATAAAAATGTAAGTTAAGTAGGCAAATTTGAATGAAAAGACTTAAGTGCCCTCAAAAGTTATCTTTTCTCACAAAAAACAAATCGAATATTACAAAATAACAAAAAGAATATCAGAAAAATAAAGTTGCCCCACAAAATCAATTTTCGACGTTTGAAATTCACACGCACGACGAGCGCCCACGGTGAAACACCAGCCCCGACCGTTATCGTATCAACTATTCAACTCCGTCTCCGACGATATCATTATGGCAAGCAGTGACAACATGGACAACCCAGACAATCGCGCTCAACCTCCGGTAAGTCCATAACCCTAGCTTTCGAACTTTCGATTATTCGAGCTTTGATGTTTGTAAATCATTCGATTGTAATTTGATATTGGTATATCCTTTCAAGATAGGGTTTTTGTTTCCGACATTTTAAAATGGTTAATGGTTTATTGCTCTCTGCAATTTTTTCGCATGCGTTTGTGTGTCAGTTCTAGTAGACGACGGTTCAACCGTGAGTTTTATCACCATGTATTATCACGGTAGAGTTTAAGACGGTGATATATCTCACGGGTGACATACACCGTGTCTACTTACGGTCTTGTCGATTTACGACTATGATTCATCTAACGGTGTACATTTACCGTGTGTACTTACGGTCTTGTACGAGCACGATCCACGACAGTGTTTTATTTCACGGTGTATGTGTACTTACGGTCTTGTACGAGTACGGTCCACGAAAGTGTTTTATTTCACGGTGTATGTGTACTTACGGTCTTGTACGAGCACGATCCACGACAGTGTTTTATTTCACGGTGTATGTGTACTTACGGTCTTGTAAGAGCACGATCCACGACAGTGTTTTATTTCACGGTGTATGTGTACTTACGATCTTGTACGTGCACGATCCACAACAGTGTTTTATTTCACGGTGTATGTGTACTTACGGTCTTGTACGAGCACGGTCCACGACAGTGTTTTATTTCACGGTGTATGTGTACTTACGATCTTGTACTCGCACGATCCACAACAGTGTTTATTTCACGGTGTATGTGTACCTACGGTCGTGTACGAGCACGATCCACGACAGTGTTTTATTTCACGGTGTATGTGTACTTACGGTCTTGTACGAGCACGGTCCACGACAGTGTTTTATTTCACGGTGTATGTGTACTTAAGGTCTTGTACGAGCACGATCCACGACAGTGTTTTATTTCACGGTGTACAAACACCGTGTATAAAGTAAACCGTGGAAAAACATATTCACCATATGTTCAAGGTCGTGTGTAATGTTCACCGTGGAAGAACACAGCTTTGTATGTTCACGGTGAATTTACACCTTGATATTCTATGGGTTTTTTTCTTACGGTGTAATTTCACCGTGTCGTTATATTTCTCATTTTTTATCCTTTAATACTTATTTATTTATTTCATATTTCAGTCTGGATTTGAATGGAAGAGACCAACCAATCTGCAGTCGGTCACTTTAAGTTTCAATTTGTATACTCGCTACGAAGTTCCGAAACTGATCACGAAGACAATAAAAGATATCGGGGGTGATGTCGTCGCAGTTCGCGATTTTTTTGCGCTGCCTTACATGAAAAGTGTTCTGGGAATAAGATTTACTGCCAAATCAAGCACTAATTTTTTGCACCACCTCGTATGTCGAGAGTTGTCAGGTCCGTAAATACCGGAGAAGGAGCATTGGTTCTACGTCGGTGGTAAGACTGCGAAACTCACACCCGCCGCTTATGCCATTGTAACGGGACTGAATTTCGGCAACTATGATGAATTTGACATCCATGCCACACCCCAGTCTACTCCAGGTAGCTTAAATAAGCGGCTATTCGGTGGGAAGCGTGTAAGAAGCAATGATCTACGCAAGTTATTTGCGGCCAAACAACTCTTCGATGGCGAACAACCTGCCTCGTTGGAGGATTACATTAAAGTCGCCAATCTCATCGTCTACTATTCCTTCTTTCTTTGTCGATCCACTGAAATGTATGTCGAGAACTGGGCATGGGCATTAGTGGATGAGCCGGAAAAGTGGCAGAGTTTTCCATGGGGCGCTTATTCCTACCAGGCTCTGAGCTACTACCTCGAAACAACAGCGATGGACCCTGAATTAGCAGAAAAAACTTCGTACCACGTCTATGGCCCCAGTTGGGCTTTTATAATTTGGATGTTCGAGTTCGTTCCGAATATCGGTCAGTTATGTGGTCAACATGATCCGAATATGAAAGTGCCACGTTGTTTGATGTGGAGTACATCTACAACAAAGACTGATTGCGATGATCTTTTCTTCCAAGGAGAGGTACGTAACCATCTACTCCTACTTATATTTTGCTAGTAATAGTATTTGTTTCACGCGGTGGAATATTAATACTCTGTGTTGATAAGTTTCAGATTGAAGTTGTTCATGAAACCTTGATTCCTACTGATGAAGAGAAAAATGAGCCGTGTTACCTTTCTGTACATGACAGACCATATTATGTTGAGTACAATCGCCCAGTACGCAATGGTGGTAATGCAATCACAGCCAAACAAAATCCGGAGAAGCAAATTACACAAACCAAGAAGCCTTCTTCGAAAAAGCGTGTTGCAGCCACGGATATTGAAATGCACGTTTCTAGATCACGCAGACAACGTGCTTCTGAGCAGAGTACTCCTGGTCCAAGTGGGCATGTGTGTTGTAGGCCTGTGTGTTGTTGGCGTACACTTTGTTGCCCGCATGAAGATGCTTCTGAGTTGGACAGACGACTGACTGGGCTTTTGAGGGCCAAATTGAGAG
Source organism: Euphrasia confusa (assembly GCA_954870475.1). Lineage (NCBI taxonomy): Eukaryota > Viridiplantae > Streptophyta > Magnoliopsida > Lamiales > Orobanchaceae > Euphrasia > Euphrasia confusa. Next base: position 27,435,454 of record OX940968.1, on the reverse strand, counting down.
CCGAGCATGAACGGATTTTGTCTGATGAGGGATTGATTGCAGATTTTGCTGGATATATCTTTGAGCGGATTAAAGGCATCACTCCACAACAACTTCATGAGAGCGCGTCTCTGCATGAGTCGCCGGGAGATCTGCGTCGACCTGTATCGCTGATCACATCAGACAATAATATAGCGAGTGAGGCTGCCGGAGAAGCAGACGTCCAAAATCAGACAGTTGCTGCCGTAGAAGTCGAAAAAAACCACGTTCAACCGGAGCAAGATCCTGTTTCTGATACCGTCGAAGTCGGCCAAATATTCACAGTCCCTGTTTCTGATACCGTCGAAGTCGGCCAAACCACTGATCCCAGCGACTTAGTGATGTCTATTGTTGGACAACTTTCAGCAGATGAAGCCAGTGTCCTAGAACCGACACTCCCTGCCAGAGAAGTCCAAGAAAACATTGACCTATCACCAACAGTTGATACCGGGATGGTAGCTGATGTGGCCAGTGACGTAGCCTCGACAACCGCTGTAGCTGATCACTTGGCGGCGGTTGATCTCGACAGTTTATCAAACGCAGCTGATCCCACCGATCAGCTCACAGTGAATCCCACAGATGCGTGCGAACATGTTGGTAGGCCAATTGTTTCTCCCCGTAGGCTGAGAACTCGTAAGCCTGAAGCGGTGAAAAATGCTCCCCAAACTCACGGTGAGACACCACTTTCTCCCAGTGAAGGACTTGAAGCCGTTGTAAAAGCATATCGGTCGTTTCTGAGACCATCCAAACGAACCAAATGTTCTGTCGATTGTGTAAATTTCAGTGGCACGCAAATTACCGTGAAACGGAAAACATTTCTTGACATTGAAAACGTGGATTAGGACTTCGACGAAGAGGTAACCATTGCAAATTTAAGGTATATAGTAGTATAATTCAGAAATAAATTTTATATACTTACCAACTAGTATTTTTATATCAGGTGATAACTATCTTCTGCAGTTACATGTTGTTAAAAATGGAAAAGGAAAAGTGGCCTAAGGAATCCTTCGTAATTTTACCCCCAAACTATTTTGTAAGTTTTCACAAACTCCGTGGTATGAACTCAATAAAATCTAGCTCACTTATGACCTTATATATTTTCGTTGCACTTCTTCAGATGACCTTCAAACATGCTTACAGCTCATTGAACAATCCAAATTGGAAACTCTCAGTCAGTTTATATTACGATTTCGAATGGTTCAGATATTCCCACGTAAGTACTACAATCATATACCCTAAATCACAAACTCTGAACACTAATTAAGCACTCATGATATCGTTTACTTATTTTATGTGAAGGCCGTCATGGTTTGTCATCTTCCGGGACATTGGGTCGTAGTTCGAATTTGTTTTGATGATTGGACTGTCGAGCTGTATGACTCGTTAGCTCATAACTATGAGCTTGGTGTGAACCCTCGCGCCCCTGAGTTCGAGTGTTTGTTGAAGGTCTTACCTCGAATGTTGGAGGAAACAGGTTACTGGGAAAGAAAAAGATTACCTGTGAAAACGGAAGACTTCAAGCTCAAGGTTATGCCAGCCGAAGAACAATTTGCCCAAGATGACAACCACTCTTGCGGTCCTTTCTGCACAATGTATTTGGAACGATTGCTCACCGACCCATCATTGTATCGTAACGTGGACGATATTTTGGATGTCCTGCAAAGACATTGAACTCCCTTTTTGATTAAGGGATGGATAACAGTTGGTTTCGTTTTGGTTTGCAAGAGAGTAAACTTTTCATATACTGTATGCCCTTGTATGTATAAACGTGTGTTTATCACTGTGTGGTTGATCAGCGCCGTGTGCAAAACTATCAATGACTGTATCTAAAAAAAAATTGTTGATAACCGTGTGCACTTACGGTCTTGTATCAGCACAAACCGTGAGGTACCAACGGCGACGGTTATTGTATTTGAATTTAAAGACGTCTTCACTCTCACACGGTGATCTCACGAGACGTCACCGTGATACAACACCGTGTGGTTATCAAATCCATTCTAAAAATATTAGAAATTGAACAAGTTCTTTTTTTAGATGGCGTATTTTCGTTTCTAGGATTGGGGCGGGTTAAGCCGATGCACGTGTACTTATTAAATATTAGTGGTGTCAGTTATCAGAACAGCTTTTGCAGGCGGGTATTCATCTTTTATTCTTTTATTTAAAATTCAAATTAAAACATCGAAAAATAAATGAGAGGGGGAAGCCGTTTTACGCACGGCTCAGTAAAACGTATATTGTGCACGGTGACACATGGTCATCAATACATCTACACCGTGGCTTGTTCAACCCGCAAAAAAACGATCGTCAATCGTTTGGATACACTTTTAAGGCGTCGTTACCATCAACGGGGTCATGTTTCAGGCAGTGAGACGTATGGTATTTGAAATTAAAGACGTACGATGCAATTTGCATTAGTGCATGTCTAAAATTCAAGAGATGTGTAGTTCATTGGTAACAATTTACTCTCAAGTGTGATCATATTGCACATGGTATGTCAAATTTAATCGTTTGATGGACTATTGTGGATTTTTTAGGTTCAATATAATCATTTCCATAGGAAACTAACTTTGCTTAGGCATTTAGCCAAAAAGATTATTGCGATTGTGCAAGAATCACACAAAAACGTGAGTGTTCATGCTCACACGGTGATCTCACAAGACGTCACCGTGGTACAACACCGTGTGGTTATCAAATCAATTTTAAACATTTTTGAAATTGGAGCGGGATAACCGATGCACGCGAAATATTAGTGGTGTCAGTTATCAGGACAGCTTTTGCAGGCAGGTATAGTCATCCTTTATTCTTTTGTTTCGCACGGTCATTTAGTTTCACGGTTGTATCTGCACGGCGTTACATGGTCATCCATGTATGAGTCGTTTAGTGCAACGATTGAAATCCGGCGGTGGGATGACTCAGAACAGAGACGCATCGATTCCCTGAATTGAGTGGTCATATCATATTAATGGATTTGGAGCGTTGGATGTGGTGATTTTATAATAATTTTAATAATACGAGTAATTAATAAGCATCGTGGACAGTTGAATCGTTTCGTGGAACGATTGAAACCCTGATTGTTGGATGACTTAAAATTAGATCAGAATATAAGCCTATAAATACGAACGAAAGAAATCTATTTTTCTATACCCATTAATACTCCATTTTTCTGTTTTGTTCTTGTTATTCATTGAGCAGTTATCACCACTCTTTTTCGAATTTCACAGTTGCATTACTTTATCGAGATACTCGAGTTTCCAAAAGAAAACCATCTTCTTATCTTTCATGACCGGCCTCCATCTTCTTGACTCTCGTCAGACTGTGCAACTTGATGGGGATAGATCGGGATCTCTTCCAATCCGGTTATGTCTTCCGAGCTTCCCATTATTCATGTACAGGGTCAAGCGGCTTTTCAAGATGTATCTACTTTTCAATAGATAGTGTTCAGGGTTTTGATCCATCAATTTTTCACAATAGGTTTTAGGGTTTTGAACCATCAATCAATTGTTTACTGTACTTTTTCCTTAAATGTATCATTAAAAGATTTTAATATCACCGTCATTTATTAATCTTGCTAAAACATTCACTCGGTTACTCATTAATATAGAAACCCTAAATCTATCAGTATACGTATTAATTATTAAGAGACGGCCGTAGTTGGCAGACGCGTTGGCGCTCCGCCTGGATTTCATTAATTAAAATTAAAATTAAAATTACAATTTACTATTTATTTTACCGTGTACTATTACCGTGTTGAATACGGGTGTGTGTAACCGTGCATCGGTATAAGTTTATATGATATAGCATCTTGAATAATTGCACGGTGTATATTAATTCACGGTGTAATTATTAGATCACCGTGAAATACCCAAGGCGACACTGTTTTATGTAATTGCAATATCTTTTTCATACGACGGTGTTACAATCCACCGTGATCTAACCACGACGACACATTAGGTTTTAGGGTTTTCTATCGAATACAGTTGCACGGTGTTACAATCCACCGTGGTAACCGCACGGCGACACAGTTCTAGGGTTTTGTTTATTTTCTTAATTAATTAATCGCAACGTGTTTAATGGGTGTGGTTGGGAGTTGATGAGTCGTTTCGTGCAACGATTGAAATTCGGCGGTGGGATGACTCAGAACAGAGATGCATCAATTCCCTAAATTGAATGGTCATATCAAATTAATGGATAGCGTGTTTAATGGGGCGATTTTCTATAAATTTTAATTTTATTAATACTAGTAATTAATAAGTGTAGATGGCAGTTGAATCGTTTCGCGGAACGATTGAAATTCTGGTGGTTGGATGACTTAAATTAGATCAGAATATTAAGCCTATAAATACGAACGAAAGAACTCTATTTTTCTATACCCATTAATAATCCATTTTTCTATTTTGTTCTGGTTTTTTCATGGAGCAGTACTTATCACCTCACTTTTTCGATTTTCATAGTTTCATTACTGTATCGAGATACTCGAGTTTCCAAAAATAAAAGCAATATTCCCCTGAATTATCTTCCACCAGAGATGATTCGGGGTTTCGGGTGGAATGATACGGGAACACATGAGTTCCTTATCTCCGTCGAAATCACCAGTTAGGTCTTCCATCGCCGTTTCACTTCTGGTTGAGGCTCAAAAATCCGTGCTGCTGACCAAATGTCGAAAGAGGAGATTCTTTGTGTGCTTTGTTATTCTTTTTGTTTGCTCATCTTTTGTTGTATTACGTTGACCGATGGTGTTTAGGGTTTAGAGTTTTGATCCATCAATTGTTCTCAAGTTTTAGGGTTTAGAGTTTTGATTCATCAATTGTTCTAAATTATAAGATTTAAATTTATTTTAAATTTGTCCAATTTCATATTCTCAATCAAAATTTTCACAGTCGCTTTTAATTATCGTATACGATGCCACGGCGCCCATTTATCGTGGCTAGTCACACGGCGTATGACTGTCGTGGATGGTCTCACGACGTATGATTATCGTTGATGGTCTAACGGAGTTGACTTATCGTGTATGCGTCACGCTGTCCATTTATCGTGATTTGTCTCACGGCGTGCGACTATCGTGGATGAGCTCACGGTGTGCAATTATCTTATATGTTTTCACGGTGTCAATTTATTGTGGATAGTCACACTGTCTCTATTTATCGTGGATGTCCTCACGGTGTCCATTTATCGTGGATGTTCTCACGGTGTTCATTTATCGTAGATGGTCACACGGTCTCTCTTTATCGTGGATGAACTCACGGTGTTCGATTATCGTGGATGTCCTCACGGTGTCCATTTATCGTGGATGGTCTCACGGTGTCTTATTATCGTGCATAGTCTAACGGCGTACTTTAACCGTGGATGGTCTGAAATTGTATTGGAGTTTTATTATTAATTTTTAAAATAGAAATTCTATTTAAATTACATATTCAATTTATATTCATTTGTTAAACAGCGAGGGCAGTGTTGACTTTTCCAACCCAATTGCCTAATAAACTTCTACTTTTATGGACAGAGCCTCAAAACTTATTTATTTTATGAGGTGGTCCTGAATCCGGTATTCCCACTATATATATATATGTAAACCTAAAAATTCAAGCAAATCACCTCAAGAAAAAATTAGATTTGTAAATGTTTTTTTTCTGGTCCATATATGAATATATTCCCATGTCCAAAAACAAAAATTAGACAAACCACCTTATTTAACAAATGTCAAATCCAAAAAACAAAAATAACAAGAATGAAAAAAAAAAAAAAAAGAATTTTACAATCAAAGGTGACAAAAACAAAAATAACAAGAATGAAAAAAAAAAACTGAAACGGCGAACGAAGAGTAAAATCAGTTGGAAGCGAGGCAAGTGGGAAGGAAATGGCGATAGGGGCAGATGAAATGGATATTCTGTACTCCTTCCGTATTAATAGTTTGCACAGAGAAATTTAAACGTACTGTAAAACCTCTATAAATTAATAATGCTGGAATCGAAAGATTTTATTAATTTATATACATATTATTATATCAATAAATTAAAATTTTATTAATATAAAGAGGTTAATTTTAACGAATTCGGCTACCTCTCCCACTCATCAAGGCGGAACATAAGAAACGAAACTATTGCCAAGGGAGATCGGGGAACGCTATGCCCCATCACCTACAAAAGGATCAGTTACTATAGAGTGCTGCGCTTCACAGGGCCCTCTGCCCTATGTTGGGAAATTCGCGTCCGAAGTCCCCGCCTGAAAAGCACACGAACAAACAAGAACGAAAAATACGGAATAATAAAAGAGACACGAGATTTATAGTGGTTCACCCGTTAACGAGGGCTACGTCCACTTCTTGCCGCTGCAATAGCTTTTACTAGAACAATTATAGTGCTTGATTACAAGTCTTGTAATGCTATAATCTCAATCCTAGCGTATGGAGGTGTTAACCCTATTTTACAATACACATAGGGTTTATATAGAGGGGAGAAACTTGGAGAAGGGGACAAAATCCCGCTGAGAATTAATTCCCTAATTCCGCTGAAATTTTTGGACTTGTCGGCCGACATGAAATCGGTGTCGGCCGACACTCAACACGCAGCTCGTGTTCTACCTCGGATTGGAGCTCGTGTTCCACAGAGTATCGCTCGAGCAGCTCATTGTCGGACGACGGGGCCTGGTGTCGGCCGACACCAGGCCAAACTTGCTGCTCCGACCCAGCTCGTCTCCTCCGGTCACCTTCGATCATCTCCGGCGACGATCGTCTTCTCCGGCGACTCCGGCGATTGTTTCTCGGCATGAATTCACTTCACCCTCAACAATCTCCCACTTGAAGTTAATTCACAGCCCCCCTATCGTCTCTTCCCATTGCAGCGGCGTCCCCGGTCCTCATCCCAGAAGACCAACCGAGGTTGAACACAACCTCAACTTATCACACGGTACCACCTTCGTAAACATGTCGGCCGGATTCTTACTCCCAAGAATCTTCTCCAACACCAAGACGCCTTCCTCCAAGGCCGATCGAATGAAGTGATATCTCAGCTGGATATGCTTCGTTCGAGCATGGTACACAGGATTCTTTGCCAAGTGAATGGCGCTCTGACTGTCGGAATACAAGACACTCCCCGAGTGGTCTTGCCTCAGCTCTAGCAGAAATGCCTGTAGCCACATCATTTCCTTCGCGGCTTCCGTCACAGCGACGTACTCCGCCTCGCAACTAGATAGTGCTACGATCTTCTGCAACCTCGACACCCAGCTAATCGCGGTACCCCCGAAAGTGTACACGTACCCAGTAGTGCTCTTCCTACTATCCACATCCCCTCCGTTGTCTGCGTCCACGAACCCAAGTAACCCCGAATCTGATTTTCGGAACCTCAAAACAAAACCGGAAGTCCCTCTCAAGTATCGAAAGATCCACTTGACGGCTTCCCAATGTTGCTTCCCCGTATTACTCATAAACCGGCTGACTACTCCCACTGCATGGGCAATGTCAGGCCTCGTGCACACCATGGCATACATAAGGCTCCCAATCGCAGAGGCGTAAGGGACCTTATCCATATGCGCTAGCTCCTTCTCGCTCGTTGGCGAGTCCTCCTTTGACAGACGGAAGTGACTAGCCAAAGGGGTGCTCACGGGTTTCGCATCCTCCATGCTAAACCGTGCTAGTACCTTCTTCAGGTACTCCTCTTGAGACAACTCAAGACCATCCTTGCTCCTCGTAATTTTCATCCCCAGGATTTGTTTGGCAGCACCCAAATCCTTCATAGAGAACTCCCTTGATAGACTCTTCTTGAGCTTGTCAATCTCCGCCAAGCTCGCCCCGACTATCAGCATATCATCTACATAAAGAAGCAAAATTATGTAGGTACCTTCGAGTTTCTTGAAATAGCAGCAGTGGTCCGCCTCGCACCGCGTGAATTCGACCCGCTTCATGAACATGTCGAACTTCTTGTACCACTGCCTCGGAGCTTGCTTCAACCCATACAAGCTCTTCTGAAGCTTACACACGAGCTTCTCCTTTCCTCGGACTTCGAAACCCTCCGGTTGCTTCATGTATATTTCTTCATCCAGATCCCCGTGAAGAAATGCGGTCTTTACATCCATTTGTTGAAGATGTAAATTCTCCTGTGCCACCAAGCTAAGCGCCACCCGGATGGTTACCATCTTGACTACCGGAGCAAAGATCTCCGTGTAGTCGATCCCTTCCTTTTGCTGGAAGCCTTTCACCACTAATCTTGCCTTGTACCGAACGCTTCCATCGTGTTCTTCCTTTGCCCGGAAGACCCATTTATTGTGCAAGGCCTTCTTCTCCTTCGGAAGCTCGGGTAGTTCTCAAGTCTGATTCGCCATTAATGAGCTCATCTCCTCTTTCATGGCTGAATCCCACTTGATCGAATCCCTCGCTTGTATAGCCTCGGTGTAGCTCTCCGGCTCACCCCTATCAGTCAGCAAGATATAGTTAAGAGAAGGTGAAAATTTATGGAGAGGTCTTCTTACCCTAGTCGACCTCCACGGCTTCGGTGTGACTGGATCGATGTTGGGATGAGCATTCTCATCTTGCTCATCCTCGCTGCTCGTGTTGCTCTCCTCGATCTTCTCGGTCTCCGCAACCTCCACCGGAACCTCCTCCGTGTCTCCCACGGGATCAATGTTTTCTTCAACAACCTCGCCTTTACCCTTGTACAAGACCGCCTCGTTGAAGATCACATTCTTGCTTCGGATCACCTTATGATTTTCGGCATCCCAAAATCGGTACCCGAACTCCATGCCGCCATATCCAATGAAGAAGCACTTCTTGGATTTAGGATCAAGCTTGCAACGAGCAGCTTCGTCGATATGGACATACGCCAGACACCCGAACACCCTCAAGTAGGACAGATTCAGCTTCTTCCCACTCCAAACCTCCTCAGGAATCCGATATTCCAAAGGAACCGAAGGTGCTCTGTTGATCAAATGAGCTGCCATGTCGATGGCATATGCCCAAAACATCTTAGGCATCCCCGAATGTAACCGCATACTCCGGGCCTTCTCATTTAGCGTCCTGTTCATTCGCTCCGCTATTCCGTTTTGTTGTGGGGTCCCCGGAATAGTCTTCACCATCTTGATCCCACTCTCGACACAAAATTGTTTGAAGTCGGCGTCAACGTACTCACCACCGTTGTCGGACCTCAAACACTTCACCTTGAGATTTTTTTCATTCTCAACCTCGGCTTTCCATTTCCTGAAAACAGAGAACACGTCACTCTTATTTTTCATGAAGTATACCCATACCTTCCGTGTGGAGTCATCGATGAAGGTAACATAGTAGAGTGATCCTCCGAGTGAGGCGACGGGAGCTGGCCCCCAAACATCCGTGTGTACTAGTTCTAGCTTCTCCGCCTTGGGCTCCCTTCCACCTTTGGAAAAACTCACTCGTTTCTGCTTTCCAAGAATGCAGCTCTCGCACGTGTGAGACTCAATCACCTTGAGTTCGGGCAGCAGCCCGTTCTTTGCCATGATCTTCATCCCCTTCTCACTCATGTGCCGTCTGCAATGCCACAGTTCGGTCTTCTGGGTGTCATCAACAACACCAACCGAGTCCCTCATGCTCGTCGTCAAGTAAAGTGTGCCCGTCTTGTGACCTCAAGCAATGGTCATGGCGTTCCTCGAAACCTTCCACGACCCATCTCCAAATGACGTCCGGTAGCCATCATTATCTAGCTGGCCCACCGAAATTAGGTTCCTCATCAACCCCGGCACATGTCTGACCTTGGTAATCTTCCAGGTTTGCCCATTAGACAGCTTCAGGTTGATATCTCCCATCCCGACTATATCGAGTGGCTCGTCATCTGCAAGAAAAACCTTTCCATAGTCACCCGAAACGTAATTAAGCATTACCTCCCGCTGTGCAGTAGTATGGAAAGAAGCCCCTGAGTCCAGCACCCAGGAATCAATCGGTGAGTCGACCGAACAGAGAAGGACGTCCCCATCGTCGTCATCCTCATGCACCACCGCATTGGCGGTTCCCTTCTTCTTGTGGTCGTTCTTCCCCCGAGAGCGACAATCCCTCTTGAAGTGCCCCGTCTTCCCACAATTACAGCACTCATTATCCTCGGACCTCGAGCTATCTCTTCCATTCCTAGACTTGGATCTCCCTCTGTTCCTGTTAGCATTCCTGCCCGAGTTTCTCCCCCGGCTCTCTACACTCAAGGCCGAACTAGGAGTCTTTCCCTTGAAATCCTTTCTCCGGATTTCCTCGGCAAGGATTTTATCTCTAACTTCAGAGAACTGCAGATTCTCCTTCCCCATAGAGTTGCTAACAGCTGCCCGCATGGGCTCCCAACTATCCGGTAGAGACGCAAGTAGGATCAAGGCGTAAATTTCGTCATCGAAGTTCACCCCGACTCCCTTCAACTTGTCCAAGATGGAATTCAGCTCGTTTATGTGGTTGGCTGCGTTTGCATTGTCCGACATCTTCAGATTGAACAACTGCTTCATGAGATAAACCTTGTTGTTCGCTGAAGGTTGCTCGTACATGTTTGATAGGGCAGCCATCAAACCCTTGGTTGTGGGAATTGAGCGCACATTGAATGACACGTTTGAAGCTAACGACAAACGTATCAATCCCAACACCTGTCTGTCGAGGCTTTCCCATTCCTCGTCATCCGTGATCTTCTCCGGTCTACCCTTCAAAGGAATTCCGAGTCGCTTCCCATAAAGGTAGTCCTCGATCTGCATCTTCCAGTGTCCATAATTGTTTCCGTCAAATTTCGTAACCCCGAACGAGGTTGTGGTGTCCGTCATCGCTTTTCCCCGATCGCTATAACCCTAGCGCTATGATACCAGTTGTTGGGAAATTCGCGTCCGAAGTCCCCGCCTGAAAAGCACACGAACAAACAAGAACGAAAAATACGGAATAATAAAAGAGACACGAGATTTATAGTGGTTCACCCGTTAACGAGGGCTACGTTCACTTCTTGCCGCTGCAATAGCTTTTACTAGAACAATTATAGTGCTTGATTACAAGTCTTGTAATGCTATAATCTCAATCCTAGCGTATGGAGGTGTTAACCCTATTTTACAATACACATAGGGTTTATATAGAGGGGAGAAACTTGGAGAAGGGGACAAAATCCCGCTGGGAATTAATTCCCTAATTCCGCTGAAATTTTTGGACTTGTCGGCCGACATGAAATCGGTGTCGGCCGACACTCAACACGCAGCTCGTGTTCTACCTCGGATTGGAGCTCGTGTTCCACAGAGTATCGCTCGAGCAGCTCCTTGTCGGACGACGGGGCCTGGTGTCGGCCGACACCAGGCCAAACTTGCTGCTCCGACCCAGCTCGTCTCCTCCGGTCACCTTCGATCGTCTCCGGCAACGATCGTCTTCTCCGGCGACTCCGGCGATTGTTTCTCGGCATGAATTCACTTCACCCTCAACACCCTATGCGTCAGAGAAAGCCCGCCGGGGCGATCCAATCACCCGGAGGATGAATAGAATTTATTTTAACTAAATAAGAGTTAGAATCAATAAGTTGAAAGAAACTCGGAGAGGCTTGTGCAAGTGAAGGAGTACGAAGAACGTATATGCACATGAGTTGACCTTTAAAGTTCCAAATTCTTTGAATAACTTAAAGTATACATGCATAGTTATTGCTAAAAATTAAGTTAAAATACAAATGTACTAGTAGGATTCAATGAACACAAACTCACGTTAAAGTTGGAATGACTTGTTTAAATTAATTGGTTTTGAAATATACAAAAATATATGCTTTATTGGACTAACATTTGTGCATTTAATCATGAATAGAAGTCAGCAATATATATTTATCCATTGAAATCTTGGTAAATCAAACACAAAAATGGCCACTCATCTAAAAAGAATTCAAAAATCAACCATGACCAACCAACAACGTAAATCACACACAAAAACGTCTTAAGAATATTCAAGTGCATGATATATATACATATGGGTTATTTTTAATAATTATTAATTTATAGTTTCGTTGGGACCAATATATATATATATATATTGGGATCTCAAAAAAATTATTGGGTCCCAAATTTTTAAAGATTTCAACTTGGAATCCGATAAATTATTAGTTTTAGGGAGATTATTAATTTATCGAATATTAATTTAATGAAAACATAAAAAAAATCAATGATTTGAAATATCTCGTAAATAAATGAGATTTCTAAGATTTTTTATTTTAATTGACTAGTTAATTATTAAAAAAATAATAAAATTTAAAAAATATATAAATAAACATAATAAAAAAAGATATATAAAATAAAATAGATAAAAAAATAAAACGAATTTCTATATTAATTGACTAATTAATTATTAAAAAAATAATAAAACTTAAAAATATATAAATAAACATAATAAAAAATATATATAAAATGAAATAGATAAAAATAAATAAAAAAAATAAAATGAATTTCTATATTAAAAGACTAATTAATTATTAAAAAATTATTATAAAACTTAAAAAATGTATAAATAAACATAATAAAATATATATAACATTAAATAAATAAAAAATAATACATATATTTTTTATACTTTATTTGTATATCAAAATTTACTATAACAAAAAAACATAAGAGACGTATATTTTTTATATATTATTTGTATATCAAAATTTACTATAACAAAAAGCATAAGAGAGAACGCGTATTGTTAATGATACGTGAAAAATACGGTCATATAATATAATTTATTTTTTGTATTTAATTTTCTAAATAATTTGGATTTTTTTAAAACAATTTAGATTTTTTATACAAATAAAACTATATGAAAATTAATGTAAATCAATAAAAAAAATTATTTCATAATTATATGAAATCTATGAAAATTAATGAAAATCAATAAAATAAAATCAGTCAAAATACTCTTGATTTAGAAAATCTACAAAAATCCACTAACTTTTCAAACTTCAAAAAAATTTATCAAAATCCTAATTGAATATACCTAACTAATAAAAAATTATTTTTTTTTGTGTTAAATAATAAAAAGTAAATCCACTAACTTTTCAAACTTCAAAAAAATTTATCAAAATCCTAATTGAATATACCTAACTAATAAAAAATTATTTTTTTGTGTTAAATAATAAAAAGTAAGAGTATAATAAATATAATTTGTGTAAATAATAAATAAGTTTGTAGCCGTTTTCCATTCATGATTTTGCCTTTATTGGTCAACTGTGGAAAAGTCATTTTAAAGCAATTTCATACCGAGTACTCCCTTATATAAATTGAACCACGGGTTTTTTCACAAAATACAAATGTGACACCTTTATATCAATTTTGTCTCGGAGTAAATAGAATTATATAAAAAAGAAATTCTTACGTAATCATTAATAAGTATTGATAGCCTAGTGTTTGAACTTTAATAAGTATTGATAGGCTTGGATTTGAACTTGGACCTCGTGATTTGAAAAAAAAAAAAGTAGATATACTTAATGGTTCTATGTCTTTTGTTACTGTATTTATCAGGAGATATGATCATTGATCCTAAACAAAAAGAATAATAGCTAAATATTTGAATTATATATATATAATTTTTGAAAATTAATATATCTATATCTGTAACTTAGATTTATTATAATAATAATAATAATAATAATAATAATAATAATAATAATAATACATAATACAATAAATAATACATTAAATTATAAATTTAAATTATATATTATGAGATATTTTTTATTTAGAATATTTCTAACTTTTAAAGAAAATAACTACTCTTAACATTCTATTTTAATTATACTCTCTCCTATTTTTTTTAACATTATATTATAATTATGATTGAAAGTGAAGTACTCTTCTAATATTTTCAATATAAATTTATTATAAATAATATATTAATTAATTAATTAAAAATATTAAAAACGGAATTAATTTTAATTTTATTATGAAGTGTATTTTATTAAGTGTAATTTATAAATTTAAAAGTATATTTTTATTATAATATTTAATTTATTATTATTATTATTATTATTATTATTATTATTATTATTATATAAATAAGTGATAAAAAAATAAATTTATAATAATTAAGATTAAAAAATAATTTTATTTTGTGGGAATACTTCTTCCGTCCCATAGTTGTCACACATTGGTAAGGAGGTTAAAAAATAATATTATTATATTATTATTGATTAAAGTTAAAGAGTATTGTGGTATTTTTTTAGTAACTTTTGTTGTGTAAAAGTGATGATATTTTAGTAATATTGTATTGTTTTAAGAGTATAAAATGTAATGATTGTTTTGTTTTTCGGGGTGAGACAACTAGCATGGAATCGCTCGAAAAGAAAAGTGTGACAACTTAACATAGAGAGACTATTAATTATTATTAACATAGAGATATTGATGAAATTGGAGAGCTAGGGAGAAGGTCAAAGACTAATTATTTTGTGTATGTGTGTACTGTATATTGTGAGTACATTGCACTGAATGAACCCAAAAATTATACTCTCTCTGTCCCAGAGCTATAGTCATTTGTGGTCAACGCTGATTTTTTTTTACCGTCCAATAGTATGATAAAAGATACACAAAAATTATGAAAAAATAACTAAAATAAAATTTAACTATTAAATTTTATTTTAGTTATTTTTTCATAATTTTTGTGTACCGTTTATCATACGTATTGAACGGTCAAAAAAAGTCAGTGTTGACCACCTGTGACTATAGCTCTGGGACGGAGGGAGTAATTCCAAGGCACTTTAGAGCTAGTACATAGTATTTGAATGAACCCAAAATTAGAATGAGAGCATCTCATAGCAATGTATGTACCATTCTTGAATGAGAGAGAATCCATGAAATTTATTTATTTATTAGCTTTGTTGAAAAATAAAAACTTATATGATTAGCCTTTATTTGGCATATATGGTTACTCATTTTAATATTATATTATATTTCTCCATCCCATAATAGCTACAAGCCTCATCGCAATGATCACTCGAATAAAAAGTCCAAAATGTAAACTTTTTTTTTTCAATTGATCTATACCAAAATGTAAACTTTTTTTGTGCTATAATCTCCCTTTTCTCCAACCTTGAATAATAACTTTTTTGACACAAATTCAAAATCATTGAATTCTTTTTTATTCTTTTTTCCTACCCCAACACAACAGTTTTTATTCACACACTTGAAAAAAAAAGTAGCATTCTCTCTGAAAATGGAAATTATTACATTCTTTTAAATTATTCAAATCACATACATCTAACATATTATTTTTTCTTTTATTCATCTTATCTTATTATTTGGCCAAAAGTCCTAAACTTCGCAAAGGGGGTTGATCACGCGAACAAAAAGTCGGAAATGTAAACTTTGTGCTATAATCTTCCTTTTCTCCAATATGTAATAATACATTTTTGTGATACAAATTCAAAATCATTGAATTCTTTTTTCTTCTTTATGTTCCTACCCCAACACAACTTGAAGAGTTTTCCACACGAAAAAAGTAACATTCTCTCTAAAAATGGACTTAAATTCTTTTCCATGATCTGCAAAAGAAGTGATCTATTGTAAGAGGAAAAAAATGAAGAGTGATCAGCCTGAAAAAGTGTACGTTGCGATTGGCACGGATTGCTACGATGGTTTTTCTAGCTTGCAATGGGCACTAAGAAAATGGTCCGAAAACGAGGATGAGGTCTGAATCGTGATTCTCCACTAGACCCCGTGTGCAAGGACTACGTCTATACACCGAGTAAGCTATCATTTTCCTTTTCGTTCCGCCTCTTACTTGCCAAAACACGACACACACACACACACGTATATATATATATATATATATATATATATATATATATATATATATATATTATTTTTCTTGGAGTAATAATAGGTTGTGATCAAGATTGAGAGTGATGAGCATCAGCCATTGTACAAGCAGATCATAGAGATGATATCGTTTTACGTGGTTCGCCATAAGCCCGTTTTCATCGAGGATGACAGAGAGATAAATGACGTGAAGAAACGAGCAGATGCATTGGTTGAAGAGGATACCGTAACGGACTTGAGCAACCTGCCTTGCCCCATCTATCAGGTTAGTATCATCCCCTCTCTGAATTATGTGTGATTTTATGATTGATACATTGTAAATTATTAGAAATTAGTTAGTTTTTTTTTTTTTACTTATTTTTCAGATTTTTTAATTGACACATATGTGTAGATTTTCTTTATCTTTTGGGCAAATGTGATGCTTGTTCAATATCACAAATCAATTATAAAAAGATCATTTAAACAAAATCTATAATATTTAAGAAACGGATTTAAAACTTGAAGCAATCAAAACACTTCATTGTAATTTAAATTGCGTTCAGGTTTCACGCTATGTCATAAATATCAAAATATTAATTTATTATTTTTTGTTAATTTTCCATTATATTTATTTTTATTTTTCATTTGTTAATATATGTAATTATTATTTTTATTGTATATTATATATTTAAATAATATTGTATTTTTAATAATGTCAAATATTCGAATCATGTTATAAACTCAAGAGGATTTGAGAGAGAAATATAGATTAGATATAGAGAGAACGTAGATGAGAATAGAATTGTTATGAATTCTTATGAATTGTTGTATTCATTCATATGGGGAGACCCCTTTATATAGGATACAATCTAGGGTTTCTGACTTAGCCAACAAGTCATTCACTATAATATAATAATATTCATAACACTCCCCCTTGAATGACTATGTACAGAATTGCTGCGTCGTTAAAACCTTGCCAGGAAAACCCAGTGGGACAAAACCTGAACGAAGGAAAAAGAGTACAGCTTGCTCCCCCTGATTGTAATCACCGAAAATATTTGACTTCTTGAAAGTAATTATTGGTGATCAATCTTTCTCATTAAAACCTGTAACTAATAAAACCATATAGGAAAAACTTAGTTATTCAAGTATACATTTCGGTCTTCAGGACACAACCTTCGAATTGTCGAGTTTCACGTTCATTTGTATCATTGTATATTTTTCGTCCTTCTGGGACATGCCTTTACCAAACATCTATATTGACTAGAGCATTCGCAATTGCTATAACCGGCCGGTAACTCTTCTGGAGTATATTAAATGCATCTAGTGTTCAATATACATTTCTTGACAAATGAACAATAATGTGAATTTCAATTCACAATCATTTGAACTTCAGGTTCAATACCTCAGTTTATCTCGAAAACAAACTCATATAGAACATTCTGATATCCCCATTAATTATTATCGAGTGATGTACATGCCTCGTTAAAAACCTCGTTATAAAACCTTGTAGGAAAAAATACTCGAGGAAAAGAGTACACGACATTCACATTTATATTGTGGTGATTGTCTCATTAAAAACCTTTAACTAAGAAAACCCCGTGGGAAAAACTTAGTAGAGGGAAAAAGAGTGCAATCACTGGTCTTCGGGACCAATCACTGGTCTTCGGGACCTTATATTCAATATCATTTTTGTCCATATGTAATATGATATTTTACATGGTCAGATCATACATTCATGCATATATCTATCGTTTTTGCTGCCATAAATATTAAGTAGCGGAACTTAATGTCATCTTTCAAAATATTTGATTAACATCGAGTTTCTGCGAAAAACTCTTGAGCAACTAATCTCGCTTTTATATCTCACCACATCATTATTTGTTTTTCGTACGAACACCCACATATATCCTTCTGGGATAATATTTTGAAATGTGTATTATAGAGTCAAAATATCTCTTTTATTTAGCGAGTCATGCTCAGCCTCAATTGCTCGTTTCTATTTATTTGAGTGCTGCCGGCACACTATTATTGATTTAAGTTTTAGATCCAAATTTTCTAGAGCAACTCTTGAGGCAATTATGTCAATGACGACTTTTTCCATGTTGATGACAATTCATTCTATCAACCAAATCTTTCATCATTTCCCAAAATATTTAATTTGGTTGTTCTGCAATACCACAATTTTCTCTTATCATGTGCACATACTTTTTCAATGGGATTTTCATCTAACTCTCTTCAGGAGATTCTGAGGGTGACTTAATTTCTTTGTTTTTCCGCGGATTTATTTCATATCTTTAGATCGATCTACTACGCTTCTGGCGTATATTAGAATCAACATTTGAGTTGATCTCTTTGGTATTTAAACTCTTATAGTTCATTTTATCACAAATATATGTGATTTTGTCACACATTCATTAATTTGGCAGATTACTTGCTGAATATTGCAAGTCACTTATTTTAATGAACTTCAGGTTCAATTGATTGGTGCGTGGATCTAGAATTAAAGATCGTTTTCTTTCAATAATATTTCTCGGCATTTATAACTTTTATATTCTTATCTCCCCCTAATGGCGAGAAATGATCTTCGTTAAATATGCAACTCAATGTAATTGCTATAAACAGATCTTCTGGATCGCGGGCTCAAGATATTTAATATACCTTACTTTTTCTATTATGCCCGTTCATAAAATTAATTCGCAGATGGGAAATAACAATTTCCACGCACTTAATAATAATCATGATATGCATCATTTTCAGTACATTTGTATTACTCGTGGGGATAACTAGTAAAGCTCTTCCGGAGCCCACTATATCATCATTTGCATAACAATATTTTTACCAATAATCCTTCGGAGATACAATAACTTTACCAATGATCCTTCGGGGATCAAAATAAATCTCAATATATAATTTTCTCAGAAATTACATTTAATTAAAATCGACATTTTCGATATTCCATGAGTACCCACATAGTACATTTATTCTCGATTTTTAAAAGATATCCTTCAGAGATAATTCTTATGTAATCATTGTTTCAACAAGAACAATGGTGTTTCACTATGAGTATCATGATGTAACTTTATTAAACATCATACAATGTTTTGAACTTTACTTCTTCGGGAGCAATCAATAAAAATATTCTTTCAAGAATATTTTGTATTATATGAATATCGATTTAAAATATTTAATGTTTAATTGCTAAACCAGAAGCAATTTAATTTGATATTTCTGCGGGAATATCATATCATAATGTTCTTCAGAAACATTTAAAACTTAATTGCTACTACGGGAGCAATTTAATTTGATATTTCTAAACTTATTGCTACTACGGGAGCAATTTAATTTGATATTTATCGAATAATATCAAATCAGGATGTTCTTCTAGAATGATCAATATAATCTTTAAACCAGAGTATATGTTCTTCAGGAACAATAAATTTAATTGATATATTTATTTGATAATACTTCAGGAATATCAAATTTTAATGTTTTTCATGATAGCTTTATCATATGATTCAACATATTTAAAATCTTGTAATTCAACGTGGAGTCAATCATACCACGTTTTGGTAGTACGACCAACTTCGGGTGATCGTATATTTCTTTTAAATCTTTCCACAAAACTATTGGATCTTTCATATCAATTTTCAAAGATATTATTCGAGATTGTTAGTATATAATCATAATCAATTTGATATTGATATTGATATTTTTATAGGAATATCATATCACGATGTTCTTCAGGAACATTTAATTTTGATATTTCTTCGAGAATCAATGTTCTTCAGGAACTTAAGCATAATTAATTTGATATTACTTCAAGAATATCAGATTATAATGTTCTTCGGGAACATATGATATCATATCAAGAATATCAAATAATTAATTTGATATTACTTCAAGAATATCAGATTATAATGTTCTTCGGGAACATGTTACTTTTGGGAAGAAGAGGAGAAGTAGATATATTTATAATTATTAATAAATATAAATATAAATTCTTACTTGATTGGAACTTCAGATCAAAACGTAGTTGAAATCTTCGGATCTTGGATAGTAGAACTTCGATGAAGAACGCGGTTGAGCTTTCGTGCTGATAACGTGTTATAAACTCAAGAGGATTTGAGAGAGAAATATAGATTAGATATAGAGAGAACGTAGATGAGAATAGAATTGTTATGAATTCTTATGAATTGTTGTATTCATTCATATGGGGAGACCCCTTTATATAGGATACAATCTAGGGTTTCTGACTTAGCCAACAAGTCATTCACTATAATATAATAATATTCATAACAAATCATATTAAAAAATTCAAATAATATACAGTACTACTGTATTATTTGTAGAACAATTCATTTAATTATTTTATTTTTATATTTTAGATGAATTAATAAATTTAATTATTTTATTAATTTATAACATTTCATTAAATATAAAAATAATATAAATTGTATATTATTTATCTTTTAAGTTTAGGTAACCAATTTAATAGTTTAGACTAAATAAATTTGACCATATAATTAGTCCCAAATTGAGACTTGAGTTTTTTTTATTATTATAGAAAGTTTATTCCTACAATATTGGTATATAATATTATATTTGAATATAAAGTATTTCAAGTGTGTTTTCATTTGTTGGTCATATCATATTCAGAGAAAGGTAACGTCAACCATGGTCGATACACGGTGGTGTGGGGGGCGAAATCGTTTGATCAGTTGGTGGTTCATGGCGGCGGTGGTGGTGGTTGTGCACCGATCGATTACCATTGTTGATTCTGGGTATGTACGTACGTACCTACATTTAATTTATTTTTGTAACAATGAATAAGAATTAATGAAACATATACTATAATTAAGCAACCAATTAGATATTTTTAGTTGGTATCGAAAATTTTAATAATCCACGATTTTCAATAACGACAAATTAATAAATATCATTTTTTTTTTTTGCAGAAGAGCACTTTTGGATGATCGAGTGACATTGGTTCAAAAAGGTCATTACGTAAGATAATACTCAATTAACATAAATTAATTTTACATTATATAATTTCTATTTTAAAAAGCACGTGTGTCGGACGATAGGTTGTAATGGAAAACGGAATTGTCAACCTCACTTTGACGGTCCCAAATGGTTCTATCGCCGGTGTATCATACAAAGGGAGTGAGAACTTGCTTCAAACCCTTGATTATAAAGACGAGGACAATGGGTACGAGGACAATGGGTACGTATGTTCAATTTCATTTGCAAAATGACCGTGTAAATTAGTCATACCGAAGAATATCTCGATCTATATATACATATATTTCGATATACACAATTTTCAATGCGATTATAATATGTAATATGAAATAGATGTGTTGATCAATATATATTTTTAATTATATCGATTCACAAAAATTTGACTTGGACTTCATTAATTGACAGGCAATGGAACATTGTTTGGAATACGAACGTATCTCTTAACGTGTTGGATAAGTAAGTGTATTGTAATTACTAAAAATACTAAATTTGTTCTAAAGAAATTGTAATCATTGAAAAAGAGGTCGACTCGCAGTTCACGCACTGAAACAGAAAAGTCAGTCGCTGTAACAAGTTTAAGTTCTGCTGTCCAGAGAACAACAGATTGAGTACTGCTGTCACAGAACAGCAGATTCAGTTATGCAGCGGAAATAGTAAAAAGTACAGCAACTGGAAATCGTAAAGAACAAGGAAATAATCTTCGTAAGTTGTATTAATCAATACAACCTACCAAGCTGCTTCAAAAGCAATAAACTTTCACTATAATCGTGAATACAAAATAATCCGAGAAAAAGAATAAAAGACTAAACAATCACGAGATTGAATAGTTAATACTCGGATAAATATCTAAAAAATAAAAACGTGAGCTGAGAATATTTTTCTCTCTAAAAATATGGCGCTCCAGCTTCTTCTTCAATCACGCGAGTCTTCTATTTATAAGACACAATTCTTCTCTTCCAAGTAATAAGTCTTCTATGGTAAAAAGACTTCTTCCATAATTAGAAGATCTTGTACCTTATCTTGTAGATCTTGAATATCTTTTCTCTCTTTATCTTGGATTCTCCTCCCAATAATAAATATTCCCAAAATAAATATTCCACCAAAGAAAGTCAAAATTAGTCAAAGTCAAAATTAATTAAATTAATTAATTTCGACTCCAACAAACTCCCCCTTTTTGTCTTTCTGAAGGTGTCGTCAATTCTTCGATGTCAATTCTCCTCTTGAAGTACTGTCGAGACGACTCCCCCTACAGATATGAACTCTCTTGGCAAATGCTCCCTCTACGAAAATAAACTTCATGTGAAGTCGTAAAACTCCCCCTGCAAAGCTGGCGTCGTACTAAGTACTGGTACTCGGAACTGGGAACTCTTGCAGCAGGTCTTGAACTGGGAACTGGGAACTGGAACTGGAACTCTGTACGAACTGCGGTCTCTGTACTCAACGGGAAATATACACAAAGTGTACTAAACAGGAACAGAGCTCTCATCAGGTGAGTCAGAACAGGAACTGGTGGCAGACCAGTCGCACAACACATGAAAAATAGGAACTGGTCGAAACCAGTCACAAAACTCATGAAAACAAACTCCCCCTTGATGTGAGACTGGTCGAACACGTACAAGAACCACACTTCACAAAACATGGGTTAGGAGATAATGAAGAGAAATCGAATAATCAAATATCAAATATACCAAGCAGAAATAAAATTGAAGACAACTAACGTGGCAATCAAGAAGATCAAAAGTTTTAAACACTTAGAGAGAACTCAGTTATCAGTGCACACACAACTCACCACATTCCATGTCGAGTCAACAATGGCCGAAAACCAAATGATACTAGTTCAGCAACTAAACAATAGTTATGCCGAGTTCAGCATATTGAATGGTGAATAGTCCAATAAGCGAGAAAATCAACTCCGATGCTCATCAATACATAAATTTAATTCTACACTCGGTTTTTCAGAGACATTTTTTTTTTTTTGATTTTTTTTTTTTTGATTTTTTTTTTTTTGATTTTTATTTTATTTTTTTTTTGTCTCTGGTACCGAACGGTGTAGAAATATGATATGCAAGCAAGTTATACATCAAGAGTGAAATAATAACACTTTCATCTCTTTGCGAAATTTTTAAGACCTCGAATTCTCAACTGAACTGAACATAAAAATTGATTAGTCACTAGACCAGAATACATACCAGTCAGTACTCATGTTGACTCAACCTCCTCGATCACTTCATGCGGTGCAAAGATAAAGAGATTTCCTTAGTGTCGAAAACCTCTCAAAACTTAAAGGCTTTGTTAGAATATCAGCAAGTTGTTTTTCTGTATTGACATATTCTAATTTGATTACCTTTTTCTCAACAAGATCCCTAATGAAGTGATGACGGATGTCGATGTGTTTAGTACGCTGGTGCTGAACTGGATTGTGACTGATGCTGATAGCGCTGTTGTTGTCACAGTACATGATGAGAGGTTCTGATTTCAGGCCATAGTCCTGTAACATCTGTTTCAACCAAAGCAGCTGAGTACAAGTACTTCCTGCAGCAACATACTCGGACTCGGCTGTGGACAACGCAATGCAGTTCTGCTTCTTACTGTGCCAAGACACAATGTTGTTGCCCAAGAAGCAACATCCTCCACTTGTACTCTTACGGTCGTCTGTGTCTCCCGCCCAATCAGCGTCACTGTACCCAAAAAGATTTGAATTTGTATCCTTGGTGTACCAGATTCCAAAGTCAGCCGTCGAGTTGACGTACTTGATTATTCTCTTCACAGCAATGAGATGAACTTCCTTGGGTCTGGACTGGTACCTAGCACAAGTACAGACACTAAACATAATGTCAGGACGGGTTGAAGTTAAGTATAGTAAACTACCAATCATTGATCTGTATGTAGTTGGGTCAACATCAACTCCAGTCTCCTGACTAGACAGTTTTTCAGTAGTACTCATGGGCGTTGTGGTAGTCTTTGCACCTTCAAGACCAAATCTTTTGACCAGATTTTTGGCGTACTTGCTTTGACATATGAAAATGCCATTAGCCTTTTGTTTGACCTGCAAGCCTAAGAAATTTGAAAGTTCTCCAACCATACTCATTTGAAAGTTAGTAGACATGGCTTTTGTAAAGTCATCAAGCATGATAGAATTTGTAGAACCAAACACAATGTCATCAACATAAATCTGTGCAATCAACAAGTCAGTCTTACTCCTTTTCAAAAATAAAGTGTTATCAGACGTACCTCGAGTAAATCCAAACGACAACAAGAAGTCAGTTAAGCAGCTGTACCAAGCACGTGGAGCCTGTTTCAAACCGTACAGTGCTTTGTGTAGGTAGTACACATAATCAGGATGTTCTGGGTCCTCGAACCCTTTTGGTTGTTCAACAAACGCTTCCTCTTCGATGACTCCATTTAGAAAGGCAGCTTTGACGTCCATTTGATGAAGTCGAATGTTGAGTAAACATGCAATGGCAATCAAAAGTCGGATTGACTCCAGTCTCGCGACTGGTGCAAACGTTTCGTCGAAATCGATGCCTTCAACCTGTGTGTATCCCTGTGCAACAAGACGAGCTTTGTTTCGAACTATTTGTCCGAATTCATCAGTTTTATTCTTAAAAATCCACTTCGTACCTATAACATTTACGTTGGGGGGTCTGGGGACTAAAGTCCAAACTTTGTTTCGAACAAACTCATTTAGTTCTTCTTGCATAGCATTTACCCAAAACTCATCATCAAGTGCAACTTTAAAGTTTTTGGGTTCAATTTCAGACAAGAAAGAAACTATTCTGATATTGTTAAAAGTGGAGGACATACATGCTGCATTAATCATATCTCTATAATTAAGTTTAGGTTTACCTCGCGTTCTGAGCTTATCATGCATACCTCCAATGACTTGAGATGATGGATGACTTTTCCGAATATGTCCAGGTGCATCTCTTCTTGTGGTTCGTTGAACATCATCAATCTCAGTCTCAGTACTGACTCGTTCTGAGGACTCATCATCAGATGACTCTGACTCATCTGCATGTTCCTGGACTGGTTCTGTAACTGGTTCTGAACCTGGTTCTGTGACTAGTTCTGAACCTGGTTCTGTGATGTGTACTGGAACTGCATCTGAATCAGTGGGTTGTGGAACATGTTTGATTTGCACAAGTCCTTGTAGGTCATCTTCCATTTGTTTTCCAGTGGCATCTTTCAGGTCATCAAACTTCACATTGACTGTCTCTTGGACAGTTCTAGTACGTAGATTGTACACCCTGTATGCTTTACTGTTTGTTGAGTATCCAACAAAAATCCCTTTGTCAGATTTTGAGTCGAACTTCGAGAGAGTGTCCCTGTCATTCAACACAAAACACAAACAACCAAAAACATGAAAGTATTTAACGTTAGGTTTTCTTCCATTTAGAATCTCATAGGATGTCATCGAAGTCCCTGGTCTCAGATTCACTCTGTTGGTTATGTGACAGGCTGTGTTGAGAGCTTCAGCCCAAAACCCTTTCGACAATTGTTTGGAACTAAGCAGTACTCGTGCCATTTCCTGTAGAGTGCGATTCTTCCGTTCTGCCACACCATTCTGTTGAGGTGTCTTTGGTGCTAAGTACTCATGGTGTATCCCTCTCTTGGTACAGAAATCTGCAAACAAAGAATTCTCGAACTCCTTTCCATGATCAGTCCGTATTCTTCTTACTTTTCCTTGAAAAAGTGTACGAATACGAGTATATACTTCTTTGAAAGCATCAAAAGTTTCAGTCTTAGTACTTAAAAATTTTATCCATGTGTACCTAGAGAAATCATCTACAATAACCAAAGAGTACCTTTTGCCACCGAGACTTGCCGCTTCGATTGGACCCATAAGATCCATATGAAGCAATTCAAAGCATTCAGTAGTGTTCATGTAAGTTGAGTCACCTCCAGTGTGTGAAGCACGTACTTGTTTTCCTTTGAAGCACTCACCACAGACTCTCTTGTCAATATTGCTTATCTTTGGCAGTCCAACAACAGCATCATACATCTGAAGTTTTTGAAGATTCCTGAAGTTTGTGTGTCCAAGCTTGTTATGCCACAGAGTTGTGTCGTCAACCTGTACAAAGTTACAAGCGACATTTTCCGTCGAATAACAATTGTTTCGAGACCTATCACCTTTCATGACACACTTTGAATTATTGTCAAACACTTCACAAGATTCTTTATTAAACTTCACATGCAAATTATCATCACAAAGTTGACTAATGCTAATTAAATTGGCCTTTAATCCTTCAACATGCAATACGTTTGTTAATTTAGGTAGACCATCAACATTTAAAGTACCTTTGCCGACAATTTTACCTTGAGTACCACTGCCATAAGTGACACTACCTCCAGTGAAAGGAATGTAGTTAACTAAGAAGTTTTTGTTACCTGTCATGTGACTGGAACATCCACTGTCAAAATACCATGCACCTGCAAACTTTGATTTAGAGACAGTGAGAACAACATTACACAGTATTTGGGACTTTGGTACCCAAACAGTCTTTGGTCTCTGAACAGAACTTGAGGTTATGTTGTCATGTCCTGTACTAATCTCAGTCTTAGTACCTGAACCAGAATTGTTCAAAATTCCTTTTCTACTGTCTCTCATTCTTATCCTGCAAAAAGGCTTAATATGTCCTGGTACAAAACAATAATGACAAATATACTTCTTTTTCTTTATGGTTTGTTTAGTACCAACTTGTTGTTTTTTAGTAACAACTTGAAGTTCAGTAACAAGTTTCGAAGTACTGGAACTAGTTATGTCAGTCAAAGTACTAGTACCAGATTTTTCAAGAGATTTTTCATTTGCTGAGACAACAGTAACAACTTGATGTTCAGTGACAAGTTCAGAAGTACTAGGACTAGTAATGCCAGATGAAGTACTAGTACCAGATTTTACAAAAGATTTTCCATTTGCTGAAATAACTTTTGAGAAAACAGCATTTGAGTTTTTCTGGTCTTGTACTTCATCATCATTATTTTGAAAACCTAAACCACATTTATCATTATGTCCCATAACTAACAATTCATCAAGAGTAATTTTACCTTGGTTCATCTTCTTGAATGTTGCGTTTGCTTCCTCCAACTTGTTTTTAGTCTTGTTCAGTTCAACGTCCTTCTTAGTCAGCATTCTTTCAAGTCGTGTCAAATCAGCTTTATGAGACTTGTTCTCAATCTGCAGTTGTTGTACTATACTGCACTGGTCTTTGTACTTGACATTAAGGATGTCATACAATGATTTGAGTTGAAAGAATAGCTTCATGGGATCTTCCTCAGATGCATACTCGTGTTCACCATCTGAATCATACGCAACAGAGTTTAGACAAAATAATGTAGAGTACTCAGTGTCATACCTTGTTTTCATAACATCAGAATCTGTTGAGTTATCGAACTCATAGTCTGAAAGGGTCCCCTCGTCAATGTCTGCGAACAAGGCACTTTGATCATGTGTTGGGGTACTCATGTCACCTTCGTCTTCACTCAAGTTGTCATCATCTAAAGCAACATAGGTGACTTTTCTTCCCAATCTCCGTAGCGTGTTTGCACACTCATTGGCAATGTGTCCGAACCCCTTACATTCGTGACATTGAATAGTTGACAGATTCTTCGATCTCGTGTTTTCAGAATAAGCACGTCTTTGGCTAGTCGGAGGACTATCAGTATGTCTTCCAGGTCTTTGTGGAGTGTTCAGCTGGTTGCTGTTACTCCCAGTATTGGTACCTTGCTGAAACTGTCCTTCAGAGTTTTTGTTCCTGGTCTCCTGACTAAAACGCCTCTTGTACAGATGCTTCATTTGTCTAGTCAATAGGGCTACCTTGTCCTCAGTACTAGCATTCAGGAGTTCCATCAGATCAGCCTCTTCATCATCATCTTCAGTCTGTTGACTGGACAGAGGTCTGGAACTGCTAGCTTGTGGTGTACCGCCTGTTTGGTCTCCTTTTGACCAGAGTGCTGTGACGTTCAGAGTACTGGAACCACGCTGATCTCGCTCAAGCATCGTCATCTCATACGTCTTGATATCGTTCATTAATTCTGAAAATTCGATGTCACCTGCAACTTTTGCCGTTTCAATAGCCGTTACCTTGATGAGAAATTTAGAGGACAGTGTTCTCAAGGCTTTGGATACGAGTGTTTTGTTGAGCATGGGCTCTCCAAGTTCTGCACATTCGTTGGCAATGTCATACAACGCATTGAAGTAGCTTGTTGCGGTTTCATCTTCTCTCATCCTCATGTTCTCGAACTTAGTTGCGAGAACCCTCAGTCGAGACTCCCTCACGGACTTGTTTCCTTCACAATGGATCTGCAACGTGTCCCAAGCCTCCTTTGCTGATTTTGAGTTCTTGATTAGTCTGAACATATTTGTGTCGACAGAACCGTAGAGTTCCGTCAACGCCTTTTCGTTTGCGGAAGCAGCTTCTCGTTCATCCTTCGTCCATAGCTTCGAGGGCTTGTGAACTAGATCTCCATGGTCATCATGCATCGGATGTTCCCATCCGTCTTCAACTGCATCCCACGCACGTGTGTCAATAGATTTAATTTTGGAACGAGTACGTACCTTCCAGTGGGAGTAGTTGGTTCCATCAAGCACAATAGTACGAATCAAGTAGCTTGAATCCATGTTGAGTTGACTGGACGGATCTCACTTCGTATGTCAAGTGACCTGCCCTGATACCAATTGAAAAAGAGGTCGACTCGCAGTTCACGCACTGAAACAGAAAAGTCAGTCGCTGTAACAAGTTTAAGTTCTGCTGTCCAGAGAACAACAGATTGAGTACTGCTGTCACAGAACAGCAGATTCAGTTATGCAGCGGAAATAGTAAAAAGTACAGCAACTGGAAATCGTAAAGAACAAGGAAATAATCTTCGTAAGTTGTATTAATCAATACAACCTACCAAGCTGCTTCAAAAGCAATAAACTTTCACTATAATCGTGAATACAAAATAATCCGAGAAAAAGAATAAAAGACTAAACAATCACGAGATTGAATAGTTAATACTCGGATAAATATCTAAAAAATAAAAACGTGAGCTGAGAATATTTTTCTCTCTAAAAATATGGCGCTCCAGCTTCTTCTTCAATCACGCGAGTCTTCTATTTATAAGACACAATTCTTCTCTTCCAAGTAATAAGTCTTCTATGGTAAAAAGACTTCTTCCATAATTAGAAGATCTTGTACCTTATCTTGTAGATCTTGAATATCTTTTCTCTCTTTATCTTGGATTCTCCTCCCAATAATAAATATTCCCAAAATAAATATTCCACCAAAGAAAGTCAAAATTAGTCAAAGTCAAAATTAATTAAATTAATTAATTTCGACTCCAACAATCATTTTTTAAATTTGGAATAGAAAGCATGAAATAATATCAAATTAATCCAATTATTATTATTATTATTATTGATGTGCAGGGTGGAAGGAACAAACTATACGGTTATATTGGAAAGTGAAAATCAAACCGAAATTTCATTCACCACAACCTGGAACTTCAGTAGCAAAGCCGTTCCTTTAAATGTAGATATAAGGTAATTGTTTTGCATTGATTTTTTTATTTTTTTTTATGAAAAAAGAGATTAGTATATTTTAAGTATAAGAAAGCAAAGTTAAATTTTGAATGAAAGAAGTACTTCTCCATATAATTTTTTTGGTTCTCTCGTCTCCATGTGCTAATGAAGAAACTACGTACTCCTACAAAATTTCGAATTTTGGTATTAGCACTAGTTTGGAACATAAATAGTAACTTTGAATTTTGGTATTAGCACTAGTTTGGAACATAAATAGTAACTTTTAATAACCCAAGTCTTTATATTGGAGAATATATTCGCCTCACTATAAATGTTTAGTTGTTCAATTTCTCTAACAGTTTGAGTTGTTGGATGAAGCGGTTTCTAACATAGTATCAGAGCATAAGCTTGCGTCAGGTCTTGAATTTGACTCCCGCCATGAGCGACTCCACCCGAATTAATTATATTTACTTGTTTGGCCTTCCCGTGAGGTTAAAAATCGACCAACAAGTGAGAGGGAGCAGTGGGTTTTTAAAATTGTGAACCCTAATCTTCTAGAATACCTAGCAGTACATTAAGTAGAGATAAGCACGAAGAATTAGGTATCAAGTTGAGTTTATTTTTCATACGCATGAAGAATTTCCCGCTCAGAGCATTTGTAAAAGAGTCTGCCGCTTGATCGAGTGCTGGTACATGTGACTGAAATTGGTCCTCAATTTACCTTTCCTCTTACAAAATGAAGATCTAATTACACATGCTTGGTCTTGGAGTGTGAAGAATTTCCCGCTCAGAGCATTTGTAAAAGAGTCTGCCGCTTGATCGAGTGCTGGTACATGTCTGACTGAAATTGCTCCTGAATTTACCTTTCCTCTTACAAAATGAAGATCTAATTACACATGTTTGGTCTTGGAGTGTGCTATGCTATTTGCTGACAAGGATACTGCTCTTATATGTGAGCATAAAGTTCTTTAATTTAACCAATCGATGTTAGATATATCCACACTCATCCTCACGAGTAAGCCAGAAATTCCATCGAAATTATTTGTGGCCGAAAATTCCATTAGTAGGGCGCCCATAGCCGGAAATTAAATCGACTGGGGCACCCACATCGTATTGGACCTGCTCTAATACCATGTCAAAGTTGGGTCAATAACACCTTAAAATGCCTTGTTAAGATGGTAAGATTGTCTAATTTATATGTGAGTTCAATATTTTTTTAACTAATCGATGTAGGATATCTTAACACTTTTATCCACAGTATTTCACATATGACATTAGCTAAGCTTCTGTACTCAGCCTCAGTGCTAGACCTTGAGATTGTAGGTTGTTTTTTTGAACTCCAGAATATGATATTTCCACCAAGATAAACACAATATCCATATGTTGACTTTATGTCATCTAAATAAGTAGCCAAGCATCATCATCAAAGGATGTAACTTGAAGGTTATGTGGTTTTTTGAAGTGGAGTCCAAGCTCTCTAGTTTTTGTTACATATCTAAGCACTCTCTTGGTGGACGTGAGGTTGTTGAGGTTGTGGCAGTATTGGTGGTCTATATACCCCTTGGTGAAATTGTGGTTGATAAGGAGCGTAGTAGGCACCTCCTTGATAGTGAGGAACTTGTTGTGAATAAGCTTGAGTATATTGCCCGGTAATAGGTACTTGCGGTGGATAATAAGGTTGAAAACCACCAGTGTAAGCGTTTCCTGTAGTATGCTGTGTGTAGTTCAGATTCAGATACGGATTCCGGTTGTCGGCTCTTTGAGGATTGGGAGATGTGAACCTCCTTTGTCTCGGTGTCGGTTGTTGATTAAAGTCGTTTTGTAGCGTCACAAATCAAATAAAATTATCGAACTAGTTGCTAAAGCAACTCGCCCGAGTCGATCTCTCGAGGAACACTACTATCGGCGTAAAAATGTTTAATTGTTTGCAACGGGATTAAGAAAGTGAAATAGCATAATGCAAGAGTTGATTTTTGGTTTTGAAATTAATTCTAAAATAAACTAAGGAAATTGAAAAGACGAGAAAGCTGGTACAAAGCAGGAAATAATGTTTTTGAATAAATTGGGAAAAATCTAGGGTTTCGGGATTCACGTCTTTCTTAATCGAATTGAAGTTCAATTTCATAATATAGTACTAACGCGTCCGTTTCCGTTGGTGTCAATTCAATAACGAAATTTAGATTCAAACCCTAGTGGAAAAATCGATCATCCCTAACCCTAGGTAAAGAGATTAGCTACTCATGATTTCGGTTGAAAAGAGATTAAGTTTTTGAAAGTAAAAATTCATAAGAATGATTTTCGGAAAATAATAAAAAAGAAAACTAAACAATTAATCGACAAAGAATTGAAGAACAAGATAAGTAAAGATAAGAAAACTAACTAAAATAAAAATTCAAATCCAAACAAGAGTACCCGTCGGCAGAATCTCCGACTTTTACCGAATTCGAATACAAGAGAAAGATCCAAAAGCAATGAGAAAACCTAGATGTTACGAGTTCAAATAGCTCTCCAAAAGTGCGTGAAAATATTCTGAAAAACGATGTCTAAGTTTCTGGGTCGAAGCCCTATTTATAGGTCGTCAAAAGCCGAGTCAAATCGCGGTCAAAGCTGGAGAAAGGGCCAAGCGATCGCATGTGAAGGGAAGCGATCGCTCGCGCTGGCTGGGAAGCGGTCGCCTGGGCTGGGGAGCGATCGCTCGCGGCGGCGAGGAAGCGACCGCTTGCTGAGGAAGCGGTCGCCTGGTGTCAATTTCAGGCTTCCTGGAATTCTAGCACGCGATCGCTTGGGAGACATGGGCGGTCGCCTGCTTCTGGGCTGCACCGGCTTCGCTTTGACTCGACACGTTTTAGCTCATTTCTTCGTCCTTTTCGAAACATGCGTGCTCGTCTACCTACACACTCGACAAACGCATCAAACATACCAATGCCACGAAGAATACGCAAGAAACAACTCAAATGACTCAATTCACACGCAAATGGATACGAAAAACGACACCAAAAACACGAACATCAGTTGTCGTAAGATAGTCTCTTCCTCGTCATGAAGATCATCTTGATGGGGTGCCTCGTAAGGAGATACTCGTACATTAAATCCCAGAGGGAATTTCGGTTGAATAAATGTTCCCTCGGATCTTCTTTCTCTTTGTAGTTCATGTTGATAAGAAGTAGACTCCATGTTGGTGTTTACCATTGGCTCTAAGCTTCTTGTCGCTTCCGCTCTCTTTATTTTCATTCAAGTTCAAGCTCTTGTCTCCGTTGGGCCCTCGTTTGCATGCAAAACAAAGAAAATAACAAATAAAAACAAAAGTAAGCTAATAGGGGTAGTACTTCAACTCAACCAAACAAACATGAAAATCAAGTAAACAAGAAATCAAGAGCAAGTAAATGTGACTTTTAAAACTTCAACTAGCTCCTCTCCGACAACAACGTCATTTGAAGAAGCAATTTTCTATCTCAAAGGAAAGAGAAAGCGTTTTACCTCACTTCAAAATTGAGGGTTTAGTTGTAGTTGCCGACCACTCAGATTATCAATCCGAGTGAGGGCTAAGAGTGAGAGGTTTTAAAGTCATATTAAATTGCATTTTCAAGAGTTTGAAATAGTAGGTTGAATTTGTCAAAGTGTCCAAAGTAACAAGCAACAAATAAAAAACGATTTATCAAATAGAGAACAATGGAGGTAATGAATAAGTAATGACAATTCAATAAATGATTTAATACAAGAGTGATTTTCGGGGGTTCTCGTCCTTAGAGTCGAACTCCTATTGAAATAATAATTCATATTTTCAAATAATAAGTTGGAATATCATTCAAACTTATAGAAGTCTAAGAGTACTTCTTCTAAGTTGTTTAAGTTTTACATTTCTTAAGAACTTGAGACTTGTAATGGAGTGCTTCTTTGTATCCATTTATCTCATTTATAATGTACTGATGATCAAGTATATTGATCAAGCAACAACAATAATAAAAACTAAAATCTTCAACAATATTAAAAACTTTATTTTCTTCTTTAATATTTTTTTATTTCGCATATCAAATACCCAACAACTCCAAAGTACCTAAGTTCGAGAATCGGCTACGAAAGGAAAAACTCCGCAAAACGATGGTTAATCACTTTAATTCCCCAAAGTAGCACTCCTTACAGTAGTGAATACAAGGGTTGTCGATTTAATTTCCTTTCCTTAGCTTCTATGAGAAATCGAAATCGAACTACGGGAAGAAAGACTCCGCACAACGGTGTTCGATCAAAATTTAATCCCTAAATTAGTCTAACCCCGCCCAATGGTGGTTAGCTCGATTGTAGCTCGAAGATTTCACAATTAAACTCAGAGTTTATTCACTCAAGCATTTTATCAAACACCTAATGTTTACATTCTTTTCATCACCTCCTAGTAGAAAATTAGCCAAAGAAACCCATGGAAATTATCATAATCATGTAGGAAACATTCAAAGCATTCATAATCATGATCAAATTCAAAGATTTACAAATATCCAAGTCAAATTCTCAACAAAAATCAACATTCAAGTAAGAGGTTTCTACACAACAAAAGGAAAATTATAGATTTAGAGATAGTCAAATATGTAGAGAAATTTTCGACTTTGTTGTCCTCGATCGAGCTTGAAACCGTGCTCCAATTTGAATAAGATGAGCTTGATATCTCAATTTGGTGGTCTTTCTCTCTCTAGTGTTTTCCAAGTGATTTTCGTAGATGCAAAGTTATGATTTAGGAGTGTCCTCCAGGTCAATATATTTCTACATGTGAAATAACTGTTTTTAGCTCTTTTTCCACCAAAAATAGACTTTAAATTACGTTTCTACCCCTCGGTCAATGCTCGATCGATCAATGCACCATAAGCTCGGTCAATGCGTAGTCAACCAATTTCATCCCAAGTCAACCCTTCTCGGGATGAAATAATTGTTTTTAGTTCTTTTCCCACCAAAAATAGACTTTAACTGACGTTTCTATCCCTCGGTCAACGCTTAATCGATCAATTAATGCACAATAAGCTCGGTCAATGCGTAGTCAACCAATTTCATCCCGAGTCAACCCTTCTCGGGCGCATTTCACGCATTTCACACGGTCCGCGCCATCTCCCTCGGTCGGCGCTAATGTGATCCGCGCCATGTAGGTGCGCGGACTGGTGCGGCGCATTCCAAGCGATCTGCGCTGAAGAGCTCGATCGTTCGCGCACCTTCCCTGTATGTTTTTCTTCCTCGCATGATGACATCTATTCCATACCAGTCCTTGCAAGTTGATGCGCGGATTGCCAATCCGAGCCTCGGTCCGCGCGTTCCTTTCTTGTGCGCAACTTCTCGATTCTTGTTATATTTTTGACGTTCGAACATCGATTTTCACGATGAAAATTGCCGAAATTTAGATCTCAAGAACTTCGCGTCCATATACTTAACGACCTCTATTTCCAGGCTCGGCTCGATGCATCGTTTTTTTTTTGTTAACGGTCAATATCATATAAAAGGAAAAAAAATAAAAAGTGTGGAGATACAGTACAGCGCATAGGAAAAGGCCTACCGCATAAACGAGCTAACAAACTAGCTCTAAGAATCCCCAACAAAAAATAAACCAACGATGCATCGTTTTGGTTGTTTCTCCTGCATTTTCACAAAAAAACTCGATCATACTGCGTATAAGTTTTGTCACACTAATAATAAAAAAAATCCTCAATGATCACACACATATATACTAAAACACGCCCAACAAATAACACTAAAAATGAGCAATGTCGCCACATCAACCAAGATCATGTGGTTTAAAAAGGCGAACACACGATGCATAAGTGACTTTCGTTCCATCAAGGACACAAACCTTGTGTTGAATGTTGGGGACGGTAAACACGGCATGCAGGCCAGATCTGAATCTGGAGTAGGGGTGTTAATTCGGTTTAACCAAACCGAATCGAACCGAAAATTCGGTTAACCGAACCGTTTAAGCTATTTTTTTATAAACTAAAAATCAAACCGTTTTATAATAGTTTGGTTCGATTTTAACCGAATTATTTCGATTTGGTTTGGTTTGGTTCGGTTTTAACCAAATTTTAATTAAAAACTAGAAAAAAAATTAAATTTAAAATAATTATTATTAATTTTAATTAAAAAATTAAATATAAATATAAAATTTAAATAATAAAAAAACAAAAAAATAAAATTATAAAAATTAAACATTATTAGTATATTATTTTATTTAAAAATAATTATAGATGTATATATATAGATAATTATTTATTTATTTATTTATTATTCGGTTTGGTTCGGTTTTTATCGGTTTATCGGTTAAAAAACCAAACCAAACCAAAAACCGAAAAGTTCAAAAAATTCAAACCGAAAACCAAAACGAATTAGTTTGGTTCGCTTTGGTTTAACCGAACAATGTCGGTTTGGTTTGGTCGGTTTAACCAAACTTTTGACACTCCTAATCTGGAGGAGGATTCAACATCGTTGGTATTACATGCGCATTGAGGATAAGAGACAAGCAAAAGCCGTGTGTATTTTGAAAAATAGCATAAGGATGGAAGAGTAGATCGATACTCTGATACCATGTCAATTGGTGTAAATTATCTATTCTATAAATAAGAAATACCATTAGTTAATTACAAGGGATAATATAAATAACTAAGGAAATAATGTATACAGAATATTTTACTAACTAACAAAAACATTAAAACGCTGCGTCAACTCTTGTTTGCATGGGGCTGCATGTGCCATCTTAACATTTTTGGATTAAATAAAACCAGATTTGTGATGCTGCGTGGTTCTCCCGGGTTTTACACATATGCGGTTTTGGAACGTATAAAAGGATGGCCATCTTTTCAGATCAAAGAAGGAAGAATTGTGTTTCAACTTCAACAAAACAAGTAAGTACATATGATGATGATGATGATAGTTTAATATGTTTATGATTAAAAATATATATAAAATAGTTCTTTTTATCAAAGTGTAAAAAAAAGGTCATATTTCCTATAGGTTTGATTACATGGCTGTTTCTGATGAGAGGCAAAGGTTTATGCCAACGGCCGAGGATCGCGAGAAGGGACAAGCGCTCGAATATAAAGAAGCTGTTCTCTTAACGAATCCAAGCGAACCCGAATTCAAAGGCGAGGTTGATGATAAATACTTTTACACGTGCAACAACGAAGACAACAAGGTCCACGGATGGGTGAGCAACGATAGTACGCCCATCGGTTTTTGGTTGATAACTCCGAGCAACGAGTTTCGCTCAGGCGGGCCCATTAGACAAGATCTTACATCTCATGTTGGTCCATGTACACTTGGGGTACGTCATGATCGAGTATATCTCTCTCTCTATATATATACTATAATTTATGGTTCTTTTATCGTATTGTCATTGCATATGCAAGAAATTCAGCAGCAGGCATTATGGCGGCGATGACCTGGCAATCAAGTTCAAAAGCGACGAGTATTGGAAAAAAGTGATCGGCCCATTTTACATCCATCTCAACTCAGATGCTTCTG
This sequence comes from Euphrasia confusa, assembly GCA_954870475.1. Classification (NCBI taxonomy): domain Eukaryota; kingdom Viridiplantae; phylum Streptophyta; class Magnoliopsida; order Lamiales; family Orobanchaceae; genus Euphrasia; species Euphrasia confusa. The sequence continues at coordinate 27,398,718 of OX940968.1, read as the reverse complement.
CAAAAGCCAATCCTTCTGTACTTTGGAACAAAGCCAAACAAAGGGTAAGTAAAGTATAGTAGTATAATCTTTTGTCATTGTTACTCAATCATTACTTTAATTTGTTTCGTAATTCGTATATATATGGTTTGATTATATTAGATGGAGAAGGAGGTAAGCGAATGGCCTTACAGTTTTCCACTTGCAAAAGACTTTGTTCATTCCGACCAAAGGGGGTCTATAAGCGGCCAATTGCTTGTGCACGATCGCTTCTTGAATGAAAGCGACGTGCCTGCTGCCTTAGCTTATGTGGGGTTGGTACCTCCGGCTGGATCAGAAGACTCATGGCAATTTGAAACCAAGGTTTATAATTTTATTATGTTCTGTTCGTTTCAGTTCAGTTCAGATCGATAAAGTTTACCAAATAAATTTTAAGAGCTTATAAGCTCCGCCAAACACCATCTATATAAGATATAACAGCTTATCAGCTCTTAATGCTTATTTTGTTGTTTGTTTCAGGGTTATCAATTTTGGACACACGCCGATAAAGGAGGAAATTTCAGTATCAAGGATGTGATACCCGGAACGTATAGCTTGTTCGCATGGGTGCCCGGTGTTATCGGTGACTTCAAACATGATGATCTCATCACCATCGCCCCCGGTTCCAATCTCACAACAAAGTTGGTTTTCAACGCTTCGAGGGAAGGCCCCACCTTGTGGGAGATCGGAATTCCCGATCGCTCGGCCGGCGAGTTCTTCGTCCCCGACCCAAACCCGAAATTCAAGATTCATCGATACGCTTCTCCCGTCGAAAAGTTTGTCTCGAAAACTAAATCTTCAATTTAATTAATTTTCGAGTTTGTGCCGAAACATGTTTAAGACGTTTTCGTTGCTTTTAGGTTCCGACAATACGGATTGTGGGACCGATACACCGATCTCTACCCGTCGAAGGATTTAGTGTTCACGATCGGCGAAAGCAACTACACAAAGGATTGGTTTTTCGCACATGTTACAAGGTATATGCATAAGCTAAACTGGTGGAGAAGTTAGCTAGATAACTTCGCGTTTATATTATTGGGTCGTCAATATATTTTCCAATAAAAAAACAATTAATTTAATTTGCAGGAATGTGGGAAACGGTACATACGAAGCAACGACATGGCAAGTTTTGTTCGACCTCGTCAACGTGACGAAAATAGGAAATTACACTCTTCGACTAGCGCTTGCATCCGCGCAAAATGCTATATTAGAAGTACGTACGACGACATATTTATTTATCGTCGGTTTGTTTTTGATCCATCGAATGTTTTTCTCTAACGAGTTGACCACCCTTTGACTTTTGAAGGTTCGTTTCAACGATCTGAACTCATCAGCTCCGTACTTCACCACACCATTGATAGGCAAGGACAACGCACTAGCGAGACACGGAGTTCGAGGCGTGTACTATTTGTACACCGTTGGTGTCGAGGGAAGTCAACTCGTTGATGGAAGAAACGCGATGTTCTTAAAACAGGTGAGCGACGGAGGACCCTTCAAGGAAGTCATGTACGATTACATACGATTAGAAGGGCCGGTATGACCGTATGATCAAGCACATTAATACTTGTCTAGTTTGATTCAAGCTATATATGAAGATTATACACACAGATATGATGTTGTTTAAGAGATAAAATTATTAACTCTATTTTATGTGCAAAGAATTTAGAGAGTTTGGAACTTAATTGTGAGGGTGGATGCATGGGTACTGAATATAGTAGTGAAAGAGGAAAGAAGGAAAGAAGGAAAGAAACATTTGAGTAAGGACAAAGCAACACCCCTTCAAAGTACAATATGAAAGTCTTTAATTTGATTATATATAACGTTACTTTCTCTTCCCACAGGAATGTGGTTGTAAGTTAACAAACATTTGCACTAGGGAGAGAACAAAAGAACCTGATGACAAACTTTGTGGGACATAAAAAAAATAACTAAAATAAAATTTATCTATTTATAATTTACATGTATATTCCATAAAAAACATAATACTCTCTTTTTCCACAATTAATATAATAGGCACTTTTTCTTTCAATATTTGTAAAAGTTTCTATTAATTGATAGTATTTTTTTGCGTGAAAATGAAAAAAAATATGATATTCTCTTTGTCCCTCGGAAAATTGATACTATTTCACATGACAAGTTTGAATAAACCATCTATGATTATTGAGGTTAGTTAAACACACCACTCTCAACTTTTTTTCTAAGCTCTAAGTCTTTGGGACATTTGATCGAACACAATGCCTGCATCATCGACTCAACACAAAGCCAAACAAAATCATATATTGTCGCCCCGAAATCGAAAAAGAAACCAGGTTTACCTAATTAATGTAGTAGCGTCGACAACAAGAACATAGCCATGGAAATGGCGATAGGAGGAGCTCTGGCGAATCTTGACGCAGTGCTTAACAAATGGGTTCGACGTGCTTGTAATGGTTCTCGCGTAATTTTGGGGCAAACTAATCTTCGACGCGATTTCAGTGTCGGAAAGCTGGAGATTTGGCCGGCGAAGTCGGTGCGTTTGTGAGAGTATATAGCATTGTTGTATTGGGCTTTCGTCTGTGTTCCGGTAAATTAATTTTTGTTGGATCAAATTCCCTAAATAATCTAAATTAATTGATGAAAACTTCATCTTACATCTCTGTATTTATTAAATAAGTTGTTATTTTACTACCTTGCAATACTCTATGAAATATGAACCTAATTATTCATATGATTTCATCACTTCATATTTCAAGTTTGTATATTTGAATCCGGTGGAGCTTCAAGACGAATATAATCGTACATGATTCCTCTCCAAGGGCTCGATCCTCTCGACTGTGTCAAGAAGATGGTATTTCTCGACTCCTCAAACAGAGAACCTCGTACATCAACACTATATAACCAGTAAAGCCCGTGAATTCCGTGCCTAGCAATCGCATTGTCTTTTCCTATCAAACCCGTACTAAAATGAGGAGTTGTCATCGTTGCTTCATCATTGATCCGAACCTGGAGTTCAGCATCGTTGGCCGAGGCCAATGCAATCTGGAGCGTGTAGTTCGACAATCTCTCGACACTCGTGAGGTTGAACACGATTTTCCACGTTGTTGGTACATATGTTTTGTTGCCTGTATTCCTGCATTAATTCATCATGTCTTAATTAATACCAGTATAATGTTACAGTAGTCGAGTTTACGTACCTGTTAACATGCGCAAAGTACCACTCCGTCTGGTACTGGCTCGTCTCTGTCGTAAAAACTAAATCTTTTTCCGGGTACAAATCGGTGTACCTATCCCACAATCCATACTGCCTGAACTTGTCGGCTTGTACAACATATAACTGGTTCATAAGTCTCGGGTTCGGTTCAGGCACGTAAAACTCAGCAGCGGTTCGATCAGGGATTCCGATTTCCCACAAAGTAGGTCCGTTCCTCGGAGGTTCATAGATAAGGTTCCGAAGCCTGATTTTATTTCCTTACAAAAAAAAAAGTTTCATGTTTTCGAATTTAAGTTTGTAGTACTATAGTAATCTTTATACCTGGTAAGACATTGATGTTGTGTTCATTTTTATAGTCACCGATGAATCCAGGGACCCAAGCATAGAGGCTGTAATTCCCAGGTCGAATTCCGGAAATTACGAAATACCCCATGGCATCAGACACAGTCCAGAACTGATATCCCTGTTGACACAAAAGTTGTGAAAGCTCGAAACTGATTTTTTTTTATCGAAGAATAAAAACGATAAAAAAAAACCTTGTTTTCTCGTTGCCATGATCCCGGTTCACCGGGCGGAGCCAATCCGATGTAAGCAGAGTTTGCTGTCAGAAGCCTTTCGTTGATGTACCTGTCGTGGACTAGTAATCGGCCGCTCACTGTTCCTCGTTCCTCGGCAAAAGGGAAGTCGTCCGAGGCAGGGAAATCGTACGGCCAGCTTTCCGTTTCTATCAGCATCTAACGGTTCATAATTGTTAGATCAAATTAATCGGAAATTCATGAAACTAATGTAGTAATAATAATTACTTGTTCTTTGGCATCAGCCCATAGTGCAACTGGATCTTCGTCTTCGTCCGAACCCGAGTTTAGGTATATAGAAACCGGACCGAACACTTTCTTCCACGGTTCTCCGTTTTTGAATTCGACCATTAGAGGTTTTCCGGCGTAATGAGTGCTGAAAAACATCTACACACAAATCGACATGTCGTTATATAATATCCAAAATCGAAAATTGATAAAATTGTTACGTACAGATAGCGAAATTGGGCCTGCATGCGACGTGAGATCCTGCTTGACGGGCCCCGCTGTCTTGAACTCGTTGCTCGGAGTGATGACCCAAAACCCAGTTGGAGGGTCCGCGCATATCCATCCGTGGACTCGGCTATCCTTGTTGTCGCTCGAGTATTGATACTTATCGTCGACCTCTCCTCTGAGAAAAGAGTACGATGGATTCGTCAGAACAACAGCTTCCGGGTAGTCGAGAGGCTCGCTTTTGTTCCGATCTTGAGACGTTGGCATGATCCTTTGCCTGTCGTCGGACACCGCCATATATTGAAACCTAACACAATATCGAGTCAGTTCAAATTATCTGTCGATTCAAAAGCTCGAACGGTTAAAGAAGTTGAATGACTTGGTATTTATAGTGTGTAATATATTCTCTAATTCTTCCTCAAGTGAGCCAATTTTAACCTTTTGGAAAAGCCCAACAAGTGGATAATTAACACGAGTGGACTCGAACCCAAGACCTTGGCATAGCCGAAAGTTCTGATACCATGTTAATTAGAAGTCGTTTCATCTAAAAGTTCGAACCGTTAGAGAAGTTGATCCACTTCACATTTATAGTGAGTCGAATATATTGTTCAATACAAATGTTGTCGATCACTTACCGATCAGGCTCGAGCTTAAACACGATTCGACCTTGAGAAAAGGCGACATCAGGCCAACCTTCCAAGCGCTCGAGAATCGCGTACGAGTAAAACCCGGAGTAACCACGCAGCATTATAAACCGTTTGTCGATGTTCAGGGGAAGCCCTGCCCCAGACGAGTCCCATGTCCTCGAAAACGATATCTCCACTTGGTCTTCGTCTTCCATCACAACGCTAAAGCTAGTCCCATCGAGCCTGCATCCACACACTTAAATGGTTCGATAATATCCACGTAAATAAAGAAGAAAGACACTCGATCTAACTTACTTATCAATAACGTCACGAGGTTTATCCGGTGAGCTCCACACAAGATCCCAATACCTGCATTCGTTTGCGTCATATATGATACGTGATATATCTAGCTAGTTACTTCGATTTTTTTTAAATCTTATGTACGCACCCTCGGTTGTCTTCATCGTACTCGCGTTCCAATAAATTATCGATTCCGTTGTATTGTATTTCGGTGATCATGCCCCCGGGGGTCGAGAGAGTAACATTGAGGAGCCCGTTGTCCAACACCACCTGCCATAGAGAGAATTAATCGACAAATAAATCATCGACAAAATTAATGAGAAACGAGACGATGTTCGTACGTGGTCATCCGATCGGTGCAATTGAACTGCAGGGTAGTACACATCACTGTCTATGTTCTTGTGAATCCTTCTGCACTTGAGGTAAACGGAACAATTAATTAAGAGAAAAAAAGAAAAAAAAAAGGAGTCAAACACACATTAAAGATTTATCTAAATAATTATACATAAGATTCATCAAAATTACATATTCAAGATGTTAGGATTTTCGCCTAATCGCGTCGCTGCAAGAGACGAATAACACAAGACGAAAAATAAAACGAAAGAATAAACGAGACAAGGATTTATAGTGGTTCACCCAGAATAGGCTACGTCCACTCGCCGCTGCAGATCTTTCCACTAGAATACTCAATAGACGACTCCGGGGAGTTTACAAACGCACGCACACGTATCACAATAAACTCACGCTCTCGACTATTCTATGACTCTAGGATTTTTCACGATGATTTTCTCATACTAATTACATTGTTGGAGACTCCCTTTTATAGGCCTAAATACATGAGAATCCCTAATCCCAATTTAGGTAGGAGTCCACGCCGAAAAGGATACCAAAAAACGCGAAACTTGGCGAGCAAGAAATACATCCGCGCTGCCAGCGCGAAAAACGGCGCCCGCCAAAGCATTTCGGCGCCCGCCGAAATGCACCAGCGACCGCTGTTGCTGGGCAGCGCCCGCTGCCGGGCCTCGATGAGGATCTGCCTCGATTACGCAGGTTCGGCGACCGCCGAACCCTCTCCCGCGCTCGCAGCCATGGTCCAGCGACCGCTGGACCTTCTCCGGCGGGCGCTGAATCCTCCAGAACTCCCGACTCCGTTTTTCGTCCTTCTCCGTCCTCGATTTCGACTCCATCTCCCAACAATCTCCCACTTGGAGGCGAAATTCGATCACCTCCCACTGCAGCGGCATCCCCGGTCATTACCAACGTCGCCCAGTCGAAGTTTCAACCAACTTCGACGCACTGCGACTTCTCAGGTTCTTCCAGGCCTTCATCAACATGCACTTCGAATTTTTCATAAACTTTCCTCCAGCAGAGACGCAAGAAAGCTTACCCGAACGCATCTCCTTGTTTTCCACGGACAAGGAACCGTGTGACAATAACGAGGTCGCCTCGTTTCTCATTGCCAGCTCCCACTTGCTCGATTTCCCAGCCAACATTGCCTCATCGTCTCGACTTGAAAGCTCGTGATTGGTCTTCAAGATCTCATCCGGTTGGTCTTCTCTCACCGGAAAATCTTCCACATCACTTCTCAGCTTTCCACTCTTCGACTCTCCCTTGAATACCGAGAATCTAACTTTGCTCTGCTCTTCGAGAACCGAACTCCGATCCATGCGAGAATTTCCCGAACTCTCCCTCGCACGACCCAGTCCGCAATGCTCAGGCGCATTGGTGTTGTTGGCCCCACCAATATCGTCACGACCTCCAGCCGTAGTGTAAAGGGTGCCCGTCTTTCGACCACGAGCAATCACCATCGCACCCTTCGTCACTTTCCAAGACCCATCATCGAAGGTCACCCTATGGCCGTCTCTTGCAAGCTGACTGACCGAGATCATATTTCTCTTCAGCTTCGGCACATACCTCACCTTCGAAAGCTCCAACGTCTGTCTACGAGACGTCTTCAAAGTCACGTTTCCAACACCACCAACCTTCAAAGTTCGACCATCCCCGAGGCGAACTTTCCCACGATTCCCACCATAGAAACCCTCCATGCAATCGCGTCTCGTCGTGGTGTGAAACGACGCTCCCGAATCCAACACCCAGGAGTCTTCAGGATTCTCAGAAGATGTTAGCAAGACATCTCCTTCATCCTCGTCAGTCACCGCATTGGTTTGAGCCCTCGCAAACTCCCTGCAATGCCGCTTGATATGTCCCTCCTTCTTGCAATTCCAACAAACCACTTTCTTGCCTCCGCTGCCATGATTAGTGTTGCTCCCTCGACCTCGTCCTCGGCTCTCAGCACTCAGGGCAGAACCAGACGACGGTGTCTCCAGAAAATCCTTCTTTCGCAATTCCTCGGCCAGAACGCTATCTCTGACATCAGAAAATTTGAGATTTTCCTTCCCCATGGAGTTACTAATCGCAGCCCTCATGGGCTCCCAGCTGTCCGGCAAAGACGCCAACAAGATCAGTGCACACACCTCGTCGTCGAACGCAATTCCGACCGCCTTCAGCTTGTTCAGGTTTGAACTCATCTCATGGATATGAGCCGCAGCATCAAATCCGTCTTTCATCCTCAAGTTGAATAAGCTCTTCATCAGGTGTATCTTGTTGTTGGCAGTGGGCTTCTCATACTTGTTGGCAAGGGCCTTCATCAAGCCTTGAGTGGTCTTCTCATCGGCCACATCATCCGCCACCCTCATCGACAGAGATAATCGGATTATCCCCACAACCTGTCTGTCGAGCTCAAGCCATTTATCATCTTCCATCTTCTCCGGCTTCGGACCCAATGGTTGATACAGCTTCCTCCCGTACAGGTAATCCTCGATCTGCATCTTCCAGTGCCTGTAGTTCTTCCCATCAAATTTCGTCACAGAGAAATTCGCAAGATCTCCCATCGTCTCTTCAATCGCTTCCTTGAAGCTCTGATACCAGTTGTTAGGATTTTCGCCTAATCGCGTCGCTGCAAGAGACGAATAACACAAGACGAAAAATAAAACGAAAGAATAAACGAGACAAGGATTTATAGTGGTTCACCCAGAATAGGCTACGTCCACTCGCCGCTGCAGATCTTTCCACTAGAATACTCAATAGACGACTCCGGGGAGTTTACAAACGCACGCACACGTATCACAATAAACTCACGCTCTCGACTATTCTATGACTCTAGGATTTTTCACGATGATTTTCTCATACTAATTACATTGTTGGAGACTCCCTTTTATAGGCCTAAATACATGAGAATCCCTAATCCCAATTTAGGTAGGAGTCCACGCCGAAAAGGATACCAAAAAACGCGAAACTTGGCGAGCAAGAAATACATCCGCGCTGCCAGCGCGAAAAACGGCGCCCGCCAAAGCATTTCGGCGCCCGCCGAAATGCACCAGCGACCGCTGTTGCTGGGCAGCGCCCGCTGCCGGGCCTCGATGAGGATCTGCCTCGATTACGCAGGTTCGGCGACCGCCGAACCCTCTCCCGCGCTCGCAGCCATGGTCCAGCGACCGCTGGACCTTCTCCGGCGGGCGCTGAATCCTCCAGAACTCCCGACTCCGTTTTTCGTCCTTCTCCGTCCTCGATTTCGACTCCATCTCCCAACACAAGATGCATCTACTTTCATTTAATTTCATACAATTATACATACTCCTAGATTATTACTACAACTTTTTTTCTTCCCATTTTGCCCTTAGAACCCATATTTATCATGGAAAAAGTTTCAATAACCTTAACGAAAAAAGAAAAAAAGGAGTCAAACACACATTAAAGATTTGTCTAAATAATTGTACATAAGATTCATCAAAAGACAAAATTACATATTCAAGATGCATCTACTTTCATTAAATTTCATTCAATTATACATACTCCTACATTAGTACATCTTTTTTTCTTCCCATTTTGCCCTTAGAACCCATTAGTATCATGGAAAAAGTTTCAACAACCTTAAAGGATTATGAGGTTCCTAGTTAATTCTCACTATACAATATGCGAAATATGTCAAAAAAAATATTTATTCTGAATCATGTATAAATAAATACTCTGCATTCCAAATCAAACTTATCGACGATCAATGTTTGTTGAGCTCGTGACATGGCCTCTTGATGAAAAATACTATACACTTATTCAGTTATTCTTATGTTATCATAAGATTATAAAGCATGTGGGAAATGAATGAACTTTTGTGGGGAGGTGGTGATCACGGGAGTGCTATTGTGGGGCACCAAACCTCACTTTACCATTACCCACTGCTGCAGAAACACACACACATACACACACTGGATGTGTTCACGTCGAGAGAGAAAGACAAAACAGATATTTTATTGGGAAACAAATTAAGAAGGAACCAATTGTTAACACATATATACTACAAGCTTATGGGATTTGAGATTCATGCAAAGCAAACAAAAGACGAAAGAAACGAACTTAACTGCGGTTTTGTTTTCGATACTCCTTCACATCGAGCCGCCAACAAGAAAACGAGTTGAAGAAGAACCGGGATGGCCCACTGTTGCAGCAAATGCGAACCCCGTTTTGTTTTGTTCATACTGCAGAGAGAGATGATGAAATGGGAGAGCTAGGGAGAAGGTGAAAGACTAATTTTGTGTATGTGTATATTGTGTATGTTTGGGTTGTTGCATTAATTCCAAAGCACTTTATAGTCAGTACATAGTGGTCAAAATTATAATGAGAGCATCTCATGGCAATGTACCATTCTTGAATGAGAATCCATGAAATTTATTTATTTTAATAGCTTTAATTTGTTGAAAAATAAAGAGTTATATTCCTTAAAAACCTTTATTTGATATTTATGGTTAATTATAACTCATTCTTTTAATATTACATTATATATCATTCCTTTATGATAGACCTTTTCAATGTAAATTTATGTTAAACATAATGAACAAACATAATTTCAGTTAAATATAATAAATAAAAGTTAAGCAGTTAGATGATGTGGCTTCTAACACGTCAATTCACTGTTATTTGCAATTCTGAATTTTAACCATCTCTATAAACCATATTTTGTGTACTTTTCAATATAACTTTTCAACATAACGAAAGTGCCAAATTGCGTATTGGAGTGTACATAATCAAGTCTGTGGAATACCTCATGAATCTCAAGAAATCTCCAAATTAAAGAAAATTATCCTTAAAATCAAAGTAGATCTAACTTTAAGATGATGAAATATAATACTGGATACAAATTAAATCAAACTTTTTAGGACTGAGACAATGTTCCACGAAATCAAAAGTGAAACATAGGTTAATGACATGACTTGTAAAATACTCAAAAACAAAAAAAAAAGTGGAAATATGCATGTTACATTTTTTTTCACCAATCTAAAAGCAAATTTAGAGTAACATCAAAGTGGAAATAAAAAATAGACTGAAAGTCCTCCCTATCTCCATTCTCAAAGCTAGTCGAATCATCGACGTTCCGTGAAATGTTGAAACTCAAATGGCCAACATAAGATAGATATGGATGCTCCATTATCAAAGCTCGTCGAATAATCAACACTCCTTCAATCATCGATCAATATTCGTGTCACGAAATGTCAAAACTCAAAAGGTCAATAAAAACAAGTATTATGATAAGATAGACATGTAGTCCACAACACAAAACTCTATTATGAAGAGAGACCTGAAAATCAACAAAGGAACGAGTTAACAAGAGTTATTTAAAAATAAAATCAAGAAATACTTCCTATCCCAACAAATTTTTATGTATTTTATTTTAAGCATCATAAAGCAAATTTCTCTTTTCTAAAACTGGAAAAAAAAGTAAATATGAACAATGCATAATTTTACAAGGCAACTGTAGTATTAACTTTTCACTATAATACTCTCTATGTTCCAAATTAACAAAAGAAGTATAATCATTCATATGAGAAGGGGTAGTAATAAGTAAGTCTTACTAAATCACCATACTTTATCTGTAACTAACAATCTCTATGATAATTCACTATACTTATGATAATCTCTGTGTTCCACTTAAAGGCTTACAATTTACATTTTTTGTTCCACTGCAAACTTACATTTCATTTATAACAACACAAACTTACACAATAAAAGATGTTTTTTTTTAATTCACACCCAGCAACCCTCCTTAAACTTTTCTCTAATATTTTTAAGGGACAAAGACAATATCATTTTTTTAAAAATTTCATGCAAAAAATATCAAATTTGCTACGGGACGAAAAAAGTGGAGTATTAATTAATACTCCCCCTTTCACAATTAATAGAAAATTTTCATTCGTAAAATACAAAGAAAAAATGTACGTAATAATACTGCACTCGTCTCACTGATATTTTTATTATTGAACAGTCTCATTGCAAATGATACTTTTTCTTCAATGGAAAAAGAAACATTGAATTTTTATTATAATATTAGTGTAACCTACTTTATTACTCCATCTATTTACAAAATAACAATTAAATTATACTCCATTCGATTCTGAAGAGTCTGCACACTTCTTTTGTAATTTATAAAAGAAGTGTGCAGACTCTTCTGAATCGGAGGTAGCACTACACAACTTCTAATCACACTCTACTATGCACATTAAATGTTACATTCAGATTCGTGGGACAGAGGTAGTAACATTATAGATTTATAGTGAAATTAAAGACTTTCATATTGTACTTTGAAGTGGTGTTGCTTTGTCCTTACTCAAATGTTTCTTCTTTCCTCTTGCACTTCTATTCACCCATGCATCCACCCTCACAATTAAGTTCCAAACTCTCTAAATTCTTTGCACATAAAATAAAGACAGTAATTTTATCTCTTAAACAACAATCATATCTATGTGTGTATATATTCATATACAGCTTGAATAATCAAATTAGACAAGTACTAATGTGTTTGATTATAGTAGGCTTACAAGCAACAACATTAACAAGAGAATATATATATTTATATATTTATATAAATATATAATAAGTTGATCATACCGGCCCTTCTAATCGTATGTAATCGTACATGACTTCCTGGAAGGCTCTTTCTCCGTTGACCTGTTTCAAGAACATCGCGTTTCTTCCGTCAACGAGTTGACTTCCCACGACATCAACGGTGTACAAGTAGTACACGCCTCGGACTCCGTGCCTCGCCAGTGCGTTGTCCTTGCCAATCAACGGCGTAGTGAAGTACGGAGGTGAGTTCGGATCATTGAAACGGACCTTCACAAGTCAAAACCCGTTAGCAATTCTCGTATATAAAAAAAAGCATTCCATGGAACAAAAACAAATAATTAAAACCGACGACTCATACTTCTAATTTAGCATATTGCGCGGATGCAAGCGCTAGTCGAAGAGTGTAATTTCCTGTTTTCTTCACGTTGCCGAGGTCGAATAAAACTTGCCACGTCGTTGCTTCGTATTGACCGTTCCCAGCATTCCTGCAAATTAAATACGATCGTCATTTGTTTTTTATTGAAGAATATATTCGAACTATTAATATAAATGTGAAGTTGTCCAACTTCTTTAGCTCATTTGTCAATTGCAGAAATTTAAATACTCACACACATGTCTCGAGTTCGAAACTTGTAATTTACTGTTTTCAATTCAAGGTTCAACCAATTGATCAAACAACCTCACAAATACTTCTAACATCTTTTAGATGAAGTGGCTTATATATGCATACCTTGTAACATGCGCGAAAAACCAATCCTTGGTGTAGTTGCTTTCGCCGATCGTGAACACTAAATCCTTCGACGGGTAGAGATCGGTGTATCGGTCCCACAGTCCGTATTGTCTGAACCTGAAAGCAACGAAAACATCGTAAACATATTTCGGCACAAACTCGAAAATTAGTTAAATTGAAGGTTTAGTTTCAAGTCAAACTTTTCAACGGGAGAAGCGTATCGATGAATCTTGAATTTCGGGTCGGGGTCGGGAATGAAAAACTCGCCGGCCGAGCGATCGGGAATTCCGATCTCCCACAAGGTGGGACCTTCCCTCGGAGCATTGAAAACTAAATTGGTTGTGAGACTGGAACCAGAGGCGATGGTGACGAGATCATCGTGTTTGTAGTCACCGAGAACACCGGGCACCCATGCGAACAACCTATACTTCCCGGGTATCACATTCTTGATAAGGAAATTTCCTCCTTTATCGGCGTGTGTCCAAAATTGATAACCCTAATACAAAATAATTAAAAATTAATTGGATAACTAAAATCATAAATTTGAAATTTTTGTATATAAGGATATTTTGGTTTAAAACTAATTGGATAAATAAAAAAAAAGTGTTTCTTCCTTATATTTTTTAAACATTTCAATTTTAAGTTGATAAAAAAAAGTAAACTATTTTAAAGAGCTTATAAACTCTTCAAATACACTCTTAATTAGGTTGCTCAACTTCTCTAAAAGTTTGGACTTCTCTAAAAAATTTAACATTGTATATATTAGAGCGTTAGACTAACGCCTAAGTTCGACTTTTGCCAGAAACGACTGCACCCGAATTAATTATATATATACATTCCTGAATAAACAATATTCAAAAAGCATAATTAAAATATAAACCTTGGTTTCAAATTGCCATGAGTCTTCTGATTCAGCTGGAGGTACCAACCCCACATAAGCTAAGGCACCAGGCACGTCTTCGAGCTCATTCAAGAACGGATCGTGCACAAGCAGTTGTCCGCTTATCGACCCCCTTTTGTCGGAATGAACAAAGTCCTTTGCAAGTGGAAAACTGTACGGCCATCCGCTTACCTCCTTCTCCATCTATTCAAACCATACAAAACAAATTAAAATAATAATAATCGAGTGACGACAGTGTTAAGATAAATGTACAAGACAATATTGAATTACCCTTTGTTTGGCTTTGTCCCAAAGTACAGAAGGATTGGCTTTTGCAGAAGCATCTGAGTTGAGATGGATGTAAAACGGGCCGATAACTTTTTTCCAATACTCGTCGCTTTTGAACTTGATTGCCAGGTCTTCGCCGCCATAATGCCTGCTGCTGAATTTCTTGCATATGTAATGAAAATACGATAAAAAAACATAAATCGGGATGGAGCACGATGCATGCATTAATATATATAGACTCACCCCAAGTGTAAATGGACCAACATGAGATGTAAGATCTTGTCTAGTGGGCCCGCCCGAGCGAAACTCGTTGCTCGGTGTTATCAACCAAAACCCAATGGGCGTACTATCGTTGCTCACCCATCCGTGGACCTTGTTGTCTTCGTTGTTGCACGTGTAAAAGTATTTATCATCAACCTAATACCGCACAAAATTTTAATTTATAAACGTACGATATTGAATCTAAATCGAACGAAACTTGTACTCCTTCAGCTCCCATTCAGATGCAATTTTGAGTCATATTTCAATTAACATCATGATTTGAGTCACATTTCAACAGTTTGTACTAAAAGATCGAGTTATACCTCTCCTTTGAATTTGGGTTCAGCTGGATTCGTTAAGAGAACGGCTTCTTTATAAGCGAGCACTTGTCCGTTCTTGCGATCCTCTGCCGTTGGCATAAACCTTTGCCTCACATCAGACACAGCCATGTAATGAAACCTATATAGGAAATATATGACTTTTTTTTACACACTTTGATGAAAAGAACTCTTTTATTTTTAATCATAAAAGTATTAAAATATCATCATAATTTTACATATATATTTAAAAAAAAATTAAATATATGACTAACTTGTTTTGATGAAGTTGAAATACAATTCTTCCTTCTGAGATCTGAAAAGATGGCCATCCTTTTAAACGTTCCAACACCGCATATGTGTAGAACCCGGGGGACCCACGCAGCATCACAAATCTGGTTTTATTACATCCAAAAAATAGTAGCAATTTAATTGCATAGTACTCCTATCCCAAATCATTTTTTCAATATTTTATGAAAAAAAGAGTTTTGTTTCTCGACATATAAATACCAACATCATAATATAAAATATACCTAGGTTTAGTGAGGATAGATGGAATTAAGGAGTTGTGCAGTGCACTTTTGCACTTGTGCAGCAAAAGTGCAATGCACAATAACAAGTGTAATTGCTAGAGATTATATTTGTTATTGTGCAATCCAAAAGTGCAGGTGCCTTAATCCCAATAGATGAAAACACGTGTCATTAAAAATTACTCATTCTGTTCCAGACTAATTGTAATACTTAAAATCAAATTTTGCAGGTGTATGTAGTTTCTCTATTAGCACATGACGAGAGAACAAAAAATTACATGGAGAAATATTTTCGTTCAAAATTAAATTTAATTAGTGATGTTTAAATAGACTTTTATACTCTTTTTGGGGCTCCATCCCGCAACAATGGTCACGTGTGACCGGAGATTAAGAAAATATTGTGTTATTAATTTTTTAATCAAAAAATTTAGGATAATAATATATTTTTAAATTAATAAAGCAAGTAATTGAGAGTGGTGTTTTAAAAAGTAAGTGAAAATGTAAAAGTATATATGTCTTTTTAAATAAAAAAAAAAGTATAATTAATTCTTTTCTTAAATGAGATATGACCATTAATATAATATAACTCTGAAAAAAATGTAACCATTAATATAGGATATTTATAATAAATAAATTTCTTTTTTCATTAAAAAAATAAAAATAAAATCAATGCGAACAATTAAATTAAATATACTTGAATACTTTACCTTTTATCTACATTTAAAGGAACGGCATTGCTACCGAATTTCCATGTTGTGGTGAATGAAATTTCGGTTTGATCTTCACTTTGCAATATAACTTTAAAGTTTGTTCCTTCCACCCTGCACATCAATTAATAATAATAATAATAATAATAATAATAATAATAATTGGATTTGATATTATTTTCATGATCTCTATTCCAAATTTAAAGAAATGATCACACAATTACTCAGAACGGATTTAGTATTTTTAATAATTACAATACACTTACTTATCGAACACGTTAGGAGATCCGTTTGTATTCCAAACAATGTTCCATTGTCTGTCGATAAAATAATGAAGTCCAAGTCAAATTAGAAAGTGTTTTGTGAATCGATATAATTTGAAAAAAAAATATCGATCAACACATTGATTTCATAGTTGATATTATATATAATCGCATTGAAAATAGATCGAGATAATTAATCAGTATGACTAATTTACACGACCATTTTGTAAATGAAATCGAACATACGTACCCATTGTCCTCGTCTTTGTCAAGGGTTTGAAGCAAGTTCTCACTCCCTTTGTATGATACACCCGCGATGGAACCATTTGGGACCATCAACGCGAGGCTGACAATTCCGTTTTCCATTACAACCTATCGTCCGACAGACGTGCTTTTTAAAATAGAAATATATATACTTTATTTATGATGTAAAATTAATTTATATATGTTAATTGAGGATTATATATCTTACATTATGTCCTTCTTGAACCAATGTCACTCCTTGATTATCCAAAAGTCTTCTTCTACAACAACAACAACAACAAAAAAAAAAAGATATTTGTTTAGTCGTTTGAAATTTAAAACGATTTTTATTGAAAATCGTAATTATTAAAATGTTCGATACCAGCTAAAAATATTTGGTTGCTTAATTATACGTAAGTTTCATTAATTCTTATTCCTTGTTACAAAAATTAATTAAATGTAGATACGCACATATACATACCCGTCCGAATTAAGAGAATCAACGACGGTAATCGATCGTTGCATAACAACCACCGCCGCCGCCATCAACCACCAACTGATCAAACGAGTTCGCCGCCACCACCACCACCGTGTATCGACCATGGTCAACGTTCCCATTTTCTCTACCTTTCTCTGCATATGACAAACAAATGAAAACACTTACTATGAATTTAAAAATAGAATGTGATGATATTAAATAAAATGATCGATGAGTATTACGTTGTTTAATTAATTTGGGAAATATTAGAAGTGAATTAGGTTGTTGCATTCTATTAATTAAAAACAAATTTTAATTTTCTAAATGCGTTTATTTACTAATAGGAAATGAATTGGAATCATAGGTCAATATATAAGAAATCTCGTGTAAATTTAAGTGGCAATCAATGCACCCGATTCTTACAAATATATACGTGTCATTATTTATTATATTATATACATTATGAAAATTTTATAGAATAAAACAATAAATTTAGTAAGAAGATCATAATTACATTTAAAATTTTCTTATAATAATTAAATTTGGAAAAAAATAATTAATTATAATAACTAAATTTGGATATAAAATACTTCAATTAAATTAATTTATATTTATTAGTTATATTTGGTAAAAAATAATTTAATGAAATGTTCTAAAAATTAATATAATAATTAATTTATTAATTCATTTACTTAATAAATAAATAATTAAATGAATTGTTTTATAAATAATAGAGGAGTAGTATATTATATGAATTTTAATTTGATTAGTAATATTTGATAGTATTAAAAATATATTATTTAAATAAATATACAATAAAAATAATAACTACATCCGACACAAATATTAACAAATGAAAAATCAAAATAAATATAATTGCCAATTAACAATATATATAAAAATAAAAAATAAATTCATATTTTGAAATTTACTATGACATTTAACGAGAAACCCAATTAAAATGAAGACTTTTGAACGGTTCAAGTTTTAAATCCGTTTCTTATTTTAAGTATTAAAGCATCTTCAAGGATATAACCAAAAACTTATTTGAGAGTAATCTCTATCCGGGAAATTAAAACTTAAACTTAAAATAAGTTGAGTTTTAAATTTAAAATAATTCTACTCCAACCGATCAATCAATACTAAATTTAAAAGAATATTCTCAAATATACTTCTTATACCATTTTTATTTAATTTTTATAAATAATCATCATCTTTACAAATTTACAATTTAATCTTTTTAACTATTGAAATTAAAAAATAATAAATATTATTTTAAGTATCTAGTAATATTATTTTAAATATCTTGTATTGTGTTATTTTAAGTATCTAATAAATATTATTTTAAGTATCTAGTAAATATTATGATATGTATTTTTATTTTATTGTTAAAAATATTTTTATTAAAATTTATTTGAAGTATTAATGATATGATTATTAAAAAAATTATATTGCAAAAAACATTAAATAAAAAACTAAAATAAATAAATAAAAAATTGTTATGTCATTTTTATTAATTTGTAAAAGATAAATGTCTATTTTATAAATAAAATATTTATTTGAGTTTGCGGTTATGTAAATTTGAGTATTTTTTTTTTGTCTCACCCCTAAACCTATAATAGTTTTATATTTAGATATTGGTTCCCTACTCTAAAATAAGTTTTTGGTATCGTTGGAGATGCATCTCCAACCGATACCAAAAACCTATTTTGGAGTAAGGAAATCGATACCAAAACATAAACTTATTATAGGTTTTATGGTGGTACCCACATAAAAAATACTTAGATTTACGTTTACCTTAAACTTAAACAAAAAACTATTTATTATTTATAAAATAATCCTTTTATTTTACAAATTAATAAAAAAGACCTATCAATCTTTTATTTTAGTTTTTTATTTAATATATTTTGTAATATAATTTTTTTAATAATCATATCATTAATAATTAAAATAAAATTTTATTTTCAAAATAAAAATAAATATTTATAATTAAATATTTCATGTTTGCGCAATTTTGTCATATTTAATTAATATTTTATTTCATATCTTTTATATTTTATTTTTGAAATTTTAAATAAAAAATAATATTTATTAAATTTTTTAAATTTAATTTCAAAAGTTACGAGGTTAAATTATAAATTTGTAAAAATATTGATTATTTATGAAAATAGTATAAAAAAATGTATAAGAAGAATAATTTGAGAATATTCTTTTAAGTTTGAGTATTGGAATCTCGGTTGGAGCTTAGAGCATCTCCAACCGATACCAAAAACCTATTTTGGAGTAGGGGAGATGCTCTAAGCGATACCAAAACATAAACGTATTATAGGTATTAAGGTGGACCCACAGAAAAAATACTTAAATTTACGTTTACCTTAAACTCAAACCAAAAACTTTATTATTTATAAAATGATCCTTTTTATATAAACTAATAAAAATAATCTATCTATATTTTTTTAGTTTCTTATTTAATATTTTTTATATTGTAATTTTTTTTAATAATCATATCATTAATAATTAAAATAAATTTGAATAAAAATATTTTAAATAATAAAATAAAAATAAACATGATAATACAAAATATTTAATTATTTAATTAACGTTAAAAATAAAATAATAGTATGAGATATCACAATATTTTTTTTTATTATGTTTGAAATTTTAAATTGAAAATAATGACTATTAAATTTTTTAATATCAAAAGTTATGAGGTTAAATTGTAAATTTGTAAAGATATTGGTTATTTATAAAAAGTTGTATTAGAAGAATATTTTGAGAATATTCTTTTATGTTTTAGTATTGGAATCTCGATTGGAGTGAAATTACTGTAAACTTAAAATAAAACTTATTTTTAAGTTTACGTTTCTTGTGTTCGGTTGGAGATGGCCTTAATTACTGTAAAGTTAAAACTAAACTTATTTTTGAGTTTAAGTTTTTGTGTTCGGTTGGAGATGACCTAAGGCCATCTCCAACCGAACACAAAAACGTAAACTCAAAAATAAGTTTTATTTTAAGTTTACAGTAATTTCACTCTAATCAAGATTCTAATACTCAAACTTAAAAGAATATTCTCGAAATATTCTTCTAACACAACTTTTTATAAATAACCAATATTTTTGCAAATTTACAATTTAACTTCATAACTTTTGACATTAAAAATTTTTAATAGTTATTATTTTCAATTTAAAATTTCAAAAAAAATAAAAAAAAATATTGTGATATCCAATACTATTATTTTATTTTTAACGTCAATTAAATAATTTAATATTTAATTATATTTTGTATTATCATATTTATTTTTATTTCATTATTTAAAAATTTTTATTTAAATTTATTTTAATTATTAATGATATGATTATTAAAAAAATTAAATTATAAAAAATATTAAATAAGAAACTAAAAAAATGTTAATAGATTATTTTTATTAATTTATATAAAAAAGATTATTTTATAAATAATAAAGTTTTTGGTTTGAAATGTAAATTTAAGTATTTTTTCTGTGGATCCCATATGTTAATGTTTTGATATCGCTTGTAGTATCGATTTTTAGTATCGTTTGGAGATGCTCTAAGAGAGATATTTCAACCGATACAAAACATAAACCTATTATTGGTCGTTGTGTGTGACGCACACAAAAAATAGTAAATTTACATTTAACTCGAACTCAAATAAATAATCATTCTTAATTTATAAAACAATCTTTCTATTTTCCAAATTAATAAAAATGACATATTAAATTAATTTTTATTTTTGTTTAGTTTCTTATTTTTTTTTTGTAATTTAATATTTTTTTAAAATAATATCATTAATAATTAAAATAAATTTTAATAAAATTATTTTTATTAATAAAATAAATATATATATCACAATATAATATTTTAATAAAAATATATTTAATTAATATTTAATTATCTTTATTATTTTAAAAAAATTTAAATTGAAAATAATATTTATTATATTTTTAATGTCAAAAGTTATGATTTAAATTGTAAATTTGTACAAATTTTGGTTATTTATAAAAATAGTATAAAAAATGATATAAGAAAAATATTTGGATAATTTTTTTAAATTTTAGTATTGGTATTACAGTTGGAGTCAAATTATTGTAAACTTTTAAAACTAAATTTATTTTTGAGTTTAAGTTTTGGTATTCAATTAGAGATAGCCTTATACTAAATATATTATAGAATTAGCTTTAAAAGTATTTGTTAAAATGATAAAATTGTCCAATTTATATATATTTGAGCTCAATGATCTTTTTCCAATTAATTTGAGATATTTAAAAAAATGGACAATTTCGATAAGGGGTAATTGGTATAGTTTGTTTATAATTCAAGAACCTAATTTATCCTAATTATAATTTAGGGGATGCATTATTGGAGTTGTATACTTAATGTCAAGATTTAAGTAACATAAACTCTCTCTCGTCTAGCATTTAATTTATTTAATTAAATAAACAATTGTTTGCTTTTAATTATTGATAATTAAATATATGCAAATATAAGTATAAAAGAGAAAATAATTTGTCTTAATTTTTTTACATATTTGTACACTTGTTTTATTGAACGGATCGCTTGAGATTTATCAATTAGGATTGCATTTGATTTAAATCTCATTGTATTTTATTCTTAATCCCCGATATTATTGCGGATGTGTATATTTAATAGTAGTGACTTTGATTTAAAATATTTTATTCTTAATTCCGATATTATTGCGGATGTTATTCTTAATCCCCGATATTATTGCGGATGTGTATATTTAATAGTAGTGAGTTTGATTTTCCAAAAGAATTGATTACCAGTCAATTACCGGTAAAGTTGGGTAACGGTATTTTATATATGACATGTTGAATTCTTGACGAAAAAGTGTATCGTTGATAATATCCTCGAGATAATTATCATGTAAAGTGGATTTGTTCTGCATAATAATTAAAGATGAATGGTATAAGAGATGGATAAATTAATTAGCAATAAATTAATTTTATTCATGGATATTTATATCTTAAATACACAGAATAAATAATAAAGAGATAATATTATTTATGGTTTAATATTGGGAGTGCAATTATATTTATATAGTGGAAAATAAATATAATTAATAATAGTAAGGATTAATAGATTTTGGCTTAGGCTCAATTTAATCACTATTATTAGAAGCTCAATATTCTACCTCCTTTAGATCCTTACGTACCCTATAAAATCATGGCCTTCATAATTATTTATCCAAGAATATCATACTTGATAGTTCTAGAGAGTTGAAGGAGATCCATAGAAGTTCGGAGGATCGTCGCCCACACGACGTTCGAACGAAGTGCGAGGAATACGTAGGAAGATTCAAGGGTCATCGAATCTAGATATCGTTTCTCCGAACAACGAATCAAAGGTAATAAAATCATAAAATCCCCTTATAATTTTGATCGATTAATTATCGTAGAACATACATGAACAACGATCCGGGACGAACGAACCCGGGATACGGGGATCGCGTGATCCCCGTCGGGATCGAGAGGAACCCTCGGTGGGAAGCCGAGGGTGGCAGTCGAACCCTAGGGTTTCGACCGCCGGACGCACGATCGAATGGGGCCCCGGCTGTTGTCGGGGCATGCGATCGATGGGATCGATCGCTGGGGTTCGCCGTGGGCTGGCGCCACGGCGGATGAACCCCGCCCCTCGACCGGCGGCGTGCGGAGAAGGAGCCCCGGCTGGAGACGGGGCAGGCGATCGATCACGTGATCGATCGCCGGGGCGAGTCGCGACTGGTGCCGCGGCTGGTCAGCTGGGGTGACTGCCCTTCCTCCACGGCGGTGGCGGTGAGTCGCCGGACTCACCGTCGGGGGCTGTTCCGAACAGCCCCGCGGGGATGCCCCGCATCCCCGATCGCATGCACGCGATCGCGAACCCCATGCACGGGGGTTTCGGCTGGGCGTGCGCAGCTTCGGCCCTGTTGTGCGTTCGGTTGGAACCCTAGTTCTGTTGGAATTCGATATCCCGGGTTATCAAAATTTGCGGAACCGATAACCCGAACGAACCCTTCGCCGGAGATCACACGAACGCCGACTCATCCGCCGGAGTCCGGGCTTTGGAGACCACGCGCCCGAAGGCGCGCAATCCGCCCCCACCCGAACCCCCGCGAGTGCGGGGTTCGCGCGATCAAACGATCGCGTCTCACGCGATTGGGCGGGGCTGCCCAGCAGCCCCCCGCGGCGGGTCCGGCGACCCGCCGCCGCCTGGAGGTCCCCACCATCGAGGTGGGGTGGGGTGCGGCACCAGCCCGCGCCCCAGCGGTCGATCGTCGTGATCGACCGCGCGCCCTCGGCCCAGCCGAGGGTCGCCTCCTCCGTGCCCGTCGAACCCTAGGCGGGCGGTCCACGCGGTCCGGTGGCTTCGCCACCACCGCGTGGTCCTTCGTCTAATCCGGGTTCGATCCTCGGATCTTCGTCCTACGGTATTCTCGATAAATCAAAACCGAATAATATCGAGGGTGTTAGGATATCATACCTTTCGATTCGTTGTTCGGAGAAACGGAATCAAGATGACCTTTGAATCTTCCCACGTATTCCTTGCACTCCGTTCGAACGTCGGGTGGGCGACGATCTATCGAACTCCTATGGATCTCCTTCAACTCTCTAGAATATCAAGTGTGATAATCTTGTCTTATGATTTATGAAGGCCATGTAGTGCTTTTATAGGCTACGTAGGGGATCTAAAGGAGGTGGAATATTGGGCTTCCAATATTGAAGATTAAATTGAGCCCAATGCTCAAGTCCATTAATCCTTATCAATATTAATTAATTTATTTTTCACTATATAAATTAATTGCACTCCCAATATTAAACCATATTATATCCAAATAATATTTCTCCGGTAGTATTATTTATTCCGTGTATTTAAGATATTAATATCCATGAATAAAATTTATTTATTGCTTAATAAATTTATTCATCTCTTTTATCCGAGACTAGTACCACTCAACCTTATTTATTATGCGGAACAAATCCACTCCCGAGGTTTACATAATAAATCCTTATGAGCTCATCTCGGGGATATTATCAACCCTTCCGGGATACACTGTCCCGTCAAGAATTCACGGCATGCCATATATAAAATATAGTGACCCAACTTAACCGGTAATCGACCCAATAATTAAATCGATCAATTCCTTTGGAAAATCAAAGTCACATATATTAAATATACACACCCGCAATTGTATCGGGGATTAAGAATAAAATACACTGAGTCTCAAATCAATTATCGCCGAGCAAACCTAATTGATGAGTCTCAATCGATCCGCTCAATACACCAAGTGTACAAGTGTGATAAAATAATTAAGATAAATTATTTTCTCTCTCACACAACGACTATACCGATGGGTTGGTCCGTGTCCATCTAGGTCGTGAGCAACTGTTCGATTAAATACGAGTAACCGATAGTATGATCTTCTGTGCGCCCATGCTTGCACCATACTAACTACAACGTATAAAATCCAGGACTATAATTTGCATATATTTAATTAACAATAATTAAAAGCAAATGAATGTTCGTTATTAATAGGTAAATGAAAGTGCATACAGAGTTCAAAATACTCAAATCTAGACATTAAGTATACTACTCCATCAAGTTCGTCATGGCGTGTTCGTGATCGGTTTCCGGCGATGGGATTTAGTTCGGGTTATCGGTTCCGCAATTTTTGATAGCCCGGGATATCGATTTCCAACATGCATACCCTAATTACCTTTTTTATTTTAAATTATTAAATTAAAAAACAAGAATTACGCAATTCCTTTATTGTTTTAAAAAACGGAATATTAAATTCTCAAATTAAAAAACAAAATTAAACAAATTAAAAACAAAATTACACTTACACCAATCCTCAACATTAGATATTAAAAAAAAACTAAATATTAAATTCTTAAATTAAAAAAACAAAATTACACATTTTGTTTTAAACTGAATATTAAATTATCAAATTAAATAAAAAATTACATACAATCATAAACCTATGTTAAAAAAAAACTGCATATTAAATTCTAAAAAAAAAATCATGCATTTTGTTTTAATTTTATAAATTTTAATTTAAATGGTTAAAACTACTTTATAATTGTTAATATAAATTAATTTATTAATTATAATTGTTAAGTTTTTATGTATTATAATATTTTTATAATTAAAAAATTACCCTTCACTATAATTAAAAATATTTTAACACCCTATTTTTTTACAAACTTAAAAATATAAAATCTTTTTTTTATACAAAAAAACATGGAGCGCAGTTGATAATTTGTAAAACTAATATACCTCTTTTCCAAATAATACTTTAAAAAAATAAGACTCCACAATGTATTAATTATTAAGAAAAAGAGAGCACTAATTTTTATTATTTTAAAAATCTCTTTGTTTTTTTCAATTTACAAATAAAAATATTATTATATTATTTAAGGTATTAACATATTTTTATTATATTATATAAGGTATTAACATATTTTTATTTATATTTTAGTATAATGATTAAAACTTAAAATGTATATATTAAAAAGGTTAAATATAAAAATTTACATCTATTTATAATTATAATAAACTAGTACTCCTAAATATGTAAAAAATAAAATAAAAATACTTCTATTTCAAAACCTCCCTTGAATATAAAGTATCACGTTTGCCTAAAAATAAAGAAAATCTACGTATGGTCACAAAACTATAAAATCTAAAAAATAATTAAAAAACTAACTAATTTCTAATAATTTGCGTTTACTAGATATTAATCATAAATTCACGTCATTAGCTTAGTTGATTGACAATTTGAATAGAAAACAGTCTAAGGTTAAATTCACACATAATACAAGAAATCATAATAAATATAATCGCAAATTAATAAATCAATATTATGAAATTTATGACATATCATGTTAAATGAAGAGTTTTGATTGGTTCAAGTTTTAAATCCTTTTTATTTTAAATATTATAGATTATAGATTTATCTTTAAAAATATTTATTAACATGATAAAATTGTAGCAACTTATATATAATAGAGATCAATATTTTTTTTCCAATTGATTTGAGATATTTACTTATCCATAAGATTTCATAGTTTTGTTTTCAAGTTTATTGGTCAATTGCAAAAATTTTAAATACTCACACATGACACATCCATGTCTTGAATTCTAACTTTTGAACCTTAAGGTTCTCGATTGAAGTGCTCAACCACTCGAATTCTAACTTTTGAACCTTAAAGTTCTCGATTGAAGTGCTCAATCAACTTGAGTAAAAAACCTTTTACAAGACCTTATAGTTAATTGTAAGGACTCCAATGATTTGTGGAGTAGAAAAAAGGTAGGCGAGAAACCAAAATCGATCGTAAAGAAAAAATCTCAATTTTATTATTATTAGAAAAATGTGTGGTACATATATTAGCCCTATTTATATAAAGTGGAGTATCGCATTTGCCCAAAAATAAAGAAAATCTACACGTATGGGCCCAAAACTATAAAATCTGAAAATAATTAAAAAAACTTCTACTAATAATTTGCGTTTACACGATATTATTAATAAATAATCATGACGTAACATAGATAAATTATGTCCAAACTGCTCTTAAAATTGAATTTTTAATTTCAATTTCAGAGAATGATTTCTTGTAAGCACGTGAAAAGTGTGTAATACATCAATCCAGTGGACAAAATTTTCACATTTTTTTTTAAATTACTAAAATTTACACCAACTTTTATTATAATATTAACAAATACTATTCTATTCGGTTTTTTTTTATAAATGATCACTCACCTTTTAAAAATAATAAAATAATATATTTTTTAGAGAAAAATGGCAATAAGGCCATTTTTCAACATTTTTTTGGCAATAAGGCCAATTTTTAATTTTCGTGTCAATTAGGCCTTTTTGTTCCAATTAGGCCAAAAAATCTATATGGATGGACGAAACTACCCCTAACCTATTTTACTCTACCCGACCCCATTCACGACCTCCGTCGCATCGCCGAGCGGATGATCGCCGCCGGGTACTACCGCGAGTGCATTCAGGTGTACGCGAGCGTGCGGAAGTCCGTCGTCGACGGGATTCTTCGAGCTCCAACCCAAAGAGGGCGAGTCGACGCCGGAGACGAGCTTCCCCATCGAGATGCTCGCGCTGATCGCGTCCTTGAGCGATAATTTCGGACTGTTAGGGTTTCGGATCGGAAACCGGATCTTCGATTTCTGCCAATTCCGGTTGAAATCGATTAATTCCTCTGTCCCTCTCGGCGATTGCTCGAGCTCGCGGATGAAATCCATGGCGATCTATGTTTTCTCCTCTTCCGCCGGGATAGGGTTTCCGAACTCCGCGATAAATTGGGGAAAAACCCCGGGCGCGGCGGCGAACACTGTGTCGTCTTGAACCCGACACTGTGTCACCAGAATCCTTCACTCGGGAAAACCCGACAATTTGATGGATGATATCCCTACATTTGTTGTCGATCCCCTTCCGCCCGGTTTTGATCTTGTGAGAACTCTCCCTATTTCGTCTCGTTTGCATTTTTAAACTTAGGCTTGATTATCGATTTTTATGCAGGGTTGTGTCGTCTTGAACCGGCCTTGGGCCTTTGTGCAATGGCTGGAGTTGACGACAATCGAAGAAGAGTACATATTAATGGCTGAACCCGATCACATATTCTTGAAACCGCTGCCTAATTTGGCCTATGGAGAATATCCGGCTGCGTACTCGTTTCTCTACATCAACCCGAAAGAGTGCGAGAAGGTCATCAGGAAGTTCTTTCCGGGTCCCCTTGAAATGATCGATCCTATCGGAAACTCTCCCGTTATTATTAAGAAGGTTACATTTTTCTTACTTTCTTTCATTGTTTATATGCGTCGACTTTGTTCTAACGTTCAAGCTCAGGATTTGCTGGAGAAAATCGCGCCGACGTGGATGAATGTATCGATGAAAATGAAAAACGACCCAGAGACGGACAAAAGCCTTGGATGGGTGTTGGAAATGTGAGGGGGATGGGCATCAGGGGTAGATTCGGGGGATTTCCGGTGGGGAGGTGAAGACGACGGTCGACGTCGGGTTGTCGCAACCGGGATTTCATTGTATCAGTTGATAGAATCAACAATTAGATTCGTAATACCATGATTTAGGCTTTTGTGTTCATGTTATCAAAACCGTCTTTAGAACGTGTTTTTAATTGTAAATTTGAATGATATTCAGTGTTTTTTAATGATATTCAGTGTTTTTTAATGATATTCAGTGTGTTTCAGTCGCACTCAGTGTGTTTTTTAATCGAACAGTGTATTTTATTCCTATTCAGTGTGTTTTAGTCTCATTCAGTGTATTTTTTAATCAAACGGTGTATTCATGTGACATTCAGTATTTTTCATTCTTATTCAGTGTGTTTCATCCTTATTCAGTGTTTCATTCTTATTCAGTGTTAAAATATGACATTCAGTGTGTTTTTATGATATTCAGTGTAAAAATATGACATTCAGTGTTAAAATATAACATTCGGTGTGTTAAAATATGACATTCAGTATGTTCAGTGTTAAAATATGACATTCAGTGTTAAAATATGTCATTCAGTGTTAAAATATGACATTCAGTGTGTTAAAATATGACAATCAGTGTGTTCAGTGTTAAAATATGTCATTCAGTGTTAAAATATGACATTCAATATGTTGTTATTCAGTGTAATTTTATAACATTCAGTGTGAAACTCTGGCATTCAGTGTTATTATGCTTCAGTGTAAAAATGGGGCATTCAGTGTTACTCAGTTTTAATCCTACTCAGTGTGTTTAAGTCATGGGGCATTCAGTGTTACTCAGTGTATTTTAATTCTACTCAGTGTGTTTAAGTCATATTCAGTGTGTTTAAGTCTTATTCAGTGTGTTGACTCTCATTAACTTGTTTCATGACCAAAGCACTGAATGACATAAAAAAACACTGAACGTCACAAAAACACACTGAAAATAAAATAAATATTATTCCAAAAAAAATCAATACTTCAAACATTACAGCAAATAAAACTTTCATACATGAAATATAATACATACAGATGCACTTATTCGGTTATTCGAGATTCAAACTAAATTAATAAATGATATCATCATCCTCCGGTTCTTCCACGTGTCGGATTGCCTCGACTTTCTTTTCCTCCCTCTCTGCTGATTCTCATGTTCCACAACTTCCATATTCTTCACCTCCGATCGAGTAATAATTGTTGAGCTTTCGCTAATGCTGTTTCATAAACAAAGTAATGTAATCTCAGAATTGATTTTTTTATATCACTAACCCAAAAGAAGCTGACAATACGTAATATAAGAACTTAAACAAAGTTCTATAATACACATCTATAAAGAAGTATTATTCATTACTACCAGCAAATTAATCACAGAATAATGATAGTTTTGGTAAAAATAATCGCATACAACTGCTTATTAAAAAATGGAACGATTGAACAAGCAATACCACCTCCTCCAAAAAAAACTTCAATTTTTTAAAATTAATCTAGTAATACAGACCTCAAAGACAAAAAATTAACAATTTCCACCTTGAATGCCGGCTTAATCATGTAATAAGAAAAATAAATAAGTAAATTCGAATATTCCAAAATTATTTTCTGCACTGAATACTTCAATTAAGAAAAGTTATTCAAATGAGCATTAGTTCATCAAAGCAAAGAACTGGAGAAATAGGTATAACAATGAATGTAAACATGCGAAAAAGGGCTACGGAGACTACCCAAGATAGCAAAAACTTTTACACATAAGTAGTTCTAAACGTACACATTTTAAAAGTATGCCATAACTACAAAGTTCTGAAAAAGAACTGAAAGAGAAAATGAAAAGCAAATGATATCCTTGTGCCCAATCAAGATCTAGCTATTGAAGACACCAAGCACATACAACAGGGCAGTCACATGTTCTGGAATCGGACACATCTATAGAAATGTTGCTAGGACCATTTCTATATTGGGTTACAAAGTTAATCAGTTGCTAGTAAAATGATGACAACAAATGCTGCTAAGAGATACCTATACCCAACCATGATAAAACAAAAATGCTCCTTTCACAAATGCGACGAGTTCAACCGCTATCGTAAGCCTCTTTCGCCGCTCGGAAAAACAAAACAACGGGGGAAACTTGAAAAAAACAGTACTCACAGCAGACACACAGCTTCTCGTTCTTCATCCTATCAAACATCACCTATACATATAACACCAAACAAACGAATCAAGAATACGATAAGCAACCAACTAAGACTAATACAACACACACAAACCTTGGTTGCCATGAATCCAGTTCTTGAGAGAGCCGTGAATTCAGTCCTTGAGAGAGTCGTTCCTTGCGTACTCGAAGACGAGGAACGAGTCCGGGCCGTCGGTTAGGCACGTGCCGAGCAACGTGACCATATGACTGTGCGTCATTTCGTCAAACAGGTTGCGGTCGAGCTCGAAAACGGAGTCCGACCGACGCGCTTGATCGCCTCCCCGGAGACCAACCCCGTCCCCTCCGCCAGCCGATCCTCATCTCCCTCCTCCAGCATCGACTTCGACTTCTGCGTCCTTTGCGAGAGTCTCGATCGGGTGCAATCGTCCTCGAAGCCATCGGTGCCGAAGAA
Organism: Euphrasia confusa; assembly: GCA_954870475.1. Taxonomy (NCBI): domain Eukaryota; kingdom Viridiplantae; phylum Streptophyta; class Magnoliopsida; order Lamiales; family Orobanchaceae; genus Euphrasia; species Euphrasia confusa. The sequence goes on along the minus strand of OX940968.1, from coordinate 27,368,362 downwards.
GTTGACGGCGAGGGCGGAGAGATTGGCGAAGGATTTCAGGTTCCGGTTTGCGTCGTGAATCGACGGGAGGGAGCGGATCTCGATCTTGACGTCGGGCGGGAGGTCATCGAAATTGACCGCGAGAGGAGGAGGTCGTCGATGATTGCGAAGGGGAGAGAGGAGATGAAGGCGGTCTGGGCGGCGGAGAGGGAGCCGTCGACGGCGCGGGGAAAAAGGCTTGGAATTTGAAGGCCGAGTCCTCTCCGACGGAGCAGCAGACGGCGTCGGAGACGGCCGCGAAGATGGTCTGATCGAATGGGAAGATTGGATCAGGATTGAATGAGCTTCATGTGGTGGGAGATGTGGAATTTAGGGAGGGGTAATAGTGTCTTTACATATTTTAGGCGGCCTAATTGACACGCGTAATTTCTCGAAAGCCTTATTGCCGAAAAAATGTTGAAAAATGGCCTTATTGCCATTTTTCCCTATTTTTTAATATCCGTGCCCAGTCACATCTGACCAGTGTTCCACGGAAGTAATATTATATAGACGGCGGAAATGCTCTTATATTTGTTGTGGTCCGGTATGAATCACGTGCGATTCATAAAAAATCATTGATGATTCGTAGCAACATACAAAAGGCATTAATAGTCTCAACTGCCCGCAACGATAAATACAATCCAACTAACACTCTAAATTCTCAACATTAAAAAGAACAAAAAAAAACAGAGGATCCGCTACCTAATTCCTTCCTTCATCCATGGCCGACGATGATGCTCGCAAGAGGAAGTTGCACGTGGTGATGTTCCCATGGCTGGCGTTCGGACACATCATCCCTTACCTCGAACTCTCCAAACTCATCGCTCAAAAGGGCCACCGCATCTCCTTCCTCTCCACCCCTCGAAACATCGACCGCCTCCCGAAGCTGCCCGCTGCCCTTCCCATCACCCTCGTCAAGATCCCCCTGCCCGAACCCCTGCCCGGAAACGCCGAGGCCACTTCCGACATCCACCCTTCCCAAGTCTCTCTCCTCAAGAAAGCCTTCGACGGCCTCGAGCCCGGCGTGACCCGTTTCCTCGAGTCCTCCGACCCCGACTGGCTAATTTACGATTTTGCCCCTCACTGGCTTCCACCCGTCGCCAGCCGCCTCGGGATCTCCCGGGCCTTTTTCATGATAATCAACGCGTGGTTCCTCGCCTTCGTGGGCCCGTGGCCCGCCATCGTCTCCGGGTCGGACTACCGGACCAAGCCCGAGGACTACACGGTCCCACCGAAGTGGGTCGGGTTCGAGACAAGAGTCGCCTACCGCCGGTTCGAAGCCAACGCGATTTTCGAGTCGAGCCACGAGGTCGGCTCGGGGGTTTCGGATTTTTACCGCATAGGTCGAACGATCCGCGGGTGCGAAGCCATTCTCGTGAGGCACTGCGAGGAGTTCGAGCCGGCTTGGTTGAGAGTGCTCGAGGAGATCAACGAGAGGTCGGTTTTTCCTCTAGGGTTGATGCCGCCTACACCTCAAAACCCTAACGACGAGGATGAAGAGTCGTGGGGTTGTATTGAGAAATGGCTCGATGCTCGAACGAAAGGGTCGGTTGTCTACGTGGCGCTAGGGAGTGAGGTGGCGCCGAGCCGAGCTCAAGTCGTTGAGTTGGCTCGTGGGCTCGAGTTATCCGGTGTCCCTTTCTTTTGGGTTCTAAGGAAATCGTCTGGAAGCCCTACTGAGTCTGATGACTCAGTAGGGCTTCCAGATGGATTTGAGGAGAGAGTGAAGGGACGGGGGATCGTGTGGCGGTTTTGGGTGCCTCAGCCGAAGATACTAGGTCACGAGGCGGTGGGAGGGTTCTTGACTCATTGCGGTTGGAGTTCTATTGTGGAGGGAATTATTTCGGGGCATCCGTTGATCACGTTGCCCTTTTTGGTAGACCAAGGGTTGAATTCGCGAGTTATTGTTGAAAATAAACTAGGGTTAGAGATTCCGAGGAATGAGGATGACGGGTCGTACACGAGGGACTCGGTTGCAGAGTCGATAAAAGCGGTGATGATTGAAGATGAAGGGAAGGTGTTGAGGGAGAGAGCTAAGGAGATGGGAGCAATATTTGGTGATGTGGAGTTGCAGAGTAGGTACATCGACAAGTTCGTTGACTGGCTCGAAAATCATATCAGTGTTTCACGGGTTGAAGGGTAATGTTAAGTGTATGTTTGTTAATGTTCTAGCTAGCTGGCTTTTGTCATCTTATTTTTTTTGTTTTTTTTTTTTTTTTTTTTGCTTCATTTCATTTGTATTGTATTTTAATATGTTAAAACAGTTTTTTCTTTTTTTTTTTATTTGTGCTCGATCAAATAAAAAATTTGGCTTGCCGTTAACGAGTATAATCAAAAAACACTACTACTACGGAAAAAAACACTTTTAACATCTTCCGTTTTACATCGGTTTCTTAAAACCGATGTTAAACGCATGCTACACAAAATATTGTCAAGAGTGGGATTTGAACCCACGCCCTTTCGGACCAGTACCTGAAACTGGCGCCTTAGACCGCTCGGCCATCTTGACTTGTTGTTCAGGTTATTACAACACATTTTATTCGTTATAAACGAATTCTCTGATTAATAATTATACTTTGAAACTCGGGTTTTCATCTTATATACTGAATATGATGTGTAAATCATGAGCCCTAAAAGCTTGCTATGATAAATCTTGATCTATGCACAACACCATTAAATAATCGGGCAAATGATCATACTTTTTATATACCGAATATGATTGGCCATGTTTAGTGATAATAGGAGACTGGCCTTGAGATCTAGATCATCCAACCAACGCCATAAATCAAGTACAAACTTGATTTTGAAAATACAATTTGATGAATTAATGATTTTCGACTTTAATTTGATCAAATTTTATGTTAATATTAAATTTAATTATATCATTTTTATCTTAGTAAAAACTTTAAATATCATTACCAATTATACTTTTTACATTTGAGTCAACAATTCAAAAAATTGTCTTGATTAAAAATTATGTGCAATTTGAAATACACACTTTTTGAACTTGCCAAACCGAGAGTAATATTTAAAACATTAAAGATATTTACAATAAAAGTATGACCATCTTATGCAAGAGACCAGAATAGAAAAAATGGTTGATATGAGTGTTAAATTAAATTAAGAATTTTTGAATGTTCCAAACTCCTTTTTAAATAATGAAAAACACTTAAATTTCTACTACCAAAAAGCCAAAACCTTTTTCACCACCAAACACAATTAAATGTTTTTTTATTACCAAAAAGTTGCATTTCATAATCATCATCTAATTTGAATTCTAGTTACCGCGTATGACGCGAGAAAGAAATAGTAATAAAACAAACACCTATCTTTTTCAGCCGTCCAACAACTACTACTTCACCAAAACAAACTCATTGTGCTTTCATTTCATTCCCATTTTTTTCTTCTCAAACTCACGAAGAAAATCATGAGTTCTTCTTCATCTTCTTCTACGAAAAATTGTTGTGGGGTGATGAAGGGTCTTCGTCTGAACGCCAGAAGATTCTCCGTGGGGAGATTGCGCGCGAATTTCATTCGGGTTTTGGGGAGATGGAAGAGTTCTTATAGGAATATTGCTATGTGGCAGCTCGGAAGAAAAAGTAAACGAAGACAACAACAACAACACAAGGATTCGATTGATGTGGCCGAAGGAAGACTAACAACGGCGCATTCGAACGCATTCTGCTCCGAAGCCATAGCTGATTGCGTCGAGTTTATAAAGAGGAACTCTGTTTCTTGAAAACAGATTAGTACAAGTAATTATACTCTTTTGTTTTTCTTTTTTGCTATGTGAATAATTTTAATTAAGCTAACTAGATTTTTTTTTTAATTTTTTAATTCTCTACTTTCAATTTTATTTATATATATATATATATATAACAAGAAATATATTTTGACAAGTATATATATTCTCTACTTTCGCTTGTTTGATCACCTACGCGCGCGTTGTATATTTAGGAGCAATACGACAAATCAAATTTGAATGATACGAGATTTTAATGTATCCATCTTTCAATTTTTTACTTATGTTTAAACTCTTTGAATTAAAGCATTTTTGTGTTTTTAATACTATTAGTTAATTATATATTTTTTTCTCAAATTATAATCTTAAATTTGATTTTGTAATTACTGATTATTTTAATATTGTTTGATTTAAAATTTATAGTAATTAATGAAATATTGCAAGATAAAGTATTTTTTGTATATTCCCTATTATTTATGTACAAGTGTAAAATAATTTATATTTTGAATAGAAAACGTATAAATTTTGTTCCAGAATATCATTAAAAAATATTTAATTTCATTAATTTAAAAATGTATAATTATTTTTTATTTTTTCAATAAAAAAATTAAAAAATAATTTTTTATCTCGTGGTGTCTGAACACGTAAGATCATATAAAGGTATGTACTGTAGTATCTTTTTGTGCCAACCCACATTAATCAACTCTCACATAAAAAAAAGTTCAAAGTCAATTATAATTGCGCGATGAATGCAAAAATTTGAATTTTAATGGTATTCATTATTGGTAAGTATTTGTTTGATTTGGTCATGACTTTGGATTCAAAACTCACTTATTTCAAATATTTATGCAATAATAGCGAATCTTTATTTAATAACGTGGTTTTCTATTTCAAAAGTTGTGATACTGGTATTAAATAATGATGACAAAATAATTTTAAAGGCAGTACTAAAAAATACAAATACTTAAAATAATTAAATATGATATTTATACTAACAATATGCTTCTTATATTCTGATAATCTTCATATAAAAATTCCAAGTTAAGTATATTTGCTCTGAAATAATTTTAGGATAAATGACTCTCAAAGAAGTTTACGCAGGAAAGCAATAAAACAAACAATTAAAACTCGTTTATTCTGAGAATACCCAAAAATTAACAAATAATTAAAATTCGTTGATTCTATTGAATACCGAAAATTGATAAACTTCAAGAAACCTTGAAAAACGAGAAGAATCTCTTTTTATTTCATAAATAACTATCGAATAAATGAAAATACGAGACATATAAATAGTACTAAAACCCTAATAAAATAAAATAAATTAAATAACTTGGGCAATAAAAAACAATTTTTGTTTTATTTAAATATATATCTGCATCATTCTCCCCCTCTAGAAGAAGGTTCGACCGCGAACCTGAAAAATCGAGCACGAAGATGCCGAGATCAAACACTAACTGCCGACGACGGTGAATATCAGTGGACTTGGACATATCTATCACTTGCTCACAACCTATGCATGGTGTGTATGCAAGCAAATGAAACTCTTTGGGATGATACGAGCAAGAACAACACAGAAGCCCAAACTCCAATCAAGTGTGGCAATATTACGGGTGCTTTCGAAATTGTGGCCACGGTCAACAGCTTGTGGAGCATGAACAAGAACATGAATCTTTGGTGCGAAGTAGGCATGGTGCAACATGAACAGGGGGTCGACATCTCCGACGACGGGCACCTCGATCGGGTTTGGTAGCATCTCTTCGTCGAAACGAGGTGGACCAATATAAGGAGCGGTGTCACAATCATCCAGAAGGAGCGCACGAAGGCGTTGATGAGCCATTTTATTTGCTCATTTTAGAGCGTTTTTACACCCTTTATTGAGTCAGTTTGAGTCGATAACGTGTCTGGGAGGGCACAATTAGGTGTTTGGGCAGAGTGTGTGTTGATGCAGGTAACAGGTGGCGCACTGGGCAAAAGAGGCAAGGAAATCCCCTTCTTCGGGCAAAGAAGTAATCTGGAGTGGGTAGTGACTGCAACAGTTTGACCACATCGGGAAAATGGGTAAAGTCATGAAGCAGAAGAACCAGAATTCTTATCAAGTACCGTGTCTGGTCCGACCATCTGTGGAGGAGAAGATACCTGAAGACGAAGATTTGGGCAGAGAGCGGCTGTTGACAGGAGATTCGCTGCGGGCAAGCTGGCAGCATACCAGAATCCCTGATTTCGGGGGATCTGACTTATCCCCCAACTCATTGACCAAGGACGCCTATTCTTTACGGAGGAGAAACAGCCGCGTTTCAAAAATTCAAATTCGAAGTCTATAAAAGACGGGGCGCGACGGGCAGCAGAGACACACAACAATTACGCATCGAGAAATCGAGAGAGCCGCCGGTCCCGTAGCAAGTCGCCGGAGGAGTCGCCGGAGAAGAGATCGGAGCTGTTCGTCCGAGTCTCTTTATTTGTTTTGAAGTAGAACCAGCCTTCGGGCTGAGAAACAATTTCTCTTTTATGTTTTGCTTTTAAGTTTTTAATTCCGTATTTCGATTTCCTTCAAAAACGTTTTCGATTTGAAGGCATGAATAATATAATTCTATTTCCCTTATTTATTTTGTCTTTTATTTTCAGCATGAGTATCTAAGTAATTTGTGCATCTGGGCAGGGGCGGGTCGAAGGTAAAATTAGGGTTTAGTTAAGCCGTGAGGTTGATGGGGCTAGAGTAGCCGGTTGGGGGTTTGTTCCCGAAGCAAAGTTGGTTGAGGAATATTTCTGGGGAGTCTGGGCAAACTAGAACAGCCACTAGTGAACCCTTACAAACTGGGATACTGGTGATTGGCAAACCGCATAGATGTACCTTGTAGTATTGTTGCGGGCATAGCACTAGAACTTGCTGGAGATTGCGGTCTTATGACTCGGAGTTCCGGGCATGCTATTGGCCGAGCGGGTCTGTCTAGAGGGTAATGCGGGTTTGGGCAAACTAGATCCATGTATGGCTGCATAGGTTATCGAATTGTTCAGATCAAGGGGTTTAGGCATAACGTTAGCTTGCCTTCTCTTTAAACTGAAAGGATAGATAAGGGGTGGGGCAATTGTTGGGCGTGACACAATAGGACCACTATTGTCTTTTTAAAGCACCCTATAACTGCTGACAAACCGCTGGTAGAAATCCTTAGTGCCTATGACCGGTAGTTTGCCCTAATGATCCTGAGTGAAGTCATCTGCCCGGATGCCTTATTTATCATTTGATTAAGTTTTCCTTTTAGTATTCTGTTAGATCTGAGTGTTTGCGTGGTTTACTTTTAGATTTATTTATTTGCATGTTATTTCTGTTAACCGTAGTTAGACCAAAGTGTTTGAAACGATTGCAAAACCGCTGTGCCCACAACAACCAAACTCAAAATCTTTTTGTGACAACCCCTTGGGCAAAGCCGAGATCACCTACTGTAATTGCCTCCTTGTGGGACCGACCCCACGTACTTACCATTATCTACGTTTTTGTAGTTATAAGGGTACTGGCAGAACTATAAATTTTATTTTGACGCGCGTTTGTTCCACGACAAGCATTTGTCGTCGTCAGGCGTGCACGGGGACAACCCGCGCTACAGTAGCTGGATTCCCCACACTTGAAACAACACCTAGTCGAGGACGGGGCAAGGGTGGTGATGGACACGGGGAGCGTGGGTAGTAAGTCGGTACACAAGGCCCCAAATCCAACAGGAGGGGTGCGAGGCGAGGTCGCGGGGACTATGGGCGTCGAGTCGGCCCATCGTGACGGAAATCCGGGACCGGGTCGAGGCGGAGGCGACGCTAATTTGTTGGTGATAGCAGGGCGGAGTTCCTCGAGTTCAACGACAAGGGCTGCGATCTGGCGGCTTAAGGCGGCGACTTCGGCATCACGACGGGCTGCAGCCTCAATGGCTGATTCGCGAGCATACTGGCGACGGGGAGGCATCGTTCCGACTCTGATACCAACTGACGCAGAGAAGCTAGAAACACTCGATTAAAACTCGTTGATTCTGAGAATACCCGAGAATTAAAATATCAAACTTTCGTTGATTTCGAAGAATACCGAAACCTGATAAAAACCTCAACAGAGAAACTTTTTTATTTCATATCAAAACAACTACAAAGTACTAGACATATAGTAAATACTACTAAACCCTAATAAAATAATTAAATAAAATAATAATAATAGCTTGGAGAGCAAGATACAATCTTTTCTTTATCCATATCATTCCCCGCCTCTAGGAAAAGGTTCGACCGCGAACCTGAAATATCGAGCACGAATCCGCCGGGATCAAACACCACCCAACGATCCTTAGTAGGGGTGACCTTGTAGGCTGCTGTGGAAGCAACCAACTGATCATGTTCAACACAGTAGGAACTATAGAAGGCCGCAACAACCCGTGTGTAGGTGTGAAGCGAAGGAGGCAGAGACAAAAACGAAGGCTCACGTGTAAAGGCCGCATGCACAAGATGAAATAGGTCAAAGCCAATACCTTTATTATTTACTGAAATATGTGGGAATTAGGTTTGTATGAAATGGACATGGTCAGCAACATGACAATAAGGCGTTGGGGCAGCAACTTCATGATTCAGCATCGGGGCATCGACTTGATGAAGTGGCTCGACGTCCCAGATCGGCTCGGTGGACTCGGCGTCCCAGATTGGCTCGACGGGCTCGACGTCCCAAATCGGCTAGGCAGGCTCGACGTCCCTGATTGGCTCGGCATTCCAAATTGGTTCGTCGTCATCCCAAATCGAGGTTGATTCGTCTTCCGAATCATCATATGGATCGGGTTCATCACCAAGGGTGCGCCCAAGCGCGGGGATTGGTAAGTGTTGAGCTTTCGGTAGACCACCGGTGATAACAAGGCGGAGATCCTCGAGTTCGACGGTAAGGGCTGTGATCTTGCGGCTTAAGGCGGCAACATCAGCATCTCGACGGGTTGCGGCCTCAATAGCGGATTCACTAGCATACTGGCGACGGGGAGGCATCGTTCCGGCTCTGATACCAACTGATGCAGACGGAAGCAATAAAACAAACAATTAAGACTCGTTGATTCTGAGAATACCCGAGAATTAACAAATAATCTAGATTCGTTGATTCTATTAAATACCGAAAATTGATAAACTTCAAGAAACCTTAAAGAACGGGAAGAATTTCTTTTTATTTCATCATAAACAACTATCGAATAAATGAAAATACTAAACATATAAATAGTACTAAAACCCTAATAAAATAAAATAAATTAAATAACTTGGGCAATAAGAAACAATCTTTGCCTTATTTAAATATATATCTGCATCAGAAGTGTTCTAAGAATTTGCGTTCTTATAAAATTTATTACTAAGAAAAAAAATCACAATGATTTCTGCTCTCATTCCATATTGATTTACAGAATCAAGATCAAATTTGTATTATGAAAAATCAATTAGGTTTAGAAAATGTATTTTCCTTCTCTAAACAAATAAGAGGAAAATCCAAAACATAAAATAATTACTCCCTCCGGCCATTAATAGATGTCATACTTTGCTGGACACGGAGTTTAAGAAAATTGTTATTTTTTAATATTTTAATTAAAAGTAAAAAGTAAAAATATATTTTAAAAGTGAAAAGTAAAGTAGTTGTGAGTAAAGTTTAAAAGTAAGTGGGCTAAAGTAGAATAAAATTGTATATTAAAATGAAAAAGTTAGAATAATTATTTCCTTTTTTGGGGTGTGTCAACTATTGTTGGACACTCCAAAAAGGAAAGTATGACAACTGTCTTTGGACCGAGGGAGTACATGTCAACAGGGACGGAGGGACAATGGGGCCGGGGGCACTAGCCCCCCTGGAATTTTAAAAAAAATTAGGGGTATTATAGTAATTTCATGTATATAATTAAAATAAATAATGATAATAATAATGATAGTGGCCTAAGAGCATCCCAATGGTAGGTACAATTTCTACATGACATGGAATTGTACCTAGGTACACTATTGGGGACTTGGGTACAAATAGAAGAGAAAATTTGAGTATCAAATATTAGATACTAGGTACAAATTGAGTTTGTGTCTTATTTGGTGGGTCCCACATAGATAAAAGTGAATAATTGTACCTCACACCATTGGTATTGTGAGGTACAAATTGATAAAAGTATAAATTTTTGTGATGTGTCACATGAATTATACCTATGTTTAGGTACACCATTAGAGATGCTCTAATAGTGTATACAATTATATTCCATCGATAGTTGAACTATTAATTCTTGGCCCATCACCACTAACATTTGTGCATTCATTCCCATCCAATAAAAAAAATCTTTGTAAAAATTTGGTGGATTTTTTTCTGGACTCATAAGATAATAAAGAGCTTTTTTAGTAATAATTTGAGTATTTTGATCCCTGTTGTTAGCGATCGTGATATAGGTCCTACTATCAACTTTTTCTTTACAATTAACGTTGATAATTTTCGAATCACAATATTTTCTATTCGCCAGTTTTTCCATATATAGAGTATCGACCCTTCTTAGATTATTATTATTATCTAGATAATTATTACTAGAGAGGTTTCTAAGCTTATTAAAAAGAGTCTCTTTAAGCGTGTAAGAAATATTTTGGCTGTTATTTTCTTGAAACGAAGATCTATAAAAAAAGCATTTCGTTTTATTTTCAACTCTTTAGTGAATTCATTTGTTTTTATATTGAATTAAAATTGTATATATTAAATATTTAAGTCCAACTCTTTAGTGAATTCATTTGTTTTTATATTGAATTAAAATTGTATATATTAAAAATAAAATTAAAATTTTAAAATAATTACATCCTAACTTTCGTTTCGTCTCTATTCTTTCCTTTTCGCCTCTCCTCCTTTCCTCCTTTCGCTCTCTTAATTTCTATTTCCTAAAACTTTTTTTTGGGTGACGCTATTTGAACCCCTTTTTTTTCTAAGTACACCATTAATTTATAATGACTGTTATGCCATTAGTTATAAAAGTCTAAAATATCCTTACTTAAATTACAATCTCTAAATACACTCTACGATTGTTTACTATGACAATATTTTATTCATGAAATATTTGTTTTTTTACATTTTAAAAATATTTATTTATATTTGATTTAATATATTTAATTTTTGTTTCAGACTACAGTAAATACCATCGACAACATCATTCATCAATTATTTTTTAAATGAATCAAAAAAATCATAAAATTAACAATAAAGATTGATATTTTTTTTCTTTTATATTTAATTAAATAAATTAATTATTTTCTATTCAACAATTTTATTTTCTAGACAACAAAATAAATTCACCCGTGTATATATATGTATCATGTATGTGTGGGTCAGTGGTTGTGTCGCAATTTGTGTGGGTCTATGAGTGAATAGAGAGGATGACAGATGAATAAAATGTTTGGTTTAAATAAATCGAAAAGAAATACTGTAAGAACCCTAATTCTTATATCGACTCAGGATGAAGATGGTCGATCTCATGAATTTAATATTTTTTAATTAAATTTAAAAAGTATTAAATTAGTATATATAAGAGATAATAAATATATTTAGGGGTGTATGTTTAGAAGGACATATTAGGAATATTAAGTGGTGTATTAAGTAAAAATATTAAAAATAAGTAATATATAATAAGGTGTATTAAGTAATAGGTGTACTTAGAGGATTAAGGGGTGCAAATAGCGCTACCCCTTTTTTTTTTTTCATATTCAAGCAGTTAATGTCCTTAGATTTAGATCTATTAATCAATAAAAATAACAATAAAATATAAATTTTTACGTACATACATTCTAACATTCTAATTTGTTTATTCGATTCTTTATGCAATGAATTTTTTAAAATTTCAAAAATTGAATAAATTTACATAAACTTAATTTCTTCAAATTCTTTCTATTTAAAGTTTTTTTCCTTAAATTTTAATTTGTGTATATAAATTTTGTATGCATATTATTTGTATAATTGTATGTTGCACTACTTCGTACAACATTATATTATGCATATAAAATATTTTTATTTTTATTTTTTGACTTAAATCGTAAAAAAGTTTTTTTTTTAAAAACAATACCACATTTTGTCTAATGAATTCGACTATCGAATTTTAAACTCCCGTCAATTAAAATAAAAGAATTCAAAATCTTTGAAAAAGTTCAATTAATGAAAATTTGGGTTAAAAATAAAATTTCGGTCCAAATTTGAGTTAAAAATAGAATTCAACACTTGTACCGAGGGAGTAGACAATTCCGTCGCTTCTACAATCGAGACGCTGATTTATACCATTGATTGAGAATTCTACCTTTAATACCCTGGAGCGTTTTATTGTTTGATGGAGCGGGCGATAAAAAGATGAAGGCCAGATTCCTAAAGAACTTGGTTAGGCAGTTGAAGGAGGGATTTCAGATTTTGATTTTGAGTGAAGTCCTTTTATTCCTTTATAAAAAATTCATATTTAATATTTGGGCCCCTAGACAATAATTCTGGTTCCGGTCACTGCATGTCAACATGGCTCATTTGAGTCGGACTTTGTTTGCATGAAGCCCTGACTTTATATAATCAATTCATTATTTTATTATTTTCTGGATGGAATAAAGTGTATATTTTATATGTAAAATTAAATATGTTAAACTCATTAATAATTATATACAATAAATAATTAGTATTATTTTATTATTTAAAAAAATATAAATTATATATGGGAAAAATGGCAATAAGGCCATTTTTCAACATTTTTTCGGCAATAAGGCCGATCTTCAATTTTCGTGTCAATTAGGCCATTTTGTGTCAATTGGGCCAAAATAATATATCTGGAAGGACGAAAATACCATTCCACCTGTTTTCACAATCGAGCCGGGAGTAAAATCACGCATTCAATTCTGTGTGCATCTCTCTCTCTCTCTCTCTCTCTACTCCAACCGAGGAGATTTCAATTCTGAAATTCAATTCCGAGCCGAGGGAATTCATCGCAGTCGCCGCCGCGTTCAAGCTAAGGAGAGGGGGAAGGTCGCCACCGGTGAGCACCTTGAATTCTCCGCCGCTAAGGAGAATCGATTTCATGCAGTCCGTCTCCATCGGCAACGATCGATCGATCGATTTCATCGCCGCCGCCGCCGTTTCTGGCACAATTCAAATGTCAGATACGCCGCCGCCTTCCTTGCCGGCGATTTCGAATCCAGGTACGTGATTTCGAATCCACATACCCAATCAGTGCTTAAATGTGTGATTCAGCATGCACGCACTGTGTGTGGATTTTAATATACATGTTAGTGTTTTTTCGTTGCATTCAGTGCTACTCAGTGCTTTTAGTGGTTATACAGTGTGTTAGGGGTTGTCAGTGTTTGTATGTGCTGTTCAGTGTTATTGATGGTTGATCAGTGTTATTGATGGTTGATCAGTGTTTATATCTGTTGTTCAGTGTTTTAATGTGCTACTCAGTGTTTGTATGTGCTGTTCAGTGTTATTGATGGTTGATTCAGTGTTTGTGTGTGTTGTTCAGTGTTTTAATGTGCTACTCAGTGTGTATATGTTCAGTGTATTTGTGTTAATGATGGTTGGTCAGTGCTGTTAGGGCTGTTCAGTGTTAATGATGGTTGATCAGTGCTTATCATGTTCAGTTAGTGTCTTTATGTGTTAGTCGGTGTCTTTCGTGTCATGTTCATTGTCTTATACTCTGTTTTTTTTTTCTCGCAGACCCTCCATTGTCTTGGGAACTCTTGACCACGAGAAATTGTATGAAAAAATCACAGAAATGATTCCATGCGTGCGAGAAGGGATTATAATGTCCCGATGGTGTCACCTGGGTTGAGAAAGAATGCAGCTCCAAACCATTGGACGTTGCTCGTCTGCGACTTCGTCCAACGGAAATGGCGATTCTACAACTCGATTCAACCCAAGGGGTCGAAATCGAAGGACCATTACATGGCGAATGCAGCGGAATTGGTACGTGTACTGTTTTTTAGTCGATATTTAAAAATGTTCCATTTTTAATGATAACTGATAAACTGTTTGTTTCGTACGTTTCAGAAGGAAAAGGTAGAAACCAACGTGGACCAAAGGCTTGAGAAAGCGGGGAAGTCTGGTTTCCCGATACATGAAATCGAGGCCGTGAAGCCTCTCCCACAGCAAGCCCCATCTCTGTAAGTAGTTGAGTGCATAATTAACTCATTCAGTGTTTATGTGTTTCATTTTATGCACTTAGTGTTATATTTATGCATTCAGTGTCATTTTTTTTCCCTTTAACTCCTCTGCGCCTATGTGTGTGTCCAGGAATGAATGTGCTTTGTACGTATGCTACTACATGGAGAAAATTCTGAAGAAAGAGTCCATTCCGGACGGAAGAGTTCCAATTATTCAAGGCTCACGTGATACGAACCATCCTGACCATGAAGGAAAAGTAGTGCGCTTCTTGGCATGTGGGTTGTTTGTTTAGTTCTGGTTGAAAAAAACAAGAAGTATTTTTTTTTCCTCTGTAAATGTATGAACATGATTATGATTGTGTTTTGGGTTTAGTTTCTGTAAAAAAAAATGTTTTTTGTTCATATTTCTATGTAATTGTCATCTACTCAGTGTTAATATTGTCTACTCAGTGTTAGCAGTGTTTATTCTGTATTTCATTGTCATCAGTGTTAATCTTGCCCACTCAGTGTCAGCAGTTGAAAACTTCTTGAATTGCAACAATAAAAAACAACCAAATGCAAAAATTACAACACAAGAACAATTAAAAACACTATAAGAGCATAAACTGAGCAAAAGCAAAATCACATAATGTTAAAATTCTTTGTTTTTTTTAATAAATGACAGTCAGGGTGTTTATGAGCCAACCAGTGTCTGTCACTGACAGTCAGTGTCTTTTCACCCCACTCAGTGTCACTGATCACAGAAACATGTCAAAAACAACAAAAAAATCCAATAAGAAAAGGCCTACTAGGAGGGTGCATCTCCTACTAACTAACTACTGTATAGGCTCCGTGCACGTTTTCTTGTTGTGATTGCCGACACGTCCGCACCTCCCACACTTCATGGCTCTCGGGATGTGCTCACCCCTGGACGGAATCCTCTTCTTCTTAGGTCGCTCTTTCGGGTGTTGAAGATGTTCAACCTCTCATCCTTGATGCTCTTGAACAGATGGTAGAACGGGGTCTTCGCCAAATAGTTATCGTGGCTCACTTTCATACTGCCCTTGATATCATCAAAAGTCCTGATGATGGTGAGCAAGTTAGACCTCATCTGCTCATAATACCTGGAAAACCAAAACACACACTGATGTGAGTACACTGAATGCACACACAAAGCACTGAATGGCACATAAAAAGACTGATTACACTAAAAGGCATGTAAAAGCACTGAGTGAGATGAAAGAGACAGTGCATGACAGTACAAGTATACCTTGTTGGCACTGAATGAGATTCATAGACACTGAGTGGCATGTAGATGCACTGGATGACATGTAAAGACACTGACTGGCACACAAGGACACACAACTGAACAAAACATGCAGTAAAAATGGCATGTAGAACACTGAGTGGCATACAGAGGCACTGTGTGACATGTAAAGACACTGAGTGACAGACAAGGACACTGAACAGAACATATTAACACTGAACAGCCACCAAAACACACAATCAAACTGAGTGGCCATGTAGAACACTGAGTGGCATGCAGAACACTGAAATGGCATGTAGAACACTGAACAGGCATATAGAACACTGAACAGAACATAAAAACACTGAACATCCACCAAAACACACAATCAAGCTGATCAACACATAATCACACCGAACCTCCATCAAAACACATAATAACACTACACATTCAGGCATGCAATGGAAATGAACCGATTGAAAGTGAAAATCGGTTGAATTAGGGTTCGAAATACTTACTTCCTCTCCTTCTTCTCGCCGGCGGCAGACTGAGGGCTGGGGCTCGCCTGCTCTTCACTCAACGGAGTGTACTGAACAAGCCTCCCTCCGTTCAGTGTTTTTGGAAGCAGCCACAGAACTGGTGGTTGGAGTCGGCACAGTGGATTTTTTTCGCGGCGGTTTTCTTCTCGACGGAGCCACAGAGGAGATGAAAATCGAACAGTTGAGATGAGAATCGAACAGTTGAGATGAGATCGAAAGTGAGAGAGGTTTTCGTTCTTTACTGTGTTTTAGCGAGAGGGAGAGAGAGAGAGCAGTGGTTTCGTGGTTTCGTGCGCGAGAGAGAAATGAGAACCCGTTTGTTTCAAATTTGTATATATGGAAGGGTAACAATGTCTTTAAACATTTTAGGCGGCCTAATTGACACGCGTAATTTCTCGAAAGCCTTATTGCCGAAAAAATGTTGAAAAATGGCCTTATTGCCATTTTTCCCATTATATATCGAGACTCTTAAAATTATAATAAATAATTAAATTATTATTTTACTATTTTTTAATTATAATAAATAATTAAATATTATTTTATTACATTTTTTTAACTTGAGTTTGAAATTTAATTGAAAATTTATTTATTTTTATTATTTGTAATGTTATATAACTATATATTTTTGAGTGTAATTTTAATTAGTTTTTCTTAGTAAATCAAAATTCAAAAAATAAAATTAATAATAATGTTTGTAAAAGATAATAGGTAGTGACATAAAATTTAGTACCTACAAAATTCAAAGGAAGATTATGAAAACATAACCTCAATTCCCCATTCCTTTTTAAATTTGAACTTTAGGAAAGTACTTCACTTCTCAAAAGTTGTCTTCACAGCAATCAATCACCGCTCCACATTTTACCATTGTTGAAACCAAACCACCACATGATCATCACTTTCTTCTTTTCAGACTTACTAGTACTCATTATTATTTCCATTATATTAAAAAAATGAAATTCATTTCATATTTGTACTTTTTCTAAATAAAGATTAATTTGCATCTACAAATCACCTTTGTAGTCATTATTTAAATTTCTACAATTAACCTAAACCAAAAAAATTGAAGGTGTCAAGAGTTATTGTTAGCTCATTTGGTTGAACACTAAAAAAGGATCAAAAGTTCTAAGTTCGAACTCAAGACATTGTAATTGACCTATACAAAAAAATAAAAAAAATTAAAGTTGATTTTATCCATTTTGTCAAGGATTGCTAGCTCAATTGGTTGAACACTTGAATTGGGGACTGTAAGGTTCAATGTTTAAACCCGAGACAATGTGTGTAACTATTTAAATTTCTTAAATTGACCTAAATAAAAATAATAATAATTTGAAATTGACCTAAACATAAAAAAACATTTAAATAATCATATTAGATTTAAAATAAATATTGTAAATATAAGTGCACACCCAATTTGAAATAAACAATATACTTATAAAATAATTTAAAATATTTTTTAAACATTTTAATTAGAGTATTTAAATAATATTTTTTTACATATTTTAATGTGTTTAATTATAATTTTGAAATGATTTATAATAATTTTGGAATCATTTGAAGTGCCTTGAAACAATGCAAGTATATTAAAATAATTTTAAATTACTTAAAATACATTTTTATCGTTTTAAAGTATTTTAAATTATTATTAAAAAAATTAATACTTTTTTAATATTTTAAATAGTCTTAAATTTTTTTAATTAATTTAAAAATGAATTTTAAAGATTTTATATTGCATGGAAGTAATTTGAAATACATTTAAAATATTTTAAGTTGCCTTAAAATAATTTTTAGATGAAATAAAAGACTTTTTACAAAGAGTAAAAATAGCTTAAAATACATTTTAAGTGATTTCAAATAATTTGTAAATATTTCAAAATATTTTAAAAAAAATTTTAAACGATATTTAAAATTTACTTTAAACATTTTAAGTTATTAGTAATTCGAAACCATATTTCTCAAGCTTTCTTCGACATTGATTTATCG
The DNA here is from genome assembly GCA_954870475.1 of Euphrasia confusa. Lineage (NCBI taxonomy): Eukaryota > Viridiplantae > Streptophyta > Magnoliopsida > Lamiales > Orobanchaceae > Euphrasia > Euphrasia confusa. The sequence continues at coordinate 27,350,739 of OX940968.1, read as the reverse complement.
GCTATTTTTTCGAACATATCTTCGTCCAATGCAAGTTGATCTTTTTTTCTTTCTTTTTTCGGGTTCTTCTTTTAGGTTTTGTAATAGAATCGTCGCATCTTGAGGCTCTACAAAACCATGATCTTCAACTACATACTATAGTCTTTGAGATCCAAGTATCGTTTCATTCTTAAGAACCAATTCTCATAGTTGAGTTCTGAAAGATGAAAATATTAAAAAGAAAGAGATTTTGAAGAAGAAAATAGCCTCAAATACCACTTTGTTATGATATTTAGAGTTAAAAAATAACAATGATAGTACAATTTCTATTATAAATGGCTAATACTTAAAAACACACGTATAATTTCTTTAGTTTAAATCAAGGAGTATTACATTAATAAAAACATATATAGAAGGTTTGCTTCAATAATATCGGACCGGCCCCTCAAGGCGTATATAATCGTACATGACTCCGCTGAAGCATCCGTGACTCCTCGCCTGCGTCAAGAAAATCGTGTTTGTTCCGGCGACAAGTCGACTGCCCGGAACCCTGACGCTGTACAAACGGTACAACCCGTGAATGCCATGCCTTGCTAAAGCGTTGTCCTTTCCTATCAGCCCGGTAGTAAAATCCGGCCATGAATTTCGTTTGTTAAATCGTACCTTTGGAGACGAAGCAAATTAAAAATAAATTATTACTTATTAGTATCGAAAAAAATAAGTAGTTCTACAAAAGGGGGTTGGAATAGAGTGTGTCGGGTTTACTTGCAACTCTGCTCCGTTAGCCGATGCGAGTGCGATCTGGAGAGTGTATTTTGCGCTATTGGTGACATTTGTTAGGTCGAACTTAATCTGCCATGTGGTTGATGCGTAAAGATCGATTCCTTTGTTTCTGATTCATGTTGAAAACATAGTTGTTAAAATATGACTCGAATCCGTAGGAATTTTGTTTCCTTATTTAGGAAAATTAGAATTATATTTAATATAATATAATTCTATTTCTTATGGATTTAGGAGTCATATATTAGGAAAAATGGTTTATTCCTATTCCTATTGGTTACCTAATTTATGGGTTTTCTACACCTATAAATAGGGATCTCCATAGACACAATTATGACACGAGTTAACACAAGTTAATACCATCATAGAGAGAGATAATATTGTGTGAGATTAGAGGGATTTAGAGTGTATATCAATCCTTGTAATCATCGACAATATTATAGTAAAAGTTCTCGTCGTTCCTCCCGTGGTTTTTCCCGATTTGGGTTTCCACGTAAATTCCTTGTCTTCTTTTCTTGTCTCCTCTTTTATTTATTGTTGAGTTATATTCGGGGTTCCGCATATTGTTCGTACTATACATCGTCGTTATACAACAAGTGGTATCAGAGCTAAGGTTGCTATGGCGAGCGTGAGGTACGATCTACCGAATTTAAGTCTCAACACGAGGTTTTCTATTTGGCAATACAAGATGAGGTTAGTCCTCAGATCTCTTAAGCAAGAGATTGTTCTACTTGGTATTGACAACAAGCCAAAAGACATGAAGCATGAAGAGTGGGTGGAGCTCGATCAGATGGTGTTTTGGTTGTTTTTGTACTTGTCGGTAGTATTCGCTGGTAATTGAGGGTTTTGATAAACAACACAAAATATAAATATGTAATAGGTAAGAAAGCAAAGGGTATTAAGTTAAAATGCAGAAATCATAAGTAGAACATGGATGCTCAAGGCACCTCTTAATTCATATATTCATACTTAGAAATCATATTAAAATAAAATGGTTTGCATGTCCCTTCTCTCCTTTAACACCCTATATTTATACTAACCCATGCATGGCTAGATTATGCCACCTAATGCCCACTTATCAGCTCCTGATTGGACCACAACTCCACTAATATCCTGCATTAAAAACCCACTTAACTCTAAACAAAGACTTTATCCTCTGTTCCCGTCAAATGTCTTTTGACCACCTGTTGACTCTGACACCTCCCCCATGGATATTCCCGTGTAATAAGTCTGACACTACCGAGCGGTTGTTCCCGTCCAAGCTCTTTTCTGACTTCTGTTGGTTGCCTTTCTAGGTCTTTTTCCATAGATTAATTCTGACTTGCACATCTGATGACGTGGCTATCTCATTGTTGACACGTGTCGGTGACCGTTTTATTGGGCACAACATAGGCCCCCAGGAAAATTGGAGTTTTCAACTTCGATTTCCCTGAAGATTGTGTTTGAATACCTCGGTTGGTACGCCTTGGAATCTGCATTCTGACTTTCTGTCGGCGGTTGACTCTTCATTTAATGTTGTTTTTACGCCTTTAAAGGCTCTTTATGTAGTATCACGGCTTCATATCATGGCTTTCACTTGGAATAGAGAAGTGTACCCGAATAATATCACGAGTTTCTCCTTCCGGATCAGAAATCGGTTGATGAAGGCTAAGCTGCCTTTGTCTTTATCTTTTTCACAGAAGTTTCCGGAGCTTGCTGGACAGGATGTCGCTTTGGTAGATGCTTTTGAAAGAATCTGGACGGTGAAAGTGGAGAAGGATGGTCGGCAGCTGGTACTGACTGACGGTTGGAGCAAGTTTTGTGAGCGTCGGTTGGTTTCGGTGAGCGAGATCATCTTTCTGGAGTTGCGTGGGCAAAAGTCTTTCAGCATTGGTGTATTTGGAAAGGATGGAGAGGAGATCATTGACCTGGGAACTGATTCTGAAGATAGCTCTATCAATTCTGAGCTGGAAAATTCTCCTGCAAAAGATAACTGGGATTTCTTTTCCCCGTGAAATCTATTCGAGAAGTATTTTTTGGCATTTTCTTATGTAAGATTACCTTTCCTGGGTTTATCTCCCAGGTTTCTTTTCTTGGGATTTTTCCCGGTGAAATAAATCAGAGTTTCGATCCTTAAAGGATTCTATGTATTTATATGGATGAGATAAGTATTCTGATACTTATCCATCAATAACCGTAATAAAATAATAATAAATTTGAAAAATAGGGTAACTTTTTCAACTTACCTTGTCAGGAGATGATTGCCACGTGGCATTATCCTGGCCAAGTATTTTTAGGGTTTGATGGGTAGTGGAGACGTACTCGAGTGCGTTTTTCCTCGGTAACTGCTATCTCTTCCCCTCCTTCAATCCTCACCGTTGGATGGAAAAACGGCAGAAATTTGATTTTTGAAATCAATAAACATATAGGAATTTTAGAACTTTGAAATTCACTTCAAGTTTTTCGACTTTTCAGATTCAAGATCTGGTAAGAACAATTCTTTCTTCCTCTGTAAATTTCCTTTGTTTATTTACTGTGTAAATCCTTTTTTACCAACCCATCAACATGCCGAAAATCTCCAAAGTCGTTCGACCGAAAATCGAAGCACCAGAAGTTCTTCTCGCCCGTCAATACAAAAAATTCATGGAAGAAGCCGCGCCGGCGCTGCCGGCGTTCCGTTTAGATGAATTGGAAGAGGCCCACCCTTACGTACCTGTCGAGAGGATCGTCACAGCGGTTCAACCAGACCCGAACCATCAGGAGTGGGGTGCACACGGCCGAGAAAGCACGGTGACGGCGGCACAACTAGCCGACTGGAGGGACGATTGGCGGATTCCCTACAACGTGCATTTGCATGCGCCAGAAGAGGGTGAATCCGCCTGTTGTCCACCTCCGGGCATGGTGGCCATCGGCGTCGACGCAATGGATCAAGGGTTGCGGTTTCCCCTGCATCCTTCGGTTTCAGGTTTATTGAACCGGTGGGGGTTGGCTCCGCATCAGATTCATCCGAATGGATGGGCACAGATCTATGGAGTTTTGACTGTATTGGGGCAGGTGGGACTCTCTCGACCCATTTCTGGGGATGAGTTCCATCTTTTCTTCAGTCCAGTCAACTTCAACAAGAATTCGCTGGGAGACTATACCGTCCGCCACAGGAAATATATGTTGAAAATTCGAGAGCCTGAGGAGAAAGATCCGACTTGTTGGGATAGATGGTTTTTTGTTTCGGGGAGATGGAGGACTCAGACCCGGGAAGGGGAGATCGCCATCCCCCTTACTTATGGTGTTAAGGAAGAAAGTAAGCATTTAAAGTTTTAATATTTTACAGTTTAACTGATCTAAACTCGTTGGTATTTTGTAGGTGCGCGGCTTAAGCGGGCGACCTGCTCCTTCCCGTGGGATTTGGAGACTGCAAATCTTTTGGCACAGTGTATCCCGGCCGAAGAAAGAGATTCTGATTATCTGAACGACGATAGCATTCGTGACGCAGCGGGCTTGTTTTGCCCTCCGTTCGTTGAGGATCAACCCTGTTTTGGTATTTTTCCCTTTGTTTTTGTATAAGTTTATTTTATTTCCTGGGAGCATATTTCCCGGGGAAATTATAATATTTTTGTCGGGAGTAATTGTATTACTTTTCCCGTGCAGAGTTTTTCTCTACTGTTTTTGAATTGAAACCTACCGAGATGGCAGACAACAAACTATTTGATCGCCTGGGACTCCCAAACCCAGCCCTGGCCGCCAAGGCTCATAGGGCCAAAACCAGTTCCACCAGTGTTGGTGGACGGGGATCTGCTAAAACTCGGGGCGGCACACCAGGCGCTCCGGCTTCCCGTACCAGATCCCACACGGTTTCGGCTCAGGGTGGTGAAACAGATCCTCTGGGGATTATGGATGTCGTGGATTCATATAAGGAGAGCTCCCAGCCATCAGACGTGGTGATGACTGATGCTACTCCCAGTCAAGGTTTACCCCCTTCTGGGTCATCAACTCTTTTACAAGTCAAGCTCGAAGGCGACAAGAAAAGGAAAAAGATTGATGAGAGTATTATTGAGGTGACAGATTCCCCCCCTCGTGCTGACAAAAATCAGTCTGTTTTTGGAGTTGAAAAAATACTTTTCACCAAGTAAGTTTTTGTTTATTTACACACTTATCATATTACATGGTTCACTCAATTAACTCTTCTGTTTTATTTCTTGGTAGGTTTTCCCAGGAGAATCTCCCCTCAGCTCTGCTTCCCTTCTTCTCTGGAAAAGGCCCCATTGACCCTGTCACTACCCTGGGCAATCCAGTAGGTGACTCTATTGATGCTGTTGGTAGGTGCTGGACTTCAGAGCTCAATGATATGATGGACCATGAGGAGCATGCCTTTTCCCTGGCCCTAAAATTGGCCAGTCAAAGTGCAGTTGCCATTTCTGGGGCTCACAACATGGCTGAAAAAATCAGAGCTGAAGTGTCCAAGCTCAAAACTACCAGCAGCAAGCAAGAGGCACAGGTACAGGAGCTCAAAGCGGCATACACTGCCACTGCAGGGGACAGGGATAGGTGGAAGAAGGCTGCTGATATTGCCCGGGCTGAGGTAGGGAAGCTGAAGTCTGAGATGCAGGAGGCTTTGAAGACCATAAAAGAAAAAGAAGAAGAGATTGAGGATGCCCAGGACAGCTTTACCAGGGAGAAGAAAGAGCTCAAAGAGGAGGCGGCCAAAATTACCAGGGAGCTGAAACAGGCCAAAGATGACTTTGGACAATCCATGGGGAGAGTCTCAGAGCTTGAAGCCCTGTTAGATTCTCCTGCTCATAATCCCCGGGTATTGGCTGACCTACTCTATGTCACTGCTTATGCTGATCTTATCAGGTCTGCAGCAAAGGAGAAGAATGATGGGGCCAGGGACTATGGTTTACAACTTCTCAAAGCTCACATGCAAGGGTGTACTCTGGATTCCAGAGTTCCACAGCCCTTTATGGATCTGGAAGTTGTCCACGGCATAGATATGAAATGGTGGCCCACATACAGTCTTCTCTCCATGCCTGGTGATCCTGCTAAAGCTCCTGTGGAAGCTTCTGATGATGAAGGTGTTGATGAAGGGGAGGAGATGGATACTCTTGGTGTCGGGCCTGATGGCAAGCCAAAAGATTCCCTCACGACTCCCCCAGGTGATGGTGGTTCTACCTCCTGAGTATAATTGCTCAGGAGTCTGCAAAAATTTGATGACTACCCTGAGTGTGAAAAGCTCAGGGATTTTAATCTTTATTTTCTGTTTAGTTTGGGCTTAACTGCCAAAAACAATATTTGCTTATTTTGCATTTGGATTATACAGGCAGTTTTTGCCTGGATCAAGTATTTATATTTTGCTGGTGTGTAATAACTTAGTATGTTATTTTGGATATTATCCTTTGGGTCTTACTCATGGCCCTTCCACCGTTTTATTCAGGTTTCTTTTTACCATAATTATCTATAATCTTGACAAGTCAATTTTAGCTTGCTTGATGAATCGTAATTCTTTGTAAATAGATAACTTTTGGCTCACACCCAAGTTTTTATTTAAAACTTTGTTGGGAGTCTTTGTGAGTTCTTTGTCTTTGCAAAAGTGATTTTCGGATTTTAGTTACCTCTTGGAATTCTCTCTGATTCTAAGTAACATTTTTCTCCTCCATCTCTCCTTTTACAAAGACTGACCGATCCTGTGGTTTGTTCTTTATGAATACCTCTTAGGATTTTCTTCGGACCTATATCTTCTCCCCGCGCGATTCTTGAGTTTCTTTTACTCTGTTGAATCCGTACGCAGAAAGAAGTGTTCGGCCCCATAATCTATAGATTTTTGGGTCTTTACCGAACCTTAGTACTCTCTTATGAATACTCAATATTTCTTATTTTTACCGGGAAATTTATTTCTTTCCCGGGGTAATATTTTTCCTTTGTACTAGACAAAGTATGACTTTTTAGAACCCATTAGGTATTTTTGATAAATACTAAGAAACATTATGAAAGTGATAAAAGGTTTTTACAAAAATAATATCTTTTCCAAAAGCAAAGATTAACCTTTTAATGATAAAATTTCTTTAGGTGCAACGCATTCCACCGATACTGATCTTTGGTCCCGTCGAGAAGCTCTAACTCGTACGCTCCGTTCTGGAGGCAGTGGCTTACTCTAAACGGTCCCTCCCAGTTCGGCCCCAGTGCTCCCTGGTGCGTTCCTAAGATTTTCTTCAGCACCAAGTCTCCTTCTTGGAATTCTCGTGCCTTTACTTTTGAATTAAATAATTTTGCAATTCTTTGTTTATTCATAGCATTTAGAGAATCGGAAGCTAACCTTCTTTCTTCAAGAAGATCCAACTCTTTCCGGATGGTTAGTTCGTTTTCCGGGGAAATCTCCTGAGCGGTCCGGTGTGATAATACCGTTATTTCCGCTGGGATTACTGCTTCCGTTCCAAAAGCCAAAGAGTAGGGGGTTTCTCCAGTGGCATTTCTAGCTGTGGTACGATATGACCACAGAACCTCTGGAAGTTCATCCGCCCACTTTCCTTTGCGACTTTCCAAAATGGATTTGATAGTATGTTTTAATATTTTATTCACTGCTTCAACCTGACCATTCGTCTGGGGGTGGTAGGGAGTAGAGAATAACCTCCTTATTTTCCATTTTTCACAGAATTCCTCTACCTCCGCCCCATCGAATTGTTTTCCGTTGTCGGAAATGATTGATTCGGGCAAACCAAATCGACATATAATGTTTTTCCATATGAACTTGATAACCTGCGGTTGATCAATTTTGTTCAATGGTTCTGCTTCGACCCACTTAGTAAAATAGTCGACTGCTACAATCGCATATTTTACTCCGCCCCGTGCGGTTGCCAGTGGTCCGATCAAATCGATACCCCACCGAGCAAATGGCCACGGGCTGTAAATGGATTTCAGAGCTTCTGGGGAAATTCGGATGTTAGGCCCATGCGTCTGGCATTTGACACATTTACGTGCGTATCCGACTGCGTCCTTTCTCAGGCTTGGCCAATAAAATCCTTGCCCCATGGTTTTATGTGCTAGGGATCTTCCCCCCGCATGGTTTCCACACACTCCCTCATGTATTTCTTCCAGGATTTTAAATCCTTCTTCCTTCGACACACATTTCAGTAGTGGAAGGGAATAACTTCTTCGGTAAAGTTGTGTATCTATTAAAGTATACTTTGCCGCTCGGGAGCGAAGTTGTTTTGCTTCAGTTTTATCTGCTGGTACTTCCCCGGTATTTATGTACCGTTGAATGGGAATCCGCCAGTCTTCTCCGGCCCCAGCGAGTATTTGCATTTGCATTTCTCTTTGTTCTATTGATGGGAACATTAATTTTGTTAACACAATATTTGAGAAGTCTGCTGATCCTTCAGCTGATGCTAACTTTGACAGGGCGTCTGCTTGTGAATTGTGTTCCCGTGGGATTTGTTCGATTAGAACTTCAGGGATTTTTTCACAGAGTTCCCATACCAATTTTAGGTATTTTATCATTTGTTCCCCTCTGGCCTCGTAGTCCCCACTTACATGGTTTACTACTAGCTGAGAGTCCATAAACACATGGAGTTTCCTGGCCCCAACGGCTATAGCTAATTCCAAGCCAGAAATGAGAGCTTCGTACTCTGCTTCATTGTTCGATGTGGGGAATTCAAACTTTACCGCATGGGTTACTGAGTCTCCATCAGGACTGAGTAATACCACCCCTGCCCCCGAGCACGCGGTGGTAGATGATCCATCTACGAACAGCTGCCAGGCGCGTGCTTGACTCTGGGATTTCTCAGGGAAAGTTAATTCCACAATAAAATCTGCCAGGGCTTGTGCTTTAATTGCTGTCCTCGGGGCGAAGGTTATGTCATATTGACTAATTTCTAATGCCCAACGCAGGAGTCTCCCGGAGATATCTGACCGATGCAATACTTGCCTTAAAGGCATAGTAGTCAAAACTTCGACGGGGTGTTCAAATAAATACGCCCGGAGTTTTCTTATTGATACTATTAAAGCAAATGTTAATTTCTCCAGTGGAGTGTATTTAATTTCTGCCTCATGTAACACTTGACTCACGAAATAAATCGGAAAGTGTTGGATTCCTTCCGCTCTTGCCAAAACTGCACTGATGGCATGTTCTGAGGCGGCTAGGTATAAATACAATTTCTCTCCTGGTTTGGGTGCCACAACTACTTTCGGATGGGATAAGTATTCCTTTATCCGTACAAAAGCTTGTTGGGCCTCTTTTTTCCAGTGAAATTCCTGTCCTTTGATGGAAGCAAAGAACGGTCGAGTTTTATCTCCCAGGCAAGAAATGTATCTGTTCAGGGCGGCGAGACGACCCGTGAGTCGTTGTACGCCTTTTACGTCCCGGGGTTCCTGCATGTCCAAGATAGCTTGGACTTTGGTAGGGTTGGGCTCAATGCCTTTCTCGCTAACCACATGCCCCAGGATCATCCCTTTTTTGATTCCGAAATTACATTTCTTGGGGTTCAATTTCATATTATATTGCCCCAGAATTTTGAAAACTTCTTCGAGGTCTTTGACATGATCTGATTCGTTTTTACTTTTTACGATAATATCATCAATGTACACTTCCATTGTTCTACCAATTAATTCAGAAAACATTTGATTTACCAACCTTTGATAGGTGGCCCCAGCATTCTTTAGGCCAAAAGGCATTCTTTCCCAGCAATAGATCCCTTTTTCTGAGTAGAAAGCCGTATGTTCAACGTCATCCGGATGCATAGGAATTTGGTGGTATCCGGCCTTGGCGTCCAGTGTTGAGAATATCGCATGACCTGTCAAATTATCAACCACATGGTCGATATGTGGCATGGGAAAAAGGTCTTTCGGGCAAGCATTATTTAGGTCTGTGAAATCTATACACAAACGCCATGCCCCGGCCGTTTTTGTCACCATTACCGCATTGGATAGCCAAGTGACATCACTCGAAGCTTTCCTGACCAGTTTATTTTCAATTAATTTATCTACTTCCCCGGCGAGTGCCTGGCACTTCTCGGGGCCCATCTTTCTGCGCTTTTGCGCGATTGGTTTCTTGCAGGGATCTATTTTCAATCGATGGCAGGCATGTTTAGGATCTATCTTTCCTAAATCGGCACTGGACCATGAGAAAGTAGAGATGTTCTTTTTAAGGAAGTTTATAATCCCGATCCGGGTATTTGATTCCATACGGGATCCCACAAGTATTTGCTTTTCAGCTTGCTCTGGGTCTATAATTATAGAGTCCAAAGTTTCAACCATCTCCACAACGGGTGTTTTCTTGTGTTGATATCCTCCCCGTGAGCCCCAATCCTCTAAGTTTGTTTTGGGTTTAGACTGTTTTTCCCCAGGAGATGCTAAGTTCTCACTGGATTTTTCTTCGGGGGGTTTATCCATGTCAACCGAGGGAATCTGAAGAACTTCTCTACGCGGGTTTTTCCCGGGAGAGCTCATTCCTTCCTCGGGTATTATAATGATATCTTTTATGTAATGAATTTGTTTTACATTGCTTTCCTCCAAATTGATTTGGGGAATGTTAGCTTTTTCTCTGATTTTAGTTTTATCAAGATCGCGAAAATACATCAAAGTCTTCTTAGCCATTACTAGATCCCCCCTAACGGTGCCAACTGCACCGGAGGGTGTTGGAAACTTGATACAGTAGTAATAGGACGAGGCGACTGCTTCAAAAGCGTCCAGAAAGGGCCTGCCTAACAAAGCATTATAGCCACTAACCTTATCTACTATTACAAACTTAAGATTCCTAACCATCATGACTTCTGGGTTCTTCGCGTCCATCATTTCTACCGGGAGAATGATTTCTCCGTAGGGAATGACTACGTCGTCACCAAAACCTTTTAGTACCATATCGCACGGGTTGACATAGCGCGCTAGCTTCCCCATCAGATCTAGGGTCTTCTTATACAGAATATTGAGATGCGCGCCATTGTCTACCAGCGTGCGAGACACGTCCAAGCCGAGGATTCTTGCTTTTATTACTAAAGGCACATCCTTCGGGAACTTTGTCTCGGCTCGATCTTCCGGGGTGAAAGTTATCACCGCCGTTTCACTAATTGTTGCTTCTTTTGACGGGGCAGTTTCATACCAAACTTCCCACATCTGGAAGTCTCTTTTCCTCTTTCGGTGGCTTTCCTCATTCACTGGCCTCAAACCGCCGATCATCATGATCTGGCCCACTCTCGGCGGGTCTGGAGCTACAGGAGGCGGTGGTGGAGCTGGTACGGGATTTTCCCGGGGAGGATGCCCCTGCGGATTTCCCCCAGCCCCTGGCCTGGGCAAGAACTGCCACAGCTTCCCATCCTGAAAAAGTTTCCACAACAGTTTTACCAGTTGCCTACACTGGCTGGTGTTGTGACCAATCTTTTCATGAAAGGCACACCATTTGTTGGGATCCAATTTGTCCGGGGGAGTTAAGATTGGTGGTGGTTTTACCAACAAATCAGTTTTTTGCATGACCATGATATTCAAAATATCTGCTGGTGTATGACCAGTCTGAGCAGTGAGTTTTCCTTCCAACTCTCGGATTTCATCTACTCGTGGATCATTTGGCCTAGGGCCTGGTTTCTTGCCAATATAGTTTGGCCTTCGATCGGAGGAAAAGGGAAGTTTTCTCTTTTGCTCGGGGGAGTGTCCCCCACCAGCAATGAGACGCTGGTACGCCACTTGGGCCCCAGCTTTCCTCTTAAAATCCTCATACGATCGGGGATAGTTTAGCATTGCAGATTTAAATACTTTAGAGTTTCTTCTCATACCTCCCAATACGGTGTGAAGTTTGAGGCTATCCGGAATTTCTTCTCCGCCCGCCAACAGTAATTCCCCCACGCGATCCACATAAGATTCATCAGTTTCGTTCTCACCCTGTTTGACTCCAAGCAGCTTCTGACTATACTCCATATAGGAAGCTTTGGATGCAAAATACGACACAAACCTTTGTACCAAGTCGTCAAAACACTTAATAGAATGTGCAGGTAGACTGACGTACCATTGGTGAGGAGTATCGCCCAGGGTGAGTGGGAACAATTTGCACCGGGTAGCATCTGTGGCTCCCCGACCGGACATATATGTCCTGAATCTGCTCAAATGTGCTTCTGGATCAGTTTTGCCGTTATACAAAGTAGTTTGCATGGGCTGAATTTCCAGTTGCATGGGAGCTTGTTCAACCTCGGGAGCCAAGGGATCGTTATGACGACCTGCCGGGGCGGCGAGAATTTGATTTTCGTTCAATCGCCTCTCCAGTTCAGAGTACTTCTGCCTTAAATCGGCCAGTTCAAGATCAGCACCGGGGGCTCTATGGGCCCTCGCCGGTGAAAAGTTCACACGTTGCCCGTGCATGTCACTTTTACTTGCCTGTCGATAAGGATCAGTAGATGTGGCCATAGATTCGGCTCTTTTGTTCAGATCTAACGCTCGACGCATTCTACGATTCTTTCTGGGAATGCGGCCAGTTTGCTCGGGAGCTAGATTCAGATTTGCCCCGGTGGCTGCATGCGTGCCTCTTACCGGGATCACAGGAGTCGTCATGACGTATTTCATCGTCATAAGTTCTGCAACTGCTTCATCTATTTTTTGTGGAGTATCAAGACTTCCAAATCTAATCGGAGGCGGGCCTTTCGGCGTCGACGGCCCTCCGAGATCATAGGGGTGCAGACGGCGATTCCGGCGTTGTGACCGAAGTCGACGTCGTCGTATATCAGCCTGACTGTCTGTGGGCTCATCGGCCCCTGCATGTTTGCTATTCTGCTCATCAGAGCTGATCTGGGTAAGCGGCGGCGGCGGCTCCTTATTTTCAGGTTCTGGGTTTTTAGGTGGAGATGGAACCTCGGGTTCCACCATCACAGCCTTACCCATCACAGCCCGCCACCTGCCACTTGTACCAGACGTACCTGACACCGTGGTGTCTTCATTTTCATTCACCATTTTTGATTTTAATCGAGATTTTCTGTAACTAAATTACCTGATGCTCGCTCCTTCTAGCGCCAAATGTTTTGGTTGTTTTTGTACTTGTCGGTAGTATTCGCTGGTAATTGAGGGTTTTGATAAACAACACAAAATATAAATATGTAATAGGTAAGAAAGCAAAGGGTATTAAGTTAAAATGCAGAAATCATAAGTAGAACATGGATGCTCAAGGCACCTCTTAATTCATATATTCATACTTAGAAATCATATTAAAATAAAATGGTTTGCATGTCCCTTCTCTCCTTTAACACCCTATATTTATACTAACCCATGCATGGCTAGATTATGCCACCTAATGCCCACTTATCAGCTCCTGATTGGACCACAACTCCACTAATATCCTGCATTAAAAACCCACTTAACTCTAAACAAAGACTTTATCCTCTGTTCCCGTCAAATGTCTTTTGACCACCTGTTGACTCTGACACCTCCCCCATGGATATTCCCGTGTAATAAGTCTGACACTACCGAGCGGTTGTTCCCGTCCAAGCTCTTTTCTGACTTCTGTTGGTTGCCTTTCTAGGTCTTTTTCCATAGATTAATTCTGACTTGCACATCTGATGACGTGGCTATCTCATTGTTGACACGTGTCGGTGACCGTTTTATTGGGCACAACAGATGGCTATGGCGACCATAGGGCTTCATGTTTCGGATTCGTTGACTGAGGAAACGACGGAGGCGAAGACCGCAAAGGAATTATGGGAGTTGTTGGAATCAATGTGCGTTGAGAAAACGGTGTCCAGCAAGCATCACTTGAAGAGAAGTCTCTACTTCCTCAAGATGGCGGAGGGGTCGTCGATTCAAGACCATGTAGCGAGATTCAAGGAGCGTGTGGCTGACCTTGGGAAAATTGGCGTGAAGATCGAAGATGATGATCTTGCGTTTTGGATGTTATGCTCGCTACCCCCCTCCATGGCGGCTTTTCGGGACACGCTTCTCTATGGACGAGATAGTCTCACGTTTAAAGACATAACTTCGGCTCTCTCGTCAAGGGAAAACGTACAAAGGATGGAGTCCAACAAGGATGGTATGCCCGATGTGGGTGAAGGACTTAGCGTCCAAAAGAAGTACCGTGATAAAGGGAGCGACTCGGGGAATTCGAAGTCGCAACACGGGAATAAGGAGTGTTTCTATTGCAAGAATAAGGGACACATAAAGTCGGAGTGCTACGCGTGGAAGAAAAAGGAGAGCAACAACAATAATTCCGGAAATAAGAATTTCGGTGACGTTGGATTAGTAGATGGGAATTTCTATGGAGAACTACTAATGGCTCTAGGCGAGAACTCCAACTTGTGTGGTGATTGGATCTTAGACTCGGTGATGTTGGTGATTCTGTGTCGATTTTCCGTGTCTTTTGTGTGTGAGTTGTGTCGTACTTAGTTGGTTATTGGCATATTCTTCGTAGCTTTGGTACGTTGATGCGCTTGTTGAGTTTGCAGGTACGTGAGCTTGCGAATGTCGAAAAGGACGAAGAAAGGAGCTAGAACGAGTTGAGTCGAAGCGAAGTTCGGTGCAGCCCAGAAGCAGGCGACCGCCCATGTCCCCACGCGATCGCACGGCAGATTCCAGGGAACCTGCCAAGACACCAGGCGATCGCCTCCTCCGCCCCAGGCGATCGCTCGCCCGCGTATCCAGAATCTGGGAATTTCACCCAAGCGACCGCCTCCCATGCCAAGCGATCGCCTCCTGCCTGACGCGGGCGATCGCGCCCCCTCCCAAGCGGTCGCTTGCCCTCCTATCCAGCTTTGACCGCGATTTTGACTCGGCTTTTGACGACCTATAAATAGGGCTTCGACCCAGAGACTTAGACATCGTTTTTCATATTATTTTCACCGCACTTTTGAGAGCCCTAGGAACTCGTAACGTCTAGGTTTCGATTATTGCTTTTGGATCTTGATTTTGGTGTTTTCGGATTCGGTAAAAGTCGGAGACTCCGCCGACGGGTACTTTTGTGTTGATTTCGAATTTTAATCTAGTAAGTTTTCTTTGTTCTTCAATTTCCGTATTCTTCAATTCCGTGTTTGATTATTGCTTCGTGATTTTTACTTCTCAAAATTTGTTTCATGAATTCTACTTTGCAAAAATCCATTAATCTTTCGTTTAGGAATATGAGTAGCTAAATTCTTCTTCTAGGGCTAGGGATGATCGATTTTCCGAATAGGGTTTGAATCTAAATTTCGTTATCGAATTAACATCAACCGGTAACGGACGTGTTAGTACTATTTTATGAAATTGAACTTTAACTCGATTAAGAAAATCGTGAATCCCGAAACCCTAGATTTTTTCCCAATTTATTCAAATACATTATTTCTTGCTTTTTACTTGTTTTATCGTCTTTCAAATTCCTTAGTTAATTTTAGATTAATTTCAAAAACCAAAAATCAACTCATGCATTATGCTATTTCACTTTCTTAATCCCGTTGCAAACAATTAAACGCTTTTACGCCGATAGTAGTGTTCCTCGAGAGATCGACTCGGGCGAGTTGCCTTTGCAACTAGTTCGATAATTTTATTTGATTTGTGACGCTACAAAACGACTTTAATCAAATTGGCGCCGTTGCCGGGGAACACTTTAGGCACTAGTATTAGTGTTTAGGTGTTTGCAACATTTTCTTTTTTTATTTTTTTTATTTTTCTTTTTATTTATTTTGCTTGAGCAGGTGCGTTTGATTGTTTGTTTGTCTTTGTTGGTGCATGGTAGGTACACGAAGAGCGAATACCGAGCTTGCACCCGTGATAGAAAACATCAATAGACGCAAGAGCATCAGTCGGTGCACGAAGTTAGGCGAAGACTCCTCGTCTGACTCTACCACTACCGATTCCGAACCCGAGACCGAAACCTTAACCATGAACGAAGAAGAACTCCGTGACGCCGCAAACCGTAACGGGAACAACGGCAATAACGGGAACAACGGGAACAACGGCAATAACGGGAACAACGGGAACAACGGCAATAACGGAAACAACGGGAACAACGGAAACCGTGTCCAGCCACCCCTCTTTGGAGATCTGACTCATCCGCATATCGACGGAGCTAGCTCATGCATCGTCCTGAGTGACGCCGCCCGGAGATACGACCTCAAGGCACATCATCTTGCTCAGCTTCCTCAGTTCTCCGGAACCACTAACGAGGATGCCCTCAACTTCATCAGGGAGTTCTACACAGCATTGCAGGCCTTCCCCATCGGAGCACTAGATGATGATCAGCTCCGGTTGAAATGTGTTCCGTATGCCTTGAGAGATAGGGCGAAGAACTGACTGCTATCCTTGGAGCCAGACTCGATCACTACCTGGACGAACATGTACCGAGAGTTTATTACTCGGTTCTATCCTCAGCAGAAGACCTTCGACTTGAGAGGTCAGATATGCGCCTTCGAGCAGGAACCGGGGGAGTACTTTCATGAGGCTTGGGAGCGATTCCGGAGCCTATTAAGGCAATGCCCACACCACGACCTCACGCCCACCTCGGTCATCCAATTCTTCTACAAGGGTTTGAGCAGAGAGGACCAGAGAGAGGTGAAAACCGCAGCTGGAGGAAATATCAGTGGTCGGAACAGTGACGAGATGACGGAGATCTTCAAGTCACTATCAGCTGAGTCGAGACAAACGAGCTCAATGGGAAGCAGTAGCTACGCTAGACCCGAGGGGAATGTGAATGCCCAGTTGGCGAAACAGGTTGCCGACTTGACAAAGAAAGTCCAGATGTTGGAGACTACTGAGGAGCAACCTAAGAGGCAGATCTATCACGTGGAGCCGTGTAGCTTATGTGGGGAGATTGGCCATTTCTCCAGCACTTGTGGACAGAGCATGCCGTCTCCACCCCAAATGATGGACCCGAACTACGGTCCAGAGGTGCAGGTGAACGCGATGCAGGGGTACAATCAGCAGGGCAACCAGAGGAATGACCCCTACTCTAACACTTACAACCCGGGTTGGAGGAACCATCCTAACTTCTCGTGGAAGAAAGATCAGCCACAGACTCAGGGGCAAGGTTCTCAGACGAACTTCAATAACCAGAACCGACCTCAGAATCAGGGATACCAGAATGCCGGGAACCAGAATTGGCATAATAATCAAAATTATCAGCGGCCCCAGTACCAGCAGCAACATCAGTCATACCACCCACCTCCACCTCAGCCACAGCACGTGCCACCAAAGACTTCAGACTTAGACGAGAAGTTCGCATCCTTCATGGCCGCGACTCAGGCCATCTTAAATAATAACCAGCAAAAGATAGATGGGGTGGAGAGCAACATGACTAACCAGAATGCGGCGATCAAGAGAATCGAGACGCAGGTTGGGCAGATGGCCAGCCGAATGAACGAGATGGCACAGGCTAATCAGAAGGATCAGATTCCGAGCCAACCGTATCAGGCTAAGGCGGTCACAGTGCTTAGGAGCGGACGTGTCATTGATAATCACGTCGAGATGCCAACCGAGGAAGTAGAAGAGGACATTCCGGCTCCGGAAGAAGCCGAGGAGAGAGTTCCGATCGAGGAACCGTTGGCGAAGCCGGTGGAGAAACCGGTAGAAAATACGATACCAGCACCCGAGACGAGTCGGGCGGCCTTACACAAGGCCGATAATCCTTATAGACCTCCCGTGCCACCGTACCCGCATCGGTTGAGGAACGAGAAGCAAGATCAGCAGTTCTCGGAGATTTATAAGCTCTTGTCTAAGGTGAATGTGAACCTCCCTCTCCTCGACATCATTCGAAACATCCCGTCCTATGTCAAATTCTTCAAGGACCTCGCTTCGAGGAAGAGAAAGTTCATCGACAACGAGAAGGTTGTAGTTTCCGAGGTGGCGAGTGCGATACTTCAGCACCAGCTCCCCGAGAAACAAAGAGACCCAGGGAGTTTCAACATAATGATTGCCGTTGGGAATGGCAAGGAAGTGTCCGGGATGCTCGACTTGGGAGCGGGTAAAAATCTGATGCCGTACGCCGTGTACGAGAAATTGGAATTGGGCGATCTCAAGCCCACTCGTATGTGCCTCCAGCTCGCCGACCGATCGATTCGATACCCCAAGGGGATTGTGGAAGACATATTGGTACAGGTCGGAGGATTGATAGTACCCGTGGATTTCGTGGTACTCGACGTTGGAGAAGTTCCCGAGAATGGGCGAGATCACGCCATTCTCTTGGGAAGACCATTCATGGCCACCACTAATACTGTGATCGATGTGAAGAACGGTGCGCTTGAGATGACTGTTCTTGGTGAGAAAGTCTCGTTCTCCGTCCGAACGGGGAAAGCCATTCCCGCTGCCCTTTACGTGGAGAATTGCTCCTTCGTCGACCACGTTGATGGCGAAGTGGAAGCCGCTTTCGTAGAGGAGAGCAGCCCCGAAATCCATGACGGTGAAGAGGAAAAATTAACGGACCCCACCTTTGTGCGACCTAGCTCACAAGAAGCCGAGATCGAGGCTCCGAAAAATAAGGTGGAGTTGAAACCGTTACCAAGCCACCTCAAATATGTTTTCTTGGAAGACGGGGAACAAAAACCCGTGATCATCTCAGCCACTTTGAGAGCCGAGGACGAAGAAGCGCTCGTGGCGATACTTAAGCAAAACAAGAAGGCTTTTGGATGGAGTCTAGGAGATATCCGTGGCATCGACCCCTCGGTGTGCATGCACCGGATAATTTTAGAGGAGGGATCGACCCCTAAGAGAGATGGGCAGAGGCGATTCAATCCGGTATTGATGGAAGTCGTGAGGACGGAGATCTACAAGCTCCTGGATGAGGGGTTGATCTATGCCGTTGCCGATAGCCGATGGGTTAGTCCGGTTCACGTGGTTCCGAAGAAAGGAGGCATCACCGTGGTGGAGAACCAGAAAGGAGAGCTCCTTCCGACTCGTATTACTACGGGGTGGCGGATGTGCATTGACTATCGGAAGTTAAATGCCGCCACCCGAAAGGACCATTTTCCTCTCCCTTTTATTGATCAGCTACTTGATAAATTATCAGGACATGCATTTTATTGTTTTCTTGATGGTTTGTCAGGTTACTACCAGGTGGCGATAGCACCGGAAGACCAGGAGATGACAACCTTCACGTGCCCCATTGGTACCTATGCATGGAGGAGGATGCCTTTCGGCTTATGCAATGCACCGGGAACTTTCCAGAGGTGTATGATGTCCATCTTCTCCGAGATGATAGGTAACTTTATGGAAGTTTTTATGGATGATTTCTCTGTTTTTGGCTCTTCCTTTGATGATTGTCTAGGTAAGCTCGATAGAGTCCTTAAGAGGTGCATTGAGAGTAGTCTTACTTTGAGTTGGGAGAAGAGTCATTTCATGGTAACTAGTGGGATAGTGCTAGGTCATATGGTGTCTAGTCGGGGGATAGAGGTTGATAGAGCTAAGATTGAGGTTATTGAGCGACTACCCCCTCCCATTAATGTTAAGGGAATCCGAAGCTTCCTTGGACACGCCGGGTTTTATAGGAGGTTCATTAAGGATTTCTCTAAGATTAGCCAACCTTTGTGTCATTTACTAGGGCAAGATGTTGAGTTTAAGTTCGACGAGTCGTGTCTAGTAGCTTTTAATACACTTAAGGAGAAGCTTACCTCAGCCCCGGTAGTCGTAGCACCTAATTGGGAGTTGCCCTTTGAGATTATGTGTGATGCGTCTAACTCAGCGGTAGGAGCGGTTCTTGGCCAGAAAGTGGATAAGTTGCTTAGGGTTATTTATTATGCTAGTGTGACATTAAATAGCGCCCAAACCAACTATACCACCACCGAGAAAGAGTTGTTAGCTGTAGTGTTTTCCTTGGATAAGTTTAGGTCCTATATCATAGGTTCTAAAGTCATCGTCCATAGTGATCATCAAACCTTGCGACACTTGCTAGCCAAGGCTCAAGCCAAACCGAGGTTGATTAGATGGATCCTTTTACTACAAGAGTTTGACGTAGAGATTAAGGATAGGAAGGGGTGCGAGAAAGTAGTAGCCGATCACTTGTCTAGGCTAGAGCCACCCCCCGAGATTATAGGTGATAGTATTGATGGTTCGATCCCCGACTTTTTCCCTTATGAGCTTGCTATGGCTATGACTCCGGTACCTTGGTACGCGGATATTGTGAACTTTTTGGTTGCAGGAGCTCTAAGAGAAGGGATGACCTCTCAAGAAAGGGCGAGGTTCGAGCATTTGTCCCGGGAGTATTTCTGGTCGGACCCCTACCTCTACAAGTTCGGGAAAGATGAGGTGATTCGCCGTTGCCTTCCGGAGGAGGAACAAGCTGATGTGCTCAAGTGTTGCCACCATGACGAGAGTGGAGGTCACTTTGGGGGCCATAAAACAGCCCACAAGGTGCTCCAATCAGGTTTGTATTGGCCTTCTCTTTTCCGTGATGCAATTGATTATTGCAAAGCTTGTGACCGGTGCCAACGCATGGGGAATATTGGTAAGCGAGATGAAATGCCTTTAAATATCAACTTAGCGGTTGAAATTTTTGATGTTTGGGGTATTGACTTTATGGGACCCTTTCCCGTGTCTTTTG
Source organism: Euphrasia confusa (assembly GCA_954870475.1). Classification (NCBI taxonomy): domain Eukaryota; kingdom Viridiplantae; phylum Streptophyta; class Magnoliopsida; order Lamiales; family Orobanchaceae; genus Euphrasia; species Euphrasia confusa. The sequence continues at coordinate 27,330,548 of OX940968.1, read as the reverse complement.
GTTTTGAGTACATATTGCTAGGTGTTGATTATTTGTCCAAGTGGGTTGAAGCAATCCCCACTAGGACTTGTGATGCTAAAGTGGTGCTTAAGTTTGTGCAGGAGAATATCCTTTCTAGGTTCGGCTTCCCGAAGGCCATTATCAGCGATGGCGGAAAGCACTTTTGCAACAAGCTCTTCGAGAAGTTGATGGTCAAGAACGGCATCAACCACAAAATAGCCACGGCTTATCATCCACAAACGTCCGGGCAAGCCGAAACAAGTAACCGCCAAGTAAAGGAGATCCTCGAAAAAACCGTGAAACCTTCCCGCAAGGATTGGTCGGAGAGACTCAACTCGGCTTTATGGGCTTATCGCACCGCATACAAGACGGTCCTCGGAATGAGTCCTTATCGCCTCGTGTTCGGGAAGCATTGCCACTTGCCGGTGGAAATCGAGCACCGAGCTTATTGGGCAATCAAAGCTACCAACATGGATCTAATGGAAGGCGGAGGTGCCCGAGCCTTAGAGTTGTCCGAGCTTGACGAGATGCGCCACGAAGCCTACGAGAATGCGCGTCTTTATAAAGAAAAGGTGAAGGTGACTCATGATAGGAGGATTAAGAACAAGGAACTAACCGCCGGGATGAAGGTACTCTTATTCAACTAGAGGCTCCGGTTGTTTCCCGGGAAACTCAAATCAAGATGGAGTGGACCGTACGAGATAATGGAGGTGTTTCCCTATGGAGTAGTCAAGCTTTATAACCCGAAGACTAGAGGAGCGATGCTAGTTAACGGGCACCGGGTAAAGCCGTACGTCGAACCTTACATGGAGGGAGACAAAATTAAGTTCGGAGTAGAGTCGATTCTACTCGGAGACGTCTCTTATGAATAGAGCACGTTAGTCCGGCTCGGGACTCTAAACGAGCGTCGCGTGGAGACTAGTCCACGGACCGTATTGCTCTCTCGGTTTTAAAAATGAGTGCCACGTGGGGGCCTACCCACGGACGTCAAGCTCGCAACGTGAAATGAGCTGATACATGCTTTTATTTGACAGGAGAATGATATTGCAAAAGCCACACGGAAAAAGAGCGGATCAATCCCTGCTCAAGGCAGGCGACCGCCCGGCCCTTAGGCGAGCGCCTCATCCATTCCGCAAGCGCGCGCTCGCCAGGGAAGCGCTCGCATCGTCCAATTCCAGGAATTCTGGAATTCCCAGCAAGCGGTCGTCCCCTCCTCAAGCGGGCGCTTGAGGCTCGTCGCGGGCGATCGCCCTCCTTGGCTGCGATCGCCTGGTGCCATTCCAGGAAGCGCTTAATTTGGAGCGAGCGATCGCTCATTTGGGGGAGGCGCTCGCTTCCCCCCCTATATTTATAAAAAAAAAAAAAAAAAAAAATTTAATTAAAATTTTTATTTTAAAATTCGAATAAGGGAGGGGAGAACCCTAATTTCTAAGTCCGCCTCTTTTTCTCGTTTTTGTCTTTGCAGATTAAACACTTCCATCACCAAGACTCATCTCCTACATCATCCTCATCAGTCACCCAACTCCGGCCGAGCCCACCGCCGTTCCACCCGCCTGCTCAGCCGTCAACCCCGACCGCCGCGAGCAGCTGCGAATCACCATCACAACCACCATCTCCGGCCGCCTCCCTCACCACTACCCAGCGCCACCTCCGACTACCATCATCCACGGCCCAGCCACCGCCGTCGCCATCTCCAACCACCGCCGGCGAACTCTCCGCTCGGCCTACCACCACTCACGGCAATCCCGTGAAACCACCCCCCCTCCGGCCGAGCCCCCTGCCCCAATTCTCAGCCCGCTCAGCCGCCGCCTCCAAGTCTCCGGCCGAACCCACTGCACCTGACCTCCAACCGCCGGCCGTACACCCTCGGCAGCTCATACCTCGCAGTCGACTCCCGACTTCGATTCGATTCACGGCAGTCCCGTGAACACTTCACGTCTCGGTTCTCGACTCGCTCCGACAGCCCCCATTCCCGGCTTCGACTCTATTTCACGGCAATCCCGTGAACGTCCGGTTAGTTCGACGTTTTCCGTTTCAATTCCGAAGTCGGCAATCCCGACTCTCGACTATTTCACGGCAATCCCGTGACCGTTCCGCTCCTCGGCTTAGTCCACGGCAGTCCCGTGAACTCTTTCGATATGGCTAACACTCGAAGCAAGAGGAAGGCTCCGGCTTCAAAGAAGGCTCTGACCGACGAAGGTCCATCCACCGTGGCTTCCGACTCCGACAATGAACAGCCAGCCCCTCCTCGGGCACAACAGCAGCCCCCGGCGAATCGTCGGACCGACCTCCGGGATACTTACGGTGCCGACTTCCCCATCTACAGTCACAAGGAAGGTAAACGGCTTCTCGCCTTTCGCAAACACGAATTTGAGTATCCCCGCCCCTTTGATTGGTCTCTAGTTAGGAAGTTGGGGGTGTACGACGATGTGAAGAAGTATTTGAAATTGTTGGGATTGTGGACTATCGCACAAGAAGACTTCGGATATTCGACGTCTCTTGGCCTAGAGATGCTATGCACTTTTGAGAAGCACTCGAATGGGCGTATCTACACGTGTCGGCTTTTAGGCAGGGAAGCTCGGATCAACGCAGAGTCTTTTGAGGTGTGCTTTGAATTCCCCATTGATGATGCTCAGAGGGAGATCCCCGACAAAATAGACAAGAATGCGGCATGGCAGGCCATTACCTCGGTTCCCACTTATACCGGAAAGAGTATCCAAATTGCCGACCCGGCCCTGCTCCTCGTGCATCGCTTCATCGCTTACAATATCTCCGGAAAAGATGAAGCTAACAAAGTGAACAAATCGGAGCTTTTCCTTCTCGAGCGCGCCTACAAGGGATACCCTTCTTCTCCCACCGACTACATTTTAGGGCAGATGAAGAGGACAGTCGAGCGAGGAGCACATCACGCATCCTTCTTCTACATTGCGACTGCCCTGGCCCATTCCTTTACTTGGATTGACCTGGACGACCCCGACACACTCCCAGATGACTACAACTCGGAACCCCGGCCGATTGATTTACAGGAGCTTCACGGTTCTCATCTCCTTGACCAGGATGGCCAGTTTCGCCCTCATTCTGCACGTATCGCGCAAGGGGCTCCGAGGAATGCCGCTTCGACCAGCACCGTACCTCCGGTTCAGCCCCCGACTCAGCTACCGTAGCCAGGTTATGCCTCGGGGTATGGAGATCCGACTCCCTACCCACAGTACCCTTCATATACCGCCGGTTTCCATGACATGATCAACCAATTCCAAGACATGCGAACTAGTTTCGAGGACGCGGAGACTAGTAGGAGGGAGATCGAGTACGATATGCGCGAGGATTTTCGGACGACTTCGGGAGCCACGCGTACTTACATTGATGAGCGGTTCAACCGAATGGAGGCCCAAGCCACTCTCCAGTACGACCATTTCAATGGTCGGCTCGACCGGATCGAGGCCCAGCAGTCCACTCACTACGACTACTATGTGGCCGAGAACGCCCGTCGGCAGGCCCGTGAGGACACCGAGCACGCCTATCACGTCTCTCAGTACGCTCAGATGATGGCCATGTTCCGAGGGCCACAGTATCCACCACCCGAGCCGTGAGGATCGACCGTACCTTCGTACGGTCGCGGTATGTATATAGTCTTTCTTTGTTTTTCAGTTTCGTGAGTCGTATTCTTTTTCTTGTTTACTCTTTATTACTTGGTTGTTTTTGTGGTTTTTCTTTGAGTTGTTTGTGTGTAGGTAGTTCACCCTGTCGCTTTTGGACATCCGAGACTTTCGTGGGACGCGTGCTTTTCTAGGAGGGTACTACATCCACGAGGACATGGATTAGCCCAAGTGTGGGGGGGTTTGCCTCTTGTTTCTCCTTTCTTTTCCCTTTCTATGTGATGTCTTGTGTTTTTTCATTTTTCTTTTACTTGACTGTGTTGGCATGTGATAGCTCCCCCTTGTTGAGATACGATTTTCATGAAAGTATAGTTGCTATGTTCTCCATGCATGTTAGTGCTTTATTTGGGTTCTTGAGGTGCGATGGATTTTTGATGCTAGAGGTCGGTATGCGAATGATTTTTGATTCCGTGATTAGATGTCGTATAGTGACTTAGAGAAAATTGCATGTCACCATTTCATGTTCCATATGCCCTTGTGAGAATTTGAGCCATTATAGCTTTCTTCGTTGTGTGACACTTCTCGTTGATTTCTTGAGCTTCTCATTTTCTTTGTTCTACATCTTATGCACCCGTATGGACTAGAGATAGCTAAAGCATGCTTAGGTTGTTACTTGAGACTTGTACGTCATAAATTACTTGATTTTGAATATGATTGGGTATTGATCGACTAGGATTGCCATTTTTAGCCGCTTTTCGATGTTTTGACCCCGATCCCGTCGTGGGACACCCTAGTAGCCCCGTTGAGCCTACATTTAACCTTTCCTTGTTGTCCTATATTTCGTGAAGGAGAGAAGGGAGGTCTTGTATTTGGCGATATAAGGTGTCGATACGATGTGTTTTGTAATAAGTCGAGACATATTATTAGTCTCCAAAAAAAAAAAAAAAAAAATGAGAAAAACAAAAATGAGACAAGTTTAGTCTCCCAAAAAAAAATAGAAAAGAGCCGAGACATGTTATAAGTCTCTAAAAAAAAAAAAAAAAAAGAGAAAATAATAAAAAGAGTCGAATAATGGTACTAGTTAATAGCTCGGATATTTGATGTGGCTTTGATGTGTTCGTTGGTTGTATTTGGTGTGGAAGGGGGTGTTGTGCGTTAGACGGATATTTGATAGTGTTGGAGGTACATGCTAGTACGAGTTAGTCCACTCTTTCCCAAATGCTCCCGAATACCTTTAGCCGAGCCCCGTTACACCCATTTTTGTCGATCACCCATGATTCTTAAGATAGTAGACTTTGATTAGTGGAGAGTGCAATTTGAGCATGTATTTAGTTGGTGTCCTTAGGTGCATTTGATGTTATTTGAAGCTCGTCGTTGATCCTTTCGTGCTTTCCTTTGTTGAATACACAAGTTTAATTCTTGCTCTTTCGCTTGTGTGTTCTTATGAGTGACCTATTCTCGAGAGTTAAAGAAGAAAGAGTGAATCTTTGCGAGGGAACTTGATATGGTGGCATGTGATGATGCTTAAGTGATCTTTACTGTGTCTAATTCATGGTGGGTCAATAGTTGTTTGTTACACTTTTTCCGTACGCATCGAGGATCTATTTGTGGTTTTGAGAATTCGGGTGAGTGATTGACATGTATGTGTTTGGGACGTACTTCTTGCTTTTATGATTGCTTGCTTTTATGATTGTTTGCTTGAGGACAAGCAAGAAACTAAGTGTGGGGGAGTTGATGTTGGTGATTCTGTGTCGATTTTCCGTGTCTTTTGTGTGTGAATTGTGTCGTACTTAGTTGGTTATTGGCATATTCTTCGTAGCTTTGGTACGTTGATGCGCTTGTTGAGTTTGCAGGTACGTGAGCTTGCGAATGTCGAAAAGGACGAAGAAAGGAGCTAGAACGAGTTGAGTCGAAGCGAAGTTCGGTGCAGCCCAGAAGCAGGCGACCGCCCATGTCCCCACGCGATCGCACGGCAGATTCCAGGGAACCTGCCAAGACACCAGGCGATCGCCTCCTCCGCCCCAGGCGATCGCTCGCCCGCGTATCCAGAATCTGGGAATTTCAACCAAGCGACCGCCTCCCATGCCAAGCGATCGCCTCCTGCCTGACGCGGGCGATCGCGCCCCCTCCCAAGCGGTCGCTTGCCCTCCTATCCAGCTTTGACCGCGATTTTGACTCGGCTTTTGACGACCTATAAATAGGGCTTCGACCCAGAGACTTAGACATCGTTTTTCATATTATTTTCACCGCACTTTTGAGAGCCCTAGGAACTCGTAACGTCTAGGTTTCGATTATTGCTTTTGGATCTTGATTTTGGTGTTTTCGGATTCGATAAAAGTCGGAGACTCCGCCGACGGGTACTTTTGTGTTGATTTCGAATTTTAATCTAGTAAGTTTTCTTTGTTCTTCAATTTCCGTATTCTTCAATTCCGTGTTTGATTATTGCTTCGTGATTTTTACTTCTCAAAATTTGTTTCATGAATTCTACTTTGCAAAAATCCATTAATCTTTCGTTTAGGAATATGAGTAGCTAAATTCTTCTTCTAGGGCTAGGGATGATCGATTTTCCGAATAGGGTTTGAATCTAAATTTCGTTATCGAATTAACATCAACCGGTAACGGACGTGTTAGTACTATTTTATGAAATTGAACTTTAACTCGATTAAGAAAATCGTGAATCCCGAAACCCTAGATTTTTTCCCAATTTATTCAAATACATTATTTCTTGCTTTTTACTTGTTTTATCGTCTTTCAAATTCCTTAGTTAATTTTAGATTAATTTCAAAAACCAAAAATCAACTCATGCATTATGCTATTTCACTTTCTTAATCCCGTTGCAAACAATTAAACGCTTTTACGCCGATAGTAGTGTTCCTCGAGAGATCGACTCGGGCGAGTTGCCTTTGCAACTAGTTCGATAATTTTATTTGATTTTTGACGCTACAAAACGACTTTAATCACTCGGGTTGCTCGTTTCATATGTGTCCGGACCGGTCGTTGTTCGAGACTTATGAATCTTTGGAGCATGGTGCGGTGTTCATGGCTAATGACACCTCGTGCAAGGTCGAAGGGATTGGGAATATCCGCTTGAAGATGTTCGATGGCACGGTGCGCACGTTAGGCGAGGTAAGACATGTCCCTGACTTGAAGAGGAATTTGATCTCCTTGAGTACCCTTGATATGAAGGGCTACAAACTCACTTGTAAAGGTGGAGTTTTAAGAGTTACCAAAGGTGGTTTGGTAATATTGCGGGGAAAGAGAAAGGCGAGTCGCCTTTATGTCCTCGATGGAAGCTCGGCGAAGGAAGTAACCGAGGTTGATACAAGCTACACCGGAGAAGGTGGAGTTTATGAGGCTACCGAAGAGGCTTTGGTAGTGTTGGGAGGAGACGAAAAGGCGAGACGACCTTATGTCCTCCAAGAAGGCACGGTGAAGGAAGTAACCGGGGCCGAAACCCGACTCTTGGTAGAAGAGTCTATCCGGCTTAGAGGCGCGCAACCAAGTAAGGCCGGAGTGACCAAGCTCATTGAAGATGAAGCGGTGAACGAAGTAACCGTGGGAAAGACTAGGCTCTCGGATGAAGAGTTTACTCGACTAGACCATGTGCGGCTTGGGCATGTGAGGAAAATCGACAAGAAGGATCGAGTGTTTCTCGATCTATGGAGTGTTTCTAAACCTGGTGAGTCATGTGCGCTTGGAAAGCGGTCGAGAGGGTATATCTCGAATTGGGCTCACAATTCGAAGAAGACACTCAGGTATGTACGTTCCGATTCATGGGGACCTTTGAAGGTCCAATCTTCTAGGAACTAGGCCCGTTGGGGCATTTGGAGGAAGACGAGGGACGAGACTATTGAGGGCGATGTGATTTCGCTTTATGGTTTGATGTGCGATGAGATTTCGCATGCGCGATGGGATTTCGCGGTTTCTCGTCAAGGTGGAGATTGTTAAAATATGACTCGAATCCGTAGGAATTTTGTTTCCTTATTTAGGAAAATTAGAATTATATTTAATATAATATAATTCTATTCCTTATGGATTTAGGAGTCATATATTAGGAAAAAGGGTTTATTCCTATTCCTATTGGTTACCTAATTTATGGGTTTTCTACACCTATAAATAGGGATCTCCATAGACACAATTATGACACGAGTTAACACAAGTTAATACCATCATAGAGAGAGATAATATTGTGTGAGATTAGAGGGTTTTAGAGTGTATATCAATCAGAGAGATAATATTGTGTGAGATTAGAGGGTTTTAGAGTGTATATCAATCCTTGTAATCATCGACAATATTATAGTAAAAGTTCTCGTCGTTCCTCCCGTGGTTTTTCCCGATTTGGGTTTCCACGTAAATTCCTTGTCTTCTTTTCTTGTCTCCTCTTTTATTTATTGTTGAGTTATATTCGGGGTTCCGCATATTGTTCGTACTATACATCGTCGTTATACAACAATAGTTAAATGCAGTAATGTTAATATGAAATCGATCGAGTACGTACCTTGTACCGTGCTCGAAAAACCAGTCTTTTCTGTAGTCGCTTTTCCCGACCGTGTAAACGAGGTCACCCTTGGGGAAGTAATCCGCGTAACGCGACCACAAGCCGTATTGTCTGAATCTGTAAAAGATAAATAATCACTATATTAGAGTACTCTTGATCAATCTGTTTTCAAAATTTAATTAACAAACATACTTTTCGACAGGTTTTGGGTACTGATGAATCTTGATCCAACGGCTGGGATCAGGAATGAAGAATTCAGCAGCCGTTCGATCTGGGACCCCAATCTCCCAAAGAGTGGGGCCCATTCTCGGAGCATTGAAAACAACGTTCCTCACGACAATGTTTGACCCGGGGTCAACGGTAATGTCACCGTCGTGTTTGTAGTCACCAATGTATCCGGCTACAGAGGCAAACAAGCTGTATGTTCCTGGTATAACATTCTTGATCAAGAAATTACCTTTGCTGTCGGTTTTCGTCCAGAATTGGTAACCCTGAGAGGAACATAAAATGTACAAAATCACCTCTTAAGTCTTAGAATTTGGCCAATTTAGTCCCTTTTCAGACAAAAAGTCAAAATTGACCGGAAATTGATTGACCGAGGTACATGTGGCATTTGATTTGGGGATGGAATTAAAAAAGGAGTTTACTTGTCAATATATTATTGGTCAGTACATATAAAAAAAAGAAAAATTCCACATAATTTGCCACGGCCCAATAATATATTGACTGATTTTTTTTTTAATTTCATCCTAAATCAAATGACACTTGTATATCAGTCAACCAATTTCCAGTCAATTTTGATTTTTTTGTAAAAAACACTAAATTGGTCAAATTCTGAGAAATATAGGATCAAATTGAGAAAGTGAAATAAAAATATTTCCAGTCAATTTTGATTTTTTTGTAAAAAACACTAAATTGGTCAAATTCTGAGAAATATAGGATCAAATTGAGAAAGTGAAATAAAAATGGGACTAAATCCAAAAAGAGGGACCAAAATAATATTTTTCTCCTTAGTAATTACAAAAAGAACCACAAAACTTTTGTCTTTCTTCTTTCATTCAATAAGAAGTGTATTGTCTCACAATTAGAACTCTGTTTTTGCAAATATCTGAAAGCTTGGGGTGTTTTTTGGAATACCTTGTTTTCCAGTTGCCATGAACCGACGGCTCCGGGCGGGGCCAATCCCACATAAGCCGAGGCTCCGGGTACAGCATTCTTAGTCTTGTACCTTTATTGAAAACAGATAAATGTAACGGGGCAGTTGTTATAATTTTCAAGAATCGAAGGACTTCGTTGTCAAAAGTATCAAAATTCTTACCAGTCATGAACAAGTAGTTTGCCCTTTACAGCTCCCCTTCGGTTAGACTTAACAAACTCTCTCGAGACCGGGAAATTATACGGCCAGCTATCTACTTCCTTCTGCATCTGATCAATTACAAACAAAACAAACGGAAAAACATTAGTATCGGCATCGGCAATAATTTATAGTATTAAAATGCAAATGATCTAAATACCCTTAGTTTGGCATCGTCCCAAAGGATGGAAGGATTGGCCTTAGCTGAAACATCAGTGTTCAGGTAAACAAAAACGGGGCCGAAAACCTTCTTCCAGTATTCCCCTTCCTCAAACTTGAGATCTATATCTTCCCCCACGTAATGTCTGCTGATAAACATCTTTTTTTTCGAATAAAAAAAAAACAAAATGTTGTTATTAGTTGTTGCTTCGACGAAATAATGTTTTATCGGCTGGATTGTTAGTTACTTACAGAGAGTACAATTGGGCCTGTTGAGAAACACGCCGGAAACAAGCTCGAGCTCCGGCGAGAAATTAACTCAACCACCAAACGAACAATCGAACACAAAATACCAAAACTCGATCGCGAGCTTCAAACTCAAATCTCACCACTCACGAAGTTCGAATCAAGTATATAGAACACACTCACGCTGCAAAATCGAAATGAACACAAGGATTTTACGTGCTTCGATCGCCGGGAAGACGATCTACGTGCACGGTGGAGGGGAGGGTGGTTCTGGGATTATATGAGGCACAAAAGCGATTACAACAAGTTCTCTGTAGCTCAAGGATTGCATATAAATCGCTAACACTTGCGATTATATACAGAAACGAAAATGCACAAAATGAAAACCGAATCCAAGCCGTCGACCTGCAACAGACTTGCGATTCTCGACCGTGCGATCATTCCATGCAATTTCAAGTGCGATCAAAAGGTGAGCTGGCAAGGATCACAACGCAGCAAGAACCATGTGATTTGGTATAGAATCGGCTGAGAAATCGACCACCCTAATCCGCTGCACCCGTCCCAAATACAGGTCAAAACGGCGTCGTTTCACCAGACGCGAAATTTGAATCCTGAGCAAAATTACCATTTTGCCCCTGCAGTGCATTTTGTCGATTTTGCCTCCGGAGATGATTTTTAGTGTACATTTCAACAAATCTCCACCTTACACAACAAATCAACTCCCAACAGCCTCTAAAACACAACAACACTACAGACCATACCAAAACACCAAAATCAAATTTCAGTTCATAACTGACCTGAAACAGATTTCTGAACCAACTTTAAATCCAAACCCTGCAAACCATAGCTGGATTCAGACTCTCAAATCAGTACCAACATGATCCTTATAGTCTCAGCTTCAAATCCATAGCCAGAACTCATCAAATAGTTAACCACAACTCCAGAACTTTGCAAATGTGCCTAACCCCTTCAGAATTGTACTGAGTTGAAAAACTCACATACTCAAATCCTGTAATTCTGATCCAATTGGACTCAAACCACCTCCAACAAGTTTGTACACAGAAATGTGACTTCACTGCACATTTCATACATCACAAACAACTCTCCAACTCAGAATCACCACCAAGGTAATTCAAAACCAGAAAACCTGTCAAGTCAACATCACCATTGACTTCAAGAATTCTTGACATTCATGCAGAAAACTCAATCTACACAAGTCATATACATGATTGTGAACCTCAAGCCACAATCACTCAACTCAGAAAACCACTGAGCAACAAAATCACTGAGTCATACTTCAAAATTCTCAAAACTGTCAGTATGAGTATTTTGTTGTATAACTCCACAACCACAGCTGGTCTCTCACCTCAACTGCAGTCAAAAATTCCACAACCTCACTGAGATTGTGAAAGGTCCACCATTTGGACCAGATCCTGACATAGCTTGAACTTATCCACAGACAACACCTTGGTGAAACTATCTGCTGGATTCCCCTCAGTTGCTATTTTTTCAACTTTGACTATCTTTTTCTCCACAACATCCCTCACAAAATGCATCCTCACATCAATATGCTTGGACCTTTCATGAAACACTTGATGTTTGACCAAGTGTAGGGCACTTTGACTATCACAGTTAACTTTAACTGTGTCTTGATCAATTCCCAACTCCTGTAGGATCCCTTTTAACCACATAGCCTCTTTGATAGCCTCAGTCATGGCCATATACTCACTCTCAGTGGTGCTCAAAGCAACCACACCCTGATGAGAAGCCTTCCACACAACTGCAGTTCCAAACAAGGTAAATACATAACCTGTTATGGATTTCCTGGTGTCCAAATTACTTCCAAAATCAGAATCCACATAACCAATCAAAGAATCTCCACTCAGATTATTCTTCTTAAACATCAAGCCATGATTCACAGTCCCTTTTACATATCTTAGCAGCCACCTCACTGCATCCCAATGCATTCTTCCTGGATTTGACATGAACCTAGAGACTGTACTCATCCCATAAGCCAAATCAGGTCTGCTACACACCATAGCATACATGATACTCCCAACTGCAGAAGCATAGGGAACACCACTCATAGCATTGATCTCTGACTGTGATTTTGGACTTTGATCAACTGAAAGTTTTATATGTTGAGCCATGGGAGTTGCTGAAGTTTTAGCCTGATCCATATGAAACCTCTTGAGAACCTTTTCAAGATATGAAGTTTGAGATAAACTCAAGGTACCAGAACTCCTGTTTCTGATTATATCCATACCCAGAATTCTCCTAGCTTCACCCAAATCCTTCATTTCAAACTCTGACCTCAACAACCTTTTCAGAGACTCCACCTCAACTGTAGAGCAACTAGCAATCAACATGTCATCCACATAGAGTAACAGATAGGTAATCACTTTCCCTGATTTCAGTTTCAAGTATACACAGCAATCATACTTGGACCTCACAAATCCAATATGAATCATATAGCTATCAAACCTCTTGTACCACTGTCTAGGACTTTGCTTCAAGCCATATAGAGATTTTCTGAGCAGACAAACCCTATTATCACTGGTAGCACCCTCAACACCCTCTGGAATCCTCATAAAGATTTGTTCCTCAAGTTCACCATGCAAAAATGCTGTTTTCACATCCATTTGCTGTAACTCAAGATCTAACTGAGCTACAATGGATAATAAAATCCTGATTGTGCAATGTTTGACCACAGGAGAAAATATTTCATTGAAATCCACACCCTCCTTTTGTGTAAAACCCTTTGCAACCAACCTGGCTTTATACCTAACATCATTTGCATTGGTGCCTTCCAGTTTCTTCTTGAAAATCCATTTACACCCCACAACTCTCTGAGATGGTGGCTTCTTAACAATGGTCCAGGTTTGATTCTTCTCCAAAGATTGAAGTTCCTCCTGCATAGCTATAATCCATTTCTCTTTCTCAGAACATGATATAGCTTCAGAATAGCTATTTGGCTCACTTGAATCAACTTCATCAGCCACCAACAGAGCATATGACACTACATCAGCTTGGGCATATCTCTGTGGTTGATGAATCACCCTTCTTTCTCTATCTCTTGCTAGTTGATAGTCACTGAGATCATCCTGAGTTTCTGAAGGCTCAAGCTCATCATACTCATCAACTCCACCTTCATCCAGAGACACATTCTCTCTACCATTTAGCTCAATTTCAAACAACTCAGTTTCCTTCAAGTTTTTATCAGTGAGCATAGGCATAGTGTATTCATCAAAAGTCACATCTCTACTTATGACACACCTTTGCTGCCCAGGCTCAATACACCATAATCTATAGCCTTTAACTCCTTTAGGGTATCCCAGAAACACACACCTAAGTGCTCTAGCCTCCAGTTTATCACCCCTCACATGAGCAAAGCATAGACTACCAAAAACCCTCAAGTTTTCCAGATTTGGAACAACTCCAGTCCATATCTCTTGAGGAGTTTTCATACTCAAAGCAGCTGCAGGGCTTCTGTTAATCAGATAAGCTGCAGAACTCACAGCCTCACCCCAGAATGATTTATGAAGCCCAGAACTCAACAACATACACCTCACTCTATCCAATAGAGTTCTATTCATCCTCTCAGCCACTCCATTTTGCTGAGGAGTAGAGGCAACTGTCCTGTGCCTAGCAATGCCCTTGCTTTTACACAGGTCATTAAATTCTTCAGAGAGAAACTCTAGGCCATTGTCAGTTCTTAGATGCTTCACCACCTTCCCTGACTGCTTTTCAACTTCAACTAGCCATTCTCTGAACTTTTCAAAAGCTTCAGATTTGGCTTTAAGTATGATCACCCATACTTTTCTACTAAAATCATCAATGATAGACATAAAATACCTACCACCACTTTTAGTATTTGTCCTGGCAGGTCCCCAAAGGTCAGAATGCACATAATCCAGTACACCCTTTGTTGTGTGTCTCCCAGTTCCAAAAGAAGCTCTAACTGCCTTTCCCAAAGCACAAGTTTGACAGAAACTCAACTTATTCAACTTGTCCTTTTGAAACAACCCTTGTTTAGCAAGTTCATTCAAGCCCTTTCCACTGAGATGAGCCAACCTTTGATGCCATAACTCAACTTTCTCATTCTCTGCAGCATATGAAGACTCTCCAATCACTGCATTGCCTTTGAGAAAATACAGGTCATTTTTCTTGAAACCCTCAAGAACAACAACTGACCCCTTCTTTACTTGCAGACAACCACCATGTGAGCTAAAACTGAATCCCAAGCTATCCAACATACCAAGTGAAATGAGATTTCTCTTGAGCTCTGGGATATATCTGACTTTGGTAAGAAGTTTTGTGGAACCATCATGAAGTTTTAACCTCACTGCACCAACACCTTGAACCCTGCAAGTGACATTGTTCCCCAGAACAACACAGCCACCATCAATCTCCTCAAACTGCTCAAACCAATCCTTCTTTGGGCTCATATGAAAGGTACAGCCTGAATCCAAGATCCACTCAGTCTCCTTTTTCCCCAAAGTTACATTCAACACCTCTGCATCCTCACAGTCATCATTTCCAACTGTGACATCAGCTTGTTGTTGAGTTGGTTGATTCTCTTGGAGCTTTTTCCAAGCATAGCAGTTCTTCTTGAGGTGACCAGTCTTCTTGCAGTGATAACACTTCCTACTTTCACCAGAAGTAGAAGCTCCACCTCCACTAGCATTTGGCTTATTCTGTGGCTGTTTTTTCTTGAAGTGTTTCTTCACAGTGGTGACCAATCCCTCAGGGGCACTTGGATGATCCTTCTTAGATGATGACTCTTTCTTATGCAACTCCTTAGTTCTCAATGCAATTTGGACTTCATCAAGAGTAAGAGCATGCTCTCTACCATATATCATAGCATCTCTAAACTGATCAAACTGTGAAGGCAGAGAACTCAATAGCAATAGAGCTTGATCCTCATCATCAAGCTTCTTATCTATATTCTCCAAGTCATCTAGAATCTTAATGAATTCATCCATTTGATCAACCACTGACCTATCACTTGACATCTTAAAGGAATAGAGCTTCTGCTTCATATACAATCTATTTGCAAGTGACTTGGTCATATACAGAGATTCAAGCTTCTTCCACAGGCCATATGCAGTGGTTTCTTTACATACCTCTCTCAGAACCTTGTCACCAAGGCTGAGTATGATGACACTGTGAGCCTTCATTGATATCTCCTCCAAATCATCTTCATCAACTGTACCAGAAGCAGATCCATCCTTGTCCTTCACTTTTGTCTTCCCCTTCTTCTCAGCTTCAGAATCAGGTGGAGTAAGAGCTGCAATCAACCCCTGTTGAACCAGAACAGCTCGCACCTTGATTCTCCATAAACTGAAATCATTCTTCCCTGTGAATTTCTCCACCTCGAACTTTGCAGATCCGGTCTTCATGTTCGATGTATCACCTTCCCACAGACGGCGCCACTTGTTGAGAAACACGCCGGAAACAAGCTCGAGCTCCGGCGAGAAATTAACTCAACCACCAAACGAACAATCGAACACAAAATACCAAAACTCGATCGCGAGCTTCAAACTCAAATCTCACCACTCACGAAGTTCGAATCAAGTATATAGAACACACTCACGCTGCAAAATCGAAATGAACACAAGGATTTTACGTGCTTCGATCGCCGGGAAGACGATCTACGTGCACGGTGGAGGGGAGGGTGGTTCTGGGATTATATGAGGCACAAAAGCGATTACAACAAGTTCTCTGTAGCTCAAGGATTGCATATAAATCGCTAACACTTGCGATTATATACAGAAACGAAAATGCACAAAATGAAAACCGAATCCAAGCCGTCGACCTGCAACAGACTCGCGATTCTCGACCGTGCGATCATTCCATGCAATTTCAAGTGCGATCAAAAGGTGAGCTGGCAAGGATCACAACGCAGCAAGAACCATGTGATTTGGTATAGAATCGGCTGAGAAATCGACCACCCTAATCCGCTGCACCCGTCCCAAATACAGGTCAAAACGGCGTCGTTTCACCAGACGCGAAATTTGAATCCTGAGCAAAATTACCATTTTGCCCCTGCAGTGCATTTTGTCGATTTTGCCTCCGGAGATGATTTTTAGTGTACATTTCAACAGGGCCGACATGAGAAGTGAGATCTTGTTTGAAGGGCCCACCGGTTAGATCTTCATTGCTCGGCGTTATCATCCAAAACCCCAACGGAGGATCACTACTCACCCAACCATGGACCTTCCGATCTTTATTATCGCACGAGTACAAGTATTTATCATCCACCTAATAAAACGGCCAAACGTAACTAACCTTCTTGAAAGATATTTGTTGACTCGAGAATCAAACCAAGAGTTACCTCGCCTTTGAACCGCGGATCACCTGGTTTCGTTAACAGGACAGCTTCTTTATAAGCAAGACCTTTACTGTTACCTTTTTCAATTTCACGATCCTTGGGCATTGGCATAACCCGTTGCCTCTCATCCGACATAGCCATGTAATGGAACCTATACAATTTCAATTCATTTAACGCAGAAATTATAACCAAAGATTATCGATGTTTTTTTCTTTCTTTCTTTCAACTCACTTTTTTTCTTGAAGCTTGAAGATGACTCTTCCTTCTTGAATGTCGAAAGCTGGCCATCCTTTCAATTTCTCAAGCACAGTGTACGAATAAAATCCGGGAGAGTCTCTTAGCATCACGAATCTGATTCGTGTATTTTGAAAATCAGCAGTTGGTATATATATACATGAACATATTATTGGATTCAATAGTTTATACAAGCCTCTAAACATCTTTCAGAAACACCCTAAAATAGATAACAGAATTAAACAACGGCTCATGAGTACCTTTTATCGACGTTTAAAGGAGCATCTGCGCTCCCGGCTTTCCAACTCCTGGTGAATGAGATTTCTGTCATGTATTTGTTATGCACAATAACTTTATAACTCGTCCCGATGAACCTGCAAAACAAAATACATTGTTGTTAGGCCAATTAAGTTACAACCCGATCGATTCTTAAATTTGAAATTTGAAAGTCGACCTTATACTCACATATCCGGGCCCGGTTCATCTCCTATCTTGTTCCAAACAACATCCCAGTACCTGTCGATCGATGTGTGCTTAGGAGTTATGACTCAATTATATTCAATGAAAGAGCGTGATCGATATTTTAAAATACATATATATATACCCTCTATTGTTCTCTGTATTTTGGGTTTCAAGCAAATTGTCGCCCCCTCTATATGTTATGCTGGTCACCATACCATCGGGCGCCGTCAACGTGAGGTTGACGATCCCGTTGCTCATTACGACCTGCGAAAAACATTTTTTGTTTATTTTAACAATGTGATGTTTCGATATATGGTTATTTTCTAATGAACCGAGGTTCGACGAAAAATGTGGTGTTTCTTGGGATAATTATATAGAACAAGAGTCGTGCATGTATTTTACATGTTGTTTTTGTTGAATCAACTGCACTCCATAACCATCTTCAAAGTTTTCTTCTTCCAGCCTGATATAAGAGAAATGACAAATGATCATTAATATTAATTAATCTGTTCACAAGATATGCAATACTTTTTTTTGGCATGAATATTAAAAAAAATGTTACTCCGTAATTTTTTATTTTTTGATTAAAAAGTAAAAGGTAAAAATTTATTTTTAAGTTGCAAGTAGAGTTTAAAATAAGTAGAGTTAAAAAAGTACTCCGTAAATGGATAAAGTATGAGTAAAATCGTATTTTAAAGTGAAAAAATGTTAAGAAATTCTCCAGAATTACTCGAAAAAATCGGAAGAGTTTTCGATCGAAAGAAAGAATATTAAACGACCCACATATAAGTTGAATTACCTTATGACTTTAATAGGATATTTGAAGGTGTTATTAACACAAAATTTTATGACTTTAATAGGATATTTGAAGGTGTTATTAACACAAAATTAGAACAAAATTAGAACGAGCGGCTGTGTGAGAAGGTGAGAACCTTAATTCATTTTTAAATCAATTTGTTATATATAAAAAAAAAGATTTAACAGAAAAATCAATTGATTATAAATAAAAAATAAAAAAAATGTGATAGTGGCAATAATATTTTTTAATATGAAATAAATATATGAAACTTTTATTCAAAATTTACACTAGACAAATTACCCCTCCAAAACATGCGAACGAAGAACGAATAGGAGCGAGATCACACCGAGCCACCAGACGATCCTACACCGTGATGTTCTCATTCTTGATCCAAAGCTAATTCTGCATATAATGATCAAAACTATGTCAGAAACACATATGCATATATGTATGATCGATCAACAACTTAAATCGCTTCAACGTAAATAAATAATAAAAAAAATACCAGAGACAAAGGATGGCTTCCGGCAAGTTGACATGATAATTGACGGATTATATACAGCTAGTGAGATGGACTAATTACATATTCTATGCAACATAGATTCATTAATGAAATATTGCGAAAATAAGTCATGCAATGAATTAAATGGAAGATAATCTCTTAATATTCATGGTACATACATGCGTACACATTGCAAGGTGAAAATTACATTGATGTCAACCCAAATTATATTCTTGGTATACTGTATTCTAAATTAAAGTAAGATTTTACTCTGGATTTGCAGATTTAGTGATTATTTTCGCAATGATGGAAAGTCTATTTTAGTTAAAATATAATATAGATATATTTAGTAAGGATTTTGTGCATAATTATGAACTAAAATATAATTTAAATTTTGTTAATTTTATTTTACATTCATTTAAAAAAAGGGTTGTCTGATTTATTAATTTATATTCAAATCTTAATAAAATACATTTTTTAAATAAGGAGAGTTTTTATTAATGTTTTTAATTAATAAGGGTAGTGTTGATTTTATAATTATAAAAAATTACATTTTGAAAATACTAATTACTACTTCCCCATATATAATAAACAATAAACAATGATAATTTTGAAATATTACACAAATTTATAATTTAGAAAAATTAATAACCAATTACTTACTAACTATTAAATTTACCCTATAAAGAAAATCACCTTTTATTTTATTTAAGTAAGTAATTACTTCTGTTATTATTATTATTATTATTATTATTATTATTATTATTATTAAAAAAGTTTTAAGCTTTTTTTTTTATAAAAATTACTTTACTCTTATTGAAATTACGTCTTCGACGTATGATGCCAACTTTTCGCGAAGTTGGACTTAAACGCACGATCAGCAGTTTCAGTCAAGGTAACACTCACACAAGTTCGTGGAATGAAAGACGGAAGACAAAGTTATGTAATATGTTTCATTCCATTGAAAAACGAAACTAAACTATTACACTGAGTATGGTAGGCAAAACGATTACAAGAAGTTTCCCGAGTGCCGCAACAACTCCCACTAACTTGCAATCTAGCACACGAGTACCTAGAGCTAAATCTCCTAACTCTAATCTTGGCACAAGGCGCAAAAGCTACTACACAAACTCGAAGCCGAAGCTGTCGGTCACGATTCTAAAAATCAGATTTCGTTCTCTCAAAATCGTCAAAGGTGAAATCGAAATCCATGGGTTTATATAGGCAGCCCGCACATGTGAGGTGATGACGTGGCACAATCTCATTCGTCACATGCTTGGCTGATGTCACTTTTCCATGGATGACATCACACTTGTAGAACTTGGATTCTTGAACTTGGAATCTTGAATCTTCGATTCTTGAATCTTCGAATCTTGAATCTTCAATTTCAAAGACAGAACTTCAATTCAATCTTGACTCCGTCGATCTCAATTCTTCATCTTCAAACTCTCGTGAAAAAACTCTAAGTGTTGAAGCCTCGGAATTTCATCGTCTTCATGGTCGTCGATATCATTGAAGTAGAAAAACACGGAACCATTCTTCATTCCTTGATATGAGTACTTGGTGAAAGAAATCACGTTGAAAGTACTTAGTAAAAATCGTCGTTGAAGAATGTCATAGTCGCTGGCACCGTGCCTTGAGGACAAGCGTCACTGAAACCGTGCCAGTGCCAAAACCGGCGACACCAGTCGCCGATTCCGTGTCAATGCCACATGCCAAAACCGGCGACAGGAGTCGCCGATTCCATGTCAATGCCAATGCCGCAAACGGCGACTCCAGTCGCCGTTCCAGTGTCATGTCAAAATCGGCGACGCTGGTCGCCGTTCCAAGAGTGCCAAAAGCGGCGACGCTGGTCGCCGTTCCTATGTCATGCACAAAACCGGAGACTGCTGTCTCCGTTCCATGGATGCCAAAAGCGGCGACGCCTGTCGCCGTTCCACTGCCATTCCATGTGTGCACAAAATCGGCGACTCCTGTCGCCGTTCCTGTCATGCCAAAATCGGCGACTCCCGTCGCCATTCCATGGTCATGCCATCGTTCCAAAACCGAAGACTCTAGTCTCCTTTTCCATGCACCTGCAAACCTGAAAATCAACAAAAACACAAGTACAAAAACGTTGTCGCCAAAATCAACATTTACAATCTCCCCCTTTTTGGCACAACTCATGAACACGAAGTTAAGTAAAAAGAGATATACGTATCTCCCCCTCAATCGAATATCAACACAAAATAAGCTAAGTAAAAGATGGAAAAACATCAATCATTCAATCAATGAAAACCATAAAAAGACTTAGCCAAAATTCAAACCAAACATCAAAAATACTTAGATAAAAATTCAATCCAAAACATTATCCAGAGATAGAAAAATTATGAAAAACATATGCATGGACGAATTCAGAGTTTGATGCATGCAGACACAAAATATGAAAAACGAATTCCAGAGTTATGAAAAACGAAAATAAAAACTTGGGATAAAAACTTTGAACTTGGAATTCGGACTTAAGAACTTGAGTCTTCATTCCTTTGGCGAGCCAGTTGGAGTGGGTTCGCGTTCTGGACTCTCGACCACGTCCTCTTCATCTTCGCCGTAAATGAAGCCATCATCAGAACTGGAATCTTCTTTCTCATCTTCATCCGTCTCCTCACCCAGACCAAAGATCTCGTACTCGCCGAAGTCTTTTCCACCTTCATCTTCGACATCAATAATGTTGACATCAGCGTCGACATCCTGATCTTTCAATCCACCTGACGGCATCGCCCTCGAAGACTCGCCAACGTTCGCCTTACCCTTATCTCGAATATCCATACATCCTTCAAAAATGTCATCGTCCGTCTTCTCGCCATCATCAGCTCGGGGTACCTGTTCAACTTCAATGTTGTTACCTTTGGCAAGTTGGACATGCGCCTCTTGGATAGCGTCCCGAATCATCTTCAGAAGGAACGTGTCCTTCAAACTTGCATCGGGGGCTCCAACATCACCGAGTCCTCCCCCTTGTTGGATTTCACGCTGAAGTTTGTCAAAGGATGACTTTTGTTTCTTCTGAGCGTCAATCATTTTGTTATAGGCCACGGCATGTTCCTCTTGACACTGTTCCAGAGCCAAGGTGTCGGCATAGAATTCTTTGACACAAGCTGATGGCACCACAGCACGATGACTGTGGATAGGATGATAAGGATTTCTGTAAGGCGGAACTTTAGAGTAAGGCCCAAACTCGCGAGGAACGATTCTGGGCTGTTGTTTTGTTTGAGGTTCCGCCTCATCAGCTGCAGCTGTGGATTCATTCTTTTGTCGCTTAGCCAAGGGAGACTTGTCTTTCTTGGCGATCGACTTTCTCTTTCTTTTCAGTGGAGATGGCGGAGGAGTTAGAATCTCAGGAAGTGCATTCCTGTCAACAAAGTCAAACCACGGGAGATCGATGACACGTTTGGACGGATTGAGGTACGTGCCAGTGATCTTGACAGCGCCATTTTTCTTTAACTTTTTCTCAAAGTCATTATCAGGAGTGAAGCCTTGAGCGTGTAGCATGCCGTAGATCAAACACGGATGCGTGAGTTGAAGTTTCTGAGCCTCTGGCCAGTTAGCTTGGCGAAGAATGGTCTCGTCCGTCGTCCTGGCAATTTTGCATAAGTCATTAAAAATTATTTTGCCAAGATTGATTTGTTCGCCACAGCCAAGGCGAAAGATGATGTGCATCAGTTCCGGCGTCAAGACAGATTCATCTTTGTACGCTGTCCAGTTGGACATGCCAAGTCGCTGCAAGATGCCGTAAAAGGCAGACAGTTTGTTCGGCGGCGGCAGTTCGGACTTAACTTTCTTTTGAGTAACGAAAGTGCCGATGGTAAGGTCTTCGACCCGTTCCTCAGCTGAGGGCGAAGTCCAGTTGGAATCAACTTCCAACCTCTCGAGAAATTTGTTGATTGAGAAGGGGCGGAATTTGTACAACTTCTCACGGAAAACAAAACAGCCATACAGATGGCTCTTCGGATTTGCGAAGTCAGGAGACAAGCTGGCATAGAACTTGTTAAGGATGGGAATGGAATAGCGGTAAGTCAAGCTCACGGACTTGAGCATATGCATCTTGCTCAGGAAATCTGTTATGCCGTGACGGTCATAGTCTTCCTTCAGGATAGTTCGATCGGTAAGGATCGGTAGAGTCTGGATGAGTTTGTGGCGACGTTCAGCAGTCGCAGTGAAGAAATCAGGAGAATGAGGTTTCGGACACTCGGAAAAATCCGAGATATATTTGAAGCCGTCAGTCGACTTCTGCGATCCAGCTGATCCAGAAGAGAGCGGCGGTTTCTGCGAACTATGAGTTCGGGATTTGGTGACTTGTCCACCAGAGTTTTTCGGGGTGGATGTTTTCACACCACCTCCACTGGCGGAAGGTTTCTTGCCTTCGGCACTCCCAGCTGGAGTCGCCGATTTCTGTCCCGAACCTGACGGCGACTTAAGTTTTGGATCTGTGCCAGCAGTCACAGTCACAGTAGAAGGGATTTTGACAATCTTTTTGCCATCCTTGGTTATCTCGCCAGCCGCGAGCAACCTATGGTATTTAGCCTTGGGTACGACCCCACTGTAGATGCGGAAGGAAGCATCTTGGAATTTTGATTTCCCTGCCTTAGGTTCTTTTCCCGGTTGACGGGCAGATGAGTGTGCCGGAGGGGCAGTAGTAGTCAAGTCAATGGACGGTTCAGCAGACGCAGCCTTGCGTTTCTCGACTTTTTCTAAGTGAGCTTTAAGCTCTTCATATGCCGCCTTCTTAGACGTGGGCGACGGAGCCTGTTCAAACTGTTCGTTTAAGTAGACCGTCATGTCAGCGAGCATGTCATCCAAGTTCTTAGCAGCAGACATATCGAAGATTTCGGAAAAAAAAAATTCTAACACTTGGAAAAGTATCACAATCACGGAAACGATGGACAGGGCGCCGGGTGCGCGAAGCTAGAGTTGCCGGATGCAACGGAATTAGGAAAAGTTCTTAGAATCTAGAAACGTCGGACAAGCAGTCAGCAGCTGAGAGTCGAGAGTGCGAGAGTTCTAAAATGCGATGTAAGCGTAACCATGATAGAATCACCCCAGGGGCTATATATAGGAAAATTTTGGGCCGCCCGTCCGGATTTAAAATACACAGCTGAAGACCTGTAAAAAGCCCATCTCAAGAAGAAAATTTGAGCCCATTAGACGAACAAAATTTTATTAATTTGTAAATATAATTAAAATAATAATTTCAAAAATAATAAATAAAAATAAATAAATAAAAATATGAAAAACCAAAGATCAAACCGAAGGTTGGAATGACGAAGTTCAGTGCCATAGGTTCGAGTCTCCGGAAATGGGTGTGGCGTTGGACAGGTAACGAGACTTGGTGTTGCCACAATGCCAGCGACTCTGGTCGCCGCTTTTCCAGCGACTGTGGTCTCCGGATTTTGGAATGGACAAGGTTTGTTGAAAACGGCGACAGGAGTCTCCGGTTTGGAGAGTCTCCGGTTTTGTGTCGCCACTATTCCAGTCGCCGCTTTTTCGGCGACGGTAGTCTCCGGATTTGGACAATGTGAAATCTCCGTTTTTTTGGGTTTCCAAGTTTGCCAACAATTTAACTTGTCGTCGCTGCACTCAATGTTTAGACATCCGAGATGGTAAACCACATAGCCCTGAATATGAACTACAGAAATGCCAAAACAAAAAACAACACATCCCGAGTTAGTCATTCAAGAGTTCAACACACGCAAACATTCAAACACATTTTAGTGGAGATTCGAGGGGTGATATTAGGCAATGAAGAGCAAATATTTTCCCAGAAAAGAGACACTTCCATCATTTTTCCAAAACCAAAAATTTCACACGAGGTGAATAGAACTTTGAGGTAATGAAAAGTCTCTCATATTAAAAACCGGTGAGATGGACCGAAGTATGTGATAGACATGTTTACTTGTCCTTCGTCTCAGTCACAAGGAAGCAGTCGTGTTTCGTCGAAACATATTGGCAGAGTTAGCACCGCACAAGAGATTTTAATTCATGAATGCAAGGTGAACACTTAAGGCACTCCGATCAGGAACTAGCATTACTTCAATCAGAGGGGAGCCGGGGTAACCGGCGTCCTCCAGACGAGTTTATAGCTTTAAATGAAATGCAACAGACACCCATTACAGCAGTCAGAGGGGAGCAAGGTTCACTTGCGTCCTCCGAAGTGTGATAGGAGAGTGTCTTAAAGATCAGCGTCCATGTACAACCTTTCGAAGAGGGGAGCCGGGGTAACCGGCGTCCTCCGTTACTTGGCTTTATGGATCTATGCAAATGAAGCGAGGAGTTTAAGCCATGTTCACATGTTCGCATTCAGCGGAATAAATACTCTTGTGTCCGAAGACTAGAAGCGGCCTCGAACCCATGTTTGTCTGACTAGACTAATCCACGACGATTCCGAGTGCATATTCAGAAGTAAAGAAACTACTCTTTCAGACTTCAAAATATTTCGTGAACTCTTAGAGAGAACACATGCAGAGAGAATTCCTTAAAGTTTTGAATCTCTCAAAGTCAAGAGGTTTGGTAAAGATGTCAGCAAGCTGTTTTTCCGTTGAAATATGCTGTAGACTGACTATATCTCGATCAACCAAATCTCTAATGAAATGATGTCGAATGTCAATGTGTTTAGTTCTTGAGTGCTGGACAGGATTTTCGCTGATTTTGATGGCACTCTGGTTATCACAATACAGCACCAATGGAGCACTCTCAAGAAGATAGTCATTCAACATTTGTTTCAACCAAAGTAGTTGAGTGCAGCAACTTCCAGCCGCAACGTACTCTGACTCGGCAGTGGACAGTGCGATACAGTTTTGCTTGCGACTATGCCAAGACACAATGTTATTGCCAAGGAAGCAACAGCAGCCAGAGGTACTCTTTCGTTCGTCCGTGTCCGTCGCCCAGTCGGCATCAGAAAAGCCAACAAGGTTGGATGAAGTGTCGCGCGCATACCATAGACCTAGCTGAGAGGTTCCAGAGATGTAGCGGAGAATCCGTTTCACAGCTCTTAGATGGTCCTCCTTTGGATCAGCTTGGTACCTGGCACACATACAAACACTAAACATAATGTCAGGACGAGTGGCAGTTAAATAAAGTAAACTCCCAATCATGGAACGATAAAGAGTTTGGTTTACACTCCGGCTTTTCGTTGACGTCGACAAGCGTTCCGTAGTTGCCATAGGAGTGTTTGCTGGCTTGGCATGATGCATTTCAAATCTCTCAACCATGTTTTTAGCATACTTACTTTGAGATACAAATATCCCATTTGGTCGTTGAGAAATCTGAAGGCCAAGAAATTGGTGCAACTCCCCCTCAAGGCTCATCTGAAAAGTCGAGGACATAGCTTCTGTGAATGAAGTCACGAGTTTAGAACAAGTAGCTCCGAAGACAATGTCGTCAACGTAAATTTGGGCAACAATCATGTGTTTGCCATCTCGCTTGATGAACAAAGTTTTGTCCACCGATCCACGCTCAAAGCCGAATTTTAGAAGAAAATCCGTGAGACATCCGTACCAGGCGCGAGGCGCTTGTTTCAAGCCATATAGAGCTTTGTGAAGCTTGTAGACATGATTTGGCTTCTTTGGATCCTCAAAACCCTTAGGTTGAGCAACGTAGACCTCTTCTTCCAAGACACCATTCAAGAAAGCAGCTTTGACGTCCATCTGTCTGAGTTTGATGCCGAGATGGCATGCAATAGCAATCAAGAGTCTAATGGACTCAATTCGTGCGACCGGAGCAAACGTTTCATCAAAATCTATGCCTTCCACTTGGGCATATCCTTGGGCAACAAGACGAGCTTTGTTTCTGACAACTTGGTTATGCTCATCTGTTTTATTCTTGAAAATCCATTTAGTTCCAACAACATTGATGTTTGAGGTTCGGGGAACTAAAGACCAAACATTATTCCGCGTGAACTCATTCAACTCTTCTTGCATGGCCATGATCCAAAAATCATCTTGCATGGCTTCCTTGTAATTTTTCGGCT
The DNA here is from genome assembly GCA_954870475.1 of Euphrasia confusa. Classification (NCBI taxonomy): domain Eukaryota; kingdom Viridiplantae; phylum Streptophyta; class Magnoliopsida; order Lamiales; family Orobanchaceae; genus Euphrasia; species Euphrasia confusa. The sequence continues at coordinate 27,304,365 of OX940968.1, read as the reverse complement.
CATTTTCGGAGAGAAAGCAAGTGATGCCGATTTCATTACACACAGCAGAAGTACAGATGTTGTAGAGTTCGTCGGGAGAGTTCATTGGTTTCTTTGAGCGTGTAGTTCGCTCATTCAAACTTCCGATCATCTGGTTCGGTGGATGACGTTTTTGGATGTGGCCCGGTGCCTCTCTTGGAGCGTCAGCTGGGTTTTCAACTTGATCATCGTCGTCATCCTCAGTTACCGAAGTGTCATCGTTTCGGTTGCTTGACTCTCCAACTTCAGGTGAAGTATTGGGAGTAACATTTCCGGAAGTCTCAGTTGTGGATGTTGAAGGAAAAGTTCGAACTTCAAGAATTCCTTCCTTAATCCAATCAGCCTCTGCATCTTTTCCTAAGAAGTCTTGTTCATCAAAGTTTATGTTCACGGTTTCTATGACTTTCCTAGTTCGTAGATTGTATGCACGGTAGGCATGACTATTTTGGCTATAGCCAACGAAAATTCCACGATCAGCTTTGGCTTCAAATTTCTTCAGAGGATCACGATCCTTCAAAATATAGCAAGTACAGCCAAAGACACGAAAGTGTGCAACCGAAGGTTTCTTGCCATTGACAAGTTCATAGGCAGTAGCAGTAGTGCCAGATCGAATACTTATTCGATTCAAAATGTAACCAGCTGTAGAGACGGCTTCTGCCCAAAAAGTTCGTGCAAGATTTTTCGAAATTAACATCACGCGTGCCATCTCTTGCAGTGTTCGATTCTTTCGTTCGGCAATCCCATTTTGTTGAGGCGTTTTTGGGGCCGAGTATTCATGATGGATTCCCTTCAGCATACAAAATTCATTGAAGCTAGCATTTTCAAATTCAGTGCCGTGATCACTCCTGATCCTTTTGACCTTAGCTTCATGATTCGTTCGAATCCATTTCACAATACTTTTGAAGGCATTGAAAGTCTCATCCTTGGTCGCCAGAAATCTCGTCCATGTGTATCGGGAAAAATCATCGACAACAACCAACACATATTCCTTCTTAGCTAAGCTCTTCACCTCCATTGGACCCATCAAGTCCATGTGTAGAAGTTCAAAGGGAGCTGCAGTGCTCATTAGAGTTGGAAGTGCCGGATGAGGAGTCCTTGTCAACTTGCCCTTCTGACAGTCACCACATACTCGCTTCTCGATTTTGGGGAGTTGAGAGATTCCTCGAACAATCTCCCCCTTAACCAGTTTGCTCAGATTGCGAGTGCTAGTGTGGCCAAGTCGTTGGTGCCACAAGTCAACTTCATCAGGAACGGTCACGGAGAAGCAACTATACTCAGTTGTATAGCAATTGTTTTTAGCACGTGGACCTTCCATTATACACTTTCCCTCAACATCAAAAACTCGGCAAGATTCCTTATCGAAGCTAACATTAAAACCTTCATCACAAAGCTGACTGATAGAGATGAGGTTTGCCACAAGTCCCTTGACATGGACAACATTCCTGATAGGAGGTAATCCTTTGATTTGAAGCGTCCCCTTTCCCTTGACAACACCTTTTGCTCCCCCTCCAAACACCACGGGGGAACCAGTCATCGGCTCATATTCTTTCAAGAATTTCTTTGTGCCGGTCATATGTCGGGAGCAGCCACTATCAAAGTACCAAATGCCTTTGTTGCCAGCTTCAGAAGCATTAAGTGCAACATGGCAGAAAATCAGTTCCCTTGGTTGCCAACTACTGGTTGTAGAGTTAAGTTCAACTTTACTCTTTTGGAACTTAGGCACCCATTTCTTCTTTTCATTCATTTGGACATGTCTCTCAGTCAACGCTTTCAGAGTTGTCCTAGCTTTCGAATTTGGAGAAATGGGTTTCTTGATTTTCTTAGCCACTTCGGACTTTTTCTTCAGGGTCATCAACTCTCTGTTCGCGTCATCCTTCATCTTATAACAAAATGGTCGAATGTGTCCAGGTTGGTCACAGTAGTGACATACATACTTTCTCCTTTGACGAGTTTCAACCTTCGTGGACATCTTGACCAAAACGGTTTTAGTGCTAGAGGTTTGTCCATTTTTCTTCACGTTCTGAGATTTCTCTAAGTTCTTCAGCAACGTCTTCTCATAAGGTAGGATACCACGAGGATGTTTGACAATATTCTTCGGAAATTGATATGTCTCAGATTTTGAAGTCGAGATCGACTTTTGAGTTTTTGGTTCTGGAGACTTAGCAATCTTCTTCCCTTCAGCAATCTCCTTCCGTTTAGAGGATTCAACGTCATCCTTACTTTTATCCTCAGGCTGACCATCCGATGCCTTAACAAAACTCACCTCCTTCTTCTTTTCAGGTGTCGAGTATATAGACTCAAAAACTTTTTGGAATCCAAGACCGTAACGGTTAGGATTCATGTATGAAGCAGCATTGTCAAACACGGAAGAATTCGTGTTCATCTTCCTCAACAGCTCGTCAGTCATATGAAGTTTTTCTTTCAAAGCATATCGTTCCTTGTCAGTCATGGCAAGGTCAGTTTGAGTTTTCATCAGTGATGACTTCAATTCATCATTCTCAGCATCCGAGTTCTTAAATAGAGTCTGCAGTTTCTTCACTTCAGTTGACTCCTTTTTCAGTGACGTCTTCAGTTTAGAGATTTCAGAACTCATTTTGTCACACAACTCTCTCAGTTCGACAACTTCCTTGAAATACTTATGTTTTTCTTCGAAAAGGTCATCAAATTTTACTTTGAGAATTTTCAAGGATTTGTTCAACTTCTTCTTCTCATCCTCAGTCTTCTCAACTGACTTTCTCAACACTACCACTTCATCACACATCTTGAGTTGTTCATTCGAGAGTTCATTAAAGGATTCAGTCAAGCACTTCAGAGACACTTCAAGAGTGCTATTTTCAGTGATAGCTGTGTCACACAATTTTTCGATTTTAGAATGACTCTCTTTCAGATCAGCTAGTTCAGTAGACTTGGTCACACTTTGATGGACATCAGATGCCATCTCTTCCCTTTCGGCTTCAGACTCAGATTCATCATCTGAGAAAATGTTATCATCACAAAAATTTCGGTTTGTCGATGCCACACAGAAAATGTTGTCTGCAGTTGCAGTGTCTTTCAGAAATGCATCAAAAACAAAGTTTTCGACCTCCACATTTTCGAGATCAAAAGATTCACCAAAAGTGACAACTAGAGCGTTGTCTTCATCATCGTCAGAATTGTTGTCCTCAGACTCGTCGTTCTCAGAAATGACATCCTCATCGTCAATCACAACATAGCTAACTGGTAGCTTCTTCTTACGATGTAAATTAGGACATTCATTTTTAACGTGTCCATATCCCTTACACTCATAGCATTGCATCTTGGAGACATCCTTGCCAGTAGAGGAATATGGTGAGAGCTTCGTCCCTTTAAACTTTTTGTCCGACGACGATCCCTGATTTCGGTTGTCAGGAGTATTAGAGTATGAGTTAGAACTTTTCTGAAATTTTCGAAAATTTCGCGCACGGTTCTTTCTCTTAAACTCTTGTTTCACAAGATAAGTGACTATCTCAGTCAGTGCAGCCAGTTTGTCCGGATTATTTGAGTTCATCAGTTTTTCAATTTCTTCAGCTTCCTCATCATCGGATTCACACAGATCAGCAGAAAAACTACTTTCAGTTTTCTCATTTTTCGAATAAGTCTTTCGAGAGTTAGAGCTTCTTGAACTTTTTCCTTTCTCTGAAATTTTGAGAGCAGTCATCGGTTCGTAGACAAGAGACATGTCTGGGTTGCTTCGAACTTTGAGAGTCAGGTCATAGTTTCTCAAATCAGCCATCAAGTCGGCATAGTCCCAGTTTTGGTTCTCGTCATTGCGTGCTTCGATAGTCAGCACCTTGCTTTCGAACCTAGTGCTAACACTGGAGAGAACTTTCTCATATACCATGGGAGCAGGAAAAATTTCACCAAGTTCAAAAGCTTCATTCACATATCTCATGATCTTGTCCAAGTAGTCATTAATATCTTCATCTTCCCTCATCCGGAGTTGATGGAATTGAGCAGTGATAGTTCGGATTTTGGATCGCTTAACAGCATGACTTCCCTCACAAGTTCTTTGTAAAGTTTCCCATGCATCTCTGGCAGATGTGCAATTTTTGACCAGCTGATACATACTGAGGTCCAGCCATTCACAGATAATGAGTAAGGCTTTGCTATTGGCCGTGGACAAGTCATGTTCCTCTCTCGTCCAACTACGTTCCGGTTTCGGAATTCTCACGCCATCGGCGTCTTCCGTATATGAGCGTTCCCATCCTTCTAACACTGCCATCCAAGATCTGGAATCAAAACCCTTAATCCTAGCAGAAACTTTTGCCTTCCAGTTTGAGTAGTTCTGATGAGTTAGCATAATCGGTTTCTGGACAAACATGGACGACTCCATTGTAGCGGAATTATGAAGTCAAGTAACGGATCACGTCTTATACGTATGACGTCCCGCTCTGATACCAATTGAAATAACGTCTTCGACGTATGATGCCAACTTTTCGCGAAGTTGGACTTAAACGCACGATCAGCAGTTTCAGTCAAGGTAACACTCACACAAGTTCGTGGAATGAAAGACGGAAGACAAAGTTATGTAATATGTTTCATTCCATTGAAAAACGAAACTAAACTATTACACTGAGTATGGTAGGCAAAACGATTACAAGAAGTTTCCCGAGTGTCGCAACAACTCCCACTAACTTGCAATCTAGCACACGAGTACCTAGAGCTAAATCTCCTAACTCTAATCTTGGCACAAGGCGCAAAAGCTACTACACAAACTCGAAGCCGAAGCTGTCGGTCACGATTCTAAAAATCAGATTTCGTTCTCTCAAAATCGTCAAAGGTGAAATCGAAATCCATGGGTTTATATAGGCAGCCCGCACATGTGAGGTGATGACGTGGCACAATCTCATTCGTCACATGCTTGGCTGATGTCACTTTTCCATGGATGACATCACACTTGTAGAACTTGGATTCTTGAATCTTGGAATCTTGAATCTTCGATTCTTGAATCTTCGAATCTTGAATCTTCAATTTCAAAGACAGAACTTCAATTCAATCTTGACTCCGTCGATCTCAATTCTTCATCTTCAAACTCTCGTGAAAAAACTCTAAGTGTTGAAGCCTCGGAATTTCATCGTCTTCATGGTCGTCGATATCATTGAAGTAGAAAAACACGGAACCATTCTTCATTCCTTGATATGAGTACTTGGTGAAAGAAATCACGTTGAAAGTACTTAGTAAAAATCGTCGTTGAAGAATGTCATAGTCGCTGGCACCGTGCCTTGAGGACAAGCGTCACTGAAACCGTGCCAGTGCCAAAACCGGCGACACCAGTCGCCGATTCCGTGTCAATGCCACATGCCAAAACCGGCGACAGGAGTCGCCGATTCCATGTCAATGCCAATGCCGCAAACGGCGACTCCAGTCGCCGTTCCAGTGTCATGTCAAAATCGGCGACGCTGGTCGCCGTTCCAAGAGTGCCAAAAGCGGCGACGCTGGTCGCCGTTCCTATGTCATGCACAAAACCGGAGACTGCTGTCTCCGTTCCATGGATGCCAAAAGCGGCGACGCCTGTCGCCGTTCCACTGCCATTCCATGTGTGCACAAAATCGGCGACTCCTGTCGCCGTTCCTGTCATGCCAAAATCGGCGACTCCCGTCGCCATTCCATGGTCATGCCATCGTTCCAAAACCGAAGACTCTAGTCTCCTTTTCCATGCACCTGCAAACCTGAAAATCAACAAAAACACAAGTACAAAAACGTTGTCGCCAAAATCAACATTTACAATCTCCCCCTTTTTGGCACAACTCATGAACACGAAGTTAAGTAAAAAGAGATATACGTATCTCCCCCTCAATCGAATATCAACACAAAATAAGCTAAGTAAAAGATGGAAAAACATCAATCATTCAATCAATGAAAACCATAAAAAGACTTAGCCAAAATTCAAACCAAACATCAAAAATACTTAGATAAAAATTCAATCCAAAACATTATCCAGAGATAGAAAAATTATGAAAAACATATGCATGGACGAATTCAGAGTTTGATGCATGCAGACACAAAGAACAATTCAATTCTTCTCTTATATTGTCTCTCTTTATACTCTATTATTCTCTCTCAATTTCTATTGAGTTTATAACACGTTATCAGCACGAAAGCTCAACCGCGTTCTTCATCGAAGTTCTACTCATCCAAGATCCGAACTCCAAGCCAAGAATTTATATTTTTGTTTATATTCATTAATAATTATAAATATATCTACTTCTTCTCCTCTTCTTCACAAAAATATATGTTCCTGAAGAACATTACAATATGATATTCCTGAAGTAATATCATATGTTCCCGAAGAACATTATAATCTGATATTCTTGAAGTAATATCAAATTAATTATGCCTAGTAAATTAATTAAAATCTTAATGTTCTTGAAGAACATTGTGATATGATATTCCTGAAGAAAAAATATCAAAAGGAAACGTTCCTAAATAACATGATATAATATTCCCGAAAAAATATCAAAACTAAATGTTCGTGAAGAACATGATATGATATTCCTGAAAAAATATCAAATTAAATGTTCCTGAAGAACATCGTGCGAGTTTTTCGTGACCAAGTCATTTATGTGCGAACTCGACCCATGAATCAATTAAGGGACTTCCTGAATTCCAAAGTGGGTGAAACTTTAGGAAAAGTTAATTCAAACCTTGTTGAATAGCCCGGTGGTTATTTGCTTGAGTATTGGGATAGCCACATGAGTTTGAATCCTCATGAAAATTTGATATTTCTGAAATATTATCAAATCAATTATTTTTAATATATCAATTAAATTAAATTGAATGTTCCTGAAGAACATATACTCCCTTAAAATATTATATTGATTGTTCTGGAAGAAAATCATGATTTGATATTATTCTATAAATATCAAATTAAATTGCTCCCGTAGTAGCAATAAGTTTGGAAATATCAAATTAAATTGCTCCCCGTAGTAGCAATAAATTTTAAATGTTCATGATATTATATTCATGATTAAATATTAAAATTAAATTTTAAATATTTTTGGAGAACATCAAGATATGATATTCCAAATATCAAATCAAATTGTCTCTGATTTAGCAATTAAACACTAAATATTTTAAATCGATATTGATATTTATAAAAAATAATGCAAAATATAATATTTTTATTAATTGCTCCTGAGGAAGCAAAATTCAAAACATTGAATGTTTTTTTAATAAAATTACATCTAATGATACTCATAGTGAAACGCCAAATTCGATTGTTCTCGTTGAAACAATGATTATATATGAATTATCCCTGAAGGATATCTTATGAAAATCGAGAACAAATGTATCTTATTGTGTGAGTAGAATATCGAAAAAGTCGATTGTTTTCTTAATGTTTGACGTGTTAGTCCTGAAAAATACACAATTGATTTATTAAATTTGATAAATATTCTTGAAGAATATTTGATTTGATTATTCGTAAATAAAGTTTGAATGACACAAGTAATTTGTACCTAGTATTTTGATCCCGAATGATCATTGGTAAAAATATTGTATCCCCGAAGGATCGGTAAAGATATTGTTATGTGACATATTAAAAGTGGGCTCCGGAAGAGCTTTACTAATTATCCCCACGAGTACTACAAATGTACTTAAAATGAAAATGATGCATATCATAATTATTATTAAGTGCGTGGAAATGAATCAAATATTTCTCATCTGCGAATTAATATGCAACATATATTCATATAACCACTAAAGTGTATTTTTATGAACGGGCATAATATCTCGAGCCCACGATCCAGAAGATCGGTTTATAGCAATTACGCTGATTTGCATATTTAGGGAAGATCATTTTCGGCATTAGGGGGAGATAAAAATATAAAAGATATAAATGCCGATAAATTTTATTGAATGAAAAGGATCTTCAGTTCTAGATCCACGCACCAATCAATTGAACCCGAAGTTCATGATAAATAAGTGACTTGCAATATTCAACAAGTAATCTGCCAAATTAATGAAAGTGTGACGAAATCACATATATTTGTGATAAATGAACTATAAGAGTTCAAATACCAAAGAGATCAACTCAAATGTTGATTCTAATATACGCCAGAAGCGTAGTAGATCGATCTTATGATATAAAATAAATCCGCGGAAAAACAAAGAAATTAAGTCACCCTCAAAATCTAGAGAGTTAGATGGAAATCCCATTGAAAAAACATGTGCACATGATAATAAAAAATCGTGGGATTGCAGAACAATCAAATTAAATATTTGGGAAATGATGAAAGATTTGGTTGATAGAATGAATTGTCATCAACATGGAAAAAGTCGTCAACGACATATTTGCCTCTAGAGTTGCTCTAGAAAATTTGGATCCAAAACTTAAATCATTGATAGTGTGTCAGCAGCACTCGAAAAATAAGAAACGAGAAATTGAGGCTGAGCATGACTCGCTAAATAAAGAGATATTTTAACTCTATAGTACACAACTCAAAATATTATCACAGAAGGATATACGTGGGTGTTCATACGAAAAAAGAATAATGATGTGGTGAGATATAAAAGCAAGATTAGTTGCTCAAGAGTTTTTCGCAGAAACTCAATGTTAATCAAATATTTTAAAGGATGACATTAAGTTTCGCTACCTAATAATTATGGCAGCAACAAAAATAAATATATGCATCGAATGATGCATACATGAAAATCCTGGATGGATTTTAAGATTCCTGAAATGAAAGGAAATGAAAATCAGAACATGTACAATATCATATTACATATCTCGACACAAATGATATTGAAGACAGGGTCCCGAGAAGACCAGTGATTGCACTCTTTTTCCCTCTACTAAGTTTTTCCCACAGGGTTTTCTTAGTTAAAGGTTTTTATGAGACAATTACCACAATATAAATGTGAATGTCATGTACTCTTTTCCTCGAGTATTTTTTCCTACAGGGCTTTATAACGAGGTTTTTAACGAGGCATGTACATCACTCGATAATAATTAATGAGGACATCAGAATGTTCTATATGAGTTTATTTGCGAGATAAATTGAGATATTGAACCTGAAGTTCAAATGATTGTGAATTGAAGTTCGCTTCATTTGTCAAGAAATTTATATTTAACAGTAGACGCATTTAATATACTCCAAAAGAGTTACCGGCCGATTATAGGAATTGCGAATGCTCTAGTTAATATAGATTTCTGGTAAAGGCATGTCCCAGAAGGACGAAAAATATACAATAATATAAATGAATGTGAAACTCGACAATTCGAAGGTTGTGTCCTGAAGACGAAAATGTATATTTGAATAACTAAGTTTTACCTATATGGTTTTATTAGTTACAGGTTTTTATGAGACTGATTGATCACCAATAACTACTTTCAAGAAGTCAAAGATTTTCGGTGATTACAATCAGGGGGAGAAAGCTGTACTCTTTTTCCTTCGTCGAGGTTTTATCCCACTGGATTTTCCTGATAAGGTTTTAACGAGGCAGCAATCCTGTAAATAGTCATTCAAGGGGGAGTGTTGTGAATATTATTATATAGTGAATGACTAGTTTACCATTTCTTGGTGAACAAGACAGAAACCCTACTTTGTATCCTATATAAAAGGGTATGAATGAAAGAACAATTCAATTCTTCTCTTATATTATCTCTCTTTATACTCTATTATTCTCTCTCAATTTCTATTGAGTTTATAACAAAAACAAAATACTTAAATTAAATTGTAATGATAAAAAAAAACTGTGATATATCATTGAATAAATTTGCTAACAAATATTTTTTAATAAAAATTAAATAAATATCTATAAAAATTACATAAAATTTTAAAATTAAATAATGAATTTAAAAAATCATACAATATTTTGAGGGTAATGCAAAATATATATTCAAATATAAAAAATGTTCTGATTTACATGTTTTTGTGCTATTTTTTTAATACTATTTTGTGTCGTCTTGTGTCATTTGGTGTAGTGTTGCGTGTCATTCTCATTATTCTTGGTATGTTTGATGTTTTGTTGATTGTGCAAGCATCCAGGCGAAAAAGTGGTCGAAAGAGGATTTTTTCGGGCGAAATTTCACTGCTGTCGGCCAACAGTCAAATTGCACTACGAGCCCGTCGGCCGACATTTGATTTTCGGCCGACACCGAAGACCTGTCGGGCGACAACATGGAGTTTAGAGCGTCAAATTGGACTTGAGCATAGAATTGAGTCTTCGCTCGAAGGAAAATCCCGCGAACGAAGACGAAGTGTCGGCCGACATAGATTTTCCGTCGGCCGACAATGGACCCGTCGGCCGACAACTGATGGACGGCGGCCGACAGCGAGCGCTGAAAGTCAGAATCGCGACCAGCTCGTTTAAAAATAGGTTTTCGAGCATATTTTGAGGACACTTCATATACGTGAGTTCTTGGGTGATTAGAGAGGACTTGAGACTTTTTTTCCTTAGGTTTCGGACATTGTTTTTCTAGCTTTCGATTTGTGGATCCAACGGAGATTAGCACCGATTTTTACTTTGATCTTGAACAAGTAATTAGTAAGTTATTTGTTTTCCATCTTTGTTTCTTTTTCGATTGTTTTATTGCTTTCTATTTTTGGTTAGTAATTTCTTGTTCTTATTCCGAATTCTTACAACATAGTTATTAATTTCAACATGATCATGAGTAGCTAAGCAACAAACTAGGATTAGGGGGAATTGAACATGAACTAGGGCTTGATATTTACACACGCACATAAGGTGTTCGATTAAATGCTTAACTTGATTTCAAATAATTGTATGAGGCTTAGGAGCAAGTACATGACCTAGGTTAATCGAATACACTAAAATCTACATGAGACGGACGTTTTAGGAAATTTGTATTTCGTAAATTGACGACCCGACATTCATGTTTGATGAACCCGAAATCCTAGTCCTTTCTCTATATTTATCACATCTCGTCATTGTTCTTTTGCTTGATTTTGGTTTTTATTTATTTCGTATTTTTAGTTAATTTAGTTTAAAAACAAAAACCACCCAACTTCGCATTATGCTATACTCCTTTCTCATTTCTATTGTAACTACTTGAACATTAATACGAGTCCTAATAGTAGTGTTCCTCGAGAGATCGACTCGGGCGAATTGCTTCGACAATAAGTTTGAAATATTTTTATTTGGTTTTCGCCGTACTAAAAACGACTTAATCAATGTCAACAAAAATTACAATTTTAAATATTATATGATAAATATTTGAAGTTTCAATCAATTTAAACATTATTATTATTGTTGATGTCCGACCAGTTATAAATAAGAATAAACTCTTCATTGTCATAATTCATATATTTTTATTTATCAAAATCAATAACATGTTTATGATACTTAAAATCTATACATATATAATTTCAGGATCCACTAATGCCACGTGGACCAATAGAAAAACAATAATAATGTTGTGTTCACACTATAAATTATAAATAAAAATAATATAAATTATAAATAGTAATATTATTAAACATAATTAAATTATTATATATAAATTTTAAATAATAATTTGAAATTATATATTTTTAGTAATAATAATTAATCATCATCTTAAATATATAAATTTTTATTTCTTTTCTCAAAATTCTTTTTTATTAATTGAAATTAATATTAATTTAATTTCAATTAATAGATCCTTTTTTATTTTTCTGAACATAATCGATTCATGTATATGTTCTTCTATTCATTCATTTTTTTTCCTCGATTTTTTTAATTTTATTTATTAATTATAATTTTTTCGGAGATTTCAGAATCAAATTGTCGAGTTATTAATTATATTCGACTAGATTTTTTTTTTAATTTTTAGTTTATGTTTAATTCAGTTATGTTAAATTTGTTTTGCATGTTAACATACACTATATTAATATAATTGCATTTCACCCATCTCATCTCCTTCATGTTCACCAAATAATTCATTTTTTTAATATTTTTATTTATTTTTCAGCTTTATAATTTTTATTTTCCATTTATTTGGATTTTCCCCCAGCGGTTTTAGGTATTTATTGGATGCGTTTGACACTAGAGAAATGCAGAGACGAGAAACTACTCTTCCACCAGATCAGAGGCTCCCCGATCGGGTAGAATGAGACGATAAACTCCTCTCCCACCAGATCAGAGGCTCCTCGATCGGGTAGGATGTAAATCGAGGGATGCGCCCGAGTAGCAGACACATGTGGGAGAGAGATCGGGTAGGATGAGACGAGAAACTCCTCTTCCACCAGATCAGAGGCTCCTCGATCGGGTAGGATGTAAATCGAGGGATGCACCCGAGTAGCATACACATGTGGGAGAGCCAATAGGTCTCATCCAATGACTAACTTCATAATATTTCAATGAAAATTTGTCATATACGAGATTGAATGCAGAGCGAGAAACTCCTCTTCCACCAGATCAGAGGCTCCTCGATCGGGTAGGAAGAGACGAGAAACTCCTCTTCCACCAGATCAGAGGCTACTCGATCGGGTAGGATGTAAATCGAGGGATGCGCCCGAGTAGTAGACACATGTGAGAGATAACCAATAGGTCTCATCCAATGACTAACTTCATAATATTTAAATGAAAATTTGTCATATACGAGATTCGAACTCTGCGTGGAAATTACACCAACATCATCACAGACTTTTCCACTCAGCTATGCCCCAAGAAGCTTACATACTATAAATTATATCAAACATGCGTAGTCTTTGAAAATAATAAAATTTTCATAATTGAGATAACGGTTAATAATGAGATTAATACGAATTTACAAATTTAAGTGAGTTCGATTATTAAATAAAATAATTTGTTAGTCCATAAATAATTGAAGATTAAATAAAATATTAGATTATTTCAAACAAATAAATCACGTGCATCGCACGGGCATTGGTACTAGTATTTATTAAAATCAATAACATATATTATATATGGTCTAAGTTTATAGTGCTTAGATCAATTAGTATTTTATTCAATGTATATTTTAAACACAATTTTTACACGTATAGTTAAAACTATTAAATTAGTAATGTGAATTTAAAAATAGATAATATACAAGGTATGTTATTTTTATATTTATATTATTTTTTATAAGAAGAAATTAATTTTATTTTGTAAAATTCTATATAATGAGTAATATTTTTTCTCTCCAACAGCATTATGGAGTTTTTAGTGTATTAAACTAAAATTTGCATAAATAAATACTAAGACTACTGTTTTCAAGCAAAATTATTAAAGTCGAATTGCCAATATCCAAAATCAAGTCCTAAGCCGAGGACGAGGCGAGCCAGCTGAATGGTGCGCGTTATCGTTAATGGTGCATGATTTTACACATTATTAAATGAAATTGTGTAAATTGTACTTTAGTCTATCTACAATACTTAACACAATTGGAGATTTGAAAAGTATTTTTGTATTGAACTTGCTGCGAGCACAATTACTTACAAAACATTTACAAAATTCTAGCGAATATTGTAAAAATATCACACGACCCAAAACTAAGACTACGAAGAACTATTCTAGCAAAGCTTCCTATGAAGTCTAAACAGAGGGTATATTCATAGCTTTCTAGCGAAGACTCTCGACCTTACAATATTTCTCTCTAGAAAATTTCATAATTCAAGTGAGGAAGAATGAAATAATCTAGCGACTATTTATAGACTTCATAGATTAGGGTTTCCAAAAATTGCGCTTAATGGGCCGAACTCAAAGCATCTTCATGGAATATTCGAGATTCCAATTTTCGTACGCAGCTCTACGCGTTCTAACACCAACGTGCTTTCGCGCTTCAAGCTCTTTGCATGCAAAGTAGGTTTACTTGTAGTTTCTCTTTGAGCTTGAATCCTTTTAGCAAAGTCTTCGGGCTCCACTCGTAGTTGGCTTCATCCCTTAGCAGGTCTTCCCCCAGCTCTACGTCTACCCGTGCTTTCTCCGCGTCCGGTAAGGTGATAGCGATGGTTCAAAGTCTTCTCGTGATACTTCGAACTCTCAGTTGTAGTGTTGGCTTGGTGATGCAGATATAAAAGGCAAAGATTGTGTCTTCCTCTCCAAGTTATGATTATTTTATTTATTTTAATTTATTTTATTAGGGTTTTAGTAATTATTTATATGTTGCTTTTCTCATTCAATAGACTATTTGTTTTGATATGAAATAAAAAAGTTCCTATTTTGAGGTTTTATCAGGTTTCAGTATTCTTCGGAATCAACGAAAATTTGATATTTTAATTAATTCTCGAAATTCATAGAATCAACGAGTCTTAATCGTGTGTTATTAGCTTCCGCTTGCATCACTTGGCACACCCTCCAAGTCAACCTAACTCCATGCTGGTTGTTGGGATGTGGAGTCAAATTTGAAGAATAATTAATTAGGAAATTAATTATTGGAGAAGATTCTAGATGTGATCTTGTGTTCTTTTATGATTTGTGTTAGTGTGTAGTTCGCTCTCGTTCACATAGAGTCTTCGGACTCTTGTGAACTAGCTTGAACTTTACACCATGGTTTTTGAATGAACTTCATTCTTATGTGATTTTGTTATTTGTGTAGGTTAAGTATTTCTAAGTATGCTAGTACTTGGAAGTCCGAGCCTCAAGCAAATGCAAAATACACTATGGGACTTGGAAGCCTGGCTGTCTCTAGTCCCTGGAGTTCGAAGACCACAGGAGTTCGAACTCCTTGACACTGTCCACCGAAGGAGTGCTGTAGATGTTAGCTCTGGAGTTCATCTTGTTAGGGCAATGAAGCCAGAAGCGCGAAGAGTGAGAAGGCCTTGCTAAAGGACTTCGAACTCACAGTTGGAAATTTAAAGAGATATTATGCACTCCAAGTTCGAAGGTTCGAATGCTCGCGAGAGACAAAGAAACGAGAACAATGTCGGTGTTGGAATATTCGAGATTCCATAAAAGATGCTTTGGGCTCGACCCATTAAGCGCAATTTCCGGAAGCCCATTGAGTTTCACTCACGAGGTCTATAAATAGTCGCTAGATTGTTTTTAGACTTGAACACTTTTTGAATTGGAATTTCTAGAGAGAGAAATATTGTAATCGAGGGACTTCGCTAGAAAGCCCGGTAGTTCACTCTGCTGTAGTATACTTAGAACGAGTTCGCTAGAAGGAGTTCGAAGTGTTGTTGTTTAGTATGAAAGTTCATAGGCCGCTAGGACTTTGAACTACTAGACTTGTTTTTGGTCGTGTGACCTTTCTATAAGTTCGTAAGGACTTGTAGATGTTTGATTGAAGTGTTCAAATAAATTTGAATATACTGATATCATTCAAGAACCTCTATATTGTGTTGACATAGTATCAAAGTACATAGACTCAACGCTTATTATACTACGAGTCTACCTAGTACTGCAGTTCTCAACACTGTAGTGCTTATAACACAATTTCAATTTGGACTCCTACCTATGATTAGAGTATTATATGTTTCTACCCTTATAAATAGAGATCTTTCAAACATGTATTTTATTATCCACATCACCGTGAGTCAATAGAATCTCTGAGAGTAGTCGAGACCGTGAGGTTACAAATAGAGTGATTATTGTGTGGGTTTCTAGATGAGCTAGAAACGAGTTCACGATAATGCTTTGTAAACTCCCCGAAGTCGATTATTGATATTCTAGTGAGATCTGCAGCGACGTAGTCCATCATTAATGGGTGAACCACTATAATTCTCGTGTTTTTATTGCTTTGTTTATTTCTCGTTCGTTTTCGTATTGTTTTTTTGTCGACGTAGTGGCGAAAATCCCAACACTGGTCCAAGTGCATTTTCACAGTATGCATAGCTAACTCTACCAAGTCCTAGCAGACTTAGAGAAATTAACCTACATAGCATACAAAATCACTTAACATTACATGAAGTTACTACAAAACATAGTGTATAGTTCAACCGAGTAAACTTACTTTACGTTGAACTAGGAGGAACTACACACTAACATCGTTAAAGACACTAATTACCCCAATAATTTATTAAATGTAACGTAATCATCTCATTAAATTTTGTAAAATGTAATAAGAGTACATGTTTCAACGTAAAAAACATATACAATACTATATATAGAAGGTTTGCTTCAACAAAATACTCCCTCCAATTCTTTTTAATTGTCGTTCTGTGTTTTTTATTTTTTTCATTTTAATTGACGTTTTACATTTTTTGTACTTTTTTACCCTTATTTAATGAGGTTTATTAATTGTGAAAAAAAAAAAATATTCTGAATGTTTTTTAGGGAGAGAAGATAAAGATGATTTGTGTTGATTTATTAATTTTATAATATAATTAAATAAGGTCAGATTAGGTATAATATTTTTACATTAATAACTGTGCAAATCACTAAAACAACAATTAAAAAAAATTGAAGGGAGTATCATCAAGCAGGCCCCTCGAGACGTATATAATCGTACATGACTCCGCTGAAGAGTCCCTGGCTCCTCGCCTGCGTCAAGAAAATCGTATTTGTTCCGGCAACAAGTCGACTTCCCGGAACCCCGATGCTGTACAAACGGTACAACCCGTGAATGCCATGCCTTGCTATCGCGTTGTCCTTTCCTATCACACCACTAGTAAAATGCGGCGCTGAATTTCGACTATTAAATCGTACCTTAATTTGGAAAAACAAAAAATAAATTATTAGTATCGAAAAAATAAGTACTTTTACAGAAGGGGTTGAAATAGAGTGTGTCGGGTTAATTTACTTGCAACTCGGCTGCATTAGCCGATGCTAGTGCGATTTGGAGAGTGTATTTTGCGCTATTAGTAACATTTTTGAGATCGAACAGAATCTGCCATGTGGTTGATGAGTAAAGATCGAGTCCTTTGTTTCTGATCATGTAGAACACATACATTGCAATAATGTTAATATTATGAACATTGTACCACATGATCACCTAAATCGATTGTGTACGTACCTTGTAACGTGCTCGAAAAACCAGTCTTTTCTGTAGTCGCTTTTCCCGACCGTGTAAACGAGGTCACCCTTGGGGAAGTAATCCGCGTAACGGGACCACAGCCCGTACTGTCTGAATCTGCAAACGATAAATAATCACTATATTAGAGTCTTGAATCAAAAACAGTATATATTCAAACATACTTTTCGACAGGTCTTGGGTACTGATGAATCTTGATCCAAGGGCTGGGATCAGGGATGAAGAATTCAGCAGCCGTACGATCCGGGATCCCAATCTCCCAAAGAGTGGGGCCCACTCTCGGAGCATTGAAAACCACGTTCCTCACGACAATGTTTGACCCGGGGTCAACGGTAATGTCAGCGTTGTGTTTGTAGTCGCCAATGTATCCGGGCACAGAGGCAAACAAGCTGTATGTTCCTGGTATAACATTCTTGATCAAGAAATAACCGTTGCTGTCGGTTTTCGTCCAAAATTGGTAACCCTGAGACGAACATAAAATGTACAAAATCACCCCTTAAGTCTTAGTAATAACAAACTTTTGTCTTTCTTCTTTCATTCATAAGAAGTGTAATGTCTCAACATATTAGAACTCTGTTTTTGCAAATATCAGAAACATTGGGGTGGTTTTTGTAATACCTTGTTTTCGAGTTTCCTAACCAAACGTCACGTAGATCTTCCATGTAAGCACCAACTTGACCGATTTAGTCAACTAAAAGTGTCTGGTTTCAATTTAGTTCCTTAAATCACAAAAAATATAGTAGATTTAATTTAATTTTATCGAAAAAATTCAAAATTTCACCAAAAAAAGATATTGTGTACCTGGATGATGAGACTTGTTCATTTGTCTTAAAAGACAAGAGTTCAACCAACTGAGTCATTCACTACTATATAATTCATATATTAATTGATTTAGATATATTTAAATATAATTTTTAATTATATTATTCAGAATTCACTTCTCGATTTCAATTTTTCAGAATTAGGGTGTTACTTGTTTTTTTAGGAGTTTTATGAGCAATGTGCGCCTGTTTTATGAACTATTATGTGACAGCATGCACCGAATAAAATTGAACTATCAGTTAGTTTTTCATAATTTTTGTATACTATCTATCTTCGGATAAAATTTAACTATTAAATAATAAAATTTAACTATTAAATTTTATTTTAGTTAGTTTTTTTATAATTTTTTGTATACAATTTGTCTTATTTATTAGACATAGGACAGATAGAGTATACAATATATATATATATATATATATAGAAGGTTTGCTTCAACTAATATTATGAAGCAGGCCCCTCGAGACGTATATAATCGTACATGACTCCGCTGAAGCGTCCGCGACTCCTCGCCTGCGTCAAGAAAATCGTGTTTGTTCCAGCAACAAGTCGACTGCCCGGAATCCTGACGCTGTACAAACGGTACAACCCGTGAATTCCATGCCTTGCTAACGCGTTGTCCTTTCCTATCAGCCCGGTAGTAAAATCCGGCCATGAATTTAGACTGTTAAATCGTACCTTTAATTTGGAAACGAAAAAAAAAATTATTAGTAACGATCGTAAAATCTAACTTAAATAAAATAGAGTGTGTCGTGCGTATATACTTGCAACTCTGCTCCATTAGCCGATGCTAGTGCGATTTGGAGTGTGTATTTTGCGCTATTAGTAACATTTTTGAGGTCGAACAGGATTTGCCATGTCGACGTAGATCCTATGTTTCTGACATTGACGAACACGTGCAATAATAATGTTAATATAAACATTGTAACAAATAATTAATCACCTAAATTGATCGCGTACGTACCTTGTACCGTGCACGAAAAACCAGTCTTTTCTGTAGTCGCTTTTCCCGACCGTGTAAACGAGGTCACCCTTGGGGAAGTAATCCGCGTAACGCGACCAAAGCCCGTATTGTCTGAATCTGTAAACGATAAATAATTAGTACTATTATAAGGTTCTTGATTCTGTTTTCAAAAATTAACAAACATATATACTTTTCGACAGGTCTTGGGTATTGATGAATCTTGATCCAAGGGCTGGGATCAGGGATGAAGAATTCAGCAGCCGTCCGATCTGGGACCCCAATCTCCCAAAGAGTGGGGCCCACTCTTGGAGCATTGAAAACAACGTTACTCACTACAATGTTTGACCTGGGGTCAACGGTGATGTCACCGTCGTGTTTGTAGTCGCCAATGTATCCGGGCACGGATGCAAACAAGCTGTATGTTCCTGGTATAACATTCTTGATCAAGAAATTACCGTTGGTGTCGGTTTGTGTCCAGAATTGATAACCCTGAGACCAACAGAAATAGTTCAAAATCACCCCTTAAGTTTTAGTAATTTCGAAAAAGCCCCAAAACTTTCGAACTTTTGTCTAACAACTTTTTTATTTATTCTTTCATTCATAAGAAGTGTATTGTCTCACAATTAGAACTCTGTTTTTGGAAATATCTCAAACCTTGGGGTGGTTTTTGTAATACCTTGTTTTCGAGTTGCCATGAACCGACGGCTCCGGGCGGGGCCAATCCCACATAAGCCGAAGCTCCAGGCACATCATGCTTATTCTTGAACCTTTAGAAAATGGGGCGGTTTTTGTAATTTTCAAGAATCTAAGGACTTGGTTGAATATCAAAATTCTTACCAGTCATGAACAAGTAGTTGGCCCTTTACAGCTCCCCTTTGGTTAGACTTAACAAACTCTCCCGAGATTGGGAAACTATACGGCCAGCTATCTACTTCCTTCTGCATCTGATCAATTACAAACAAAACGAAACGAAAAACATTAGTATCGGCATCGCCATAGAATTTATATTATTAAAATGCAAATGATCTAAATACCCTTAGTTTGGCATCCTCCCAAAGGACAGAAGGATTGGCCTTAGCTGAAACATCAGTGTTTAGATAAACAAAAACGGGGCCGAAAACCTTCTTCCAGTATTCCCCTTCCTCAAACTTGAGATCTATATCTTCCCCCACGTAATGCCTGCTGATAAACATCTTTTTTCGAATAAAAAAAAACAAAATGTTGTTATTAGTTGACGATATCTAATTTGATATCGGCTGGATTGTATTATGTACTTACAGAGAGTACAATGGGGCCGACATGAGAAGTAAGATCTTGTTTGAAGGGCCCACCGGTTAGATCTTCATTGCTCGGCGTTATCATCCAAAACCCCAACGGAGGATCACTACTCACCCAACCATGGACCTTGCGGTCTTTATTATCGCACGAGTACAAGTATTTATCATCCACCTAATAAAACGGCCAAAGGTAACTAATTAACGTGTTTGAACAATTGTTGACTCAAGAATCGAACCAAGAGTTACCTCGCCTTTGAATTCGGAATCAGCTGGTTTCGTCAAGAGGACAGCTTCTTTATAAGCAAGACCTTTACTGTTACCGTTTTCAATTTCACGATCCTCGGACATTGGCATTACCCGTTGCCTCTCATCCGACATAGCCATGTAGTGGAACCTACAATTTCAATTCAATTATATACCCGACATATATATATATATATATATATAACCGAAGATTATCAATGTTTTTTTCTTTCTTTCTTTCAACTCACTTGTTTTCTTGAAGCTTGAAGACGACTCTTCCTTCTTGGATGTCGAAAGCTGGCCATCCTTTCAATTTCTCAAGCACGGTGTACGAATAAAATCCGGGAGAGTCTCTTAGCATTACGAATCTTTTATCGATGTTTAAAGGAGCATCAGCGCTCCCAACTGTCCAACTTCTGGTGAATGAGATTTCTGTCATGTCTTCGTTCTGTACTATCACTTTATAACTCGTCCCAACGAACCTGCAAAACAAAATGCATTATTGTTAGGCCAATTAAGTTACAAACCTATCGATTCTTAAATTCGAAATTTGAATGTCCTTATACTCACATATCCGAGGCCGGTTCATCTCCTATCTTGTTCCAAACAACATCCCAATACCTGTCGATCCATATATGTTTACGAGTTAATTACGACTCAATTATATATATTCAATGAAAGAAAATACATATATACCCTCTGTTGTTCTCTGTATTTTGGGTTTCGAGCAAATTGTCACCCCCTTGATATGTTATGCTCGTCACCATACCATCGGGCACCGTCAACGTGAGGTTGACGATCCCGTTGCTCATTACGACCTGCGAAAAATATTTTTGTTTATTTTAACATCAATGGTTGTTTTCTGATGAAACGAGGTTAAACGAAAAATGTAATGTTTTTTGGGATAATTATGTAGAACAAGAATCATGCATGTATTTTACATGTTGTTTTTGTTGAATCAACTGCACTCCATAACCATCTTCAATGTTTCTTTCTTCCATCCTGAAATAAGAGAAATCACAAATGATCATTATTAATAGGAGTATTAATTAATCTCAAAGTTGGGTCAATAGGTGTTCATGTTTTCCAACTTAATTATGTGTGGCCAAAGTTATTCTAATTGATGATTAAACATTCTCTCTCACGAGTATGTGGGAAATTCCACTAATCACTTTAAAATCAATTTGTTATAAAGAAAAGATTTAACAAAAAAATCAATCGATTATAAAAATGATTAAAAAAATGTGACTATCTATTTGAGACATAGACAATGATATTTTTTTAATATCAAATAAATATATGAAACTTTTATTCAAAATTTAATTACCCCTCCAAAACATGCGAATTCGAGCGAATAACGAATAAGAGCGAGATCACACCGAGCCACCAGACAATCCTACACCGCGACGTTCTCATTCTTGATCCAATGCTAATTCTGCATATAATGATCAAAACTATGTCACAAACACATGCATATTGTATGATCGATCATCAACGTAAATAAATAATAAAATAATAATAATAATAATAATAATAATAATAATAATACCAGACAAGGGACGGCTTCCGGCAAGTTGACCTAATACTTGACGGATTATATAGAGCTACGGAGAGGACTGCGTATATTGCGAAAATAAGTCATGCTATGTATTAAATGGAAGATAATCTCTTTATATTCATGGTACAATTGCAAGGTGAAAAAACTTGCAGCCAAAGTTTGAACGTGTATATTGTATTCTAAATTAAACTAAGATTTTACTCTGGATTTGCAGATTTAGTGATTATTTTCGCAATGATGGAAAGTCTATTTTAGTTAATATATATGTAGTAAGGATTTTGTGCTTAATTATGAACTAAAATATAATTTCAATTTTGTTAATTTTATTTTATTTAAGTAAGTAATTACTTCTATTATTATTATTATTATTATTATTATTATTAAAAAAGTTTCAGTTTTTTTTAATAAAATTTACTTTGCACTATCCTTATATAGCTATATATACAAAATATATTAATTTGAACCAAATAAAAAAAATTAAAAACAAAGAATGAAAAAAAAAACTTAATTTAAATTGTAATGATAAAAAAAAATTGTGAGATTGAATAATTTAACTAACATATATTTTTTAATAAAAATTAAATAAATCTCTATAAAAATTACATAAAATTTTAAAATTAAATAATGAATTTGTCGAAAAATTCATACAATATTTTGATGTAATACAAAATATATATTCAATTGCAATGACTTGAGTTTGTACTTGATTCTCAATTCAAGTGGTCAAAATAACTCTTGACGTTGTTGTTGTTGTTGTTATTGTTACATATTAATATTTTATTAATATCAAACTTAAAATCATGTATAACAAAAAAAAGTGAATTAGTATTTTTCAGCTGGCTCAAAATCTTGTTCAACCTTCAGCCCAACTTAAAGTGCATTGTGAACCCAAAAATAGTTCAACTCGTCATCAAAATTATTAAATTAGTCTGAACCCATGAGACTCAACTAGAGTCAAAAGTCCAAAGTCGAATTGCAAAGATCCAAAATCAAGTTCTAAGGTGAGGACAAGGCGAGCCGGACGGATGGTGCGCGTGGTTGTTACAACTTTTTACTCATTGCTGAACACATTAATTACTCTAATAATTTATTAATCATATTATTAAATCTTTCAATTTAGAATGTAGGAGTGGAACACTTTGGACCTGTTTTTTTGGACAAATCGGCTAACTGAACTCAAGCGATCTGATCTGAAATGAAATGAACTGAAACGCCCAAACTATGTGATTGAATAAATCCTCCCCGATCTGTTGCGGGTCAAGAGCTCCTTCCCCCTCCCCTTCTTCAAACTCCGATTCGTATTTTTCATAGAGAAATCTTTGATCAAAGATAGAACAAGATCCATTTTGCATCATATCTAAGGGATTCCTCGGTTCGGGCCGAAGAAGGCAAGAAGCAATGTAAGTCGATCATTCTCAAACGGACTGCAATCTTTTTCTGTCCGTGAAGATCTCAGCAGAGCGCCTTCTACTTCTAATAGGCCATGATCTGAACTGAACTAAATTTTTTTTTTAAAATAATAATAATTTTTATAAATTTTTAAATATTTTTTTAAAAATATTAATAATATTATCACAGTAATTAGATCGTATGTTTAAAATTATAGATTGAAATTATTCTTTATTTATTTTATTTTAATTTATTTTGAAATTAACTTAATCGAGCTGAACTGAAGTCATCTGAACTGAACTTAAGCGATATAAACTAAACTGAACTAGACTGAAATTAAGTCCAAAAGAACAATTTATTTTGCCCCGAAATCTCGTCCCGATCTCATCTCGAAAGTTAGCGAGATGGCACAAAATCAATTTTGAAATTGACAATCCAGTTAGGGGTGACTATTTGGGTTCGGGTATTCGGTTTGTACCGAAATACCCGCACCCGTTTGGGTTTTCGGGTACCCGTACCCATTAAATTTGGGTAAAATATCGGGATATGAGATTCATTTTTAAAAATATTGGGTATTAGGGTACCCGATTACCCGTTCGGGTATACCCGAAATACCCGATTAATTATTTAAATTAAAATAATAAATATATTCATATATTAATTAAACTTCTAAAACATTATAGTATATAATAAATAATATTTTTATTGTTTTTAATTATTTTTGCTTTGTTTTTTATTTTAATTTTAAATTTTTATTGATAATTTTGGCTTGTTGGTTATTTGAAAATAAACTATTGAATTTGAATTTTATTATTAATTTTTTGTTAATTAAAATTTTAGGGTAATTTTGGGTACCCGATTACCGTACCCGATTACCCGGTCCGGGTATTGGGTACCCGATTATCTAAAGAGGGTCGGGTTTTAGAATGAATATTTTTGCTTTTTAGGGTACGGGTACCCGAAAAATTCGGATGCGGGTACCCTTCCGTACCGAATAGTCACCCCTAAATCCCGTCTCGGCCCGTTTTATTTTTTTCATAATGGAACGGGACGGGATCGGCACAATCTCGTTCTATCACGTCTTTTTCACATAAATTAATAATATCAAAATATTAATCACACTTTCAATTAAATTTATCACTTAATTAATATATTTTCACAAATCACATAATAAATTATTTTTTTATATAATTTGTTTTGAAAATACTTAAATACTTATTTTTAAAAATTGTAAAAAGTTTTTAAAATTGAATAATTAAACTTTTTTCTCTTAAAAACTTAAAATTTTTTATTTTATTTGTATTTTAATTGTTTTATAATTCAATAAGATTTAATTTTATTTTAATTTTTAATTTTATTGTTAATTTTTATATATATTTTTGAAAATTTTGGGACATCCCGATCCTGTCTCAATCCCAACCCGAACTCAAACGAGATTGAGACATGTGGAGTGAATTTTTTAAACGTCAATCCCATCCGGAAAATAAATTATCGGGATGGGAAGAAATTTCCCTAATCTCGTCACATCTCATCCCATGTTCAGCCTGAGTAGAATGTAATAAGGACTATAAGAGTACTTTTTTCAATTTAATAAAATTTTAATTAATTTAGACTTTATTATATTTTCATTTCGTAGCCTTTTAATTTAATAGTCAGTCGAACATCGTAAAACCAACTTTGATTTAAAGATTTTTCAAATCCTATTTATATAGAGAGAAAAATGTTACTGGTCCCACAAATATAGGCTTTTTTCGTTTTAGTACCATACACATTTGCTTTCTCAATTTAGTCTCAAATATCACGAATTTGATTTCAATTGTCCTTTTGGACGGAAAAATTCAAAATTGATCGGAATCTGACAACGTGAATATCACACTGTTGACTCAGTGCCACGTGTCATCACGTCATTGGTCAACAATTTTTTTTGAAAATAAATAAAAATTAAATACATAAATACGTGCCACGTCATTATTTTCAGAATAAAAAAATAAAAAATACAAAAATACGTAATGAAATACAGTGAATTAAAATAAATGAAAAATACATATAATTAAAACAATATTATCCTGTTTTTTTTAATACAATTTATATCTTCTTCGGCCCAGAAAAACGGATCACAAACTCTGAATCCAATCGGGAGGATCACGAACCACTGCCTTCACGTTGCCGCTGATCCACCTGATTTGTCGAGGGTGGGCGATCTATTGTAAGATGAGAGCGGATAAAAAGTTCATCAGATTAAGAGGCGAAGAGGTGCTTCGAGAAACTCCTGGGGTAGGAGCGACGACTTGTAGCGGTGCTCTTCGGCGGGGCTCCACCTTCGAATTCTTCGGTAGTCGGGAGGGAATCACAGTGCTTCTCGGCGGCGAACGTATTTACGATGGAGCTTTTTAGGGTTCGATTATTTGCGTCAAATCGATGAATATTAACTCGCGCGCTGCACCCATTCCCCCAAAATTGAAGCAAGTAATGTTTTCCCTCATCTTTCAGTGCCGAGTCCAGATTTCTCGACCAAATTCGCTGAATATCAGGTCGGAGGTTTCGGCCCGACCCTCTTTTTTGGTGGCACTTTTTTCCAGCGATCCCAATCATCTATGGACGTGGGTCTCGTCGCGGAGGACGTTGTCTCTGGAATATTCGAGGTTGCGCCGTTGTTTTTCATCTTCTCAGATTTTGGGGGACGGTGCCCAACGGTCGCCGGAGGAGGTGATGGTGCCCGGAGGGGGAGGCATGGGGTGACGTTGTGGCTGAGTAATTTGGAGATGGCTTCTAAGACTTCGAACCGTATGCCGGAGTAGCCATGGAGCAAGGTGTCGATCCGAACGAAAATAACGTCTTCTTCTTCCCCTGCATATAACTTGTCCTTTTCATTTATTTTAATTCTCTGTATTTCATTACGTATTTTTATATTTTTTTATTTTCTTTTATTATGGAAAATACATGTATTTATGTTTTTTTTTTAAAGTCATTGACCAATGATGTGATGACACGTGGCGCTGAGTTAGTGGTTGAGTCAGTGTTGACATCACGTGATATGCACGTGGTCAATTTTCGATCAATTTTGAATTTTTCCGTCCAAATAAACTAAATTGAAAC
This sequence comes from Euphrasia confusa, assembly GCA_954870475.1. Taxonomy (NCBI): domain Eukaryota; kingdom Viridiplantae; phylum Streptophyta; class Magnoliopsida; order Lamiales; family Orobanchaceae; genus Euphrasia; species Euphrasia confusa. The sequence continues at coordinate 27,278,122 of OX940968.1, read as the reverse complement.
CAAATCAGTGATATTTGGAACTAAATTGAGAAAATAGATATGTGTAGTACTAAAAGGAAAAAAGCCTATATGTATAAAAAATACTTTGAATTATTTTATTTAAGTCAAATATGGTCAATTTAGTCATTTCAATAACCAATGAAATCATATTGTAATCCTACGAAAAAAGAGAATTTTTTTGTTGATCTCTCAAAACTGGTCAAGTCCTGATTTGATCTATTAAAAAGTATCAATTTTAATTTAGCGCGCCCTTAAATCACAAAATAGAGTTAATTTAGTCTTAATTTGATCGAAAAATTAGATTTTTCGCCGAAAAAACACACTTGGACTTCTTTCGGACTATTTTTCCTAACCAAACGTCACGTAGATCTTCCATGTAAGCACCAACTTGACCGATTTAGTCAACTAAAAGTGTCTGGTTTCAATTTAGTTCCTTAAATCACAAAAAATATAGTAGATTTAATTTAATTTTATCGAAAAAATTCAAAATTTCACCAAAAAAAGATATTGTGTACCTGGATGATGAGACTTGTTCATTTGTCTTAAAAGACAAGAGTTCAACCAACTGAGTCATTCACTACTATATAATTCATATATTAATTGATTTAGATATATTTAAATATAATTTTTAATTATATTATTCAGAATTCACTTCTCGATTTCAATTTTTCAGAATTAGGGTGTTACTTGTTTTTTTAGGAGTTTTATGAGCAATGTGCGCCTGTTTTATGAACTATTATGTGACAGCATGCACCGAATAAAATTGAACTATCAGTTAGTTTTTCATAATTTTTGTATACTATCTATCTTCGGATAAAATTTAACTATTAAATAATAAAATTTAACTATTAAATTTTATTTTAGTTAGTTTTTTTATAATTTTTTGTATACAATTTGTCTTATTTATTAGACATAGGACAGATAGAGTATACAATATATATATATATATATATATAGAAGGTTTGCTTCAACTAATATTATGAAGCAGGCCCCTCGAGACGTATATAATCGTACATGACTCCGCTGAAGCGTCCGCGACTCCTCGCCTGCGTCAAGAAAATCGTGTTTGTTCCAGCAACAAGTCGACTGCCCGGAATCCTGACGCTGTACAAACGGTACAACCCGTGAATTCCATGCCTTGCTAACGCGTTGTCCTTTCCTATCAGCCCGGTAGTAAAATCCGGCCATGAATTTAGACTGTTAAATCGTACCTTTAATTTGGAAACGAAAAAAAAAATTATTAGTAACGATCGTAAAATCTAACTTAAATAAAATAGAGTGTGTCGTGCGTATATACTTGCAACTCTGCTCCATTAGCCGATGCTAGTGCGATTTGGAGTGTGTATTTTGCGCTATTAGTAACATTTTTGAGGTCGAACAGGATTTGCCATGTCGACGTAGATCCTATGTTTCTGACATTGACGAACACGTGCAATAATAATGTTAATATAAACATTGTAACAAATAATTAATCACCTAAATTGATCGCGTACGTACCTTGTACCGTGCACGAAAAACCAGTCTTTTCTGTAGTCGCTTTTCCCGACCGTGTAAACGAGGTCACCCTTGGGGAAGTAATCCGCGTAACGCGACCAAAGCCCGTATTGTCTGAATCTGTAAACGATAAATAATTAGTACTATTATAAGGTTCTTGATTCTGTTTTCAAAAATTAACAAACATATATACTTTTCGACAGGTCTTGGGTATTGATGAATCTTGATCCAAGGGCTGGGATCAGGGATGAAGAATTCAGCAGCCGTCCGATCTGGGACCCCAATCTCCCAAAGAGTGGGGCCCACTCTTGGAGCATTGAAAACAACGTTACTCACTACAATGTTTGACCTGGGGTCAACGGTGATGTCACCGTCGTGTTTGTAGTCGCCAATGTATCCGGGCACGGATGCAAACAAGCTGTATGTTCCTGGTATAACATTCTTGATCAAGAAATTACCGTTGGTGTCGGTTTGTGTCCAGAATTGATAACCCTGAGACCAACAGAAATAGTTCAAAATCACCCCTTAAGTTTTAGTAATTTCGAAAAAGCCCCAAAACTTTCGAACTTTTGTCTAACAACTTTTTTATTTATTCTTTCATTCATAAGAAGTGTATTGTCTCACAATTAGAACTCTGTTTTTGGAAATATCTCAAACCTTGGGGTGGTTTTTGTAATACCTTGTTTTCGAGTTGCCATGAACCGACGGCTCCGGGCGGGGCCAATCCCACATAAGCCGAAGCTCCAGGCACATCATGCTTATTCTTGAACCTTTAGAAAATGGGGCGGTTTTTGTAATTTTCAAGAATCTAAGGACTTGGTTGAATATCAAAATTCTTACCAGTCATGAACAAGTAGTTGGCCCTTTACAGCTCCCCTTTGGTTAGACTTAACAAACTCTCCCGAGATTGGGAAACTATACGGCCAGCTATCTACTTCCTTCTGCATCTGATCAATTACAAACAAAACGAAACGAAAAACATTAGTATCGGCATCGCCATAGAATTTATATTATTAAAATGCAAATGATCTAAATACCCTTAGTTTGGCATCCTCCCAAAGGACAGAAGGATTGGCCTTAGCTGAAACATCAGTGTTTAGATAAACAAAAACGGGGCCGAAAACCTTCTTCCAGTATTCCCCTTCCTCAAACTTGAGATCTATATCTTCCCCCACGTAATGCCTGCTGATAAACATCTTTTTTCGAATAAAAAAAAACAAAATGTTGTTATTAGTTGACGATATCTAATTTGATATCGGCTGGATTGTATTATGTACTTACAGAGAGTACAGTGGGGCCGACATGAGAAGTAAGATCTTGTTTGAAGGGCCCACCGGTTAGATCTTCATTGCTCGGCGTTATCATCCAAAACCCCAACGGAGGATCACTACTCACCCAACCATGGACCTTCCGGTCTTTGTTATCGCACGAGTACAAGTATTTATCATCCACCTACAAACAACGGTCAAAGGTAAACATTATTAACGTGATTGAACAATATTTGTTGACTCAATTAAGAATCAAACCAAGATTTACCTCGCCTTTGAGCCCGGGATCGGCTGGGTTCGTCAAGAGGATAGCTTCTGGATAGTCAAGCACTTTACCCTTCACACTACCACGATCCTCAGGCATTGGCATAACCCGTTGCCTCTCATCCGACATAGCCATGTAGTGGAACCTACAAAGAGATTCAATTATACACCCGACATATATATACATATAACCGAAGATTATCGATGTTTTTTTCTTCTTTTCAACTCACTTGTTTTCTTGAAGCTTGAACACGACTCTTCCTTCTTGGATGTCGAAAGCTGGCCATCCTTTCAATTTCTCAAGCACGGTGTACGAATAAAATCCGGGAGAGTCTTTTAGCATTACGAATCTGATCAATCGTAGTCATGTATTTTTTAAATCAGCAGTCGGTATATATATACAACGGCTCATGAGTACCTTTTATCGACGTTTAAAGGAGCATCAGTGCTCCCGACTGTCCAACTTCTGGTGAATGAGATTTCTGTCATGTATTCGTTCTGAACTATCACTTTATAACTCGTCCCGGCTAACCTGCATTATGTATCTAGTGTTACAATCTGTTCTTTTGAACTAAAACTGCATTATGTATCTAGTGTTACAATCTGTTCTTTTGAACTGAATTGATTTTCTTATAAAATTAATAATAGTTCTAATAAATTATTAAATATTTCAAAAAAAAAAACTATTAAGGCTCAGTTCTTTTGAACTTAAGTGTTACAACCCTAGACTTAAATTTGAACATATTACAACACTCACATATCCCTGACGGGTTTAGCTCCTTTCTGCTGGGTCCAAACGATATCCCAGTACCTGTGGATCGATATATGTTTACGACTCAAATTCGATTTTTTTAAATACATATAGACACACATATATAAACACATACATACCCTCTATTATTCTCCTTGTTTTGGGCTTCAAGCAAATTGTCACCCCCTTTATATGTTATGCTGGTCACCATACCATAGGGGGCCGTCAACTTGACGTTGACAATCCCGTTACTCATTACGACCTGCATTTCGATGGATGTATCGATGAAGAATATGTTTTTATTTTCGAGTAATTATAAAAATAAGAAGCCATATTTATGTATTAAAATTACATATTGTTTTTGTTGAATCAATTGCACTCCATAAGGAACATCTTCAAAGTTGTCTTCTAGCCTGAAATAATTGAAATCACAAATTAAATGATACTAATACTATGAATTAATGAGGATAATACTATGTATTCTTTGTCATTTGTCAAGTGTCATAGTGTAGTTAGTAGTTAGTGTTGATACATTTATTCATTTCATATTAAGAGTCTTGAGTTAGTTTATTTAAAAGAGCTTATAAGTTATGTCTTATAAGTTGTTTTAAGAGCTTGTAAGTTGTTATGTATTATTTAATAATATTTTCCTTCCAACAAAGATGGGACACTTCTTTTGTAAATGATAAGTTGTTATTTTAATAATTTCTCCTTTCCAAGAAAGATGTGACATTTCTTTTGTAAATTACAAAAAAAATTATTGCAATCTTTACCTACAAATTAAAAAGATTATTGCAATCTTTACCGAGAAAGTAAATAATTTATAAATCGTTTGAATAAAATAGATATATAAATTTATTAGATGTTAATTTATTTGACAATTTAAGATCTTATATAAATAAAATTACCAAAAATAAATTGTTATATATGAAAAAAAAATATTTAAAAATAATTATATTAACTAAATAATAAATTTGGAATTTTTGTATATATATAAAAGGTAATAATTTTAAGAGTATTTTGGTTCTTATTGTTTAAGTTATAAGAGCTTAAGTTGTTTAAAAAAAAAAGTATCTCCCTCTTAATAAGAGGTTAAAGAGCTTATTTTTTTAAGTTTTTTAATTTTTTTTAAAATGTTTTACCAAACAAATTTTAGTAACTTATAAACTCTTATAAACCGTTTTAAGGAACTTATAAGCTCAGTCAAACACGCTCTAAAAGTAATTGGTGGATGGCACTATATCCATCAGTAGAGCCGACAAAACCGAGCCTACTCGTGAGGGGGCTTGTTAAGTATCTTACATCGGTTGGATATAGATCTTAAAGCTCAAATATAAGAACAACCTTAATACCTTAATAAAGCCTCCCAACTTTATTCTCCAAAATTTTGAAATAATTATTATTATATTTTAATTTTGACAAAAAAAGAATTATTTATTGTAAATTTGAATAAAGAAAGAACACGGAGTATATATATATATTGAGGGCCTTTGAAGGCCCCCCTCGTCCCTTTTATTTCTAACAACTCCTAAAATTTTACTACATGCCAAAATTTAGAATACTCTTACCCCTCCAAAACCTGCGAATTCGAACGAATAACGAGCACCAACGAAATCACACCGAGCCACCAGACGATCGTTCTCCGAGACATATCCAATGCTAATTCTGCATATCATGATCAAAACTATATCACAAACATATATGCATGTATATATAATATATATATGATCAATCAACAACTTAAACCGATTAATTCAACGGAAAAAAAATGTACCGGACGGATGGACGGCTTCCGGCGAGTTGACCTGATAATCGAGGGATTTATATAGAGCTATGAAGATGGACTACGTGCATAGATTTTCTTTCAATATTTCTAGCTCTGTCAATGAAATATTACGAAAAATATAAGGCATGTAATGAATTAAATGGAAGAGAATATAATATCTCGTTATATTCATGGTACTACATGACAAGTTGGAAATTACATTAATGGCATTAAGCCAAAGTTTGAACGTGTATATTTTATTCTAAATTTTACTAAGATTTATTTCGGATTAGCAGATTTATGGATATTTTGTGCTCAGTTAGGAACTAAATATTTATTATACGGAGTAGTATGTCTATTCGATAATTCTCATTATTTTTTTCTAGTTTTCTTATTTTACAAATAGGACATTAAAAATCAGTACTAATCATATAAATTATAATACTATTTTAATTATTTGAATTTCAGAGGTGCATTGGTCGTAGATCGAGTTTACATGTAAGTTTATTTTAGATCATGAGTTATTAATTATGGAATTTTAAAAAAATGAGTATTTAATAGTTTAAGATTTTATTTGATTTTCTTTAAAAAAATATATAAATAATAATTTTCCAAAATATGTTGTAACTATGAGAGAAATCTCTTGTAAGTTGTAATTACATACTTAGATTAGATATTTCTACTTTATTATTATCGTTGTTCTCTCAACACTACAAAAAAAATTGTATTTTCCAAAGAGCATATTTGTCGTTAAAATTTTACCGATAAAAAAAAATAATTAAGTCGTTAAATTACCTACGAACTTACAAACACAATTTTAGTCGTAGGTGAAAAAACGACAACCTTGTATTATTACTGTATTGTTAAAAAAAATACCTCTCGCCTCGATGTAAGGAGATCGATAATATATAAATAATATATAGAAAATCTATTTTTTATTAAAATATATTGTAATTTGAATTTGATATTTAGTTTAGAGAATCTGATTTTTTTTTTCTGCTAATATAAAAAAATAAATGTTGTTTTTAATTGCACCATTACATAAAAATCAATTTTTTTTTTTTTTTTTTATAATTGTTCTCGGAATACCTTACAATTACAATTAGCTGCAAATTCATCAACTTATTAATGATGAGAATACATAAGACATGATGAAGATATGTTACTTAATTAGGTTAATTTGTTTCCTAAGGGCATTTAGGTCCTCCTTCTTTCGTCTTCCAATCGTTGTAGCAAGGGCACGTTTCCTTGTTGCCGTCGGTTCCCGGAGGCACACATAGGCACTTGGCGCAACACTTTTGACAGAAGAACATGCACGGCTTCTTGTGCGATGTGGCCGAGCACCGGTAAGTGCAACGAGGGTTGCAATCTATTTCATAATTATAAATACATCATACATTCGAGTAAGTTATTGAGCTTCATATATATTTTATAATTCATTACACATTAATAGTCGATATTCGTGTACCTTGAGGACGAAGGTTGTTGTATCCCTGTCGATAAAACGGGGGAATAGTGTGTTAGAACAACATATCATGTAGTCTACATTTGATTTATCAATGGAACCTTAATTACTTACCTCAGCCACAATAGAGAAAGTCACCAAAATCATTATCAATAAAAGACTAGAGAACGAGTATGAACGTGGAGCCATTGTTTTTTATCAGATGTAAGAAAAGAATGAAATGAAAAGGTTGATTGCAAGAAGATATTTATAGATAAAATTTTCTCCAGAAAAAAATATCGTGATGACTAATAAATTTCCGTATTTGATATCCTTATTAATTACAATTTTCAGCCTTTTGGTAGGTTGGTAAAACGAATTTAAGATTCATATTTTTTTCCTAATTAATTACAATTTTCAGCCTTTTGGTAGGTTGGTAAAACGAATTTAAGATTCATATAAATATAAATTGCCATTAATAGAAATTGGTATTTCTTAAGTCATGGGAAAATATAAATAACAATTTTATTGTTGAGTGTTAGGATGATTTTATTTAAAATAGTAAGAGTTGATAAACTTGTTATATCTTATTTAATAAATAATCTTTTAAACTGTTTGTATAACAATTAAACTTAAAAAAGTTGTTAATTTGTTTGACAATTAAGATTTTATATAAATATAATTATAAAAAAATGTTATGAACGAAAAAATATTGGAAAATGATTGTGTGAAAAGATTAATAAATTTGAAATCAAATTATATATAAATAAAATAATAATTTTAGAAATATTTTGGTGTTTTAAGTTTAAAATTACAACCGCTTCTAAAGGTATCTCCTATTTTACTTTTTTTAAGACAGTTATAATTGTTTGACCTCTTATTTTCACATCGTATAAAGTCTTTAAAAAAAATTAGCAAACAAATTTTAAGAGGGTAAGAATGTAAAAAACTGTTCTAATATTTTACTATTTATATTTTTTCGAGATATCATATTTGGTAAAACATTTATTTTTTTGTTAGAGTAAATGAAAAAAATAGAAGTACATTTATTTTATAATTTTTTTGGAATTATTTGACTATAAATATTAGACATATTAAAATCAATATTGCATGTGACAACAAATATAGAAAATTGAGAATTAATAACGGAAAATATTTTTCAAACTTGTACGGCTATATAGTAATAAACTCTCAACTTTGACTAGTTAAAATTGAAATAAACTTCCTATTTTCCTATTGTCATAAAGTAATAAAAAATTCAACACCCAACTTTAGACTGGCTATATAGTAATAAACTCTCAACTTTGACTAGTTAAAATTGAAATAAACTTCCTATTGTCATAAAGTAATAAAAAATTCAACACCCAACTTTAGACTAGTTATAAATATGAATAAATTTCACATTGTAATAACTCATACATTTTTCAAATCCCGATATAAAAATAAATAATTAATATATAATAAAGATATTTATAAATAATATTTTTATTTATCAAAATCAATAGTATGTTTATAATAAATTAAAAAAATATTTATCAAAATCAATAACATATAGTATATAGTATGGTGAAAATTTATAGTTCCTAGATTAGTTAATATTTTATTCAATTAATATGTTAAACACTATTTGTCAAATTTCTTTTGTCAAAACTTTTAAATTAGTTTGGTGAACTTAAGGATAGATAATATACTGCTATTTTTATTTTTATATTATTTTTTATACCGAAAAAGTTATTTTTATTTCGTAAAACTCTATACAAGAATAAATAATATTTTTTTCCAGTCTCAAAGACTGTATATATAATTATTTTTTTACTATATTATAAATTTTTGGAGTCAATTTTTTTATTTTATTTTTACTAATTTTAACTTTTTGTATATAATATTTATTATGAAAATAATTATTATTTGAAAATTAATCAAAGTAGAGAAATAAAAAATATTCAAAATTTTACATTATAAAACAACAAAACCTTTGTGTTGTGGAATCTTACCTTTAAAAGAACATTAATAACTTAGTGAAAAAATTATTTAGAAAATTAAATGTAAATAGAAAGAAAGTGAAATATTTTTTAAATCATTAAAATTGTGATCTTTAAAAATATATTTTTTTAATTTTATATTTATTTTGTAAATAAATATATAAATATGTATTTAATTTAGTGATATTTTGTACCATATTTATGTTGTTTTATCGTGTTTTTATGTTATTTTTGTCTTTTAATCTCACATTAGTCGGAGTGGAAGGTTGTTTCGTGTTGTGAGTCGAAAAATGAAGAAATAAAGAAAAAGATGTCAGAGGTCGGGCAGCACCCGCTACATGAATTGGATTTTGAAATGCTCAAACGTTAGTCGAACTCACGAGAAACACTGTTATCGATACTTGTATATGTGTTTAGTTGTTAGCATAATGTATATTGAGTTTGGTTTTTGTTTTTAATAAATTAATTTTGAATTAATAAAATAAAAATAAGTAAATAAAATAGCAAGACGAAATGACAAGGTGTAATAAATAAGAGAACAAATTAGGGGTCGAGTTCATCAATTTTCAATGTCGAATTTAAATCGTAGTTTGCAAAAATAAATTTAATACATCCGTTGTCGGTTGGTACTAACGGGGTTCGATAATCTGTGTCACGAAATTGCCTAATAGCTTCAAAAGTGTGTTTAAAATCATCTTAGCATTTTATCGAACACCTTGAGTGCAAACCAAAATTTAACTCCTCTATCGAAAATCAACTCACTCTAACCCTAGTATATATAGGATTTAGCTACTCATAATTGTAATTGATTGGTCCGTTTTTGGTACGTATTTTCGGGTCGATTCGTGATCTTTTCCGTTCTTGTTCGATACTCTTTCCTCCGTTTTAGGTAGCCTTTGGTCATTATTGGTTGGAATAGTGTGATCGATGCATATTTCGTGTTTTGTAAGCGAAACGGGGTGAAAACGGAGAAAATCGACTTTTCGGGTGAAGAGTACACTGACTGTCGGCCGACAGCAGTTTTACAAAGGGTACCTGGAGGCCGACATAGGGCTGGAGGGCGACAACTCGATGGTTGAAGATGCCTGGAGGGCGACATTTGACTGGAGGCCGACGGCCATATACCTGTCGGGCGACATGTAGGCTTCAAGAGCTCGATTTGAGTTTGTTCAGGCGGTTGAACCTTCGTTCGAAGGAAATCCATTTCTGAAGAAGGAAGAGTGGAGGCCGACAGCCGACCCCCTGTCGCCCGACGGTGGCATGGTGGGCGACACACTTGCCCCGTCGGCCGACGCCAAGATTCCAGCACTGCGCGACTTTGGGAGAATTGCGATTCCGGATTCGTTAACCGTTGGATTGATCTGAAATTTTAACAGGATATACCCAACTTCTATATCTACAATATCAACGGTTGGATCGACGATATGATGATCTAGGAAGTTCAAGTTACTCCAAGAACGCATCAGCACTTCCCGTGGGCGAAAATTGAGAAGGAATAAAGTCTTGACTTATGTTTGACTTGTTTTAAGGTATTTTTGGTATTTTTGGTTAGTCTTGTGGATAAACTATAAATAGTTGTGTGTAGCATTTCTAATCCTTCTCCGGTGGCGACTCACCGTCACCGCCGGAGGAGGGCGGTCAGCCTCCAACTGACCCGCCGCGGCCCAGCCGCGGCCTCCCTCGCGATCGACCTCACGGTCGATCGCACACCCCGGCTCCCAGCCGGGGTCCTCCCGTGCGTGCCACTGCCGGCGAGGGTGGCCGGGATCCGCCGTGGCACCAGCCCACGACATCCCGGCGGTCGATCAAGGGTCGACCGTACGCCCCGGCGTCCAGCCGGGGCTTCCCTCGTCGCGTGCGTGCCGCGATCGAACCCTAGGGTTCGATCGCCCCCTCGGCTTCAAGCCGAGGCTTTACTCGATCTTCGCCGGGGATCTCGAATCCCCATCCCCGAAGTTCGTCGTTTACCCGAATCGTGCGTTCATGTATATGCTACAATTTAATACGCATAAAATCATAGAAGAGAGTTTATGATTTTACCTTTGATTCGTTGTGCGGAGAAACGAAATCAAGTTTGAAGACCTTTGAATCTTCCTACGTATTCCTTGCACCTCGTCCGAACGTCGTGTGTGCGACGATCTATCGAACTCCTATGGACTCCTTCAACTCTCTAGAACTATCAAATATTGATATTCTTGTCTTATTATTTATGAAGTCCATGTGGTGCTTTTATAGGCTACGTAGGGGATCTAAAGGAGGTGGAATATTGGGCTTCCAATATTGATGATTAAATTGAGCCCAAGCCCAAGTCTATTAATCCTTATCAATATTAATTAATTTATTTTCCACTATATAAATTAATTGCACTCCCAATATTAAACCATATTATATCAAATAATATTTCTCCGGTAGTATTATTTATTCCGTGTATTTAAGATTTAAATATCCATGAATAAAATTAATTTATTGCTAATTAATTTATTCATCTCTTATATCCGAGAATAGTATCATTCAACCTTAATTATTATGCGAAATAAATCCACCTGCAGAGTTTACATAATAATTCCTTATGAACTCATCTCGGGGATATTATCAACCCTCACGGGATACACTTTCCCGTCAAGTATTCACGGCATGCCATATATAAAATATAGTGACCCAATTTTACCGGTAATTAACCCAATAATTAAATCGGTTAATTCCTTTGGAAAATCAAAGTCACTCATATTAAATATACACACCCGCAATAGTATCGGGGATTAAGAATAAAATACTCTGAGACTTAAATCAATTATCAACGGCAATCCTAATTGATAAATCTCAAGCGATCCGCCCAATACATCAAGTGTACAAGTGTGATAAAATAATTAAGACAAATTATTTTCTCTCTCACACAACGACTATACCGATGGATTGGTCCGTATCCATCTAGGTCGTGAGCAACTGTTTGATTAAATACGAGTAACCGATAGTATGATCTTCTGTGTAGCGTCGCACACCATACTAACTACAACGTATAGAATCCAGAACTATATTTTGCATATATTTAAATAATAATAATTAAATGCAAACAATTATTTATTAATTAAATAGATTAAATGCTATGACCGGGAGTTTACCGATACTTAAATCTAGACATTAAGTACACAACTCCAACATAAAGTATGAGTGAATATGGTAAAATGTATTAATAAATAATAATGTTTACATGAGGAGATTATATACTACTTTACAAAGGCTAATTAAGGTAACAAATAATTGAATACAAATATAATATATGCTAATGACATGCTACACAAATCATGTTTGATTTGTTCCTTGAATGGAGGATGCTAATCTTGATCTCATGATATCCTTTTAATGAATAATATCTTTTTCCCGCTCAAGATGGACGGACGATAGCGAAGGCCAATCTTGGAAGAAAGCAATAAGAATCGTGGCTTAAGGAGCGGCTTAGTAAGAGTGTCCGCTAGCTGATCTGACCCGTTGATGTGTTGAACCCGAATGTGACCGTTGCGAATATGTTCTTTGACAAAGTGGAAAGCAAGTGCAACATGTTTCATTTTGGAGTGAAAAACCGGGTTGGCCGAGTAGGTAGTAGTACTTAGGTTGTCACAATATATCATTGGCGCCATAGTAGTGGTAATGCCAAGTTCGAGCAGGAGGTTTTGAAGCCATATGAGCTCGGCAGATGTGCTCGCGACGGCTCTGAACTCAGCTTCGGTAGAGGAACACGAGATCGCCTTTTGTTTCTTTGCGGACCATGAGATAGGATTACTACCCAAGTAAATGATATAACCAGTGGTAGAGAGGTAGTCGTGAGGGTCACCTCCCCAGTCCGCGTCACAAAACGCGTGGAGGCACAGTTGTGTCGAGGTGCGCAAATGAATGCCGAGGTGTAGTGTACCATTTAAGTAACGAAGAAGTCGTTTTAGAGCGGCCCAATGAGTGGTGGTTGGGTGGGTTAAGAATTGAGCCAATTTGTTGACAGAAAAGGCTATGTCGGGTCGAGTGAGTGAAAGATATTGCAAACTACCAACTATGGAGCGATAGTCTGACTCATTTTCGATTGGACTAGTCGGGTCTTTAACTAGAGGTGGGTGAGCAAGCATATGGGTTGACGCGGGTTTGGAGTTTTCCATTTTGAATTTTGCAAGAAGATCATACAACTACTTGGTTTGATTTAGATGTAACCCGGTTTTGGTTGGGGTGACTTCTATTCCTAAAAAATATGATAGTGGTCCTAAGTCTTTTAAAGAGATTTTTTGTGAAATTTTGGTGATAAAATCGGTGATATGATTTTTATGTGGGCCGGTGACGATTATATCATCAACATAAATTAAGACAAATAAAATGGTGGTGGGGGTTTTGAGAATAAACAACGATTGGTCTGATAAAGAATTTTGAAAACCTGAAGTAAGAAGATAGGTCTTTAACTCGGTGTACCATGCGCGTGGTGCTTGTTTAAGACCATAAATTGCTTTGTTGAGTCTTCAAACATAGGAAGAATTAGTGGAATCGATAAAACCTGCTGGTTGGGTCATAAAAACGGACTCGGTTAGTCGACCCTGCAAGAAAGCATTATTAATATCAATTTGGTGTAAGTGCCACTTATGCGTGACAGCAAAAGTGAGAATCAATCGAATTGTAGTTGGTTTGATGACGGGACTGAACGTTTTCGAATAGTCAATCCCAGGTCGTTGATGAAAGCCTTTAGCGACAAAGCGAGCCTTGTGTTGTTTGAGACTACCATCGGGGTTATATTTGATGCGGTATACCCATTTGCAACCTACAACGTTAGGGGCTTGGTGAGGTGGGACGAGGGTCCATGTCTGATTTTGGGTGAGAGCGTCAAACTCGTCGGTCATAGCTTGTCGCCAGCTAGGTGTTGAGTGTGAAGGTGTATTCACGCCGGAGACGATCACCGGAGATGATCGTAGAAGACGACGAAGAAAACCGTGTGAGCGGTGGAGCGCGGGAGAAGCGCCGTGCGCGCGGAGGAGCACCGTGCGCGCGGTGAAACAAGGCTGAAAAATCAGCCTGTCCAGAAGGTTCCTGGCGAGCGGCTAGCGGGCTGATGGCGACCAGGTGGCGAGCAGTTGGCAGGCGCCACCCCTGGGTCGCGGGCGCCACCCCTGGAAAATCTGCCAGCGGGATTTTTTCTTCTCCTCCAAGTTTCCCTCCCCTATATAAACCCTATGTGCGTGTAAAATAGGGTTAACACCTCCAGAAAGCCTAGAACCGAATTATACCATTACAAAGCCTTGTAATCAAGTTCTATAATTGTTCTAGTGAATTATTGCAGCGGCAAGAGTGGACGTAGCCCTCGTTAACGGGTGAACCACTATAATCTTCGTGTCATTTATTTCCGTATTTTTCGTTCTTGTTTGTTCGTATTGCTTTTCAGGCGGGGACTTCGGACGCGAATTTCCCAACAACTGGTATCAGAGCGCTAGGGTTATAGCGATCGGGGAAAAGCGATGACGGACACCACAACCTCGTTCGGGGTTACGAAATTTGATGGGAATAACTATGGACACTGGAAGATGCAGATCGAGGACTACCTTTATGGGAAGCGGCTCGAAATTCCTTTGAAGGGTAGACCGGAGAAGATCACGGATGACGAGGAATGGGAAAGCCTCGACAGGCAGGTGTTGGGATTGATACGTTTGTCTCTTGCTTCAAACGTGTCATTCAATGTGCGCTCAATTCCCACAACCAAGGGTTTGATGGTTGCCCTATCGAACATGTACGAGCAACCTTCAGCGAACAACAAGGTGTATCTCATGAAGCAGTTGTTCAATCTGAAGATGTCGGACAATGCAAACGCAGCCAACCATATCAACGAGCTAAATTCCATCTTGGACAAGTTGAAGGGAGTCGGGGTGAACTTCGATGACGAAATTTACGCCTTGATCCTACTTGCGTCTCTACCGGATAGTTGGGAGCCCATGAGGGCAGCTGTTAGCAACTCTATGGGGAAGGAGAATCTGCAGTTCTCCGAAGTTAGAGATAAAATCCTTGCCGAGGAAATCCGGAGAAAGGATTTCAAGGGAAAGACTCCTAGTTCGGCCTTGAGTGTAGAGAGTCGGGGGAGAAACTCGGGCAGGAATGCTAACAGGAACAGAGGGAGATCCAAGTCTAGGAATGGAAGAGATAGCTCGAGGTCCGAGGATAATGAGTGTTGGAATTGTGGGAAGACGGGGCACTTCAAAAGGGATTGTCGCTCTCGGGGGAAGAACGACAACAAGAAGAAGGGAACCGCCAACGCAGTGGTGCAGGAGGATGACGACGATGGGGACGTCCTTCTCTGTTCGGTCGACTCACCGATCGATTCCTGGGTGTTGGACTCAGGGGCTTCTTTCCATACTACTGCACAGCGAGAGGTAATGTTGAATTATGTCTCGGGTGACTATGGAAAGGTTTTTCTTGCAGATGACGAGCCACTCGATATAGCCGGGATGGGAGATATCAACCTGAAGCTGTCTAATGGGCAAACCTGGAAGATTACCAAGGTCAGACATGTGCCGGGGTTGATGAGGAACCTAATTTCGGTGGGCCAGCTTGATAATGATGGCTACCGGACGTCATTTGGAGATGGGTCATGGAAGGTTTCGAGGAACGCCATGACCATTGCTCGAGGTCATAAGACGGGCACACTTTACTTGACTACGAGCATGAGGGACTCGGTTGGTGTTGTTGATGGCACCCAGAAGACCGAGTTGTGGCATTGCAGGCTGGGGCACATGAGTGAGAAGGGAATGAAGATCATGGCAAAGAACGGGCTGCTGCCCGAACTCAAGGCGATTGAGTCTCACACGTGCGAGAGCTGCATTCTTGGAAAGCAGAAACGAGTGAGTTTTTCCAAAGGTGGAAGGGAGCCCAAGGCGGAGAAGCTGGAACTAGTACACACGGATGTTTGGGGACCAGCTCCCGTCGCCTCACTCGGAGGGTCACTCTACTACGTTACCTTCATCGATGACTCCACACGGAAGGTATGGGTATACTTCATGAAAAATAAGAGTGACGTGTTCTCTGTTTTCAGGAAATGGAAAGCCGAGGTTGAGAATGAAACAAATCTCAAGGTGAAGTGTTTGAGGTCCGACAACGGTGGTGAGTACGTTGATGCCGACTTCAAGCAATTTTGTGTCGAGAGTGGGATCAAGATGGTGAAGACTATTCCGGGGACCCCACAACAAAACGGAATAGCGGAGCGAATGAACAGGACGCTAAATGAGAAGGCCCGAAGTATGCGGTTACACTCGGGGATGCCTAAAATGTTTTGGGCATATGCCATCGACATGGCAGCTCATTTGATCAACAGAGCACCGTCGGTTCCTTTGGAATTTCGGATTCCTGAGGAAGTTTGGAGTGGGAAGAAGCTGAATCTGTCCTACTTGAGGGTGTTCGGTTGTCTGGCGTATGTCCATATCGACGAAGCTGCTCGAAGAAAGCTTGATCCTAAATCCAAGAAGTGCTTCTTCATTGGATATGGCGGCACAGAGTTCGGGTACCGATTTTGGGATGCCGAAAATCACAAGGTGATCCGAAGCAAGAATGTGATCTTCAACGAGGCGGTCTTGTACAAGGGTAAAGACGAGGTTGTTGAAGGAAGCGTTGATCCCGTGGGAGACACGGAGGAGGTTCCGGTGGAGGTCGTGGAGACCGAGAAGATCGAGGAGGGCAACACGAGCAGCGAGGATGAGCAAGATGAGAATGCTCATCCTAACATCGATCCAGTCACACCGAAGCCATGGAGGTCGACTAGGGTAAGAAGACCTCCCCATAAATTTTCACCTTCCCTTAACTATATCTTGCTGACTGATAGGGGTGAGCCGGAGAGCTACACCGAGGCTATACAAGCGAGGGATTCGATCAAGTGGGAGTCTGCCATGAAAGAGGAGATGAGCTCATTGATGTCGAATCAGACTTGGGAACTAGCCGAGCTTCCGAAGGAGAAGAAGGCCTTGCACAATAAATGGGTCTTCCGGGCAAAGGAAGAGCATGATGGAAGCGTTCGGTACAAGGCAAGGTTAGTGGTGAAAGGGTTCCAGCAGAAGGAAGGAATCGACTACACGGAGATCTTCGCTCCGGTAGTCAAGATGGTAACCATCCGGGTGGTGCTTAGCTTGGTGGCAAAGGAGAATTTACATCTTCAGCAAATGGATGTAAAGACCGCATTTCTTCACGGGGATCTGGATGAAGAAATCTACATGAAGCAACCGGAGGGTTTTGAAGTCCGAGGCAAGGAGAAGCTGGTGTGTAAGCTTCAAAAGAGTTTGTATGGGTTAAAGCAAGCTCCGAGGCAGTGGTACAAGAAGTTCGACATGTTCATGAAGCGAGTCAAGTTCACGCGGTGCGAGGCGGACCACTGCTGCTATTTCAAAAGTCTTGGAAAAGGTACCTACATAATATTACTCCTTTATGTAGATGATATGCTGATAGTCGGGGCGAGCTTGGCGGAGATCGACAAGCTCAAGAAGAGTCTATCGAGAGAGTTCTCTATGAAGGATTTGGGTGCTGCCAAAGAAATCTTGGGGATGAGAATCACGAGGAGTAAGGATGGTCTTGAGTTGTCTCAAGAAGAGTACCTGAAGAAGGTACTAGCACGGTTTAGCATGGAGGATGCGAAACCCGTGAGCACTCCTTTGGCTAGTCACTTCCGTCTGTCAAAGGAGGACTCGCCGACGAGCGAGAAGGAGCTAGCGCATATGGATAAGGTCCCTTACGCCTCTGCGATTGGGAGCCTTATGTATGCCATGGTGTGCACGAGGCCTGACATTGCCCATGCAGTGGGAGTTGTCAGCCGGTTTATGAGTAATCCGGGGAAGCAACATTGGGAAGCCGTCAAGTGGATCTTTCGATACTTGAGAGGGACTTCCGGTTTTGTTTTGAGGTTCCGAAAATCAGATTCGGGGTTACTCGGGTTCGTGGACGCAGATAACGGAGGTGACGTGGATAGTAGGAAGAGCACTACTGGGTACGTGTACACTTTCGGGGGTACATCGATTAGCTGGGTGTCGAGATTGCAGAAGATAGTAGCACTATCGAGCTGTGAGGCGGAGTACGTTGCTGTGACGGAAGCCGCGAAGGAAATGATGTGGCTACAGGCTTTCCTGCTAGAGTTGAGACAAGACCACTCGGGGAGTGTCTTGTATTGCGACAGTCAGAGCGCCATTCACTTGGCGAAGAATCCGGTGTACCATGCTCGAACGAAGCATATCCAGCTGAGATATCACTTCATTCGATCAGCCTTGGAGGAAGGCGTCTTGGTGTTGGAGAAGATTCTTGGGAGTAAGAATCTGGCCGACATGTTTACGAAGGTGGTGCCGTGCGAGAAGTTGAGGTTGTGTTCAACCTCGGTTGGTCTTCTGGGATGAGGATCGGGGACGCCGCTGCAATGGGAAGAGATGATAGGGGTCGTGAATAAACTTCAAGTGGGAGATTGTTGAGTGTGAAGGTGTATTCACGCCGGAGACGATCACCGGAGATGATCGTAGAAGACGACAAAGAAAACCGTGTGAGCGGTGGAGCGCGGGAGAAGCGCCGTGCGCGCGGTGAAACAAGGCTGAAAAATCAGCCTGTCCAGAAGGTTCCTGGCGAGCGGCTAGCGGGCTGATGGCGACCAGGTGGCGAGCAGTTGGCGGGCGCCACCCCTGGGTCGCGGGCGCCACCCCTGGAAAATCTGCCAGCGGGATTTTTTCTTCTCCTCCAAGTTTCCCTCCCCTATATAAACCCTATGTGCGTGTAAAATAGGGTTAACACCTCCAGAAAGCCTAGAACCGAATTATACCATTACAAAGCCTTGTAATCAAGTTCTATAATTGTTCTAGTGAATTATTGCAGCGGCAAGAGTGGACGTAGCCCTCGTTAACGGGTGAACTACTATAATCTTCGTGTCATTTATTTCCGTATTTTTCGTTCTTGTTTGTTCGTATTGCTTTTCATGCGGGGACTTCGGACGCGAATTTCCCAACACTAGGTTGAAGGAGGGCCTGTTTGGTTGTGGTTGGTGTGGTGTGGGTAAGCGAGAGAGTGGCGGTGGCAGCATGTTTGTTGGTTTGGAAGTATCGGGGATTAGGCATGATAATGTTGTTAGATAGGCGGGTTCGATGGATGGGTGGTGGAGGTGGAGGAGGTGGAGTTGTAGGGGTGGTGGCAGTGGTGGAAATCTAGATGACGATGTAGGAGGTGTTATTGCAGAGGGTGGCGAATCGAGTGGTGTCGAGGAGGGAGTGGAGGAGGCAGAGTGTGGTGAAGCAGGAGATGACGAGGTAGGAGATGCAGTCGGGGTGATGGCTTGCCAGCGACCGCCGGAGCTGGGTAATGCCGCCGGTGCGGGTCGGACGTTAAGATAGGTCGAATGCGGCTTGCGAGGAAAAATAGGCAGCTCTCAGCTGCTCGATTCCAAGCTCGATATCTTTTGTTTCGTGACTTTTTTTGGAAGATTCGAACGGTGAAAATATTAAACGGGAAGTCTTGTAAGCGTTGTGAGAACTTCAGGAAAATCCAACGGTTAACGAACTTTGAATTCGATTTGTACCACAGCTGCGCATGTTTGCCCGAACACATTTCTTCTTTTTTTCTTCTTGATCGTTTTAACTCTTTAAAATCGTTGATTTTCTGTCCAAATTGAACCATGTATTAAAAATTCATATGTGAAGCAATTTAGTAACTACCAATGCATTTAAAAAGCGAAAATTATGAACAACACCCTAAATCAACACAATTATAATAAAAATATATAAATCATTAGCCTTTGGGGAGGTCCTCTGTGGAATTTAGAGACAGGTCACCATACACAATTGATTTTTCAGTGAAGATACATTAATTTATGACTTCTAAAAATTAGTAGTGTACAATTATATAGTAGAAAATATACTCGATAAATAGTAACCACTCACTCATTTATGTCGATGTCATCGCAGTGAGATTGGAGACAACATGCTAATTAATTTAATTTGTTTAGTCAAACTGATATTCCTCACTATAAATTATTGGACATCAATTCAATTTAGACACTCTATTTTATTTGTTTAGTCTCATTTCTACACATTTTTTTCAAACACATTTGCTCTGGGATGATGTCACTTTCATATATTCGCTCAAGTGTTTCGCTACAATTTAAAGAAAAGAATACTCCATATAATATCTTTTGAATATTCAAAGAATAATAAATATTTAAACAATAAAACTAGGTCATTTGCTCATCCTCACTATATATAAAGATTAGTAGTGTACAAATGTACAATTATATCATAGAAAATATACTCAAATAGTAACCACTCACTCATTTATGTCGAGGACAATTGGAGACAACATGCTAATTAATTTATTTTGTTTAGTCAAACTAATATTTCTCCCTATAAATTATTATGCTATTTTATTTGGGTTTTTTAACCGTCAATATCATATAAGAGAAAAAATAAAAGAGAGCGCATAAAAAGAACTTACCACATCAACTAGCTAACAGACTAACTCTCATAATCTCAAAAAATAAAAAATCAAAACAACTATTTTTTGCGTTTAGTCTCATTGGCCTACACATTTTTTTCACACATTTGCTTTGGAATGATGTCACCCCTTCATATATTCGCTCAAAAGTGTTTCACTACAATTTAAAGAAAAGAATAATATATAATATCATTTGACTATTCAAAGAATAATAAATATTTAAATAATAAAACTAGCTAGGTTATTTGCTCATCCTCACTATAAATAACTCACAATTAAAATTGCAATAACACTCACACAACACTATAACTAGTGATACACACCAATATGACTACAACTACCATCCTCATCAAAATCACTCTCACCCTTCTTCTTCTCAACTTCATTCCATTCCTAAACTCCCTTCCATTTTCAACACCACTTTCCAAGAAACATGTGACCCCGAATTCGCCGAAGCAAACTCTCCTTCATTTCTACTTCCACGACATAACAACCAAAGGTCGAGGTCGAACCGCTTTTCCCATAATTGCCCCTGCAATCAACTCCTCTACCACCGGTTTCGGCTCCATGACGATGATCGACGACCCTCTCACCGAGGGCCCGGAGATGAACTCGAGGCTCTTGGGTAGGGCCCAAGGAATATATGGATCGGCTGATTTGAAAAAACCCGGGCTTTTGATGATCATGAATTATGTGTTCACGGAGGAATCGGGGTATAACGGTAGCACGCTTAGCTTGATGGGGCGAAACGAGGTGATATCCAATGTGAGGGAGATGTCGATAGTCGGTGGGACGGGGGTTTTCCGATTTGCGAGTGGGTATGCTCAAGCCAAGACTTATGAATTTAGTACGACCGGGGATGCAACTGTTGAGTACAATGTCACCGTCATGCATTACTAACAAAATTACTACTACTACTATATAATAAAGATGAATAAATTTTGGAAGTTCTATAATAGATTTTTGTGTTGGTTAATTTTTATAATGTACTCTAATAATTATGAATAAAGGGCCCTTGTTTTTAAAATATTTTTAAATGTATTGGTGTTTTGGGAAAGCCAATTTAATGTATCGAACTGCACACTTGAAAATTTTATATTAATTGAAATGAAATTTAAATATAATATTGAAATATAATTATAGATACGTATAACGACTTCTTGAGAAATAAGTATAATACGCAAATCCTAATATAGAATTTTCATTGATTTATAGTAGTAAAAAATAGACAGAATTCGAAGCAAAACATTAATGTGCTGAGGAACCATATCATGTTTAACTTTTAAAATTGTGGATTCATCAGCAACTTCTTTGACCGGTTTTGGTTCAGAAACCGTTAGTAGCTGAGGTGAAATAGGTATCAACATACTTCGCCAGACGCAGCAGGGGGGCAAGAGACGGCCATCTCTAGGCGCATCACCACCTTTGTGAGTGAGAAAAAATTTAAAATTCAAAAATATAAAAAATAATTATAAAATTTGAAATAAAATTAAAATATAATGTAATTTATTAAGTAAGTTGACAAGTGTTAATGTAACAACCTAGAATGTATCCTAATTAATTAAGTAATTTTGGCCTGATTAAACTTTGTGTAAAACATTATTCAGTTGCTTAGCCTCTAAGTGTATTTTCATTTTCACTCTTATTTACGAATTACTATCCCCAATTAAATCACTTGTTTAATTATTGGTAATGATTAATGAAATTGGTGGAACGTGGGTTTGGGGGGAGAGGAAAGCATGATGTTTGAAAAGTAAAATAAAACTATAGTTAGATAAGTACTCCTTCGGTCTGTAAGACTTTACTTAAAGAATTTTCCATGTAAATTAAAAAAATATTGTTTTGTACTACCTCTCTATTCCCTCTATTTTGTATTAATGATTCTAATTTTTTGTTGTAATTTACAAAAGATTTAGGATCATTAGTCCGGAACTCTAATAATAGAGGTATAATGATATTGTTAGATAAGTACTATATGAGTTTGGTGAAAAAATAATAGAATAAATAAATGAGTATTGAAAGTATAAAATTGTAAAAAAAACTTTTTATTTATGAGTTTAATTTTTTTGTCAAGGGCCTACCAAAAAAAATAAAGCAAACTTTTTGAGAGAGTAATTGTTTTTACTTTGAACAAGTCAATTTGTATTTGGTTACTGCTCCTTTTGTAGTGGGTTTAATTATAGTAAGACAAGTCAAAAGGAAATGTAAATTTTGTTGGTGTGGGATCACCCTCACGTTTTTCAATAAATAAAATTGTGTTAAATTATTGCTACATTTACCTCTATTAGTTTCGAGAAATTAAGAAGCATGATGTTATACGCTCAATCTCGGGTACTAAATTGAAAAAGTGAAAATTCCATTCTTTATTAGAGAATTGTGGGTTGTGGATAGCCTAGCAATAAAGGGCAGAATTTGATATTTATTATTGGGTATTTATTAAGATTTTTTTGTACAAAGATACTTATCTTGTATGAGCCGAATCAATAGGATTAATCAAAGGAGTTCGGCATCATATGTAAGATTAAACCGAGAAATTACTATTTTTAAGAGACCAAAATTTATTCTCGCTAAAATATGACAACAAATCAAGAAGCATGATGTTACCAACACTTGATCCTCTTCATTCAAGTTCTCGCCAATATAAATCCAAGGCAAAAACATTTACAACGGAAACGATTAATTCTTATAGACGATTTTAATCTCCACCCCGTGCCAAAACCTGCATTTTAGCTTTTACACACTACAAAACTTAAAACATGAAGATGGCCCATCTGCACTATCATCATCTTACTATCCTGGACGAAAAAAGGGCATTTTATAATTCTTCAAACTGTATTGAGAATCCACAGCTGCATCTCTTTACCCGAGTCGTAACCCCTTCAATCTCCTCATCCAATATAATAAATTTATGTTCATGGTTTTCTGCCTCTGGAGCCTCACCTCTTTCGAGTGAAGTAGTGTTCAATTGTCGGCAAACCTCCGTTTTTGAGGTAGTAGTAGCAGCGGCTGAAACTGAGTCAACACATTTATCACCTGCTTTCGGCATTTGAATGGAGGAAGCTCCATCCCCATAGCATTCGTTCAATCTCTGCCGAGTGATAATGGAAGAAAGAAGTTGATACCACCTTGATAGAGCTTGCGCCTCATTTCTCCTTTTCTCTTCGGCCTCTCTTCTATCTTCTTCTTCAAAATATGCCTGTGTAACAATTCTTCTCATGAAATTTAGCAGAGACGATAGCTATAAATTTAATGGTACAAAATATTTTTCTAATATTCCCTGGAGATATATATGGTGTAAACTAAGAGAATTTGCAAGTTGCACAATAATAAATTATCTGAAAATTTTGAATTTTTTCGTGTATCCATATTCTGAGAGTTTAAATTAGATTAAACCCTATAGAACTCACCTCTTGTATAGCAAGCTTAAACTCAGCACAAACTACAATACCCTCAAACACAGGAAGAGACCGACCGTTTCTGAAATCAAAACCAACCATAGCAGGAGCATAATCAACACCCAGCCTTCTTGCGACAGCTGCCACCCTTGGAAAGGGTAAGTGGACTGTGCCTGGGGGAAGACACTTCTCAGACCACACATCCACTTGACCACGTTCATTCTGAAAATTGACGTTTTGAGATCAGGCTACAAAAACCGGGTGCAAATTCAAGAAATTTAGTTCTCACCACTGCAAATATATGCTATGCTTCTCATCAATATATACCTGGATGTGGTCAGCTATCTATCGTATGTCATAAAATAGATATTGTTTACAAGAGGCCACCAAAAGGCTATGGACTATGTGATCATTCCCAAGATTGTTAGGTGGATAGTGTTCTAATTATGGAAATTACATCCATTTTCCTATCAGTCTAATCCTCTTCAAAAAAAAGGCCAATTCTTCTGTCTATAAGTTATTCAACAAATTAAACATTAAAGAAACCAAAACAATCTCTAATAAAATAATTGCATTATGACCAACTCTCTGTCTCTACAAGAGACTTCTATGAACCCCATAGGAAGCCCCAAAGTTCGCTTACGAGCATCACATTCTCATTTAGTTCCTCTCGCTTTTTTTCCATATAGAATAAACAGTATAAGTCACACACACCAAAAAATTTATATGACATAATAAGAAAACGCACAGGGGTTTTAATTGAATATTGTAAGGTGACATTGAGAAGGCAGATGGTTTTGGATGCAAGTTATTGAAAGATGGATTTTGAAAAGGCGATGGCCGATGGGTAACAATGTTGTCAAAAGAATATCAAGTGCCCAGCAAGATTGGATCTTTCATATTGAGTGAGAAACACAAGTAAAAGGTAAAGGCCAACAAAGGAAAATTCAATTCAACTTGGCCATTCCATTTCCATGATGTCAAATATAAGCAGCAAAATAAAAAATAAAATATCATCTCAAACAACATTGTACATGTATCTAATGAACCAAAATTAACGATAACTCTAAATATAGCAGGCTGCAGGCCTACCTTAGGCACAATCCCATTCACAGCTTGAGGAAGATACAGGGGTTCCGTTTGCCACTTTCCATAAAGGGAAGTAATTCCTTGATGATCTCCTTCAGTATAGTCATTATCATCTGCAACATCTTCTTTGTTACTCTTCAGGGACCGCTTGACCACCTACTTAGAACAGCATGAGGATTTTACATGCATTCAAAAGCTGCTTAACCGAGACATTAGTAAACCTACAAGTTCTACCAAATATCAACAGACCTTAACAGGAACTTCACCAGCTTTCACTTGCAGCGCCTCACGTAACCACCTTTCTTTAGTATGAAGAGCTTTAACACAAGTACGTGGGTACACGGGATGCCCACCACAGAACCCCAGTACAGGCCCCTTTGGATACAAAATTTCATACTTCTTTAGCCATCTTTCCATCGCATATAAGTGGTGACTTCTATATGCCTGAATATTTTACACACAAAGAAGAGCATTAACAGCAATTTCAAATCATTGTGGATAAAGGACTTGGAGCACTAATTGGAATTAAAATACATCTTACTTGTTGATTGGTAGGAAGAGGTTCTGTAAGTGCTCTAGTTTCTAGTTCCATATCTTCAAGAGAGCTCCTGGTAGGAGGGGCAAAGGAGTCTATCATATGGGATCCTGCATTGACAGCTGCACCACCAGTTGCTCTTGATTCCAAATCCTTCAGTGGTTCCATCACAGAATCCCACCAGGTCGAGTTGACTCGTTGGGCAGCTACCTTGTACCATTTTGAGCAATATCTGAAAATGGTATTCATAAGTGATGTTAATGTAGAAGTTGTCATTTTATTTCTATTTGAGGACTTGAGCGATACAACATAGGAAGTTCAATAGTTCATGATTATAAAAACAGATCTTAACCTTTAGCGTTCACACTAGAGTCTTGCCTAGGCCCATGTAAATATGGGTTAAGTGTGGTTATTGGTTTGCCCATTTATCCATGTAAGGGCAGTCTAAGCTAATTGGGGATACCTGAAATGTTACAAGCTAGTACACTTTCCCATAACCAAAACACATGACGGAAATCAAAAACAAAAATCCCGAGTAAATGGAAGAGATTCTTCAAGTTTCACATTTCCTAAAAACTTATGACGAGTATCATTACCGAAAGTAAGATAGGATACATGTCTAAGGTTTCCTATTTTGGTATTTTACTATTCATTTACTGTACCCCTAGTCAGCACAGAGAGCTTGGTCAACATCCAACTATCCAAGGAGTCCTAACTAGGCAAGTCGACTAGCTAAAACATGCTTGAATACAACCAAAATTTAAAATGGTCATATGCTTAACAGTTAGTAAAATGAGTGAAAATGCCAAATTCTCATTTTTTTCATCTTTGGAGGACCCTCGTTTATTGCCTAATTGCTCAGATAAATACTCTAAAATATCGGTCACATATGATGTCCATAAAACATAGAATCCCTACTTTATCAAACTAATTCAGAAAGATGGAAGATTCAAACCTTCGTGTCACATCCTTAGCCCCATTTCCGGCAAAGGCAACTACATATCTCAAAGATTTTTTGCATGCAGCGGCCCCAGCTTCCACCTTATGTTCTCCATCTATAATTGCATTCACAGCATCTACATGCACCCACTTTCCAGTCAAGTTGTCTCCACTACAAAACACCTCCGCCCAATACAAAGGTGCACCCACCTTTTTTGATCCAATAGCTGTAGATATCCCAGTTGATCCTTCTTTTCTAATTTTCTTTAGTCTTTTAGAAGGTGGAGTGAGGCTTGAAGTACTGGGTGATTCTGCATTAGGTGTCAGTGTCACACTGGTGTCAGGGATTCCAACGGCTGTAGCCGCAAGAGCCATTTCCATCTGCATTTGAAACTCGAGATCTCCTTTCCTCTTCAATCCCTCGGATTTCTCAAGGTGTGATTTAGAAGTATCGGTTGGGCCCTCTGACTCTAGCATTTTATCTTTTGGCTTTTTAGTGTTTAGAGAATCGTGGGATTTCCCTTTATGCTTTCTTGATTCATCAGCATTCTCAGTTCTGCCATCCTCAAAATGTGGTGGTGATTGTGTGGTGTAAGCAGAAGAACAGCTGGGCCCATCAACCATCATAGTTGATGAGCTAAATAAATCTCTTTCGCTCGACTCTGATTTGTCAGCATCAGGCTTCAAGGAGATCACATCCAAAATAGATACAAACCTGGAAATCAAGTATTTTTTAGAGCGACTGATGAGGCTAGTCTTAAGGCATTAGCATAAGTATTTTTATTTTTTAGAGTATAAAGCTAAAGAATCAATTAAAGCCAAAAAATAAGCCATGTTACCTTATAAAGCCAATCATCAGCATCATGTACAACACTTACTTTATAAAAAATGTCTGTAAAAAACCTGATTTCACAGGTTTTAAAAAATTCATTACAGTTCTAATTTTTATTTTACAAACTGAAACATAAAATTTGAAAGACTTTTTTCTTGAAAAGCCTGGTGATAGCTGGATTACATGGTTTTAAAAGCCAACAACCTATGGGTTAAGGAAACCATGTCGTTTTCAAGAAAGAGCAGAAAAAATAAAAATAAATAAAAAAGGGACATCTCCAAATCATCCCTCGGACCCCAAAATAAAAGTGCCCCCTTCTAAGTGGCACTTTATACTGCTTCCTTTTAACTTCAAGTTTCAAGTTCAAATTAAGTGTGTAACTATATCTTGTTAAACAATCCTTTTAACTCCCCCATGGACCCTAAGAGCAACATGAAGTTTCACCTCCCCACCAAGGAAACAGTTTTGATGGTATACTCAATACTGGTTGTCCTTTCCTATTATATTCATCCATCTTTGTACATGACACTTATCATCAACAATTTCAGACTAAACAAGAAGCATATTGAACAGATATACAACAAACTTATTCGCAATTCAAGAGCTGGGGGAAGACTCACAACAATCACACACATTTCTTATGAATACTTCAATAATGATATAAAATTGCTTAAATGTTTGGAGTCAATGATTTCTAGTTTAAATAATTTAGACCTATCAAAATTAACAGTTTTGCATAACCCAGATTTTAATTCTTAATAAATCACTATAAGGCCGGTTAGATAGGTAAACCACCCACCCAGAAAGAAAGCACAACGACAATACCAAGAACACTTGCATACAAATAACAAACATTCGGTAGACATGGTGTGGATTTAAAAATAACTGTGTACAAAATGCCATACCGTGTTGTCAGATTTAGGGCCCTAAAAAGTGCCACGGATAGTGCTGCAACCTGAAAGAAAAATAACCAGGAGAATCTTCAGTTAGAACAAACATTATCTCATACCTGTTCACAACAATATTACTGATTAAATTTATAGCACATGCTGCCCATCATGCCCATACAGATCAAAGAACATGCATTCACCAAACTAAACATCAAACCCCTTCAGAACTAGCAAAGTGGCAATAAAGTACTTAACACAATTGAGCTACATCTCCTTTTTTCAAGGGACTGGGATGGATTGTAAGGTACATTGTCGCAATAAAGAAGTAGAGAGGTTCAACTAAAAATGAGGCTAATTTGGGGGTAAAGATTAGACTGGATCAATGCGAATACGATGATCACCGGTTGACATGGTGGTGATGGAGCTAAGTTTTAAATGTGAATCAAGTAGCTGAGCTCCCAATAGCATTATCATTGAATCAAGCAAGATTCAGACAAGATTATTTGAGGCTGACTTGCGGTCAAGTGAGCTTAAACACACGTCCAATATATAACAAATTGTACCTACACATAATCCTGTTCGGCTTGATTTGGTTGGATTCAGACATACCCAAGAAATCTTTTTGTCTCTACCTTCATAAAATGTCTATGGCTTGCCTTTCTTCTTTTAGTTTAAAGCCACCACACAAACCAGCTTTTAAAATTAACAGTTAATCTAATAAATATTGGAAGTGTTCCATTCGTAGTTCAATTCATCTAGATAAACGAAATAGGGCATCTTGATAAACGAAAAAACAATAAATCACATAACCTTTCAAAATACAAGGGTAAACCCGTACCGCTTCTGATGTCCCCTCTTGGGTTGCCAGAGTAGTAGACAATGCTAAATGACAAGATTTCTCAGCTACATTTGAACTTCTAACATGAAAGTGCTTGTGGAACTGATTTTAAGAAGAAAATAAACATATTCAGGTATTACTAAAGAAGAAAACAAACTAACATTTATAAGCTCTCATACCCAATTGACAAGAGGGGACAGACGATTAGCAGTAAGGTTTGAGAACTCTGCAATCTTGAGCAAGTGTGCAGGAACGAGAGAGAGAAGAGAAGCCTGTCATGATATAGGTATTCTTCATAAGATCAATGGTATAGTGCTTAGGAATTAGGATGAATCACAAAGATAGCAGAAATGCATGAGCAATTAAAAAACAAAACAGAGAGACTTGCCATACTCACTGAATAATAAATCAACGGAAGAACTGACCATACATCATAATACAAAATTTATTTAACAAGTCATAAGCATATCCAACTTCTCCTTCAGCAAAGATACTCTTTCAGCTTAACAAATGAACAGAAAAACGCTCACTTCAAAAAACTATAGCAACTTCTCCCAACACGTTGATACCTTAATTACAGCCACTTCTAAAAAACAGTCAACCAGCTCAAGAACCTACTAGAATACTCAAAAACTCATCTTGATGATGTAGAGACTCAAATAGAGACCACCGCTTGTACTTAGAAAAGTCAGCAAATGAAAATACTAGAATGGATGTAGGGGGGTCAGACCCTTTTGTTTCCTAAAAAGGAAACATATTAGAAATTTCATACATCAGTAAATTAATTTCATAATACAATATTAGATTTAATACTAGGCTATTTGCTTCTGCATGTCAACAAGCTTTTTTGATAGGTATGACTTTTTAAACATTATTGCAATATCTCATTACAAGTAAACCAAGCCAGTATATTTCACTTAGATGGGACTAAATCTACGTTGTATGCTAATTAATTTGGGAAAATGTAATGGTACAACTGACTGTCATATGGTACAACAGTCAGATGTAATCCTGATTTCACACTTCATATTGATCCATGTCCAGGATTACATCTGACTGTTATATTAATTGTACTTTGGGAGTAACTAACGCAAGTACCTGAATGAGAGGATCATTGCAAGCACTATCAATCAACCTTCCTCTTCCCAATAAACAAAGCAAGTGAACCTTGTGCACAAACTCAGAAACTTCCTGTCAAAAACAAGAGAACCCATATTGGAATATATTAAACAAAAGAGACTCCAACTAATAAGAGAATGAGAAAAAGGGAAATCCTATCATGCTTGAATCACAAGTTGCATATTTACCTTTTCTTCTGCAGTAGCTCTTCGGACAGGCTTTCGCTTTGCCACCCCATGTGAAACATCGAACTCAACAGAAATGCCATCCATTAAATCCTCTCGGAATCCTTTTATGGAGGATAATGTAGGAATGGAGCCATCTTCCCATTCAGAATCTTCATACACATTATCAACTTCATCCTTTCCAGGATTAGAAGGATTATCCATTGCTTCCCTGGAGTCTGAGACAGGGTCAGATCCATCCTCCCCTTTGTCTGAAGGTTTTCCGGCAGATTTTTTGTTGTTTTCCTTCGATTCTTGCGCTCTCTAACAGTGAGAATAATATCAGGGCAAAGAACCACCAATAATGGCTCATACAGTATATCACAATTATATAACAAAATGATAGATGTACATACACTATACAATATATTTAAAAGAACCAGAACTTTCTTTTAAATGTTTTTTTGGGAGAATGTGTCGTATGAAGAGGAAAATAGTGAGTATGTATACACACACACACACACACGTGCGTAGGGGGTGGGTGCCGGTGTGTGGGTGTGGGTGCTGGTGTGGTACTGTTTCGAGAGTGGGATTGAGAATAAAATAGACAAAAGAATGTTTGGTAATGTTTACTAATGGCTTGGTAATTTGTATCGATGTCATTTAACTTGAGTATTTTTTATGTTTTTTTGAAAACTGGTGTAAGCTCACAATGTTAACAATATTTATGAGCATTTATGAATCGTAAGAGAGTCACATATATAGTAATATATCAAGCTAAAATGTGTTGGGAGGTAATGACGTTAGCCATAAATATTGAAGTTTATGAATCATTGAATCAAGTAGGAGTCCCTATCATACATAAGGGTACATCATACACTACAAGATAATATGATATGCGTTAACGATATATTATTACAAAGAAGGTAAATTATGAAAAATTAAAGACAATAACAATCTTCTAAGACCATTGAATGCATATATCTCACAGGTTAGTGAAATAATAAAATAAAAATACAAATACATGTCCTCGTGTGTGTAAATAATACATTTAAATTTTTGAATTTCGTACAAAACTTCTTTTGAATTTTTTATTCTTATAATGCATTTAAAAATTGAGAATTTACAACGATACCAGGTATACACTCTAAAATTCTTATAATGCGTTTAACAATGCTCAGAAGTCGGAAACAATACCAACATTGCATTGATCCAGATTCATTCATATATTTACTCAATTTCAATTTTCATTCTCCGGGGATGAATGATGCACTCACAAAATGTATTATCCTATTACACAAAAAAATTATACCAAACAAATGACATACAATCTTTTATTGAAACGTCAATGAATTTTATGGCCCAGCTAAATAAATCAATCGTAGAAATTTACTATACAGATAGTGATGGTTGAAACAAGCAATGAAGGAACAAGAAAGAACAGTGACCTGACTGACCTTAGCAGATGATTCACAATGACGCAGATAACCGACATCTTCTTTATTAAACCCTCCTTTCTTAACTCTTTTCAAAAGTTTTCCCACGGCATTCCGAGAAACGTTCGAAAGGGCTTCTGCTAAATTGAAGCTATCTTCAGTATACATCAACGAAAATGCTAGGTTCGATAAATGAGCACAATACACAAACCATTATCATCAATGCTCTCCGATACACGCGCTCCTTCCGGTTCTTCTTGTTCACCTGCACCTAGAAGAAACAAGGAGACAATAGGAAAGTACGAAACCTAGACAACGGCGATCGGGTAAACGTAAACCAAAATTAAACAACAGTGTCGAATTCTACAGTTCAACAACAACCAAAATTCGTCCCAACATAATTTGAATCTTCAAGAATATTTTGGTGAAGAAAAACATTAATTTCCCCCAAAAAAAATCCAAAACATGAATCCATGATAATTAAACAAATAAAGTTATGCAATGTGAGACATACCCACTGTTTGTGGGGTCTTGGATTTGCTCCTCGTTCGCATTCTCTGGGGTGTGTGAGAGAGATGAAGCAGGTATTAAGAGAGAAAATGGGGATATCGCGAGTCGCTGTTTCCAACCGGCGATACGGTTTGGCGGCAGAAGTAAGTCGCAGGAATGTAAGCACGAACGTTCGGGCTCTTTCGGGTCGGGTGATTTTCTTGATTCTGGGTAAAACAATTAATCATACATATGTTTTTTAGGCGATGAATAAGAGTAAATTTGAGTAAATTTTTTGTTTTTAATTATAATATGTAAATAGATAGATTTCACATTCAATTTTTTAATTTTACAAAAAATCAAATATGGTCGTATTTAACGTTTTTTAGTGAAATTTCAAATACAATTTTTTAATTTTACAAAAAATCAAATATGGTTGTATTTAACGATTTTTAGTGAAATTTCAAATATGACTTTAGCATTTGTGTGTGAAGTCAATTCACTTCAGTTAGTTTCAGAAAAACATAATTTTTTTTAAAAAAGTATATTTATTTTTTTTATATTTGTATGACACTTTTCAATAGAATGGGTATTAAATAAAGAAAACACTAAACTAAGGGGGGAGTATTCAATCCCGACTATGTAGGATTTTATTAGACTTTTAAAGTCTGGAGGTATTCAATCAAGATTTATAAAAGTCCATTAAAATCTTGAGGTATTCAATTGGGATTTTAAAAAGTTAATTAAAATCTTGAGGTATTCAAAAGTTATGGAATTTTAAAAGTCTATTGATTTTGTTTGATTTTCTTTGATTTTATCCTAAATTTACAAAAGAAATTTGCTACGTGAAATCTCTCCAAAAGAGATGAGATTTCTGTATATTTATATTTTAATGATAAAAAAAATCTTAAAATATTATAGTATAAATAAAGTACAGTGCCATCGAAAAAAAAAGTGCGGTAGAAGAACGAAATTTTATTTTCTCAACTGGTCTCCGTTAGCGCAGCGTCAAAACAAGTGCAGATAGAAGAAGAGGTAGAAGAAGAGGCGAAGAAGAAGCGGAATTTTCTCCGTTTGAAATCACAGGTATAAAGATTTTTTCTTATCTTCGTTTATTGAATCTATTCAACATATTTTAATTCATAAGCTTGTCGAATCTGCTTATCGAGGGACCCGTTTGCTCAATATAATGTGTTGTGTGTGAGCGTATGTGTCTGGTGTGTGATGTGGCATGTGTTGTGCTTGCGTGTGTTTATTGGTGTGTTGTGTGCTGAATGTATGTGCTCGTGTGGTGTCTTTATTTATTTAACTTTCAAAGTAAATGATAGTTATTCACACGTTGATTGTAGTTATATGGATACAATCAATTACGTATAGGCCATATCTTTTTTTTTTTTTGGTATAGGTCAATTGCAATGTCTTGGGATTCGAACCAAGGACCTCAAGTCTTCAATTCAAGTGCTCAACCAACTGAGCTAACAACCCTTGACAGCCATATCTATAGATGAATCATATGTATGTATCGTATCTATGTATCTGTTGCTAATATATATATATATATATATATATATATATATATATATATATATATATATATATATATATATATAAGTTACGTATATATACGAGGAGTACATATGTGTAGGAGTATATATACGAGGAGATATATGTAGGTTTGTATACATACAAATTTATATACATGATTGTGTGTTTTAACTGATACAAAAGTATTTGATTTTCTAACAAAAGTATTATACCAATGGTTGTTGTTTCTTTATCTTTGATAAGTTATTTTGTGTTTATTAATATAGTAATAATATTATGGGAGATTCACAACAAGATACAAAAAAAAAGACAGCTTATGAACAATGGACTAAAGAACAAAGCGACTTATTATTAGAACTTATGGTTGATGCTGCGACTCGAGGATGGCGTGATAATAGTGGTATTTTTACCAAAACAACGGTGGAAGAAAGAATACTTCCAGTTCTTAATGAAAAGCTTGGTTGTAATAAGACCTATAGCAATTACCAAAGTCGCCTCAAATGGTTTAAAATTCGTTGGTCATCTTATTCAAATCTTATGAGGTTTAGCTCTGGTTTTGGGTATGATCAAACCACTAAAAAGTTTACAGCTTCAGATGAAGTATGGGATGCATATTTAGCGGTAAGCTTCTTAAGTATCACATTTTAATAATATTATAGAATAATTTAATTTTAGCATATAGTGAATTGATAATTTTATTTATTAATTTATGCTAGGCCCATTCAAAAGACGCGAACTTACGCAATGGAGAATGTCCTGATTACGAGGACTTGGAAATTGCTATAGGAAATGGTGTTGCGGTAGGAAAAAGCTCCATTGGCTTAGGTAGTGCTACTGATGCAAGAACATTAGGAGATGTCGAAATAAGAGATGTCCGCATAGAAGATTTGGATTATGATGTTGAAAATGAGATATTTGTAGGACTATCTCAAAATGATCAACCACTTGATTTCACACCACCTTCAGAGATCCCTAAAGTGCCCGAGGTCGTCGCCACTCAAAGAAGAAGTCAAAATAAAAGAAGTAGAGATCATTATGAAGCAAATCCTAGCTCAACTGAAAACATCCAGCACAATGTTCTCATAGAAGAGATTAAAAAACTAACAAGCACTTTTGAAGGAGTTCATAGTCTCTTAGAGAAAAGAGATACCATTTTAGAGAAAAGAGAAGAGAAAAGAGCTTACACTACTTGGGATGCTATCAAAGAGATCCCAAATTTGAATGAAGAAACTCGTATCAAGGCATTTGACTTGATTGACACCAAGTCAAAAAAAGATGGTTTTTTGAAGATGACTATTGAGGAAAGAGCCAATTGGATAGTTTACAAGATTAAATGATATTGATCATGTATTAAATATTATGTTATATTTATTTTGGGGATCTTTTTAAGACTTTTTTGAAATTAATGAGTTATTTATTTTTATTATTATTTGACTCGTATTTTGCTTTAAATTTTATGCATATGAATATATGCACCTTTAAGTTTGTGCTTGAATTGACATTTATTTTTAATATGTAGTATATGATTAATTAATTTTTATTTATGATGTTTGCATTTGCTTATATTTGTTTATATGCAGGATGGAAAATCGTGAAATATTGGAAGAAGAAATAGAAGAAGAAGAAATTGAAGAAGAAATTGATGAAGATTTGGAGATGGAACTTTACGAAAAGGTTAGACTCTTGATGTTGGGAATTAAAGCTGTGATGGTTTTGTTAAGAAATACTACTACGATGCCTCGGCGTATTGAACCCTCTTTGAAGCGAAGACCAATTACAAAAATTGGGTATCATTTTGTACATAATATGATCAAAGGAGATCCACAAAGCTTTCGAGAGTTGTATAGGATGTATCCGGACGTGTTTATAAAGTTATGCACTATCATTAGAGAGAAAACCGATCTCGAAGATACGCGCTACATATGTGTTGAAGAAATGGTGGCAACATTCTTGATCATTGTAGGGCACAACGATCGATATGGTAATGTTCGCCAGAGGTTCGGTCGTTCGCATTTTGCTACTAGTCAGAACTTCAACAAAACTTTAAGGGCACTAAACACTATAGCACCGGAAATGATGGTTAAGCCGTCTAAAGGGATGCCCGCTAAAATTCAAGAAAGTACAAGATTTAACCCTTTCTTTAAGGTATAAATTCTCTTAATAACATTATATATATATATATATATATATATATATATATATATATATATATATATATATATATATATATATATATATATATATATATATATATATATATATATATACCCAATTTTTATAATTTTTTTATGAGATGTTCAATTTATTTTAGGATTGCATCGGAGCTATAGATGGAACTCATATTCCGGCAATGGTCACAGGCCGAGAAGTAAGCAGTTATCGTAATCGACATGGTACTCAATCACAAAATGTTTTGGCAGCTTGCAACTTTGATTTACAGTTCATGTATGTGCTTAGTGGGTGGGAAGGTTCGGCACATGACTCAAAACTTTTAAGCGATGCATTATCAAGAAGAAATGGACTTCAAGTGCCTCAAGGTACAATTTTTTTATTGTGTTTATATTTTTTAAATAATAGAAAACGAATTAATTAAAAAAATTGTATTTTAGGTAAATATTTTCTCGTAGATTGTGAATTTGCTAATCGACGCCAATTTTTAGCTCCATTACGTGGTGTTCGATATCATCTAAAAGATTTTGGTGGTCAAGGTCGTCACCCCATAAATGCAAGTGAGTTGTTCAATCTTCGTCATGCATCATTAAGAAATGTGATTGAGAGAATTTTTGGTATTTTCAAATCACGATTCACAATTTTCAAAATCGCACCTCCGTTCCCATTTCAAACACAAGCAGAGCTAGTGTTGGCTTGTGCGGGATTACACAACTTTCTTCGGAAAGAATGTCGCTCTGATGAATTTCCAGTAGAATATGAAGAAGATCAAGATTCACCGCATCTCGACACAGAAGATGAAAATTTGGACTTGCTTTCTCAAAGCCAACTACAACAAAGAACGGAAGCTAATTCATGGAGAATGAGTATTGCTAATGCTATGTGGGAAAAGAGACCGATGCATAACAATAATGTAAATAAAAATTAGAATAATAATGATAAATAATAATATTTATTTATTTTTGAACAAATGTATTTTTTGATGAATAATAATATTTATTTATTTTTTAGGAATTTGATTTTTTTAAACAATTTTGATTTTTTATATATATAAAAGTCTATATAATTTACGTAAATCAATTAAAATTTTTATTTCACAATAATAAGAAGTCCATGAAATCATAAGAAGTCCATGAAAATCCATGCCAAAAAGTCAGTCAAACTCTACAAAGACTCCGTGGATTTAGAAAATTCATAAAAATCCACGGACTTTTAAAAGTCCAAAAAAATCTATTAAAATCTCAAATGAATACACCCCCCTAAGCATTGACGCAGGTGTGAAATTCCACTAAAAATTGGCAAATATGAAAAAACTGATTTTCCATAAACTTGAAAGATTAAATGTGAGATTATCTCTTATTATAATTAAGAGATAATATCACAAAACAAAAATAGGTAACATACTTAGCTTCTAATCCTTTAAATTTAAAATAAAATAAAATTTAGTCATCTTTGAAGTTTTTTAGTGCAAATTTGCATCTTAGTTGTACCCGAAATCTACGCGACTGCTTATTCTAATGTTTTGTCTTATTTGATGAGTACTTAAATAAATCAAGCAAGTGCACACAAATATGAAAAAAAAAATTAAATGTATTTTATATTTTAAAGTCGTGCTTTCGTGACAATCACTCAGTTATTTTGACTTCGCACAAGATAAACGCTAAAGCTATCTTGTACACATTAAATACGACCAACGAAATTCCACTAAAAATCGCTAAATAAGACGATATTTGATTTTTCATAAATTTAAATAACTATAAATTTGAATAGTGTTATGTTACAAGATGTTTTGCGATAATATCTCTAAAATTAATAATAAGATATGTAATGTATGAAATGAGAGTGAAAATTGTGATATTTATTATTTGAATTTTGTGCAGTGTGCAAATTGTTGTGGAGTAGATAGAAAATGATATAATGCAATATAATGTGGGGAATGAATATATGAAATATTTAGGTTATGAATGTTATTTTTATTGTTTTACGTTCAAATTCGAAATTAAAAAAAAAATAAGTCTTCGAAGTGTGAAGTTGATGTGTTAGAATCTCCGATCGATACTAAAAACTCATTTTGGAGTAAGGGATTCTCCAATCAAGATCGAAACACAAACCTATTTTTGGTTTGAGGGTGAAACCCACAAAAAACCTATATTTACAATTAATTCAAACGTAAAAAATAAATTTCTGTATTTATAAAGAGATTTTTAATTTTCTCTTTTATAAAATAATGAAAATGGCTTATTAATTGCTTTTTTTTTAGTTTTTTTATTTAATTTTTTGTAATGTAATTTTTTTATAATTAAATTATTAATAATTAAAATAAATTTTAATAAAAATATTTTTAATAATGAAATAAAAATACATATCACAATATGAAATTATATTAAATACTATTTTTTCATAATTAATTAATATTTTGTTTAGTATTTTTTATATTTATTATGTTTGAAATTTTAAATTGAAAATAATATTTATTATATTTTTTAATCTCAAAAGTTAAGAAATTAAATTATAAATTTGTAAAGAAGTTTGACTATTGATTTGTTGATTGAGTTTAATCATGTAAGCTAAACTTATTTTCAGTTTGATGTTCTGATTTGTTAGTTTTTTTTTATGGACTAGCTCATTGATCGATTGCAAAAATTTAAATACTCACAAATACATGTTTTGGGTTCGAACTTTGAACTTTACATGTTCAATTCAAGTGCACAATCAACCGAGCAAACAACCTTTTGATGTTTTAGTTGGAGATAACTTTACGTTAAAAAAATACAACAGATGTATTGAACAATATCATTGTAATATCACCGATTAAACAACCACTAAAACTTGTTGAAGTATGTATCATACATAACACAAACTTCTTCTCTTTTTATGTACATGTATATGTATGCGAGCATACTAGATTGTAGTATGGTTACGTCGTAGTTGTTACAAGCTCGGAACCAATCTAGAACGTTAATTAGTTTTCAAAAATTCAATTTAAAATATTTTTTATAATTTCAGTCTTAAATTAGAAGGGTCTATAATTTTTTGGGTGATAATAATTACACCTCTTGAATTACCGTGCACACCCTCATTATTAATTTATTATCATAAATTTAATTAAATAATTAAAACACTTCTATTAAATTACCATACTGCCCTTTATTTAAAAATTCAATTAAATGGTTACGTCTTTTTTCACATGGAGTCTTCTGCGGATCGGTAAATGGAAGAATCAAATCAATGGTAGTGATATCTCTCGAAATCACAACATCGAAATCACAACATCGATCCTTCATTTTCTTTCACCTTTATCAACTTTTATCAACAGTGGTGTGAATTTTTTTAAATATCATAACACTAAACCATTACACACTCTTTCATTTCTTTTAGATCGGTAAATTTATTATGCTCATAAAAAATAATTACTTCAGCGAACAGCTTCAATTCTTCACACACAAAAAAACACATAAATTAATTTCAAAATGTATATTTAATTGATTAAACAATATACAAAAAATAGTTTTGCTACTAAAATCAATTGAAATTAAATTGTAAACAAGAACATATAAAATTGAAGGAAGCTTGGGAAACTGACGGGTCGTCAAATTTTTCCGGCACCACGGCTGGCCGTCGATGACTCCCCCGTGTAGAAGAAGAAATTCTATTCACATTTTGGTTTTTAAACGAGAATTAAATTGGAGAAGAAGAACACTGTTAATAGGGTTTTTTAAGTAAGAGTCATATATGTAATTTAATAGAAAATCTATGAATTATTTAATTAAATTTAAAAATAATAAAATATTTAAGGAGTGTGTGAAGTAAGATTGGAGGTGTAATTTAAATAGCATCACCCATTTTTTTGGAAGGAAAAAAGCTCATATGTTTGCAATAACTATAATTAGTACACTGTTTTGTAATTATCATATTTATCATAACACTCATAAGAAGGCCATTTATTAAACTTTATTGCCATTTAAAAAAAAATGATTTCAAATGTCCAATCTAATATTTTTGTACCAATAAAAAATAAAATAAATAAACAATTTACTTTAGAATAGTAATTATGTATCCATTATATTATAAGTTTGTGAGAAAAATAAATAAGAGTATGCCCTTATAAATTTGAGAATCTATATGTAGTGAATAAGGAGTATCAACTATTTACAAAAATGATATATACTATATAATAATTTTCAAAATTCTCAATTTATTTTTCATACCATTCCTGAGTTATTCAGAATCTCATACCTGTCATTGGTATTTTCCATTATGCACTGAAGTCTATCGTGCTGCATTTTGTCGTTTTGTTTTTATTTCAGTAAGTGAGTGATTACCGATGCTTACGATAATTGTAAGGCGATTCTCACACTTAAATTTGCATTATATATGCTTCGTTGTATTTGTTTGAAATTTAAATTATTATTATTATTATTGTTGTTACTTTATATTCTTTAAAAAAATATTTTAAATTGCAATTATATATTTAATATTACACCATCCTTACTCATTTTATTTAAACTAGAGCTCTCACTTCAATCTTTTCCATCTCCATCTTCATCTTCATCTTCAATCCATTTGCTCTTCAGTCATCGCTAACAGAGAGATTTCAAATTTGTTGTAAGTTTTTTTTTATTGTATTTTTCTTTAAATTAATTTATTTTATTTCTCTTTAGCAAATGGAATCAAAATCACGCACACATTTATTAATCTCTACATATGCTATTTTTTCATTATTTTTGTCTGAAAACATTATGTGTGATTCTTATATCGAGAACTTGTCATTGTTTTTTTATTATTGGATTTGTTGCGATTGTATATTAACATCTAAAGATCTAATAGAATAAACTTTCCATTTGCATAAATAAATATATAAATATACAAATCAATGGTGGATTGATTTTAAGGGGTTTTTTCTTTCTAAACAAGCCCTTAATGGAATAGATTGATTATCTCATTGACTAAGAAAAAAGTAACAATATATAAAAATGATTATCAATAAACATCTTTTGAATTTTAAATTTTGTCTATAGCCCAAAATTTCACGACGAGAAATGCACATTAAATTTTGTGTTAACGTCGGCCAACACGTATGACCTGAAACAAAATAAAACAAACTAGATCCAATAATTTTGTGCCAAATATATTTTTCTGCATTAAGAGTTGCATAACTAGTTATTCAATTTCTTATTAGAACTATAGTACATTGAATGCATGTATATAAACTAATGTTTTAATTTCACATTGAAACAATTAAAAGTAAATTCATGGTACATATTTGTGCATTTGAAAACTAGTCAAGTATGAACTCTGGCATGTCGAGTGAGGATAAAGTACACTTGGAAGTAGAAGAAGACGAAAATATATCTGGTGACGAGGATACAGAGATGACTGTGAATCAGCGTAAGAGAAAGCGGTACCACCGCCACTCGTCTCAACAAATCCAAGCGATGGAAAGGTACGAAGTTTTTTTTTTTAATTAAGTTTATTTTTCATATAAATGGAATTAATAATTGTGTAGCTTTGCTATTAATCCAAGTTGCATGATTGTGTAGTTTTTTTAAGGAATGCCCTCACCCCGACAAAAAGAAAAGGAATGAACTTAGCCAAGAGCTTGGGATGGAACCATTGCAAGTGAAATTTTGGTTCCAAAACAAACGAACGCAGATGAAGGTAACGACTGAATTAAGCTTTTATTGTTGTTTTGATGGATCTTATTTTCAAAGCATAAATGAAAATTAGTATTAGTACTTTTTTGTTACTAGTGAATATTATACAAATTGTAGTGAAATCAAACTCTTTCAAATATCACAGGCAAAGCATCAACTTCAAGAAAACGCTCGTCTCATGGTTGAAAATGAGAAACTTAGGGCTGATAATGCAAGGTATAGGGAAGCACTAAGCACCGCATGTTGTCCTACTTGTGGTAGCATGGCCACGACAGGAGATGTGTTGCTTGATGAACGACATCTGAGGGTGGAGAATGCTCGACTTAGAGAAGAGGTATCAAATACATGTATTTTTATTTATGGATCAATTTTTTAAGCTTTTTTTTTATTTTCTAATTATTAATTAATTTTCGTGTTTACCACACTTCAATATAGATTGATCGCATATCAACCGTGGCAGCAAACTATATTGGAAAGCCCTTCAACAACTCCCCTGCAATTCATTCGTCGTCCATTCATCTGGCCACTGCTCTTGGGTCCGGCCCCTTCTTTAAGGGATCGACTAGCAAGGCAAATGGAAGCAGTGATGGGGAAGAATTTTAGGAGGCTAATAAAACATGCTTTTTGATGAAGCATATGTTTTCTGTTTTATTTGTTTTGATACTTTTCATTGAACTTGAATCCTTTTTTTATTTCCAAATATTTTTGGTTTGTTTTAATTATTTTTTATGAGACAGTTACAGTAGAAACTCCGTACAGTCATATTGTTGGGACCGAAAAAAAATATTACTATAGAGAGTACAAAATAAAAATAATTTTTTCTATCAAAAATAATATAAATATAAAAATAATATACATATAATATTATCTAACTTTAAATTCACAAAATCAATTTAATAGTTTTGAATAATAAATTTTGAATATATATGTGTAAAAATTGTGTTTAACATACAAATTAAATAAAATATTAATAAATCTAAGGACTATAAACTTTGATCATATACTATATGTTATTGATTTTCATAAATATTTCAAGTCATTTTAAATATGTTATTGATTTTAATAAATAAAAACATTATTAATAAATATTTTTATTATATATTAATCATTTATTCTTATATAGAGGTATAAATCCTTAAGACGGAACCTAAAAAATGTATGACTTATGACAATGTGGAGTTTATTCCTATTTATAACTGGTCTCAAGTTGGGACTTGCATTTTTTATTACTATAGAGAGTCTATTCCTATATAGAGTATTACTATATAGAGTTTCTACTGTATTTCAGCACGCTTTAAATGTTTTTGAAATAGTTCATGAAATTGCATGGTAAATTTTGTGATCATCAATTTAGAAAGCAAGACAACTTTCTGTTTTTAATGATTTTAAGTAATTGATAAAAAATATTAGTGTTATTTATCTATTTTCCCTATTACTAAAGTCCAATCATAAAGTACAAAAATTATACCGTATGTATTTTTTTATTACCTTTTTTTTTAAATTGTTAAATAACAACTCGAGTCTCGAGTCTCATACCCCATAATTTATATATATTAAATCTCACATTTTCATTAAATAACGAGTCTCATATCCATTGTTGTATTTTATATTCTAAATCTCACATTTTTCATTAAAAATTGAATAATTGATGTCAAATAAATAAAACCACCACACAATACAACTCAAGTTCTAAATTAGAAAAATATCAAAGAAAAAAGAAGGAAAATTTTCACAAAATCAATATGAGATTAGAATAATCACTCTCTAAAATTCTTTATAAAAAAACGAAAAACGGAGGAAGAATCAAACATCTCGCTAGAGTACCCTAAAGCCGGTCAGTGTTCCTTGTGATAATGACAAATGTGCTAAGATATATCTGTATTCAAGATTTACTACTCTCA
This sequence comes from Euphrasia confusa, assembly GCA_954870475.1. Taxonomy (NCBI): domain Eukaryota; kingdom Viridiplantae; phylum Streptophyta; class Magnoliopsida; order Lamiales; family Orobanchaceae; genus Euphrasia; species Euphrasia confusa. Next base: position 27,234,705 of record OX940968.1, on the reverse strand, counting down.
CGTTCTCAAATCAAAGACAACAAAGAAAATATATGTATATACAGGTTCCTTTCAACAAAATTGACCTAGTTCAAATTTTCCTTCAAAATTTTCCTTTTTCACATGACCCTTTTTATTGCAAATAAGGCAAATCTTGTATGCATTTTCAACTCTAAAATTTTTCTTTCAAATATAGCAAATTTTGTAGTATGGATTTTCAACCCTAGTATGTTTCTATGTGACCCACCTGAAAATTGTAATTTCTGAGTTACTACTCAAAAGACCTCCAACATTTAATTTGATCACAATGCTTCAAAGGCATCTTCAAAAGTTAGTCTCGAGATGATACAAATTTGCATATCTATACGAGGTATGGTAACACTAAACAAAGCAAAATAAGAGCCAAAACCTCTATATCTGCTTTATTTCCATAGCCTTGAAATTTGTCTAAATCTAATTAATATTAGTTCTCATGTAAGGCCGTTCATTCAATGGTCAAATAACTTCTGCTTCGTGTGAAGTTTGCCAGTAAGATTATTTGTAATACACAATTGGTCAATTTTCTAACAAATTTAACTCTTTGTAAAACACAATTGTTCAATCTTCGAACAGTTCAATCTTCAAACAGAGATATTAAAACACTACCCCTGCTTCAAATGAAGTTTTCTGGTAAATAAGTTATCTTTTCACCTTTTGATCCTTCATAACTTTCATTATGAACTTTCTGTATAGACCAATATTTTTATCTAACAAAATCAAATTTCATCTCAATTACAGTTAAAAACAGATAAAGCTATCCATTTATTTAGAAAGTTCAGTCGAGTACAACTTAAACATTAAAAAGTATTTCACCTAAAAGTTTTATATTAGTAAATATTTGAATGTATGTTTAGTACAAAAATAAAATTGATAAAAATATTCAAATTTTTCATTCAACAATTAAAACGAGTCAAAATTAATTCTTCTAATTTTATATTGCCATCATTTATTAGACATATTAGTTACAACATAAAATAATAATTTTAATTGATTTTTAAACATATTTCCATCTCAGTTTTTACAAATATACAAATTAAATCAAATCAAACTACAGATTTTTACAAATATACAAATTAAATCAAATTACAAAGAAAATATACCACATTAATTACTAAAAATATGGAAAATGTATAATTTAATATAGAAGATACCATTTAAATAAAAAAATATCATTTTCATAAAAGAATTAACAATTAAATAAAAAATTTAGAAATTAAATTTGCTCTCAGACATGGGCCAAGGTTTTTCCACATGAGAACGCAATGGGTAATTCCTCAAAAATATCTAAAGCCAGAGGAAGATAAATTTTACTTTTAAGACTTTTAAAAGCCCTCTAAATTTACCTTCATCTTAACCGCAAAGAAAAGATTCATACAAGTAAATTCCGAGAAAAATTAAAAGTGAAACAGTAAAAGAATCTTCATCTAACCCTAGAATCAGAAAGAGAAATCGTGCAGACCCAAAGTTTCTATTCGGTGTGGTTAAAGCAAACGAATCATCATCGAGCAAGACCCAATAATTCAAAGTAAAAAAAATGATTTTTTTTTAATTACGGCGATTTGAGATTGATGTGGAAACTACGAGAAAACGCAGAAATCCACAGTAGAAAAGACACAATCGGAACTGCGCGTCCATAGGTTCATTCAAAAGCGTTTGATTTTGCATCGATTCGTATGTTATCTGTTGTCGTATTAATTACCGAAACAGAAATAAATCATACTGAATGCAAAACATATAATTTGAAAAAACAAAGTGTTGAAGAAATTAGTTGCGGACGAGAAGAAACCGTAAACGATGATGGGGTATATAGAGTAGATAGATTGTGATATACTCCTATATAAGGAAGAAATTAGGGCTTCGTTGGAATTGGGCCTAATTGTGGGCTTCATTGGAATGTTTTTTAGTTGGTCCAATAGTAAGGGTGGGCATGAGAAGGGGAGGGGCTATGGGTTCAATTTAGAATCGACACGTTCAGAAATTTTAAAAAGAAAAATAAATATAAGTATTAAAATTGAAAATTGAAACAAAGTAAAAAAAAACATTACTATTAGAGATTTGCTCTTGATTTTTCTCAATATTTCTTAGCTTTTCAATCAATTTTTCTTTTAATTTCTTAGACGTTTCACTTTCATTTTCATTCATTTTTTTATATTACTAGTTGATTCAGCCCGGGCGTTGCACCGGGAGTAAAACTCAAAGTTTTACCCGGAGGTATTTAGAACTTAATTTAAGAAAATATGTTTAAATTTTTGTTTAATATTTAAATTATAATACAAATTTTGATATAAATACAATGAAAATAGATTTTCCCAATTGTAATAATAAAAATTCTATGATTTAAACTTCAGGTGTATACATATGTTTATGTAACTAAATTTCTCTATGATTACTTAATTGTTCAAATCTAAATCAACATATTATATCATAAACTAATACAACAGTTTATTAAAAGATAAACTCAGGTTTTAGATGAAGTAGAAATTAAATGATTACACTTGAAAATCTTATATCTAAGGGCAATGAATGAGTTCATGTCATATATATAACTCAAAAAGAGATTCAGGTTTATGCAAAACAGCAACATGAAAACGCTTAGTTGGAAGCAAGCAAAACAATACATCTAACATAGAGTTTAGAAGGATAACTGATAAACAAAGGATAACTGAATTCAGCAAAATATGAAGCATAGTTGGCTTCATTAGTCAGAGCTGCTATCACTGTCCTCGGAGGAAGAGTCACTGGAATTTGAACTTGAATCGTCTTCGTTGGAAGAAATAACATATGAGAGTGGAGATGTACCTTCAGGATAGCCAATTTCCATTAGATGCTTATGTTTTTCCATCAAATCAGTATCATCGCAACATTTGACAACGCAATACTCTCGAACTTTGGTTGTGTCAAAGTGATGATCTTCGACCTTGACCTTAAACAACAACTCTCTTCCAATAAGACTTTGAGAAACTTGGGCAGGAAACCCTGGATTTAGGTTACCCTGCAAATTAAAACAACATACAATGCAACTGTTATAATCAACTAAAGCTTGAAGCTAATATTTAAACATAGCCAGTTGTTTTGGGAATAAAATTAATTTAATTACATAGTTCAGTAGATGGCCTTACTTTGAAATGAACCTTCATCAAAGAGAAGACAGAGGCCTGAATTAAAAACCTAGCAAGTTCATTCATCAAAATGATTTTGGCAGACCCCCCACCAATATCCTCGATAGTTACGTGTATTTTAAAATTGGCCTTATGAAGAATAGGGTCACCACACGAAGGACAAACCAACGCCGAAGATGAGACATCACCTAAAACTGAGCAGTTAGAGCAATTTGTGTAATACCAACCACGTTCCTCGTTTATACTGTTAATAGTTCCAATAGTCCATATGTCCATAACCTAAAAATATGAAAACTATATTAGTCCACAAATAACCAATGAGGAGAATAGCCATTTTCAGGCTGAAATATTATAAAGAAAAATAAAAACCAAGATACAAACTTACATCATTCACATATTCCAAATCAAAAAGATCATAAACCTTTGTTCGGGGATTACGCATTTCCCTTTTAGATGATGTCACACACGGAACAGGAAACTTAGAACCATCACAGAAAACAATAGGGATGTTGGACACCGTAATCCTGATTTAATACATTTGGGAATTATAATGGATAAGTTAAAGCATCTAACAAAAACTTATATAATGAAACTGTCCTAAAATAAATAACAATTAAAAATTTAAAAATCATAACCTCTGTATATACCTTGATTTATATTCAACTATTTCAGGCACATTTTGGTCAAAAATCACATCAGAGACATCGTTTTTAGTTGCAACACATACATTACCTTGAAATATGAAAGGTCAGCAATCAACAGGAAACCAATAATAAACTACAAATTTATAACTGTGGCTAAAAAAGCTGTACCTTGAATAATGGTTTTTCGGCACAGCTGCAAGATGACCACTATCGGCAAAGATATGGACTCCCTCAAGATTTTAACAAAGTCGTATATCTTGGAACGATGAGGCTCAAATATTTGGCATTGCAAAAGTTCAGAACTGATACAATAAACAGACATGACGCATATTATGAACTATAAAATGCTTCAAAACTGTATGATAAAAAAAATATCAATATGTTTTAATAAACAGTAATTACCTTGAATTTTGAAGCATAAACTTAAAAGAAGGCTTGTCGTGATTAAGAACCTCGACATCGACAACACGGCCAATAATGTCTTATAAGATTGATGCACAGTACATGCAAAAAATTAATAATAAATTAGAAAGTAAATAAAAAAAGTGATTTTTTTTTAGTTAAATACAGCAGAAAACTACTATTGTCCAAATTCAATATATTTCTCTAAGAAAAATCTGAGAAAAGAAGAACATTACCAAATATATGGTCAACAGAGAATTTGGAAGGACTTTTCACTTCTGAATATTTTTCAAAAGAAAAACGTGATGGCGGGAAGGACTGATTATTGCTTTCAGCAACAAAAGTGTCAACTCGAAAGACAATCAAAAATCTGTGAGTTTTAACAGAAGTAGATTTTGTCTTATTCACAACTTCAAAATTCCGAATATTAAAGATTCGACCTTCAACTAATTTTTGATTAAAAAGGTTGATATCTTTCTTCTGAACCGATGCTTGAATTCTGCAGCCCTGGTATTTAAGCTCAAAATGTTCAAGATCAATAAATATTCAATGCATGTGCAATAGAAGTCAAAAATCAAATTCAAAATAGAAAAAACAATCTAATTTAAAACATAAGACTTACTTTCTGATCCATTAGCACCACGTGCAAATAATCTGGAAGCATATCTGTTCCTAGGGTTTGCCATTTACGGCATATTACAACACCTAGTATAGGATCCACTGTGGAAGGAGACAGTTGGGAGAGATCCGAGTACAAACTATTCATTTTTCAGAAAAATACTTTTGAAAATTTACAGAAAGGTTGAAAGGGTAAGGAGAATCTTCCTTTTGATGATAAGCGGGAGAAAAGGAAAGAAATATAGAGACCAATTAGAATTTTAATTTCCTTTCAGCGTCAAATTCTATAAGCACAATCAAACAAAATATTCTTCTTATGTAATACTAAACGGCAGAATGAGAAACATAGGAAAAGTCTGTCTTTATTACTTATGATTATAATTAAAGAGATTATTTAGTTATTATAGAAATATAAAAGGTCAAACTTCATTGTTGAGAATTGATAATTCATAAAAACAATCTCAAACTTTTATAGTTTCAAAAACATAGAAAAAAATATATAAATAGAATTTAATCTCACTGCAAATTTCTAAAAACCTCATTGTAAACAACATTTCTAGTTTTATTGGTCAAGTTTCCACTTTCGTCACATATTAAGAACTTCAAACCTGCTCTGTTAGTGACCCTTGAAACTGCGACATACAACTGTCCGTGTGTGAAAACAGGCTTTCTCAACAGAATCCCAACTTTTGACAAAGATTGGCCTTGACTTTTGTTTATGGTCATAGCATACGAAATCATAATTGGGAATTGGCGACGTTGAAAGCGAAAAGGCAATTTTGAATCTGAAGGAGAAAGAGCCATCCTCGGAATGTATACGATCTCATCTTGCTTTTCCCCTCCTAAAACCTTTGCTTCAATAACGTAGTTTCCCAACTTGGTCACAACCAATCGAGTCCCATTACATAATCCGGCGGTGTGGTCGATATTTCTTAGCAACATAATTGGCACCCCAACCTACAAAAAAAATTAAACATATAATCTTAAACATTATAAAAAAATTGCATTTATGAACTAAAAAAAAATTTTAGTTAAATTTATAATTTATACTAAATTTAAATTTTAACATGCTCAATGATTAATTTTTTAGTTACAGTACATCTACTAAATCTGAATCTTAAAAGTAGGAATGATAAATTATATAAATATTAAAACAGATTTATTTATAGGAGGATTTTATGTTTTACTGCTTCAAAGTGAATGTTATACAGCAAGAATGGATAATTGAAAAACAAAAACTTTTAGAGAAGCAGAACTAACCTTTAGCTTAAGAACATGGTTCGGTAATCCAGAACATTTTATAGTGTTTAAATATTCTGGAGAATGCATTTGATCGAACATAGAACTTCCTTTATCCGCCGAATCAATAGAATCCGCACTAAGATAGACCTTTTCTTCGGTTGAATGCAAGGAAACCATATACTCATTAACAGCTTCGACTTCTTCCAATGTAGGAGCTAAAATAGCGCGTCCATGCAAGAAAGAAAGGTCTCCAATATGTTGTTGAAAATTAGGAAAAATGGCATCAACGATCGAACCTATGTAGTCGGCAGAGTTGGATATGATAAGATCATTGGGAATTTGAATCGTGGCCTCTCCATCGTTAACATCTCCCAAAGTACCATCTCCAATTCGAGTCATCCAATCTGCAAATTGTCTTAAAGCAGAAACATCAGTTCCTTCAGCCACATTCTCCAATCTCATATTTTTCGTTAATTTCAAAATCCTGCAATCATTCCAAATTGGAGATGAATTGATAGTTGCATGAATAATTTCCTGACGTGTGCCTTTTTGAATCACAGGAAGGATTTGACGGAAATCGCCTCCAAAGACAACAACCTTCCCTCCAAAGGGAATATGAGCAGATGCTGGATTGTCGCGTTTCATAATATCTCGAACAGTTCTATCTAGAGCTTCAAAACAGTTCCTGGGTTATAAAAAAGGTGTAAAAGAAAAATTAAAAGCTAAAAATCTGAGACAATATCCAAATATATCCAAGTCCAAAAGAAATCATAATGCAGAGATTAAATTTCAAACTAAAAGGATTCATTTATCACGAAACTATTAAGACACGCGATTATGTACCTGTGCATCATTGGAGCTTCATCCCATATAATAAGAACAGCCCTTGATATTAATTCTGCAGTGTCACTGTCGGTTTCTATGTTACATGTTGCACTTTCCGTCAATACTAAGGGAATATGAAATTTAGAATGAGCAGTCCTCCCACCAGGCAAGAGCAAAGAAGCAATCCCACTTGAAGCGACGTTGAGCACTATATCTCCTCTTGATCGAATTGCAGCAGAAATTGTTTTCCATACAAAAGTCTTTCCCGTTCCACCGTACCCATACAGAAAAAAAACCTGACCTTTTCCATTTGAAACAGATTCCATGATTGAATTGAAAGCAAGCATTTGCTCATCATTCAACATAGCGAAAGATTTTTTATAAAACTCTGCAAGTTCATCGCGATCGTAATTCAACTCGTTTGCTAAGAGGGAATTTCCAAGGAATGACATGTCAACATCTTCAGGAAATGGCATCCCAGTATAATCTTTTAAAGATTTCCCTTTTGACTGTAACATGGATTCAATTTCGTTCAAGCACATATTTTTTAACTGATCCTCTGTTAAAATCAAACCTGAAAACAAAACAAAAACATATATTTATGTGAGGATAAATTAGAAACTAATCAAGTTATATTCAAGAAATTTAAAAGATGAATACTTACCCGGCCTCCTGAATCTTGTTCGGTACTTTTCAAGAAGGTCTTCTTTCAATTTATCCTGACATTTTTCCCAAACATTCACAGGCCGAATTATAGAGCATGAAATCAGAAGATTCACAAATAATGATCTTAGAGTTGGCCCTAATCCCCATTCTGCAGCTTCCTTTATAGCATCAATATATTCTTCATCGTCCTCAAGTAATCCGCGAGCGTAGCATGCATCTTGAAATTTATCGTACACAACGCCATTGTACTTTTTTATATCTTCATAAGATACGCAGCCGCGAACAAAATTTAAGAGAAGACGCATGTAATATACTTCACCAAGTGCTGGGTGGACATAAGGCAATCTACCAAGAGCTGTACCTTTTTTCCTAGGAGTCCAAGTTCTCGTGTCATGGTGCCATACAAAATAAGATGGAAACTCTGCATATGTCAAATCTCTACCATGTTCATAATCTCGGTTCGCAATCATCCATGCTGTGAACATTGTTTCGTTGGAAGATGATTTCTCCATGACATAATCAACCGCCTCTCCGTCATGAAAGACAACAAATTGTTCTCCTTCTAGGTGAATCGTCAACCTAACAACAGTGGGCTCCTTAAAATGGATCTCATATGCAAATAACCTCCAGGCAGCCTCGGACGCTGAAATATATCGGGCATCTAAGTACTGCTGAATTTCGTCAATGTCTTGCCTCCCGTTTCCTTGACTGTGAGATTTGTAAAAAACAGTTGTTGCTCTATCATTTCCTTTGTGCACATATTTGAACAAATACTTGATTGAACGGGCCCTGTTGCACCACTCCACATTTATATGTGCTCGATACTTTACCAAAAGTCCCCGATTATGGGGGACGACATGTCTGTCAAAGAAAACGATATTATAAAGGGAAGAAACTTTAAAGATTAAAAAATTGTACTTGTTACGATTTAAACATAAAATTGATAAAAAATAATAAACCTGTTGTCAAGATGAATTCCTCCTTTTGATATCAATCTTCCATTATTCCTTCGTCGATAAACGACATATCCATCCTCGTCCACAGAAGTTTGATCTGCAAATTTCTTGGGATAATGTTTGGTGCAGGTTGACCCTCTCATACATGGAGATTTTAAATTTGCAAGTCCACACGGACCATGCATCATATACTTAGTAACAGCTCCATGGTACTCCTTATCTAGCAATGGATCGGGAATTTCCGCGGAAATATACTTGTCAATATTATCTGCAGATGCTGAAGTCGGGAAATTTTTGATCCACAACAAAATGTGAGCATGGGGCAGACCGCGCTTTTGGAATTCAATGGTGTAAATAACTACATTTTAAGAAAAAATTAAATTAGAGGAATATAAATTTCAAAACTTCTAAAATCGAACAGATAAACAAATACTAATGCACATAAAGATTCTCAAATTTAATACCCTTACCAGCTGCAGTTTCTCCAAACATTTTTTTTTCCTAATGTCCATCATGAGATTATCCAATTTTGTATGGAATACTCGTGAAATAATGTCTGGTCTATCTGCAGCTGTCAGACCTACCTCCTTGAGGTAATCCGTAATTTCACGCCACTTAGAATTGCAGGTAAAAGTTATAAACAAATTAGGGTAACCTAACCATTTGCAAACTGCGAGGGCATCGTGGTAGTTTTGGATCATGTAACGTGCTCCGCCAACGAAAGATGAAGGTAAAATAATACGCTTTCCAGTGTTAGCAGTATCAGTTTGACCTTTAGCTAAAGCATTTCCCAATGCTGCATATGATCCGCACCTGAAATCTTTCTGATGATGTCTCATGTAAGTGAGTCTAAAAGACTCAACCATTGCATAAGCATCAACTAAAAACTGTTGGAACAACCTTCTACCATGGAGGATATGCGGAGATTCATTATCTCTGTTTTGCACCTTAAAAGTTAAGTACTCCCTCATCGTTACATCACGGTCTCTTGTTTCTTTCGATCTTGCTGTTTTTACATGTTTTATGTTGTCTCTAAAACCATCTTCTCCATAAAAATACAATAATGGGTACTGCAATGGCAAGTAGAGAGGGTGCAACTCATTAATCCGCTGTAAACGACCAGATTGTCTTTCAAGTATAATATCTCGGGGATTTTCAAGATTTTCAATGTCTCCTTCAATCAAAATGGCAACTTCATCAGCCTGGGGCACATCGTGAATTCTACCGTCTGAAGTTCGACTTGAAATTAATCTTAGCTTAACATCAATTGTACGATCTCCAAGGACCTTTTCTCGAGCCGTACGAAACAACTTCACCAATTCATTATGCTGATCAAGAAGGGATTTCAAACTCTCTACAATTTCAACATCATCAGAGTCCTCCTCGTGTTGGTTAGGAGGATTTGGTTCATCGGGTTGGTTAGGAGGATTTGGTTCAGACGATCTGAAAAATTAATATATTTTGAAGGATCAAATCAAGGAAACATTTAAATTTTTGTAAAGAAGAAAGAATACTAAAAATCTATATTATCATACCTCACAGAGTTTAACCTGTGATGTGTTTCGTTTTGAGTGTCGTGAATATATAGCTGAGCAAATGCAGGTTTGTGTCCATCTTCTGGAAGCAAACTACCTATATAATGATGAGTTGCCCCATTTACTCTGTAAGTTGGAGCATGGGTTCCGGTGTTGTAAGAATTGTCAATCTTCCCTCCCATAGACGTGAACGCAAATATCATGTTGAACATCCTTATTTTGGACTGAAATTTTTTAGATTTTTTTTCAGTTCCATACAACAATTCTTTGAACTCAGGCGGGGGATCTCTCGATGGAGGCAATTTTATTTTACCTGTCTCAACAACAAAACCAATATTGAGCAATTTTAGCAACTATAAGAGTCATAATGATTTTCACTTAAAGTTTAATACAAAAATCTCAAATCTTTCAGAAAAACTAACCGTGACTGCAACATAAATTGAACAACGGCGGGGTCTTCTTTTTCTTACTTTTTTCCATTCTCTCATCATACCAGAACTTTGCACTACAGTGTTCACACTTAAAAGTGCAGTCTCCAATATCGTGATAGCCTTTAACACAATTTTAATGGGATAGAGTTATAATTAAAAAAGTGCAGTAACTTTCTATGTACATATAGAAATTTATATTATAAATTAGAATTTGAAAATGAAAAGATTTAATTACTTGGATTTGGATTTACTGATGCACTGGGAATGGCAGAAGCTGCTGATGATTGGCCTATATTAGTATGGGATCTGATTGTAGGATTTGAGAATGTACCTGTGATAAGTTCAGCATGAAAAAGTAAAAAAACATTTTATCCAATTAAATAGGAAAATTAAAAATAACACTCCCAGCTCATGGAAAGATTCATGATACCGATTAAAAATGAAAAAATTGGAAGAGTACCTGACTGATACACAGCATTAAATTCATTTTCCAACCTTCTAATAGGAATCACAGAGGGTCTTGATTGTCCAGTCATAGTTGCAAGGGAATTACTATTACTCTGTTGAACTGGAATTTCCAATAAAGAATTATCTGAAATTCTTAACCTATTAGATTCATTGCCAAGACGTAGATCTGTATCAAGAAATGCATACAAATATTAATCTTCTGTGATGGAAAACCAAACATTTCCTTATAGATTGTAAACTGTGAAAAAAAAAAAGTAAAATACTCACTGTTTGTTATGTCTCGAAGAGGAAACCTTGCACAACCATCACTATCTGACTGAACACGGGGAGTAATTGTTTTAACCCTTTTTCTGCTGTTTTCACAAATACGTTGGTCCTCCGGAGTAGAATTTTGGATCAAGCACGGTTCAAGGGAATAAGACGGTTGAATAGAAGATTGAATGTTAACAGTATGAAGGTTTTCCGTTTTAATTTCTGAATTCATCAATACACTTTGCGCTTTCCAATTGTATTTTGATTGTATTAAAGAAGTTAACAATTAGAAATTTAGCTGGAAAGGTATTTCTGTAATTGAAAACATGGTCAAAACAGATTAAATTACCTGGAAATTGAACTGTAGCAAATTCATTAGTCCAAATGCTTTTGGAAGTTTCACCTGTGCCGGACATCGGATTCACAGTTCTCTTAACCTTGGAATTTCTGGCAGGCAAAGGGGTTGACATAGGGGAAGGTTCCAATACAGGGATATCAATTAGTCCATCTGATACAGGGACATCAATAAAACCATGCATTTCCAGGCAAGATTGTTGTAAATTGGTTTTCAACTTTTTATGAGGAACTTGTGTAATTCCAGAGTGCTGAGAAGATGACCCAATGTTGCACGAAGCAGGAACATAAGAAGGCGTAATCGTAGAAGTTCGAATATTGAAAATCCTTCCTTCTTGATTGAGAACTGAATGAAAGTAATTGCTCACAACAGAAGAGAACTTTAAAATCCTAAAGAAAGTTATCAACAAAAAATTAAAACTCTAACTATTCAATCCAAAACCTGTGGGAGTAATTGATTCATAATTTGAACTGCTTGCTTTTCGGACACTTTTATTCAGCACTGTCGATTTCGGAGAGTTGCTTGAACCTGAATATAGAAAACAAACAAACATTATAGATACTACAGAGTTGACTATCCAATAAATTTGACAAAAAGATAAAACTTTGGCAAAGATTAGAAATCAAGACACAGAGAGAGAATATAAGGACTTTACAATTCTCTTTATTGTTGCCCAGAATATTTAACTGAGACTGAGGTTCCTGTCCAGCAATCTGTTTCCCTGAACATCAAAACAAAAGATTGAGTTGTAAACTGAACATGCAACATTGAAGGTATCGATTCTAAAATTGATTGAATATGAGCAGCGTTAGAAGAACCTGAAATCCTATTTTTTCTTGGAGCCATCTGCAAAAAAAAAATTAAATTCAAATTATGTTAATGAATGAATCAGAGAATGATAATAGTGAAATAGAACCGGGAAGACAGCTTTAATCAAGAATTTAAATATTTAATAAAAATGCAGAAAACAATTCTAAATTTAAAGCTCATTAAAGCTAATTGCGTATTCCAAATATAAGGGTTGACTTTATAATCTTGAAAATGAAAACAATCTCCATGATACAGTAAGGATATATTTTTGGAATTAATAATATTTTAGAACAGAAAAGTAAAATATAAAATACTGATATTGAAGATTGAACATTTTTTAATAAATTATTAATAGCTGTAACCTTTAAAAATTTACAATAACAAAACATGAATGGAAAAACATAAATATTAGAACTACCAATTTTCATTAAAAACTTGAGTTAGAATCCAAAACAGTTATAAAATGTTAACTTCAAACAGAGTAATTCTTACTTTCTGTATTCCAAAAACATTGGGATAATTAAATGAAATCATGTAGTCTTTATAGAACTGGAATATGCATTTCTTTGATTAGAAATTTAACAAACAGGGGAGAATAAGTAATTTCTTCATAATGAACAAAATTGTAACACATCTTATAAAAAAAAAAGACTTTATTCATTGCCAAGAAACATGAAAAGCATGAGTTCAAAAAAAAATTCAAAATGAAAACAAAACGACAAAACCACCAAAACATGAAAAATTCAAAACATGGGAATAATGATTATAAATTGAAAGAGGATCAGAAAGTCATCAAGCAGATTTGGGCAGTTTGGTTGAGGAGTGCTCTTCTGCGTCTTGAAGCTCAGGATCTAGATTTCTTTTACCTGATTTTGGAAACTCAGGAGTTTTAAAATCGGCAACGTTTTGGCTGTCGTTGTCTTCCTGGACTGAAACCGAGTCACCAAATTGATCCTTAGAAGGAGAAGAAGAATTATAAAGCGCTTCGTGGTTGGATTTCTTGAACTTCTGGATCAGTTCCTGGTCTTCAGAAAACCTATCAACCACATACACTTTTTCTTCCTTTGTGATGTGCCTTTTTGTTATGGGAACCTTGAACAAAAACTCTTTCCCAACCAAATTTTCAATTGGACTTGGAACTTTGAATTTGGAATACTCATATGCAGCGTCCTTGTCAGATTTATCAATATCGGGAAATTCCTATAAAAAAGCAATAATTAAAAAAACGGTAAGCTAAGGATTAATTTGTAAAAATTGTAATGTGACATACAGGGAAATCCTTACATTAAAGAAGATATCCCAAACATCAGTGACACTCTTTCCAATAATTGCCTTTGCAGTTTCATTCCAGAGCATGAAAGTAGCATTAGATGTCCCATCGACCACTGTAATATGAACTTTAAAGCGTTCCTCTGCAATGACAAACTTTTGGCATATATTGCACCAAAACTGATCTTCCTGTTCTACAACCTTCTTCTTGCATACTGTACAACTTATGTAAGCCCATCCACTACCAGTTTTAATATCAGCAATCGAACCAACCACCCAAACCTTGTTTGCCTTAAACAAAAAAGAAAATGTAAATTACTAACAACTACAGTGCATATGATGAAATCGGCTGTCAAAATATTAGACTTTAAATTAAGGATAAAAAAAGAGGAAAACTATAGAGACTAACTTCATTGGCAGATAATAATTCAAGGACAGAGCAGAAAACAGTTTTAGAACTTTCCAAATCTCCCTTGACAGAAATATATGACGAAGTTGAAATTTGAGATCCATCAAATGAAGTGGAAACTTCGGTAGTATGTAACATGTTGTATTAATATTAAAATAGTAATTATTTCATGTTAAAAAAATAAAAATACAAAATACATAATAGAATATAACATGAAATTGGAATCAACTTTACTTGCTCTTGAATTCAACAATATCCTCTGTGTTTTGATCCAAAATTAATTTGGTTGCATCAAACGTGTTTGAAACACCGTTGCCATCTGTTCATCAGAGGGTTTTAATATAAATTTCCAGACTCACTCAAAACAATATTATTCATATCAAATGTGAAAATGAGAAAAATATAAACCTGTGAATTGCTTAGCACGACACATTTGAATGATTACAACCTGATGATTTTTTTGACCTCTTCCCAAGTCCAAAAAATTCTTGAGTTCAAAACAGTATGGTTCCCAAAGTAGACACTGAACTCTGACTTTGCTGTTAAAAGAAATCATGATAAATTTTTGCTGATAAAGTCTAAATATTCTAAACCCTATTCAAAACTAACCATTGCAATTAGCAAAAATAACAGATAAAAAAAGGAAAAAATATTAAGTTGAAAAATCATATTCTTACTTTAGGTCTTCAATCAAAACAGTAGCACTCTTACTGCCTTTCATAGTGCCATCACATTTCATTCTGTCCTCATTCACGTCCACTACTCGACCGATTACATCTAAAAAAAGGGAAATCAGAAACAACAAAATGATTTTCAGGACATAAAATGAACAAAGATTAATAGTATTAAACAGGGAAAGGACTTTTGAAATTAATTCATACTTACCAAACACTGGACCATTATGAGCCATCAAACCGTCAAGTACATTCTTCAAATTCATAAAATTGTAGAGAGACACATGGAAACTCGAATCCTCCACTGGTTTAATTATTGTGGTTGCATGAAACATTATCCGATAAGGGGCATTTGAAATTGGAAAATTAGAAGGGGAATTGATAACAGAGAATTGATGAACATAACAAACATCTCCTTCATTGACTTTGGTCTCAAATTTCGACATATGCACTTTTTTCACTGATGCATGAATTCTTGAACCCTGCAGTTGAAATATTATGGAGGGTGGGATAGGAACAATTTTAAACATCTAAATATTTGAATGTAAATAATTTCAAATTAAAAGGAATTACACTAACCTGCAAATCAACAAAGAGAAACTCTAAGGACTCCAATATTTTCCCTTTGGGAGTTGTTTTCCATTTTCTGCACACTCGAACCTTAATCTTCCAATCCATTCTATCTTTGTTGATTTCTGTCAAAGGAGTGAAAGAACTTGCCATTGCACTGATTCTAGATGAAAAATCGTTTACAGTATGAAAACATGACTTGAAGGCTTTATAAAAAAATTAATAACAAATTACCATTAATAATTTAGGAAAAATATATAGTATTGATTTCAGTTCCATAGACTAAAAAATTAATTATAGAAGTTTGAAAGTTTTTTATGGTGAAAAATATTTGTACAGAATATAAGATAGAAATACAGATTAACTAAATCAATTACATTATTTTATCAATATGTTAAAATTACAAATATTTCATATTTTATAAATATAAAAAGATTATTTATATGTTCTTCATTTGGATTATTCTATATCATTAGAGAATATAGATGGGGAATTGATTTATCTTCTTTTTCAAGTTATACAGATCATGACAACATAAAATAATAATAATAAAATAATAACTCAGTAAAATTTATAAGGAAATTTGAATTATTCAAAATTAGATTTTTGCTTCGTAGTATGATATGAAAAGGGAGATTTTGTAAAAGATTGGGGATAGATAATATGTAAAAATTAACAAAGAGTATTAAAGATTAAGTTCAAAACTTTTAATTTTTAATTTTTAATAGTTAAAATTGTTGATATCAGAAAAAAAATGACAAAAATCAAGACTGAAAGAACTATGAAAAGAAAAAATTCATTGAAGTAATATGAAAATTAAAAAGGAAAACGAAAACGAAAATTTAATATTGAGGTCTGAAAGATAAAGCCTCTAACTCAAAATAATATATGGAGATTTAAACGGATCACGTATCTGATCCGGACGAACTACAACTTTCATCAGTGTCGGATTTGCCTTTAAAAGAGTCACTTGAGGCTGGCGAAAAAACTGAAGTACGGGACTCGTGTTGCGAAGAACCGATAGCAGCTTGGCAGAACATTTTGGCTTTATGAAAATAAAGTAATTTCGCATGCTCGAAAAATTTATCAACTTCAAATTCTTTTGGTAGGCGAGTCTCGACATGATGATCTTCAATTTTAACTTTAAAAAACATCTCCCTTCCAATAAGAGCTAGGAAAACATGAAGGGGAAACTTAGGCTTGCCCTTTCCCTGTTAATAGGAAATAGAGTTAAACTCATAAACAAAAGGCAGAAAAAACAATCACGTCCTTATACGAAAAAGGTTGAATACTAACCGTATAATAAATATTCATTAATGACTGAACTGTCGTCTGAATTAAAGAAGTTGCCAGATCATTAATCAAGATAAGAGATGCCGAATGACCAAAGATATCATCCACAGTGACATGAACTTTATACTTTGCATTATGAATTATGCTTTCTCCGCATGACGGACAAAAGGGTTCAGAACATGAACAGTCACCTATAGCAGAGCAATTGGAGCAGTATGTGTAATACCATCCTCGATTCTCATGTATTTCGGTTATAGATCCAATTGTCCATAAGTTCTGGGGCTGCAGAAGTTATGATAAATCGATTCAATATTATTTCAAAACGAAAATTAAACAGAGAGGGGAATTTGAAATCAATAAACTTACATCTTGACAAAAAGACAATTCCCCAAGCTCATAAACAGTCAATCTGGAATTCAACAGTTCATTTAGAGTAGACGACATAGATTCATCAGGAAACTTCGCACCATCCGTGAAATTAAACTTGTGAGAAATTGGCAGACTTTAGCATACATCATAAAAAGTCAAAATCAAATGGATTGGATACAACATAGTATTAAATAGCATATAAAGATAATAATTAGAATTTGATAAAACAACCTCTTCTTATATTCAACAATTTCAGGCAGAGATTGATCCACTATCACATCAGAAACATCAAAGGCCGTGGATACACAGACCTTGCCTAAAAATAGAACAATAAATGATGAGAAACTACATAAATAAAACCTGGAAAAAATAAATAAAAATGCAAATTAAAGCACTCACCTTTATAGATGGATTTTCGACATAGCTGCAAAATAACAACCATGGGTTCACAAATGGATGACTTCAACACGTTCACAAAATTTGAAATTTTGGAACGATGGGTCCCATAGATTAGGCAATGCATACGATTTTTACTGAGATATTTAAAAACTTTTCAATTAACAACATAAAATGAAACAATTTAAAAAAAGTTGAAACTGTTAAATGGAAGTAATATAACATAAAAGTAAATTCAAATAATAACCTATCATCTTGAAGCATGAAATGTGTAGCAGGGAAGTTGACCATTGTTTCTTTGACATCGACAACACGACCAATAACATCTTGTATATTTGAACGAACAAATAATGAAAAATATTAGATTGAAATAATCAATCGATGATTGAAGATATTAAGATTGAAAATCAGATAAAAAATTAATTTAAATAATAGCAGTACCAAAAAGTTGCCCTCTGGAGAATTTTGAACGGCGCTTCAATTGATTGAAGCTTGCAAAACTGAATATTGAAGGCGGAAAGAAATGATAATTACTACTCCGCACAAAAGTTTTTTCTCCAAACACAATCATGAAATCATGATTCTTGACCGCAGAGGAAGATGATTTCGGCACAACTGCAAAATGGCGAAGGTTACATATGCTACCCTCTTTTAACAGATTGCTAAAAGTGCTGATCTGGCCTTTTGGAACATATCCTTCAATTATTAAGCCCTACAAATGTTTAAAAATTAATAACAACATAAAGCAATCACGATAATATGAAAAAACAATGTTATGAAAAAACAAAAAATACATACTCTGACATCTTTCATCACAACATGCAATGATACAGGAAGCATGTCTATGCTGAATGTTTGCCATTTGCGGCATATCCTTAAGCACAAAATAGGGTCATCTGTTGAAGTATTCATCTCACCGAGATCTGAGTAATAACACTTAACCATCTTTGAAGCAAGAGATTGAAACCGGGCACAGAGGGATTTGAAATAAAAATATATATTCTTAAACTTTTATTGAGAACTTTACCTCGGAGAGTTTTAGTAATTAAGGAAAACAAAAAAAAACTTCCAGGATTATTATACAATCTGTATTTATCTTAAAACATAATTTATGAAAAGTATCTTTATCTAAATTAGCGAACGATTGAGAATATGAAGAGATGCAACATTTTTGTAAAAAATGGTATATTTACTTATTATTTAAATCGGAAACGACTCCAGCAGAATATGGAAGGGCATATGAGAAGTAGGGTAATTAACTGCTTGTAGTAATGGGGGCTAATAAACCGCTTGAAACAACCAAAGGAAAGCACATCATTCAATACATGGGAATATATAGGGCTAAAGAAATATGAAAACAAAAAATATGAAATTTAAAATTAAAATCAGCCACTTGAATAAAAAATCAAATTATATAAAAACATATATAAAGAAAATAGGACTAATAAATTATAACAGTAAGGAATGTGAATGAATCCAAAAGATCATACATAAAAATGTCTGAATTGTTATTGCAGAAGTACAAAAGCCCACAATTGAAATTGGATCCGACTAAACTACCCATAGATAGATACTTTGAACCTTTCTCAATTATCACCATCAGAGTCATCATTGCCATCAGACAGCTCACCTGAGGAATCACCATAATCTGTATCTGAATCCGAATCCGAACATTCTGAACTGAAACTTCCTGAAGGATCAAAGTTATTCTTCATTTTCTCCTTGTAATGTTCAAGTAAAACAGGGCAAACACAGCAGTTTTGAACATCATATGCAGATACTCCAGCTGGTACGATTATCTGCTCAGAATCGGAAACTTTGAAAAGAAGTTCTCTGCCAATAAAACGGCTAACCGACTCTGTAAGATCTGGCAAATTAGAAAACTGGAATTGCAAATAAAAAGAAAGTTTATTAGGGAAAGATAAACATTATTTATATAATCTACAAAAGAAATAGACTTCATCAAAACTAAATACTTACTTGAAAGAGCGATTTTATCAGAGAGGACACGGTACTTTCTATTAAAAACGTAGCAATTTCATTTTCAATGATCAAACAACACGTATCCCCCCTGTCATCCACCACATCTACAAAAACTCTAAATTTGGCATATTCAGAAAGAGAGATGTCACAACTCTAACACCACATGTGGAAACGTGGACCATTAATTTCTCTGGTGCAACGGGGACAGGATACGTAAAACCAACCCATATCATGGTGTATATATTTGACAGTCCCAACAGTCCAAATATTGATCACCTAAAGAAAATTGTACGGGAGGGTGAGTTAATAAAAAAAACAGTTATTAATGAGATTCTGGCCAAAGAAAAGGAATATAACCTCTTCAAAATAGGATAAATGATTTATCGAATAAACATCTTTATCAGGTTGACCCAGCTCTTTTTTTCCGGATTTCAGAAGCGTAGTAAGAAACTTAGCACCATCATAAAAAAGCTTGACACCTTTAAAGTTTAACCTGTTGAATTATAAAAAATATGTTTATGAAATAGAAAACGGAAAAAAAAAATATCCATAAATTTAAAACTAATCTGTACAAAAATGGGATCATCAAGACCAAAGTAAGAACAGATTCAAAAGTGAACCTTGAAATAAAGGAAGAAATTTCTTCCAACTTCGGGTTTAATATAACATCAGTGACTGGATTATGAGCACAGATACACACTTCATCTGCAATTAAACATAAAATGGGAAATTATAAATTGAAAAAAGTCAAGAAAAATAATTTAGTATATAGTTTATGAAATGAATTATAAATTACTTACCCTTGTAAACTGTTTTCTTGCATAACTGAATAATTACTACAAAATATTTCAATTTTCCACTTTTACACAGCTGTGGATTTTTCCCAAGCTTACCAAGGAAAGGATTGGATATCCGGCACAACAATCTATTATTTCTGAAATTAGATAAAAAAAATTCTATCACAATGGATTATGATAAGAACGTAACATGAATGAACTAAAACTAACTATAAAGGACATGTATAAATTGGACTATTTTTTAAACACAGGAGAATATTCTTACTCTAAGTCTTGAAGCATGAGACGCATGCAACCGTCACTGTCAAGACGATCATCAATGTCAACAACAGCTCCAATGACATCTGTATATAAATAACACGAAAACGGAAAACAAAAAAGAAAACATAATAATTGTAAACACTATATGAAGAAGAGAAAAATTAATGGAATTTAATAACTAAATATGAATCATAATTATGAGGTCTGAAGAACAACATACCAAATAAGGGACCTTCACAAAAGGTAGAGTACCCAAGGATATCAGGAAAGGGCTTAAATATGAAATATGATTCATCAAAAAAAGGATAATCGCTCACGGCAATGAAAGTAGAATCCAAAAATATTATCATATAAGGACTCGAAGTCATTTCGTTGGATCTTTCCTTTGCAACAACTTGAAAACCACGAAGGTCATAGATATACCCTTCTATCAGATCTTCATAATTTGGCGCCAGTTCCTTGTTAATAGATGCTAGTATAGTATCTCCCTGGAAATTTAAAATTTGAAGTTATTCAAAAAAAAGATGACAACAACAATGGGAATGGAGCACGTAAGAAAAACAATTAAACAACACATAAACTCACTTGGATATCAACAAACAAAAGTTGTAAGGAATCCGCTCGCCTGTCAGGGGAGAATACACGCCAAGCCCTCCGAAGCCGAACACAAAGAATAGAATCATGAAAATCAGGAGACACTTCAGAGACAGAATTGTACATTGCTGTAGTGTTCACAGGTCAGTTGCAGAATCACAGATTCAGAAAAGGAGAAGAAAAAGAAACCGGAGGAACAGAGCACTGAAGAGTTTGATTAAGTAATGTTAGGGTTAAGCTAATAAATAAATAATTTCCAAACTTTTATTATAATAATGATATTTAAAAAAAAAATTAATTAATATAATGAACATTGAAAAAAGTATGTACAAAGCTTTGAATTTGGACAACTTATATGGAAGTGCTAAGTTCCATTTGAAATTGATCTTTGAAGGTGAAAGATCCCTTAGTTAGAACAAAAATATCAGTTGGGAAATCCAACAAAAAATTTCAAAGAGATTACAGGTTTGATTAATAGATCAAATTGTTTCATTGTAAAAATTGAAGAACAAAAAACCAACTCTTGTTGAAATCACTACAATACAAAAAATAAAAATCTTTGAACAGAAACATTTACAAAAATGCTGCATATGACTAATAATTTTATAGAAGAAGACATAGGGATATTAACACCATTAAAAAGCTGAACAACATCCACCATTAACAAAAATTTTAGAAAAAATCTCATTATCCGAGATAGACGCAAAAAATAGAAGCAAAAACTGTTAATCATTGTAGAAACATGGCATGATTGCTACTTGAAGCATCGGATATTATAGGCCGAGCTACATACATAAGGGATTTATGTAACTTGAGCAAGTCTGGATCGCCGTTATATTCTTCTACATCATAAACTTGATCACGGCCATCGATATGAGAGGATGCAATCTTAACTTTGAAACAGAACTCCTTCCCAATCAGACTTAAAATTTGAGAAGATCCCTTCATAAAAATTAAAAGGAAATCAAAAGGTGTAAATATTTAGACAAATAATCACATTAAGTAAAGTAACCAAGAAGGATTGAACATAAATACACGACAAAATGCAAACCTGGGAATGAATTTTCATAGCTTCAACAGCAGTGATTCCAAGCATATCATAGAC
Organism: Euphrasia confusa; assembly: GCA_954870475.1. Lineage (NCBI taxonomy): Eukaryota > Viridiplantae > Streptophyta > Magnoliopsida > Lamiales > Orobanchaceae > Euphrasia > Euphrasia confusa. Next base: position 27,212,644 of record OX940968.1, on the reverse strand, counting down.
AACATCATTAAATAAGCAAAGAGTTACATTCGACTCCCCATTTGAAACACGAACATACACTTTATATTTGGAGTATTTGGCTGGAAATTGATTGCACCAAGAACAAATGTCATTGTCACGTTCAACATGACGTTTGAATTTGCAATTGTCACAAACAGTGATGAACCAATTGTCTTTACTCAAAACGTCAGAAATCCAGCCAACACTCCAAATGGTCATAACCTGAATAAAAGACAAAAAAAAAGGAAAATAAAGAAAATCAAAGATTAATATTTTCAGAAATAGAAAGACAAATTGGGAAAACTTACATCTTTAGCCCTAATCAATCTGGAGATGCTTACAACATTCTGAGGAATAAACTTTAACACATGAGACGATAATCGGGAAACAGAACAATACTTGGAATACCGCAAACTAAAATAAATAGAACAAATGTTAATATTTTCCCGGTAAATTTAAGGTCAATTGAAAAGAAAAAAATTAACAACCACCTCAATCTGTAAGTAGTAGCAAAGTCAGAATCACAATTGAAATTGATCTTGGTAGCATTACCAGAAGCCTCTATAACAGTACGACCTACATTACAGAAAAAAGAAAAATTAATTAACTTTGCCAATATATATGGCTTAAATATAAAAGTGAAATATTTTTAAAAAATAAACCGAAGATAAGTAACTCGAAAAAGGTATATTAGACATGATAGTAGAAGAATTAACCTAACCTTTATAATACTCTGATTGGCAAAGTTGGATTATAACAACTTCCTGATTTAAGGAGCCACTCATTCCCTTATCAATAAAAGCTCTCTCTTTCTTTGAAAATGGAGGCCTTATCAAAAACCCAAGACTGATATACCTGGCAGTTTGAGAAGGAAAGTTGAGATGAATACTTTGATTAATAGAATGAATAAATATAGAAACAAAAACTGGAAACAACAAAAATAGGAATAATACTCCAAATCTTGCAAAATAAACTCAACATTGCCATTGCCAGCATCATTGTAAACACATACCACGTGACCAATAACATCTGAAAACTCAAACAAAAAAATTATAACATTAGTTTTGAGTCAGGATGTGAGATACTAAAAAAAGAAAACAATATGAAATAAGAAATAAATGGCCAAAAACATACCAAAGAAAGAGCAACTCTCATCATTTACTGTGTCAGTCAATATGTCGAGGAAAGGTTTGAAATTGTAAATGCACATGGACAAAGCTCCCACAGTTGGACTCATAACGGAAGTCTGATCATTGAACTTGATCTTAAATGCATTATTACAGATAGCATCCTTCATGTGTACAGATTCAACTTTGAAATACGACAATTCATAAGTTTCATTTTCAACAATTTTTTCTTCAAATTGACTTATCAATCGGGACTTTACAGTCGCATGAATAAATGCACCCTAAACAAATAAGAGTAATAAAACATGGATGAATAGAGCAAGAAAAAAAATTACGAAAAACATATAAAAAACATAATGTCAAACTTAACCTCATGATCAACCATTACTAATTCTAAAGACAAAGGGAATTTAGCATATCCCTTCCTTTTCCATTTACGACAAATCCGAACGCAAATTCTCCATGTTTTCTTGCTGTTGTTAAGGTCTCTGACTGAATCATATATGGCCATGAGTTTTACTGCACCATACAAAGAATCGAAGTCTTAAATTAGCCACATAGATAAGCTGGGAAAATAAAAGTAATAAAACTACTGCAACAATATCCCAAAATTAGACACTTAATTAAAAGAATTAAGCCATACATTCAACTGAGAACATTAAAAGTAAAAAGAGTAAAGAAACTGGAACAATACATAAAACTTAAATGGAATTGCTTACATGAACTTGTGACAGGGGAAAAGAAAGAAGGAGAGATCGGCCACGGTGGAAATACCCGAGGAGGAATGCAACTTTCAATTCTAAAACTTAAAAAAAAAACAAAACTTAAAGACAGAAAATCAAAAATCAGATCAGAAAAAATGAGGAAATCAAAAAACCTAGAAAGATGCTTAAAATTTTAAAAACATCGATTGAGAGCGAGAGAAATACACCTTCGATTGCCGGACACCTTTTCTGCAAAATAAAAAAAACAAAGCAACGAATTTCTTAACTGTAAAACAGGGAAGTGTTAAAAACCTAGTTCGATTGAGAGCGAGAGAAATACAACTTCGAACCTTTCCAAATTAGATATTCGGAGATGAGGATCTATCGATAAGAAGATTATCAGAACTTTTGAAAGGACACTGCAAAAAAAAATCATGAACAAAATCAGTAATCAAATATGCAGATTTAGAATTATAAAACAATCCAAATCGAAATCAAAAAAGCCCAATATAAACATACGAAGATAGAAAACAATTTATTAGCAATCTGGGATGAAAATACGGGGAAGAAAACACAGAGAGGGTATAAAAATCGGGGAAGGAGAGATGAAAATAATGAATTTGGAGAATTGAGAATTTCTCTGCGGGAGAAGAGGAAGAGGGTGAATTTAATTATGGGATATTTGACCGGTCATTTATGAATCTTTTTGTATTTTAATTTCTATTAAAAAAAAAGATTAAAGATGTACACTTGGCAAAATTGAGCAATTCTATTGGACAATAGAATTTGAAATTGAAGAAGAAAAGATTGGCTATAGGGGAAATTGAGCAATCTGATTGGACAATAGAATTGAATTAGATCTACGTGGCAAAATTGGCTGTTTTTATTGGCTAATTGGATTTATATGATTCAGGATTTATCTATTGATAGATTGCTCTCACGTTTCATGCTCAGATAGTCATTTCCATGGGGGTGGTGCTTTGAATATTGAATCCGAATTGGTTGATTGATAACTTTAACTTCTATCCTTTACAGTATCATGGATAATTTCCTTAACTAGGGTAATCGGTTTCGTGACATAAGAATATAATTGATTGATTTGATTTTTGCCAAATGTTAATTGAATTATTTTTTATCTCTTTCAATCAAGTTTGATCCCTTGTTAAAATTGAGACCCAACACAAGATATTTCATTTGGTGATCTCGTCGGATTGCTTGATTAGTCGAGTGTGAGGCCAACCCGTTTATCCCTCGTGTACACTAATTCAATGAATCTTACTTCAACTCTTAACTGAAGGACTAATCTGTTTTGAGCTCTCGATCAACCTTAAAACAGCATAAGCGCTAAATTCCGGATTTGGGAATTCTATGACAATTTTGTTTAGTTGTTAATGTAAACCAAAAAGTATTGGGGTCTTATTCAGAGCCCTTCTCAACTACAGACTACTACTACTCTGTGTTACATTGAAAAGTAAAATTGTTGAGAATGTAAAGAGCAATTTGTCTCAAAGAATGTGTCAAAATGAATTGAAAAAGTTCATTTGACGAAGCACATTCTGGCTAACATGTCGAACAAAAACAAAACATGTTCCAGAAATGAACAAAAATAAAACATGATCAATCTTACACTTCGAACCGACATAATGACGGAAGAGCTAGATAACAGCGATCCTACAAAAAACAAACTGTCTTGCAAACTCGATTTAAATTAACTTAATAAACTATTCTCTCCATTTCAACCCAAAGCGGATCCATTTATCTTTTGAAGTACATTCTGGCAAACATGTCCCCTGGACACGCTGCCATACTCTTTCTCCGAAGTCGAATGCTTCAATGCTTACTTCCTCCAAATGTTGTTGCCAATAGTATTCCTTCTTTTCTCTCTCGTGTATGAGGACTTCCCATATGAACTCAGCCCTGGTCCGCGAATCAACTGATACATCAGAGTATGTTGAACAGTACAAACCATACCGTGTAGTGATGTACTGATGCAGCCCCAGAGTCGTCCATGATACAAGACCCGGTGCATGTTCCAGCTGGACCAGTGACGCGCTCGAGAGCCAAGAAGTTCAAGGCAAGCTTGATGTCGATGATCCAAGAAGTATGGGCGCAAGAGCTATTGAAGAAACCCATTGGTGATGTGGAGAAGCCAAGCCTTATCAACCTGATTGCGTACGAGGAGGCCGAACCAACAGAAGACTTTGAGTTTCAAGCTGGAACCATGAAGACGAAGCGGGAACGGAGGTCAGATGTGAGCCGAGGAAGCGCCGCGGAGTTCAGCCACGAAAATGGCCTGATGTCGGACGACACCAAGATCTGTCGGACGACAGAGGGTCAAGGATCGACAATCTGCGGAACACGAGGCTCAACCAGAGGTGAAATCCGAAGTTCGGGTTCGATGTCGGACGACATCTATTGCCTGTCGGACGACAAAGAGCCGGGGGCGATATTCTGCGGAACCCGAGGATCAACGCGAGGATCGACTCTCACTTCGGGTTAAATGTCGGACGACAGCTATTTCTGTCGGACGACAAGTTGATGTCGGACGACAGCTATTTCTGTCGGACGACATCGTATCAGATTTAGGAAAATCGCGGACGTGAATTATTTCAGCGTTTTATTTCCTTTTCCTTTGATTTTTAGGTCAGCCTATATAAAGGCCTTGAACCCTTTTGTCTTAGAACACAACTTTGAAGATTAAAATATATTTCGTGAGTTTATTCTCCCTTATTTTCGTTCTCTTTCGATTGTGCCAAAAGAGTTCAACCCGACGAATCAACGAAGCATACATACTTCGTTCGTGTGTCATACATCGATTTCCGAGTTGCTGCATTGATCTCGAGTTGGGGGTTAGGGTTCCGTCCTTAATTGATTTCTCGATTTCAGGTTCAGAGGTTTGGAATCATCCGCCAGGTATCCGTTTATTCGTTTTATTCTTCTTCCGCTCAATCCATCAACGAGGTACGTATCATCTGGTATCAGAGCCCAGGCTAGGGTTCTAATTTCTGATTACGTGACCTCGATTCTTCTTTCTTTCCGTATTTCTTTTCTTCCTGCTGAATCGGATCTCTTTCATCCGTAAGCACAAAAAAAAAAAAAAAAAAAAAAAAAAAATTCTATAAAAATTATTTCTAGTCCGTTTTTCACGAAATTTTTTTTGGGAGTCTTGTTCCTGGTAGTGAGTAGAATACTCAGCAATTAAAAAAAAAAAAAAAGTATTTTGGCGGGAAAAATTTTCTTCGACCATATTTTTGTGAGTGATTCCTGAATTTTCCGGCATCGTTTTGAGCCAATTTGGTGCTATCGTATTTTTCGTTCCAATATTTTCCGAATTTTTGTCCTTTCTACGTCGTATTGTGTGTTTTTGGGGATTTTGTCGGTTCTGATCTCGTCTGGTAGATCGCGGAGTTCGATATATTGAGGGAGAATTCGAGTGGTAAAAGGCAGAGTGGTGAGAACATTAGAGTGAAAAAAGCCATACCTGAGTGAAACACGAGTGCTGAGTGAATCCCATTTTGAGTGTAATACACGAGTGTTTGTGAGGTGGTGAGGTTCTTTTATTTTATTGCTTTTATTACTAACGTTTTCTGTGCAGGATGTCTGAAGATACGAAAAATAAGGGGACAGCTGAGGGATCTAATAACAACGCCCAATTCCAGGCCATGTTGGATGAGAACTATAGGCGGATGGAAAGGCTCTTACACACTGAGATGAATGTGGTACATGACCGACTCCTTGCCCTAGAGGCGAACGCTCGTCGAGAGAATCCAGAGACTCGGAGAGTCGCAATGCGCAACGTCGGTCGAGATAACCAGAATCGTCATAATGGGCGAAATCGAGATGCCAACCCCGAGGATGATGAGGCTGAAGAAGATAACAACTTGAGCACCATCAAGATGACTGTTCCTACTTTCATGGGGAAGAACGATCCAGAGTTGTACACCGAATGGGAGAGAAAGGTCGAGATGATGTTTGATTGCCACAACTACTCAGAACTCAAGAAGGTGAAATTGGCGGCAATCGAATTTTCTGACTATGCCTTGGTTTGGTGGGATCAGCTGGTTGCCAGTAGGAGGAGAAATTATGAGCAGCCCATTGACACATGGGCCGGGATGAAATCTGTGATGCGAAAGAGATTTGTTCCGTCTCATTATTACCGAGAATTGTACATCAAACTGCAGAATCTACGACAGGGAACGAGGAGCGTAGATGAGTACTTTAAGGAGATGGAGGTGGCAATGATTCGGGCCAACGTTGAAGAGGATCGGGAAGCTACCATGGCTCGGTTCTTAGCTGGACTGAATTGGGAGATTCGTAATGCCGTGGAGTTGCAACCGTACGTCGAGTTAGAGGATATGGTTCACATGGCGATCAAAATTGAGAACCAGCATAAGAGGAGGGGTAGTTTTAGCAGTGCAAAGCCGAATCAGTCTTCTTGGAGATCATCCCAAGGTCCGAGTGGTTCTACACCTAAAGAGAACCAATGGAAGAGAGAGGTTCCATCTCGAGACGAGAAGAAGACCTTCTTTAAGGGTCGTTCGGAGGGTGCAAGTTCAACAACTCAGGTCAGGCCATCAAATCCTGATAGTCGCAACAGAGACAAGAAGTGCTTCAAGTGTCAAGGATTTGGGCACATTATGAGTGAGTGTCCTAACAGACGACTCATGATCTGTAGAGACGACGGAGAAGTCGTGACTGATGGTGAAGGCGAGGAGCCGACACCTACAGATGCTGTGGATTCCGAGGAGGAGGAGGAGATACTAGCCATCGAGGGTAACCTGTTTGTAGCTAGGAGAGTCTTGAGTGCACATACACAGCCCGAGGAGAGGGAGCAGCGGGAGAACCTTTTCCACACGAGATGCCATGTGAAGGATAAGGTGTGTAGTGTGATCATTGACAGTGGGAGTTGTACGAATGTGGTAAGTGCAACCATGGTGCAGAGATTGGAGTTACCGGAGGTGAAACATCCAAAGCCATACCGTCTGCAGTGGTTGAATGATTGCGGTATCATCAGGGTGACCAAGCAAGTGAAGGTACCTTTCCGCATTGGGAAGTACGAGGATGAAGTGCTGTGTGACGTCATCCCTATGCAAGCGAGTCACATATTGTTGGGACGACCGTGGCAGTTCGATAGGAGAGCCACACATGACGGCTTCACCAACAAGTATTCGTTTGAGTATAACGGTAAAAAGGTATCACTTGTTCCTCTCACTCCTAAGCAAGTTTACGCAACTACAAAGGGAGGCAGACAAGGTATCTACCAAAGAACAGCAATTACAGACAAAGGAGAATGCCTTGCTTCATAGAGCCTACCTTGCAAGGGCTAGTGACGTGAAAGAAGCAGTGAATGAGAAGAGGAAGATGTTCGTGTTGTTGTGGAAGGGGAACTTGGTTATTACTAACGATCTACCCCCTCTACCCCCTTCTATTCAGTTTGTTTTGCAGGAGTTCGATGATGTTTTCCCGGAGGATACACCACCAGGTCTACCACCCATCCGAGGGATAGAGCATCAGATCGACTTTGTGCCCGGAGCTGTGCTACCAAATCGCCCGGCTTACCGCACCAACCCGGAGGAAACAAAGGAGTTGGAGAAGCAGATTGGCGAGTTGTTGACCAAAGGGCACGTGAAGGAGAGTCTGAGTCCTTGTGCGGTACCTGTACTTCTCGTACCCAAGAAGGATGGATCGATGAGGATGTGTTGCGATTGCCGAGCTATTAATAACATCACGGTAAAGTATCGTCATCCCATACCTAGACTAGATGATATGCTTGATGAGTTATGTGGTTCCTGCGTGTTTTCAAAAATTGATTTACGTAGTGGGTACCATCAAATTAGGATTAAAGAAGGGGATGAATGGAAAACTGCTTTCAAAACAAAACTTGGTTTATATGAGTGGTTAGTTATGCCTTTTGGGTTGACTAACGCACCTAGTACTTTTATGCGTCTTATGAATCATGTGTTACGTGCTTTTATTGGTAAATTTGTTGTTGTGTACTTTGATGATATCTTGGTATATAGCAAAAATCAGGACGAGCATGTGTTTCATTTGAGACAAGTTTTGATTGCACTTAGGCAGGAGAAATTGTACGCTAACCGTAAGAAGTGCGTCTTTAGCACGGATAGAGTCGTTTTCCTTGGTTTTGTTGTTAGTGCACAGGGTGTACAGGTTGACGAGGAAAAGATACGAGCTATCCAAGAGTGGCCAACGCCAAAGAGCATTGGAGATGTACGGAGCTTCCATGGATTGGCCAGCTTTTATCGACGGTTTGTGCCTAATTTCAGCAGCATGGCGGCACCTTTAACCGCCGTGATCAAGAAGAACGTGGAGTTCAAGTGGGGAAAGGCACAAGACGAAGCCTTTCAGAATTTGAAGGACAAGCTGACACACGCCCCGGTATTATCTCTTCCTAATTTTTCTAAATCTTTTGAGATTGAATGTGATGCTTCTGGAATTGGTATTGGTGCAGTGTTGATGCAAGAATGACGTCCGATAGCCTACTTCAGCGAGAAGCTCAATGGAGCTACGTTGAACTATCCGACGTATGACAAGGAGTTGTATGCCCTGGTGAGAGCTCTTCAGACGTGGCAGCACTATCTATGGCCTCGGGAGTTCATCATTCACACCGACCATGAGTCGTTGAAGCACCTCAAGGGGCAGAACAAGTTGAACAAGCGCCATGCTAGGTGGATGGAGTTCATTGAGACGTTTCCGTACGTCATCAAATACAAGCAAGGTAAGGAGAATGTGGTGGCTGATGCCCTTTCTCGGAGGTATGCTCTAATTTTGACTTTAGATGCTAAGTTACTTGGTTTTGAGCATATTAAGGGTCTATATGAGCATGATGATGATTTTGGTGAGATTTTTAAAGCATGTGAACATTCTGCTAGTGGGGATTTCTTTAGGCATGATGATTTTCTGTTTAGGAAAAATAAACTGTGTGTGCCTAAATGCTCTCTACGTGAATTACTGTTGCTTGAATCTCAATGGTGGGGGATTAATGGGACATTTTGGTATTGCTAAGACTTTTTCTGTTCTGCATGAGCATTTCTTTTGGCCTCATATGAAACGTGATGTTGAAAGAATTTGTGGTCGATGTATTACTTGTAAACAGGCTAAGTCTAGGATTAGTTCCCATGGATTGTACACGCCTTTGCCTATTCCTGCATCACCGTGGATTGATATTTCTATGGACTTTGTGATGGGTTTGCCTAGGACTAAGCGAGGTAGTGATTCTATCTTTGTGGTAGTTGATCGTTTCTCTAAGATGGCTCATTTCATTCCATGTCATAAAACTGATGATGCATCTCATGTGGCTGGATTATTTTTTAGAGAAATTGTTAGATTGCATGGCATGCCTAGGACTATTGTGTCTGACAGGGATTCTAAGTTTCTTAGTTATTTTTGGAAGACATTGTGGTGTAAGCTAGGTACGAAATTGCTATTCTCTACTACTTGTCATCCCCAGACTGATGGTCAAACCGAGGTAGTAAATAGGACTTTGTCTACTTTACTACGTGCTATTATAAAGAAAAACATTAAGTCTTGGGAAGAATGTTTGCCTCATGTAGAGTTTGCATATAATCGTTGTGTTCATTCTGCTACTAAATTTTCGCCTTTTGAGATTGTATATGGTTTTAACCCTTTGACGCCTTTGGATTTATCTTCATTACCTGTGCATGAGCATACTGACCTTGATGGCCAGAAAAGGGCTGATTATGTGAAACAGATACACGAGACGGCGAGGATGAACATATTGAGGCGAACCAAGCAATATGCCGAGCAAGCAAACAAGGGACGTCGCAAGGTAGTGTTTGAGCCTGGTGATTGGGTGTGGTTGCATATGCGCAAGGAGAGGTTTTCCATTGCAGCGCCGGTCGAAGTTACTTCCTCGTGGCGATGGACCATTCCAAGTGTTGGAGCGTATCAACGACAATGCATACAAGTTGGATCTCCCAGGTGAGTACAATGTTAGTGCTACTTTCAATGTTACTGACTTGAGTTTGTGCGATGCAGGTGACGACTTGGATTTGAGGACAAATCCTTTTCAAGAGGAGGGGAATGATGCAGCCCCAGAGTCGTCCATGATACAAGACCCGGTGCATGTTCCAGCTGGACCAGTGACGCGCTCGAGAGCCAAGAAGTTCAAGGCAAGCTTGATGTCGATGATCCAAGAAGTATGGGCGCAAGAGCTATTGAAGAAACCCATTGGTGATGTGGAGAAGCCAAGCCTTATCAACCTGATTGCGTACGAGGAGGCCGAACCAACAGAAGACTTTGAGTTTCAAGCTGGAACCATGAAGACGAAGCGGGAACGGAGGTCAGATGTGAGCCGAGGAAGCGCCGCGGAGTTCAGCCACGAAAATGGCCTGATGTCGGACGACACCAAGATCTGTCGGACGACAGAGGGTCAAGGATCGACAATCTGCGGAACACGAGGCTCAACCAGAGGTGAAATCCGAAGTTCGGGTTCGATGTCGGACGACATCTATTGCCTGTCGAACGACAAAGAGCCGGGGGCGATATTCTGCGGAACCCGAGGATCAACGCGAGGATCGACTCTCACTTCGGGTTAAATGTCGGACGACAGCTATTTCTGTCGGACGACAGCTATTTCTGTCGGACGACATCGTATCAGATTTAGGAAAATCGCGGACGTGAATTATTTCAGCGTTTTATTTCCTTTTCCTTTGATTTTTAGGTCAGCCTATATAAAGGCCTTGAACCCTTTTGTCTTAGAACCCAACTTTGAAGATTAAAATATATTTCGTGAGTTTATTCTCCCTTATTTTCGTTCTCTTTCGATTGTGCCAAAAGAGTTCAACCCGACGAATCAACGAAGCATACATACTTCGTTCGTGTGTCATACATCGATTTCCGAGTTGCTGCATCGATCTCGAGTTGGGGGTTAGGGTTCCGTCCTTAATTGATTTCTCGATTTCAGGTTCAGAGGTTTGGAATCATCCGCCAGGTATCCGTTTATTTGTTTTATTCTTCTTCCGCTCAATCCATCAACGAGGTACGTATCATGTACCTTGGACGACAAATTTGAAACAAAGCATAAAAAAGACAAGGAATCGAATTCAAATTCAAAGCAGTGTCATGGACTTCCAGGTTTTCCACTACAACAGGATCATGGATACCACATTCAATCTTCACGCTTTTGTAGAATACACTTTCGAAAATATCAAGAGAGATTTCAGATTTACTTACTGCCTTGACAATCTCATTTAACTCAAGGAACTTGGGTAAAAGATCGTCATATAAAACATCATGGTTGTTCAGGGTTATTTTTGACTTCCAGTCCCTAGAAGTTGTACTGAAAGAGATAGTCGTTGGGAAATATTTGCCGGAAAACTTAAAACAAAGTATGTTTGGGGCATCGATATCAACCTTGATCGAGCTATTCAATCGCATAGTTAGGTGCTTTAGCGAAGGACAAAACAGCTTGATTTCTTCAAAACCACCGCAATATGAAAGTATAAACTCTTCAAGAAGAGGGAAGTTGCAAGAGAAGTTTTCGAATGACTCTGTAGACAGTTGCACATAGAATAGATGTAAAGACTTGAGATGGGGGAAGTAGTTTTTGCGATTGAGTTCTCAATTCAAACAGGTAAATTATTACTTGGACCCCTACCCATCCTATTCTACATGGTCCCCTCTTTAATTATATAAACCTCAATTTTTTTTCTCCTATTTTTTTCCTTCTTTTTTTTCTCCCCTTTTCTCCTTCTCCTCTTTTCTCCTCTTCTAGTTTTTTTCTGAGACCCCTGAGACCCGCGGCGACGTTCCTTAATATCTCAATACTCCGACGAAAGCTTGTCCACCAAAAATTCCGCTTCGAAAAAACAAAATCGCTAACTCACGGACGCCGTCAACAAGCCCGCCACCGAATTGAAGATGCAATTTGAGGCCTACAATCGACTTCAGGCTGCCGCGGTGACATTCAAGTGCGAAATTACCGATTCCAAAAATCGTCACTCTCGGCGAGTTCGATGGTAAGATCTCGCTGTTGGAAGCTCTCCTAGGTTTCCGATTCAATGCTCTGGAAGTTGAAATGGGAACCCGACGATCGCAAATTTTACAGATGGTCCATGATTCCGCTCGATTCCGGTTTCAGGTCCTTTGTGCATTTTTATAATGTTTGATTTTTCATTATTTTTTTAATAATTATAAATACAAATTATTGCAATTATTATAGTGAACCAATTGATTTCCAGTAGAATTCTTATCAAATCCGTAATTCGAACACTGTATGAAGTTACGAGCTCAGTTCTAATTTCTTTTGGGGAAGAATTAGATAATTGACCATAGTGAAATACGAGGGAATTCATGATTGTGTTTGAGGAACACCAGAACTGCAGTCTCATCTAAGTCCATTGAAATGAGGATGGAATATGCGCATATTCCTAATCTTACTATTATAGATAATTCTGACATTATTATTGATTTATGGAGTTCCCAACTTATTGCCATTTTTTTTTTGTTGTTGTTGTGAATGAAATTGTGAGGTTGAAATGTATACAGGCAAAGAAAGGTGAACTTGAGAGCACGCCTGGTGAAATCATGTCAATGGTGAAGTCATTAGCTAGTCCAATGGCAAACATGAAGTGGTCGAATATTAGTTCGGGAGCTATCGCTTCTGTTTCAGGTCTTGTAATAACTTATCAACTGTATATTTGAATTCTTCATCAAAAGTAGGAAGGTATTAGCTTGTATGCATTTATATAGTGCGCGTGCGCGCACACACATGTGAATTTCAAAAACATCTCAGAGGTTTAGTGATTATGTAGTTAAACAAAACCTCAGAGCTAGTTTTTGTAATTAACCAAAATATTCAACCATTTGTAGGTTTGCTAAACTTGTACTTCTTAGATGAGAATCTCTTTTCTTCTTCTTATTATTATTATAATTATTACATGAACTCTACTTGATCCTTATATACAGAAGAAGGATGCTATCACTAGCGAGGACATTGCAAATATTCTTACACAGGTGGCTGCCAAATCTGGAAAGGCTACAAACAAGTTAAAAGAACTATATGAAAAGTTGGTACCGAATTCTGCTCATGCTCAATCAAGGAAGTTCAGTGCAGTTAAGGCAGAGGTAATTGGTGTTGGTGCGGACAATGTTATGTAACTTCTACTTTATTATATATACTGAATTATACTCTTTTTATATACTTAAATCTACTATGTTTTGTATTATTTTTGAATGTTTGTATTTTCACATTTGTCGTTGTAGTTGCATGTGATGTTTCCAAAAATATTGGTGTTGTTTCTTCGAGTTCGGATGATGCTGTCAAGATAGTTATGGCCACGAACCCGAATGAAATGGCGTTCATGGACAACCAAAAGCTTCTCCACGGATCAACTTCTCTTCCCTAGTTAACTTCAGTCTGATGAGAATTCCCTCTCCTGCCGCTGAAATCGCTCATGCTTTATCGACTTTATTTACGTTTTTGGATTGGAAAATCACTTACATTTTCCAAGTATTTTAGACGGGGAATCTATGTGGGATACAAAACACGCTTTTGAGTTGTATAGTGATTATGCCCTTATGAATTGGTTGGTGTTTTCTGTATTTTACTGTTTTTAGTAGTTGGTTCTACACTGTTTTATATTGAATTCTACTTTATGTTATTAATACATTTTGGATGGATTGTTTTAGGATGACGAAAGTAGTTACGTTGTATACCCTGTTTTTGAAGATCAAAGATTAGAAGTTGTATACCCTGTTTTTGAAGATCAAAGATTAGAAGTTGGATCTCCGAATACAAGTTACAGATTTTTTGATTTTTAAAAATGATGTACGATTACATTTTTTTTTTTAAATCTTTTAAATAATTTTTATTCACGTAATATATGTTGTCTATTTCATATTAAAAATTGTTTAGTTATAAATAGAGTATAATATAGTTACAAATACAGTAGAATTCATATTAAAAATTATTTAGTTATAAATAGAGGTTGTGTTTATGACATTCTATTGTTGCTTTTTTATTTTTTTTTGTCCTGTTGAACCGTATTTTTATTAAATTGAGATTGCGTTTATTATAACATGGATAATTATGTTCATGTATTTTTTTATTCACGGACTAGATGTTCTGTACAAATAACGTAGATATCATGAATAAATAGAATAGAATATGATCATAAAGAGAGTAGATTGCACTACTAAATGCAGTAGAATTCATGAATAAATAGAGTACAATATGACCGTAAAAAGAGTAGAATGCACTACTAAATGTATTAGAATTCATCAGAACATGGTGTCGTCCTTTATTATCGTTCGTCTCCCTTGATTATTGTTCGCCTCCCTCGATTATTGTTGTCACTTCGATACAAGACCTTTCGATACAAGACCCCCCCCCCCTCTTGATCCCTTTATAAATCTCTTGAGCCGCTGAAGGCAACCGTGATTGTTCGTCTCTCTCGATTATTGTTCGTCTCCCTCGATTAATGTTCGCCTCCCTCGATTATTGTCTGCTTCCCTCGATTATAGTTGTCACTTCGATACAAGACCTTTCGATGCAAGAACCCCCTTTATCGCTTTATTAATATTCTAAAGCCGCCGAAGGTGGCCGTAATCATTCACCACCCTCGATTATTGTTCGCCTACCTCGATTATTGTTGCCGCTTCGATACAAGACCTTTCGATATAAGACCCCCCCCTTTATCCCTTTATTAAAATCCTGAGCCACAGAAGGTGGCCGTAATCATTCATCTCCCTCGATTATTGTTCGACTTCCTCGATTATTGTTTGTCTCCCTCGATTATTGTTGTCACTTCGATACAAGACCTTTCATTACAAGACCTTTCGATACAAGACCCCCCCTTTTACCCCTTTATTAAAATTCTGAAGCCGCCGAAGGTGGCCGTAATCATTGTTTGTCTCCCTCGATTATTGTTGCCTCCCTCGATTATTGTTGCCACTTTGATTATTGTTCCCACTTCGATACAAGACCTTTCGATACAAGACCCTCCCTTTATCCCTTTATTAAAATTGTGAAGCAAACGAAGGTGGCCGTAATCATTGCTGGACTTCTTCGATTATTGTTGCCTCCCTCGATTATTGTTGCCATTTCGATACAAGACCTTTCGATACAAGACCCCCCCTTTATCCCTTTATTAAAATTCTGAAGCCGCCGAAGGTGGCCGTAATCATTGTTTGCCTCCCTCGATTATTGTTGTCTCCCTCGATTATTGTTGTCACTTCGATTATTGTTGCCACTTCGATATAAGACCTTTCGATACAAGACCCCCCTTTATCCCTTTATTAAAATTCTGAAGCCGCCGAAGGTGGCAGTAATCATTGTTTGCCTCCCTCGATTAATATTGCCTCCCTCGATTATTGTTGTAGAATGCATCAACATATGGAGTATAATATGATACATAATAGAGTAGAATAGACTACTAATTGCAGTAGACCTCATTACAACAACATAATGACCTCGATTATTGTTTGCTTCTTCGATTATTGTTGCCACTTCGATACAAGACCTTTCGATACAAAACCCCCCCTTTATCCCTTTATAAAAATTCTGAAGCCACCGAAGGTGACCGTTATCATTATTTGCCTCCCTCGATTATTGTTGTCACTTCGATTATTGTTCCCACTTCGATACAAGACCTTTCGATACAAGACCCCCCCTTTATCCCTTTATTAAAATTCTGAAGCCGCCGAAGGTAGCCGTAATCATTGTTTGCCTCCCTCGATTAATATTGCCTCCCTTGATTATTGTTGTAGAATGTATCAACATATGGAGTAGAATATGATACATAATAGAGTAGAATAGACTACTAATTGCAGTAGACCTCATTACAACAACATAATGACCTCGATTATTGTTTGCCTCTTCGATTATTGTTGCCACTTCGATACAAGACCTTTCGATACAAGACCCCTTTATTAAAATTCTGAAGCCGCCGAAGGTGGCGTAATCATTGTTTGCCTCCCTCGATTATTGTTGCCTCCCTCGATTATTGTTGCATCCCTCGATTATTGTTGCCACTTCGATTATTGTTCCTACTTCGATACAAGACCTTTCGATACAAGACCCCCCCCCCTTTATCCCTTTATTAAAATTCTAAAGCAGACGAAGGTGGCCGTAATCATTGTTTGACTTCTTCGATTATTGTTGCCTCCCTCGATTATTGTTGCCCCCTCGATTATTATTTCCACTTCGATTATTGTTGCCACTTCGATACAAGACCTTTCGATACAAGACCCCCCCTTTATCCCGTTATTAAAATTCTGAAGCCGCCGAAGGTGGCCGTAATCATTGTTTGCCTCCCTCGATTATTGTTGTCTCCCTCGATTATTTTTGTCACTTTGATTATTGTTGCCACTTCGATACAAGACCTTTCTATACAAGACCTTTCGATACAAGACCCCCCCTTTATCCCTTTATTAAAATTCTGAAGCCGCCGAAGGTGGCCGTAATCATTGTTTGCCTCCCTCGATTATTGTTGCCTCCCTCGATTATTGTTGTCACTTCGATACAAGACCTTTCGATACAAGACCCCCATTTATCCCTTTATTAAAATTCTGAAGCCGCCGAAGGTGGCCGTAATCATTATTTGCCTCCCTCGATTATTGTTGCCTCCCTCGATTATTGTTGCCACTTCGATACAAGACCTTTCGATACAAGACCTTTCGATAGAAGACCTTTCAATACAAGACCCCCCCTTTATCCCTTTATTAAAATTCTGAAGCCGCCGAAGGTGGCCGTAGTCATTGTTTGCCTCCTCGATTATTGTTTGCCTCCCTCGATTATTGTTGCATCCTTCGATTATTGTTGTAGAATGCATTTATATATGGAGTAGAATATGAAACAGAACAGAGTAGAATTGACTACTAATTGCAGTAGACCTCATTACAACAACATAATGACCTCGATTATTGTTTGCCTCCCTCGATTATTGTTGTCACTTCGATACAAAACCTTTCGATACAAGACCCCCATTTATCCCTTTATTAAAATTCTGAAGCCGCCGAAGGTGGCCGTAATCATTGTTTGCCTCCCTCGATTATTGTTGCCTCCCTCGATTATTGTTGCCACTTCGATTATTGTTGTCATTTCGATACAAGACCTTTCGATACAAGACCCTCCCTTTATCCCTTTATTAAAATTGTGAAGCCGTCGAAGGTAGCCGTAATCATTGTTTGCCTCCCTCGATTATTGTTGTCACTTCGATTATTGTTGCTTCCCTCGATTATTGTTGCTCCCCTCGATTATTGTTGTCACTTCGATTATTGTTTCCACTTCGATACAAGACCCCTCCTTTATTCCTTTATTAAAATTCTGAAGCCGCCGAAGGTGGCCGTAATCATTGTTTGTCTCCCTCGATTATTGTTGCCACTTCGATTATTGTTGTCTCCCTCCATTATTGTAGAATTCATAAATAAATGGATTAGAATAAAATATGGAATAGAGTAGAATGCACTACTAAATGCAGTAGAACTCATTACAACAAGGTATTCTCCTCGATTATTGTTTGCCTCCCTCGATTATTGTTTTCACTTCGATACAAGACTCCCCCTGTGTCCCTTTATAATCGAGGGAGGTGAACGATCACGGCCGCCTTCGGCGGCCGTGATCATTCACCTCCCTCGATTATTGTTCGCCTCCCTCGATTAGGCTTTATGGGCTTATTTTTAGGGATTAGGGTTTAGGGGTTATTTTTAGGGTTTATGGTGGATTATATTATTCACTACAGTAGAATCGATTATTAAACAGAGTACAATGTAATTTATAAATAGAGTACTTATAAAAATTGAGGAGACTGTGTTTATAAATAGTGCAGAATACATTACTAACTGGTGTAGAATGCATAAAAATAGTACAAAGAACAAATCCATTTTTCAGATTCCAATCCCACTACAGCAAATTCATATTCAGAACAAATTTATATCATGTATTTCAAAGTAAAAGCAAATTCATATTCAGAACAAATTTATATCATGTATTTCAAAGTAAAAATAATTAATGACAAAAATGAGAAGAATTAACTTATAAATTGAGAAGAATGTATTAATAATGTGAGTAAATTGTAATTTTTGTTCAAAATAGATAATACAAAAAGTAAATCTGTTAAAAGTAATGTTTTCTACCCAAACAACATTGTTTTGAATTTAAACAACACATGTCCGACGCATCCGACGCATTCGTCACATAGAACACTTTAACCGCTTGCTTGCCTCTTGGCTCCACCTCAACTCGGGTCATTGTGGGACCGTTTTCCCTAATGATCCGAGTGACTTTCGACAAGAGTCCTACCCTATCGTCTCTGCATAATTTCAGTTGTATCCACTGCCATCAAAACGATTAGCTGTACGTACATTTTTACGATGAATCGCCATGTATATATATCAGATCACTCTTCACAAATAAAGACTCAAAATACGCTTTAGATCATAGATACACACAACCAATAATAAAAATTTAGTGATAAATCTGGGCAGATAGATCATAGATACACACAACCAATAATAAAAATTGAGTAAAACTCTTATGAGAGAAGATTGAAACAACATCAAACAAATATTCTACTGAGTCTCAAACATTAAACTATACTAATTCGAACTGAGGTGCACACTATAAGCTCACCTCGATATCAACGGCGGTGAGGTATACCAGGAAATAGAGAAGTTCAATAAAAAAACCCTACATTTTTAAGGAAAAGAACCAGCTGATCCCTAAAAAAGACACCCCTTTAACACCGAAAATAAAGAACAGTACATTTCTTAATATGAAAAACTCATTCACAATGCTTTTACTTTTTATCACAACAAGCTCAACAACAAAGTTATTTATCACCATCGAGAATACTTCACCCTTTATAATAAATCACTAAGCATCTGGAAATTTGGCTTGGGAATAATTTACCTGAGTTCGTTTTTCTTGGTACTTTTACTGAACTTGAAAACACAAGAAATGCATAACAGTAGTACAGACGTTATCATTTATAATGCACTTTCAAAATATTGGTGATCCAAGGTTTGTTACACTTGACAATATAGGTCTCATTATCAGATAAGAAGACAACACAATCAATGTAATGCAGCATAAGGTTTCTAATTAATTAGAAGTGCGAACAAATCCATTACTTTTCTTTTTTCTATTTTTTTTAATATTCAATAGTAATCTAGTACACTGATTCTAAATGGAAAAAGAATTAATGGTTGGTCAGGGTGTTCATACCGAATGGAAATGCTTGACGTCCTCCTCAAAAATGTAAGCAGGAGTTAAATCCATACCCCCACCAAACCACCATTGCTTTGGTGCTCCTGGAGCATCTGGTAGACCTAGAAAACGGGCAACAGAACTAGTCAGGATACTTGCCATGGTATATTTATGATGTTCCTAAATATATATAGAGCTACATAATGGAAACAATATTTTTATGAGCACGCTCAAATCACATCAGAGAAGCAACTACGAGTGGATGGTATTCTTTGGCCCCCTTTTCACAAGGTAAGGATCTGACATTCCATTTCTCATTTTATTTTTATTTAACTAACAAGTCGAATCGTTACTTTCTCCCTACAACCTAAACTAGATATTTTGTTCAATGCAAAAATCTTTTCATTGCCAAGACAATCTGTTATCTAGGCACGATGAAGATATTAAGTGTGTTTGCTCATATACGCACGATGGATCACCCCTCTTGGGTATGATACCTAGGTATCCGGAGCATCATATGCATAATTTCTCCACAAAACATGACAATTTACAATTGAGATTCTAGTACACACATACAACAACACATATCATATATTGGAACTGAAAAATGCTGAAAATGACACCTTACCTTTGGGAGCATCAGTCTCAAAATAGCGATAATTAAAATGCAAAGTTGGAGCAAATGGATTCTTTGGGCGAAGAACCTGATGAATATGACGAAGAAAGTTCTTTCAAGGACAATGTCACAAAGCCTTAAGAAAAGAAAATAGTGAGAAAATTCCGCCTCTGGGACTTTCCTTTTCAATCATGGACGATGCTCGGAGTCGAAGAGATGAAGTTCTCGGTGTAATAGCATTATTCCGGTGTAGGCGCACACTGAAAATGGGAAGCGAGCGAGATGTGGCGCTGTAGGAGAATGCGATGGCCGTAGAAGAGGAAGGAGACGATGATGTCAGCATTGCAGGTAAGGTGTTTGTTGAAACGCAGTTACTGAATATGACCGATCACTCCGGCGCCGATCAACGCGCCTTTGCACGCCTTGAATTCGGCAATTAGAGACACCAGCTTGAAGGCCCCCTCCTGAATTTCAATCTCCGGCGAGTCGGAATATTGACGAGCAACCGACGAAGCCGTCAATCTCCACTGCGACTCTTACGCACCTCTCGTCCTTCTGAACGACGTCGCTGAAGGACGGTGGTTGTTCCGATGGTGCTTGCGGCGGTGGTTGCTGCGGACGGTAGTTGCGGCGGCACGGCGGCGGAGGTCGCAGCGTGATTGTTGGGTTGGACTGTTCTCAAAGTAGGTATAGGGACCGATTTTTTTGGGCCAAATTTTGTTTTATATTTGGGTGGGGACCATGTAGATCGTATGGGCCCCTACCCCATGGTATAAGCTCCCATTCAAACATCCCTCAATGTGGATGCTTTGAAGGGTTGGAGCATCCAACTCAATACTCTTTACATTCAAACCAATGAACTTAAAGTCCTTGAGATACCCATTCTCATTCGCAACACTAATGCTTTTCAACCCCTTGCAATAGCTGAGCTCCGCGTACTCAACCCAAGGACAGCCGGAAATTATCTTTTTCAGAGCCTCATCATCGATATAAACACGACTGAGAACAAGCTTTTGTAGATTTGCTAACACTACATTCTCGATTGAATTGATTTTGCATTTATGCAAATATAAGTTTTCGAGGGACTTGACCTTAAAGACTTTCCAGGGCAATTCAAGACATGTCCAACTATCCCTCTTTCTACCAGCAACATGTATATAATGATCAATCGAAAGATGAAACGTAGTGACAGCAGGATTATCCGGATTGATGAATATTGAGATCCATTTTTTGAGAACCGAAATCAATTGCGAGTTATCCTCTGACATCTCTAAACGCAATTCCTTTGAAGAAAGGTTTTGATCAAGGTACCTTTGAAATGTGCTGTCGACAACGGATAGGAATGCTTCATTATTTCCGCAAAAACAATTTTCATAAAAGTTGGTTCTTCTGGCGTGACTCGAATCACAGACTCCACGAAGGTCGATTACGGGTCGAGTAGGTCCGAGGTGACGCCATGATTTCGAGAGCACGGAAGTTTGAACAGCTTTCTTCTGAGACAGAAAACAGAGTATGTGAAGCAATACGGATTCCGGCAATTGGGAGATCCTGTCAGAACCTGAACAAACACCATCTTCGTCGTTTACTTCTCTTCTCATCGCCGCTTGGTTTTTGCCGATCAAAACCTAAAACCCTACACAAAAAATTGTCAATTAAAACTAAGTTTGGAGAGCGTAATAAAAAATGGAAGATATTAAACAAATAAAATTTTAAGATAAATAAAATTTCGATTTTTTTTTTCATAAAGAATAATTTATTTATTTTTTGTAATTTCACATGTCATATTAAATCGAGAAAATATAATTTTGAATTTCAAATATTATGAAAATACATAAAATAAAGATTATATAAAAATAATTAAAAGAGAAATATTTTTTGAACTATTGGAATTGAAATCTTTTAAAATTAATATTTATTTGATAAATAATAATAGAATGAAATAATATGATTAGATAGAAATGTTGACATGGTGTGCGTGCTACTTATTTTTTTTGTACTTTGTACTAATTTGTTTTTCATTTTATAATTTCTATTTCTCATGAAAAATGAAAAAATTATAAAATTTTGTACTAATTCGTTTTCGTTTTATAGTTTCTCTATCTCAAGAAAAATGACTAACTACTAGTAAATAATTTACAAATGAAACGAGTTATCTCTTATGAGACATGTAAAAATATTCTATAAATTTCAATCTTATAAATTCAATTCAATTCAAATTGATTTATCGGCAGAATGGGTTTTTCACATAACTTTGATAAGAATTGTTGCTGTTTTTTAATCGAGGTCATAATTATCCTGGTTTACAAATTGCACTAAATTTATTGTTAATACTAGTACATACAATTATTTAATTTTATACAATATCAGTTACACAATATTTTATTTTACAATATGCAATCTTGTAAAATATAATTAATAACAATAATACATTATAATAAATAATAATAATAATAGCCTAGCCCTTCAATCACTCGTGAATCCTATAATCACACTCTACGCATTCGAACGCTATTTGGTCAGATTCCCTTATGACACCATTACAATGGCCACACCTATAGCCATCAACCGAGAGCGCGCGAACGCACGCCAAGGGACAACCGTGTAGCTTGACTCGGATAGTAAACCCGAACTTGATCTTGGAAAGATAATCAAAATAAGGGATTTCGTTTGGATTGAAATGACTGGTCACATTTCTTGCAACCGTAAAACCAAGGTCTGGTGTCTAAGTTTCCTTCACAAATCTCGCAAAGCGGCACTTCTTCTTCTTCTTCTTCTTCTTCTTCTTCTTCTTGGTGATGATGATGGAGGCTATTGGACGTTGTGATTAAGTTGAGAGGGTGTTGATCGAAATCATGTCTCACCTTGTACGGTAGGAGAGCGCAGTCTATGTGTATAAAGAAGTTATTACAATTGTTGCATTTGTACCCAATCTGGTGATCATATGTTTTGCAGCAGCGGCAGATTAAGTCTCTCCGAGATGTAATACAAAGAATGTGCGACTTTGCGTGCGCATCGTGCATAATTGAAGCGGGCATTAAGGCAGTCGTAACATCCATATACTTGTCACATTCCTCACAGAAGTACAAAAACCCATTTTGCCGATAACGATTAGTAGCTAATCTGTAGTGCAATTGATAGAAGGGATACTTGCCTACTTTGAGGGAAACGGTGTGTTCTTCGTACTTATGACTACATCTCCGAGTGGTTGTTGTGGCCGGGAGTCGCGCACAACAACTGTGGAGAAAGAAATCTTTGCATGATTTATTAACTTTGCTTAAGCTGCAGCTGTAAAATGCATCAGACGGAGAAATGATCTGAACGCAAGCATTGCATACACGATGATCATCATCATCATCATCATCATCACGAAGCTGATTAATGACCAAAGGGTGTTGGTGCACTTTGATGTCAACACGTTCATCATTATTATCGCAGCCAATGGTACCGATACTGTTCATTATACTTTGAATCACACTTTGGTGTTCGTCCGCCATCGGCAAATGAATCAAGCCAAGAACTTTTGCATCTCGAAGCAACACTGCAAATCATGATTAATACAACAAAAAAATAGTTATAAATTCGACAATCAAAAGACATACAATCGGATAAAAAAATATCAAAGTTGGGTCAATAACACCTTAAAAAATATTGTTAAGGTGATAAGGTAATTCAACTTATATGTGAGCCCAAGGTTCTTTAACCAACCGATGTGGGATATATCTGTTAAAGTTGGGTCAATAACACCTTAAAAGGCCTTCTTAAGGTGATAAAGTTGTCCAACTTATATATGTGACCCCAATGTTCTTTATCCAACCGATGTGGGATACTCTAACACTCCCCTTCACGAGTAAGCCGGAAATTTCATCGGCAGGGGTGCTCAAAGTCGGAAATTTCATCGACCGGGGCCCCACATCGTGTTGAGCCTGCTCTGATACCATGTAAAAGTTGGGTCAATAACACCTTAAAAGACCATCTTAAGGTGATAAGGTTGTCCAACTTATATGTGAGCTCAAGATTCTTTATCCAACCGATGTGAGATACTCTAACAATATCTAACAAAAATTATTATATTATATATACGTACCTTGCTTGAAACTCTGAGGAGCATCTGAATATACAACACACTTGATATGGGCAGAGTAGTCGCAATGAAAACATCTATACCAACCCGAACCCTTGGAATAGCCTCGACAAATTGCACAGTTATTAGCTCGAACCGTCTCCCATATCCATATGTCACGCCGTATTTCATTTTCATTTTGATAGTTTAAAAGAAGAGGGTGGTCGTGAACAACTTTGTCGTCGAATACAATGGCACTGGGTAGCACAGCACAATCTGGATGGATCCAAAAATCGCATGGGCTGCACACGTACGACACACTCCATTTTCCGAGCGCGGGTCGATCGTTATGTTGGGTCCCACAAGCAGAGCAAATCGGGTGCAACGGATGCTCCTCCAATTTCGCGGGAAATTTATTTGCACATTGATCATGCATATGACCAGGGACAGACCTAGTTTATATAAATAAAATGATGTATTAAATAATTTGTTTCATCATTATTATTTATTCATAAATGAATTAAAAATGGTTTCAAAGTCAAAAAATTGGCCCATCTCACCTCAAGGGCTGACCCTGCATATGATTAGGATCGTCGACGAAGCGAGTGGCGAAGATGGGAAGACCACAAGCGATGCACTTCCACTTGTTTCCATCGTTTGGATCAGCATCATTTATCGCCACAGCCTTGATCCTAGTGTGCCTGAATCTTTCCATAAAATTCTATTTTTATCTTTCTTATGTATTATACAACTATGAGTCTATGGCATACTATATATAGAATGAATGGAAATACTAATCTTGTAGGTGGAAAAACACAATATATTCCTAAATGAATTATGCTTTGCTTTACTAAAACTATACTTTATGCATCAATTATACATGCTTATCTTATGACACAGACGATCTTTTTAAATCAATATCGTTTCTAAGTGAAAAGACGAGATTTATAATATATTTGCATGATACGTTTTTAATATTCTCATTTGGTTTAATTTAAAATCATGATAATCAGACAAGATCTCAAATATAATTGTCTTACTTTTACATGTTTATTTCGATTACGTGTGACATCAATCTACTTTTGATATGGGAACCTTTATGACTTGATAAACACTACTAATCAGATTTTTTTTCCATAATTTATTATTTTTCTAATTTTTCATGATTTATTATCTGTTCAAACTAAATAATAAATTAAATAAATTAAAAAATTCTTTAAAATGTGGATTGGTCAGTATTATTTTTTTGTAACACACTATCAAACTGAAATAGAGAGAGATGATCAATCTATTCACAAAATATAAAGTAGAGAGTTATATTTCGGTAAGGGAGTTGCTATTTGCACTTAAAAAATGATAAGTACACAACTTAGTTATAATTATAATTATATTATTTAGTTAAAAATCAATTATATCCTTATTAACCTAATTATATAATTAATTCTTAAACATCCTGTTCTTTTTCTTTTCTACCTAAGCAACTTTAATTTTTTTTTTATTTTTTCACCTTTTTTCTATCACTCTGCAAATTTCATAAGCAAGTTTTTTTTCGCTTCTTCTATGCATACACTTAAATTAAAAATGTTAAGTCCCGATAAGCCAAAATGCATCGTTCTTCTAATTAGATGTGTTGAACGAAAATATATATATAATATGTATATTGATTTACTCTATATTCTTAGATTCTCATAGATAAAGAGGAGAAGCACCCTTTTTTATTTAATAAATTTAATTTTTTTGTAGTTAATTTATATTTTGTGTGTATATATATAGTTTTATATTTAAGTTTGAATAATATTGAAAAATTATCTGATTTTTTAAAATATTAATGAACAATGATTATAAAACTCTTTTTTTAAAGTTAAAATTTTGATTAATTGTGTTATTTTGTAAAATTAACGCAAATTTTGATTAATTGTGTTATTTTTAAATTAATATATAATTTAATAATGTTATACTTTATAAAAGTTTATGAGGTGTATTGTTATTTTTTGTTAAATGGTATAATTGATAGATTGGGGGTTTATTAACTAAAATTTATTAAAAAAATTATAATTTTAAAAAGTGTATTTAGCAAGTGGCGTACTTATTTATATTTTTGGTATATTTAGGAAAAAGGGCATTTTGGTTTTTTAATTTACCATCAAAACCATATAAAATGCACTTTATATTTAAGTGTAATGATTTTTTAAGTTATTTATTTATTAGGGTAGTAACTACCATATAATTATAATTAAGTGTACGATTAATTACTATTTTACCCTTGTTAAAAAATAATTACCCAATTAACTCAAAGGGTAAAATAGTCACATGCCTCATTTTTATAATTAAAAAAAATTGAATTATTTAATTATAAACAAACTTAAATATTTACCCTTTATCCAAATTTTTCCTATATTTTTTGGGTTGAATTAAGATTTTTGCAATTAAAATAGATAAATGTGGCGGGAAAAATCCGACCCCAATTTCTATCCTCATAAATATCAACAATTCATTTCATTTATTTAATTATTTTAAAAATATATCCGAAATAGGTTTTCGAAATGGGCAAGAGAAGCAAAGCTAGGGTTACCGAAGAGAATCTCGAGGATGAATGCGAAGAGAGGAAATGAACGATGATCGAGAGTTTCTTAATGGATCGTCTTCCTTGGACAAAAAAGGTTATACGGGGTATGCTACTCACTCATTTTTTATTTTATTTTATTTTGTTTAATTCGTTGATTCATAGGAAAAAGTCTGTAAAAGTTTAAATTCAAATGAAATGTCACTGAGATGTTATGAAGAAAGAGATACACTGAAAAAACTCTATCTTTATGCCTATTGTGATTTTATTCCTAATTATGTCAGTGCCGAAATGATTGCGATTATATATTTCAATGTATATGATATTCTTGATGATCTGTAAGTATTGATCAAATTGACCCGTTATTTCCAGACACTCGGTGTAGCGAAAACTGCTACTCAGCAGGAAATAAAAAAAGCTTATCACAAGTTGGCCCTGCACTTACATCCAGATAAAATTCCCGACGTTGAGGTAGTTTTTGTTTTGTTGATTTTGGATATCTTACTAATGCATATTTTGCTGTGTTCAGGAATGACAGACCATTCAATATCTTTTTACAGGGGGGCAAGGAAAATTTTAAGCAGCTGCAAAAAGTTATATCTATTCTCGGTGATGAGGAAAAGCGGGCAGTGTATGACCAGACTGGATGTGTTGACGATGCTGTAAGTTGCGATATGGCCTGTTGTTAGTGCAAGTATATGTTGAACTTTTGATTTTAGAGATAGTCCTTAAAGAACCTTATAGGGTATGGGCAATTTGAATTCCCAGGAAACAATTCTCTATTGCTTGATATATTGACTTGTTATTTTGTTTTTCAAAATCAGCTCTTCTAATTCGATGATTATTTTGAGAGACTTAAACACCATGTTACTCGCAATTTGTTTTTTCTTACCCATATTTGATTTCTTGCACTTGTGAAATGTTGTAGGTATCCGTATATCTGTGCATGGTCTGGAATTACACTTTATATTGATGGGTTGTAAACCCACTTTCCAAATTACACTCTTACTGCTTAAGAATTTTCTCAAACACTAGCATCCGGCCAAGACTGTAAAAACTGACACTAGTTAGAACTTGTTAAAATTGTCAGGGCAATTTGAATACTCTCATGTGAGTAAGCTAAGGATATGTTGTTTCTGTTTGTGTATGACTAACTGAGTGAAGAGTTAATTGCATTGATTTGGTACTTGAAATGGAATCAGGAATATTCCCTTTTGCTTTCGAACACTCGTATTTCTTTACTCATTAACAGGATCTGGATGGAGATGTCATCCAGAACTTGAGGACGTTCTTCCGTGCCATGTATAAAAAAGGTTAGTTAAATACCTGAAAGCATTATCTACTATTAGTTGATTGTATTTATCACATCATATATATGAAGTACTTTGAACTCACTTACAGGTCAGTGAGGCTGATATTGAGGAGTTTATAGCAAACTACAGGGGTTCTGATTCAGAGAGAAACGATTTGCTTGAGCTATACAAAACTGAAGGGCAACATGGACAAGTATTTTCTCAATTTGTGATTTTCTATGTTATAGTGCTACTTCTGCACATTCAGTATCTGTTTTTTTTTTTCTTGCAGGCTTTTCTGCTGCATCCTTTGCTCTGATCCTATGCTTGATTCCCATCGCTTTATGGATATAATTGATGAGAGGCCATTTCTGAAGGTGACTCCATGATTTCGAGAGCACGGAAGTTTGAACAGCCTTCTTCTGCGACAGAAAATAGAGTATGTGAAGCAATACGGATTTCGGCAATTGGGAGATCCTGTCGGAACCTGAACAAACAACATCTTCATCGTTTACTAAAACTAAGTTTGGAGGCGTAATAAGAAAAATGGAAGATATTAAAGAAATAAAATTTTAAGATATTTCTTAAAGTATAATAAAATTTTGATTTTTTTTTTCATAAAGTTTTTTTATTTGTAATTTCATGTCATTAAATCGAGAAAACATAATTTTGAATTTCAAATATTATGAAAATATATAATAAAGATTATATAAAAATAATTAAAATAGAAATATTTTTTGAACTATTGGAATTGAAAACTCTTAAATTTTATATTTATTTGATAAATAATAATACAATGAAATAATATGATTATATAGAAATGTTGACATAAGGTGACAAAATTATAAAATTTTGTACTAATTAGCTTTTCCTTTTATAGTTTCTCTATCTCAAAAAAGATGATTTATTAAATAATTTACAAATGAAATGAGTTATCTTTTATGAGACATGTAAGGATATTATATAAATTTCAAATCTTATAAATTCAGTTCAATTCAAATTAATTTAGTCAATTCACTTCAATTCAACTCTCGATTTCTTTTTTTTTTTAAGAGAAAAGCACAGGGGCTTACTCAATTAACGAACGATAAAAAATTACAGCGTTATTCGCGGAAGCTGGCAAAGCATCTTCCCACACAAATTTACCTACGATTCTAGGAAAAATATGAGCAAGCTCATGAGCAACACAATTGTTAATACGACTCGTATGAGACCAAATAACAGACTGAAAACTGGAACATGAAGCTAAAATATCATCTATAATCAGCGAAAAGATGCTCCTTCCCCCCCTCCGATTCTTAAGCGCTTCGATCACAACCAAACAATCGCTTTCCACTTCCACGGTTTGAAGACCTCTACGCCTAGCTTCTTCGATTCCGTCGAGCACCGCACTTGCCTCAGCAACATCAACCTCCCAACATTCATTACGAACAATGGATAAGCCCCATAAAACCGATCCGTTACCATCTCGACACACCACACCCGTTGCAACCCCTTCCCCATCCGTCACACCCGCATCAACATTGATCTTTACATAACCCTCCCTAGAAGCCCTCCACCCCCCTGTTCCGCCGAACCCGAGACCCCCCGCCACTTTTTACAGCCTTATGCATCCTCCCCATAATCTCCCCACCCACTCCTTCATTAATCACGTCTCTTATTCGCCTCACAATCGCATCCGGGTCCACCTTAATGCCATCAAATATTACCTTATTCCGATGTTCCCATAGCGCCCAACACCCAATCATAAGCTTCACATGATCATCTTTCGACCCCTCCTTCCAACACCACTCAACCCATCCTCGCACATCGTCGCGCCACTCGACCTCCTGCATTTCAATCCCCACTTTCTCCCACACCCATCTCGCCACATGACAATTATTAAAAAGATGAAGGCAAGACTCAAAATTTGAATTACAAAAAGAACAGAAAGAACACTCACCTCCTACTCGAGCGACAATATTTGCTTTCGTAGCCAAAGCTTCTCGACACAGTTGCCAGAAGAAAAGTTTCACACGGGGCCAGACGGGAACCTTCCAGAGACGATTCCACAACCACTTGTCCCTACTCCAATCCGACACACCTTCTATATCCCCCATATCTCCTGCTAGCATCTTGTACGCACTCCGAACAGAATAAATCCCATCCTTCTCATAGCCCCAAAACCAAATATCACGCGGTCTATTGGAGCTTAACCGAATATTGCGCACCCTATCCCTCTCAAACGGCAACAACAGACTATCAAGCTTATGATCGTCCCATCCACTCCCATCCGCCTTCATAAGATCAGCCACCCTCATCTCTTCATTACCCGGTAGACAAGGTGTGATAACCCGGCCTGACTGGGTGTGGGGAATCCACGCATGCCGCCATATTTTCGTCTCCAGACCGTCCCCAATCCTACGTCGTAATCCCCTATCAAGCACCACTCTTGCTTCGACAATGCTCCTCCATGTGTAGCTTGGATTAACACCCAACGGAGCCGTCATAAATTCGCCATTAGGGAAATACTTAGCTTTCATTAAGCGAGGCCAAAGACAATACGGATTAGTCACAAGGCGCCATGCTTGTTTAGCTAGCAGAGCAAGATTGAATGAATTGAAATCACGAAAACCCAATCCTCCTTCACATTTAGGCCGAGCCATTTTTGCCCAAGAGACCCAATTAATACCGCGTTTTCCTTCATCGTGTCCCCACCAAAATCGGGAAACCAAAGAACGTAATTCAAGACAAAAATTCGCTGGAATTTTAAAAACACTCATCACATAGGTAGGGAGAGAATTGGCCACAGCCTTTATAAGAATCTCCTTACCAGCCCTCGACAAAATTTTCCCGCGCCAGCCTTGTAACCGTCTACAAAGCTTATCTCTAATAATGTCAGTAATTACCTTATTGGATCGCCCAATAACAGTAGGAAGGCCTAAATACCGAGCCTGCTCCTCAACTTCAATTACACCCAACCTCTCTGCTAACGAACTCCGCTGACTTCTAGGCACACCTTTACTAAAAGAAACTGTAGTTTTATCCAGATTAACCAGTTGCCCCGAAGCCGCCTCATATCTCCTCAAAATTCCGTTTATGACCTCAACCTCTGTCAACGTGGCTCGGACAAAGAAAATACTGTCATCCGCAAACAAAAGATGAGAAATAGGCGGAGCCGTGCTAGAGATCCGGATACCGTGCAGTGATGAGTTCTCAACAGCTCTTCTCAGCATATTTGACAGTGCTTCAGCACAAATAAGAAACAGATACGGAGATAACGGGTCGCCCTGTCTCAAACCTCTGCTTGGCCGAAATTCAGCTGACGGAGTCCCATTTATAAGTACTGAAAATGAAACAGTACTATCACAATCCAAAACACGCTGGACCCACAAGTTATCAAACCCCATTGTCAGCAAAACCCGTCTCAAAAAGCCCCACTCAACCCGATCATACGCCTTGGCCATATCTAATTTAATTGCCATGTGTCCCTCCGAACTTCTGCTATTTTTCATAAAATGGAACATCTCAAAAGCAATCAAAATATTATCAGAAATTAATCTTCCAGGCGTAAAAGCACTTTGATTCTCGGAAATAATGTCACCTAGAAAAAGCTTTAGCCGGTTAGCAAGCACCTTAGAAACAAGTTTATACGCCACATTACACAAGCTTATTGGTCGAAAGTCACTTATTTTATCCGGGGACTTCTTCTTAGGAATAAGAACAATATTTGTTTTATTGAGCCCCTGCGGAGAAATTTTACCACGCAAAATACCCAACACCGTGGACACGACTGTAGAACCTACAACATGCCAATATGTTTGAAAAAATAATCCATTCATCCCATCGGGCCCTGGAGCTTTTAACGGGTGCATTTGATTTAACGCTTCCACCACCTCCGTCTCACTATACTCCATCCGAAGTAACCTATTCATATCGCCGGAAACACGCCCATCAAGACCCAACAATACATCATCAAAATTTCGAGGCTTGGACGAAGTAAATAGCGAAGTGAAATAATCATTTGCAACTCCAGCAATAGCTTCGTCCCCTACCCGAACAATGCCCTCATCGTCAATTAATTTAGCAATGAAATTCTTGCGCTTCCGCTCTCCTGCTTTTGTGTGAAAAAATTTGGTATTGCGATCGCCGTCCTTCAGCCATAGAGCACGTGACCTTTGGTGCCAATATTGCTCCTCTTGACGATGAAGACTGGCAATTTCAGCCACTGTTTTCCTTCTACGTTTCACCTCCTCTTCGGACCTACCCCCTTCGTTGAGACGAGCTAGTTGTTTTCTTTTCAGCTCAAGCGATCTTTTAATTTTTCCCACACTAATCTTTTTCCAAGCCTGCAGCTCCTTAGCACACTCAAGTAACACATCACTCAGCTCACCATAACCCCGCTCGACCCCTCTGATAACCGCATCTTCACATCCCTCTTCACCAACCCATATCTGCTCAAAACGAAACCTGCTTCGCGTCGTACTTCCAATTTCTCTTTTATCAAAAACCAGCTTAATCGGGGCATGGTCAGACCACTCCCTATCAAGGTGTAATAATTTTGAAAAAGGAAATAAGTCGAGCCATGAATTAGAAGAGAAAGCCCGATCAAGTATACATTGTCTATTGTTGATTCCCGCTTGGCCATTGTCAAAAGTGAATGGATATCCCTCCCAAGCAATTTCTTTGAGCCCACAATCATCAATAGCCGCATGAAAGTTATTCATTTGCCACTGAGCACGACTACCTCCCTTCATATCTGTAGAGTAGAGCACTTCATTGAAATCGCCAATGCAAACCCATGGAAGCGAAGACTGACTATGAAGAAGCCTCAGCAAATTCCAAGACAAATGACGATCGGAAATGGATGGCCACCCATAGAAACCGGTGACCCGCCACTGTTTATCTTCCTCACGAACAGTAAAATCCATGTGATGAATCGAAACCGACACAACCTCGCAGTCAATCTCTTTACGCCACATAAAAGCAAGACCCCCCGACCTCCCCGCACTATCCACTTCAATTCCATAATACCCATCTAGCCTCTCCCTTACCCTCCTCATGTCACGACCACAAAGTTTCGTCTCGCTAAGAAAAATCATGGCCTGGGCTTCCCTCCGTATAAGAGTACAGAGGGCACTAGCTGTGTCGGGGTTGCCCAACCCCCGACAATTAAGACTTAGGAGACTCATTGGGCTCGGCGGGGTTGAGTTCCCTCAACCTCCGCCTCAGGTGTAAAAACGCCCCCGTCAACTAATAATTTAGCCCTTTTATCGCACAACCCTTCATCGTCCTCCTCTCTACCCCGCTTTCCCGCCACACTCTCCCCCATCACCATGCCATTATCTTCTCTACCTCCAGCCTTCGTCAGCCTTCTCCATTCCCTATTCTTGTTTTTCCCCACCTTTTCCTTACTTACGTTCATAGCATCCACCAGTTGGTTAACCCTTTCATTAGCCTTCTCCTTTTCCTCAATCAACTCCACACCCTTACGTTCTCCACTACCACCCCCCAGCTCACCCCCAACCGAACTGCCCAGGCACCTCTCATCTGCCTGTATCAGCTCCTGCCCATCAACACTAGTCTCCATATCCACCCTCCACATCCCAGACTTCCCATTAACATTCCCTGCCATCGATCCTTCACCCACCTCTACCTTCTCCTTCTCCGCACTTTTTTTTGCTTTAAGATTAATGGCAATAGCCTTAAGTCTCTCGATCATTAATGAAATGTCAGCTTCTTCTTCCTTCTGTTTCTCGGCATTAAATAGAGAATTAAGATTTTTCTTCGCCATATTCGAACCCTCCTGTTTTTTCTTGGTAACTTTCCATGGAGATGCTCTAAGCCATTCCCCGAGAGTGAGGCCATTAGGCCAATATGTTTATCCCTCATGGACACTGTTTAAATAAAATTTAGTTCAACTCTTAGGACCTGTTCTTTTGAACTTAATTTCAGTCCAGTTCAGTTCAGACCGCTTCAGTTCATCTCTGATTAAGTTCGTTTCAAAAAAATTTAAATAAAATAAATAAAAAATAATTTCAATCTATAATTTTAAATATACAATATAGTTACTCTCATAATATTATTAATATTTTTAAAAAAATATTTAATAATTTATAAAAATTATTATTAATTTTATAAAAAAATCAATTCAGTTCAGTTCAGATTGCTTAAGTTCAGTTCAGTTCAGTTCAGTTAAGACAGTTTCAGTGCAAAAGAACCGGTCCTTAATGGAAAGACTGTACGGTTCGCCCTTAAACCGTACATTTGAACAAGTTGAGTGGGCAAATCTCTCCATCAACCTTAAAACAGCAAAAGCGCTGAATTGTTTGTCGCACATTTTGATGAAGTTTAAGGCTCATTTTATTGCGAAATCAATATTATTCCTAGGTGATAGGAACCCCTTTTTCTTACCAATTAAGTCAAAAATTCAAGAATAACGGGTGAAATGCAATGACCAAATACCAATATCACATTAAGATATCATGTGTTGACAATAATCGAAACCAATATCAACCGCGCTTTTTTTCATCTCAAATAAGGATGGTTCTAAAAATCTCCGCCTAGCTCCGATTAATCCCCGCCTAGGCTCTAGGCTGTACTCGACTGCCTCGATTTTAGGCTATAAGCCCCTAACCCGCCTAAGCGCCGCCTAAACCCGCCCAGACCCGCCTAAACCCGCTTTGGACCGCCTAAGTTCAATTAATTTCGTCTTTACTTAGACGATTCTCGAGCAGATTTAACTGAACAATCAAATTAGATGCAAATCTTGATAAATCAAATAAAATAGATGATGTTATGATAAATTTTGAGGTACAACACCAAAATTTGAAAAAAATATTAAATATATAATGAAAATGATCTAAAATTTTAAAATTACAAACTATTTTTTATTATTTTACTATGTTAAACTTGTGATTAATACTATGTTTAGATTATTTATTGATTATTTTGTTCAAAATATTGATTTATTATGCATAGAAATATTTTTAAAATATTATATTAATTAATTAAATATAAAAAAGTAAAACGATTAATCCCCGCCTAGTCCCCGATTAATCCCTCTAGGCGCTAGGCCCCTAGTTACCGCCCGACTAGCGCCTAGCGCCTTTTAGAACCTTGCAAATAAGTAGTCAATATGTTACACAATAATACAGTAGAAACTCTATATAGTAATACTCTATATAGGAATAAACTCCCTATAGTAATAAAAAATTTAAGTCCCGACTTGGACAAGTTATAATTAGGAATAAAGTCCAAATTGTCATAAGTCATACATTATTAAAAAAATACTAAGGAACCGTTGGCAAACAGTTCTGGGACGGAGGGAGTATATAATAAAAAATATTTATTAATAATATTTTAATTTATTAAAATCTATAACATGTTTAAAATGACTCAAAGTGTTTATCAAAATCAATAACATATACTATATGATCAATGTTTATAGTCTTTAGATTAATTAGTATTTTATTTAATATATGTTAAACACAATTTTTACATATATATATGGTCAAATATTTATAGTCAAAACTATTAAATTTGTTATATAAACTTAAAGATAGATAAATATAATGTATGTTATTTTTATATTTATATTATTTTTTATTTGAAAAAAATATTTTTATTTTGTAAAACTCTATATAAGAATAAACTCTCTATATAGTAATATTTTTTTCTGGTTCCAACTATATGATTGTATAGAGTTTCTACTGTAGTCGCATTAAAGAAAAATATAATCTTATTTTTATATTTTAAAATAAAAGCCCAACTATATGACTACTGTAGTCGCATTAAAGAAAAATATAATCTTATTTTTATATTTTAAAATAAAATTTTACTTTTACGTCTTAAATTTTACAATTTTACTTTTTAAATTAAAAAAAATCAGAAAACCAAAAATAAACCAAAAATAATCAATAATAAAAGTAGTAAATAAAGAAAAGTGAAAACACAGCTCCTAAATAAAAGGCACTCCTGAAAATTGAAACGAAGTAAAAAAAATTAAAATTGAAAAATAAATATAACTATCAATTTATACAACAATCAAAATTAAAAAAAAGGTATATTTAGGAAAAATGGTAATTTGGTTTGTTAATTTAAAGGTTAAACCACATAAAATACACTTTGTATTTAAGGGTAATGATTTTTTAAATTATTTATTTATTAGGGTAATATAATTTAAATAATTAAAACAAAAGATATATTTTTAAAAGTATAGTTACTATATTAACCTTACAAAATAATACTAAAATTTTAAACTGTAATATTAAAAAGTAAAATTACGCAATTGTAACCGCTATGAAACTACTTACAAAAATATAATTACGCAATTATAAAATTAATTGCTAAATTTTAACCATAAATTTGAATTTTAAATTGTTAAATAACAAAACAAAATTACGCAATATCAACTTAATTGTTAAATTTTAACAAAAAAATATGAATTTTAAATTGTTAAATAAAAAAAAAAAAATTGTTAAATAACAAACCAAAATTAGGCAAATTTTAAATTGTTAAATAAAAAACAAAAAATTGTTAAATAACAAAACAAAATTGCAGTATGAATTTAATTGTTAAATTTTAACAAAATATCTGAATTTTAAATTGTTAAATACAAAACAAAATTACGCAATTCTCAACTAAATATAAATTTTAATATTAAATTGTTAAGTTTTAACAATAAATTTGAATTTTAAATTGTTAAATTAAAAAATAAAAATAAAAAATAGTTATTAAAATATGTAACGTCTAATATATTTTTACCCTCTCATGTATATGTATATAGGGTAGTTTTACAGCGCCTATATTAAATCTAGACCCTATAATATTTATATTTAATATTAACCGTTTGATTTGAACGAGAGTTCACGCTATAACGTATACCCGCAAACACAGAATATCTCATTTATTGTTTTACTTCTATTATTTTACTTTTTACACTCTAATATTTTAATTTTAATTTATTATTTTAAAAATCATTATAAATTTTGTATACACAGATTATCACATTTTTTATTTTATTTCTATTATTTTATTTTTACAGTATAATATTTTAATTTTAATTTATTATTTTTAAAATCGTTATAAATTTTGTATCTATACATATATAATTTCAGGATCCACTAATGCCCGTGGACCAATAGAAAACCAATATTAATGTTGTGTTCACACTATAAATTATAAATAAAAAATTATAAATTCTAAATACTAATATTATTAAACATATTTAAATTATATATAAATTCTAAATAGTAATTTGAAATTATATATTTTTGGTAAAAATAATACATTTTCTTTTCTCAAAATTATTTTTTAGTTCATTAATATTAATTTAATTCCAATTAATCGTATCTCATAAAAATCGATCTCCTCCTATTTTCTAATCCACCGGATTTAAAAAAAATTTGATCAAACTTTTGCAGATTAATGGTACGTTATATTAATATAAATTCAATTTTTTTATATTTCTATTTAGTTTCCAGCTTTATAATTTTTATTTCCATTTATTTTGATTTTTTTTCTCCATCGGTTTTAGGTATTTGTTGGATACCTTTGACACGCGAGAAATGCAGAGACGAGAAACGTAATGCAGAGACGAAAAACTCCTCTCCCACCAGATCAGAGCCTCTTCGATCGGGTAGAATGTAAATCGAAGGATGTGCCCGAGTAGCACTGTAGCAGACACATGTGGGAGAGAGCCAATAGGTCTCATCCCCATACTAACTTCATAATATTTCAATGAAAACTTGTCATATCCGAGATTCGAACTCTGCGCTGGCGGGGAATTACACCAACATCACCACACACCTTACCACTCGGTTATGCCCCCAAAAACTTACATACTATAAATTACATCAAACAGACGTAATCTTTGAAAACAATAAAAAATTATAATTGAGATAACGGTTAATAATGAGATTAATACGAGTTTACAAATTTAAGTGAGAATTCAATTATTAAATAAAATAATTTTTTAGTCTATTAATAAATTTTTGGCAAAATACATTGGAGATTAAATAAAATTTTAGATTATTTCAAACAAATAAATCACGTGCATCGCACGGGAAGTGATACTAGTTTACTCAATTCACTATTATTATTACATATTTTTTTATTAAAAATAAGAATATAAATACGATAACAAAATTATTTTAAAATTATTTTAAAATTTCTTATAATATAGTATGAGATAAACTATATAATAATTGAAGAAAAAATGTCTAGAATAATAACATTAATTTTTTTTAAATATATAAATATAAAATCAGTTTGATCAATATGTAGACTTTTATGAGTATTTGTTAATTTGTTAGAATTTTAAATACAATAGTAAATCAATCATATTATGTAGACTTTGATGAGTATTCATTACTTTGTTAGAACTTTAAATACAATTGTAAATCAATCATATTTTTTCATATACCGTGAACGAATGAGTACATGTTACTCGATTAGAATTTTGAATTCAATGGTATGATGTTAGAACTTTAAATACAATAGTAAATCCATCATATTACTCTCTTAGAACTTTAAATACAACGATATAGTATGATGTTAAAAATTTTAATACAATGGTAAATCAATTATATTTCTTTTAAATTTTAATACAATGGTAAATCAATTATATTTCTTTTATTAGCACGTGAACGAATTTTATTTGAATCCTAAAATTATTTTTTGTAATATTTATTTATTTTTATTTTTTTGAAAATATTATTTATTTTTTTTAACGATAAAATTAAATTTTAGGTTTTTATTGAATTTAATTTTTGCTATTTAATTTTAATAATTGTAATCAACGCAATACAATGAACTAATCATT
This sequence comes from Euphrasia confusa, assembly GCA_954870475.1. Taxonomy (NCBI): domain Eukaryota; kingdom Viridiplantae; phylum Streptophyta; class Magnoliopsida; order Lamiales; family Orobanchaceae; genus Euphrasia; species Euphrasia confusa. Next base: position 27,174,290 of record OX940968.1, on the reverse strand, counting down.
GCGTTAAATAATTTATTTTATTTTTAAAAAATAAATTTAATTTTTGTTATTTAATTTTAATAATTGTAATCAGTGTAGACTCTGCAATACAATGAATTAATCATTGCGTTAAATAATTTATTTCATTTTTAAAAAATACTGATAAAATTATTATTTTTCATTAAATTATTTACTAATTAAAATTATTTTTTGTTATATAATTAATATTTTATAATATTAAATATTTTTTTAACAAAACAAATTAAAAATATTTAATGTTATTTATTTAATTTTATAAAAATGTACGATACCCAGTACTTAATTTATTTTTGAGTTGAAAATATTTAATTTAATTAAAATATAAAAAATATGGGAAATTATATTATGCATCGAGTGCACACATTTTAATAAAACTAGTCATCCTACCCGTGCGATGCACGTGTATTTAATTAACTTTTTGTTACTCCTTAATATTAATAAATATTAAGTAAATGATCTAATTGAAATAGTATAATAAAGAAAATTACATTCATATTACAAATTCTGGAATACTTCTTTATACACTACATTTGTTCTATCAGTAAGACGACCATGCTGGTCACAAAGCAAAAGCTTCAACCCGGCTGTGTTGGTTACTCTAGACAACTACAATTGATCGTGCGTAAATACTGGTTTCTTAAAAAATATTCCAACATTTGTCAAAGATTGACCTTAACTCTTATTAATAGTCATGACATACGATATAATAATCGGAAATTGTCTTCATTGGAAAGCAAACTGAAATTTGGTATTCGAGGGCGTTAGAGCAATTTGAGTATTAAAAACCATTTCCCCAGAATTATTTCTTCCTAATACTTTCGCGTGGATAATATAATTATCAAGTAGTGTTACAATCATCCTAGTACTATTGCTTAGTTCGACAGAAGCATCCTGTTAACGGTGAGAAAATCCTGCTCGATATCTACCGAACTAATAAAGAGATTTTGGGGATTGAGTAAAGTGGGTCACGTAGCAAGCTCGGTCCGAATTTTTCGGGAAGCGTGTGATTAAAATAATCCGTGTACAATACCTACTATTTATAGAGATACAAATTAGGGTTTACAAAAATGAGTATTGGGCCGAAATCTAATTTGGGCCGTAAATTTATACTATCGCGGCCCATGCGGAATCCCTCGACGACCTCGCCTTCTGCCGTGTTCTCCGGTGAGTATGCTTCCCTGTTCGGATTGGGCCCTGCTTGTTCATATTCCACCGAGCAGGGCGAGGCTTCTCGGTCGGTTCGGTGTATCAGTTAGCGGTCATGATAGCTTATTTCCTCATGGCCTGTTCGCTCGTAATCTACCGAGCTAGCCCCCACCTTCTCACAATTGATCACCGACCTGGACTCTTTTTATTGGGCTGTCGGATCTTGCTTTGATATAGGGGCCGAGAGCTCATCATACTTGGGCCCGAGAAAATGTCTATCAACACATCCATATTCCGCAATAGTATAACGGTCACCCCAACTAATACGAAACAGTTCATGTATCAATAACTATATACTATGTCACAACATTTAATTAATTCGTATATTATATACAATAAATAGAATATGACATGACTATATAAATTGTTGTTTAAAGAAAAATAAGTCTACATATATATATATATATATATATATATATATATATATATATATATTTAGATTTTAGTAAAAAAAATTATAATAATATCAACCTTCAACTTCATGGTTTGGTAGTTTGGAAATATTTAAACTTCATGGTTTGGTAGTTTGGAACACTTGTTGATATTTAATAACTCAACCAAATGCATTTAATCAAACATATTATCTCCGCGTTCAGTATGTAAAATACTATCTAAACTCAGGTAAATCCTTTAGTCCGTATTATGCATTGCAACCATGTAATCGTTGATTTCATTAACGTCATCCAGAGTCGGCGCTAGAATCGCTCGTCTTTTTAGAAAATTAATATTTTCGATGTAATTATAAAAAATGTTAATACATAAATAAATCATAATCATATTAGAAAAAATAATTTATAGAAGTTGAGAATGACTAAAGATGAAAACTTTTTATAGGGGTAAAATTGAATGAAGTTTTGTATAATTTTTAAAAATTAATTGAATAAAAATCGCAAATTATAGAATTAAATGATATTTTGGTTGAAAATTTATAATTTAGTTGACTAATAAAAATAGAATAGAGTAAATTAAATTAAATGTAACCTAATTTACTTAATATTAATATGATATAATGATTAATACAAATTAATATTAATACTATTATCTATTAAGATTTATATGATAAATTAAATAAATTAATAATATATGATAAATAAGTAATAAAGTGAAAATATTAATAGAAGATATTAAAAAATGATTTATTTAATAATTTGATTTTTTCAAGTCAATCTTTACAATAATTAAGGAATTTATAAAGATAAATTATATAAAATTAAATAGTAAGAGAATAAAAAATATAAATATTATTATTTATATATTAATTATGTATTTAATATTTACTTAATAAATTGATTAAGATTAAATATTAATAAATATTTGTGTGAACACAAATAAATCAAACAGTTAAAATATATGTACAAATGTTAGTTGAATTATATATTATAAGGATTAAATACAAATACGGTTGAGTAAATTACAACAGAAATAAAATTAGAATAAAATTAAATAAAATATTATAAATTTTATTAAAATAATAATTGTGAGTTACATAAAATATTATAAATTACAGTAAATTACATAATAAAATAAAAGATAAAAAAAATTACAGTAATAATAAAAAGTTTGGTTCTATTTAAAATTTTTGCAATCCCAACGGAGTTCTGATTGTTCAATTTGTAGAGTCTTTTACTTATAAATAAACCTACAAAATAAACAAAAAAAAGTAATAAATACAAAAGGCCTGAAAAAAAAAATGAATCCTTTAAAAAATTCAAAAAGCCTAAAAAAAATACAAAAATCATTACCAAATAAATTGTTATATTTACAATACAATTATAATCAACAAAAAATAATATTAAAATTAAATATCGAATTTGTAAAAAATACTTACGCCTTGCAAAAAATAAAAATATTAATAATCAAACAATAATATTAAAACTAAAATTTAAATTAGTAAAAGATACTACAAAAAATAAAAACATTAATTATCAACAATAATATTTAAGTTAAAATCGAATTAGTGAAAGAATGCTTACACAAACAAAAACAACAAAACTTATGGAGCTCTGCAAAACAAAACTGAGCTATGCAATATTAGTATAATAGAATAAACGTGGAGATAAATAAGGAATAAATGTGATATTTTTTGAATATTTCAAATTAATATTTACTATTATTAAGGAAATTATAAATGTAAATTATATTATATAAAGAAATAAATAATTACACTAAAAGTTATTAAAATCAAATTAGTAAAAAAATACTTAACTGTAAAAAATTCAAAAAACAACAAAAAAACAACAAAATATACATAGAGCTCTGCAAAAAAATAAATAAATGTGAGCATAAACAAATAAAAAAAATAGCTGAAATGAAAAGGCTACAAAAATACAAAAAAACAAAAAAAAAACAACAAACACAAAAATAAATAAATTTGAGCATGAATAAATAAAAAAATAACTGAAATGAAAATTGAATAAATAAATGTGATCATAAACAAATAAAAAAAATAGAAGTGAGAGTTAGTGCAAAAATACAAAAAAACAAAAAAAACAACAAAACTTACATAAAGTTCTGCACAAAAATAAATAAATGTGAGCATGATAAAATAAAAAAAATAGCGAAATGAAAATGCTACAAAAAATACAAAAAAACAAAAAAAAAAAGAACAAAACTTACATACAGCTCTGCACAAAAATAAATAAATGTGAGTATGAATAAATAAAAAAAAATAGCTGAAATTAAAATTAAATAAATAAATGTGAGAATAAACAAATAAAAAAAATAGCTGAAATTAAAAGTGAAAGTTAGTTCAAAAATACAAAAAAAAAAAAACAAAACTTACATAGAGTTGCACAAAAATAAATAAATGTAAGCGAACAAATAAAAAAAATAGCTAAAATGAAAAGGCTAAAAAAAATAAAAAAAAGAACAAAAAAACAACAAAACTTATATAAAGTTCTGCACAAAATTAAATAAATATGAGCATAAATAAAAAAAATAGCTGAAATGAAAATTGAATAAATAAATGTGAACATGAACAAATAAAAAAATAGCTGAAAATAAAAGTAAGAGTTAGTGCAAAAAATAAAAAAAACAAAAAAAACAACAAAACTTATATAGAGTTCTGCACAAAAATAAATAAATGTGAGGATTTAACAAATAAAAAAACTAACTGAAATGAAAAGGGTACAAAAAATACAAAAAAAAAAAAAGAACAAAAATAAAAAAATAGTTGAAATGAAAATTGAATAAATAAATGTAAGAATGAACAAATAAAAAAAATAGCTGAAATTAAAAGTGAGAGTTAGTGCAAAAATAAAAAAAAAAACAAAAAAACAACAAAACTTAAATAGAGTTCTGCACAAAAATAAATAAATGTGAGCATGAACAAATAAAAAAAATAGCTGAAATTTAAAGGCTACAAAAAATACAAAAAAACAAAAAAAAACAAAACTTACATAGAGCTTGCACAAAAATAAATAAATGTGAATATAAATAAAAAAAAGCTGAAATGAAAAGTGAATAAATAAATGTGAGCAATGAACAAATAAAAAAATAGCTAAATGAAAAGTGAAAGGTATGGAGTGAGTGAAGATCACGTCTTTATATAGACACGGATTTGAAGTAGGGTTTGATAATATTTATTATTTTTAAATATAACTAATTTGAATTCCCTTAAGTTTCGTTATTATTGTTTGTATAATAAAAATTAATTAATTTATCCATTAAATATATAATAACAAATGGAGATTCTCTCTTATCATAACGTAATTAAAGGAGATAAATAAGGAATAAATGTTATATTTTGAATATTTCAAAGTAATATTTACGAAGATTATATTAAGGAGATTATAAATAAGGAATAAATGTTATATTTTGAATATTTCAAAGTAATATTTACGAAGATTATATTAAGGAGATTATAAATGTAAATAATATTATATAAAAAAATAAATAATTATAATAATTAATTAAAAATAATTACGCTAATTAATTACACTAAAAATTATATTTATTATATTAAGAAGATTACAAATGTAAATTATATTATATAAAAAAAGAAAGAAATAATTACACTAATCAATTAAAAATAATTGCATTAATTAATTAAAAATAATTACGCTAATTAATTACACTAAAAATAATATTATTAATGTAAATTATATTATATAAATAAAAAAATAAATAATTACGCTAATTAATTAAAAATAATTGAGCTAATTAATTAAAAATAATAATTATCTAATTAATTACTTAAAAATAATTGAACTAATTAATTAAAAATAATAATTATCTAATTAATTACGCTAAATTAATTAGACAATTATTTGTAATTAATTATTATTTTACCTAATTAATTAAGTTAAAAATAATAATTAATTTCAAATAATTGCCTAATTAATTAAAAATAATTACACTAATTAATTATGTTAAAAATAATATTGAATTATATTAAGGAAAATATAAATGAAAATTATATTATATAAAGAAATAAATAATTACGCTAATTAATCAAAAATAATTGTTTCAATTAATTACGCTAAAAATTTTAATTAATTACGCTAAAAATAATAATTAATAATGACCAGTGTGAACACAAATTTAATCTAACGGTGCTTGTTTAATAATAGGTGTGAACACAAAAAAATCAAACGGTGAAAATATACGACACCTCGGACAATTGCTAGCTGAATTATATATTATAAGGAAGGATGTACCGTACATTGAAAATGATAAAATGCACTGTAGAAATCTCCTATGTATATATATTAAAAAGGTTAAATTTGGAAGTTTGCTCTTATTCATAATTAGGATAAACTACTACTTCTAATTATATAAATATAATTAGAACTCCCCTTAAATAAAAATAACCCTTAAAAAAATATATATATGATCCTACTATTTGCAATGTATTCATTGCAAAAGAAAATGATCCTAAATCATGTTTATATTCAAAAGAACCTAGCCCTAAATAATGATTTCATTGATTTGCAGTTTAGTTAGTTCAAATCTATAAGTTCGGAGATACTGTAGTAGTTTCCAAAACTATAACCTTAAATTCTTCTATAAATTTCATCAAAACCTTAACCCATAGCTTTGCCGAAAGTTTAATAAAACGCCGCCGCCGCATCGCCATGGACATCACCGCGGAGAAGCGCAAGAGAAAGAGAGAAGAAGATGATGATGAAGAAGAAGAAGAAGAGACGAGTTCTCGAATCAACAGTAGTTCAGGGATTAAGAGCACCGAACCCTTCGCCGCGTTGCCCCTGTCCGGGCCCACCACGGCCGCCATCAAACTCATGAATTATCAGTACATGACTCATGTATTTATTCTCCAAACCATTAATTCTTTTTTTTTTATCATGTAGTATTAGTTTTCAGTAATAATTAAAAAAAAAAAAAACTATAATAATTTCAAACTATGATCTGTGTGTTGTTTGATGCAAAAGATCCAAGCTCGATCGATCCCACCGATGCTGGAAGGCCGAGACATTCTCGGAGCTGCCCGGACCGGTTCGGGGAAAACGCTCGCCTTCCTAATACCCGCCGTCGAATTGCTTCACCATCTCCGTTTCGCTCCTCGAAACGGGGCCGGTGTCATCGTCATATGCCCCACAAGGGAGTTGGCTATTCAGGTAGAAAATTATCGTACCAATTAATTCTAAATTAACTTATCGTCATGGGTGCAAAAACGTTGAAACAATTATTTGTTAGTTATCTCACATCGATTAGTAGTTTAACTTTGGGTTTACATATAAGTTGAACATATAACTTAACAAGTTTTTTTAAGTTGTTATTGATTCAACTTTGACATGGCTGATGTGGGTGCATGTTAGTTATCTCACATCGATCGGTAGTTTAATTTTGGACTCATATAAGTTGGACAAATATATTAAAAAAATCCGTGGATTCGTATTTATCGGGTTAATGTAACAGACGTATCGAGTAGCCGAAGAGCTCATGAAGCATCATTCGCAAACGCTTGGGCATGTAATCGGCGGCAATCCTCGTAGGGAAGAGGCGGAGAAGCTAATCAAGGGTGTCAATTTGTTAGTGGCGACGCCGGGTCGCCTTCTCGACCACCTACAAAACACCAAAGGCTTTGTATACAAGAACCTAAAGGTATATATATATATATATATATATATATATATATATATATATATATATATATATATATATATATATATATATATATATATATATATATACCTTCTTAAGACATTTGTTGTTATAATTCATCCTTGACGCCTATGTTCGTTTTGCAGTGCCTCGTGATCGATGAAGCGGATAGGATTTTGGAATCTAATTTCGAGGAGGAGATGAAACAGATCATTAAAATCTTGCCTAAGGTATATATATTATATAGGATATAGCAAAGGCTTATTGTTTCGACTTTGGGTGCTATTCAAGTCATTCTGTTTTTATACGATGTAGACTAGACAAACGGCTCTTTTCTCTGCCACACAAACAAAGAAGGTTGAGGACCTCGCACGCTTATCGTTTCAGACAAGTCCTGTCTACATCGACGTTGACGAAGGAAGGAAACGGGTGAGTAACACGCTTCGTCTTTCATGTTTTTCTTCTTCTCGAGACTTGTTGTTTAGGACCTGTTTTTTTGGACTTATTATCAGTTCAGTTAAGATTCATTCAGTTCAGTACAATTTCGTCATTTAATTTTTTATTTAATTTTTTTTATTATTTCAATATTTTAAAACTAAATTAAATTAAACTTAATTTTAATTCAGTTTAGGCCTATTAAGTTCATTTCATTTCAGTAGTTTTAGTCCAAAAAATAATTCCTTATTTTATAAAAAAAAATAAAAATGGTGCAGGTCACCAATGAAGGCCTGCAGCAAGGCTACTGCGTCGTCCCTAGTGCCGAGAAATTTGTGCTTCTCTATTCCTTTTTGAAGAGGAACCTGTCGAAGAAAGTGATGGTATTCTTCTCCTCTTGCGACTCTGTCAAGTTCCATTCGGAGCTCCTTAGATACATTCAGATTGATTGCCACGATATGTACGGAAAGCAAAAGCAGAATAAACGCACCTCGACGATTTTAAACTTCTGCAAAGCGGAGAAGGGTATCTTGTTGTGTACGGATGTAGCCGCACGTGGCCTTCATATTCCCGGCGTGGTATGCTTAATGCTTTCCCTTAACGTTTTTCTCCAATCCCAACTCTAAAGAAAATGATTTATTTCTCGATTCTCGTTGCTCTGTAGGACTGGATTTTGCAGTATGATCCTCCTGACAAGCCTACGGTAATCAACGAACTTTCTCGATGAAATCAGTTTCCGAATTTCACTCATCTGTTTTTTGTATGTGAAAACAATCAGGAGTATATCCACAGAGTCGGTCGTACAGCTCGTGGGGAGGGAGGGAGAGGGAATGCGCTTCTATTCTTGATTCCAGAGGAGTTGCAGTTTCTTAGTTACCTCATGGTACGCGTTGAAGGCTTTTTTTTGTGTGATAGATGTATCGTTCGAGATTGGAATCAATACAGTGAAGTTTGTTACTGTGAAAATTTTTCTTCAGGCTGCAAAAGTTCCGGTTAGAGAATACGATTATGATCGGAATAAGCTACCGAATGTTCAGTCTCACTTGGTAACTAACAATCTTCTTTTAGACTCACTTTTGAACTTAATTTTAGTTTAGTTCAGATCATTTCAGTTTAATTCAGATCGATTCGATTCAAAATAAATTTAAAAAGAAAAATCTGAATCTATAATTTTACTTATAGAATATAAGTAATTCTAGAAATATTATTAATATTTTTTAAAAAATAATTAACAATTTGTAAAAAAATATAATTATTTTTATAAAAAAAATCAATTCAATTCGATCAGTCCAAAAGAATAGAGGCTAACAAGATTTGAAGTTCAACGACACACGAATTTGTAACAAATTCGCGCTTAATGATTACAGGAAAAACTTGTGTCGAGTAACTATTACTTGAACAAGTCGGCAAAAGATGCGTGCTCGGCTTATTGTAAAGCGTACGAGTCACATTCTATGAAGGACATCTTTAATGTGCATCAGCTTGATCTACAGGTGTACTTGCATTCCTTTTGTATACGTACCACCGCTAAAAAGAAGGCTTTACCAATATGTACTAATACGAAGTTCTGTTTTTTTCTGAAGGCTGTGGCTGCTTCGTTCTGTTTGACTTCCCCTTTGAAAGTGAAGTTTAACATAGACAGTAGTGCCTCCAAGTCGAGGAAAAAAGCTCGGAAAACCAACAAAAGGCGGCATGGTTTCAGCGATAGCAACCCGTATGGAATGAAAGGGGAAGGCTACGTAGGACAACGTGTTAGGTATTAGCATACGAGGCTCTTTATCAGTTTTTGCAGCAGAGAGTTCTTTGGGGAACTACCCTAAAACATAGTCCTATATTTGATCAAGAAAATACTATTCCTCCCCCAGACAAAAGTTCACATTTTTCTGGGGACAAAAAATGGGATAGAATCATAAATGGTCCCTCCGAGAAAAGCCATTTTCATAAACGGACTTTATCTTTTTTTTTTATCAGATATGGTCCAAATGCTACTGTTCCGGCCGAAAAACTCACGTGAATCGCACGTGAGTCGTTAATGGCGCCGGGAAGATGACTTGGCACGTAATTAGTGGTCTAATTTTGCCACATCAGTTTTGGCGGATAAAAGAGGAGGGAAAGGCAATGGCAGTCATGTAATTATCCTGTATCACAAGGCTGAATGTATATTTGCCAAAACTATCGATTTACTTAACAAAAAAAACAGATTTTTCATTTCAAAACTCAATACATTCAATACATTCATCCCCAAATATATGAACCCTAGAAATCTCTGAACCAAATTCTCCCAAAATTTTCAAATTGCATACAAATAAACTGAAATGGTTGCTTCTGGGAGCAGCCCTGGGGGTAGCGGCGCGTCGGAGAGAGTCTCTTCCAGCGGGGTCTCTTCAAACAGGAGTTATTACACGACGAAGAGTAGGAATCTTTACTCTTTGACGCTGCGTTATGGAGGTACGTATGCTGGGAAGCCTTCTTACATGTATTATGGAGGGAATACTGTGGTGGATAGGTTTGTCAACCCTAGGTCAGATGTGACCATGTTCAAATTGAATATGCGCTGTGAGCAATTAGGGTTAACTGAGGCCAAAGCTTACTATGCTATTTTGAACTGCAAGAAGAAGCTGTTAAGTACAGATGAAGATTTACTAAACTGGGTGAAAGAATGCGAGGGTAGTAAGCAACTGGAGCTTTGTGTTGAAATTCCTGAAACTGTTGAACAGAGTGTTGATGTGGAGTATGATGTTGAAGACAAATCCAGTGAGGAGGATGCTGTTGATGAGGATTCTATTGAGGAGAATGTTGATGTGGAGGATGCTTGTGAGAAGAATCCTGCTGTGGGGAGTGCACTAGATGATTGGATTAAAGAATGTGAACTAAATTTCCAGAATGAGGTTGATGTGGAGGATGTTGATGAGGATGTTGATGTGGAGGATGCACTGGATGATTGGGCTAAACAGTGTGAGGGTCTGAATGAGGTTGAATTGGACAAGGCTGCTGTGCCAAAGGAAAAAAATGATGTTGAATTGGGGAAAGCTCCTGAGAATGCAGCTGTGGTTGACTTGTCAGATTCTGAAGACAGCAACTTCTCATTGGACACTGAAGAGAGAGGTGATGATGTATATGTTGGTGATGATGTTGAGTGGCAGAAAAATGTGGATGACTCAATCAGTGATATTGAGGGGTCAGGAGAGTCTGAGGAGGAGGATATTATTGCTACTGAGGGTCATGAATATCCCCTAGTGTCAGATGAGGAGAATGATGGGGTTCAGGAGGTAATCAAGTTTAATAGGGATGTGGTATTCACTCCTGAGTTCAAGTTGGGCATGGAATTTGAGAACAAAGAATTGTTCAAAGAAGCAATTAACTCTCATGCAATCAACACCAGAAGAAGCCTGATTTTTAAGAAAAATGACAAGAAGAGAGTTTATGCAAGATGTAGTGAAGAGGGGTGTGAATGGGCCTGCCATGCAATCAAGACCATAGGGGAGGAGACTTGAGTGATTAGAACATATATCTCAGAGCACACATGTGCCCCAACATTTCATGTGAAAAATATGACAAGCAGTTGGCTAGGGAAGAGACATTTGTCTGAGTTCCAGTGTGATCCTAAAAGGGATGTTAGGGGTTGGAGGAAAGAGGTGATACAGAACTTCAATGTTGATGTTTCCAAGCAAAAAGCATATAGAGGAAGGGCTCATGCAATGAAGATTCTTCATGGAACTCCTGATATTCAATATAGCAAATTGTGGGACTACTGTCAGGAGCTGAGAAGATCAAACCCTGGTACAACTACAGTTCTTGATATTGATGAGGAGGGAAAATTCAGCAAGTTGTATATTTGCTATGATGCTTGCAAGAAGGGCTTCAAGTACTGCAGGCCATTCATAGGTGTTGATGGTTGCTGGTTGAAAGGGCCAAGGGGTGGTATTCTACTGTCTGCAGTGGGAGTTGACCCTAACAATGCGCTTTTCCCAATAGCCTTTGCTGTGGTGTCTATTGAAAACAAAGAAACATGGCAGTGGTTCTTGACAATGCTTAGAAGTGACCTGCAAATTGGAAGGTCAGAGGACTATACATTCATTTCAGACAAACAAAAAGGTTTGATTCTAGCTATGGGAGAGATCTTTCCTAATGCTGAGCACAGGTTTTGTGTGAGGCACATGGAGAACAATATGGCTTCTGCTGGTTTCAGGGGAGAAGCTTTTAAAAAACAAGTGGAAAGGATGGCAAGGTGTACAACAGTTGGGACCTTCAATGAAGGAATGAAGAGGTTCAGGAAGTTTAATGAGCATGCTGCTAAATGGTTGAGTGACAAAGACCCAAGACACTGGTCTATGTCACATTTCAGTGTGAAGTCCAAATGTGCAATGGTGTTGAACAATGGTTGTGAGAGCTTCAATTCAGCTATATTAGATGCAAGGGATCAACCTATACTGACAATGTTTGAGTGGATTAGGCAGTATATGATGGAGAGGTTCCAGACAAATAGGGACAAAGCAAATAGGTGGAAAGGCAACTTAACTCCATCTGCTGTGAAGTTGCTCAGGGAAGCAATGGATAGAATGAATACCTGTATTCCAGTGAAGTCAGATAGCAGATATTATCAAATCCAGTGCCCTAATCAAGAGCAGTTTGCAGTGGACTTACAGGAAAGGAAGTGCTCATGCAGGGTTTGGGAGTTGTGTGGTCTACCCTGCAATCATGCAATGTCTGCATTAGTTCACCAAGGTGAGGATCCCAAGCACTATGTACATGAATGTTACAGTGTGGAAATGTATAAGAAGGTGTATGCAGAGGCCATTATCCCTATGACTGGACAAGTAGAGTGGGCTGAAACTATGTTCATACCTCCTATGCCACCAAACTTTGGTAAAACAAGAGGAAGAAAACAAAAGCTTAGGAGGCCAGAGATTGATGAGATCAAGAATGGAACAAAAAATGCAAAGAAAAGTAAGACTGCTGTGAGGTTGAAGAGACAAAAGAGAGTGATAAAGTGTTCTAAATGTGGTGTAGAAGGGCACACAAAGCCAACATGCAAAAAGGTTGTGGGGACTGAACATGGAGAGTCTTCTAGGGTGAATGAGGAGATGAGGGTTGATGTTCCTGAAGATGTAATTCCAGAAGCACCAAGTGCTTTTCCAGAAGTAATGACTCAGGATTCAACTGCTTTTCCAGAAGTAATGACTCAAGCATCTAGTGCTTTTCCAGAAGTGTTCACACAAGATTCAACTGCCCTTCCTGAGATTCAGACACAAGAATCAACAATTCAACCACCCCAGGTGAATCAGAAATTGCAGGTTAATTTTATACTATTATTCACTTTATTTTGTTACCTTACACATTTGTTAAATATTATCTTATACTATTTGTTATGTAAAGGTGAGGAGAACCACAAAAGCTTCTATAAGAGAGTCACTGAGGCTTAGAAGGGAGGAACTCAAGAAAAGTAAGCTTCCAGCTACTACAATGAGCAGCAGAGGGTTATATGATGAAGATGATTCACAGTTTGAAGCCTTGCTTAATGACTTCAACACAGGAGAGCCAATGGTTCCATCACTGCAAGGACCAAGCCCCTGGGAACAACTAAAAGGGCCATCATCAACTCCTAAATACCCTACTATGTCACTGCTTGGAAAAAGGCCAATGAGGTTCAGACCAATGTTTACTACAAAATGCAGAGATGAAGGCAGGGATAAGGAAAGCTAGGTTGTAGTATGTTGGTGATTTAGGGTTCTGAACAATGGATATGCCCTGCTTTTGTTATTTATGGGCATGTATTTAGTAGGTTAAAACTGATTATGCCCTGCACATGTTATTTATGGGCATGTATTTTGTAGGTTAAAACTGATTATGCCCTGCACATGTTAGTTATGGGCATGTATTTTGTAGGTTAAAACTGGTTATGATATGCCCTGCTTTTGTTATTTATGGGCATGTATTTTGTAGGTTAAAACTGGTATGGATGTGCCTTGCTTTTGTTTTTATGGGCATTTATTTTGTGGTAAAAAACCTGTTATTGTGTCCTACTTTGTGTGAATATGATAGTTATTGACTATTATTGACAGGTTCTTTTAGATTTGATGCAAAAATTATGATACAGAAATCAATGTCTTAAACAAAATTAGATAAAACCATAGGAATTACATTGTTTTCAAATAACAATCCTTCAAAATGCATAATAACACCAAATAAGAATCACATCCTAGCAAGCATTGCTATGCCCACAATCAACAAGAACAACACTACTTTCAAAAGCTGTAAAATAGTGTCAACTCTAGCCATGCCATCCTTCAACAGCTTTATGCCATCCTTCAACAGCTTCACATCCTTAGATGGAATCATCTTGTTATCATAGCTATCACAGCCCTCATCATTATCACAGCCCTCATCATTGATTGGATTGCACCATGACTGGAAAGTGTGCACATCACAATAGTAGAACAACTTCTGGTAATTTTTTGCACTTGCGGAAATTCGAACCTGAAGCTTCTTTCCACAGTAGCTACAGAGCTTGTTTTCGAACTTGAATCGGCTAGGAAACCCAATATTCATTGTGCGCGAATTTTCTGAGTTCGTAGACATTCTGAAATTGCCAAAAGTCACACAGACGAGTGTTGAAAATCAAATGTTTCAAGAATTCCCAAAATTCCACAGAGAGCGATTTTGAGAGGAGGAGAAATAATCAGAAATTTCAAATTGAATTACCTGAGATGCTTTCGTCGCCAACTTTCAATCTTGTTCTCGAATTCGATATGGGCGACACAGGATAGTATTCAGAATCAGAGAGAGAAGAGAGCGGGTGTGAGATTAGGGTTCTGAAAGATGAAAATGCCCCAATTCGATTTAATTCGTTTCCAAACACTGTGGGCCCAGGCACTAGAGATATGATGTGGCAAATTAACCACTAATTACGTGCCAAGTCATCTTCCCGGCGCCATTAACGACTCACGTGCGATTCACGTGAGTTTTTCGGCCGGAACAGTAGCATTTGGACCATATCTGATAAAAAAAAAAGATAAAGTCCGTTTATGAAAATGGCTTTTCTCGGAGGGACCATTTATGATTCTATCCCGACAAAAAATATGGATCATGAAAACATGGTAACAAGGTTAAAAATATGAATTTATTAAAGTAACACAATTACCTAGTCACTCGTAGACCAAATATATAATTCTCAACTTCTATCAATTCAAGTTTGCCAAGAAACCTCCCCCACGCTTTAATAATGAAGTAAGTCCTCATGCTTAAGAGCTGAAAACACAAAATTCAAGTGGGAAGGAAAAACACAAACAAGCAAAATCACATTCCAATAATAAACCACCAAAACAACACAAAACAAAATCCAAAACATAATACTACAACATAAAAAGACTCGAAGAGAAACGAGAATGAGCATGATTATGACATCTCAGTTCGCCGTAAGCAAATATTTTGCTTCTTTTTCATTCATTTAATCGATTTCTTGGCCCGTCGATGATATATCTTAGACAACATCTCAGTTCGCCATAAGCAAATATTTTGCTTTGTAATGGTTGTATCATGGGAAACAATCGTACCCGTACAGGACGAATTTATTGTTTTAATTAAGGAAATCATGAATACAGGAGCGTCAGTTTACTCAGTTTTTTTTTCTATCTTTCTCTAATGGATACACACATCCCAATACAAAAGATACTACAGAAATAAGGAGAGGAAGACATGATTCGAAAATCAAACACTGCGGTGGAAGGATTAAAGGAACTCGACTACGTTTGGCAATCAAAGACTGATGAAAGGAGAGGAAAACGACATTTGGAAATCAAAGACGACTATGGAAGACGGCATTCAAAATCAAAGACTTCTAAGATTATAGGAGAGGACGAGGAAGAGCTTTGGTATTGGGACAAGGCGATCATCAAAAGTTGACCAGGAAAAACAGGACCAGGACGAGTAGGCCTAAGTGAAAACAAGAATATTACTTAATTCATGTTTTATTTTAAATATTTTATGTTTTTCTGATCGATTTAGTATTAATCTATTAAACTTTATCTCTCAAGTAATTTGTGTATAAAAACAAAATTAAAATTCTCAAAGTATTAATTAATTATTGATAGTAATAGAAAACAAAATATGCATATCAGTATATGATCAAATTCTTCCAAGGGATCAAAACAAAAATTAAGCTATACTCAAATTTCAAATCCAAGAGAATGAGGCGAGATTTCAATGTTTGCCGCCAAATCGACTCTTCTCGAATTGAATTGGTTTAGAGCTCTATTTTCCAGTGATCCCGTCTAAGTAAGTAGTAAGTACTCTTTAGAAAAACAAACTCCTCAAGCAGTCAAGCATATGCAACTAAAGCTCGATTTCGTGCTAAGTTAGGCACTTGTGTTTTGGCCTCGTTTCCTCGTGAGGACTGCAGCCGATTAGCTAGTACTTCCAAGGCTTCCTTCATCCACCTATACTGACAAGCTTTTCTGGCTTCCCTTACACTTACCTATTAAACATAAATTAGTTAATATTTTGAATGAACATAAAAAAATCTCAAAAAAAAAAAAGAAAAGAAAAAAAGAACGTACCCATACTCTTTGACGGGTATCCTTCTCAGGCCACGATTCCAATTCCTCTTTAACGAGCAATGGAAACATGTGACCCTCGTAGCAGGTGTCGTTATTCTTGCTCATGAAACTCCATTCGCCTAATGTATCCTACAAATTCATTTCATAAATTTTTATATGTTACTTATTTACAAATTAATATAAACGATGTGTTAAGCAGTTATATAACTTATATATACCTCGACATTGTTGGGAGATGGAGTCGAAATCGAGGACGGAGAAGGACGAAAAACGGAGTCGGGAGTTCTGGAGGATTCAGCGCCCGCCGAAGAAGGTCCAGCGGTCGCTGGACCATGGTGGCGAGCGCGGGAGAGGGTTCGGCGGTCGCCGAACCTGCGTAATCGAGGCAGATCCTCATCGAGGCCCGGCAGCGGGCGCTGCCCAGCAACAGCGGTCGCTGGTGCATTTCGGCGGGCGCCGAAATGCTTTGGCGGGCGCCGTTTTTCGCGCTGGCAGCGCGGATGTATTTCTTGCTCGCCAAGTTTCGCGTTTTTTGGTATCCTTTTCGGCGTGGACTCCTACCTAAATTGGGATTAGGGATTCTCATGTATTTAGGCCTATAAAAGGGAGTCTCCAACAATGTAATTAGTATGAGAGAATCATCGTGAAAAATCCTAGAATCATAGAATAGTCGAGAGCGTGAGTTTATTGTGATACGTGTGCGTGCGTTTGTAAACTCCCCGGAGTCGTCTATTGAGTATTCTAGTGGAAAGATCTGCAGCGGCGAGTGGACGTAGCCTATTTTGGGTGAACCACTATAAATCCTTGTCTCGTTTATTTCTTTCGTTTTATTTTTCGTCTTGTGTTATTCGTCTCTTGCAGCGACGCGATTAGGCGAAAATCCTAACAACTGGTATCAGAGCTTCAAGGGAAGCGATTGAAGAGACGATGGGAGATCTTGCGAATTTCTCTGTGACGAAATTTGATGGGAAGAACTACAGGCACTGGAAGATGCAGATCGAGGATTACCTGTACGGGAGGAAGCTGTATCAACCATTGGGTCCGAAGCCGGAGAAGATGGAAGATGATAAATGGCTTGAGCTCGACAGACAGGTTGTGGGGATAATCCGATTATCTCTGTCGATGAGGGTGGCGGATGATGTGGCCGATGAGAAGACCACTCAAGGCTTGATGAAGGCCCTTGCCAACAAGTATGAGAAGCCCACTGCCAACAACAAGATACACCTCATGAAGAGCCTATTCAACTTGAGGATGAAAGACGGGTTCGATGCTGCGGCTCATATCCATGAGATGAGTTCAAACCTGAACAAGCTGAAGGCGGTCGGAATTGCGTTCGACGACGAGGTGTGTGCATTGATCTTGTTGGCGTCTTTGCCGGACAGCTGGGAGCCCATGAGGGCTGCGATTAGTAACTCCATGGGGAAGGAAAATCTCAAATTTTCTGATGTCAGAGATAGCGTTCTGGCCGAGGAATTGCGAAAGAAGGATTTTCTGGGGACACCGTCGTCTGGTTCTGCCCTGAGTGCTGAGAGCCGAGGACGAGGTCGAGGGAGCAACACTAATCATGGCAGCGGAGGCAAGAAAGTGGTTTGTTGGAATTGCAAGAAGGAGGGACATATCAAGCGGCATTGCAGGGAGTTTGCGAGGGCTCAAACCAATGCGGTGACTGACGAGGATGAAGGAGATGTCTTGCTAACATCTTCTGAGAATCCTGAAGACTCCTGGGTGTTGGATTCGGGAGCGTCGTTTCATACCACGACAAGGCGCGATTGCATGGAGGGTTTCTATGCTGGGAATCGTGGGAAAGTTCGCCTCGGGGATGGTCGAACTTTGAAGGTTGGTGGTGTTGGTAACGTGACTTTGAAGACGTCTCGTAGACAGACGTTGGAGCTTTCGAAGGTGAGGTATGTGCCGAAGCTGAAGAGAAATATGATCTCGGTCAGTCAGCTTGCAAGAGACGGCCATAAGGTGACCTTCGATGATGGGTCTTGGAAAGTGACGAAGGGTGCGATGGTGATTGCTCGAGGTCGTAAGACGGGCACTCTTTACACTACGGCTGGAGGTCGTGACAATATTGGTGGGGCCGACAACACCAATGCGCCTGAGCATTGCGGACTGGGTCGTGCGAGGGAGAGTTCGGGAAATTCTCGCATGGATCGGAGTTCGGTTCTCGAAGAGCAGAGCAAAGTTCGATTCTCGGTGTTCAAGGGAGAGTCGAAGAGTGGAAAGCTGAGAAGTGATGTGGAAGATTTTCCGGAGAAAGTAGACCAACCGGATGAGATCTTGAAGACCAGTCACGAGCTTTCAAGTCG
Source organism: Euphrasia confusa (assembly GCA_954870475.1). Lineage (NCBI taxonomy): Eukaryota > Viridiplantae > Streptophyta > Magnoliopsida > Lamiales > Orobanchaceae > Euphrasia > Euphrasia confusa. Next base: position 27,155,701 of record OX940968.1, on the reverse strand, counting down.
AGACGTTGAGGCAATGTTGGCTGGAAAATCGAGCAAGTGGGAGTTGGCAATGAGAAACGAGGCAAGCTCGTTATTGTCACACGGTTCCTTGTCCGTGGAAAACAAGGAGATGCGTTCGGGTAAGCTTTCTTGCGTCTCTGCTGGAGGAAAGTTTATGAAAAAGTCGAAGTGCATGTTGATGAAGGCCTGGAAGAACCTGAGAAGTCGCGGTGCGTCGAAGTTGGTTGAAACTTCGACTGGGCGACGTTGGTAATGACCGGGGATGCCGCTGCAGTGGGAGGTGATCGAATTTCGCCTCCAAGTGGGAGATTGTTGGGAGATGGAGTCGAAATCGAGGACGGAGAAGGACGAAAAACGGAGTCGGGAGTTCTGGAGGATTCAGCGCCCGCCGAAGAAGGTCCAGCGGTCGCTGGACCATGGTGGCGAGCGCGGGAGAGGGTTCGGCGGTCGCCGAACCTGCGTAATCGAGGCAGATCCTCATCGAGGCCCGGCAGCGGGCGCTGCCCAGCAACAGCGGTCGCTGGTGCATTTCGGCGGGCGCCGAAATGCTTTGGCGGGCGCCGTTTTTCGCGCTGGCAGCGCGGATGTATTTCTTGCTCGCCAAGTTTCGCGTTTTTTGGTATCCTTTTCGGCGTGGACTCCTACCTAAATTGGGATTAGGGATTCTCATGTATTTAGGCCTATAAAAGGGAGTCTCCAACAATGTAATTAGTATGAGAGAATCATCGTGAAAAATCCTAGAATCATAGAATAGTCGAGAGCGTGAGTTTATTGTGATACGTGTGCGTGCGTTTGTAAACTCCCCGGAGTCGTCTATTGAGTATTCTAGTGGAAAGATCTGCAGCGGCGAGTGGACGTAGCCTATTTTGGGTGAACCACTATAAATCCTTGTCTCGTTTATTTCTTCGTTTTATATCTCGTTCCGTGTTTATCGTCTCTTGCAGCTACGAAGTTAGGCGAAAATCCTAACAGACATCACCGACTACACCAGCTTCCTCTATAGTTTCTCGCAACGCGCCTGCTTCAATGGTTTCATCCTCTTCCCAACCGCCCTGATCCATCGAAATCTATCAATATTAGTATATATATTATTACACGAACTAATAAAAATCTATCAATATATATATATATATATATATATATATATATATATATATATATATATATATATATATATATATATATTGCATACCTTTGGAAATAACATCCCTTTTCCTTTCCTTTGTGAAGTAATCATAAGAACCTCAATTTCTTCCTCGGCTGCCATAGACGATTCACATTTATATCTGTACGGAATGCATCTGCATATATATATGTGACCGAACGTTTAATCGATGCCCAGGAAAAAATATGACAATATCAATATTAACATAGCTATGAATCTTTCTTAATCCTATCGTCATTTTCCTCACTCGTGAACCCAAATACTAAATTCCCTCGTACTTTATTTGAGATCATAAAGTTGGTCAAAATGAGGAAAAAAGATTTTTTGAGATTATATAGAGTCGGTAAAACGAAATAAAATGACATAACGTTGAAGGATGCTATACTTTCTTCTTGATTTCCTCGTAGAATATGGACGTATAGGTATCACTCTCGAATATGCATGCGAATGAGTGCTCATGATCGACGCAAGTATATATATATGTATATCAGGAAATGTCACGAGAGAGATCGACTGACCCGACAACTTGGCGATGGCCGTGAAAATTGTAGCGCTGCATATGTCTTCCGGTTCGGGAAACAAGAGCAACCATGTTCTTCATTTCCATGGAGTTGTATATTTCGTTTTGCAGGCTTACAAAAGATTTATATATATATATATATATATATAAGTTGAAGTTGTAGGTTTAAATATTAGTTTTTCGGTAGGTCTCGGGTGAGATCATATTAATTTTAATTTAACATTATTTTGGAAAATATGTGCCTATTTGATTTTTCCATCTTTGACTACATTTTTTCCTTGTCAAACATTCTAACCTTGACTTCAGTTTGAAAAAATTCTAGTACAAGGGCTATTTGGACATTTACCATTCTAATTACTTATTGTGTCTCATCTAACTTTTAAGTATTAGGAATATGATACTCTCCTGTCCCAGAGAATTATGTATTAAGAATTTAAGATAATGCATATATTATGAAAAATGTTACTACAATTTATAAAGTGAAAAATATACGAATATTTTTTTTAAATGTGCATTGATTGAAAAATAAAAGTATATAAACAATTGCATGAGACTCATCATAAGTAATATATACACTGTTCATTCACCTTCCATTAATCTTGTCAGTTACTGAAATTACACTAAATTAATAATGTTGAAATCTAAAAGATGAAATCTAAATTATGAAATTTATTTGTGTGTGAAATAATAGTATTAATATGTCTGATAAGCATATAATATATAATTTTATTCTGGTATTTTATAGAAAATATATATTTTAATATGAGTACAAGTAAAATACAAATAATTTTACAATAATATTTATCAACTATTCAATGAATTTATGGGATGATAATCATATACTACTCTATATACAGTATAATCTAATAATATGTGTGTGAAAACCGTTGGAAGCAATAACGGCAGTTGTTCATGCATGCCACCTTAATTACACGCTTATTTAATTGGATGGGTAAACATAATAATTAACAAATTATTAAGGAATAGGGACTAGGGAGTGTACATTGATTTTTATTATTATACTTGTTTTTTTACTTTCACAAATAATTAATATATATATGTATATAAAGTCACAAATACTCCTTCCATTTTGCAAATTTCCAAATATATATATTTATAAATTATGAAAAGAAGCCCTAACATATATATACTCTTTCAAATTTTGTCTAAAAAAGTTGTAACAATTCATTTATAAATAAATACAATATATACTTCTCATCTACTAAATTTACGACTAGCTAGCTAATGGTTGCACCAACTTATAAGTTGAACCGACATCCTAGTTGAATGTATTTGTAAGAATCGTGACAGTCAACTTGAATGTTATAATTATCGAAATGATTCTGTTAGAGAATTCTTCCGCACATTCATTATTCAATTTTTATTACAATTAATAACTCACATTATATATAATATCGTTTGTTTTATGACTTTTTTAATCACATCTTGCATACAATATTTTTGGGTCAAATTTGTTCACATTGAATACGAATATATATAAACTCTATTCACAAATCACAGTAGGACTAAAAGTATTACAAATATAAATATATAAAATAAATAAACGTAAACCAATTAATTATTATGCATGACTTCAACAAAATATATTGCAAGATATATTCATTTAAAAATTAAAAGTGCAAGTTCATGAATTGAGAGGTGGATAAAAAAGTGCAAGAGTATTTTTAGCTATTGTGTTCGTTCCTTTGTAAGAATTCACTTATTATTTTGGGCATTTTTTTGTTTATTAAATATATTAATTAATTAATTAAATAATTAAAATCACATAAATAATTGCACTCCATAATTATAACAACACAAATTCACTACAACAATATATTAAATATTACATTTATTAAATATCGTGTTGTAAAAAAATACTACTCTAACTAATTATTCAAAAGGATAAAGAAAGTATAATTGATGTAAAAAGGTTGATTGCTTTGAAAAAAGTATTAATGTGGTTTAAACATATTAAAATACTAATATATCTCAAAATAGAGCATGACGTATTGTGATTTGTGAGTGGCATTTTTTTGTTTACTCGATTTGAGAATTGTCTAATAAAAATAAAATAAATATAAGTTTGTTTTTAATTAATGTGTGAAACCATTGTATTTTTATATACTGTACAAATTTTTTGAGTGAAACATATTTAAATTTAATTGGATTATAAATGTATGGCTTGTGTTGAGCTATAAATTAATCTACTGAAGCCCTTGGGCCAATTTTCAAATTGCGTGCAAGACAGATTCGATCGAGCGTGATGATTTTTTGAAATTTTCAAGCTAAAAATAAATATTTTTTAATTTTGAAAAAACAAAATATTTAATATTTATTTTTAAACAAAATTAACATATACTATAAAATATCACGTAAAATTTACTAATTTTTTATATACTCCATCTGTCCCAGAGCTATAGTCATTTGTGGTCAACATTGACTTTTTTTGACCGTTCAATACGTACGATAAACAGTACACGAAAATTATGAAAAAATAACTAAAATAAAATTTAATAGTTAAATTTTATTTTAGTTATTTTTTCATAATTTTTTTTACCGTTTATCATACGTATTGGACGATGAAAAAAAGTTACCGTTGACCACCTGTGAATATAGCTATGGGACAGAGAGAGTATGAAATACGTATCAAAATTTTTATTATAAAAATGATGTACTAGTAATATATTTAATCAATATCAATATTAAAAAAACTAAGTATATTAATTATTTGGGCCCCACCATATCTAAACCGATTGATTTAGGGCTTCAATTGTGGCTTTAATTACCTATATATTTTACATCATACTATTAAATTAGGCCTTGTTTGGCTGCTTAATTTTCGTGTGGATCGACAAGTCAAAAAAACCCATTTTATTTTTTACTTTTAACACGAGTAATTATTTAACCACACTCCTACATGAAAAGATCAAATGATTATCATTAAAAGGAAAAAAAAGATTTTTTCAAAGGTTTATATTCTTAAAGGCGTGAAAAATCATGATTCAATTTACACAATGATTTACCTCATTTTTCGCAGTAATTATTGTACGGTTTTGATTATTGAATTATGAGGCATGCATACAAAATTGGAAAATCGACCGAGTTTGATCTATCTTCTAATGCTCTTCTAATGCTAGATTTTTAGGGTTGATCTCAGATTTAATCATGCCGTGATGGCGCGGAGGTGATTCGATATCTAATCTTGGAGACTTTTGCATTTTTTGTTCAATTCGTCAGGGTTAGTGTACTCAATGACTTAGTATCGCGTGTCATGTATGATCGATCAACAATTTGATAAAAAATAAAAAAAAATAGTTTTTTTTTCAGTTTTAACTTTTAAAGTTAATTTGGATTACCAAATCTAATATGAAAAGAATAATGAAATACTGTATTTTGAGAATAATATCTTTTTGTGTATATATTGTGAAGTGTTAAAAAAATATGGAATGAATAAAAAAATGTGTGCAAACAATTACACTAGATCATAACACATAAATATCTTTGGACAAATTTATGCATTTTTTATTTATCCTTATTTCTGTGTTTTTTTTTTAATGTTTTAGTAGTGGATGCAGATTTTTGTTAATAAAATTATTGATTTCCATTTTTTTATTTACACAATATATGTGGAATTGAAGAATTTTCAAATACATAAAAAAATTATGAAAATGTCACTATAACTCTATAAGTCACGAGTCCCCGATTTCTAACCAAAATAAAAGCAAAATTCAAAAATTGATATTATTAGCTTTTAATGATGCTCTGATACTTTTTAACAAAGCTTTTTGATGTCACTCGACCACGATCGACGAGATATAATAACAATAAAATGAGAAACAATAAAATGAAAATCGAAAAAGAAATCAACAATAAAAGAAGATAAATAATTTAAGTGGAAACCCAAAACAAAAAAAGAAACGATGAGAGATTTTTTAAAATATCAGAATAATTACACAAGATAGATATCATATTGATATCCAGTATCTACCCCTCTATAAACTCTCTGTGATATAACACTATGATGTTTAATTGTGTTTAGGGAGATTCTAGATGTAGAAAATTCATAAATTAGATAACACATGCAATTAAGATTATTAATAATTTGTTTTAATATAATTCAAATATCCTAATTCAAATAGTCTGTATAAAAGTCCTACGAGTCGAGCTCTTCCCAAAATTCGCACTCACGTCGAAGCCCAAAAAATCTGGTCGAGATCTAGGCGCGTAGAATGGATCTACGTGGAGCGTAAAAAGTCAAAGCGAATCTACACGGCGCGTAGAATTACTTTACGCGGTAAGAACACTTTTTATTTCTTGAAACGATTTTAAGTCACCTTTTCAACAGATATATCGGACATTAAAGTAAAAAAAAAAAGAACTCCATCATTGTTTCGCACGTTTTTGTGCGAGTTTTTCCTTTGTTTTGTGTACATTTGTTGAGTCGTTTTTTGTGCTTTAATAATCCAATTCATGTGATATTGTGTATATATTGTTATGGTTGTGGTTTTGTAGGATTTTGACGAGAAAGGAGTAAAAACGAGCAAAGAATGTTGAGAAGATGAACCAAATCCCTCACTTTTTGGTATGTTTCTAATGTTCGATGTTTTCATTTTAGACCATAATCAATTATCCTTGGCCTAATCGTGGTTACGTATGGCCGGCCTAATCGTGGTATCGTATGGCCTAACTCGATTAATTGTGATTTCCGATTATGAGAGTTTATATGTGTGAAGTGACTTTATATAACCTCGTTTTGATACTTAAACTTTAATCTCGGTTGGGTATGGTTGAAGTTGATCACGAGTGAGTGTAGTTTCACTTAACATTGTTATCCATGTATTGCATTGAACTCATTCCAATTACTATGATCTCATTCCCTAACGTTTCACTCACTTGATCATTTGCATTTTAGATAGCTTTGTATTTATTTGTCTTTGCATGCTACATGTTTTAGTTCTCCTAGCTTTCACTCTTACAACCCCCCCCCCCCCCCCCCCCCCCCCCTTGCTTGTTTCTTTTTCGTACTTTCTTTTGCACCCGAGCAAGACCGATTATCTTGAGACGACACACAAAAAGCCGATAGCATTGTTCCTCGAGAGAACGACATTCGGATTATTGAAATCGACGCACACATTTCTCTTAAACAGTCGTCATGTAAATATAAAGGCACTTTAGATCACAAAAGGTCCTGTAACTTAGGCCGAATCCACAAACAGTCCTGTAGGTTAGACGAAAATCACAGTAGGTCATTTCCGTTGAAAAAAGCGGAAAAAGAGCGCGAGAGTGCTGGCGTGGCGCCGGAGTTGCTTGCGTGAAAATAATAAGCATTTTTTACGTATATTATTGCATTTTCTTTGTAAAAAAATCGTAATCAAAATCTCTCAATCGTAAGAACCCTAATCCCCAATTTTCTCTTCCATAAATTTCAGAAGCAAAATCTCAAATTCACAAGCCAAAACCCTTAATTCACATTAAAATCCCAAATTCACAAGCCAAAACCCTTACCATTAGTTATCGGAAATGAATTCTCAAGAAACATCTCAGGCCGAGGCCCGCAGGAGAAAAATTGCAGAAAATTTGCCGAGAGAGAAAAGAGTAAAAAATTATGAATTAGGGTTTGTGATTTTACCTCAATTATATATGCGGGAAAGTGTTTCTTTTTTAATTAAAAAAAACGCATATTATTTCCACGCAAGCAACTCCGGCGCCACGTCAGCCACTCTCGTGCTCTTTTTCCGTTTTTTTCACCGGAAAGAACCTACTGTGATTTTCGTCTAACCTACAAGACTGTTTGTAGATTCGGCCTAAGTTACAGGACTTTTTATGATATTACCCCTAAAGCTAAAAAAAAAAAAATAATAAGTCAAAAATCCAAACAGTTTTTGAAATTACTGCCAAAATATAGCATAAATTCATGGTTATTTTAAGTTACGCACCAAAGCATAAATCTCATGGCCCAATATATAAAACTAGGCCATTATACACCAAAGCATAACTCTCGTGGCCCAATATATAAAACTAGGCCATTATATATAAGGCTCAATTACGTACCCACCAACATAATGGTACTTTAAAATTTATTCCTTAGAATAATTTTAGTCGAAAAAATATACATGGGTGAAAAAGCGACAAAAAAAAAAAAAAAAAACAATTTAGAAAAAGTCTTGAGCAAGTGTTTTATTCAAAGTATCGAGTAAAATGACTTTGTGTGTTCATAAATGACTTTTTCAAAGATAAAAGTCCATATCTATTGTAGAACTAATTCCGAATGAGAAAAAAATTCAAATAAGATAGTAGTGTTTATTTATAGGATTTCACTTTTTTTATCATGTAAATATTTTCATACTTTGATCAGCACATAATTTTAAAAAATATTATTTTTAATATATTTATGAAAAACATAAAAATAAAATATATTTAAAATGAAAAAAATAAAAATAACTGTGAGTAAAACAAAAAAAATAAGAGAAAAGTTAAATAATATGATGGTATATATTTAAGAGAAAAGTATATATGAATATAAAAAAGGATAAGTAATATAATAGAGTGTTTTCTATTTTAATTGGTGTAGGAGTTGAGTGACATATTTTTCTGGACACAATTGAAAAAAAAATATTTTTTGACTTATTTTACTAAAATGTAAAAAATAAAAATATATATTTATATTGAAAAAATTAAGTAATTGTGAGTAAATGTTTAGAAGTAGGTTATAAAGTAGGAAATTTGTATTTAAATTGAAAAAATATGATTTTTTTCCTCTCAACTATTTATGCAAGAGTAGATTAAAAAAATTGTTACTTTTTTTATCAAAAAGTAAAAAGTAAAATATATTTTCATGTTAAAAAATAAAATAATTGAAAGTAAAATTGTATTTTAAATTGAAAAAATAAAATATTTATTTTCTTTTTTAAAGGTGTCCATAATTAAAATTTGGAAAAAAAGTGTGAATAATAAAAGGTCTTGCCTATATATTTTAATTAAAAAAAGAAAAAAATGTATTTTAATATATAATAAAAATGATAAAAATATTATTTTAACATAAGAAAACGAAGTGTAAATTATAAGTAATTTCCTATATATATGCGGTAAAAGTAAATGGTAAGTGGTACTGTAACTTGAGAATCCTGATTCAAATAAGAAAACTGAAGTGTAAATTATAAGCAATTTCCTATATATAGGTAAAAGTAAATGGTAAGTGGTAACTGAGAATCCTGATTCAAGATTTTTTTCATCTAAAAGATTCGTCAAAGTCGTCGTCATCTCATCCTCACACTTTTCTTTCTCTCATCAACAATCAAAGGCGCCTTCATCTCATCCTCATACGCGTATTTTCCTACCCCCTTCAAATACTCATCAGTCATCACTCATCCTATAAATAAAACCCTTCCGCTGCCGCTGCTCCTGCTCTTATAATAAAACACACATCTTTTTCTTCTCAGAGAAAAAAATTTCATCTTCAATCATGTCGATCCTTTCCGATTTGATCAATCTCGACCTCACAGACTCCACTGAAAAGATCATCGCGGAATATATTTGGTGGGTTTTTTTTTTCTCCTTTTTTTTCGATACTTGCATGCTCTGTTTCTTTACATCGCTTGATTTATTTATTTTATGGGATTTCGTGTTGTTCATTTTAGCTTTTTCTGAATAGAAATGGTTCTGGGGTTTGTTTTTTGATTATCCCGTGTTCTTTGCTTTGTGTGTTTCGGATCGAGTTCATCGTCGACTCATCGGATGATCTTGTTTCTCTCTCTCTCTGTGTGTTTGTGAAAATGTCTGATTCATCTTATGGAATGAAGATTTTGGGTTCTGTTTTCAAACTTATTTTGTGTGTATTGGTTTGATTTAATTTCTGTTCTCGAATAGTTATCTTTTGAAGTGTTGTTTTGGTTTAGTACCCGAAATAGTTGGATTCTGCGTACACGTTTCGTTGTGTGGAAATAGTTCATGGTTAGGTTGGTCAGAGTTTTCTAAATTGTTCAGTTCATCTAACATTTTTGATGTATAATTATCGGCAGGATCGGTGGATCCGGTATGGACCTTAGGTGCAAAGCAAGGGTACTTCAAATTTCCCATTGTCAGTTAAATATTTGTTTTTGGAACGAATCCGTATTGATAAGATAAAACTATGTATCGGCTTTCTTCAGACACTCTCTGGACCAGTTAGTGATGCTTCGAAGCTTCCTAAGTGGAACTATGATGGTTCGAGCACAGGCCAAGCTCCTGGAGAAGACAGTGAAGTCATTCTATAGTAAGTTCGATATCTCGTCTATCGTTTGCATCTTTTCTTTGAATTTTTTTTATACAGATAATTTTGATGCATTATGATGCGATGATAACAGCCCACAAGCAATTTTCAAAGATCCATTCAGGAGGGGAAACAACATCTTGGTGAGTTATCTCGATTCTCCATCCATATAGTGGTTTTTCGTTTATTCCATATTTTTCTATTGTCTCGGTTATACATGCCCGTTTAATTTAATCATTTTTTGAACTATGTGATCTCCGACTTGCAGGTCATTTGTGATGCATACACACCAGCTGGTGAGCCGATTCCGACGAACAAGAGGCATAATGCAGCAAAGATTTTCAGCCATCCGGATGTCGTTGCTGAAGTACCATGGTAATAGTTTTTTTTACTGCTGTAACATCTTATATGTAAATAAATTAACAAAATATTTGTTGTAGGTATGGAATTGAGCAAGAATACACTCTGTTGCAAAAGGAAGTGAAGTGGCCCCTTGGATGGCCCATAGGAGGTTTTCCAGGACCTCAGGTGATCATCACCCCGATTAGCAATTTTTTTTTCACTTTCGCGTATGTGTTATGCGATCAGAACTCCCGTTAATATCTGTGTGTTATGAGTTTGAAAACGTGCATACGATGTTTTATCCCTTCTTGAAAACACATTAAGTTCTTTACTTTAAAAATCGACTTTTGCAGCAAACTGGTTTTTTCAAAAAAAGTCGTTATTATTGACCCATTCTTATTATCCCGTATGAATTTAACTCAGTCATGGGGTGGATGTAGGGCCCATATTATTGTGGGATCGGAGCAGAGAAAGCTTTTGGGCGTGATATCGTAGATGCTCATTACAAGGCGTGCCTTTATGCTGGAGTCAACATAAGCGGCATTAATGGGGAGGTGATGCCCGGCCAGGTACATATTTGCTTCCTCTACTCCAAAGAATATCTTCTAGTTTTTATCGTTTAGTTGAGAATTGAGATGATCTGTGTGCTGCACTTTCAGTGGGAATTTCAAGTTGGGCCATCAGTTGGGATCTCAGCCGGTGATGAGGTGTGGATAGCTCGCTACATATTGGAGGTAATATGGTTAGAACTTTTTATCATCAATGCAAATATATGTTAGATAGAATCTCTTTGTTGCTAAAAAAAATATCTTCGATTTTGACAGAGGATTACCGAGATTGCTGGAGTTGTGGTGTCCTTTGATCCCAAGCCAATTGAGGTGGTCTTTAACCTGCCTCGTTTATCTTAGTACTTCAAATATTATATAATTATATACTTTTGGACCACTTGACATATTCAGCTATTAGTTCTGAACCATTGCTTCTTTTTTTACCAACAGGGTGACTGGAATGGAGCTGGTGCTCACACCAACTATAGGTAACAATTCTGAAATCATACATTATGTTTAAATTTTTCGATTTATTGGATTTTACATCACAAGAAGTATAAATACTAATATTATTGATCTCTCGTTTTTTAGCACCAAGTCTATGAGGGAAGAAGGAGGCTATGAAGTTATCAAGAAGGCTATTGAAAAGCTCGGACTCAAGCACAAAGAACACATTGCTGCCTATGGCGAGGGCAACGAACGTCGTCTCACTGGAAAGCACGAAACCGCTGATATAAACACCTTCAAATGGGTAAAAAAAACATCTAAAGTTTCATACCCTTTTACGTTAGATGTTTATTTAGATAGGTTATTCGGTTTGTATTTTTCATATCAAAACATCATATTTATCTATGCACAGGGGGTCGCAAATCGTGGTGCATCGATCCGTGTTGGGAGGGACACCGAGAAGGAAGGGAAAGGGTACTTTGAGGATCGGAGGCCAGCTTCCAACATGGACCCTTATGTGGTCACTTCGATGATTGCCGAAACTACCCTCCTCGGGAATAAGTGAAACGAGTCGTTGTAAGGCAAGCTATGTATGTGCACTATGGACTCATGAGTGCGGTTGCTCTTACGTACTTGTGTTTCTTACTTTTATTATTTGGGGAGATTGTTGTACTTTGAAATAACCCTTTGATGAATTATTGCTTTCTGTTATGCTTGGTGTTTTCGTTTTCTGTTTCTTTACTATATCTTTCGTATGATGTTTCGTATCACTGTCGGACTTTTAGGTTGAGTGTCGTGCTTTAATATTGGTCACTGTCGGTCGGGCTGTTTGGTTGAGTGTGGTGTTGAGTTTGTCTAATAATATTGGTGTTGTGTTGATCATTTTTCAAGGGTTTGGTTTCTTTAGGAAAGCTATAACTGCATCAAGTATCTTGAGAGTTTGTCTTAAGTACACACTAGGAAAAGAGAATAAAAACTACGTATAACGGTTTTCCAGATGATCAATGAGAGCCAAGGAAAAACAACCGTTTGGTTTTGACACTCTTTTTTTCTTTTTGAAATTAGTTTTAGGACGCCTTCTAACTAAAACAAAATAATCCGATTAGGTGATTCATCAAAACAAATCATTCTCAGTTAACAATGTATTCTCATGTTTCGGACATATCTTTTTACTCACTTTTTGTAGACTTAAAAAACTTGAGATTGCATTTTTTATATGTTTGAATCATGTTATTATTGAGTTTGGACTATTAGTTCTTCAATTCTAGTAAGCCTTGATATTTAATTTGTTGTGACTAATTCATTGTTTTTAAATTCGCATAGTTTTTTTTTCACTTCATAAATTGTGAAAGAACATGACTAGAAATAATTAGATTTTAAGTCAATTAAGTGTAATATAATAAGAATTATTATGGGCATAAATATTTTTTTATTAAAAGTTTTGCAAAATGGTAAACTATATACAAATCTCTCAATCATTGTTACTATTATATTTTCATGACAGTCACTCATTGCAATTGGATTTTCAAAATAGACGAAGGATGAATCTGGGCTCGTTAAAAAGTTTCTAACACACCAGCCTTTGAAAAATATGATGTGAACTAAATGCATTGTATAATATGATGAAAACTAAATGCAGTGTATTTAGCATCTCAATACTTCTCTTCTTTACGACAAAATTTTCAATTCATCCCTAATCACTTTTTGATTGAGATAATATCATTCTATTTTGACTCTTGTCAAATACTCCGTACTTCTATACTATGTATTTACATTGATATAGAATATCATTTTCTATATATATATTATCTTTTTTTTTTTGAAATTTAAATTGCAAATAATATGAAAGGTCATAACGACCTGGGAGGAAGTAGTTGATAAAAAATACTACAGTTGTTACAGGAAGAAATAATTGACCTATTGCCAATGGGAAGAAGTAGTTGATAAAAAAATATTTTAATTCGTAAAGCAAAATTTGTTACCAAGAAGAAATAATTGACCTTTGTATTTTGATATACTGTAGTATCTATTCAAGTACTGCATTGAAATGACTTTTTAACCTATGCATCATGTGTGCAGTGTGCATGTTTTGTTGTACCTCAAAATTTTTTTTTGGAAGAAATTAAGATCAAAATCCTAGAAATATCGATTATGCTCCTCCCATAGGCTATAGCTACATGCAAAAACTATAATCTTCTGATACCGCCACTGCCTTCAATAATAAAAAAAAGAAACCGAATCGGGTGTCGTAGAGAGTGAATAATGTGTGCCTCTCCTCCTTCCTTTAGTGAATAATCAGGCTGTCGTCAAAAAGCTACAACTATGACATCCGAACTTCTACACCTTCATTTATTAAGTGCTCTTTCACAGATCGAATTGGCACCTGCGACAAATAAAAGGACACAGAATGAATCAATCACGGAAAAATTAATGTAGTAGACTATTAAAATCATGCTTCTCACGGGCTGCTTAGAGAATGCAATTGCCTTCTCTAAGACTACATGTTTTAGTTATTTGGTTCTCTTAGCTTTACTTATATATTAATACAACGAGGAAGAGTCTTATAATTATTTATTTGATAGGCACGCATTTGAGAATAACAATGGTATAGAATTCTCTCCCTTATCTTTCTAAAACTCTTACCTCTTTTCGATGGAAAATACCAGCAGCAAGGGCAGCCGATGCATTTGTTTTAGAGAAAACTTCTGAAAAATGTTCAACAGACCCAGCGCCACTACTTGCTATCACCGGAATGCCGACAGCATCTGAGATCAACTTCACCAGATCTATATCGAATCCTTTCCCCTGACCTGGTAAGATACCCCATGGTAAACAATCAGAGGCTCTACCAACTTTTCGTGTTCATATTCATTAAAGCAGACCATGCATCTTTTTAAAAAGCGTACCATCGCAATGAATGCAGTTTAAGAGTATTTCGCCAGCCCCAAGTTCCTCAACAGCTTTAGCGAGCTCATATGCTCCAATTGGACGACCTTCTCGCCCACCATTCACCTGTACAACAATTACTAAAATAATTTCAAGCATTCAAAAAGACATACATTTTTTCAGCTAAATCCCAACATAAAACTATCAGCAGTTTGTGGTTCCCGTCATGTAACCTGTAATCCAATGGTACGTGGATAGGGACAAGAATTTAACCCTTTACCCAACCCCATCGTCCAAATTATAATTTTAAAATTTATATACTAAATAATATGTATAACAAATTGCATATGATTTTTTGTAGAAACAAATAAAGCAACCAAAACGTACTGTGCACTGGTACCACGCAAATTCCTCGCCGTTAGGACCTGAAAGCAAGAAAAAGTGAACGTAAATATATATCTAGCTCCTCCGAGAATCCTCGTTCTATAAAATTGGGGCTTAAAAATTTAAAGGATCAATCGTAAAAGTCACAAGACTGGAATAATAGTTCACTCATTTACCTGGCTCTGTAACTCTTATTGATTTAAATTCTACATCGTTGGGATCCTTCAAGTACACCCTACGAGGATCAATGCTTACAACCACAGCCTAAGCTTTGAAAAGATATGGAATTCAGGAATGAACGTGATGAGATTTGTAGAAAAGAAAAAGAAAAGCTAAAAATACTGGGTTTTCTCTTGACATCACCTGGTTTCCATAAACTCTAGAGATTTGCTCCAGGCTGCTCTTTCCAGTTTTTACCTTAAAGGAAAGCCACACAACATGAATTCCATACGAATATTAATACAACCAAAAGAATTTTAAGAATGTAAGAGAGTACGTTGGTCTTTAGGTACTCTTCTGCTGCATAAACTGCATCACTTCCAATCGAAACCTTGTCTGCACCAGATCGGAAATACTCTGAAGCAACTTCCAAACTCGAGTAATACCTGTGAAGCATTTGTTTAATTAACACTGAAACCAATATGAATAAATGCATCACTAAAAAGATTGTATTGTGAAACTATTACAGAGAGATATTCTACCAGCACATCACTGGAGAGAACAATAAAATGCAATTTATAAGGATGAGATATTTACCTGCCATTTCCATCGGTAAAATCTCGGATACCGCCTCCAACCGTCAATGGCACAAAAACATTCTCTGATGCAAGTCTAAGCACCTAGAAGACAGATAGACACAGCTTTAATAGGTTAAAACTCTCCCACTGTTAATCCTAGATGTTCACAGTTGACTTACAAATAACATGGAGTAAGAAAACCAAATGCCTGAAAATGTACCGTTCTTTAAAATATTATTTTACTGCTAAAAGCCTAAACAGAATGGGAGCTACATTGAGTTGAAACATCAAAGTTCGGATTCTCAATATAACAAACCTGCAGCATTGGCAAATCACCCAAAGGGAAATCCCGGAAGCCAGTAATATTCAAAAAGCTAACCTGTAAAGTGTGGAAGATGAGATTTCAGTTCATTTGATGGAATAGTATTCTAGTATATATCTTGGTTAACATCGTTTTTTATTTAATTGTGTATCTTTCGTAGATACTGTCCGTATAAAGATAGAAAATTTCATTAACATTAAGCATTAATAAAGAGCAAGACAAACCTCGTCAGCTCCATCTTTGTAATATTGTCCGGCAAGATCTACCGGCTGGCCAAGGTTCCTTACCTTCATTAGAAGAAAAAAATGCAAAGTGGAGATTTTGATCAACTTAGAATAGTTGAAATCTAGCAGACCATATTGATAAACATGAATGATAAAAATCAAAGCAAAATCAATGTCTAAAAAAGAATAACTAAATGTCATTGGCGGCCATAAATTCTGATTAAAAAAATTACAGAATAAGAGTATGTCACGTCAGCTGGATGAGGAAAAATAATGCAACACCCTGAGCTGACTCAAACGATATGCTAGTACTATCTAGATACCAATAGCATAAATGTCTAGCAGAAAGAATTTTCATTACTTAATGACAGACAAAGAGCAGCAGAAGGAATACAGGGAATCTGAAGGCACTCTGCATTGGTTTAGCAAAACAAAATACCGTTTCTCAATAATTTGGCACTAGTTTTCTATATCCAAAGAAAAATAAGATAATGGTGTAGCAACGACAAAAAATCACATATGACATGAGACATTCATGCGTGCATTCATATGGCAGTACCTCGTTTTCTTTTGTGTGCTCTCTTACATCATATTGGTCTCCTTTAGTTACAACAAGATCTCCATTGTCATTGGCCCTCACATCAAGACAAGCAATAACCTGAACCACAGTGGAGAAAATGTAAAAAAAATTTAATCATCGATGCAATATTGATAGAGATAGCAGTTAGAAGGTGGATCACTCATATTAAACGGACTGCAACTTTACCAAATTAGTTAGTCAATTACTCAAGCAATATAGTAATGTGTGCCTATTATATGTTCAGAAATCTGATTTTCAGGCTTAACATAATGTTCGGGCGACCCTACCTCATCATAGCTAGAATTTATACGACTGACTTTCAATATTGTTATGAATATTAAAACTCTAAACTAACACCATCAGTTTTGCAAAATATATAAGAAAAACATTTAGCAAGCAATACCACTAAACATATTCAACATTCAGGAACTATTAGTCTTAACTTAAAAAGTTCAAGTTGCGAATTCAAGTCATACTGCAACATAGTTGTTACTTACGACTGACCCTACTACCAGTGGCGGGCCCACACATAGACGAGTTTGGGCATCCGCCCCCACTGAGATTTCTAATGACCATGAATATATATAATATTATATTAAATAACATTTTTATTTTATTTTTCAAGGGAGGCTCCCACTGAAATTTCTAAAATAAATGTGAGTAAAAGAGAAATGCAGTACTCCCGCAATTAAGTTACATGTAGCTTAGGTGTAGGATTTTTTTTTTTATTATTTTTCCAAAAAATGTTTATTCCATTTATAATAAAAAATTAAAAGAATGACTCGTAAGTAATTTTTTATTTTTTTTAAATAATTTTTATTTTAAAATTTAACATTTTGAAATTTGAGAGGGACGAAAAGAGTTCTGAAGTAAAGAAAATTAGGCCCACACTGACTTCGGATCCTGGGTCCGCCCCTGCCTACTACTTACCCTCTTCGCAAGCTTAGAGGTGTTCGCTTGCACTGACATCTGTTTTCACATGAAGAAATGAAACTATTAGATATCGCTGGCCAACTTGAAACAAAAATTGTATAATATTCTCGTGACTGCTACCTTTGTAACTTCAGACTTTGGGTACAAAAATCTCCTCAGTACAGAAAGTCCAACCTCTGCAAAACTCATTTTTCATAATATAAGCAACAAATAATTCAATTAATCTTAGATCTTGATTTCATCCACTTTCAGTACAGATATTTCTCACTTAGTTTTATTTTGGATTACACAGCATGTTAAAATCTCTTACCACCACTCTTCTCCGGGTGAAACTGGACTGCATGGACATTTCCCCTTTTTATAGAGGCTATAAACTCATCTCCGTAATTACAAACAGAAGAAACCCATTCCTTGTTTTCATTTGACTGCATAGGATAAAAGGAAAAAGGAATTGGAAACATGCACAACACACATGAAATTGTGATAAAGATGACGGTTATGAAGTTAGAAATATATTACTGGGATTGCGCGAAAAGAATGAACAAAATACACATGACGGTTTCCTATATCATCCAAAATCTCGGAGTCCTTTGTTGTCTTGATGCCATTCCAGCCAATGTGAGGTACTCTGCAACCATTAGATGAGTCGAAACGCCCAACTACCCCAGGAATTAATCCAAGGCCTTTCACTGAGATAAGAGAGGTCAGTCAGTCAAATCAACTGGACTAATGAAAGCAACTTAA
The DNA here is from genome assembly GCA_954870475.1 of Euphrasia confusa. Classification (NCBI taxonomy): domain Eukaryota; kingdom Viridiplantae; phylum Streptophyta; class Magnoliopsida; order Lamiales; family Orobanchaceae; genus Euphrasia; species Euphrasia confusa. Next base: position 27,137,618 of record OX940968.1, on the reverse strand, counting down.
CATTATATTTTAGCCCTCTTTCTTCTTTTGTTTTTCTCAGATAAAATAACATTACCTGGTCCATTTTCCTCACTAGATTCAAAAAGTAGCTGCAATCCAAGGCAAATTCCTAGAAAAGGGCGATCTTGCTCAACGTAAGCACAGAGGGCTTCAGATAGTCTACATACAAATAATATTGAGATGATGACAAAGAAGTTGACGACCGAAGCACGTACATTATTGAATTGCTAACAAGTTTCAGAATAAATATTTTAACACTGAATTATTCGTTGCAAATAGATATATTTACTAACCCGTTATTGTTGAGCACATCCATAGCAGGGGCAAAGGCGCCTACCCCGGGGAAAATAAGACGTTCGGCATTCAAAATATCGTCTGGTGTTTGTACCTAAGGAAAGATAAATGAGTTGAATGATATGATATGGAAACAAACAAGCGAATAAACTTACATCTTTGATGGTGCATCCGAGATATCGAATCGCGTTTCTGAGGCTCCTCACATTTCCAGCACCGTAATCAAGCAATGTAACCACTGTTTGTTTTGGGTTTTAAGGATGAAATGAAACACATATAATAATTACTCCAGTATAAAATAAAAGAAGAACAAGTTTACGAGACGAACCAGAGTCAGAAGAAGAAGCAGATGCAGAGACCCGGAATGTTGAATATCTGGATTTCAAAGGAGACACGGCGGAGTGTCGAACAAGGTTTAATTCAGGACCCAAGATATGCGGAGCTGGTGAAGTCAATGCCAATGCCGCCATTTTATTTGTACTCTAAAATTTTGAAATCACGCTCATTCGCTAAATGATTGATTGATTGATTTGATTGTTTCTCTCTGTCCTTTTTTTCCAGCAAATCGTTTATCCGTAGATTGGTTAGGATAGAGGCTGAGGGGAGAACAGGGATAAAGGGAGGAAGACGTAGGGTTTTGGGCAAAAACACTAATATGGAATTAGAGAGAAAATCATTTTATGTTTTATTTTTATCACAAAATGTGTGACTTTTCAAGCAAAAAAAATCACGATTTTTTCACACACGCCGGAATACTTAAGTGGCAAACGTTACGTGGCCCACTTTAGTAAAGAATAAAGGACTTTGAAAAATTAGTCGAGCCCCAATTTCATATCCCTCTTCTTCTTCTCTGCTTTTGCTCTGTAAATCCTAATTTCAAAAACCTCTCTTCTTGCGATTTCAACCGACAAGGTAAGACTACAGGAGTTAATTATTTGTTCTTGTTTATAATTTCAAAAGGAGTTAATTTACTGTGACATCCATTCGCTTATTCTATCGTTTGATTTTTTCACATAGGAGATGTTTTCTCGGCAAGCGGTGTCTAAATTGTTGAAGGAACTCAGAAATCATGCTCCGACACTGACCAAAACCTGCCGTTCACTCCCGCCAAATGCAGGTATTGTTTATGGTAATTTCATTCATATTGAGGTTCCCTGGAAAATTGAAGTAACGAGAAGGAATTACTGGGCAGTAAAATTTGATAGCTTTTACACATGCTGTCTCATTTTTACCACTTCTTTCAAGATTTGAGTTTTACGTGAACATTTACAACTGCATTTTGAAAAGATTTTATTGGGCTACATCAATGTTACATTAAATATCAACTTGGTTTTTTGTTTGGTCAGGAAAGGCGAAAGTTTTCAACGAACACGATTTCGGGGGTCATAGATGGAGCGAGCACCACAGGGAACTTTTTCATTGGGTTTTTATGTCTGGACCAGCTGGTAAATGATTCGTTGCGCTTATTCTGCTACATTTTTGTTTTTCAAAATATGCTCGATAAATGTAATTATTATTGTCTTCTACGTATTGTGTTTAAGATAAAGACGTTCTCTGAAATGTCTTCGATTGAGCAAGAGAACTTCAAACAAATTATTCTGGTTAAAATATGTAAAACTAATATGTAAAATATGTCAAACAAATAATGTAAAACTTGTTTTTATACACGTTAAAATGTGTAAAACTAATATGTAAAATATGTCAAACAAATTAAAATATGCTGATTTTTGTCTTAACATTCTATGCATAACTAATCTCCAATCAGGTGTCCATAACATTGATAGTTTTACTTGTGTGATCTTATCTGACGACGCTAGGATTTTGGAACATCTTCTATTCATTATTCTTGCATTTGCAGCAATTATTCTGGGAACATGTTCGATGCCCTCATTGGCAGAAGAAGTTTCAAATGAATCAAATCTCAAAAGTACTGGTAGGGATGATAACAGTGGTCTCCAAAATATCCAAGATGGGTCAATAGTATCAAATGAGCATACATCTAAATGGAGAGTATTTACAGATAACGGGCGGGATTACTTTTTGAAGGCAAATTCTCATGGTCTCATTATAATGTATATGGTTCATTATTATGCATTATTGTCTAGAACTTCCTTTTTATAGTGGTTTTTGTATATAGGGAAATATTGAGCAAGCTGAGATATTCTTTCGATCGGCATTACAAGAAGCTAGAGAGGGATTTGGAGGTAGGGATCCTCATGTTGCCTCTGCATGCAATAACCTGGTAGGTCCTCCCTTCAGAGACACTTATAATTACAATTTTTATGCCAAATATGGTTGCCTTTTTCTCTGGTTAATAATGTTCATTATTTGTTGGTCTGTTTGCTTTAAGACAAAACTTGGTATTCTTCTAAGCAATCTCTCTCAAAGTTAATTCTAGTTTAGTCGAACAGAAATTTCAGTGGTTTTACCTTTTTACATATAGCTCTATTGTTTGTCACTAATATGACTACCCTTGAGGAAATTTCTCATTGGAAAATGTCTGTCTTTTTGAAAGTTTTAATTGATTAATCAATCCTGCTGTGTATTTCCAAAAGTTGGTGAAACTATGACTTCTATTGCAGGCTGAGCTCTTTAGAGTGACAAAGGACTTTGACAATGCGGAACCATTGTATTTGGAGGCCATTGATATACTAGAGAAACATTTTGGAACACATGACGTAAGGTAAATTTGTTATCTGGAAGAAACACTTATGTCTCTTGTACACATTTCTGATGAATGGGTGGGTTAGAGCTTATGAATTTTTTGAGATTTTGGATTCCATTGATTAGAATGTTGAATGAGTATGACGACCGTTTGGGCCATTTTACTTGAGGATCTCGCCTTCACTAGTTTACTAATTTACTTTGTTGTTTTAATTTGGTGAAAATTGTATGGGTAGAGGACTGTAATAGGTTGTGTTAAGCATGGTTGTGACGATGCCATGTCTATTAAGTCCCGTCAGGAAGACTAGTCAACATGTCGCTCTGACTAGTCGACAGTAATTAGTGTACATATATTTACTAAAGCTAAACAATAAAAAAAAACCAAAAAATCTTTCGTTCTCAAATTTAAACTAGAACAAAAAAACACATAAAAAAATTGGTCTAACATTAAAACATCAAAACTTTTCTTCTCAATTTAAAACTAAGATTAGAAGATACATTAAAAATAATATTTCTTTCTCCCTTCAGCTTGACCCTCAAATCAATTTAACAATGTTGCAAAGTATGGTGTGAAAGATATTTCATAGTATTTGTTTTTGGCATCTTCTATAGAAATCCCATTGATTTCATTTTTAGATTTTAACTGTTCAGCCAAATTGTTGGTTGAACTCAGATTTTTTACTCTTATAATCAAATATTTTAGTATTACATTTCTCAACTCTCTAAATAGTATAAATAACCAATAATTCATGTTACATTTTACCTACCTCAATTCATCTAAATAAAACAAATATCAAGATAACGTAGGGGATTTATATAATATTCAGAAAGGTTGAGGGTGTGATTGTATACAATGTTTGATAATGTCAGCAACTCAATTAATGGTTGGGGTGAAATATATGACAAAATTAAACCATCAGCATGGTGTCTATAATTTTGAATTCTTGTGTGCTTAAAGAGCAAATTCTTATATAACTCTCCGTGTGAGAGTCGAAGGAGGGAAGGTATATTATTAGTTTGGATGGAGTGCAGTTTCTGTCTTTTAGGTTTGGCCAACTTCCATTCTATTAACTTCTCAAGTCATCCTTGCCTATCTTGAATCCAGTTTAGAGTTTATTTCATTGCAGGAAATTATTTTACTTTCCTTTGTATCACTTGCCCTTAATGTATGATTCCCTTGAGCATGAGTAAGGGCACATCTACAAAGAGTTGCATGTTTTTGTAAACATTTACTTGTGCTCGTTTGAGCCATATCTGCATATACGTGACCTGGTGTGTGAGAATCTAGTTAGTAATTTACAGAGGCTTGGTTGAGTTTTACACTGGCATTTGTTTTCCACGTCCACTTTGACTTATACAGTGTAACTATTTCAAATTGTAGAGTTGGGGCTGCTCTTCATAATCTTGGTCAATTCTACCTTATGCAGCGGAAATTGGAAAAAGCTCGTGTATGCTATGAGGTAAATAATAAAACTTTGCAATATCCACACCATAACATAGTTTGGTGACACAATTGCATTGTGGTTGAATTTATTACCCAGTCGGGTGACATACTTTAACGACCATTCAGGTTTGTGCTATTTGCAAGAAAACCTATCTAAGTTTGTGTTTTACAAACACTCCATTGACATTTGTTTTCATTTAAAAATTACACCTACCAAAGGGGGTATTTGCAAAACAAAAACAATGCCCACGAGGTGGGTGTAATCAGATCAAAGGGTATACTCTTATGTTTCAGAGATGGTTATCTTATAAATAATCTAAACCTCACTACTCATTAGTAGTATTTGGGATTTCCCTCACTCAATATTTGAGTGACAATCGATGTGCTAACTGAATTGTTATTTCTATTATTCACTGTATAAGGCTTGGATAAACAATTGATCATATTAACTGGCTTTTCTGATTCATGTTAATACTGATCTATGAGGAATAGTTACTTATGTTAGTGAAATGGTCAAATAATCAGTGCTGTTAACTTTGATAGGTTTAGGAGATTCTCCTATTGATCTGGATAGGTGGTCGATCAATAATCACTCATAAATCTCATTTGCATATTTTATTGCACTGAAATATCAAATACTCCTATTGTAGCTATCAAAATAGGATACCACAACTTCCTTAAATACAAAAAGAAACCGAATTGGATGTCTTAGAGAGTGAATAATGTGCATCTCTCCTCTATTTACTGCTGAAAGTTAAAAATGAGCCGATGAGGTGGTCATGAATTTTCCAATTACGATAAGATCGCAATATTTGACTTTTGTTGTTTTTTATGCATCATCTTTAATGTCCTTGAGCTAGTTCGACTATTACTGACAAAAGCCATATTTTTTCTTTGATGAATTTTCTGACAGCGGGCTCTGAAGGTTTGTATCAATCATTATGTCACACTTTTTTATCTTCTTCAGTTATGGATTGGGAAACAGCCTTCTGTTACTTTCATTTTCTGATTGGTTAGATAAAGCGCCGTGTATTAGGAGAAGCACACACTGAGTACGCTGATACCATGTATTATCTTGGGAGTGTAAGTTTGGAAAACTATTTACTGGCGTTTTTTAACTTGACGTAGTTTCAGAACTCATTCAATATCATTATAATTTTGTTTTTGGGATACTTGAATTATTCTTATGGTTTTTGATGATGTGGCACAATGATGAATATTATTTCTTTTTATTGCATACATATCAAATATATGGCGTTTGAATGAGCGACAATAGACCTCTTGCTTATATTCCACATAGTGTGTGATGTAACTTTGAGCTGTGAGGTTATTCCTGTAAATTTATGGGCCTTGAAAGTCGATTAGCCCCTAAAAGGTTAATATTAGGACTAATGTTCTTCAGTTCCCATTTTAATTTTTCTGTTCAAATATGGTTTTAGGAATGATGAACATGAGCAAAATAAGTCATAGACTAAGGACATATTGCTTTTTTCTGAATTAATTCGTGTGACTTAACTTACTACTTACAGGTTATGTATCTCCAAGGGGAAGAGAAGGATTCAGTGGACCTAATTGCAGATTCTATAAGAATACTGGAGGTCCGTCACAGCCCTTTCAAATGAATGTTGATTGTTTTTTCTATTGTCTGGCATTTTATATCTATTTTTTGCTTTATGCATTGGGTTAAACATGTAGGCTGGTGGCCGAGGAGAATCTACAGTGTGTGTCCGAAGAATGCAGTATCTGGCGCAGGTTGTTGTTTCATACACTACTTGCCTATAGTAGCACAAGTCAAAATATACTTTTAGAGGACCGCATGGAATATAAGTTGTATGTATAATATATATTTAATATTAGATACAAGAATAATGAAGCTGGTCTGATACAATTATTTGAATTGCAAATTTATGTGCAGTATTTTTATTGTTTTGTTTTGTTTTATTCACAGTTTCACACATGGCGGACTGCGTAAATGATAGATTAGCTTTACAAGATAATTTTTCGAAACCCTAAAAGTAGATACTCTGGGATTTCTTCCAACTGCAAGGGAGAGCATAGAAAAAAGATAGTGCGATGGCCATGTCAACGTAAATACACAGCTTGACATTCTTTAAAGAAATTCATGACGGAAAAATTGGGAGGGTGGGGATGACTTGAAGTTCTTGGTTTCTTCTTTATTGAAGTCACTTCCTTCTATAGCTGATATACACATGTGTACCACTAGATGAAAGTGGATATGCGATATAGTCTACCTCATTTAGTTGATTATTCTAACTATAAGTTTTAGAGACAAAATGACCCATATAATACTGATGTAACAATATTGTTTACCCCATTTAGTCATTGCAATATTGTTTATTCTGGTCATGCGTGACTAATCTAAAAAACGTTAAACTATGTGATTGTTTCAAGATATGTGCTTTCATGGACTGAATTTTAGTATTGAAATGCATTATTAATTTATTTCCTTTCTGTTGATTGTAGATGTACATCAAGTCCGATCGATTTGCTGAGGCTGAGGCATTAATGAGAAAGATTCTGCATATGAAGGAACTGTCAAAGGTTTATTTATCCTGTATTTGTTATCCCTATTGAAGAAATCAGGTTTATTACAACTTGATGGCAGTTTGGTTTTACAACTCTTACAATAGTTCACCTGACGATACCAATATTGATTCCATCAGCTCCTTAGGTACACACAGGCATAGAAAGTTAGGTTTTTTGTGAAGGCTAAGATAAATGCTGGAGCTTTCTCCAGCTTGATCTAAATTGTCTGGTATAAAAAATTGAACTTCCATTGTTGCTTGGTTGGAGGTTAATGGGAGAACAAGAAATAACTAGATATAATTGCTATAACTTAGTTAGATAATTGGTTTAGTTTATTTTCTCGTCTTATATAACCTTTGTAACCCATGCTGTTGGGATAACCCTGCTTGATGAATAGGTTATATTTGAAAATTTTGCAGTAGTTTTGATCGGAATATACTTAGAATGAATTTGTAGGCCTTTTGTCCCACTTCAGCACTGACAATAAAAACAAATCAATATTTATTTTTCTCGTTAAAAAATGCAAATCTCATGCATGCCACAGCCACAGAGATCGTTATTTACCCACATTTTTCCTCTTGCTTTCCCTGCCTCATGGTATTAATGTGCCGTTTAACCTACTTCATAAAGTTTGATAAGGAAAGAACAGCAAATAGTCAAAAAATTCATATCGTTGAATGGCATATGAACGTTGCCCAACACATTTTCTTCTTTCTCTTGGTCAGTTCATGTTTTTGAAGGAACAATCTCTTGTTTTTTACTTTGTTATTACTGGATATAATTTCCCTGCTTTCCAATTTTCCATTTAAACAATGATTGTAAAAGCAATCCTTTATTTTTACGGAATAGGGGTGGAAATCTTTGGATACTGTTCTTGCAGCCGAACGACTTGCATTGGCCCTTGAAAAAGTAGGGAGATTAAAGGAAGCAGAGGAACTGTTCGAGAGGTACGTTTAATAGTTAAGCACTATATGGGGAAGAAAGCCACATGGTTTATACTGAAGAATAAATTACATGTGTTCCTGTTGCAGATGTCTTGATGCTCGAAGAAACTTGTTTCCTGATGATCATATCCAGGTTTAACTTATTTATGTTCCTGAATTTTTCTAAGCATCTATATATATATATATATATATTCTATCCCCTTAAATTTCTTATCCAAAAATTAATTTCCATAGACTCTCCTTTCTTGGGATTCCTTATCTCTTAAGATATGCCAATAGTAACCCCGTTTCATGTTTGTAGAATGCTGCCAATATGCTTTCCATTGCAAGAGTAAAAATGCTCATCTTTAGTAAGCTAATGAAGACAGATAGTTCCCAAGGTATGGCTGAGCTTGACAAGGCGAAATATCTTTTGCTCAAGTCAATAAGGTTAGATTGGATGGATCCTAACATTTTCCGCTTTTTTCATATTTATTATTAAACTTTTTGTGTTTCTAATATCAGTTTGTTTATATAGTTGATTCATCTCTTTTATTTCTATGTTTGACATACATTTTTTTTCCTGCGTATTATGAGCTATATGTGTTCGTAAGGATTCCTTGAGAAATTAACATTACATATGTGAACTTGATCATTATTCACCTTTCCACTATTTTCCTGTCACATTATTATGAATTTATTGTCACTAATTTAGCAAATATCTGGCCTTAGCAGAGCTGATGAACTCTAATCATTTTGTGATTTCTACTCATCATATATATTCATGACTTTTATGTATTTCTGTAATATTTGCATGTCTGGATGGACATTTTCACAGGATAGCTCGAAAAGTTCTTATTCAATTTGTGGAAAAGAAAGGAAACCTAAATCTCGGAAATACTGAAAAAGATGTGCAAGCAACGACCTTGATACTGGTTAGTGTGCATTTGTCAGGAAATCATTCTTACGAAACAATATATTAATAGAATGTATGATTAATTATGGGTAATTATTTGAAGGTATGTATTTACTCGATGAGGTCTGTGTTACTCTTGCTGACTTTTTTTTTTTATTTTTTGTAATTATAAAAGCTTCTATTCTGGGTATTCCCTTGGTTTAATTTGAATTTTCCTTCAATGTAATTTGAAATCAACATAGTAAGCTACTTTTGGGATTTTATTTGTGAGTAAGAAGACAAAAACCAGATTTTCTTATCATATTTATTCTTTTTCTATTCTAATAATAGTCTGATGATGTAAACCTGTTTGCGTGTAAAAATTTAAAACGATTCATACTTCTTTTTGGGTTTTCATTGTCTATATTAGCTCCATTAATTTCTAAAGTCATAAGGTAAGGGATCTAGAAGGGAAAATGTGGAACAATAGGAAAAAATTGTAGATATATTGGCAAGGTAAAGAGAGTTCTCTATGCATAACTTGGCTCTGTATGTTTTGTTTACGTTGTTTTTTACAAAATTGCTGGATGCTGATCATTTGCTTATTTCCGCCTGAGTTGCGCGCCTACAAGTTGGCAAGTTGCTGAATAAGATTTGTTGTCTTTGTGCGACTTGTAGCTACAATCACTCAACGCCCTTGGGTCACTGGAGATTATGAAGCTGGAATCTCTGGGCTCAAAGGTACGTGTTTATAATTTTTTTTCCTGTTATGAATTGAGTTCATAGGGTGATACCATTGGGCTATGTTTTAATTGTAGCTACTAATAATCTTGTGAATTTTGAATTGAGGTTGTAACCTTTTGTGTTCCTTGGGAACGCATATCATAAATGTACACTTAGATTTTCTTAGTGTTCCTTTTTCGTATACAATGGTGTTTCTATGTGGAAATCTGTACCAAATAAATCCCATATAATCTAGAATAATAGAGAGCTTTGCAATTAAAATAAGCCATGCAATGGTCTCTTTAGTCATAATGCTTTTAGAGAATTTTTTATTTCTGATGCATAGAAATTGACATGGCATTTCTATTTTAGTTTTTCAGTTGAGGTTGATTCTCAGTTAATATATATTCACAGTGATTTCATTTCACCATCTTTTCTAAAATCTACTCATCTGATGCTGGAAGATACGGTTTTACTTATCTGAAACAGGAGAATATTCATGATGAGGCTGAGGCTTCTTTTCGTCAGTGCATATCAACTTTTCATGAGGTACATGCTACTTGATATAAGAATGAAAATACGTAGTAGAAAATACGTAGTAGAAAGCCTATCAAGTTTTCATGGTGGATGCTTAATACTTTTGTCACTGTGACTTTACGACTTCCCATGGGCCATGAAGGTGCTAGGCGCCTTCAGTTTCTTCGTGTGCGTGTGTGCTTCCTTGTATTCATTTTTCTTTTCCTATTTTGTGCAGTTTGGGTCTGAATATGCAATATCTGATTCCCCCCAAGTAAAATCCGAGTATCTGTCATGTTTAAAGCGTCTGGATTACTTGAAAAGCGTAGTAGGCATTGTCGAAGACAAAGATATAAAAGGAAAAATTCGCCGCGTTGAAAACGAAATACCGAAGACTGAAAAGAAGACCTGGATGAGCTAAATTCCACTTCTCGAACAGGAAATGCAATAACCCCCTAAAGGTTTCAACAGTTGGCTATCAATTAGTCGCTCACTGAAGTCTGGTGGTTGCAGTAATAAACTTGATTTGGATGAAAACAGCATAAAAATTGGTTGCGACGTATATATAAGAAGCCCGAAACATGGTTGGGCAATTTTATAAAGCCCGAGGCTCGAGCTTCTAGCTTCGGACATTTGATGAGATGATGATGGTTGCAATAGCTTCAAAGAGAGATGACTCTTTTTCTTGTGGTTTGTTTGTTCTTTGTATTGTTATTGTAAAAATAAAATTTTGCTTAATCTATGTGCCGATCAAAGTATGCATTTTACCTTGCAACTCTAAGGTTTGAGAATACTTCCTCATATGTAACTCTTTAAGGCAACTGCCCGAATGGGAACTTCGTTTGAGCGAACGAGAAGTAAGAATGGATAGTAGTCATGGTACATCCTACTAGTGTGTTTGTGTCAACACACTTAGTATGATCATACTCGCATGTTTATTTCAATGTACTTAGTCTCCAGTATAAATAATCGATGGCCATCAAATATCAATTGAACAATATAAACAAACAGAGCAGTTTATGATCTCATAACAGTATAGTGTACTAGTTAAGTTACAGAAGGGGAGCAACGACTCCGAGCACCCTCTACAAAACAAATTTATACTGCCCTATATACGAGCACAACAATACAATGGCAAGGCCAAGGTGCATTTTTTTCCCTTGTTCTTATGCTCAAGTAAAATGAAATCTTGAGAACATGGTACCTACTACCTTATTCGAAAGCAAATACAAAAAAAAAAAAAAAAAAAGGAAAAAGCCGACTCACTTCTTCAACAATGCACTGCATTGTGCCATGATCTTCGAAGCCCTAGTAATTGAATCGGTCATGTAGAAGTTCTCAACAGCTATTCCAAAAGGAGTTTTACTATCGATTTTCTCCTTGACCTCAGGCCTCAAGGAAGTACTCGAAAACACAGCCGGCTCTCTCTCATCAACTTGCAAGAGGTTTGGTGCTACAGTACTCATTCGGGACCTAACATCATCGAGGGTATTGTACGGCAAACCTACGCCCGCCACCTCAGATAATGCCCTAATTATTTTCCAATCATCCCTTGCATCACCAACTGTAGGAACTGTGGGCACTGTCGTCTGAGCACACCCTTCCGTGTTCACGTATGTGCCCTCTTTCTCGCTGAAAGCTGATGCAGGTAAGATCACATTTGCACGATACACACCACGGTCCCCGTGGTGGCCTTGGTAGACGACAAATGCATCTTCTGGAAGTTTTTCCAAGTCCACGTCATCAGCACCCATCAAGTAGAGGAACTTTGCAGATTCAATGGTTTTGTCTGATTCAGGTACGAGTCCAAGATCCAGGGCTGCAGCTTGAGCTGCATTCAGAAGCAATGTATTGAGCCCATTCCAATCGGGCCTGACAGCATTTGTGTTTTTCGCAATTGTCTCCACAGCAGAGAAGATTGCGTCTTTATCCTTACGGTTAAAGATCCCAGATCCAACAATTATGACCGGGTGCTTAGCATTTGACAGGACGGAACTAAAAGGATGTCGTCCCTCTGCAAGTTCAGATAGTGTTTCGGGGCCCGTGCCAAGATGTTCGTGGTCGTAGTTGAGATCGGTTGAGGGACCCACATAGCCGACTTTGGCATTGGTTGCTTGGACTGTTTTCCGAATTCTGGCATTCACCATCGCAGCTTCTACTCTTGGCTGGCAATTCATAATAATCAGCATTGGTGATAATAAGAAAGACTAGCAGAGTACGTACAGTTTACCCATAACAAAAGGCAAACAGTTATGTCATGGACTTTTTGAAAAATTGCTTGAAGATAACCAAATCTGATAATGTAAAAAAAGATGACGTTGACTTCTAGAAAATCGTTGACCTAGTGGTAAATGTGCTCACTGCCTACGATAAAGGTCCTTGATTTGAGTCTCCCTAAAGACTAAGGTAGGAGTGAAATCCGGAGATCCTCTTTTAAAGAAGAAAAACAAAAAAATCTAGATCTTCTCAACATGGGTTCTAACAATTTGGGAAAGGAAAAATGTCGAGAAATTAAATTACATTCCAGTGTTGACTACAAATTTCACGTTTATAATGAGAAGGACCCAAACTCCGTCTCCAGTTAATCTAATGTCCAATCAACACCATGCTTATGGCCTACTGAAAGAAAGGGATTCTTCAATGTAAAAAAACCTTCACCCTGGTAATTACTTACACATGTTTCATCAACAATAGGGTTTCGGTCAACTCAAATTAAGGGTGGGAAAAAAAAAGAAATGAAACCATCATTATCAATTAGCAAGCAAAAGAAATTTACCTGTGTACCAACTAAAAGGAAAGCATCTGCTTTCTCCAAACCACTGATGCTAGTGTTCATTAAATATCCCGAACGCAAGTCCGCATTTGGACTTGGACCGTTTCCTTCACACCAAATGTTGTTTGACCCCATCTTGTTCAGGAAGTCCTTTAGAGCAATCATAGATTCTGCATCAGATAGCTTACCAGCAATCCCAACAACTTCCTCGGGTTTGACTTGATGGATAACCTCCGCAACCACAGCAAGTGCATCCCGCCAGCTAACAGTCTTGAAACGTCCATCTGCACCACGAATCATGGGATCATTCAGCCTTTGCCTCTTTAGACCATCATAGAAGAAACGGGTCTTGTCTGATATCCACTCCTCATTGATATCCTGTGTAAACATCAAACAAACAAAATTAAAATCAAAAGATTAAGGTCAAACATGTGTTACCAAGACACATTTTCAGCAAATACATAGTAAAGATAAAATGTTGATCATGAAAATAAGTAGTAATAGAAAATTGATGGATATGTAATAGCAGATGCTCGACTAGATATCTTTTGTAGTAATTTATGAGAAATAATCATATTAATCAAAAGCTTATTTTAAATAACACTTAGATAGTTGAATCATTAAGAGCTGAGATATAAAGTAATAACTGCAATTGACAGAAATATCAAACACTACCTTGGAGAGATTTAAGAACGAAACCTCAGCAAGAGGAGTTGGTACACGCGTGATACTTCCCAAAAATGAGCAAATATAACAAATTGAGCATCTCAAAGTTATCAAACATCTGTTTTAGACAAATACAGATTGGATAATGTCTATACAAAACACATATCCAACATATTCTATGACTAATGGGTCTTTATCAACCAAAATAACAAGGAATGGAACTTACAAAATTTGATAGCAAAAAACAAAGTAAATGATTTCATTAATCTAACAGAACAGTTACCTCATTCAATCGTGGAACAACACGCATGACTTCAGGACCTCTGCTATCAATGCGAATATTCGAACCAACTGCATCTGTTACATCAATGGTCTCAGTGCCTTTCAGCTCCCAATTACGGGCTTTAAAAGCAAAAGGTTTAGAAGTTAGGGCTCCGACGGGACAAATATCTATGACATTCCCTGACAATTCACTTGTCATGAGCTTTTCAACATATGTTCCAATTTCTTCTCCACTACCACGACCCAACATACCAAGATCTTGAACACCAGCAACTTCTGTTGCGAACCTTACACACCTATTGTTGGCAAACCACGTGAAAATATGATTCAATGCTACTGATACTGATCTTTAATGTGAAAACCATACAAGGTATGTCTTCAAAATTACAAATGTCACAATAGACAGCAGGTCCACCACATAAGATTAGAAGGAAGCAAAAGAAGATACCACAGAAAACAGTAATGGTTCTTTCAATTTAAGCTACACCACCTGAATTAATGATTTTTCAGATTTAGAGCGAGATACTAATGGCCTGCCATTGTTGTGGCTCTGTACCATATAATTATTACATATAACAAGGAGGTCCTCCATGCATGATGCAACGCATAAATATACAGCAGAGCAAATATCAATTATGAATATAAAGAATCTCATGAACCTTACAACTATTGACTGAAGCACATGACAGTACAGTCCAATACAGAATTACAAATAGGGGTGATTATCGTAATAGCCATAATTTTTAATTGATATTAAGTCATAATCAGATCAGGTATACCTACCCTTGATAAGCTAAAACTTCCAACAGGTAAATTTAGCTGAAATCTAACACAGGTAAATTCACCTCAACCAATATATGGGGGATAATTCGAAACTACACATCTTTAATCAGGTTCAGTTAGGTTTTAATTGATATCAGAGTGCAATGGCATTTGTGACCCCATGTTTTATTTATCAGAACTCAGAAGGTTGAAATATTATTTTTAGGCTCGCTTCATAAAACCAAATCTGAATTCTGAAAACATAAATAATTAATGTGTTGAATATCAAACCTAAACGTAAATTATATGTCTGAATCCAGAATCTGGAACCTATCAATACTGATTGATGCTTGATTGACGTATGAAAAGGAATGTCCAACAGTGGTATCAATGGTAAATGACACTAGACCAAAATTCAACCATATATGCCCACCATAGCGCCACGTGGCAATGCCATAACGCCATCCTTCTTCACAAATTGGTCATGACGGCTGGGCCAAAAACGCTATATTCCATTGAGTCATGGTAGCGCAGGACCTCCATTTAACTATATAGTCAACATTGATGACATTAATGGCAAACTACTTATTCTGATAAGGGTTAAGCAGTAAGTTTTAATGATTTAATCTTTTCCAACCTAGAAAATTTAACATAAATTAAACACTGCATAAAAATAATATTTGATAGGTTTTGATTAATCAAACCAAAACTTTTAAAATTCTTGAAGAAAAAAGTGCTGCAACATTTTTTTAGATTATCAAACAATCTCTTAGATGATATGCTCATGTTTCTTAAAATAAATTTGCACCTTGTGCACTGAATGCATCGAGTCATTACAGTTTTGACTAAAGGGCCCAGGTTCTTATCAACCACAGATCTCTTTGTTTCGGTAAAACGATCTCGATCAGAGCCAAAAGCCATAGACTGATCTTGAAGATCACACTCTCCACCCTGATCACAGATTGGACAGTCCAGCGGATGGTTCATCAAAAGGAACTCCATCACTCCTTCTCGGGCCTTCTTTGCAATAGGTGTATCAGTCTTAATCTTCATTCCTAGTGACAGTTATACAAAATCCAATAGAAGTCAAAAGGATATTAAAAATGGAAAACATGAGTCTAATGAACAATAGTAATGATGTTAAGTTTATGCACCCAAATTCTATAGGATGACCAAAACAAAAGAACTGAAACCCAACTGCAACAAATGCAATATAAACAGAAGTGTCACCATATCTCAGAAAGAAAGACCTAAATTTTAACGCTAAACAAATAGCATAAGCTATGTTCAATTCAAAAGCATACCATTCCACAATTTCATGCATACTTTTAGGGGTATCTAGCCTGGAGAATGCTTCTATGAAATTACAACAGAAATACATGATGCTATCCCACCGAGCATAAATTTATGAAACAAACAGCTTGTCTGAGTATGCAATGTGTTCATATAGTCCCAGCACCCCCTGGCCCACCCCATAGTCCACAGAGAGGGTGAGGTTAATTTCTTTTGAAATATTTCCTCCCATTGAACTTGAATGCATTAAACAACAATGGCGAGATGAACTTAGTCAAAAGTTACTCAAGATCGTATTTAAATATTCTACAAAAAGTTCCACAGCAAAAAGAGCTATGTTCAAAAGATTCATGACATTTCCTTTGGTAGAACCTGAAACATATCATCTGTAAATTCCCTATCCATGTACCCCAAAAGGCCTTTTTCAATGACTTCCAAATAAATGAAGATGCCAACTTCTAAAGTTCCTGATTCGGTGATAGGCAAACCTCAATTAATCATGGGCACAAGAACAACCATTTCATAGAAAACAAAATTCTTTCTTGTTGAATAAGTAGCAGCATAAAAATAGAATACCCAAACATGTATTAAAACTATAACCTGAATCAATCACAACTGCAGAATCATAAAATTCTGATTTCATCCCATTTAAAAAGCCATATCATACAATTGCTCCATATCAACGATTCAACAGAAGAAATCAGTGTACTCCAAACTAAAAAGACAAGCAAAACAATGACTTCCAGCCACACCAATAAAAAAGACATGTAAATATGTAGTGTACCAGGTAATGCAGGCATGGCACAGGAGGCAACTGGCTTGGGCGATTTCTCAACCTCGACGAGGCACATCCGGCAGTTTCCGGCGATGGAGAGACGGCTGTGATAGCAGAACCTCGGGACATCGACGCCGGCAATCTCGCAAGCCTGAAGTACGGTCATCCCCTTGGGGATTTTGACAGCGTACCCATCAACAAACACCTCGATGGCGTCATCCGGGTTGGGAAAGTGGATCAGGTTTTCTTAAACGGGAGAATCAGGTTTCAGCTATAGTACTCGATAACCAGTTTAACATAAATGTTTTACTCCATTTTATTAAAAAAATTATACTCACTCCATTTCATAAATACAATTAGATTAAATAAAATTATTAGTTTTCAACATTTTAATTAAAAAATAAGAAATATAAATGTATTTTTAAGTTAAAAGTTACAATAATTTTAAATAAAATTAAATAAATTAGTCCTCCTACCGGTGCGATGCACGGTGTATTTAATCCAACTTTTTGTTACTCGAAGTAGTGCTTTAGACAGTTTTTTCCATGCTACCCTTGTAGGGTAGTACCCTGATCCATGGATGATTGCCACGTGGCTTTATTAAAATGTTAAAAATAAATCATGTGGTTGAGATTAAAAATACTTTACACATTGCTAAACATGTATGGACTTAGGTTAGTACCCGTAGGTTAGCATAGAATGAAGCGCTTTAGACATTGATAATGGACAAATGAATATTAAGTGAATGATCTAATTGAAATAGTACAATAAAGAAAAATACATTCATATTACAAATTCTAGAATATTTCTTTATAGATTACATTTGTTCTATTCATAAGACGAACGCGCTGCGCTGGTCACAAAATAGAAGCTTCAACCCGATCATGTTGGTTACTTTAGACAACACAACGTACAATTGATCGTGCGTAAATACTAATTTCTTCAAAAATATTCCAACATTTGTCAACGACTGACCTTAACTCTTATTAATAATCATGGCATACGATATAACATTGCATAGTCCGACAGAGGCATCCATATTCCGCAATAGCATAACGGGCACCCAACTTAATACGAAATAGTTCATGTATCAAAAACTATATAACATGTCACAACATTTAATTAATTCGTTAATTATATAAAATAAATAGAATATGACATGACTATATAAATTTTTGCTTAAAGAATATATATATATATATATATATTAATTAATAGAATTAGATTTTAGTAAAAAAGTTTATAATAATACCAACCTTCAACTTCATGGTTTGGTAGTTTGGAACACTTGTTGGTATTTAAGAACTCAACCGCATGCATTTAATAAAACATATTATCTCCGCGTTCGGTAGGTAAACTACTATCCGAACTCAGGTAAATCATTTCGTCCGTATTATGCATTGCAACCATGTAATCGTTGATTTCATTAACGTCATCCAGGGTCGGCTCGGTAGGTAAACTACTATCCGAACTCAGGTAAATCATTTCGTCCGTATTATGCATTGCAACCATGTAATCGTTGATTTCATTAACGTCATCCAGGGTCGGCGCTAGAATCGCTCGTCCTTCTAGAAAATTGATATTCTCGATTTAATCATGGAAAGATAGGTATGCGGCATGAACAATTGATTCAATATAATTATCCGATTGAATTATCAAATATTCATTTGAGATCTCTATATATACTTCCCCGTCGTTCTCGCCGTCAGTAGTATCATCCCCTATAGAAGAACAGAGAACTCACGCAACCTACGACCATCATTTTCATCGTCGATATTTTGCAACCTCATGTTCTTGGTCAAGCGCAAAACTTTGCAGTTTATTTATATATTAGACGAATTAATAGTGGCGTGAACTATATCCTACTTCGTACATTTAGACATGAGTGGTCAAATTTGAAAAAAATATTCTCCTCAAAATATATTACCCGTGAAAATTATAAAAGTTGCATGATTGATTTCTAATAAAATTAAATTGGTGAATAATTATGTTTGTTTTGTATTTCAAGTATCGTAGATCTAAATATAATTGATTTATTAATTTATTTTTCATCATAATGATATAGAAAATCAAAAAATGATATATTCATCAAAATTCAATACAAAAAAATCAGCATTTATTTTTCATTTTAAATATAAAATTCATGCGAATTATTAAAAATGAATGTTGTATATAAAGAAAATAAATTAAAACATAATTTAAGAGTTTTTTTTAAATAATTGCAATTTTTTCATTAGTCTCTTAACCATGTAAATTATAAATGTGGAATGATATAATTAATAAAATTGGATTTTTCAATAATTTTGTTTTTATTTTATCTATCTTATTTCTTAATTTGTTTTATTAATATTTATAATGATACAAAAAATAAAATAAAATAAAACTTTAAATTTTTTTCAATCAAAATTATCACTTTTTGATTGATCTTTTAATATATATAATATGTATGAATTTTTATATTAATATTAAATTATTAATGAATATTTTTATTATTTTTATTTCAACTATATTTCTCAATAACATTGTTTTAATAATTTATTTATATTTATAATTATATAGAAAATAAAAATAGATCATTTAAAATGTTTTCTAATAATAATTTTACCTTTTCATTGGACACTTCAAAGATATAAATCATATAATTAATAATTGGTAAATAGTAGTATAATTAACAAATGTTAATTAAAAATATTAAATGGTAACAATATTTAATTACATAAACTTTTACTTACAAAATTATATTTATGATTTCATTGGACATTTCAAAGATATAAATCATATAATTAATAATTGGTAAATAGTAGTATAATTAACATATGTTAATTAAAAATATTAAATGATAACAATATTTAATTACATAAACTTTTACTTACAAAATTATATTTATGCAACGTACAATTGATCGTGTGTATTATCTAACAGATAATATATGTTATCACTTATGTAACAAAATACATTGTTTCAGTTTATATTTATGTTAATATTAACAAACGAATATAAAGATGGTATATTAATTATTTAGAATTGATTTAAAGAGATAATTACTATAATAATGAATTAGGTAAATCTACGGTATTATGCATTGCAACCATATAATTTACATTTATGCGGAAATAGCACTACTCCAAGTAACGAAAACTTGAAAAGTTGAATTATTAAAGATTGTACTGCTATAAATAAGGAGCTGATTAATACAAACTAATATTAATACTATTATTTATTAAAATTTATATGATAAAATAAATAAACACTAAAAAAAACCAGGGAATCCCTACGGGAATTCTCTACGGCATTGTGGCCGTAGGGATTTTCATACGGCATTTCGGGAACATATACAAAGACGGGGAACATATACAGAGTTCTCCTACGGCATCCCCTACGGGGGACATATACAGAGTTCTCTTACGGCATTCCCTACGACCCCAGCCGTAGGGATGACTCCCGTAGGGGATCCCCGTAGGAGACTGCGCGTCATAGGGCAATTGTCCCTACGGGAAAACGCCCATAGGGGAATAATAAATCTCCTACGGGAAGGTAGGGTCCCTACGGCTATTTCCCGTAGGGGAGTTAGAAAAATATAAATACAGTAGGGAAATTGTTTTTTTTTTAATTATTTATTTATATAATAATAAATTAATTAAATGTTATTATAAAATTACGCTAAATTGTTTTAAATGTTTTTTTAAACCAATATATCACTAAATAATAAAATTATAATTAAAGTTTTTTAACTGTTTACGCACTACACAATTATACAATTAATAAAATTATAATTATAGTTTTTTAACTGTTTACGCACTACGCAATTATACAACTACTACACAATTATAATTTTATAAAAATAATTAATTACAAAAATTATACAATTACGAAAAACATTATGCACAATTTTATAAAAATAATTAATTACAAAAATTATACAATTACGCAAAAAATACAATTATAATTTTATAAAAATAATTAATTACAATTTTATAAAAATAATTATTAACAAAAAATATACAATTACCCAAAAAATTACGCAATTTTATAAAAATAATAAATTACAAAAAATATCGCAATTTAATATATTTAAATGTCATTTTATTTAAAATTAGCTTTTATTAAACAACTATTTATATTTATAATTTGATATAATATATATATATATATATATATATATATATATTGTATTTTATTTTATTATTACATTATAATACTTAATAAATATAAGTTAATATGAATACATATATATTATGTTTTAAAATTTGTAAATATAACTCAGATAGCCCAGCGGTTACCTTCCTCCTCTTCACTCAAGAGGTCCAGGGTTCAAACTCTGGGCCATGCAATACACATTAATAATTAATACGAAGAGGGCTGGGCTTGGGTCGACTTGGGTCGGGCTGGGGCTCTGATACCACTTGTCACGACCTTCGCGAGTGGCGGAAACACTCCCGTGCCTTGGGCTTCTCAGGGAGACGGCTCCAGTCCCCGACCAGTGTGGCCAGACCGTATTTGGGACAAGGGATGGTCGAATTCCCTCCCCATTCAAGTTAAGTCCTCGACTAGCGACAAGCACCCTGAACTCAACCAGGTCAGCATGTCTGAACTCGGAGGGTGATCTTGACGGGGACCCCGGTCGTCGATCAGGCCCTGACACCAAACACCAAGTCCAGTTGAGACGCTTGCGCGGCCAAAGCTCGTTTGGTATGGAGTACAATGAGTCCTTCTCTTCTCCTAGTTGCCGCACGTCTACAAAATAATCAAAAGTGACGACTATTTTGAGATTTGGGTGCAAATCTTGGAACTCGTGTACTAGGCTAATCAAAGCTTCGTCACACGCCTAATCTAGCAAAGCTCGTTACGAGTTGCTAAATCCCTCAAATACGAATCACACACGATTGACCACAATCGGGGATCGATTTGGATTACGCACTACGCGCCCTCCTAAAGTGGGTATTTAGCCACACTTAGGCCCACGGTTACTCAGGATCGATACGCACAAGCGTTCGTCCGTTTAGCCAGAACAATTTATAGCCTTGTTGTCGGCTTACCGTCCACACGTAAGCCTTAGACTATAAATCGCCAATAAGGAGTGTTCCTTTAATCTTTTCCAAGATTTCTATTGATCAAACTATGATGATAATTTACAATGCGTAGCCTCTATTATATAGAGCTCATTACTTGGACACCAATTAAAACAAATAATAAATAAATGATAAGAGAATCCCAACACTTGAAAACTCTATCACGGCCAAATCTAAAAGAATCCTAACTCTTTTAGACTACTATTTTCTCTAATTAAATAAATTAACTAAACTAATTAATTAATTAAATAAAAAGAAAAAATAACTAAACTAAATTAATATTAATATTAATAATAATATTAATATTAATTAATGGATAGGTCGGGTGCGATGTCCATCGACCACCCGCTGCCGTCGCCGCCATCCGCCGCCGTCTGCCTCTTTCCGCCGCCATTTGATGGTGGGTTGTCGGAGTCGTCTACGGGAAATTCATCGCCGCTACGGGACTCACGCGAGGTTGACATCGGATTTCTCGCAGCTCTCTCGCACGGATCAGTAATTCCTCGTGCGAGGCTTCGCGTATCGCGATCCTCTGGTACGATGCGGGCTACTACAGGAATTCCAGTGAATTCCAGTAATCCACCATGGGTTACTACGAGTAACTCTCGTATATCCTCGTACCGTCCATAGATTCCTCGTGTAAACACAAGTAAATCTACCTTCCTCCACATATGAATCATGGATCCATATGTTCCAGCACCTCCTACGGGTGCGCTACGGGGATCGAACGCTGACTCGTTTAGTGTCCCGTAGTTACGCGCGAACGCTGTCTCGCTCCGCATCTCTCGTAGTATTTGAACGAATGTCTCGTACACTACTTCGAGAATTGACGTTAATACGTCCTTGGGCTCACTTTCACGGCCTATTGACTCGTTGATACGAGTGCCAATCGAAGCCTCTACTAGTGACTCGTACGCTGTCTCGTACAGTCTCGTAGCAGGTGATTCGATTACCCTGACTCGGAGTGTTGACTCGTAGTAAACTACAGTCCTCGAGTCACGGTTCGCATCACTCCCCCTTCCTTTAAAACTATACTTGACCTCAAGTATATCTTCAAAGTGGGAACGCGTCGCCGCCTCTTTGCTCGAGTCACGTTGAAAATAAATTTTCAACTTGGCTCTAGCTACCTCCTTGGTGTAGACTTGTGTGCTTCGTGGGTACCACGCCCTTGAAACTCCAAGCTTCACCTCGGCTCTTCTCGTGCGACACAAGTATGGTTGAAAATAAATTTCCAACTTAACTTGGCCCACGCCGCGTCCTTTGGCCTCGTACTTGTGCTTCGAGTCTTGTTGGTTTCGCCACGCCAACTCGTCTCGTCCCAAGTGCCTTGCCTCGGACTCCCTTGGTTCAGTGGGTCCACAGGATTCACTCTTTAAACGATTAGATCGTAGAGTTTTGAATTCCTCGTCATTCCCAAAGAACTTTTGACTTGGCTTCGATGACTCTAAGCCTCGTCGTTGCTCGACGTCTCTCCGTGTCTTGCTTTGACCCCTTCTCCATGACAGAGTTGTGTCTCGGCCTCGAACATGGAAATCGATCCATCGCCTCTCGATGAGCCTCGATCCTAGACGCCTCGATGCATCTTGCTGTGGTTCAGCTTGCCTCCTCTCGTACCATATCACGTGGTCCTTCGAGTCTTCTTGCCGTACCTCGAATAGCCTCCGCGGGGATTCACATGCGTGACCCATGGAAGTATCCGCATCTCGGAGTATCATAATTACTATGAATACTCGTATGTTGTGCCGCATCTCCTCCAATCTTTGAGCATGAAAGATTGTGAGCTTTGTCATCTCCGTGACCGCTTCGAGGACACCTTGCCTCGGAAGTAGGGCTTTCTTGACGTCGCTCCACGGCATCGTCTTCAAGTCCCTTCGGCACTTCATCTTACACCACAAATACTCTCTCAAGGAACAACTCCTCTCAATGAGAGCACCAGTTGATGGGGACCCCAGTCGTCGATCAGGCCCTGACACCAAACACCAAGTCCAGTTGAGACGCTTGCGCGGCCAAAGCTCGTTTGGTATGGAGTACAATGAGTCCTTCTCTTCTCCTAGTTGCCGCACGTCTACAAAATAATCAAAAGTGACGACTATTTTGAGATTTGGGTGCAAATCTTGGAACTCGTGTACTAGGCTAATCAAAGCTTCGTCACACGCCTAATCTAGCAAAGCTCGTTACGACTTGCTAAATCCCTCAAATACGAATCACACACGATTGACCACAATCGGGGATCGATTTGGATTACGCACTACGCGCCCTCCTAAAGTGGATATTTAGCCACGCTTAGGCCCACGGTTACTCAGGATCGATACGCACAAGCGTTCGTCCGTTTAGCCGGAACAATTTATAGCCTTGTTGTCGGCTTACCGTCCACACGTAAGCCTTAGGCTATAAATCGCCAATAAAGAGTGTTCCTTTAATCTTTTCCAAGATTTCTATTGATCAAACTATTATGATAATTTACAATGCGGAGCCTCTATTATATAGAGCTCATTACTTGGACACCAAGTAAAACAAATAATAAATAAATGATAAGAGAATTCCAACACTTGAAAACTCTATCACGACCAAATCTAAAAGAATCCTAACTCTTTTAGACTACTATTTTCCCTAATTAAATAAATTAACTAAATTAATTAATTAATTAAATAAAAAGAAAAAATAACTAAACTAAATTAATTAATATTAATAATAATATTAATATTAATTAATGGATAGGTCGGGTGCGAAGTCCATCGACCACCCGCTGCCGTCGCCGCCATCCGCCGCCGTCTGCCTCTTTCCGCCGCCATTTGATGGTGGGTTGTCGGAGTCGTCTACGGGAAATTCATCGCCGCTACGGGACTCACGCGAGGTTGACATCGGATTTCTCGCAGCTCTCTCGCACGGATCAGTAATTCCTCGTGCGAGGCTTCGCGTATCGCGATCCTCTGGTACGATGCGGGCTGCTACAGGAATTCCAGTGAATTCCAGTAATCCACCATGGGTTACTACGAGTAACTCTCGTATATCCTCGTACCGTCCATAGATTCCTCGTGTAAACACAAGTAAATCTACCTTCCTCCACATATGAATCATGGATCCATATGTTCCAGCACCTCCTACGGGTGCGCTACGGGGATCGAACGCTGACTCGTTCAGTGTCCCGTAGTTACGCGCGAGCGCTGTCTCGCTCCGCATCTCTCGTAGTATTTGGACGAATGTCTCGTACACTACTTCGAGAATTGACGTTAATACGTCATTGGGCTCACTTTCACGGCCTATTGACTCGTTGATACGAGTGCCAATCTAAGCCTCTACTAGTGACTCGTACGCTGTCTCGTACATTCTCGTAGCAGGTGATTCGATTACCCTGACTCGGAGTGTTGACTCGTAATAAACTACAGTCCTCGAGTCACGGTTCGCATCAGATCTTCCCTTCCACACCTGAACTCGGAGGGTGATCTTCCCTTCCACACCTCGGAGCCGTCCTCATTAAAGCACATCAACCAGCAATTGTCCTGCTGTTGCGCCCAGAAAATTATGGACGTGACATTAATATTAAAAAATGATTTATTTAACAATTTGAATATTGTAGTGAAATAATAGGATAGAAATGTTAAGTATAAAGATTATAATGCTATGGGTTGATTAATACAAATTAATATTAAAAAATGATTTATTTAACAATTTGAATATTGTAGTTAAATAATAGGATAGAAATGTTAAGTATAAAGATTATAATGATATGGGTTGATTAATACAAATTAATATTAAAAAATGATTTATTTAACAATTTGAATTTTTCAAGTCAGTCTTTATTAAAATTAAGAAATTTATAAAATTAAATTATATAAAATCAAAACGTACACGTAAAAAGAGAATAAGAACAATATAAATATTATTATTAATGTATTAATTATGTATTTAATATTTACCTAATAAATTATTAAAATTAAATATTAATAAATATTAGCGATAAGTGTGAACAAAATTCTTAATCTAACATTATTATTTTTTAATAAGTGTGAATACCAATAAATCAAATATGAACATAAATAAATCAAACGGTTAAAATATATGCAAATGTTAGCTGAATTATATATTATAAGGATTAAATACAAATATTGTTGTATAAGTTACAACAAAAATAAAATTAGAATAAAATTAAATAGAAATATTATAAATTAGAGTAAATTATGTAAATTACATAATAAAATAAAAGATAAATAAATTATTAACGCAAAATACTCTAAACTTATTAGGAAACATAATCAAAGCTTGTTCCATTTACAACTTTTGCATTCCAATGTTTCGATTTTTTTTCATAGAGTTCTGATTTTTCAATTTACAGAGTCTTTTACTTATAAATAAACCTACGAAATAAACAAAAAAAATAGTAAAAAATTCAAAAAGCTCGAAAAAAATACAAAAATTATTACCAATTAAATTATTATATTTACAATACAATTATAATCAACAAATAATAATATTAAAACTAAAATTGGAATTACTAAAAAATACTTACATTGAAGCCTCCAAAAAATAAAAATATTAATGATTAAACAATAATATTAAAATTCAAATTCAAATTAGTAAAAAATACTTACAGAAGGCTGCAAAAAATAAAAATATTAATGATTAAAGGATAATATTAAAATTAAAATTCGAATTAGTAAAAGACAAACATTTGAAGACTACAAAAAATAAAACATTAATTTATCAAACAATAATATTTAAATTAAAATCAAATTAGTAAAAGAGGCTGCAAAAAATACAAAAAACAACAAAACTTACATAGAGTTATGCAAAAAAAAGTGTGAGCATTACCAAATAAAAAAAATTGAATAATGAGAGGTAGAGTTTTGCAAAAAAAATGTGAGCATTACCAAATAAAAAAATAGAATAATGAGAGGTAGAGAGTGAGCGAAGATGATGTCTTTTATATAGAAACGGATTTGAATTATTCATCATTATAGTAATATATATAGTAGATAATATTAAATTTATTTAGTGGCTTAAAATAAGAAGCGGATTTACCTTAAATTCCGATTGTTTATATAATAAAAAATAATTAATTAACTTGTTAAATATATTAATAAAAAAATGCATATTCTCTCTCATCATCCCTTAATTACTTTAATTAATTTTAGTACTATAAATAAATATTAGTATAAATAAATAAGGAATAAAAGTGATATTTTAAATATTTCAAGTCAATATTTACGGAAATTATAAATGTAAATTATATTATATAAATAAATAAATAATTATTCATTAACTAAAAATAATTACGCTAATTAAATAACAGTGTGAACACAAATTTAATCACAATACTTGTTTATTAATATGTGTAAACACAACAAAATCTAACAGTGTGAACACAAAATATATGCCACCTAGGACAATAGCTAGCTGAATTATATATTATAAGAATATGTGAATAAAGTAAATATAAAATTGTATTTTAAAGTGAAAAATAAGAGTATTTATTTTATTTTTTGAAGAATCTTATTATCGTTAAATGTTTATTTAAGACTATCTACAATTGTTTCAACATTCAACACCTTATTTTAAAACTCCACACCATCTTCTCTCTCTTCCACTTAACCATTCAACACTCATTCAACTTTTATAACCTGCGATAGCTTTATTTAATAAAATTCAACACCTTACCCACCACTTTTATTTCATCTTTTTATTTTCTTTTATAATTTTATTTTTATTACAATTCAATAAAACAAATATCAATTTGAAAAAATGATTTTTTTGGTGTACAAATCAAATGAAACTAACTTCTATTTATAGATAAAAAATGATAAATTTTCGAATAAAATTAAAAAATAAAAATAAATTAATTATAAAATAATTAATATAAAGAGATAAGATAAGTTAAGATAAAAATCTGAAAAATTAAAATGAACAAATGAAAAAAAAAACATGTACAAAAAAGTGATAGATAAAGAGTGGGTAAAATAATTCAATCACTATAATTTATAGAATATGGGTCCATATGCATTACCATTGGTTTGACATGTGTCAAACTTGTCCCACCCAAATAATTGTTCAGCCTGTTGAACAAATTCAACAAGCTAAAAGACACGTCAATTCAACAGCCCATTGCATTAGTTACAAGGTTGAATTTATTGATTCAACACCTGCATTGTAGATAGTCTAAGAAGTGATTTTATTATTATAAAAAGAAAAGAGTAAATAAAATTGTATTTTAAAATATAATTTTACATAATTTTTGACATTTTTAGTTGAGGCTCGTAAATGAAAAGGGGATGAAAATTTTGGCGAGCAAGGGGTGAGTCGAATTAAGTTGAAATTTGTCCGTCGTCCACGTTCTTGCAAGAGTAACATACTTGGGAAACAAAAGTAGAAAAACGCATAAAAGTAAAATATAGTGAAGTATAATTATTCATTTATTTTAACAAATAGTACATAATATGAAAGAAAAACACAACACAGATTTCATGATCTTATTTGGTAAACAGTTACATAACATATATATAGTGTTTAGCTATTAATTAATTACGTTATTAATATCATCATGATAAAAACCTTGAGTCTGAAAGAGAAAGGGCATTCACAAAATTCTCATGATCACTAATGACAATATGTGTCGCAGCTGGCCGGGGAAGGCCTAGATAACAAAGTAGTGCACAAATTCGGGTTGAATGATATATTGCTGCAAAATACACAACTCTTCCATGATTATGAAAATATGAATCTAACCTCAATTTTAAACGTATATTTTCAAGAGGGTAGTAGTATTATACTCACAAATACTCAGCACGATTTTGAAGACTCTGCATGCAAAGCAGAGTCGGGTGCGCAGCCACCCAAGTTGTTACTACTCAAGTCACTAACGTACCCTCGCACAAGACGTAAAATTAATTAATTCTTATATATTTTTGAATGAAAATTAAAATTTGCTTGCTCAAATTAAACTTACAAAGTTTTTAAATTTCTCAGGTCTGGCAAATGGGGAGGAATGTGACGACTGAGATAGTTTCTGGACAAATCCAAATGAATCAACCTTATAATTTGCGCAAATTCAGAAGGTATATGCCCACTTAACCTATTGTGGTACAACGCCTTGAAAATCAAATAATTTAATTATACTTACTGATATATATATATATATATATATATATATATATATATATATATATATATATATATATATATATATATATATATATATATATATATATATATATATATATATATTGTGTGTGTGTGCGCCCGCGCATTGATAATTGATCTTTAAATTAAACATGCATGACATACAGATCTTCCAAATACGTCAAGTTTTTAAAATCTGGGACTAAATGCCCCCTTAAACCCGCACCTCCGAGATCACTGGCAAATGAATAACATTAAGTAATTACTAATTAGAAAAGCAAAATTATACGCCATATATATATATATATATATATATATATATATATATATATATATATATATATATATATATATATATAAATCATCTTCTCCGAATCGATTATAATCATTTTTCTTACATTTTTCTGACATTTTTCAGGTTGTCCGTGCATGTGATATGTTGCCATGAGCAGGGGCTAGGATGATAAGTTAATCTAGTTGTCCCTCTTTAATTCTTTGTATACGTCTTACGTGAGGTAGATTAAGAGTCTTAAGTTACAAAATTAAAGTAGCTAACATTTAGTTTATTAAAAGTTAAGTTAATGGTGTAGGAGTTACATTTTGTATTTTGCTTATTTAAGAACAAATATCAAATACGATGCAGCATCAAGTGCATCACCAAAATTCTCTTTGTCATTTGTATTATATTTTCCATCTTATTATTTGCTTTGAAAACCAACATTTGGTATCAGAGCCAAGTTATTAAAGCAATGGCCGGTGACGATGGAGATTCATCCAAAACAGCCTCCAAACCAGCGACAAGAGGAGCATCAAATCTCCGATAATGGGTAAAGGATCATCCGGTAACACTAGTGCAGTACACTATTTTACCATTGAAGGCGTATTTGATACAAAAAATCAGGAAGCTAAAGAGACGATCATCGATTCTGGTTTGGATATCCCACAACCGATACATGTTCCAGACCCCGAATCAATGTCGCCACACACTCCAGCTGAAATTTTTGATGATCTTGACGGTTTGACATACTCTAATCAGAGTTCGATAGGACCAAGGGGCAAGCGTGACATCAAAAGTCTTTACGATGAAACTTTTCCAATAGAGTTGGAATATTCGGGGTTGTGTTTGCTAGGAGAGGAGGAGCCGTCAACTCTCGAAGAAGCGAAGGCAAATCCGATGTGGAGAAAAGCAATGGAGGAGGAAATTTCTTCTATTCGAGAAAATAAAACATGGAAGCTCGTCTCATTACCCGGCAGCCACAAACCTATAGGTCTCAAGTGGGTTTACAAACTAAAGAAGGACAGTCAAGGAAAAACCGTAAAGCACAAGGCGAGACTAGTGGCAAAGGGGTACGTTCAGCGACAAGGCATAGACTTTGATGAAGTGTTCGCTCCGGTTGCTCGGCTAGAGACGGTTCATTTGCTGATTTCTATTGCGGCACATGAAGGATGGGAGGTACATCATATGGATGTAAAGTCAGCATTTCTCAACGTTAACGGTGATTTTGAGGAGGAAGTGTACGTCGTTCAACCGCCGGGATATGAAATAAAAGGAGAAGAGCACAAGGTGTTAAAGCTGCACAAAGCATTGTACGGTTTGCGACAAGCACCTAGAGCCTGGAACTCAAAACTGGACAAGTCATTGAGGGCTCTCGGTTTCGAGAAGTGTTCTTTAGAGCATGTCGTGTACATGAGAAAGCAAGGTAAGGAGAATTTAATTGTTGGAGTCTACGTGGATGATTTAATTATCACTGGAGAGAGTATTCAAGATATAAACAATTTCAAATCTCAAATGAAGAATTTGTTTAACATGAGTGACCTTGGGTTACTAAGTTACTATCTGGGAATTGAAGTTTGTCAGACTTCTAAAAGTATTACACTCAACCAGTCTTCATATGCGAAAAAAGTTTTAGAGAAATGCGGCATGAAAGATTGCAAACCCTTCGCAAATCCCGATGGAACCTCGTCTAAAACTGAGCAAGGAAAGCACAAGTCCACCTGTAGACACAACTATGTACCGAAGCATAGTTGGCATTTTAAGATATCTACTGCACACACGTCCAGATTTAACATTCTCGGTCGGCATGGTGAGTAGATACATGGAGAAGCCCACAACGGAGCACATGGCTGCAGTGAAGCACATATTGAGGTACGTGAAAGGAACCTGACGTTCATGTTTTTGGTGTTGTTTTTCATATCCGTTGTGTGTGTGTTGTCTTCTTTCACCGCGTTTTTGCGTGCTTTCTTTACGTATTGTGGAAGATTTGATGTTATGCTAAGTATGTAGGAGATCGAGCATGTTTGCGACACAAAGACGAAGAAACGAGCACGCGCGAGAGTCGATGCGAGCTGGACGACGACACGACACACCAGGCGACCGCCTCACCTCGCAAAGCTCGCCAGCAGACCAGGCGACCGGCCCCAGACGAAGCGCGCGCCTGCTCCAATTCCAGAAATCTGAGAAGACACCAGGCGATCGCTCCCCTCCCTGAGCGATCGCCTCCTCGCCACCGCGAGCGACCGCCCCCCTGCCAGGCGATCGCCTGCTCCGATTCCAGGAAATCTGATTTTCCTGACAGGCGATCGCATCTCATCCCAGGCGCCCGCCTGCCAGCCAGCGCGAGCGACCGCTCCCTGCCCCAGGCGATCGCTTGCCCTCCTTTTCCAGCATTGACTGCGGTTTGACCTCCGAGTTTTCGAGACTATTTAATAGGTTTTCGAACCTAGGTTTTAGGACTACTTTTTTCCAGACTTTATTTCTCGGCACTTTGGAGAGAACGTTGGAACTCATAGTTTCTAGATTTTGAATTCACGCTTTGCATCTTGGATTTTTCTTGTAATCGAATCTCGGCAAAAGTTGGATTAGCCTCCGACGGGTGCCTATGCTTGTTCTTGGATATTAATTCTAGTAAGCTTTTATTTCTTCTTTCGATTTGTTTGTTCTTCGTTTTCTAGTTTGATCTATCGCTTAGTTATTTTTACTTTTCAAAACTCTTCATGAATTTTTATTTTCAAAAACTTAATTTCTTTTCAACTAGAATCATGAGTAGCTAAATTCTTTTACTAGGGCTAGGGTTGAGTGAATATCGAATAGGGTTAAAGTTTGAATTCCGATCTTGAATTAACATCAACCGGGAACAGACATGTTGGTATAATTTTATGAATTCAAGGTTTAACTCGAAAACGATAAACACGATTCCCGAAACCCTAGTTTGTTTCTCATTTAATCCAAAAACAATCTTCCGTACTTTTACTAGTTTTCTCGTCTTTTCAATTTCTTAGTTAATTTTAGAATTAATTACAAAACCAAAAATCAACTCTTGCATTATGCTATTTCTCTTCTTCTCTTAGTTGCAAACGAATAAACGCTTTTACGCCGATAGTAGTGTTCCTCGAGAGATCGACTCGAGCGAGTTGCTTTAGCAACTAGTTCGATTATTTTATTTGATTTGACGCACTACAAAACGACTTTAATCAAATTGGCGCCGTTGCCGGGGAGCACTTTAGGAACTAGTATTAGTGTTTAGGTGTTTGCAACAATTTCTTTTTATTTTTCTTTTACTTACTTTCATTGTTCAGGTGCGTTTGATTATTTTCTTGGTTTTGTTGGTGCATGGTAGGTACAAGAAGTCGAACTACCGAACTTGCACCCGTGATCGAGAA
The DNA here is from genome assembly GCA_954870475.1 of Euphrasia confusa. Taxonomy (NCBI): domain Eukaryota; kingdom Viridiplantae; phylum Streptophyta; class Magnoliopsida; order Lamiales; family Orobanchaceae; genus Euphrasia; species Euphrasia confusa. The sequence goes on along the minus strand of OX940968.1, from coordinate 27,105,219 downwards.
TATCAACCGACGCAAGAGCATCAGTCGGTGCGCGAAGTTAGGCGACGACACTTCGTCCGATTCTTCCATCACCGATTCCGAACCCGAGACCGAAATCTCAGCCATGGACGGGGCTATACCCAACAATGGCAACAACGGAAATAATGGAAACAATGGCAACAACGGAAATAACGGAAATAATGGGAACAATGGCAACAACGGAAACAACGGGAACAACGGAAACCGTGCCCAGCCACCCCTCTTTGGAGATCTGACTCATCCGCATATCGACGGAGCTAGCTCATGCATCGTCCTGAGTGATGCCGCCCGGAGATACGACCTCAAGGCACACCATCTTGCTCAGCTTCGTCAGTTCTCTGGAACCACTAACGAGGATGCCCTCAACTTCATCAGGGAGTTCTACACAGCCTTGCAAGCCTTCCCCATCGGAGCACTCGATGATGATCAGCTCCGGTTGAAATGTGTTTCGTATGCCTTGAGAGATAGGGCGAAGAACTGGCTGCTATCCTTGGAGCCAGACTCGATCACTACCTGGACGGACATGTACCGGGAGTTTATTACTCGGTTCTATCCTCAGCAGAAGACCTTCGACTTGAGAGGTCAGATATGCGCCTTCGAGCAGGAACCGGGGGAGTTCTTTCATGAGGCTTGGGAGCGATTCCGGAGCCTATTAAGGCAATGCCCACACCACGACCTCACACCCACCTCGGTCATCCAATTCTTCTACAAGGGTTTGAGCAGAGAGGACCAGAGAGAGGTGAAAACCGCAGCTGGCGGAAATATCAGTGGTCGGAACAGTGATGAGATGACGGAGATCTTCAAGTCACTATCAGCTGAGTCGAGGCAAACGTGTTGGAGTTGTGTACTTAATGTCTAGATTTAAGTAACGGAAACTCCCGATCCATTGCCATTAATCTATTTAATTAAATAAACAATTATTTGCGTTTAATTATTTATAATTAAATATATGCAAATTATAGTCCTGGATTTCATACGTTGTAGTTAGTATGGTGTGCATGGGCGCACAGAAGATCATACTATCGGTTACTCGTATTTAATCGAACATTTGCTCACGACCTAGATGGACACGGACCAATCCATCGGTATAGTCGTTGTGTGAGAGAGAAAATAATTTATCTTAATTATTTTATCACACTTGTACACTTGGTGTATTGAGCGGATCGTTTGAGACTTATCGATTAGGATTGCCGGCGATAATCGATTTAAGTCTCATTGTATTTTATTCTTAATCCCCGATACTATTGCGGGTGTGTATATTTAATATAAGTGACTTTGATTTTCCAAAGGAATTGACCGGTTTAATTACTGGGTCAATTACCGGTTAAGTTGGGTCGCTATATTTTATATATGACATGCCGTGAATACTTGACGGGAAAGTGTATCCCGGAAGGGTTGATAATATCCCCGAGATGAGTTCATAAGGAATTATTATGTAAACCCTGCAGGTGGATTTGTTCCGCATAATAATTAAGGTTGAATGGTACTAGTCTCGGATATAAGAGATGAATAAATTAATTAGCAATAAATTAATTTTATTCATGGATATTTATATCTTAAATACACGGAATAAATAATACTACCGGAGAAATATTATTTGATATAATATGGTTTAATATTGGGAGTGCAATTAATTTTATATAGTGGAAAATAGAATTAATTAATATTAATGGATTAATAGATTTGGGCTTGGGCTCAATTTAATCATTAATATTGGAAGCCCAATATTCCACCTCCTTAAGATCCCCTACGTAGCCTATAAAAGCACTACATGGTCTTCTCTATTCTCATAACTTGAAGATCACAATTCTAGAGAGAGAAAGTAGAGAGGGAGATCCATGGAGTTCGGAAGATCGTCGCCCACCCGACGTTCGAGCTAGTGCAAGGAATACGTGGGAAGGTCTCAAGGTCTTCATAGATCTCGTTTCTCCGTACAACGAGAACAAAGGTAAAATCGTTGAACCCCCTCGATGATTTTAATTGATTATTCGTATATGCATATGAACGAAGATCCGAGGGACGGACGAACCCCGGAACGAGGATGAACCGGCGGTGGTGGTCGAAGACCACCGGACCGCGGCGGTTCGGATCCCGTGGGGATCGTGCGCACGCACGGACCAAGCCCTCGGCTGGGCGCCGAGGGTGGCGATCGAAGCCCTAGGGCTCGATCGCCGGGCGTGCATGGAGGAGCCCCGGCTGGACGCCGGGGCACGCGATCGAGCTGGGCTCGATCGCCGGGCAGCCGCGTGGCTGGCCTGATCGCGGTCCGCTGGGCGGACCGCCCTCCGACGCGGTGGCGGCGAGTCGCCGGACTCGCCGCGGGGGCTGCTACGAGCAGCCACGGGGGGTTACGTGAGTAACCCCATGCGATCGCGAAGCGCGATCGCGAGCCCCGTACGGGGGCTCGGCTAGGGCACGCAAGCGGGGGCTTCCCCGCGGATGTGTGTTCGGCCGGGCTCCGGCTCGTATGGTGGTTCGCGGTGGTTTCCGGCGAAGGGATTTTTGATCGGGTTATTATTTCCGCAATTTTAATAGCCCGGGATATCGATTTTCAACAATTGGTATCAGAGCGTTGGTTCTAGTTCATGTGTATATGCGATAAATTGTTCTACCTTGCAGGGTTTCCGACTATTATGGCTAGCGTTTAATTATTCGTTAATTATTGTCATAATTGTTTTAAACTCTCGGACATGTCGAGATTCGTTTTATGTGTGGTGAATGCTTGTAATAGTAAAAATTCGGGGGTTGACCGAATTTAGGTTTATTATTACGTTCTACTTTTTTCCGGAAAATGTATAGGGTCGATTTCATGTATAGAATCGATACCGGATAGTATAGAATTTATTTTGTAATTTATTCTATGTTGGATCGATGCCGAGACGATCGCCGGAAGACGAAGACGTGTGACGAAGAAGACGATGGACGAGAGGGACGATCAACCCCATGATCGACCCTCACGATCGACCGCGAGGAAGGGGCCGATCGCCCCTCGGCCGTGGGCTGCCGCCGGCGTTGGTGGTGGCTGGCCGGCTGGGGTGGCGGCGGCGGTGATCCCCTCCGGTGGCCGGTCGATCATGGTGGTGGGGGTGGTGCGGGGACTCCCAACCCGCGCTACTCCTACCATAATCCGACTTTCCTATTTTAATTCGATTTTTCTATTTGATTATTTCTTTTATGGAATATTCATGGAATAGGAAAAGAATTAATTTAGTATTAAATTTATTTCCCTATTGATTATTCATATTGTAGGAATTTTCATGGATTAGGAAGAAAATAAATTTAGAATTAATTTTTCCTATTTTATTATTCCTTTAAGGAATTTTAAATGGATTAGGAAAATAATTAATTTGGAAAGTTTTAAAGTCCTTAATTAATTTTTCCTATTTAATTATTCCTTTATGCAATTTTTAATGGATTAGGAAAGGAATTAATTTGGAAGGATTAGGAGTCCTAATTTATTTTATTTCCTTATTCTATTATAGAAGTCTTCTAGAATGTTCCAAGTTTGACTTGGATAGGATTCTAAAGATTTAATAGAATTGGAAAGGAAAGTAAAAATAAATAAAAATATTAACAATATTTAATTTTATTTTTGATATATTCGATTGACTTAATTTTCGAATTAAGTAACTTTTGGATTAATTGAAAATAAATAGATTTAAATATTGGGATTAATATTCTCGTCACATGGAGCATTCAAGAACGAAGACTGAAGACTAGAAGATGCGTACGGGGATGCGATAAAGCCATAATAGTCGGAAAATAATATTCTAGTATTATTTTGACTATGTGATAATATTCTATGTGCTTTATTTCATGTATGCATGCTTATGTGTATTTAATTATGCATTAGATAGCGTATCCCTTTATTGTAAAAAGCTAAGTGGGAGAGGGTATGGAAACATACCCATGGTCTCCATTGCTGCTCTCTTGGTGACTTTTATAAACTTTTGAAGTTTATATAGATAAGTCATTGGAGGAGAGTTCTTGTAATTCCTCTTACGAGAAACATTGATTAAGTTTATCAAACAATGCCTAATTTGTCTTTCCAAAGCTGATTTCAAGTCGACTCATTCTCACCCCGGGGAGTGGAATGGAGCCAAAGCCACTTGGTCATGTAGAGGACACAAATTAGAGACCTTCGTACCATTCTTTTATAGATGGATCGATTGTATGCTCGGCTCCCTCATTTATGAGAGATAGGGTTGTTCGCATGGTGAATCACTGGTTAGAAACTTCGAGTTTCACTTATGATTCTCCGCGTCTTGATTTACAAGATCGAATGGATCAAGTAATTGGGAGTCAATTATAAAAGTCTCTTGGTGTAGTAAACGTCCACACCACGTGGCTTGCTATACTGACGGATTTTGGATTAATTGATGTAGACAGTTGTAAGAAATTGTGAAGAGTTGTGAAGTTGTCGTAAACGTCCACACCACGTGGCTTGCGGTGATGTAGAAATTCCAAACGATTTACTTTGGTACTGAGTAATGGTTTACACTTAGATACGCATTATAGTATTCCTCCCCACGAGGTTCCGCTATAAGTGATGTATGACCAAAGAAAATCTAATTGCTAAGTCGTTTGGGTGGGTAAACGTCCACACCACGTGGCTTGCCTTATCTGATGAGATTTTAGATGTGATTAGTGGTTTAATGATATTATTTGAGGGAGATAATATCGGAGATTAAATCGATTGTTTGTTGTTATATGTGCTCATAGATTAGGATATGGCTTTGAACCCACTTTATGTGATACGTAAGGATTTTAACTCATTGGTCCCTGAATGTATTGATTGGAATAGAGATCTGGACATTGCCCAGACTGTTAAAGAGTACAAGTTTGTACTCAGTGAGCTTTGTCCTCCCGAGCCTACCAATGTCTTAACTGATGAGGAAAGAACTGATTTTATCATGTTCAAACTCAAGGAGATGTTTAGACATAATGTAGAGGCTAGACAAGAGGCGATGAGGATACTCATAAAGGCCAGTCGATTCGAGGAAACGCTTAAACACGTTTCTAAGATGATGAACCTTTTGGACGAGTTGAGACGGAAATCGCAAGCTCTTGTAGCCAATGCCAAAGGTTTTGAACCTAAGGGCAAAACCGGGGGAAAGGAAAAGCAAGCAAAGAAACCCAGTGATCCTAAGTTTCTTGGATCACGAGATGGGACGAGAAAGCCAATAGGCAAGAATTCTCGATGCAAACAGTCTGGGTACTGGAAGTCTGATTATCCTCTCAAAGAAAGTACGAAATTTTTCTTTAGTCATAAAACATAGTCAGTGGTATTATCTACCGGAATCTGGTGTGTAGATATGGAACCACTGACGGTATGTGGATTTTAAATGCAAGGGTTCCAGGAAACCCGACGACTTGGAAAAGAAGAAATCGTAGTCTACATGGGCAATGCTGTTGAGGAGGCAGCTGTTGCAGTGGAGGACATTATTATAGGATTTCATTTTGAGTTATTGCTTTTATGTACCTTTCATTTTGGAAAGAACTTTGTTCTGGATTTCTAATGAATGGATATTTTATTTCTTTTAATCATCTGATGGTTATAAGAAGAAATAATGATATTATCTATTCTGGTACATTAGCTAGCAATATATAAATGATGAATCCTGAGTCCACCACGATGCAACGAACCGTAGCATATAACTCCTTTTACTTTTAAGAGATATTTCTGTAATGAATCATTTATACTTGTGGATTCCTATGCTAAGTCGTGTTTTCAAATAAGAAGTTCAAAGGTCGAAAATTGATATTTTGATCAATTAAGTTGAAGGAGTGGACCTTCCGACCTAAGAATCTGATTTGGAAGATAACATGACTAAGCAATCCTTTATGGATATAAGGTATAAGATCCGGACAAGTATTAGAATTGATTCACTCTGATGTATGCAGACCTTTGTTTACTCAGATAATAAGGTACGAGTGATTCATTTTATGATTGCTCGAAAAATGGATTAGCATACCTGATGTGCCACAAGAGCAAAGTGTTTTGACAAGTCAATGGACACTAAGAAATTGTGGAGAACCATCAAGGTATATCCATTGAAAGCCTGCGATCTAATCGCGGAGGCAAGTGCCTGTCTGAGGAATGCATGGCATACTGATCAGAGATTGGGATTTGATCCCAAATGACTACACCATACACTCTTGTGAAGAAATGGTGTGTCGGAAATAAGAAATGGAACTCTTATAGAAATAGTAAAAGCATGAGTTATACAGAACTACCTGTGTTCTATGGATATGTCTGGAAACAACGGCGCATTCAAATGCGGTTGTAGAATATCCTAGAAGAACAAAAGATGTGTGTTCAATAGTACTTTGAACCAGAAGGACGTTATAAGTTCTAACGCCCGGTTCTTAGAGGAAGACTATTAGATGAACCACAAGCCCAAAGTGACGTAGTACTTTGAAATGAGAGAGAAAGATTAAGACTTAGAACCAGCCGAAACGAGTAGCGGTACACCACAAACTGCACCTACTGTTATTACTGTTTATACACCGGAATGCCGTTGTAGTGGGAGGTTGTGAATCAACCGGAGATATTCATAAGACTAGGAGAGTTTTCGGACTCTGGACCTAGTATACATGAAATCGATCCCTGGATCTACATGGAGGCAGTACTAGATCTAAATGTGCCCTCTTGGAAAGCAATAAGGATTATTGCTAAGAGGCAAGATCATTTAGAGTACAAGCTTAGTTGATCCATTTATGGATTGGAACAAAGCTTTGAGTTCGTGGGACTTGCAAGTTGATGAGATAGTCCATTTTATGGATTCATCAAAGCATAGACGAATAATGTGTATTGAAAACGTGATGGAAACAAGGTGTTGTTTCTCGGGTTTTTATGTAGATAACATTTTATCATTGACAACAATGTAAAGATGTAATCAGACATGAAATGATGGTTGTCTGGATAAATCATTATGAAAGATATAGGAAGAAGTTGTACTTCTCCTGGACATCTTACATATATATGATTATAGTTCGTTTTAACATGCAAGATTCCGAGAAAGGTTCGTTACCTTTCAGATACGGAATGCATCTATCTAAGGATATGTGTTTTGGAACACAAAAGGAGATAGAAGCAATAAAAGCGGTTTCCTACACTTCGAGTGTGGAAAGCTTGATAAATGCGATGTTGAAAACGAGAACCTGATATCTGCTATGCGGCTAGTATAGTGGGAGGATATCAAGATAATCCTGGAAAGGAATACTCGACTGCTGTAATGAACATTTTTAAGTACTTTCGAAGTACTGGAAACTATGTTCTGGATTACGGAGCAGACAAGCTTTTCCTTTGGATTACATTCTCTTAGATTTCTAATCGAATGAGGACCGGTGTAAGTCGATATCAGGCTATGTGTTTCACTATTGAAGGAGAAGGAGTTTAACATGGAAGAGTGATAAGCACGATGCTTTTCGGACTCTCCCATGGGTAACCAAATAGCGGCCTCAGAGGCAGCGGAAGGTTTGGTATAACTCCGGGATAATCTCTGGGACTTAGAGGCGATTCTTAATTTGCCAAAAGGCTATGTGTATAGCGGTGCGATGGCAAATGGTAAGAAATCACAAGTCCATAAGTGTAAGATAACACATAGAGCAAGTACCACCTGATACGAGTCATCGTCAAGGGAGACGACGCTGTAGTCACCAAGATAACTTCAGAGCGGCAACCTAGAGTGCTCATTCACATAGTACTTCTTGGAAGTACAACTTAAGCACGTGATGAGTATGGGAGTCGGGAGTTTGGAGGAAATGACTAGACCTTAGTACAAGTGGGAGATTGTTGGAGTTGTGTACTTAATGTCTAGATTTAAGTAACGGAAACTCCCGATCCATTGCCATTAATCTATTTAATTAAATAAACAATTATTTGCGTTTAATTATTTATAATTAAATATATGCAAATTATAGTCCTGGATTTCATACGTTGTAGTTAGTATGGTGTGCATGGGCGCACAGAAGATCATACTATCGGTTACTCGTATTTAATCGAACAGTTGCTCACGACCTAGATGGACACGGACCAATCCATCGGTATAGTCGTTGTGTGAGAGAGAAAATAATTTATCTTAATTATTTTATCACACTTGTACACTTGGTGTATTGAGCGGATCGTTTGAGACTTATCGATTAGGATTGCCGGCGATAATCGATTTAAGTCTCAGTGTATTTTATTCTTAATCCCCGATACTATTGCGGGTGTGTATATTTAATATAAGTGACTTTGATTTTCCAAAGGAATTGACCGGTTTAATTACTGGGTCAATTACCGGTTAAGTTGGGTCGCTATATTTTATATATGACATGCCGTGAATACTTGACGGGAAAGTGTATCCCGGAAGGGTTGATAATATCCCCGAGATGAGTTCATAAGGAATTATTATGTAAACCCTGCAGGTGGATTTGTTCCGCATAATAATTAAGGTTGAATGGTACTAGTCTCGGATATAAGAGATGAATAAATTAATTAGCAATAAATTAATTTTATTCATGGATATTTATATCTTAAATACACGGAATAAATAATACTACCGGAGAAATATTATTTGATATAATATGGTTTAATATTGGGAGTGCAATTAATTTTATATAGTGGAAAATAGAATTAATTAATATTAATGGATTAATAGATTTGGGCTTGGGCTCAATTTAATCATTAATATTGGAAGCCCAATATTCCACCTCCTTAAGATCCCCTACGTAGCCTATAAAAGCACTACATGGTCTTCTCTATTCTCATAACTTGAAGATCACAATTCTAGAGAGAGAAAGTAGAGAGGGAGATCCATGGAGTTCGGAAGATCGTCGTCCACCCGACGTTCGAGCTAGTGCAAGGAATACGTGGGAAGGTCTCAAGGTCTTCATAGATCTCGTTTCTCCGTACAACGAGAACAAAGGTAAAATCGTTGAACCCCCTCGATGATTTTAATTGATTATTCGTATATGCATATGAACGAAGATCCGAGGGACGGACGAACCCCGGAACGAGGATGAACCGGCGGTGGTGGTCGAAGACCACCGGACCGCGGCGGTTCGGATCCCCGTGGGGATCGTGCGCACGCACGGACCAAGCCCTCGGCTGGGCGCCGAGGGTGGCGATCGAAGCCCTAGGGCTCGATCGCCGGGCGTGCATGGAGGAGCCCCGGCTGGACGCCGGGGCACGCGATCGAGCTGGGCTCGATCGCCGGGCAGCCGCGTGGCTGGCCTGATCGCGGTCCGCTGGGCGGACCGCCCTCCGACGCGGTGGCGGCGAGTCGCCGGACTCGCCGCGGGGGCTGCTACGAGCAGCCACGGGGGGTTACGTGAGTAACCCCATGCGATCGCGAAGCGCGATCGCGAGCCCCGTACGGGGGCTCGGCTAGGGCACGCAAGCGGGGGCTTCCCCGCGGATGTGTGTTCGGCCGGGCTCCGGCTCGTATGGTGGTTCGCGGTGGTTTCCGGCGAAGGGATTTTTGATCGGGTTATTATTTCCGCAATTTTAATAGCCCGGGATATCGATTTCCAACAAAACGAGCTCAAGGGGAAGCAGTAGCTACGCCAGATCCGAGGGGAGTGTGAATGGCCAGTTGGCGAAACAGGTTGCCGACCTGACAAAGAAAGTCCAGATGTTGGAGACTACTGAGGAGCAACCTAAGAGGCAGATCTATCACGTGGAGCCGTGTAGCTTATGTGGGGAGATTGGCCATTTCTCCAGCTCTTGCGGACAGGGCATGCCGTCTCCACCCCAAATGATGGACCCGAACTATGGTCCAGAGGTGCAGGTGAATGCGATGCAGGGGTACAATCAGCAGGGCAACCAGAGGAATGACCCCTACTCTAACACTTACAACCCGGGCTGGAAGAATCATCCTAACTTCTCGTGGAAACAAGACCAGCCACAGACTCAGGGGCAAGGTTCTCAGACGAACTTCAATAATCAGAACCGACCTCAGAATCAGGGGTACCAGAATGCCGGGAACCAGAATTGGCATAATAATCAGAATTATCAGAGGCCCCAGTACCAGTACCAGCAACAGCAAAATCAGCCGTACTACCCGCCACCACCTCAGCCTCAACAGGTGCCACCGAAGACTTCAGACTTAGACGAGAAGTTTGCATCCTTCATGGCTTCGACCCAGGCTATCCTGAATCATAACCAGCAGAAGATAGAGGGGGTGGAGTCTAATATGACTAACCAGAATGCGGCGATTAAGAGGATTGAGACACAGGTTGGGCAGATGGCCAGCCGAATGAACGAGATGGCACAGGCTAATCAGAAGGATCGGATTCCGAGCCAACCGTATCAGGCTAAGGCGGTCACAGTGCTTAGGAGCGGACGTGTCATTGATAATCACGTCGAAATGCCAACCGAGGAAGTAGAAGAGGACATTCCGGCTCCGGAAGAAGCCGAGCAAAGAGTCCCGATCGAGGAACCGTTGGAGAAGCCGGTGGAGAAACCGGTAGAAAATCCGATACCAGCACCCAGACGAGTCGGGCAGCCTTACACAAGGCCAATAATCCTTATAGACCTCCCGTGCCACCTTACCCGCATCGGTTGAGGAACGAGAAGCAAGATCAGCAGTTCTCGGAGATTTATCAGCTTTTATCTAAGGTGAATGTGAATCTCCCTCTTCTCGACATCATTCGAAACATCCCGTCCTATGTCAAGTTCTTCAAGGACCTCGCTTCGAGGAAGAGAAAGTTCATCGACAACGAGAAGGTTGTAGTTTCCGAGGTGGCAAGTGCGATACTTCAGCACCAGCTCCCCGAGAAACAAAGAGACCCCGGGAGTTTCAACATAATGATTGCCGTTGGGAATGGCAAAGAAGTGTCCGGGATGCTCGACTTGGGAGCGGGTATAAATCTGATGCCGTACGCCGTGTACGAGAAGTTGGAGTTGGGCGATCTCAAGTCCACTCGTATGTGCCTCCAGCTCGCCGACCGATCGATTCGGTACCCCAAGGGTATTGTGGAAGACATATTGGTACAGGTCGGAGGATTGATAGTACCCGTGGATTTCGTGGTACTAGACGTTGGAGAAGTTCCCGAGAATGGGCGAGATCACGCCATTCTTTTGGGAAGACCATTCATGGCCACCACTAATACTGTGATCGATGTGAAGAACGGTGCGCTGGAGATGACCGTTCTTGGTGAAAAAGTCTTGTTCTCCGTCCGAACGGGGAAAGCCATTCCCGCTGCCCTTTACGTGGAGAATTGCTCCTTCGTCGACCACGTTGATGACGAAGTGGAAGCCGCTTTCGTAGAGGAGAGCAGCCCCGAGATCCTTGAAGGCGAGGAGGAAAAATTAACGGATCCCACCTTTGTGCGACTTAGCTCACAAGAAGCCGAGATCGAGGCTCCGAAAAGTAAGGTGGAGTTGAAACCGTTACCGAGCCACCTCAAATATGTTTTCTTAGAAGACGGGGAACAAAAACCCGTGATCATCTCAGCCACTTTGAGAGCCGAGGATGAAGAAGCGCTCGTGGCGATACTAAAGCAGAACAAGAAAGCGTTTGGGTGGAGTCTAGGAGATATCCGTGGCATTGACCCCTCGGTGTGCATGCACTGGATAATTTTAGAGGAGGGATCGATCCCTAAGAGAGATGGGCAGAGGCGACTCAACCCGGTATTGATGGAAGTCGTGAGGACGGAGATCTACAAGCTCCTGGATGAGGGGTTGATCTATGCCGTGGCCGATAGCCGATGGGTGAGTCCGGTTCATGTGGTCCCCAAGAAAGGAGGCATCACCGTGGTGGAGAACCAGAAAGGAGAGCTCCTTCCGACTCGTATTACTACGGGGTGGCGGATGTGCATTGACTATCGGAAGTTAAATGCCGCCACCCGAAAGGACCATTTCCCTCTTCCCTTTATTGATCAATTACTTGACAAATTATCGGGACATGCATTTTATTGTTTTCTTGATGGTTTGTCAGGTTACTACCAGGTGGCGATAGCACCGGAAGACCAGGAGATGACGACTTTCACGTGCCCCATTGGTACCTATGCTTGGAGGAGGATGCCCTTCGGCTTGTGCAATGCACCGGGAACATTCCAGCGGTGTATGATGTCCATCTTCTCCGAGATGATAGGTAACTTCATGGAAGTTTTTATGGACGATTTTTCTGTTTTTGGCTCTTCGTTTAATGATTGCTTGGGTAAGCTTGATAGGGTTCTTAAGAGATGTATCGAGAGTAGTCTTACCTTGAGTTGGGAGAAGAGTCATTTCATGGTAACTAGTGGGATAGTGCTAGGACATATGGTGTCTAGTCGGGGGATAGAGGTTGATAGAGCTAAGATTGAGGTTATTGAGCGACTACCCCCTCCCATTAATGTTAAGGGCATCCGTAGCTTTCTTGGGCACGCCGGGTTTTATAGGAGGTTTATTAAGGATTTTTCCAAGATTAGCCAACCTTTGTGTCATTTGCTAGGGCAAGACGTTGAGTTCAAATTCGATGAGTCGTGTCTAGTAGCTTTTAATACACTTAAGGAGAAGCTTACCTCAGCCCCGGTAGTTGTAGCACCGAATTGGGAGTTTCCCTTTGAGATTATGTGTGATGCGTCTAACTCAGCGGTAGGGGCGGTTCTTGGTCAGAAAGTGGATAAGTTGCTTAGGGTTATTTATTATGCTAGTGTGACCCTTAATAGTGCCCAAACCAACTACACCACTACCGAGAAAGAGTTGCTAGCGGTTGTGTTTTCCTTGGATAAGTTTAGGTCTTACATCATAGGGTCTAAAGTTATTGTCCATAGTGATCATCAAGCCCTACGACACTTGCTAGCCAAGGCTCAAGCCAAACCGAGGTTGATTAGATGGATCCTTTTACTACAAGAGTTTGACGTAGAGATTAAGGATAGGAAGGGGTGCGAGAACGTAGTAGCCGATCACTTGTCTAGGCTAGAGCCACCCCCCGAGACTATAGGTGATAGTATTGATGGTTCGATTCCCGACTCTTTCCCTTATGAGCTCGCTATGGCTATGACTCTGGTACCTTGGTACGCGGATATTGTGAATTTTTTGGTTGCAGGAGCTCTAAGAGAAGGGATGACCTCTCAAGAAAGGGCGAGGTTCGAGCATTTGTCCCGGGAGTACTTCTGGTCGGACCCTTACCTCTAAAAGTTCGGGAAAGATGAGGTGATTCGCCTTTGCCTTCCGGAAGAGGAACAAGCTGACGTGCTCAAGTGTTGCCACCATGACGAGAGTGGAGGTCACTTTGGGGGCCATAAAACAGCCCACAAGGTACTCCAATCAGGTTTGTATTGGCCTACTCTTTTCAAAGATGCAATCGATTATTGCAAAGCTTGTGATCGGTGCCAACGCATGGGGAATATCGGTAAGAGAGATGAGATGCCTTTAAATATCAATTTAGCTGTTGAAATTTTTGATGTTTGGGGTATTGATTTCATGGGACCCTTTCCCGTATCTTTTGGTTTTGAGTACATATTGCTAGGTGTTGATTATTTGTCCAAGTGGGTTGAAGCAATCCCCACTAGGACTTGTGATGCTAAAGTGGTGCTTAAGTTTGTGAAGGAGAATATCCTTTCTAGGTTCGGCTTCCCGAAGGCCATCATCAGCGATGGCGGAAAGCACTTTTGCAACAAGCTCTTCGAGAAGTTGATGGTCAAGAACGGCATCAACCACAAAATTGCCACCGCATATCACCCACAAACTTCCGGGCAAGCCGAGACTAGTAACCGTCAAGTGAAGGAGATACTCGAGAAGACCGTGAAAACCTCCCGCAAGGATTGGTCGGAGAGGCTTAACTCGGCTCTATGGGCTTACCGGACCGCGTACAAGACGGTGATCGGAATGAGTCCCTACCGCCTCGTCTTTGGAAAACATTGCCACTTGCCGGTGGAAATCGAGCATCGAGCCTATTGGGCAATCAAGGCTACAAACATGGATTTAATGGAGGGCAGAGGAGCCCGAGCTTTGGAGTTGTCCGAGCTTGATGAGATGCGCAATGAGGCCTACGAGAACTCTCGTATCTATAAGGAAAAGGTGAAGGCGACTCACGACAAGAGGATCAAGAACAAGGAGCTAACCGCAGGGATGAAGGTACTTTTATTCAACTCGAGGCTCCGGTTGTTCCCTGGTAAACTCAAGTCAAGGTGGAGTGGCCCATACGAAATTATGGAGGTATTCCCGTATGGAGTGGTCAAGCTCTACAACCCAAAAACTAGAGGAGCAATGCTAGTCAACGGGCACCGAATCAAGCCATATATCGAGCCTTACATGGAGGGAGACAAAATTAAGTTCGGAGTAGAGTCGATTCTACTCGGTGACGTCTCTTATGAATAGAGCACGTTAGTCGGGCTCGAGACTCTAAACGAGCGTCGCGTGGAGACTAGTCCACGGACCGTATTGCTCTCTCGGTTTCAAAAATGAGTGCCACGTGGGGGCCTACCCACGGACGTCAATCTCGCGACGTGAAATGAGCTAATTCATGCTTTTATTTGACAGGAGAATGAGTCCGAGAGGATCGCAGGACAATCGGGAGGAGCCCGGACTTTCAAGCTTATCACGCGCCCGCTGAAGTTCCAGGCGCCCGCCTGGCCTCTGCAGCAAGCGATCGCCGACGTTGAGAGCGATCGCCTGGACGCGAAATCAGAAAGCTGGAAATCTGAGCAGGCGCTCGCCTGCCTGGCAAGCGATCGCTTGCTGGCCGTCGCGAGCGAGCGCCCGGACCTGTAGCGGTCGCCTCGTCTCGATTTCAGAAAGCTGAAATTTCGGGCAGGGGCCCGCCTGCCCAGGAAGCGCTCGCTTCCCTAAAAAAAAAAAAAAATTGAATTTTTATTAAAATATTTTGGAGATTAAAAAGGGGGTTGCCCTAATTTTCGTTAGCCGCCATCTCACTTTCGATTTTCGTTTCCCTTGTGCTCTGCAGCTCCAAACTCCATACCATCTCCGATCGACCGCCGCCCTCCACGCCGCCGTTCAGACTGTCCAGCCACCACATCTCCTCCGATCAGCCGCCGAGTCCAGTCGCCGCGCCCTCCGAAGAATTCACGGCAATCCCGTGAAACCACCCCCCCCCCCCCCTCCGGCCGAGTCCTCTGCCCCGAATCTAAATCGCCGCCGTTCAGCTGCCAGACCCGATTGCCGACAGCCGAGTCACCACCGCACCTCACCACTGAACCGCCGACCCACCTGCTCCGAGCACCGCAAGCTCCGCCTCTCAGACCCGTCGCCGCCCAGTCCCGTGAGCAGCCCTAGCCGAGCCAACCTCAGCCCGTCTCTCTTGCTCGACTATTTTCACGGCAATCCCGTGAACGTCCGGTTAGTTCGATTTCTCCCGTTTCAATTCCGAAGTTCGGCAATCCCGATCCTCGACTATTTCACGGCAGTCCCGTGGATACACTCGCACTAGGCAGACTCAACCTCGACGCCTCGCCTCCACTCACGGCATTCCCGTGAAGTATTCTCGATCAACCGCGGCAGCCCCGTTCCGTTCCTCGCCACTCCGATATGGCAAACACTCGAAGCAATAGGAAGGCTCCAGCTTCAAAGAAGGCTCGGACCGACGAAGGTCCATCTGCCTTGGCCCATTCCTTTACTTGGATTGACCTGGACGACCCCGACACACTTCCAGATGACTACAACTCGGAACCCCGGCCGATTGATTTGCAGGAGCTTCACGGTTCTCATCTCCTCGACCAGGACGGCCAGTTTCGCCCTCATTCTGCACGTATCGCGCAAGGGGCTCCGAGGAATGCCGCTTCAACCAGCACCGTACCTCCGGTTCAGCCCCCGTCTCAGCTACCGCATCCAGGATATGCCTCGGGGTATGGAGATCCGATTCCCTACCCGCGGTACCCGTCATATACCGCCGGTTTCCATGACATGATCAACCAATTCCAGGATATGCGAACTAGTTTCGAGGACGCGGAGACTAGTAGGAGGGAGATCGAGTATGATATGCGGGAGGACTTTCGGACGACCGCGGGAGCTACTCGGACCTACATTGATGAACGGTTCAACCGGATGGAGGCCCAAGCCACTCTTCAGTACGACCATTTCAATGGTCGGCTCGACCGGATCGAGGCCCAGCAGTCCACTCATTACGACTACTATGTGGCCGAGAATGCCCGTCGGCAGGCCCGTGAGGACACAGAGCACGCCTACCACGCCTCCCAGTACGCTCAGATGATGGCCATGTTCCGAGGGCCACAGTATCCACCACCCGAGCCATGAGGATCGACCGTACCTTCGTACGGTCGCGGTATGTATATAGTTTCTTCTTTGTTTTTCATTTTCGTGAGTCGTGTTCTCGTTCTTGTTTCCTTTTTATTACTTGGTTGTTTTTGTGGTTTTTCGTTGAGTTGTTGGTGTATAGGTCGTTCACCCCGTCACTTTTGGATATCCGAGACTTTCTTGGGACGCGTGCTTTTCTAGGAGAGTACTACATCCACGAGGACATGGATTAGCCCAAGTGTGGGGGGGGTTTGCCTTCTTCTTCCCTTTCTCCTATCTTTCTATGTGATTTGTCGTGCTTTAGTTGTTTTCTTTTACTTGTTTTATGTTAGTTGTGATCGCTCCCCCTTGTTGAGATACGATTTTCATGAAAGTATAGTTGCTATGTTCTCCATGCATGTTAGTGCTTTATTTTGATTCTTGAGGTGCGATGAATTTTTGATGCTAGAGGTCGGTATGCGAATGACTTTTGACTCCGTGATTAGATGCCGTATAGTGACTTTGAGATAATTGCATGTCACCGTTTCATGTTCCATATACCCTTGTGAGAATTTGAGCCTTTTTATCGTTCTTCTTTGTGTGACATTTCTCGTTGATCTCTTGAGCTTCTCATTTTCTTTGTTCTACATCTTATGCACCCGTATGGACTAGAGATAGCTAAAGCATGCCTAGGTTGTTACTTGAGACTTGTACGTCATAAATTACTTGATTTTGAATATGATTGGGTATTGATCGACTAGGATAGCCATTTTTAGCCGCTTTTCGATGTTTTGACCCCGAGCCCGTCGTGGGACACCCTAGTAGCCCCGTTGAGCCTACGTTTAGCCTTTCCTTGTTGTCCTATATTTCGTGAAGGAGAGAAGAGAAGTCTTGTATGTGGGGATATAAGGTGTCGATATGATGTGCTTTGTAATAAGTCGAGACGTGTTATAAGTCTCCAAAAAAAAAAAAAAAAGAAAAACGAAAATGAGACAAGTTTAGTCTCCAAAAAAAAATAGAAAAAAAGTCGAGACATGTTATAAGTCTCTAAAAAAAAGGGGGGAAAAATAACAAAAAGAGTCGAATAATGGTACTAGTTAATTGCTCGGATATTTGATGTGGCTTTGATGAGTTCGTTGGTTGTATTTGGTGTGGAAGGGGGTGTTGTGCGTTAGACGGATATTTGATTGTGTTGGAGGTACGTGCTTGTACGAGTTAGTCCACTCTTTCCCAAATATTCCCGAATACCTTTAGCCGAGCCCCGTTACACCCATTTTTGTCGATCACCCATGATTCTTAAGATAGTAGACCTTGATTAGTGGAGAGTGCAATTTGAGCATGTATTTAGTTGGTGTCTTTAGGTGCATTCGATGTTATTTGAAGCTCGTCGTTGATCCTTTCGTGCTTTTCTTTGTTTAATACACAAGTTTATTTCTTGTTCTTTCGCTTGTGTGTGCTTATGAGTGACCTATTCTCGAGAGTTAAAGAAGAAAGAGTGAATCTTTGCGAGGGAACTTGATATTGTGACATGTGATGATGCTTAGGTGATCTTTATTGTGTCTAATTCATTGTGGGTCGATGGTTGTTTACTTTACCTTTTCCGTACGCATCGAGGATTTATTTGTAGTTTTGAGAATTCGAGTTGGTGATTGGCATGCATGTGTGTTGGGTGTACGACTTGCTTTCATGATTGTTTGCTTGAGGACAAGCAAGAAGCTAAGTGTGGGGGAGTTGACGTTCATGTTTTTGGTGTTGTTTTTCATATCCGTTGTGTGTGTGTTGTCTTCTTTCACCGCGTTTTTGCGTGCTTTCTTTACGTATTGTGGAAGGTTTGATGTTATGCTAAGTATGTAGGAGATCGAGCATGTTTGCGACACAAAGACGAAGAATCGAGCACGCGCGAGAGTCGATGCGAGCTGGACGACGACACGACACACCAGGCGATCGCCTCACCTCGCAAAGCTCGCCAGCAGACCAGGCGACCGGCCCCAGACGAAGCGCGCGCCTGCTCCAATTCCAGAAATCTGATAAGACACCAGGCGATCGCTCCCCTCCCTGAGCGATCGCCTCCTCGCCACCGCGAGCGACCGCCCCCCTGCCAGGCGATCGCCTGCTCCGATTCCAGGAAATCTGATTTTCCTGGCAGGCGATCGCATCTCATCCCAGGCGCCCGCCTGCCAGCCAGCGCGAGCGACCGCTCCCTGCCCCAGGCGATCGCTTGCCCTCCTTTTCCAGCATTGACTGCGGTTTGACCTCCGAGTTTTCGAGACTATTTAATAGGTTTTCGAACCTAGGTTTTAGGACTACTTTTTTCCAGACTTTATTTCTCGGCACTTTGGAGAGAACGTTGGAACTCATAGTTTCTAGATTTTGAATTCACGCTTTGCATCTTGGATTTTTCTTGTAATCGAATCTCGGCAAAAGTTGGATTAGCCTCCGACGGGTGCCTATGCTTGTTCTTGGATATTAATTCTAGTAAGCTTTTATTTCTTCTTTCGATTTGTTTGTTCTTCGTTTTCTAGTTTGATCTATCGCTTAGTTATTTTTACTTTTCAAAACTCGTCATGAATTTTTATTTTCAAAAACTTAATTTCTTTTCAACTAGAATCATGAGTAGCTAAATTCTTTTGCTAGGGCTAGGGTTGAGTGAATATCGAATAGGGTTAAAGTTTGAATTCCGATCTTGAATTAACATCAACCGGGAACGGACATGTTGGTATAATTTTATGAATTCAAGGTTTAACTCGAAAACGATAAACACGATTCCCGAAACCCTAGTTTGTTTCTCATTTAATCCAAAAACAATCTTCCGTACTTTTACTAGTTTTCTCGTCTTTTCAATTTCTTAGTTAATTTTAGAATTAATTACAAAACCAAAAATCAACTCTTGCATTATGCTATTTCTCTTCTTCTCTTAGTTGCAAACGAATAAACGCTTTTACGCCGATAGTAGTGTTCCTCGAGAGATCGACTCGAGCGAGTTGCTTTAGCAACTAGTTCGATTATTTTATTTGATTTGACGCACTACAAAACGACTTTAATCAGAACCTTAAATCTCGGTTGCGTTTATGAGAAAAATAAAGGTAACTTGGAGCTGGTCGGTTACTCTGATAGTGATTTGGCCGGTGATATTGATGATCGTAAGAGCACGACAGGGGTAATATTCTTTCTTGGATCAAACCCTATTAGTTGGTGTTCACAAAAGCAAAAGGTGGTTGCAATTGTTAAAGACCGATGTTAAGAAAGTGGTTCTAAGGATCGATAATCAGTCCGCAATTGCATTAAGCAAGAATTCAGTTCATCATGATAGAAGCAAACATATCGATACCCGATTCCATTACATCAGGGATTGTGTTGAGTCAGGAATGATTGAAATTCAATATGTTTGCACAGAGGATCAACGTGGTGATATTCTGACCAAGTCACTAGCAAGAATAAAGTTCTTGGAGATGAGAGATAAAACTGGTGTGCGGATCGTTAGTCAAGGACAACAAGCTTAAGGAGGAGATTGATAAGTTAATCTAGTTGTCCCTCTTTAATTCTTTGTATACGTTTTACATGAGGTAGATTAAGAGTCTTAAGTTACAAAATTAAGGTAGCTAGCATTTAGTTTATTAAAAGTTAAGTTAATGGTGTAGGAGTTACATTTTGTATTTTGCTTATTTAAGAACAAATATCAAATACCGATGCAGCATCAAGTGCATCACCAAAATCCTCTTTGTCATTTGTATTATATTTTCCATCTTATTATTTGCTTTGAAAACCAACATATGAGACTGATCGTACCAAGTAATCAATTGCTTCCTCGGATCAAAAACTTGATTCTTAAAATTTGTAAGGCTTGAACTGTCAAACAATTCAAATCAATAAATTAATACAGTATATATTTCAAGAACTACGTACATACTATATGGAGTACTATATAAGTACATAAGAGATTTTTTATAGCATTTCTTTTCCAAACTTTCGGGGTTGGGGTTGGGGTTGGGGTTGGGTTGCGCGTCAGCGGTACGTGTGATAAGAGAATGGAGTGGGATGTAGGTCAACCACAACACTGATAAAAAATAAACTCTTCCCATCAAACTCCTCTTCATATTATATTTTCTACTCCTTCGGTCCAAAGACAGTTATCATACTTTCTTTTTTGGGGTGTCCAACAATAATTGACACACCCCAAAAAAGGAAATAATTATTCTAACTTTTTCATTTTAATATACAATTTTATTCTACTTTAGCCCACCTACTTTTTAAACTTTACTCACAACTATTTTACTTTTCACTTTTAAAATATATTTTTACTCTTTATTTTTAATAAAAAAATTAAAAAATAACAATTTTCTTAAACTCCGTGTCCAGCAAAGTATGACATTCCGAAGGGAGTAATTAATTGAGTAATGTAATTGCTTCGGTGACTTTTGCATCACCTTCTTCCCCCAATTTTATAGTGGCCAAGGGTATATTTGGAATTCAGAAAACTTCATTTTAGTGTATATATACATAATTAATATTGATTTAATTCCACTACATCCATAAAATCCATATTTGATTCCAAAAACGTCTTGTAAAAGTAATACTTTTATCCTCCGTAAAATTATAATTTACTCATATTTTCTAATATGTTTTTAAACTATATTTTTAACTTGAGATAAAAGCATTAAACTCCCAATATTTTGCTAATTGTTAAAAACCGCTTTATCCACTTGGTAAAAAAATTGGATAAAGTCGAATATATTCTTTACATTTATATTAATATTAATGAGTCGAATATATTCTCCAATACTATAATACAGTAGAAACTCCAAATATTACTATTCTTATACATAGTTTTACAAAATAAAAATAAATTTTCTATAAAAAATAATATAAATATAAAAATGATATACACACAATATTATCTATCTTTAAATTCACAAAATCAATTTAATAGTTTTAAATAATAAAATTTGACCATATATGTGTAAAAATTATGTTTAACGTACAAATTAAATAAAATATTAATGAATCTAAGTACCATAAACTTTGATCATATACTATATGTTATTGATTTTGATAAATATTTCAATCATCTT
This sequence comes from Euphrasia confusa, assembly GCA_954870475.1. Taxonomy (NCBI): domain Eukaryota; kingdom Viridiplantae; phylum Streptophyta; class Magnoliopsida; order Lamiales; family Orobanchaceae; genus Euphrasia; species Euphrasia confusa. The sequence continues at coordinate 27,083,967 of OX940968.1, read as the reverse complement.
AAACATGTTATTGATTTTAATAAATAAAAATATTATTAATAAATATTATATGTTATTTGATATAATTTGCATTTTACACGTTTTTTTTCTTAAATATTTTTAATATTTAAATATTTGATAAAAAAAAATATTTCAACTTGTAAATATTTATAGATAACTAAAAATTATTTTCAATTGAATATTATTATTTTTAAGGTAATATTAGGGTATGTTCTTAAATATTTTTAATATTTAAATATTTGATAAAAAAAAATATTTCAACTTGTAAATATTTATAGATAACTAAAAATTATTTTCAATTGAATATTATTATTTTTAAGGTAATATTAGGGTATGGGGCAGATTGGATTTTAATATTATTTCCAACATTCATTGTTTTTCAACCTCATTTGTAGGGGTTATATATTTTTTAATTGTTTGTTTATTAGGGTATTTGTATTTTTTAAATACTAAGTAGGGGTATTTTTTAAAATGTATAAAGTCATAAATATCCCTACAATAATATTACGGTAATATATATTAATTTATTTTAATATTCACTAATATTAAACACGCTACTAATATATATTTATATATTTGCGCTAAATATATTTGGTACCAAATATATTTGCGCAAACATGAGATTACATTAATATCAAAATATATTTGCATTATATATTTATAATTATATATAAATATAATTATATATTTTGGATGAGCGAAGAGATGCGTGTTTTATGAGATGCGTATGTGGAACATTCTTTGTGTAATGTTTTTACATATTTTTTGCATCTATAATAAATTTTAGTTTAGTTTGTAAATATCTATAATAGATTTATGATTTACATTTCTAGTTTAGTTTGTAAATATCTATAATAGATTTATGATTTACGTATGTGATTTTATAAATTTTTTGATATCTATGATAGATTTCAATTTTTTTTTTCATATCTATGATAGATATATCAATATTATTATACGTAATTATCTATGACAAATTTTTGAATTCAAGTGATTTTATATCTATGATAGAAGTGTTGATTTTATATCAATAAGCTGAAGATGAAAGATTTTGGAATGTCTTTGACGAAACTTGATGTGTGTAGTCATGAGGAACTATTAAACATAAGATAGTTTAGATTTTTGCGTAATTTTATATATCAATTAATTTTGATTTTATATCAATGAGCCGAAAGATTTTTGAATGTATTTAACGAAACTCTTCAATATTGAATGTAGGATGATAGTTTAGATTTTTTGCGTAATTTTATATATCAATTAATTTCTTAATTTTTTTAATGAAAAAGGATAAAATGGGCAGAGTGCCCTGTATAATATTAAGAGAAAAAATTGGGTACTATAAATAATAATCATCTTAGAAGTGCCCTCGTTCGTGATTACCCCTATTTTTAATTTATTTTAATTTTTAATTTATTATAATAAATTAAAAATACGTGAAATTTTTTGGGTTGATTTAGTTTTCTTTTTTGATTTAGAATAGTATATATTTTTACTTTTAAACTTTATCTCATGAGTTAGTTTTCTCCATTTATGAACACAGTTATCTCTCGTCACATAATTTTGCATCTCTCAAATAGTTCAATTCATAAAAATAATAAAATAGTCAAATGTATAAAAAATAAAAACAATATTGTGTGAGAATAAAATTATATTTTTTTGTAAATAAGTCAAAAATTGATTATTATAAAGTGATATTTGTAGCTACCAAATTGAAAAATGGTTAACCACGGTAACTTTTTGTATTTTTAATTTTTGTGATTTCCTTTTTTAATTGTTTGTTAGTCAATTAAAACGAAAATTTAATAATTTTAGTTAGTTATTGATAAATATTTCTCCCTTCTAGAAGTGTTTATTCGTTTCAATGTAAATTTTCAAAAAAACATGAAAACACTTGTAGGACAGAGGTAGTAAAAAATCTGAATCAAATTTATATGTAGTTTTTTTGTAAAAATGTAAAATTTGGAAAAAGAAATGTACTATCTTTATCCTGAAAGTGTTTTCCAATTTTTTTTTTAAATTTACAAAGAAACTGGAAAACGCTTGTGGGGCAGAAGGACTGAGGGAGTATCTTATTTTACTATTAATTACTTAAAAATATAGGGAAAAATAGCAATAAGGCCATTTTTCAACATTTTTTCGGCAATAAGGCTTTCGAAAAATTACGCGTGCCAATTAGGCCGCCTAAAATGTGCAAAGACATCGTTGCCCTCGCATATATACACATTTGAACAAACGGTTTCAGCAATTAATTTCATTATTTCCCGCACACACGAACTCCCACACACACGAAACCCACGCCCTCCATTACTTTCTCTCTGCTCCTCCCGCTAAAAGAACAGAACACACAGACGATTTCATCAAGCTTCGTAACCACCACAACCAACACACGAAATTCTCTCATCTCTCATCGCTCAGTTCGATTATCAATGGCTCCGTCGAAGAAAACCGCCGCCGCGAAGAGAACCGCCGGGAAGAAATTGACTCCAACCGCCGCTGCTGCTGCTTCCGAAAACACTGAACAGAGGCTTGTTCAGTACACTCCGTCGAGTGAAGAGCAGCCGAGCCCTATCCCTCAACCTGCCGCCGGCGAGAAGAAGGAGAGGAAGTAAGTATTTCGAACCCTAATTCAACCGATTTTCAATTTCAATCTGTTAATTTCTATTGCATGAATGAATTTTGTGTGTTTTGATTGAGGTTCGGTGTGATTATGTGTTCATCAGTGTTGATTGTGTGTGTTGGTGGCCGTTCAGTGTTAATATGTTCTGTTCAGTGTTAAATTTTCCTGTTCAGTGTTTGTTTATGCCTGCTCAGTGTCTCTTTATGCCACCCAGTGCTTTGTGTGTGCCACTCAGTGTTGATTGAGTGTGTTGGTTCCTGTTCAGTGTTAAAATGTTATGTTCAGTGTTAAATTGTCCTGCTCAGTGTTAAAATATGCCTGCTCAGTGTCTCTGCATGCCACCCAGTGCCTTGTGTGTGCCACTCAGTGTTGATTGTGTGTGTTGGGTGTATGTTCAGTGTTAAAATGTTCTGTCCAGTGCCTCATCATTCCTGTTATGCCTCTTCAGTGCCACTCAGTGCAATTACATGGCCACTCAGTGTTGTATATGCCTGTTCAGTGTTGTATATGCCTGTTCATTGCTTTGTACTCACATCGGTGTGTGTTTTTTTGGTGTTCGTTCCAGGTCCTATAAACAGATGAGGTCCAACTTGCTGACCATCATCCGGACGATTGATGAGATCAAGGACAAGCTGAAGCCGGGGCACGACGAGTATTTGAAGATGACCCCCTTCTACCATCTCTTCAAGAGCATTAAGGATCAGAGGCTGACCATCCTCCACACCCGAAAGAGCGACGCTGCGATAGCTGCCGTGCTGGAGCAGATGGATGCCGGCGCTCGTACTATTAAGCTCGGCAGCAAAGATGTCAGGATCACTCCCGAGGATGTCGATCTTATATTTGGAATCGTAGGCGGGAGTAGGAAGCTCGATATCAGTTCGAGGTCCAAGTGCGATAACAAAAGATTCAGGGAGAGGATGTTCCCGGGGGAGAAGACGCTGAACCCGAAGCTGCTGAATGAAAAGCTTGATATGTTGGTGAAGCGTCGGAGTCGCAAGCCTCAGGCTCTTGCTGATGTAGCTCGGCTCCTCTCTTTGATAGTGATCGGCACTGTCTTCTTCTCCACTTCCTCCGTCACGATCCAATGGAAGTGGTTGGATTATGTTGTGGATCTGGAGTCGATGCAGAGCTACAACTGGGGCGAGGCGATTCTCAAGGCCCTTTGCGACTCGGCAGCTGCGAACAGGGGCAACCCGCAGAATACACAAGGCTGCACGATACTGCTTCTGGTATGTGCTTCTACTTGCTGTTCTTCACATTCGTCTTGCCGTCTTTTTTATTTTTTCATTCCTTGATATTTACCTCGGGTTTTTTTTGTTTGGTTTTTGTGCAGTTCTGGCTTTGTGAGCACACAAAGCTGGCAAAAAGGCTGGAGAACGAGCACCTCCCCCGGGTCCTGAACTGGCATCTCAATGATCTTTCGAATGTGACCAAGGAGACCCTGGCGGGTCTCGCGGACGAGGCGGTAAATATCTTCTCTCTTTCTTCTGCTTCTTCTTTTAATTCTGTTTTGTTTTATGATTCAGTGTCCGTCGACAGTGTTTATAGAGGTTCAGTGTTTATTGCTTGCTGTTCAGTGTGAAATATTGAGGTTCAGTGTGAAATATTGAGGTTCAGTGTTTATTGCTTGCTGTTCAGTGTGATATTCATGCACACAGTGCCTGTGGGTGGACAGTGTGAATGATGTTCTGGTTCAGTGCTTTTTTATGCTGTTCAGTGTCAAAGTAGGATAACTGCGATGTTCAGTGCTTATTAATGCTGTTCAGTGTCACTCACTTGAGGGGTGATGATGTTTTTTTGAGTTCTAACGCGTGATGTCCGTGTCTGACAGGTGGATGCTCGTCTTCTGAAACACGGAAAGACGGTGGCGGAGATCCATGCGTACAAGGGCTACCTTTCCTACAAAGCAATCGTGAACACTCCGCGTGCGGCGGAGAGCGAGGACGAAGGGCGGTCTGATGACGATGATGATGACGATGACGAGCATCCGGGCTCTGATTCGTCGAGCCCTGAGGAGGAAGAGGAACAAAAAAGAAAAGGCCCCGAGGGCGGGCCTTCTGGAGACGAGCAGTCGTCAGATAGGGAAGACGACGACGACGACGACAGTTCTTCCGGGCGGCATCAGGAGATGGCCTGCATAGTCCCGGAGCCGGAGGACGAGGGTGGGCCTTCCGAACAGCAGCAGCCCGATGAGGAACGCCCCGCTGTTTCTGCTGCTGAATCCGAGAGGTTGCTCAACAACCTCCTGTCGGAGAATCAAGATCTCTCCAGCGCTGTGAGGGATCTCCAATCCAAGCTCGATAGCACGACTTCTCGGCTGAACGAAGCGACAAGTGCTAACGTCGAGCTGGAAGGCGAAAACCAGCGTCTGAAGAGGAGGAGCTCCGAGGAGGAGGAGGAGCTGAAAAATCTGAGGGCCCGAGTGAAAGTTCTCGAGGAAGAATTGATCAAGAAGGCGAACGATCAGAATAATCCGGTGACCGAGGCGGGAGAGGCTCGAAGCTCCGGTGAGGAGGAGGAGGAAGTGCGGCTTCTGAGGGCTAGAGTGAAAGAGCTCGAGGACGAAGTGGATGTGTTGAAGAACGCGTTGGCCGACCTTCAAATGTCGTCGGTCATGAACGAATACGAAAAAGTCCAGATCGAGTCTCTGGAGTCGGACCTGAAAGCGCAAGAACTCGTCCACAGAGCCCAGATCGAGGCTCTGCAGAAAGTCGTCCAGGAACGGGAAGATGAAGTCTTGAGTCTCCAGGCAGAGTTGTGCGTCTACGAGATTGACCGCAACAAGGACGATGAAGAAGAAGGGAGCCCGTTGAGACCGGAAGCTGAAAAGATAGAGCCTTCGAGCAAGGCGAAGACCAGGTCGATGGTGCGACGGGTCAAGGGCAGGAAAAGGAAGCCGGCCAACGGCGACGACGACGATTTTCAGTACGATCCCCCTGCCCCTGCCGCAAAGAAGAAGGCGATCAAGAAGGGTAAGAAGGTGGTGCAGGAGGCGAGCCAGAAACCGATCCGCTGTGATTACAATGAGGATCATCTCAACTTCTTGATGAGCGTGAACAAGAAATTTGATGTGAACTGCGGGTTGGAATTGGAGCCGGAAATCCTCGACAAAATCATCCTCCACAACAGCGACCCGAAAACGTGAGTGAAGCTTCTTTTATTTTCCTTCTTTCACATTCTGTCTTTCCCTTCTTTCTTTCTTTCTTTCGTTTTTTTTTTGTGCTAAGAATGTGTTTTTATTTTTATTTTTTTCCCTTTTTTTTTGACAATCAGGTGGACGATGAAGTTCTTTCCCCGTATAAACACAGTCGTGACGGTGGCTGACATTACCGACATGATGAAGTGCACCTTCATCAGCAATCATGTGGTCGACGCCTTTGCTGAGTCGCTGCATCGAGACCACAACAAGAAGCTGGAGGCTCTGATACTCCCCTCGCACTGTTGGGTGAGTCTTTCCTGCATTTGCATTCAGTGTTTTTAGTGGTTGTACAGTGTGTTGGTGTCTGTTCAGTGTTTTTATGTGCTGTTCAGTGTCATTGCTGTTGATCAGTGCTTATGTATGCTGCTCAGTGTTTCTAATGAGCTGCTCAGTGTGTGTGTTTTCTGTTCAGTGTTATTGAAGGTTGATCAGTGTTTATCATCAACATTCAGTGCTAATATGTGATGTTCAGTGTTATAATGCCCTGTTCAGTGCTCATTGAGTTCATCCTTTCTTAATAAAAACTCTGTTTTTTTTTTCTTTCTCGCAGACTTCCATCGTCACGGGACGTCATGACAACCAGAAAATGTACCAAACAATCACAGATATGATCCCGTGCGTGCGAGAAGGGATTATAATGTTCCCGATTTTGTCTCCTGGGATGAAAAAGACTGCAACTCCCAACCATTTTACGCTGCTCGTCTGCGACTTCGTCAAAGAGAAATGGCTATTCTACAACTCGATTCAACCCAGGGGGTCGAAATCGAAGGACCATTACATGGCGAATGCAGCGGAATTGGTACGTCTACTGTATTTTAGTCGATTTTTAAAAACGGTTCCCTTTCTAACGATAACTGACAAACTGTATTGTTTCGTACGTTTCAGAAAGAAAAGGTGGAGACCAACGTGGGACAAATGCTGGAGAAAGCGGGGAAGTGTGGTTTCCCGATACTTGGAATCGAGGCCGTGAAGCCTCTCCCACAGCAAGCCCCAACTCTGTAAGTATCTCAGTGCATAATTAACACATTCAGTGTTGTGTTTTCTGAAAGATTCATTTTTATGCCTGTTCAGTGTTATTTTTATGCATTCAGTGTCAGTGTTTCTTTTTTTTTTTCGTCTGACTCCTCCACGTCTGTCACTGTCCAGGAATGAATGTGCCTTGTACGTATGCTACTACATGGAGAAGATTCTGAAGAAAGAGCCCATTCCGGACAAGGTCACGACGGAAGAGTTCCAAGAATTCAAGGGTCACGTGATACGAACCATCCTGACCATGAAGGAGAAGTAGTGACCTTGGGGCTGTGCGCGTTTTCTGTTTAGTTTTGGTTGAAAAAAAACAAGAAGTGTTTTTTCTGTAAATGTATGAACATGATTGTGTTTGGGTTTAGTTTCTGTAAAAACAAAAAATTGTGTTTTTTGTTCATATTTCTGGGCAGTTTTTAGTTGAACACAGTTGTGATGATATTGCTTGTTATTCAGTGTTAATTCTGTCTGTTCAGTGTTGGCAGTGTTTATTCTTCCAATTCAGTGCCATCAGTGTTAATCTTGTCCACTCAGTGTCAGCAACTAAGGCTTATTGAATTGAAACATTGAAAAACAAGCAAATGCAAAAATTACAAGATACAAGAACAATTAAACACACTCCAAGACCATAACTGAACAAGAAACAAATCACATAATGTTAAAATCCCGTGTTTTTTTGAGATGACAGTCAGTCAGTGTGTTTATGAGCCAAACAGTGCCTGTCACTGACAGTCAGTGTTTTTTCACCCCATTCAGTGTCACTGATCACAGAAATCATGTCGAAAAAACACAAAGAAGATCCAAAATAAGAAAAAAAGCCTACTAACTAACTAACTAGGGTACAGGCTCCGTGCACGTTTTCTTGTTGTGATTGCCGACACGTCCGCACCTCCCGCACTTCATGGCTCTCGGGATGTGCTCACCCCTGGACGGAATCCTCTTCTTCTTAGGTCTTCCAGGGGGCCTCTTCGATGTTGGCGGCTTGATCATGACGTTCTCTGGCACGTTCGAAGGTTGATCAAACATGGAAACCGGCTGAAGTGGATCGGCATAAGACCTTGCGTAGCTCTCTGCGTGGTAAAACTTGTCCACGAACGACGCCATCGGCTTCCCGGACCGCAGAATGCACGCAGCTGCGTGGGAACACGGAACCCCTGTAATCTGCCACTGGCAGCAGGTGCACGTCTGATCAGCGATATTGACCACGACGGACGGAACGCACTGCACTTCGAAAACCGTTTCGGACGACCCCACAACCACCCATTTCCTGCCTTCGTTGATGGCTTCACCCAGCTTCTTCTCAACGGACGGGCAGAAAGCCGTAGTCCACTTCCTGCTCCTGGCCCCCCTGTCTGATTCAGTGTTAAACAAGGCCAGTCAGTGCTTGAACAAGGCTAACAGTGTTAAAAGAGTGCAATCAGTGTTTGAGATTGATAAACCCTCATCATACCGTGGAAAAAGGTCATCAGCTTCAGCCTGATTGTGTTGACCAACGCCGTGATCGGAAGATGCCGGGCTTCCATGATCCATTTGTTGAACGACTCCGCGGCGTTGGACGACATCTCGCCGTACCTCTTCCCCGAGAAGTACACGTTGGTTCAATTCTTTGGATCCATGTTCTCGAAAAACACTTTCGCTGTCTGGCCTCCCTCTTTCAACAGCTCGTCCATGCTCAGTTGGTAGGCTTCGACGGTGGTTGCGTACGCGCATTTCAGGAAATTCCACACCACGCCTTTTCGTAACATCTTGGTCGCCCATCTGCCTCTGAATTTGTCTTTCAGGTTCAGCTTCAAGTGATTGATGCAGTAGCCGTGCGGGGACCCTGGGAACACCCTGCTCATCGCCTCGAGCAGCCCGAGATTCCTGTCCGACACGAACGTAACGGTGCGAGAAGTAGGTAGGATGTGCTTCAGGTTGTCCAGAAACCACTTCCAGTTAGCATAGTTCTCGGAATCGACAACGGCGTAAGCCAGCGGGTACAACCCTGCATTCACGAGACACGAACAAAAAAAAAAAACACTTCAGTCAGTGTGAATAGCACCCATTCAGTGTTGAAAATACATATTCAGTGCTGGAAGCAACAAGGGTCAGTTTCAGTGTGCATTTCAGACCATTCAGTGTTAAAAAGTTGGATTCAGTGTGCATTTCAAACCGTCAGTGTTCCACATACCTCCGTCGCCGTCCTTGCCCGTAGCAGCGAGCAAATGGCCCTTGAACCTCCCCTTCAGGAACGTGCCGTCCAGAAACAGCAAAGGGCGACAGTGGTTCATCCCGTCGATGCAAGCCTTCATCGAGATGAAGACCCTGCGAAACTTCCTGGACGCCTCGTTGAATTCGAGCAGCAGGTGCGACCCAGGGTTGGAGTCCGATATTGCCTGCAGGTGCTTGGTCAGTGCGGCAAAGGAATCTTTATCGTCGCCGTGAATCAGCTTCCTGGCCTTCTCGAGCGCATCCAGAGCGAGGCCAGGCGAGATCTCCAGGCCGTAGTGATGCTGGAAGTTTCTCACGACTTGGACCGGACGAGTCAGCGTGCTTTTCCGTACCTCCTCGACTATCAAACTGGAAACCAAGTCCGAGCAGACGCGCCTGTGCTTCAGGGATCGAAAGCACGCGCCGCAGCTGTGCTCGTTACTCAGCTGCTTGACGTAGAAGAAGTCGTTGCTTCGATCCATCACGGCGCACACGGACCAGTTGCATCCCGTGCTGCTTTTCTTCGAGCACACGGCAGAAACCTTTTCGGGTCTGTTCTTCACGTACTCGAAATCGAATCCCACTCCGACTGCCACCTTACAGAGCGCGTTTCGAAAGTCCGGGGCGCCTCCTTGGAACATCTGACCGACACCAGAAATCTCTTTGTCCCAGCCATCGGTCAACAGCACTTTAGAACTCGACGGACCAAACAGGCGGAACATATCCTCTGCTTCGAATCCCTCGTTGTTTTCTGCTCCAGTCGCACTGACAGCGCTGTTGTTGGACACCGTCGAGAACACAGAACTAGAGGTGCGGTCTTCAGTCGCGACGGAAATGTCGATGCTCACCCGAGGCAGCTTGTGAAGCGCAGCTAGGGATACCATGTTCGACATGTCCGCATCGGTTGAGAGCACACAGTTTGGGAAATCGGGTACAGAGTAATGCATGTCGTACGCAACGTCTCGGAGCTCAGGCCACTGAAGCTCGACTGTTTCCTTCAGCTGGTGAAGGGCGGCAGCACGGGAGGAATCGATTATGGACACCAAATTCTCACCGCCGAATGCACAGAATGCGAAAACATCGGCCCCTGCTGCTGAAAAAAAAAACACAAAAAAATAACGACTCACAGTCAGCGCACGATTTTTTTAAGGAATGCGTGAAACGAAAACACTGAACATTTCAAACAGTGTGATTCAATGTGTGTCCCTGTCTGTTCAGTGCTAAAAAATGGTGTTCAGTGCTATTAAAGTGTGTTCAGTGCTGTTCAGTGCTATTGGAGTGTGTTCAGTGCCATAAAAGTGTGCTCAGTGTTTGTTTGATTGTGTGGTTCAGTGTGTGTTGCCTCAGACTAGACAGTGTTTTTAAGACCTGTTCAGTGTTGAATGCACAGTCAAAGGAACAGTGCTTTTGAGGCCTGTTCAGTGTCAAAGTCAGACTAGACAGTGTTGTTTTTTTTTTTTTTTTAAACTCAAACAGTCTTATTAAGCAAGCAGCAAGTAATTCAATCACGAGCAGTACAACGAAGACAAGTCGTCGTCAAAAATCACAGGAAACAGAAAAAACGACAAAAAAACAAGATTTAACAACAATAATAAGGAGACGGAGGAAGTCTTGGGTCACGACGAGGGGGGTCCCTGACCGGGCGCACCATCGACTGGCCATTTTGATCGAATACGCCAACCGAGAATCTTCTTCCTCCGGTCCAGGTAACCCGGATGTTCCAGCCTTCCTGCACTCCAAACTCTCGAACGAGGCGTTCCCAGTTGAATCCGTGGATGGCAGTTTGATTCCGATGAGTGGTGAGAGGGACGTGCCATTTCTGGTCCAGGGAGTCCGTCAGAACGATGAAATCCCCCATTTCGTCCTTGATCGGACGAACAAAGACAGCCGGGAGGGGAAACTTTTCTTTATGCCAACGGCCATTGAATCTTTGCTCGGTCCAGTGAGAACCATTCAAAGATTCAACCCCCCGACTTCTTGCCGTCTGCCCTGGCTCCCGATCCAGTGTGCCCGGTCGCCTAGGCATCATTGGTGGCCCCCGACGGATTGGCCCGCCACTGAATCTTTGTTCGGGCGAGGGAGGAGGACTGTTATCGAAAAATTCTGCCTCGCTTGGTGTCGGTCCTGGCTCTCGATCGAGTGTTCCCCTTCGCCTCGGCATCGTTGCTGGCTGCTCAACCCCCGATCGAACAGAAACGAGATGAGGAAACCAGAGAAATGACGAGCTATTTATAACCGTAATCACCACACTAACAAGACAGTAAATGCCTCAACCCTCAACTAACATGGCAGACATTTATTGAAAGGGAGACAGGTCAATGCCTCAAAGGAAACAAAGTCAACACACACTGATTCCTGTAACACATTGCATTTCCAACGAGATAATAACAGGTACCATAGTATCCTAGGGATGGATTCAGTGTGCAACAAGGTGGGTACAGTGTGTAAGTGCAATTAGCCAAGCTCAATGAATGCACACTGTTATTATCTGACACTGAATGAATCAAATAAACACTGAACAAAGCCATCAAACACTGAATGACTCAAATCAACACTGAATCCATACCATATTCATTCTGACACTGAATGAATCAAACAAACACTGAATGAATCCACATGGTTGAATATGGATTCAGTGTGCAACAAGGTGGGTACAGTGTGGAAGAGCAATTAGTCCGGCTCAATGCACACTGAATCAAGCAATTAGACACTGACTGAAAACAAGCTCAGTCAATCCACACAATGTGTTACAGGAATTAGACACTGAATGAGCCAATTCAGCACTGAATGGCAAGCTCAGTGCAGGAACACTGAGTGCATGGTGAATTACACACTGACTGAACAAAATAAGCACTGAATGGCAAGCTCGGTGCAGGAACACTGAATGCATGCACACTGAACACTGAGTGCATGGTGATTTGACACTGAATGCAACGAAAAAACACTGAACATGCATAACAAAAAACAATCAACACTGAATGCATGAACAACGCACACTGAATCAATCGACACACACACTGTGCATGCATGCTGAATGAAGCTTTTAAGCACTGAACGGGTACATGGATTCGAAATCGCGTACCTGGATTCGAAATCGACGGCAAGGAGGGCGGCGGCGCATCTGACATCTGAACTGAGACAGGAACGGCGGCGGCGGCGAGCAAATCGATCGATCGATCGATGCCAAGGGACACGGACTGCATGGAATCGATTATCGCGGCTGAGAATTGGAGCTGCTCACCGGCGGCGACCTTCCCCCTCTACTTAGCTTGAACGCGGCGGCGACGGAGATGAATTACCTCGGCGGCGGCAGTTGAATAGCAGCGGCGGCGGAGGTGAGAGAGAGAGAGAGAATTGAATGTGTTTTGGGAATTGAATGTGTCGGGAATGAATTCCCCTCGGCTCGATTTGTGAAGGATATATGGAGGGGTATTTTCGTCCTTCCACGGACATTTTTGTGGCCTAATTGACACAAAATGGCCTTATTGACACAAAATTTACAAATTGGCCTTATTGAACAAAAAATGCTGAAAAATGGCCTAAATGCCATTTTTCCCAAAAATATAATTACACAATTTTACTATACATATAAAATATATTATTTATTATTATTCGTTCCTAAGAAAGTTCCTAAGAAAGATGTAAGAACGACAAAACTAGTAATTTAAAAAAAACATGGTTAATTTGATACCATTGCAAAAGGTCAAAAGATGATTCGTGGTCATCACATATTTTTATCATATTAAAAATTGTTCTAAACGACAAATTAAAAATTGTCAAATTATATACAATGAGAATATATATTGGTCCGTCAACAACTAATGATGAATTTTATTGTTCGTCAAATAAATATTCATATGACAGATTTTATGGTCTGCAAGTAATTAGTAATCAATTTGTATGTCACTAGTTTTGGGGACCCTGTACTTTACACTTTATGAGAAAGATGGTCATCTGATTATCTTGCTTCAGGCTCAACATATAAAAAAATTGACCCAATCCAATTCAGTTGCTTGCACCTAATTCTCTATCGGTTCCACCGCTCTCACGCTCCAAAAAACTTCTCTAGCCTATTCCTGCCGGTCCTCAAATCGCAACTCTTCTACACACGCTCGAGCCGGCTCAGATATACTTCTTCCTCCCTGTCTTCAACTGTGCTGCTGAAATTACTTTAATCGGGTTTAATTAGGTTTTATCATTGCCAACGTCGAGATATGTTTTAAGGTTTAAAATGAAATATTAGGCTCCAAATGTCGATATCAGAGTGCAATGGCAATTGTGACCCCATGTTTTATTTATCAGAAAGTCGAAATATTGTTTTTAGGCTCGCTTCAGAAAACCGAATCTAAATTCTGAAAACATAAATAATTAATGTGTTGAATATCAAACCTAAAACGAAAATTATATGTCTGAATCCAGAATCTGGAACCTATCAATACTGGTTGATGCTTGATTGATTAATGAAAAGGAATGTCCAACAATGGTATCAATAGTAAATGACAGTAGACAAAATTCAACCATATATGCCGGCAACAGCGCCACGTGGCAATGCCATAACGCTATATTCCATTAAGTCATGGCAGCGCAGGACCTCCATTTAACTATATTGTCAACATTGGTGACATTAATGGCAAACTACTTATTCTGATAAGGGTTAAGCAGTAAGTTTAAATGATTTAATCTGTTCTGACCTAGAAAATTTAACATAAATTAAACACTTGCATAAAAATACTATTTGATAAGTTTTGATTAATCAAACCAAAACTTTTAATATTCTTGAAGAAAAAAGTGCTGCAACATTTTTTTAGATTATCAAACAATCCCTTAGATGATATGCTCATGCTTCGTAAAATAAATTTGCACCTTGTGCACTGAATGCATCGAGTCATCACAGTTTTGACTAAAGGGCCCAGGTTCTTATCAACCACAGATCTCTTTGTTTCGGTAAAACGACCTCGGTCAGAGCCGAAAGCCATAGACTGATCTTGAAGATCACACTCTCCACCCTGATCACAGATTGGACAGTCCAGCGGATGGTTCATCAAAAGGAACTCCATCACTCCTTCTCGGGCCTTCTTTGCAATAGGTGTATCAGTCTTAATCTTCATTCCTAGTGACAGTTATACAACATCCAATAGAAGTCAAAAGAATATTAAAAATGGAAAACATGAGTCTAATGAACAATGGTAACGATGTTAACTTTATGCACTCAAATTCTATAGGAGGACGACCAAAACAAAAGAACTGAAACCTAACTGCAACAAATGCAAACAGAAGTGTCACCATATCTCAGAAAGAAAGACCTAAATTTTAACTCTAAACAAATAGCATAAGCTAAGTTCAATTCAAAAGCATATCATTCCACAATTTCATGCATACTTTTAGGGGTATCTAGCCTGGAGAATGCTTCTATGAAATTACAACAGAAATACATGATGCTATCCCACTGAGCATAAATTTATGAAACAAACAGCTTGTCTGAGTATGCAATGTGTTCATATAGCCCCAGCACCTCCTGGCCCACTCCATAGTCCACAGAGAGGGTAAAGATAATTTCTTTTGTGATATTTCCTCCCATTGAACTTGAATGCATTAAACAACAATGGCGAGATGAACTTAGTCAAAAGTTACTCAAGATCGTATTTAAATATTCTACAAAAAGTTCCACAGCAAAAAGAGCTATGTTCAAAAGATTCATGAAATTTTCTTTGGTTGAACAATATGAAACATATCATCTGTAAATCCCCTATCCATGTACCCCAAAAGGCCTCTTTCAATGACTTCCAAATAAATGAAGATGCCAACTTCTAAAGTTCCTGATTCGGGTTGACCGGATGAGTGCACGTGAGGCAAGTTGACCCAGACCCATTTTGCAGTCCTCGCCGTTTTGTTCCCCGACTCGGACTTTTTTGATTCACTTCAGCTTTTCTTAAACGGGAGAATCAGGTTTCAGCTATACTCGATAACTAGTTTAACAAAAACGTTTTATTTTCTTTTAAAAAAAATTACTGTATTTTTAAAAGTAATCTTAATGTAGGATGTCACAAAATCAATAAAAAAAACCAAAACATCTCACTTTTTTTCACTTTTTGAGGATTCCTTATATCCAAAAGTGGGACATGTGTCAAGGATTGTTAGCTCAGTTGGTTGAGCTCTCGAATTAAAGATCAAAGGTCCTAAGTTCATGTTAGAATATATTAGTTATTATATTTATAGGATTAGAGTTTACCTTTTGTTTATAAGATTAGAGTTTACCTTTTGTTTATAGGATTAGGGTTTACCTTTTGTTTTGGCTATATAAAGTCCCTCTCTTGTATATTTTAGATCACGCTTATAAACACTTATTTTGTTTTAATATCACAATTCTTGTTCGATTATATAAATCCTAACAGTTCAAACCCTAAGACTTGTACAAAAAAAAAGTGGGACATGAGCATTGGTGGGTCAAATCTATAAGTAGCGACGTGCCGACGTATGAGCATTGAGTGACATTGAATTTGAACTCTGGAAGATGTCCAGAGGGAACAACTTCTTGAAATTCAAGAGATAGCCCAATTAGGTCTCTAAGTTAGAGATAGTGCACACAAATGTTGTTCCAACTTTTGGCCTCAGAAGTATAAGAGATTGTGATTTTGTCAATTTAATTGTGAAGCCGAGTGAATAGCATGACCGAAGCCGCCACAGAGATAAAACGGTAGTAATCGTTTTTAGAAGAGTATGTTGCATTGCGACCACATTGAAGTATTGAAGATGAAGAAAGGAAGGAGACGATGGCAGTAAAATAATTATAAATACTTAGCAATTTTTTTTAAATGCCACTAAAATAAGGATCATATCATTTAATTCATGCAACGGCGGGTAGCAATATTGTGCAAAATTTGAAAATGTCAGATACTAATAGGCAATCGATATTTTAAAGTTTGAATAGTAAAATAAAAAAAAAAATTGCATAAACATCAAGTAGTAAAGTATAATTATCAATTTATTCTAACACACGGTACATGTTACATTATAATATGAAAAGAAAAACACAACACAGATTTCATGATCTTTATTTGGTAATTGCATTATTAATATGATCATAAAAAATCTTGAGTCTGAAAGAGAAAGAGCGTTAACAAAATTCTCGTCATGGCCATTTACAATATGCTTTGCAAATGGGGGGAGATGTAGTTAACAAAGTACTGCACAATTTCGGGTTGTTTGATATATTGCTGCAAAATATAAACAATTCTTCCATGATTATGAACAGAATAAATATAAATATAAATCTAACCTCAATTTTAAACGTATAAAAAGTAATTATAATATATTATATTTTCAAGAGGGTACAATAGAAATTCCATATAGTAATACTCTATATAAGAATAAACTCTCTATAGTAATAAAAAATTCAGGTCCCGACTCGGGATCAGTTATAAATAAGAATAAACTCCACATTGTCATAAGTCATACATTTTTCGAGTCCCACCTTAAGGATTTATACCTCTATATAAGAATAAATGATTAATATATAATAAAAATATTTATTAATAATATTTTTATTTATCAAAATCAATAACATGTTTAAAATAACTTAAAATGTTTATCAAAATCAAAACTATTAAATTGGTTAAGTTCGATATATTTTATTTTTATATTTATATTATTTTTTATACGAAAAAAATTATTTTTATTTTGTAAAACTCTACTATATAATAAACTCCACATTGTCATAAGTCATACATTTTTCGAGTCACACCTTAAGGATTTATACTTCTATATAAGAATAAATGATTAATATATAATAAAAATATTTATTAATAATATTTTTATTTATCAAAATCAATAACATGTTTAAAATAACTTAAAATGTTTATCAAAATCAAAACTATTAAATTGGTTAAGTTCGATATATTTTATTTTTATATTTATATTATTTTTTATACGAAAAAAATTATTTTTATTTTGTAAAATTCTATATAAGCAAGGGCGGATATAGAAAAATAAATATAGGGGGCTAAAAATGAATAAATGTTCTGAAAAAGATTTGAACCCACGACCTCTAGCCTTTCTCCTTCATACAAGGTGGGCTAGCCACTTAAACTACCTCTTGTTTTTAAAGAAAAATAGCAGAAATTTATATATTAGGGCGGGCTAAAGCCCGGCCTGGTCTACATGTAGATCCGCCCTTGTATATAAGAATAACTCTTAATAATTTTTCACGGTCCCAACAATATGGCTGTATGGAGTTAATATGACTGTATGAAGTTTCTACTGTACTAGTATATAGCAGTAGTATTATACTCACAAGTGCCGAACACGATTTTGAAGATCTCGCAAAGCACTGTCGGGTGCGCAGTCATCCAAGTTGTTATTACTCAAGTCACTAGCGTACCCTCACACAAGACAGACATAAAATTAATTAATTCTTATATATTCTTTGAATGCAAAAAAAAAAAATCTTGCTCAAATTAAACTTACAAAGTTAGTAAATTTCTCAATTCTGGCAAATGGCGAGGAATGTGACCACTGAGATAGTTGCTGGACAAATCCAAATTTTTCAAACTTCTAATTCGCGCAAATTCAAGAGGTATAGGCCCACTTAACCTATTTTGGAACAACACCCTGAAAATCATATAATTTAATTATAATTACACATATATATGCATTATAATATTCTAATTATAATTACACACACATATATGCAGGATTTGATCTTTAAATTAAAGATGCATGACATACAGACGTTCCAAATACTTCAACTTTTCAAAGTCTGGGACCAAATGCCCCCTTAAACCCGCACGTCCGAGATCACTAACAAATGAATAACATTAAGTAATTAGAAAAGAAAAATTATACGCCATATATATATATATAAATCAACTTCTCCGATCGATTATAATCATTTTTCTTACATGAATCTGACATTTTTCAGGTCGTCCGTACATGTGACATGGGACCAAGTGCAGGGGCTAGGAGAACTGAGCCAAGTTTTCAATTCATACCCCGGATCTGTAATAGTAACTGCTTTCTTAAAAGCCAGTAAGACGTCAACTGTCAAACAATTCAAATTCAATAAATTAATACTCAATATATATTTCAAGAACTATGTACTATATATATAAACCTTCATCGGTTAATTGTGCATCGGTGGTGCGTGTGATGAGAGAATGGAGTGGGATGCAGACCAACCACAACACCGATAAATAATAAACTCTTCCGATCAAACTCCTCTTCTTCATATTTTCTAATAGCTAGTAGTATAAAAAATGAAGTAATGTTTTTTGCTTTGATGAGTTTTGTATGTCCTCCATCCTCCAATTTTATAGTGCCCACTCCAAGGGTATATTTGGAATTCAGAAAACTTCATTTTCATTAACATTCATAATTAGTATTGATTTGATTCGAGTACATCCATTAAGTCCACATGATTCTATAGCTGCACATCCGGGCGGGTTAGGCTCGAACCGCTCGGACCCACCTACCTATCGGGCTGGAATTAGCATGGTCCGCACATGTTCTCAAAGCCCGGCCCGTCCCTCTGACCCGCCCGCCCAAACCCACCAGCTCGCCCTATCCTGGTCCCAATTTTCTAGTCCATTACAAAATAAAACAGGCTATGGTTATTTACACCCCACTATTTATTTTCACACCTCTCTTCTATTTTTTTAATTTAAATATGAAATATCTATATTACCCTTTCTAATTACTACCTACACCCCTCCTATCAAAAATCAAAATAAATTAATACTCCTCTTTTTATAAAATGTTTGGGGGCTTAAAGCTTTTTTCCCTTATATTAATTTCAAAACATTAGTACAATTTTATTAAAGCAGTGCATGCAGTCAAATGCTCTGAGCTATGGACCCTCTTGAACGTACGTACGATATAATGTTAATCTCTCTCTCTCTCTCACTTTCTAACTTTTTCAAATTTTATGAAATGCTTACGCACTCATACGTATAGAAAGAAAATTATATATATATATATATATATAAATGTTAATCTCTCTCTCTCTCTCTCACTTTCTCTCTCTTTCAAATTTTATGAAATGCTTAGGCACTCATACGTATAGAAAGAAAATTATATATATATATATATATATATATATATATATATATATATATATATATATATATAATATATTAATTTAATATTAAAAAATTTATGAGGTGCTTACGCACTAATACGTATAGAAAGAAGACTATATATATATATATATATATATATATATAGAAAAGAAGGTTCTATTGCATATGCTATTATTCATCATGCATTTCCTTTATTATTAGTTATTATATTTTAAAATTAAATATGAATCTTTAGTTGTAATGAGAGACCATGATATATTAAGATATTATACAATACACGTATTACATCTCCATTATTTATTTTCACACCCCTCTTCTATTTTTTTAATTTAAATAAAATTTTGAAATATCTATATTACCCTTTCTAATTACTATCTACACCCCTCTCATTAAAAATCAAAATAAATTAATACTCCTCCCAAATTCCTAATCGACAATCACCGATGGCGATGCTCCGATAGACCAGCAGGCTAATGTCTGAAAGTTCGATGGCGATGCTCCGATAGACCTGCGGTGGTTTTCTACGAAGATTGAATTGAAGAACATCGAATGTTAGTGTGTAGTTCTTCCTAGTTCAACATAGAACCACGTTGTTCTTGTTTGAACTACGTTGAACTATACACTTTGTTTTGTAGTAACTTCATGTTCTATGTTTGTATGTTTTCTATTCATTAATTCATACAAGTCTGCTAGGTTAACGTAGAACGAGCTGTGTGAACTGTGGAATTAACAAGTGGCTCAACGCGTGACCACGGTTCATCAGCGTGGAACAAGCAGACTTAGACCCTACAAACATCATGGAGTTGCATCAGTGCGTCAGCGTGGAACGAGCTATTCCATCAACGTGGTTCAACGTGGATCAGAGAGAATTGCGAGTTCACCAACGCACTACCAATCAGAGAGTTCAAGGCTTACCGTGTGTTAGGATTCATATAATCGAATAAGGATTAAAGGAAAAGATAAACGTAGAAAACTTGTGGTATTAGAACAAAGTAAGCGTGATGTAAAATATACAAGAGAGAGGGTTTATATAGTCAAAACATAAAGTAAACCCTAATCCTATAACTAATATAAATATATGCTAACACCCCCCCCCCCCCCCCTCAAACTCACGATGGTACAGCAAGAAGCATCGACAGTTTGTCAACGAAAAAATTATGACGGCTGACAGAATGAGACTTCGTGAAGTAGTCAGCCAGCTGTAAGGACGACGGAGTAAACGGTAGAGAAATGGTTCCGTGATCCAAATGATGTCGAGTGAAATGACAATCAATCTCAATGTGTTTGGTGCGCTCATGAAACACCGTGTTGTGAGCAATCTGAATGACACTCTTATTATCGCAGTACATAGGTGTGGGGTCAGAAAGAGTGACTCCCATGTCAGTCAGTAACCAGCGCAACCATATAATCTCAGCCGTAGTGGAAGCCATAGCACGATACTCTGCTTCGGTGGATGAACGGGAAACTACATCTTGTTTCTTACTTCTCCAAGAAATAAGAGAATCACCAAGAAAAATACAAAACCCAGTAGTGGACTTCCGAGAAGTTGAATCACCAACCCAATCGGCATCAGAAAAGGCACGAAGCTCCAATGAAGAAGTGGATGGAAACAAAAGACTCTGATAACGAGATTCCCGTAGGTAACGTAAAATACGCATAATAGCAGCCCAATGTACAATCGTGGGTGCTGAAACAAACTGACTAACAATGTGAACAACATATGCAATATCAGGACGAGTGATCGTCAAATAAACAAGACTACCAACAATGTGTTGGAGTTGTGTACTTAATGAGATAAGAATAGATAGTAGTCATGGTACATCCTACTCGTGTGTTTGTGTCAACACACTTGGTATGATCATACTCGCATGTTTATTTCAATGTACTTAGTCTCCAGTATAAATAATGATGGCCATCAAATATCAATTGAACAATATAAACATAGCAGTTTATGATCTCATAACAGTATAGTGTACTAGTTAAGTTACAGAAGGGGAGCAACGACTCCGAGCACCCTCTACAGAACAAATTTATAATGCACAACAATACAATGGCAAGGCCAAGGTGCATTCTTTTCCCTATGTTCTCATGCTTAAGTAAAATGAAATCTTGAGAACATGGTACCTTATTCCAATGCAAATACAAAAAAAAAAAGTTTGACTCACTTCTTCAACAATGCACTGCATTGTGCCATGATCTTCGATGCCCTAGTAATCGAGTCGGTCATGTAGAAGTTCTCAACAGCTATTCCAAAAGGAGTTTTACTATCGATTTTCTCCTTCACCTCAGGCCTCAAGGAAGTACTCGAAAACACAGCCGGCTCTCTCTCATCAACTTGCAAGAGGTTTGGTGCCACAGTACTCATTCGAGACCTAACAGCATCGAGGGTATTGTACGTCAGATCAACACCCGCCACCTCAGATAATGCCCTAATAATTTTCCAATCATCCCTTGCATCACCAACTGTAAGAACTGCGGGCACTGTCGTCTGAGCACACCCCTCCGTGTTCACGTATGTGCCCTCTTTCTCGCTGAAAGCTGATGCGGGTAAGATCACATTGGCACGATACACACCACGGTCCCCGTGGTGGCCTTGGTAGACGACAAATGCATCTTCTGGAAGTTTTTCCAAGTCCACATCATCAGCACCCATCAAGTAAAGGAACTTTGCAGATTCAATGGTTTTGTCTGATTCAGGTACGAGCCCAAGATCCAGAGCTGCAGCTTGGGCTGCATTCAGAAGCAATGTGTTGAGCCCATTCCAATCGGGCCTGACAGCATTTGTGTTTTTCGCAATTGTCTCCACAGCCGAGAAGATTGCGTCTTTATCCTTACGGTTAAAGATCCCAGATCCCACAATTATGACCGGGTTCTTAGCATTTGACAGGACGGAACTAAAAGGATGTCGTCCCTCTGCAAGTTCAGATAGTGTTTCGGGGCCCGTGCCAAGATGTTCGTGGTCGTAGTTGAGATCGGTTGAGGGACCCACATAGCCGACTTTGGCGTTGATTGCTTGGACTGTTTTCCGAATTCTGGCATTCACCATCGCAGCTTCTACTCTTGGCTGGCAATTCATAATAATCAGCATTGGTGATAATAAGAAAGACTAACAGAGTACGTACAGTTTACCCATAACAAAAGGCAAACAGTTATGTCATGGACTTTTTGAAAAATTGCTTGAAGATAACCAAATCTGATAATGTAAAAAAAGATGACGTGGACTTCAAGAAAATTGTTGACCTAGTGGTAAATGTGCTCACTGCCTACGATAAAGGTCCTTGATTTGAGTCTCCTTAAAGACTAAGGTAGGAGTGAAATCCGTCGATCCTCTTTTAAAGAAGAAAAACAAAAAAATCTAGATCTTCTCAACATGGGTTCTAACAATTTGGGAAAGGAAAATGTCGAGAAATTAAATTACATTCCAGTGTTGACTACAAATTTCACATTTAAAATGAGAAGAACCCAAACTCCGTCTCCAGTTGATCTAATGTCCAATCAACACCATGCTTATGGCCTACTGAAAGAAAGGGGTTCTTCAATATAAAAAAACCTTCACCCTGGTAATTACTTACACATGTTTCATCAACAATAGGGTTTCGGTCAACTCAAATTAAGGGTGGGAAAAAAAAATCAAACCATCATTATCAATTAGCAAGCAAAAGAAATTTACCTGTGTACCAACTAAAAGGAAAGCATCTGCTTTCTCCAAACCACTGATGCTAGTGTTCATTAAATATCCCGAACGCAAGTCCGCATTTGGACTTGGACCGTTTCCTTCACACCAAATGTTGTTTGACCCCATCTTGTTCAGGAAGTCCTTTAGAGCAATCATAGATTCTGCATCAGATAGCTTACCAGCAATCCCAACAACTTCCTCGGGTTTGACTTGATGGATAACCTCCGCAACCACAGCAAGTGCATCCCGCCAGCTAACAGTCTTGAAACGTCCATCTGCACCACGAATCATGGGATCATTCAGCCTTTGCCTCTTTAGACCATCATAGAAGAAACGGGTCTTGTTTGATATCCACTCCTCATTGATATCCTGTGTAAACATCAAACAAACAAAATTAAAATCAAAAGACTAAGGTCAAACATGTGTTACCAAGACACATTTTCAGCAAATACATAGTCACGATAAAATGTTGATGATGAAAATAAGTAGTAATAGAAAATTGATGGATATGTAATAGCAGATGCTCGACTAGATATCTTTTGTAGTAATTCATATTAATCAAAAGCTTATTTTAAATAACACTTAGACAGTTGAATCATTAAGAGCTGAGATATAAAGTAATAACTGCAATTGACAGAAATATCAAACACTACCTTGGAGAGATTTAAGAACGAAACCTCAGCAAGAGGAGTTGGTACACGCGTGATACTTCCCAAAAATGAGCAAATATAACAAATTGAGCATCTCAAAGTTATCAAACATCTGTTTTAGACAAATACAGATTGGATAATGTCTATACAAAACACATATCCAACATATTCTATGACTAATGGGTCTTTATCAACCAAAATAACAAGGAATGGAACTTACAAAATTTGATAGCAAAAAACAAAGTAAATGATTTCATTAATCTAACAGAACAGTTACCTCATTCAATCGTGGAACAACACGCATGACTTCAGGACCTCTGCTATCAATGCGAATATTCGAACCAACTGCATCTGTTACATCAATGGTCTCAGTGCCTTTCAGCTCCCAATTACGGGCTTTAAAAGCAAAAGGTTTAGAAGTTAGGGCTCCGACGGGACAAATATCTATGACATTCCCTGACAATT
The DNA here is from genome assembly GCA_954870475.1 of Euphrasia confusa. Lineage (NCBI taxonomy): Eukaryota > Viridiplantae > Streptophyta > Magnoliopsida > Lamiales > Orobanchaceae > Euphrasia > Euphrasia confusa. The sequence continues at coordinate 27,060,074 of OX940968.1, read as the reverse complement.
CACTTGTCATGAGCTTTTCAACATATGTTCCAATTTCTTCTCCACTACCACGACCCAACATACCAAGATCTTGAACACCAGCAACTTCTGTTGCGAACCTTACACACCTATTGTTGGCAAACCACGTGAAAATATGATTCAATGCTACTGATACTGATCTTTAATGTGAAAACCATACAAGGTATGTCTTCAAAATTACAAATGTCACAATAGACAGCAGGTCCACCACATAAGATTAGAAGGAAGCAAAAGAAGATACCACAGAAAACAGTAATGGTTCTTTCAATTTAAGCTACACCACCTGAATTAATGATTTTTCAGATTTAGAGCGAGATACTAATGGCCTGCCATTGTTGTGGCTCTGTACCATATAATTATTACATATAACAAGGAGGTCCTCCATGCATGATGCAACGCATAAATATACAGCAGAGCAAATATCAATTATGAATATAAAGAATCTCATGAACCTTACAACTATTGACTGAAGCACATGACAGTACAGTCCAATACAGAATTACAAATAGGGGTGATTATCGTAATAGCCATAATTTTTAATTGATATTAAGTCATAATCAGATCAGGTATACCTACCCTTGATAAGCTAAAACTTCCAACAGGTAAATTTAGCTGAAATCTAACACAGGTAAATTCACCTCAACCAATATATGGGGGATAATTCGAAACTACACATCTTTAATCAGGTTCAGTTAGGTTTTAATTGATATCAGAGTGCAATGGCATTTGTGACCCCATGTTTTATTTATCAGAACTCAGAAGGTTGAAATATTATTTTTAGGCTCGCTTCATAAAACCAAATCTGAATTCTGAAAACATAAATAATTAATGTGTTGAATATCAAACCTAAACGTAAATTATATGTCTGAATCCAGAATCTGGAACCTATCAATACTGATTGATGCTTGATTGACGTATGAAAAGGAATGTCCAACAGTGGTATCAATGGTAAATGACACTAGACCAAAATTCAACCATATATGCCCACCATAGCGCCACGTGGCAATGCCATAACGCCATCCTTCTTCACAAATTGGTCATGACGGCTGGGCCAAAAACGCTATATTCCATTGAGTCATGGTAGCGCAGGACCTCCATTTAACTATATAGTCAACATTGATGACATTAATGGCAAACTACTTATTCTGATAAGGGTTAAGCAGTAAGTTTTAATGATTTAATCTTTTCCAACCTAGAAAATTTAACATAAATTAAACACTGCATAAAAATAATATTTGATAGGTTTTGATTAATCAAACCAAAACTTTTAAAATTCTTGAAGAAAAAAGTGCTGCAACATTTTTTTAGATTATCAAACAATCTCTTAGATGATATGCTCATGTTTCTTAAAATAAATTTGCACCTTGTGCACTGAATGCATCGAGTCATTACAGTTTTGACTAAAGGGCCCAGGTTCTTATCAACCACAGATCTCTTTGTTTCGGTAAAACGATCTCGATCAGAGCCAAAAGCCATAGACTGATCTTGAAGATCACACTCTCCACCCTGATCACAGATTGGACAGTCCAGCGGATGGTTCATCAAAAGGAACTCCATCACTCCTTCTCGGGCCTTCTTTGCAATAGGTGTATCAGTCTTAATCTTCATTCCTAGTGACAGTTATACAAAATCCAATAGAAGTCAAAAGGATATTAAAAATGGAAAACATGAGTCTAATGAACAATAGTAATGATGTTAAGTTTATGCACCCAAATTCTATAGGATGACCAAAACAAAAGAACTGAAACCCAACTGCAACAAATGCAATATAAACAGAAGTGTCACCATATCTCAGAAAGAAAGACCTAAATTTTAACGCTAAACAAATAGCATAAGCTATGTTCAATTCAAAAGCATACCATTCCACAATTTCATGCATACTTTTAGGGGTATCTAGCCTGGAGAATGCTTCTATGAAATTACAACAGAAATACATGATGCTATCCCACCGAGCATAAATTTATGAAACAAACAGCTTGTCTGAGTATGCAATGTGTTCATATAGTCCCAGCACCCCCTGGCCCACCCCATAGTCCACAGAGAGGGTGAGGTTAATTTCTTTTGAAATATTTCCTCCCATTGAACTTGAATGCATTAAACAACAATGGCGAGATGAACTTAGTCAAAAGTTACTCAAGATCGTATTTAAATATTCTACAAAAAGTTCCACAGCAAAAAGAGCTATGTTCAAAAGATTCATGACATTTCCTTTGGTAGAACCTGAAACATATCATCTGTAAATTCCCTATCCATGTACCCCAAAAGGCCTTTTTCAATGACTTCCAAATAAATGAAGATGCCAACTTCTAAAGTTCCTGATTCGGTGATAGGCAAACCTCAATTAATCATGGGCACAAGAACAACCATTTCATAGAAAACAAAATTCTTTCTTGTTGAATAAGTAGCAGCATAAAAATAGAATACCCAAACATGTATTAAAACTATAACCTGAATCAATCACAACTGCAGAATCATAAAATTCTGATTTCATCCCATTTAAAAAGCCATATCATACAATTGCTCCATATCAACGATTCAACAGAAGAAATCAGTGTACTCCAAACTAAAAAGACAAGCAAAACAATGACTTCCAGCCACACCAATAAAAAAGACATGTAAATATGTAGTGTACCAGGTAATGCAGGCATGGCACAGGAGGCAACTGGCTTGGGCGATTTCTCAACCTCGACGAGGCACATCCGGCAGTTTCCGGCGATGGAGAGACGGCTGTGATAGCAGAACCTCGGGACATCGACGCCGGCAATCTCGCAAGCCTGAAGTACGGTCATCCCCTTGGGGATTTTGACAGCGTACCCATCAACAAACACCTCGATGGCGTCATCCGGGTTGGGAAAGTGGATCAGGTTTTCTTAAACGGGAGAATCAGGTTTCAGCTATAGTACTCGATAACCAGTTTAACATAAATGTTTTACTCCATTTTATTAAAAAAATTATACTCACTCCATTTCATAAATACAATTAGATTAAATAAAATTATTAGTTTTCAACATTTTAATTAAAAAATAAGAAATATAAATGTATTTTTAAGTTAAAAGTTACAATAATTTTAAATAAAATTAAATAAATTAGTCCTCCTACCGGTGCGATGCACGGTGTATTTAATCCAACTTTTTGTTACTCGAAGTAGTGCTTTAGACAGTTTTTTCCATGCTACCCTTGTAGGGTAGTACCCTGATCCATGGATGATTGCCACGTGGCTTTATTAAAATGTTAAAAATAAATCATGTGGTTGAGATTAAAAATACTTTACACATTGCTAAACATGTATGGACTTAGGTTAGTACCCGTAGGTTAGCATAGAATGAAGCGCTTTAGACATTGATAATGGACAAATGAATATTAAGTGAATGATCTAATTGAAATAGTACAATAAAGAAAAATACATTCATATTACAAATTCTAGAATATTTCTTTATAGATTACATTTGTTCTACAGCAGAGCAAATATCAATTACGAATATAAAGAATCTCATGAACCTTACAACTATTGACTGAAGCACATGACAGTACAGTCCAATACAGAATTACAAATAGGGGTGATTATCGTAATAGCCATAATTTTTAATTGATATTAAGTCATAATCAGATCAGGTATACCTACCCTTGATAAGCTAAAACTTCCAACAGGTAAATTTAGCTGAAATCTAACACAGGTAAATTCACCCCAACCAATATATGGGGGATAATTCGAAACTACACATCTTTAATCAGGTTCAGTTAGGTTTTAATTGATATCAGAGTGCAATGGCATTTGTGACCCCATGTTTTATTTATCAGAACTCAGAAGGTTGAAATATTATTTTTAGGCTCGCTTCATAAAACCGAATCTGAATTCTGAAAACATAAATAATTAATGTGTTGAATATCAAACCTAAACGTAAATTATGTCTGGATCCAGAATCTGGAACCTACCAATACTGATTGATGCTTGATTGACGTATGAAAAGGAATGTCCAACAGTGGTATCAATGGTAAATGACAGTAGACCAAAATTCAACCATATATGCCCACCATAGCGCCACGTGGCAATGCCATAACCGCCATCCTTCTTCACAAATTGGTCATGGCGGCTGGGCCAAAAACGCTATATTCCATTAAGTCATGGCAGCGCCGCAGCGCAGGACCTCCATTTAACTATATAGTCAACATTGATGACATTAATGGCAAACTACTTATTCTGATAAGGGTTAAGCAGTAAGTTTTAATGATTTAATCTTTTCCAACCTAGAAAATTTAACATAAATTAAACACTGCATAAAAATACTACTTGATAAGTTTTGATTAATCAAACCAAAACTTTTAAAATTCTTGAAGAAAAAAGTGCTGCAACATTTTTTTAGATTATCAAACAATCCCTTAGATGATATGCTCATGCTTCGTAAAATAAATTTGCACCTTGTGCACTGAATGCATCGAGTCATTACAGTTTTGACTAAAGGGCCCAGGTTCTTATCAACCACAGATCTCTTTGTTTCGGTAAAACGACCTCGATCAGAGCCAAAAGCCATAGACTGATCTTGAAGATCACACTCTCCACCCTGATCACAGATTGGACAGTCCAGCGGATGGTTCATCAAAAGGAACTCCATCACTCCTTCACGGGCCTTCTTTGCAATAGGTGTATCAGTCTTAATCTTCATTCCTAGTGACAGTTATACAAAATCCAATAGAAGTCAAAGGGATATTAAAAATGGAAAACATGAGTCTAATGAACAATGGTAATGATGTTAACTTTATGCACCCAAATTCTATAGGATTACAAAAACAAAGGAACTGAAACCCAACTGCAACAAATGCAAAATAAACAGAAGTGTCACCATATCTCAGAAAGAAAGACCTAAATTTTAACGCTAAACAAATAGCATAAGCTAAGTTCAATTCAAAAGCACATCATTCCACAATTTCATGCATACTTTTAAAGGCATCTAGCCTTCTATGAAATTACAACGGAAATACATGATGCTATCCCACCAAGCATAAATTTATGAAACAAATAGCTTGTATGAGTATGCAATGTGTTCATATAGCCCCAGAACCTCCTGGCTAGTCCACGGAGAAAGTTAATTTCTTTTGTGATATTTCTTCCCATTGAACTTGAATGCATTAAACAACAATGGCGAGATGAACTTAGTCAAAAGTTACTCAAGATCGTATTTAAATATTCTACAAAAAGTTCCACAGCAAAAAGAGCTATGTTCAAAAGATTCATGACATTTTCTTTGGGAGAACCTGAAACATATTATCTGTAAACCCCCTATCCATGTACCCCAAAAGGCCTCTTTCAATGACACACAAATAAATGAAGATGCCAACTTCTAAAGTTCCTGATTCGGTGATAGGCAAACCTCAATTAATCATGGGTTAACAAGAACAACCATTTCATAGAAAACAAAATTCTTTCTTGTTGAAACATTAGCAGCATAAAAATAGAATACCCAAAACATGTATTAAAACTATAACCTGAATCAATCACAACTGCAGAATCATAAAATTCTGATGTCATCCCAACTAAAAAGCCATATCATATAATTGCTCCATATCAACGATTCAACAGAAGAAATCAGTGTACTCCAAACTAAAAAGACAAGCAAAACAATGACTTCCAGCCACACCAATAAAAAAAACATGTAAATATGTAGTGTACCAGGTAATGCAGGCATGGCACAGGAGGCAACTGGCTTGGGCGATTTCTCAACCTCGACGAGGCACATCCGGCAGTTTCCGGCGATGGAGAGACGGCTGTGATAGCAGAACCTCGGGATATCGACGCCGGCAATCTCGCAAGCCTGAAGCACGGTCATCCCCTTGGGGATTTTGACTGGGTACCCATCAACAAACACCTCGATGGCGTCATCCGGGTTGGGGAAGTGGACCCGGGCGCCGGCCACCGGGTTCCTCTTGGGGAGATCTGCCTCTGGTTGCGCCGCCGCAACAGCGGATTCGGCGTTGTGGAGGTCCGGCGTGGATACGACGGTGCGGCGGAGGATGTTGGAGGGTTTGGTGGAGGTGAGTCGGGTTGACCGGATGAGTGCACGTGAGGCAAGTTGACCCAGACCCATTTTGCAGTCGTCGCCGTCTTGATCCCGGACTCGGAGTTTTTTGATTCACTCCAGCTTTTCTTAAACGGGAGAATCAGGTTTCAGCTATACTCGATAACCAGTTTAACAAAAATGTTTTATTTTCTTTAAAAAAAATTACTGTATTTTTAGAAGTTACTACTACTATATATTTTGAAAAACATAGTAATACAAAATCAATAAAAAAAACAAAACATCTCACTTTTGAGGATTCCTAATACCCAAAAGTGGGACATGTGCATTGGTGAGTCAAATCGATAAGTAGCAACGTATGAGCATTGAGTGACATGAATTTGAACTCTGGAAGATGTCGAGAGGAAACAAAAGAAGGCGAACTTCTTGAAATTCAAGAGAGAGGGCCCTCTCTAATGTTGTTCCAACAACATTAATGTTAAGCACATATGAAGTCTTTACTTCAACTTTTGGCCTTAAAAATTATAAGAAAGGAAGGAGACAAAAGCAATAAAATAATTATACATTTAAAAATACTTATATTTTTTTTTAATGCCACTTAAATCAGGAACATGCCATTAAAGTTCGGATACTAATTGACGATATTTTGAAGTTCGGATCGATACATATTACATTATCAATATGAAAGAAAAACACAACACATATTTCATGATCATTAAAAAATCTTGTTGTATGAAGCTTTAACAAAATTCTCATGATCACTTAGTTAGGACATTGGTAGCAACCGGGGAGCTTTAACAAAATTCTCATGATCACTTAGGAGTTAGGACATTGGTCGCAGCCTGGGGGAGACGTAGATAACAAAGTACTGCACAAATTCGCTGCAAAATAAACAACTCTTCCATGATTATGAACATAATAAATATTAATATAAATCTAACCTCAATTTTAAACACAAGTAATCATAATATATATGTATTATACTCACAAATTGTTAGCACGATTTTGAAGATTTCGCAAAGCAAAGTCGGGTGCACAGCCATCCAAGTTGTTATTACTCAAGTTACTAACGTACCCTCGCACAAGACGTACAATTAATTAACTCTTAATTTGAATGCAAATTAAATTTTGCTTGCTCAAATTAAACTTACAAAACTTGTAAATTTCTCAATTCTGGCAAATGGTCAGGAATGTGACTACTAAGATAGTTGCTGGACAAATCCAAACTAATCAAACTTCCAAGTTTCGCAAATTCAAGAGGTATAGGCCCACTTAAACTATTTTGGAACAACTCCCTGAAAATTAAATTATTTAATTATAATTATATATAAATATATATGCAGGAATATTTGATCATCTTTAAATTAAAAATGCATCACATACAGATGTTCCAAATACGTCAAGTTTCCAAACTCTGGGACCAACGTCCCATTTAAACCCAGACCTCCGAGATCACTAGCAAATGAATAACATTAAGTAATTAGATAAGAGTTAATTATTATTCTCCGATCGATAAGAGTTAATCATTTTTCTTACATGTTTCTGACATTTTGCAGGTTGTCAGTGCATGTGATATGTGACCATGAGCAGGGGCTAGAAGACTTATCGTCCCAAGTAATCAATTTCTTCATCGGATCAAAAACTTTATTCTTAAAATTCAGTAAGGCTTGAACTGTGTCAAACAATTCAAATCAATAAATTAATACAGTATATATATTTCAAGAACTACGTACGTACTATATGGAGTACTATATATATATATATATATATATATATATATATATATATATATATAAAAGAGAATTTTTATAGCATTTCTTTTGCAAACCTTCGGGGTTGGGGTTGGGGTTGGGTTGCGCATCAGCGGTGCGTGTGATGAGAGAATGGAGTGGGATGCAGACCAACCACAACACCGATAAATAATAAACTCTTCCCATCAAACTCCTCTTCATATTATATTTTCTAATTAATAGCTAGTAGTATCAAATGAAGTATAATGTTTTTGCTTTTTTGGTGATTTTTGCTTCTTCCCCCAATTTTATAGTGCCCACTACAAGGGTATATTTGGAATTCAGAAAACTTCATTTTCATATATACATAAGATTTGATTTGAGTACATCCATAAAGTCCATATTTGATTCCAAAAGCGTGTTGTAAAAGTAATACTTTCATCCTCCATAAAATAATAATTTACTCATAATTTCTAATATGTTTTTTAAACTTGATTTTAAACTTGTGTTAAAAGAATTAAACCCCGAAAGTTTTGCTTATAGTTAGTTGCACTTTACTATACTTTTTAGCAATTTGTACCGTGCAACATAGTGTAAAAAATATTTTACACATAGTATTTATTATAATGTATTATTAATGAAGATTTCTTTGATATATAATGAATATCTTATTAAATAATAATTTATATTTTTACTCAGGGATGATTTTAAAAATGATGATTTTTAATTGTTCAATGATCATTATTCATTTATAAAATAAATATTTTTTATATTTAACTTAGATTTTAGTATACAATGTATCGTACACTTATGAGTACGATAGACGAATTGACTTTTTACTCCCAAAACTTGAGTATAAAATAGATTCTCCACCCAAAACTTTTTTTTTTGGTAAAGGTCAATCACATAAAAAATAAAATAAAAAGTATAATACAGTACTGCGCATAGGGAAAGAAACTTCACCGCATCACAGAGCTAACATGCTAGCTCTCCCATCAACCAACCAACAAAAAAACATATAGCACTAAAAGTACAAACACAATCACCAGGCTATATGCCATACCCTTTTCAATGCCCGTGCCTGAAGAGAATCAGGTAGTCGTAACGAGAGTATCCTCTCTCGTATGATAGAGATCGCCTGAGCAGTCACCACTCCAGACGACACTGACCGAGCCTCATATATCCTCGTGTTCCTCTCGAGCCAAATATAATATATCAGAGAAGCGAGAAGTCCACGATACGCACAAGATATCAAGTGTCTCCCACGCCATCGACTAGCAGCCCGTAGTACAGCACTATGCCAACCTCCACGTGGCCATAGAAAACCCACCTCCACATGTAATCTCTGCAGACAGTCCTGTGAGAAGGGGCACTCAAAGAAAAGGTGGGAATGTGTCTCAACGCTCTCACCACCACATAGTACACACGAGTCGTCCCCCCGACCAATCCAATGCTTATCCCGAGTCGGCAGCCGACCTCGGATAGCCATCCAAAGAATGAAGCAATGACGTGGTATACGTCCCGGTCCAGTCAAAAGAGCAGCCCACGGCACCCTGGGACCCTCCGGGCAAAAAAGAGTATATGCCGAGTCGGAGGTATAGGTCCCTGATCGATGCAATGTCCACCGCACTGTATCTATCCTCACCTCTATACCCGGCAAGCCATCCATAAGATCAACGAACTCCGCCGCAAAGTCAGTCGGCCATCTCCACACCCCATCAACTATGACCATACTCAACGACGTAGCCCTAGGTAGCCTCCTAAGCCACGGTCCCAACTGACACACCTCCTCCAATTGACCACGGGGATGCCACGGATCCCTCCAAAGATAAAACTGCGATCCATCCCCGACCTGCATCTGTATAGCTGGTAAAACAGCCGAGCGTAGCTTAAGAAGCTGTCGCCAGCTCCAAGAGCATGCCCTCGGCACCTTAGCACTCCAAAAAGAGTGCCTCCTCAGTCGATTTTCCCGTATCCAGCTAACCCAAACGGATTCCGGGTCCTGACTCAAAATAGCCCAAATGTGTCTGGTCATAAGTGCCCTATTCTGGGCAGTGAGATCCCGGATACCCAAACCACCCTCACTGGCAGGGCGACAAATGTCAACCCATCGGACCTTGGCATATCCCTTGTTGCCCAACCCAAACCAAAGAAATCTCCTCAACCTCTTCTCAATCTCCTCGATAATCCCCTGTGGGAGGATGAATACACTGGCCCAGTAGATATGTAAGGTACCAAGAACTGAACGGATCAACTGTAATCGCCCTGCATAAGAAAGAGCACGAGAAGTCCAAGAGCCCAGTCTAACATCAATCCTCTGTAGCAGAGGGGCACAATCCCTCAGACTCAACCGAGAAGTGATCAGAGGAACTCCCAGATACCGCACCGGAAGGGTCCCGACCGGGTAATCAAAAATGGGCTGGAGTATCGACACATCATCCTGCGCCTGGAGGGAGAGATAAATATTACTCTTATCTACATTCTCATGTAGACCCGAGTAAGTAGAGAAAAGTTGCACTCCCCGTCTGAGTGTAGCGATGGACAAAGGGTCAGCGTGACAAGCAAGTAGTAGGTCATCGGCAAAACTCATCATATAGGTATGGGTCCTCTCACATCTCCAATGATACTGGAAATCCGGCTCAGCCTGAATCTGCCACTCCAACATCCCATGTAGGACTTCCATCACTAGAACAAAGAGAAAGGGTGACATCGGGTCCCCCTGCCTCAATCCCCGAGCACCTCTGAAATAACCCTCAGCCGAACCATTGATGTTCACCGAGTAGGCCGGAGTAGTGAGGCACTCCATAATCCAACCGATGAACACCTGATGGAATCCCATGGTCTCCAACGTCGCCCGCACAAAACTCCACTCAACTGTATCATAAGCCTTCATAAGATCGACTTTCAGCACACATCTAGCCGGAAGTCGCCTCTGTCCGTACCCCTGCAGTATCTCCTGTGCAAGGAGGATATTATCACCTATGCGTCTGCCAGGGACGAAGGCCGTCTGTGATCTGTCAACTAATAACGCCATACTAGCACTCATACGATTCGAAATAATTTTTGCTATCACCTTGTACAACACATTGCAGCACGAGATGGGGCGAAAGTCCTTAGGATGCTTCGGTGCAGCAACCTTCGGTATAAGCGAAATAATCGTTGAGTTAACCTCTCTAACAAGCTTCCCGGTGCGGAAGAAATCTGAGATAGCCGTGAGACTCTCTGATTTAATCACCGGCCAGGCTTGTTTGAAGAAGGCCGAAGAATAACCATCAGGACCCGGGGCTCTATCATCATCAAATGCAAAAAGTACACTCTGAATCTCTGACGTCGTTACCGGTCTGATCATATGCTCAGCCATTTCAGTATTCAACCTCCGAGTCACGAAAGGTCGTAAATCTCCTACCACAGGATGTGTAGAAGTACCCAACAACCCCTGGAAGAACGACACTATCGTACTACTAATCTGGGAGGAATCATGAACAAGATCCCCTGTAGCTGTCTCAACCTGGAGTATTCGCGACCGGGCTCGTCGAACCGCGATACTCCTAAAGAAGAATGATGTACACTGGTCACCGTCTCGAAGCCATGACGTCTTCGCCCTCTGGCGTAAATATGTCTGCTCTGCCTCAACCGCTCGTGCATATAATCGACGACATATACCATCTAAAACAAGTAATGGCTCAAAAGTGGGGTCCACAGTCAAATATGTCTGAACAGAGAGCATGAACTCCCTAGCCCTCGTCACATTCGCCCCAAGGTGCCCCTGTCTCCTCCTCATCTGCTTGAAAACACCCTTAAGAAGCTTAAGCTTCTTAACCACCGAATACATAGGAAGACCATGAATATGATACTCCCAGATACGCCTCGTCTGGGGAATAAAATCCTCCATATCAGTAATGTGGTTGTCAAACCGAAACCACGCCTTGTACCCGTTTCCAGAAGTCACCGGGTCCAAAAGCAGAGGGGTGTGGTCCGACGTCCGAGACGGTAGGGTGTGATAGATACTCTCAGCACGATGCACCAACCAGGAAGGGTTAGCCACCACTCTATCCAGTCGGCGCCACTTCCGATCCGCCTCCTGCTGATTATGCCATGTGTACCACGGGCCCACCGTCGGTAATGTGACCAAATCAGCCTCCGTCAGACATGACTGGAATTCATCATCTGTCTCCATAGCCGCTCTACCTCCCAGTGCCTCACTCGTGTCCAGGATGGTATTGAAATCACCCAACACCACCCAATCAACATCCTGCAGGTGCTCAGAAATAGAACGAATATAGTCCCAAAACTTTGACATACTATAATTTGCATTTTACACGTTTCTTTTTATTAAATATTTTAAATATCAAAATATTTGATAAAATAAATAAATATTTTATAAATAAATAAAAATCTATTTTTAATTCAATATTATTACTTTTAATTTATTTTAATTTAATCAAAAAAATTAAAAAATAATTACACTATACTTAAAAATAAAATAAAATGGTAAATTACAAATTAAAAATTAAATTATAATTTAAAAATTAAAAATAACAAATCAATGTTATTAAGATATATTTATAAAATAAAATTAAATATTTTGTGGGGTTAAATTACACTTTTAATATATAATTTAATTTTTATTATTAAAATAAAAAATATTTAGAAAAATATTAATAAAAATAATTTATTAATTTCTATATAATAAAATAAAAAATGTAAGGATGTGATATTTTAGAAATTATTTTATATTTATTTATTGATTTACATTTGTTTGGGTGAAATTAAATACTCCGTTCTATTTTTTTTACCAAAGATTTTGATATTAAATTTTTTTAATTAAAAATATGGGTGAAGTTTATTTTTTTTTTTCAAAATTTTGATTGTTTAAGTGTATTTTTACCAAAGATTTAAGAGTTAAGGGTAACTCAATGTTTTGAGTGTTTAATGTATTTTACAAAAGATTTAAGGGTAAAGTGCAATTTTTGCTAAAGGTTTGGAAGTTTAAAATTTTGGTTAATTTTGGATAAAGGAGAGTTTTTAAAATTAAATAATTCAATTTTTTTAACTATGAATAAGAGCAGATTACATAATATTATTTTAATTTGTTTAATTTACAACCTGTTATTAATTATTATTAATTATATTAATAACCGTTTTATAATTATAATCTTAAACTACTCTAATTAATAAAAAAAAATTAAAAATGAAACATTAAATTGTACAGGTTAATTTGTACGGTAAAATTTAAAATATTATAAACTGTATTACACCTTTTCCTAAATAGTTCTACATTTTTTTACCTTTTAAACTTTATTTATAACTATTTTACTTTTCAACTTAAAATATATTTTTATTATTTTATTTTTAAAATTAATAATTAAAAAAAAACTTAATTTTGGTGCCTAAAAAATTGTTCATATTATTTGTAGTATCTCAAATCGTTTAATTAAAAAACTTTGGGCTCACATATAAGTTGGACAACCTTATCAACTTAACAAAACCTTTTAATGTGTTATTAGCCCAACTTTGAAATGGTATCAGAGCAGACCCAACACGATTTGGGACTCCGGTCGATGAAATTTCGACAGACCCAACACGATTTGGGACTCCGGTCGATGAAACTTCGACAGACCCAACACGATGTGGGCCCCGGTCGATTGAATTTACGAAGGTGGGCTTCCCCCTTACCCGTGAAGGGAAATGTCAGAGTATCCCATATATATATATATATATATATATATATATATATATATATATATATATATATATATATATATATATATATATATATATATATATATAATATACACTATTTTTTTGACAAGTAAAAAATCATTATTCGATAAAAGGACCTGTATAATATTTTAATTGCCGAATAAACAATTAATTGGAATCGAACAAACATGCCAAATACATTAATTTTAGAGGATTTTTTTAAGGGAATTTGTTAAAATGTAAAAATACTTGTAATTTTTTTGAGTTATTTAGTTTTTTTTCAATCTTTTGAAATTTAGAATTCTTGAGTTGATTAAGTTTTCTTTTGTGATTTAGAATTCTATCTATTTTTAATTTTAAGCTTTACCTCATGAGTTAGTTTTCTCCATTTAAAAATAACTTTTAATAAAATAATCGAAATTTTTTGTACTTTTAATTTTCGTGATTTTATTTTTTAATTGTTAATTTGTCAATTAAAACGTGACAAAATTTCATATTTTTAGTTAACAAAATTATTTATTTTTCTTGATAAATATTTCTCCGTTCTACAGGTGTTTTTTAGTTTTTTTGTAAATTAAAAAAAAACATAAAAATACTTGTGGGACAAAAGTAATACGGAGTAGGGGTGAGCAGAGTTCGGTTATAACCAAATAACCGATCGAACCAAACCAAAATATGCATTTTGGTTCGGTTATTTAATTATCGATTTGGATATGGTTTTAAAATTTAAAAATATTGTTTTTCGGTTTGGTTTGTTGAGTGTGAAAGGTGAATTCACGCGGAAAATCGACAAAGACAGGCTCAGCACCCGCCGAAGGGTTTAGCGGGTGCCAGACAAGCTCCAGCGGGCGCCGGACAAGGCCAGCGGGCGTTGGCCCTTCACAAAAAGTGGGCAGAATGTTTTGACGTTTCGGGAGCTCCTTTTTCAGCGGGCGCTGGACATGTTCAGCGGACGCTGAACATGTAAAATTCCAGTTTCGGGATTTTGACTTCTCCTCCAAGTTTCTCCTCCCTATATAAACCCTATGCTATTGTAAAATAGGGTTAACACCTCCTAAGGACTAGAATTGATATTATAGCATTACAAGCGTGTAATCGAGCTCTATAATTGTTCTAGTGGAATTATTGCAGCGGCAAGAAAGTGGACGTAGCCCTCGTTAACGGGCGAACCACTATAAATCTTCATGTCATTCGCTTCGCGTATTTTCGTTCTTGTTTGTTCGTATTGCTTTTCAGGCGGGGACTTCGGACGCGAATTTCCCAACAACTGGTATCAGAGCGCTAGGGTTATAGCGATCGGGGAAAAGCGATGACGGACACCACCACCTCGTTCGGGGTTACGAAATTTGACGGGAATAACTATGGACACTGGAAGATGCAGATCGAGGACTACCTTTATGGGAAGCGGCTCGGAATTCCTTTGAAGGGTAGACCGGAGAAGATCACGGATGACGAGGAATGGGAAAGCCTCGACAGGCAGGTGTTGGGATTGATACGTTTGTCTTTAGCTTCAAACGTGTCATTCAATGTGCGCTCAATTCCCACAACCAAGGGTTTGATGGCTGCCCTATCAAGCATGTACGAGCAACCTTCAGCGAACAACAAGGTGTATCTCATGAAGCAGTTGTTCAATCTGAAGATGTCGGACAATGCAAACGCAGCCAAACATATCAACGAGATGAATTCCATCTTGGACAAGTTGAAGGGAGTCGGGGTGAACTTCGATGACGAAATTTACGCCTTGATCCTACTTGCGTCTCTACCGGATAGTTGGGAGCCCATGAGAGCAGCTGTTAGCAACTCTATGGGGAAGGAGAATCTGCAGTTCTCCGAAGTTAGAGATAAAATCCTTGCCGAGGAAATCCGGAGAAAGGATTTCAAGGGAAAGACTCCTAGTTCGGCCTTGAGTGTAGAGAGCCGGGGGAGAAACTCGGGCAGGAATGCTAACAGGATTAGAGGGAGATCCAAGTCTAGGAATGGAAGAGATAGCTCGAGGTCCGAGGATAATGAGTGCTGGAATTGTGGGAAGACGGGGCACTTCAAGAGGGATTGTCGCTCTCGGGGGAAGAACGACAACAAGAAGAAGGGAACCGCCAATGCGGTGGTGCAGGAGGATGACGACGATGGGGACGTCCTTCTCTGTTCGGTCAACTCACCGATCGATTCCTGGGTGCTGGACTCAGGGGCTTCTTTCCATACTACCGCACAGCGAGAGGTAATGTTGAATTATGTCTCGGGTGACTATGGAAAGGTTTTTCTTGCAGATGACGAGCCACTCGATATAGTCGGGATGGGAGATATCAACCTGAAGCTGTCTAATGGGCAAACCTGGAAGATTACCAAGGTCAGACATGTGCCAGGGTTGATGAGGAACCTAATTTCGGTGGGCCAGCTTGATAATGATGGCTACCAGACGTCATTTGGAGATGGGTCGTGGAAGGTTTCGAGAAACGCCATGACCATTGCTCGAGGTCATAAGACAGGCACACTTTACTTGACGACGAGCATGAGGGACTCGTTTGGTGTTGTTGATGGCACCCAGAAGACCGAACTGTGGCATTGCAGGCTGGGGCACATGAGTGAGAAGGGGATGAAGATCATGGCAAAGAACGGGCTGTTGCCCGAACTCAAGGTGATTGAGTCTCACACGTGCGAGAGCTGCATTCTTGGAAAGCAGAAACGAGTGAGTTTTTCCAAAGGTGGAAGGGAGCCCAAGGCGGAGAAGCTGGAATTAGTACACACGGATGTTTGGGGACCAGCTCCCGTCGCCTCACTCGGAGGGTCACTCTACTACGTTACCTTCATCGATGACTCCACACGGAAGGTATGGGTATACTTCATGAAAAATAAGAGTGACGTGTTCTCTATTTTCAAGAAATGGAAAGCCGAGGTTGAGAATGAAACAAATCTCAAGGTGAAGTGTTTGAGGTCCGACAACGGTGGTGAGTACGTTGACGCCGACTTCAAGCAATTTTGTGTCGAGAGTGGGATCAAGATGGTGAAGACTATTCCGGGGACCCCACAACAAAACGGAATAGCGGAGCGAATGAACAGGACGCTAAATGAGAAGACCCGGAGTATGCGGTTACATTCGGGGATGCCTAAGATGTTTTGGGCATATGCCATCGACATGGCAGCTTATTTGATCAACAGAGCACCGTCGGTTCCTTTGGAATTTCGGATTCCTGAGGAAGTTTGGAGTGGGAAGAAGCTGAATCTGTCCTACTTGAGGGTGTTCGGGTGTCTGGCGTATGTCCATATCGACGAAGCTGCTCGTAGCAAGCTTGATCCTAAATCCAAGAAGTGCTTCTTCATTGGATATGGCGGCACGGAGTTCGGATACTGATTTTGGGATGCCGAAAATCATAAGGTGATACGAAGCAAGAATGTGATCTTCAACGAGGCGGTCTTGTACAAAGGTAAAGACGAGGTTGTTGAAGAAAGCATTGATCTCGTGGGAGACACGAAGGAGGTTCCGGTGGAGGTCGTGGAGACCGAGAAGATCGAGGAGGGCAACACGAGCAGCGAGGATGAGCAAGATGAGAATGCTCATCCTAACATCGATCCAGTCACACCGAAGCCATGGAGGTCGACTAGGGTAAGAAGACCTCCCCATAAATTTTCACCTTCCCTTAACTATATCTTGCTGACTGATAGGGGTGAGCCGGAGAGCTACACCGAGGCAATACAAGCGAGGGATTCGATCAAGTGGGAGTCTGCCATGAAAGAGGAGATGAGCTCATTGATGTCGAATCAGACTTGGGAACTAGCCGAGCTTCCGAAGGAGAAGAAGGCCTTGCACAATAAATGGGTCTTCCGGGCAAAGGAATAGCATGATGGAAGCGTTCGGTACAAGGCAAGGTTAGTGGTGAAAGGGTTCCAGCAGAAGGAAGGGATCGACTACATGGAGATCTTCGCTCCGGTAGTCAAGATGGTAACCATCCGGGTGGTGCTTAGTTTGGTGGCAAAGGAGAATTTACATCTTCAGCAAATGGATGTAAAAACCGCATTTCTTCATGGGGACCTAGATGAAGAGATCTATATGAAGCAACCGGAGGATTTCGAAGTCCGAGGCAAGGAGAAGCTGGTGTGTAAGCTTCAGAAGAGCTTGTATGGGTTGAAGCAAGCTCCGAGGCAGTGGTACAAGAAGTTCGACATGTTCATGAAGCGGGTCGAGTTCACGCGGTGCGAGGCGGACCACTGCTGCTATTTCAAAAGTCTTGGAAAAGGTAACTACATAATTTTGCTCCTTTATGTAGATGACATGCTGATAGTCGGGGCGAGCTTGGCGGAGATCGACAAGCTCAAGAAGAGTCTATCGAGGGAGTTCTCTATGAAGGATTTGGGTGCTGCCAAACAAATCCTGGGGATGAGAATCACGAGGAGCAAAGATGGTCTTGAGTTGTCTCAAGAGGAGTACCTGAAGAAGGTACTAGCACGATTTAGCATGGAGGATGCGAAACCTGTGAGCACCCCTTTGGCTAGTCACTTCCGTCTGTCAAAGGAGGACTCGCCGACGAGCGAGAAGGAGCTAGAGCATATGGATAAGGTCCCTTACGCCTCTGCGATTGGGAGCCTTATGTATGCTATGGTGTGCACGAGGCCTGACATTGCCCATGCAGTGGGAGTAGTCAGCCGATTTATGAGTAATCCGGGGAAGCAACATTGGGAAGCCGTCAAGTGGATCTTTCGATACTTGAGAGGGACTTCCGGTTTTGTTTTGAGGTTCCAAAAATCAGATTTGGGGTTACTTGGGTTCGTGGACGCAGACAACGGAGGAGATGTGGATAGTAGGAAGAGCACTACTGGGTACGTGTACACTTTCGGGGGTACCGCGATTAGCTGGGTGTCGAGGTTGCAGAAGATTGTAGCACTATCTAGTTGCGAGGCGGAGTACGTCGCCGTGACGGAAGCCGCGAAGGAGATGATGTGGCTACAGGCTTTCCTGCTAGAGTTGAGGCAAGATCACTCGGGGAGTATCTTGTATTCCGACAGTCAGAGCGCCATTCACTTGGCGAAGAATCCGGTGTACCATGCTCGAACGAAGCATATCCAGCTGAGATATCACTTCATTCGATCGGCCTTAGAGGAAGGCGTCTTGGTGTTGGAGAAGATTCTTGGGAGTAAGAATCCGGCCGACATGTTTACGAAGGTGGTACCGTGCGACAAGTTGAGGTTGTGTTCAACCTCGGTTGGTCTTCTGGGATGAGGACCGGGGACGCCGCTGCAATGGGAAGAGACGATAGAGGTCGTGAATTAACTTCAAGTGGGAGATTGTTGAGTGTGAAAGGTGAATTCACGCGGAAAATCGACAAAGACAGGCTCAGCACCCGCCGAGGGGTCTGGCGGGTGCCAGACAAGCTCCAGCGGGCGCCGGGAGAGTCCAGCGGTCGCTGGACTGCTCCAGCGGGCGCCGGACAAGGCCAGCGGGCGCTGGCCCTTCACAAAAAGTGGGCAGAATGTTTTGACGTTTCGGGAGCTCCTTTTTCAGCGGGCGCTGGACATGTTCAGCGGGCGCTGAACATGTAAAATTCCAGTTTCGCGATTTTGACTTCTCCTCCAAGTTTCTCCTCCCTATATAAACCCTATGCTATTGTAAAATAGGGTTAACACCTCCTAAGGACTAGAATTGATATTATAGCATTACAAGCGTGTAATCGAGCTCTATAATTGTTCTAGTGGAATTATTGCAGCGGCAAGAAAGTGGACGTAGCCCTCGTTAACGGGCGAACCACTATAAATCTTCATGTCATTCGCTTCGCGTATTTTCGTTCTTGTTTGTTCGTATTGCTTTTCAGGCGGGGACTTCGGACGCGAATTTCCCAACATGGTTCGGTTATTTTGCGGATATAACCGATTAAATAACCAAAAACCGATATATTATATATATATATATATATATATATATATATATATATATATATATATATATATCCCTATATATATAAATCCAATTATATAAATATAAATATTTGTGTGTACAGTACATTACTTGAAGTTTCGTTCAATTTTCCATTACTTTCTATTATTATTAATATTATATTAAAAAATATTATTATTAATCTAATCTAAAAAGTAGAATTTATTTTTTCATATCTCCATTGTTTTTGCTTGTAAGTTGTGTAATTAGCATTACAAAATTATCAAGTTACCATTACGGATTTAATTAAATGAGACTTGCTCTTCTTCCATCAAATTTTGAAACTTTGAACCTTAGCTTGACACTGTGAATTCATGACATATTTTTACTTTTATTTTATTTAGTTTCGGTTATTGGTTAATAACCGAAATCGAACCAAAATTTTTGGTTTGGTTTTCTATTGGTTTTAATATAATTTAATCGGTTTGGTGACCGAGCGAATTAGTTTGGTTTTTAAATTGGTTAAGGTAATTTGATTCGGTCGGTGACCAAACCGACCAATGCTCACCCCTAATACGGAGTAACAAATATGACTCCACACAACATATAAAATATATTATTTATTATTATTCATTCCTAAAAAAGTCGTAAGAATATCAAGACCAAATAATATCAAGACGACAAAACTAGTACTTAAAAAAAAATGATTAATTTGATACTAATGCAAAAAGTCAAAAGATTATTCGTGGTCACAATAGTTTTTTTTATCATATTAAAAGTTGGTCAAAACAACAAATTAAAACATGTCAAATAATATACAATAAGAATATATATATATATATATATATATTCTATTTTTCTAGACAAGTAAAAAATCATTATTCAATAAAAGGACCTATATAATATTTTAATTATCGAATAAACAATTGATTGGAATCGAACAAACATGCCAAATACATTAATTCTAGAGGATTTTTGTACGTAATTTGTTAAAATGTAAAAATACTTGTAATTTTTTTGGGTTATTTAATTTTTTTTAATCTTTTGAAATTTAAGATTCTTGAGTTGATTAAGTTTTCTTTTGTGATTTAGAATTTTATCTATTTTTATTTTTAAGCTTTATCTCATGAGTTAGTTTTTTCCGTCTAGAAATAACCTTTAAGAAAATCATCGAAACTTTTTGTATTTTTAATTTTAGTGATTTTATTTTTTAATTGTTAATTGGTCAATTAAAACGTGCCAATATTTCATATTCTTAGTTAACAAAATTATTTATTTTTGTTGATAAATATTTCTCCGTTTTACAAGTGTTTTTTTGTTTTTTTGTAAATTAAAAAAAAAACATAAAAACACTTGTGGGACCGAAGCAATAACAAATATGAATCCACACAACATGTAGTTTTTCCTTATGAAAATGTAAAATTTCTAAAAATAAATGTATCATTTTCTACTTTTTATCTTAAATTTTTTAACAAATTATAATTACACAACTGTACTATACATATAAAATATATTATTTATTATTATTCGTTCCTTAAAAAGTTGTAATAATATCAAGACCAAATAATATCAAGACGACAAAACTAGTACTTAAAAAAATATGATTAATTTGATACCAATGCAAAAAGTCAAAAGATTATTCGTGGTCATCATAGTTTTTTTATCATATTAAAAGTTGGTCAAAACAACAAATTAAAACATGTCAAATAATATGAGAATATATATATATATATATATATATATATATATATATATATATATATATATATATATATATATATAAATTTTGTAAAAAACAGGAAAGGACATTGTCCAACAATCAACCTGTCTGAGTTTAATTTGGTGACTAATGAACTATTGTCACACCAAGGATTATATAAATCCATAATTTCCTTTGGCAGTATTTCCAAAGAAGGGCCAAATTTTGACCACCACTCATAAAACCAATTTGGAATATGCTTATTAAGGATTTCTGGGTTTATTGTGAAAAACCAAGAATGCTTATTCTTAGGGTTCTGGTAGTAGAACGCTTTTGAAAAAGCCTGGATATAATCCCAATAATTGAAGTAGATATATTTACCTTCTGCCATTCGGATGGCTTTGTCTCCATTAGGGTTTATTCCCCACTCTCTTGGCAGTAAAACTTTATTAATATGACACTTGCTGAAGTTTATAAAACTTTCAGGGTTATTATTTTGATAGTGATGAGTAATGGTTACCGATTCGGTAATTTTTAGGAGGACTTCATAATTTGGCCTTGTTTTTCCATGTAGACCGGCATACCCTCTTGATTCAAGATATCTTGTTCTGATTGACCATCCATCATTTGGCGTCATTTGAATATCTTCATCTTCTATGTACAGAACATCTTCTGTGATTGGACTTTCAAAGTACTCTTTTTCTTGTTGTACTTCATTGGTAACGTCTTTATAAGACGTTTTATTAGAAGAGGAGGAAGGTATATCTTCCTTTTTTGGAGGAGGCAATTGTGGCACAATTTTGCCTCTGCTATGGTATACTGTCCAATCCCCTATTAGGGGAATCGTCGATTCTGTCTGGGATAACATATTGCTAATCCCATATCCGCGGCCTCGGGAATATCCACGACCTCTTCCCCTATTAGGGGTTGTCATTTCCCTGTAAAAATTCACGGGTTAAGAAATCAGCAAGAGAATTATTTTCTCCTTTTATGTATTCAATATCAAATTCAAAGGCCGATAACTGAGCTTGCCAACCTGCAAATATTTGCTTAGAGACAAGATTTTTAACATCTTTTTCAACTATTGATTTTGCAGAACTACAATCAATTCTCAGTAAGAATTTTTGATTTAATAAGTCATCTTGAAATTTTGAAATACACTTTATAATAGAAAGCATCTCTTTTTTAATGGTTGAATACTTTGACTGCGTGGGATTCCATTTTCCTGAGGTAAACCTAACAAGATGTTCTTTTTTGCTGTCAGGATTTAATTGTTTTAAGATTCCGCCATAACCAATATTTGAGGCATCAGTTTCAACAATTTTAAAGTATTTAGGATTAGCAAGAGATAAACATGGCAAACATCTTACTTTGGACTTAATTTTTCTAACAGCTTGTGAATGCTCTTCTGTCCATGGTGAGACGTTTTTTCTTAATCTAGAGTACAAAATTTTTGTGTCTTGGGCTAAATTCTTATAATAATCTGAAATATAATTTAGACTTCCAAGAAATCTTTGAAGCTGTTAACCCTGATTTTTGGAGTTTTCTCCGTCTATCCCTTTTTGGTTGATAGTTAAACGACTTTTGTCGTTTGTAAGGGTTACAAAAAGAATGTTTATTTAAGTAATTTTGTTTTAAAATAAACATGTTTAAAGTTGAGCTTACAATTCTAATGTCTTGCTAACCACAACAAATTTACAAGCATTTAATATCCATGTCTAATTGGGATAACGATGAACATGAAATTGAATCTGTTAAAAACGCAGAACTAATAGAATATCCAAAAAATTTGGATAAATTAAATAAATGGGTTATACCTTCAGTATCCCCACATAAAATTTATGAAATTGGATTTCTTGACTTAAAAGCAAGATTTGCAATTAAAACGCTAGAACAAACAATCAGAATATCCGATAATACACAAACAATTAGGTTATTGTCAAAAAGAGACTTAGCCCCTTTTAAAAATTATAAATTTATCCATATTGGGTTAATTCAAGTAGCATTTAAACCCTTAACCTTGTTAGGTGTAAATTCAAGTATAATGGCATACGTAAGAGATGGTAGATGTAGAGATTTTAAACCTTCTTTAGCCGCCTTAATTGAAACTAGTTTATGTCATGGACCAGTTTATTTCGACGTGTCCCCAAATTTAACTCTCTCAATGACAGATAGTAATTTACAAGATGCAATGCAATTAACAATTCATACAAATGGTTATAATTTTAAACCTGGAAGTGAAATAATAGCAATTTGCTATAGAGTTTATTATAAAGTTTTACAAACTTTAAATCCAAACATTAATAAAAGAAGATTATCTTCCCCAGGAACTACAACTGTGGTTCAAACAAATTTATTAACCTCAAACATTGCCACCAACAGATTAATTAAGTGGAATGAAATAAATTTCCCAGAATCTTGGACCCTTCCGCAAGAGTTGGAACCAAAACCAAAAATAAACAATGAAATAGATCAAATAATAGAAACCTCCGAAGGAGACGTAGAGATAAAATTTGGTTCTGATAGAACAATAAGGTTACCCCGAACAACATCATCAAGATGTTCGACCATAAACGATTATTTTTGTACCCCTCACGAATCAGCTAGGGCAAGCACTTCTCAATTAAGAGAAGAGATTGACACAGTTGAAACAATAAGAATAAGTCAAAATAAAATTCCAGAAGGAATTTATACCCAAAGTAGAAAATCACCTACTCAATCAGAAATGAGTTTTCACGTTTAAATGATTGATTTATCCCCAGGAAGTAAGATGAGAGAAATTCTTAATGCAGAATTTCAGCAAGACAAGCATGAATTGTTTAGAAAATGGTATTTCAATAAATATTCTTCAAACAAGTTAAAAACATTTAAAGAAGAATATTACAATTATATTGAGAAAACTCAAGATTACCTTTCTTTCGTTACTTGGTTTATTAAGAATTATATAAATAATACCAATAATCAAATTTCAGTTTTACAAAAAACATGGAAAACTAATCAAGGTGAAATAACTGCACCTTTTCCTCCTGAACAAACAATTTGCTTAAATTCTAGTACAGAAGCCACTGCTTACTTAAATTTACAGAAAGTAGAAAGTGCTCAAATTACGATAAAAGAATTAAATGCAATAATTAAATCTCAAAATTATACAAATACCTACTTGATTTGTTTAGGAGATCAATTTCTTTCCCTTGAGAAAGATTTAAAAACCCTTCAACAATCTATTGAGAAACAGATTAGCCAACAAGAATTAATAATACAAAAATTTTGTAAAAGCGAGAGTAATACTGAAAATTTTCCTTCATTAATTAATACACCAATGATTCAACCTCCAATTAACATAAATGGCTTCAGAATGGAAACCAATAGTGAAAATTTTATTCAAATCCTTGAAAAGAAATTAAAAGATTTACACTTAAGGGTTTTATCCGAAGCAGATGATTCCGAACCAAATGATATTAAAAGTCAAACAGATGAGGTAGATCAATTAACTGAAATGTTTAAAGGTCATAATATGAATGAAATAAATCCTATTTATATGCCAAAACCTCTTGAAAAATATTATTACAAAAGACCATCCCCTCAGGATCTTCTTTTCGAAGAACCTGAACCTTTTCAAAATTCATACTCAGGAAAGGCTATATACGAATGGAATATAGACGGATTAAATGATAAACAAATAATTGATGTTATACATAGAATCATTATGTACTCAACTGTCTGTAAGCAACATGGAAATAGTGACAGTTCTATAGCATCTTTTATAACTACTGGTTTTGTTGGACAATTAAGAGGATGGTGGGATCATTATTTAACAGAAACACAAAAAATAGAAATTCTAAACCACAAAAAATTAATTAAGCCAGAACCAAATAATCCAAGTACTAGTATGGCTACAACAGGCGAAGAAGACGCAGTTTATACACTGTGTTTATCGATCCTACAACATTTTGTAGGAACTTCAACTCCCTTAGGAGAAAAAATTCAAACTCTTCTTCAAAATCTAAGATGTCCTTCCTTAACTCATTTTAGATGGTACAAAGATACATTTTTGTCAAGAGTTTATCAACTCACAAACCCCAATTCAATTCATTGGAAATCTAAGTTTATAGACGGCCTCCCTCATCTTTTTGCTGAAAAAGTTCGGCAATCATTACGAGTTAAAAATGATGGAATCAATATTAATTACTCAGAATTGACTTATGGTCAACTAATAAATACCTGCATAAATGAAGGATTGAACCTTTGTAATGATATTAAATTAAAAAATCAACTAAAAAAGCAACAAAAATCGGAAAAACACCAGCTTGGTGAATTCTGCGAGCAATTTGCTTTTGACCTAGGAAAGCCTCTCAGGCCGCCAGATATTAAAAATAATAAATTCGATAAGATTAGAAGAAAGAATTATATCAAAGAAAATTCTTATAAAAAGAATTACAAAAGAAATTACTATAATAAAAAATTCTTAAGAAAAGATAAACCACATATGCCTAATAAAGGAAAAAGGAAAGCTAAAAAACTAGATATAAGCTGTCATAAATGTGGAAAAATTGGTCATTATGCAAATCGATGCTGGACAAAGAAAGCTCTTAATGAAATACAAGATGAAAACCTAAGATTGCAGTTAGAAAAAGTATTAATAAACTCTGAAACTGATACTGAATCTTCAAATGAAGAAGAATTAGGAGTTATATATGGAACATCCTCTGAATCTTCAAATACTGACAATGAGGATTGTCAATGTAATGAAGATAATTACTGGAAATCCATTGTTGACATGAATGGGTTAAATGTCCTGACTGATGATCAAGATAAAATATTAAAAGTACTAGAATCAATTACAGACTCCGGTCTAAAAAAGAAAATAATTGAAACTCTAATAAAAGACAAACCAGAACCTCCCTTACTAATTGAGGCACCTTATCAATTAAGTGAAGTACTACACAGATTCCAACAGACAAAAATTAAAGAGACTCCAGTCTCAATTGGTGATTTAAAAAGAGAAATTAGTTCTCTGAAGGGAGAAATAGGACAGCTAAAACAAAATCAAGCTGTACTATCACAAAGACTTACAACATTAGAAAGTCAACCTTTCAAAAGTGAAGAAATAGAGGAAATTCCTCAAAAAACAAATAATTTGGAGTATCTAAATCTTTTAGATCAAGTAACATCACAAAAATGGTTTGTAAAGATTACTCTAATTATTAATAGGGATTTTATATTAGAAAATGAGGTAGCGCTTATTGACAGCGGTGCTGATTTAAATTGCATCCAAGAAGGTATAATTCCTACAAAATATTTTTCCAAAACAACACAATCACTAACCCAAGCAGGTGGTGATAAACTTAGAGTTAAATATAAACTTTCAAACGTCAATATTTGCAATCGAGAAATATGTTTGCCAACATCTTTTATCTTGGTAAAAAATCTTACTCACAGAATTATTTTAGGAACTCCTTTCCTCCACAAAATTATGCCAATCAATAATATTGACCAAAATGGTATTTCTTCAATAATAAATGGAAAAAATGTATTATTCAAATTCATAACTGATCCGCACACAAGAATGTTAAATGAAGTAAGAGATATTCTTCTCAATAAAGAAAAACAAATATGTTTCTTAAAAGATGAAATAGAAATTCTTAATATAAATGATCAGCTAAAGAAAAAAGAAATACAAGAAAAAATTAATTTAATTGAAAAACAGTTTATAGAAGAAGTATGCAATGAACTACCTAATGCATTTTGGAACAGAAAGAAACATGTTATTTCTCTACCTTATGAAGAGGAATTCAAAGAAAATCAAATTCCTACTAAAGCTAGGCCAGCTCAAATGAACCATGAATACTTAGAATTATGCAAAAAAGAAATAAGCTCACTCGAAAAGAAAGGTTTAATTCGTAAATCTAAATCTCCTTGGAGTTGTACAGCATTCTATGTAAATAATGCTGCTGAAAAGGAAAGAGGAGTTCCAAGGTTAGTCATAAACTATAAACCCCTTAATAAGGTATTGAAATGGATTAGATATCCAATTCCCAATAAAAAGGATTTATTAGATAGACTAAACGATGCTCTAATCTATTCAAAATTTGATATGAAGTCAGGATATTGGCAGATTCAAATTAATGAGTCTGATAGGTATAAAACAGCTTTTACAGTTCCATTTGGTCATTATGAATGGAATGTTTTACCATTTGGTTTAAAAAATGCTCCTTCTGAATTTCAGAATATCATGAATGAAATATTTAACCCATATACAGAATTTATAATTGTTTATATAGATGATGTTTTAGTATTTTCTAAAACGATAGAAAAACATATAAAACATTTAAAAATATTTAAAAATTTAATAAAAAATAATGGGTTAGTCATTTCCGCCCCTAAGATGAAATTATTTCAAGTCCAAGTTAGGTTTTTAGGACATACGATTTCGCAAGGAAAGATAATCCCAATTGAAAGAAGTATAGAATTTGCTTCAAAATTCCCAGATAATATCACCGATACAAAACAGCTTCAAAGATTTCTTGGAAGTCTAAATTATATTTCAGATTATTATAAGAATTTAGCCCAAGACACAAAAATTTTGTACTCTAGATTAAGAAAAAACGTCTCACCATGGACAGAAGAGCATTCACAAGCTGTTAGAAAAATTAAGTCCAAAGTAAGATGTTTGCCATGTTTATCTCTTGCTAATCCTAAATACTTTAAAATTGTTGAAACTGATGCCTCAAATATTGGTTATGGCGGAATCTTAAAACAATTAAATCCTGACAGCAAAAAAGAACATCTTGTTAGGTTTACCTCAGGAAAATGGAATCCCACGCAGTCAAAGTATTCAACCATTAAAAAAGAGATGCTTTCTATTATAAAGTGTATTTCAAAATTTCAAGATGACTTATTAAATCAAAAATTCTTACTGAGAATTGATTGTAGTTCTGCAAAATCAATAGTTGAAAAAGATGTTAAAAATCTTGTCTCTAAGCAAATATTTGCAGGTTGGCAAGCTCAGTTATCGGCCTTTGAATTTGATATTGAATACATAAAAGGAGAAAATAATTCTCTTGCTGATTTCTTAACCCGTGAATTTTTACAGGGAAATGACAACCCCTAATAGGGGAAGAGGTCGTGGATATTCCCGAGGCCGCGGATATGGGATTAGCAATATGTTATCCCAGACAGAATCGACGATTCCCCTAATAGGGGATTGGACAGTATACCATAGCAGAGGCAAAATTGTGCCACAATTGCCTCCTCCAAAAAAGGAAGATATACCTTCCTCCTCTTCTAATAAAACGTCTTATAAAGACGTTACCAATGAAGTACAACAAGAAAAAGAGTACTTTGAAAGTCCAATCACAGAAGATGTTCTGTACATAGAAGATGAAGATATTCAAATGACGCCAAATGATGGATGGTCAATCAGAACAAGATATCTTGAATCAAGAGGGTATGCCGGTCTACATGGAAAAACAAGGCCAAATTATGAAGTCCTCCTAAAAATTACCGAATCGGTAACCATTACTCATCACTATCAAAATAATAACCCTGAAAGTTTTATAAACTTCAGCAAGTGTCATATTAATAAAGTTTTACTGCCAAGAGAGTGGGGAATAAACCCTAATGGAGACAAAGCCATCCGAATGGCAGAAGGTAAATATATCTACTTCAATTATTGGGATTATATCCAGGCTTTTTCAAAAGCGTTCTACTACCAGAACCCTAAGAATAAGCATTCTTGGTTTTTCACAATAAACCCAGAAATCCTTAATAAGCATATTCCAAATTGGTTTTATGAGTGGTGGTCAAAATTTGGCCCTTCTTTGGAAATACTGCCAAAGGAAATTATGGATTTATATAATCCTTGGTGTGACAATAGTTCATTAGTCACCAAATTAAACTCAGACAGGTTGATTGTTGGACAATGTCCTTTCCTGTTTTTTACAAAATTCCAAATTCCTTGGATTTGGAGATGGACGATTTCAGTCTCTTCGAATAAACTAAATATACCCATGCTAAAAAGAAAATTTTTCTACAAATGGTGGACTAATATGGGAGAAGAAAATATAGAGAAAATGGCCTCAACTATCCAGTCAACAATTGTTGAAGATAAAAGAAAAGGAGAAAAAGAACAATGCTCTCAACAACTTTCACTGTCTAGCTTGAAAAATTTCTTTCAGAAAAAATATCCAAGGGAATCGGAGGAAGAAATAATGAAGAAAGTTTTAGATCACATGAAAAATCAATTCTTTGACACCTTCTCAACCGAGATAGCAAAAGACGGAGATGAATCAATGAAGTCAGCTTCGCCAAGAGGATCTATTGATTCCAACAGTTCCCTTAATTATTTTGCGGGTGAAGGACAAGAAGACGAACCTACACCAGCCGACGTCTGGGATGCCCTAATAGTGACATTAACACAGCAAGCTAAAGACTCTAAACGAGGCAAAGCCAAGTTGGGATAAGAATGCCCTAATCCAGTTTAATTAAGCTAAAAGCAATGATGCTTTCTCAGCAGCAGCACTCATTACAAGTGCTATCTTCGCAGAAGCACTCAAGGAATTAGTGTCACCTTTGTCAGATGCACTCAACCACTATACGTAGTTCTTAATAATTTGTAATTTTATATTTGTTTCTTTACATAGTGCATTATATGATGTGACGATGGGGCCCAAAGAGTACCCGACATCTATAATGGTAGCTTTGTAATAGTGGTCTGTAAAAGTTATGTGTATTGTCCGTAGTGTTTGAATTTGTTCTGTTTTAGAACCTTTGTACTCTCTATATAAGGAGAGGTTTGTATGTTGTATTTTTCAGACTTGATTTGGAATAGAAAAATTATTTCATATTATATTGTGTTCTCTCATACAATACTCTCAACATCACCGCCTTTCGCTATCAACAAACATCACTACGCACGACGCATAGCTCCCTCTCACTGGTAGATGTAGAGATTTTAAACCTTCTTTAGCCGCCTTAATTGAAACTAGTTTATGTCATGGACCAGTTTATTTCGACGTGTCCCCAAATTTAACTCTCTCAATGACAGATAGTAATTTACAAGATGCAATGCAATTAACAATTCATACAAATGGTTATAATTTTAAACCTGGAAGTGAAATAATAGCAATTTGCTATAGAGTTTATTATAAAGTTTTACAAACTTTAAATCCAAACATTAATAAAAGAAGATTATCTTCCCCAGGAACTACAACTGTGGTTCAAACAAATTTATTAACCTCAAACATTGCCACCAACAGATTAATTAAGTGGAATGAAATAAATTTCCCAGAATCTTGGACCCTTCCGCAAGAGTTGGAACCAAAACCAAAAATAAACAATGAAATAGATCAAATAATAGAAACCTCCGAAGGAGACGTAGAGATAAAATTTGGTTCTGATAGAACAATAAGGTTACCCCGAACAACATCATCAAGATGTTCGACCATAAACGATTATTTTTGTACCCCTCACGAATCAGCTAGGGCAAGCACTTCTCAATTAAGAGAAGAGATTGACACAGTTGAAACAATAAGAATAAGTCAAAATAAAATTCCAGAAGGAATTTATACCCAAAGTAGAAAATCACCTACTCAATCAGAAATGAGTTTTCACGTTTAAATGATTGATTTATCCCCAGGAAGTAAGATGAGAGAAATTCTTAATGCAGAATTTCAGCAAGACAAGCATGAATTGTTTAGAAAATGGTATTTCAATAAATATTCTTCAAACAAGTTAAAAACATTTAAAGAAGAATATTACAATTATATTGAGAAAACTCAAGATTACCTTTCTTTCGTTACTTGGTTTATTAAGAATTATATAAATAATACCAATAATCAAATTTCAGTTTTACAAAAAACATGGAAAACTAATCAAGGTGAAATAACTGCACCTTTTCCTCCTGAACAAACAATTTGCTTAAATTCTAGTACAGAAGCCACTGCTTACTTAAATTTACAGAAAGTAGAAAGTGCTCAAATTACGATAAAAGAATTAAATGCAATAATTAAATCTCAAAATTATACAAATACCTACTTGATTTGTTTAGGAGATCAATTTCTTTCCCTTGAGAAAGATTTAAAAACCCTTCAACAATCTATTGAGAAACAGATTAGCCAACAAGAATTAATAATACAAAAATTTTGTAAAAGCGAGAGTAATACTGAAAATTTTCCTTCATTAATTAATACACCAATGATTCAACCTCCAATTAACATAAATGGCTTCAGAATGGAAACCAATAGTGAAAATTTTATTCAAATCCTTGAAAAGAAATTAAAAGATTTACACTTAAGGGTTTTATCCGAAGCAGATGATTCCGAACCAAATGATATTAAAAGTCAAACAGATGAGGTAGATCAATTAACTGAAATGTTTAAAGGTCATAATATGAATGAAATAAATCCTATTTATATGCCAAAACCTCTTGAAAAATATTATTACAAAAGACCATCCCCTCAGGATCTTCTTTTCGAAGAACCTGAACCTTTTCAAAATTCATACTCAGGAAAGGCTATATACGAATGGAATATAGACGGATTAAATGATAAACAAATAATTGATGTTATACATAGAATCATTATGTACTCAACTGTCTGTAAGCAACATGGAAATAGTGACAGTTCTATAGCATCTTTTATAACTACTGGTTTTGTTGGACAATTAAGAGGATGGTGGGATCATTATTTAACAGAAACACAAAAAATAGAAATTCTAAACCACAAAAAATTAATTAAGCCAGAACCAAATAATCCAAGTACTAGTATGGCTACAACAGGCGAAGAAGACGCAGTTTATACACTGTGTTTATCGATCCTACAACATTTTGTAGGAACTTCAACTCCCTTAGGAGAAAAAATTCAAACTCTTCTTCAAAATCTAAGATGTCCTTCCTTAACTCATTTTAGATGGTACAAAGATACATTTTTGTCAAGAGTTTATCAACTCACAAACCCCAATTCAATTCATTGGAAATCTAAGTTTATAGACGGCCTCCCTCATCTTTTTGCTGAAAAAGTTCGGCAATCATTACGAGTTAAAAATGATGGAATCAATATTAATTACTCAGAATTGACTTATGGTCAACTAATAAATACCTGCATAAATGAAGGATTGAACCTTTGTAATGATATTAAATTAAAAAATCAACTAAAAAAGCAACAAAAATCGGAAAAACACCAGCTTGGTGAATTCTGCGAGCAATTTGCTTTTGACCTAGGAAAGCCTCTCAGGCCGCCAGATATTAAAAATAATAAATTCGATAAGATTAGAAGAAAGAATTATATCAAAGAAAATTCTTATAAAAAGAATTACAAAAGAAATTACTATAATAAAAAATTCTTAAGAAAAGATAAACCACATATGCCTAATAAAGGAAAAAGGAAAGCTAAAAAACTAGATATAAGCTGTCATAAATGTGGAAAAATTGGTCATTATGCAAATCGATGCTGGACAAAGAAAGCTCTTAATGAAATACAAGATGAAAACCTAAGATTGCAGTTAGAAAAAGTATTAATAAACTCTGAAACTGATACTGAATCTTCAAATGAAGAAGAATTAGGAGTTATATATGGAACATCCTCTGAATCTTCAAATACTGACAATGAGGATTGTCAATGTAATGAAGATAATTACTGGAAATCCATTGTTGACATGAATGGGTTAAATGTCCTGACTGATGATCAAGATAAAATATTAAAAGTACTAGAATCAATTACAGACTCCGGTCTAAAAAAGAAAATAATTGAAACTCTAATAAAAGACAAACCAGAACCTCCCTTACTAATTGAGGCACCTTATCAATTAAGTGAAGTACTACACAGATTCCAACAGACAAAAATTAAAGAGACTCCAGTCTCAATTGGTGATTTAAAAAGAGAAATTAGTTCTCTGAAGGGAGAAATAGGACAGCTAAAACAAAATCAAGCTGTACTATCACAAAGACTTACAACATTAGAAAGTCAACCTTTCAAAAGTGAAGAAATAGAGGAAATTCCTCAAAAAACAAATAATTTGGAGTATCTAAATCTTTTAGATCAAGTAACATCACAAAAATGGTTTGTAAAGATTACTCTAATTATTAATAGGGATTTTATATTAGAAAATGAGGTAGCGCTTATTGACAGCGGTGCTGATTTAAATTGCATCCAAGAAGGTATAATTCCTACAAAATATTTTTCCAAAACAACACAATCACTAACCCAAGCAGGTGGTGATAAACTTAGAGTTAAATATAAACTTTCAAACGTCAATATTTGCAATCGAGAAATATGTTTGCCAACATCTTTTATCTTGGTAAAAAATCTTACTCACAGAATTATTTTAGGAACTCCTTTCCTCCACAAAATTATGCCAATCAATAATATTGACCAAAATGGTATTTCTTCAATAATAAATGGAAAAAATGTATTATTCAAATTCATAACTGATCCGCACACAAGAATGTTAAATGAAGTAAGAGATATTCTTCTCAATAAAGAAAAACAAATATGTTTCTTAAAAGATGAAATAGAAATTCTTAATATAAATGATCAGCTAAAGAAAAAAGAAATACAAGAAAAAATTAATTTAATTGAAAAACAGTTTATAGAAGAAGTATGCAATGAACTACCTAATGCATTTTGGAACAGAAAGAAACATGTTATTTCTCTACCTTATGAAGAGGAATTCAAAGAAAATCAAATTCCTACTAAAGCTAGGCCAGCTCAAATGAACCATGAATACTTAGAATTATGCAAAAAAGAAATAAGCTCACTCGAAAAGAAAGGTTTAATTCGTAAATCTAAATCTCCTTGGAGTTGTACAGCATTCTATGTAAATAATGCTGCTGAAAAGGAAAGAGGAGTTCCAAGGTTAGTCATAAACTATAAACCCCTTAATAAGGTATTGAAATGGATTAGATATCCAATTCCCAATAAAAAGGATTTATTAGATAGACTAAACGATGCTCTAATCTATTCAAAATTTGATATGAAGTCAGGATATTGGCAGATTCAAATTAATGAGTCTGATAGGTATAAAACAGCTTTTACAGTTCCATTTGGTCATTATGAATGGAATGTTTTACCATTTGGTTTAAAAAATGCTCCTTCTGAATTTCAGAATATCATGAATGAAATATTTAACCCATATACAGAATTTATAATTGTTTATATAGATGATGTTTTAGTATTTTCTAAAACGATAGAAAAACATATAAAACATTTAAAAATATTTAAAAATTTAATAAAAAATAATGGGTTAGTCATTTCCGCCCCTAAGATGAAATTATTTCAAGTCCAAGTTAGGTTTTTAGGACATACGATTTCGCAAGGAAAGATAATCCCAATTGAAAGAAGTATAGAATTTGCTTCAAAATTCCCAGATAATATCACCGATACAAAACAGCTTCAAAGATTTCTTGGAAGTCTAAATTATATTTCAGATTATTATAAGAATTTAGCCCAAGACACAAAAATTTTGTACTCTAGATTAAGAAAAAACGTCTCACCATGGACAGAAGAGCATTCACAAGCTGTTAGAAAAATTAAGTCCAAAGTAAGATGTTTGCCATGTTTATCTCTTGCTAATCCTAAATACTTTAAAATTGTTGAAACTGATGCCTCAAATATTGGTTATGGCGGAATCTTAAAACAATTAAATCCTGACAGCAAAAAAGAACATCTTGTTAGGTTTACCTCAGGAAAATGGAATCCCACGCAGTCAAAGTATTCAACCATTAAAAAAGAGATGCTTTCTATTATAAAGTGTATTTCAAAATTTCAAGATGACTTATTAAATCAAAAATTCTTACTGAGAATTGATTGTAGTTCTGCAAAATCAATAGTTGAAAAAGATGTTAAAAATCTTGTCTCTAAGCAAATATTTGCAGGTTGGCAAGCTCAGTTATCGGCCTTTGAATTTGATATTGAATACATAAAAGGAGAAAATAATTCTCTTGCTGATTTCTTAACCCGTGAATTTTTACAGGGAAATGACAACCCCTAATAGGGGAAGAGGTCGTGGATATTCCCGAGGCCGCGGATATGGGATTAGCAATATGTTATCCCAGACAGAATCGACGATTCCCCTAATAGGGGATTGGACAGTATACCATAGCAGAGGCAAAATTGTGCCACAATTGCCTCCTCCAAAAAAGGAAGATATACCTTCCTCCTCTTCTAATAAAACGTCTTATAAAGACGTTACCAATGAAGTACAACAAGAAAAAGAGTACTTTGAAAGTCCAATCACAGAAGATGTTCTGTACATAGAAGATGAAGATATTCAAATGACGCCAAATGATGGATGGTCAATCAGAACAAGATATCTTGAATCAAGAGGGTATGCCGGTCTACATGGAAAAACAAGGCCAAATTATGAAGTCCTCCTAAAAATTACCGAATCGGTAACCATTACTCATCACTATCAAAATAATAACCCTGAAAGTTTTATAAACTTCAGCAAGTGTCATATTAATAAAGTTTTACTGCCAAGAGAGTGGGGAATAAACCCTAATGGAGACAAAGCCATCCGAATGGCAGAAGGTAAATATATCTACTTCAATTATTGGGATTATATCCAGGCTTTTTCAAAAGCGTTCTACTACCAGAACCCTAAGAATAAGCATTCTTGGTTTTTCACAATAAACCTAGAAATCCTTAATAAGCATATTCCAAATTGGTTTTATGAGTGGTGGTCAAAATTTGGCCCTTCTTTGGAAATACTGCCAAAGGAAATTATGGATTTATATAATCCTTGGTGTGACAATAGTTCATTAGTCACCAAATTAAACTCAGACAGGTTGATTGTTGGACAATGTCCTTTCCTGTTTTTTACAAAATTCCAAATTCCTTGGATTTGGAGATGGACGATTTCAGTCTCTTCGAATAAACTAAATATACCCATGCTAAAAAGAAAATTTTTCTACAAATGGTGGACTAATATGGGAGAAGAAAATATAGAGAAAATGGCCTCAACTATCCAGTCAACAATTGTTGAAGATAAAAGAAAAGGAGAAAAAGAACAATGCTCTCAACAACTTTCACTGTCTAGCTTGAAAAATTTCTTTCAGAAAAAATATCCAAGGGAATCGGAGGAAGAAATAATGAAGAAAGTTTTAGATCACATGAAAAATCAATTCTTTGACACCTTCTCAACCGAGATAGCAAAAGACGGAGATGAATCAATGAAGTCAGCTTCGCCAAGAGGATCTATTGATTCCAACAGTTCCCTTAATTATTTTGCGGGTGAAGGACAAGAAGACGAACCTACACCAGCCGACGTCTGGGATGCCCTAATAGTGACATTAACACAGCAAGCTAAAGACTCTAAACGAGGCAAAGCCAAGTTGGGATAAGAATGCCCTAATCCAGTTTAATTAAGCTAAAAGCAATGATGCTTTCTCAGCAGCAGCACTCATTACAAGTGCTATCTTCGCAGAAGCACTCAAGGAATTAGTGTCACCTTTGTCAGATGCACTCAACCACTATACGTGGTTCTTAATAATTTGTAATTTTATATTTGTTTCTTTACATAGTGCATTATATGATGTGACGATGGGGCCCAAAGAGTACCCGACATCTATAATGGTAGCTTTGTAATAGTGGTCTGTAAAAGTTATGTGTATTGTCCGTAGTGTTTGAATTTGTTCTGTTTTAGAACCTTTGTACTCTCTATATAAGGAGAGGTTTGTATGTTGTATTTTTCAGACTTGATTTGGAATAGAAAAATTATTTCATATTATATTGTGTTCTCTCATACAATACTCTCAACATCACCGCCTTTCGCTATCAACAAACATCACTACGCACGACGCATAGCTCCCTCTCACTGGAATATATATATATATATATATATATATATATATATATATATATATATATATATATATATATATATATATATATATTATACAATACATTTTTTAATTCTAAGGGTATTGGTACATATATACTCTAAGGTCATCTCCAACAACATCAAACCTTAAATTAAAAAATAAATTTAATTTTAAATTTATAGTAATTTGACCCCAACATAAAAATCAATACTCAAACTTAAAAAGAATATTATAAATATTTCTCTTACCCATTTTTTATATTATTTTTATTAATAACCAATATTTTTACAAATTTATAATTTAACCCTTTAACTTTTCACATTAAAAAATATAATAAATATTTTCAATTTAAAATTTCAAACATTACAAATATAATAAAATACTAAATAAAATATTAATTAAAATTATTTTTGTTAAAAAATTATATTGTGAAATGTATTTTTATTAAAATTTATTTTAATTATTAATGATATGATTATTAAAATAAATTATATTAAAAAAATATATTGTTATTTACGAAACGAATTGTATTCGATGAATGAAGTGCTGATATTACGCACGTCTCTAGTGTTTTTTTATGCATTTTAGAGTATTTTGTATATACTTATGTTCAATTATTGAGAGATTGTTTATTATTGTGTTGACGAAGCTTACGTGTGGTGTAGTCGAGTTCTTATTTGAAAATGCCGGACAAAAGACCAAAATGAGATGACAAGTCGATCCTGGAAATTGCAGTTACTTTGTGCATTAAACTGATTTTGCTCTATCGCAATTTTGGTTCATGCCATACACTATTGAAAAGATTTTGAAGTCTAGATTTCACGGAATTTTGAATCGCGACAATCGATGTTCGGACGGAAAAGATATGTCAATAGTCGAAGAACAGCGCAAAGAGAGAGTTAGTGCAAAGACCGGCGATCCGCGCATCTAAAACCCGCGGATCACTCGAGGAAGCAACGCATTAAGGAGTTTGGGCAGCGCCTTCAGTAGCAGCCCGCGTTTCGGCCGAAATGCGATGGAAAAGATTGGCCCAGGCGTTGACCCGAGTAGACCGAGCACAAATTAAGTTGATCAAGGGTAAAATCGCAAATTTAAGTCCGATTTAATCCCAATTTTAAGTGGAAAAATGCTAGAAAGTTGTTACAAGCACATGGAGCTATAAAAGGAGGAAAGCTGCGTTTTTAACATAACTTTGCATCTACCAAAAAACACTTGGAAATTCCTAAACAGAGAAAGAACAAAAATAGAGAGATCAAACTCATCTTCCCCAAATTGAAGCACAGATTCAAGCTCAACTGAAGACGACGGGGTCGAGAATT
This sequence comes from Euphrasia confusa, assembly GCA_954870475.1. Taxonomy (NCBI): domain Eukaryota; kingdom Viridiplantae; phylum Streptophyta; class Magnoliopsida; order Lamiales; family Orobanchaceae; genus Euphrasia; species Euphrasia confusa. The sequence continues at coordinate 27,021,917 of OX940968.1, read as the reverse complement.
CCTCTACATCATTTGGCTTATCTCTAAATCTCTTCCTTGTCTTTTTCTTTTGTTGCGTAGAAATCTCATACTACCACAACCCAACATACCAAGACCCAACATACCCAACATGATCAAGGTTAGCTCAATTGTTTGAACACTTGAATTGAGGACCGTAAAAGTGGCCGCATCATCCAACAGCTCGAACTTTTAGAGAAGTTGGATAACTAGACATTTATAGTGGGCCGAATATATTCTCCAATACTCCCCCTCACTTGTGGGCCGATTTCAACTTCAGGTGAAGACCCAACAAGTGGATAATTAATACGGGTGGAGTCGCACATGGCGGAAGTCGAACCCAAGACCTGCCACAAGGCTAGGCTCCGATACCATGTTAGAAACTGTTGGGCGTGAAGTAGAATTCACGCGTAGAGGAAGAAGAAGAAGACGATCGGAGTCGGTGACGTCGAAGAAGACGATCGGAGTCGGTGACGATCGCCGGAGACGATCGAAGAAGACGAGCGGGAGTCGGGCTGAGCTCTGGCCTGGTGTCGGCCGACACCAGGCCCTGCCGGCCGACAAAGGTTTCTCGAGAGCTTCTGTGGAACGCAAGGATCAATCCGCGTTTGAACTCGCATATGGGGCGCTGGGTGTCGGCCGACAGTGAGCTGTGTCGACCGACAGGAAGTGTTTTTTTTTTGGCCCAACGTGACTTTTCTTCTCCTCCAAGATTCCTACCCTTATTTAAAGGCCCTACTCGTGTATTTTAGGGTTAGAGAACACAGAAAGACTAGAATAGCGAATTAATTGAGAGCGTGAGTATACTGAGGTGCGTATGCGTTTGTAAACTCCCCGAAGTCAATTAATATTCTAGTAAAAGGATCTGCAGCGGCAAAGTGGACGTAGCCTATTCGGGTGAACCACTATAAATTCGTGTTCTTTATTTTTGCTTTTAATTTCGTTCGTTTCTCGTTTCGTATTTATCGTTTCTTGTAGAGACGAAGTTAGGCGAAAATCCTACCGCTTCATCTAAAAGCTCAAACTGTTAGAGAAGTTGGGCAACTAGACATTAATAGTGGGCCGAATATATTCTCCAATACTCCCCCTCACTTGTGGGCCGATTTCAACTCATGGGAAGCCCCAACAAGTGAATAATTAATTCGGATGGAGTCGCCACTGGCGGGAGTCGAACCCAGGACCTCGGGTTATCCCAAGGCTCTATAGCCATGTTATATGCCGCATCATCCAACTACTCGAACTTTTAGTGAAGTTGGGCAATTAGACATTTATAGTGGGCCGAATATATTCTCCAATATATTAGACTCCAAATGTCGATATCAGAGTGCAATGGCATTTTTTACCCCATGTTTAATTTATCAGAAGGTCGAAACATTGTTTTATAGCGCCACGTGGCAATGCCATAACAACCACCCTTCTTCACAAATTGGTCATGGTGGCTGGGCCAAAAACTCTATATTCCATTAAGTCATGGCAGGACAGGAGTCAACATTGATGATATTAATGGCAAACGGCAAACTACTTATTCTGATAAGGGCTAAGCAGAAAGTTTTAACCTTTTCCAACCTAAAAAAGTTAACATAAATTAAACACGGCGTAAAAATAACATTTGATTAATCAAATCAAAACTTTTACAATTCTTGAAGAAAATAGTGGTGCAGCATTTTTTTAGATTATCAAACAATCCCTTAGATGATATGCTCATGCTTCGTAAAATAAATTTGCACCTTGTGCACTGAATGCATCGAGTCATCACAGTTTTGACTAAAGGGCCCAGGTTCTTATCAACCACAAATCTCTTTGTTTCGGTAAAACGACGTCGATCAGAGCCAAAAGCCATAGACTGATCTTGAAGATCACTCTCCACCCTGATCACAGATTGGACAGTGCAGCGGATGGTTCATCAAATGGAACTCCATCACTTCTTCTCGGGCCTTCTTTGCAATTGGTGTATCAATCTTAATCTTCATTCCTAGTGACATTTATTCAAAATCCAATAGAAGTCAAAAGAATAATATAAATGGAAAACATGAATCTAATGAACAACGGTAATGATGTTAACTTTATGCACCCAAATTCAATAGGAGGACGACCAAAACAAAAGAACTGAAACCCAACTGCAAAAAATGCAAAATAAACAGAAGGGTCACCATATCTCAGAAAGAAAGACCTAAATTTTAACGCTAAACAAATAGCATAAGCTAAGTTCAATTCAAAAGCACATCATTCCACAATTTCATGCATACTTTTAGGGGCATCTAGTCTAGAGAATGTGATGCAGCCAAGGCCCGCCGATTAGTATGTTTGTTTTAGGTCGGAACGTCGAAGAAGACGCCAGAACGTGGGTCGGGCGTGCGTCGGAATGAAGACGAAGAGTTTGGAGGCACTTTTTGTTAGAGTTCAAAGGGATTAACAAAGAAATAAATATATTAAACGAAAAAATAAAACAAAACTAACGGAAGCACTCTTCCGTCCAAGTCTGAAGACTACAAATTCCAATTGATCTCCAAGATAACTTAACCTTATAACTAAATGCGTACTTATAAGAAGTAAATTCCAAAACCCTAGTCCTTACGCTGCTGCTAATAATAATTATAATAATATAATTAAAATACTAATTAATTCTAGGTTTCTGATGAGCCATATTTTTTGGCTCATTTTTAGGTTTTTAGAGTCAAGTATATCGAGTTTTTGTTTTGTTTTTAGTTTGTTTGTGTCTGGGAGGGCACGTTTGGGTACTTGGGCAAGTTTTGCAGGTGGGCAGGTAAAGGAGTGAAAAGAGGAGCGCACTGTGTGAAAGAGGCAAGAAAATCACCTTCCATGGTCAAGAGCACTCGTTGAGAAAGCCAGAGTGACGAAAAGGGTCCAGCAGAGTTGAGCAAGCAACCGGGACGTCAGCAGGTGGAGCAAAACTTGAGTCCGACCAAGTACCGCACATGGTCCGCTACCTCAGTCAGTCAGAGAAGGAAGTGTTGGAATTCGATATCCCGGGCTATTAAAATTTGCGGAAACAATAACCCAATCAAAAACCTTCGCCGGAGATCACACGAACACCACGTACGAGCCGGAGCACGAGCCGAACGCACGACACGGCCGAAGCCGCGCGCACGCCCAGCCTGAGCCCCCGTCCGCGGGGCTCATGCGATCGAGGGATCGATCGCATCCAGCGATCGATCGGGTGGGGCTGCCCATGCAGCCCCCGCGGCGAGTCCGGCGACTCGCCGCCGCCTGGAGGGCTGGCCAACCTCCAGCAGGCCGCCGCGGGTCACAGCCCGCGGCCAGCGATCGATCGTGATGATCGATCGCACCCCGGCGTCCAGCCGGGGTTCGCCCCTCCGCGCCTCTTCGACGAAACCCTAGGCGGGTCGATCCCCCGCGGTCCGGTGGTTTCACCACCACCGCGTGATCGTCCGTCTACTCCGGGGTTCGATCCTTGGATCTTGTTTTTCGATAATTGATTTCAATATATACATGAATTAAATAGCGGAAATATTTAATTCACCTTTCGATTCGTTGTGCGGAGAAACGAGATCTTATGATGACCTTGAGATCTTCCCACGTATTCCTTGCACTAGCTCGAACGTCGGGTGGGCGACGATCTTCCGAACTCTATGGATCTCCTTCTCTACTTTCTCTCTCTAGAATTGTGATCTTCAAGTATGAGAATAGAGAAGACCATGTAGTGCTTTTATAGGCTACGTAGGGGATCTTAAGGAGGTGGAATATTGGGCTTCCAATAATAGTGATTAAATTGAGTCCAAGCCCAAATCTATTAATCCTTACTATTATTAATTAATTTATTTTCCACTATATAAATTAATTGCACTCCCAATATTAAACCATATTATATCAAATAATATTTCTCCGGTAGTATTATTTATTCCGTGTATTTAAGATATAAATATGCATGAATAAAATTAATTTATTGCTAATTAATTTATTCATCTCTTATATCCGAGACTAGTACCATTCAACCTTAATTATTATGCAGAACAAATCCACCTGCAGGGTTTACATAATAATTCCTTATGAACTCATCTCGAGGATATTATCAACCCTTACGGGATACACTTTCCCGTCAAGTATTCACGGCATGCCATATATAAAATATAGTGACCCAACTTAACCGGTAATTAACCCAATAATTAAATCGGTTAATTCCTTTGGAAAATCAAAGTCACTTATATTAAATATACACACCCGCAATAGTATCGGGGATTAAGAATAAAATACACTGAGACTTAAATCGATTATCTAAGGCAATCCTAATCGATAAATCTCAAGCGATCCGCCCAATACACCAAGTGTACAAGTGTGATAAAATAATCAAGACAGATTATTTTCTCTCTCACACAACGACTATACCGATGGATTGGTCCGTGTCCATCTAGGTCGTGAGCAACTGTTCGATTAAATACGAGTAACCGATAGTATGACCTTCTGTGTGGGCCCGACACACCATACTAACTACAAAGTATAGAATCCAGGACTATAATTTGCATATATTTAATTATAAATAATTAAACGCAAATAATTGTTTATTTAGTTAAATAGATTAGTGGCAATGGATCGTGAGTTTCCGTTACTTAAATCTAGACATTAAGTACACAACTCCAACAGGAAGTACATGGGCAAGCACAAACATTGACGGAGACGGAACATTGGGCATTCGGTGTACCAGGAGTCCTGAAATTTGCAGAGTCTTCAAAGGCGACCAGATTCAAACTCCAATCCAAGTAGGACTCTCGTCCGCGCTTGGAGGTATTTTCCCCCACACATATCTTAATCATCTGAAGCCCGTCTATATAAGAGAGTGACTGATGAAGAAACCCAACAACACATGAGAAGCGAGAAAGACGGATCGAAGACCTACCTGACCAGTGAAGACGACGGCAGCCGCGTAAGCAACAAAACTCGCCGGCGTTTATTTCTTGTTAAGCCTTCGGGCCAAAAACAATCTTTATGTTTTCATGCTTTTAATTCCATACTTAGTTTTATTTTCCTGTTGAACAATTTCCCGTTTTCAATGCATAACATAGTTCGTCTTATTTCCTTTGTTTTATTTTCTGTTTTAATTATGTCAAGTAGCTAATATGTTTGTATCTGGGCAAAGACAGAACCTGACCAACCCTAAGACGTGATAATGCCGGGAGGCTTAGTGAGGACATCAACTAGCTGAGTTTTGTTCCCGATTCAACAGGGTAGTAACTTAAGCATGTTAGGGACTTGGGCAATCCTACAATGACCAGTGGGAACCTCGACTTACCTAACACAGGAGTACGTGGATCAACGCGACCGGGAGACTGGGCGTCCGTGAAGTACAACATGTTGCTGGAGATGTGGTCGTATGACTTGGGTCTGTCCAGGCATGCTATTGGCCATTCCGGGTTTGCTTGGAGGATGAAGGCGACTTGATCAACTTAGACTCATGCGGTCACATAGTGTCGAATTGGTTAACGTCAGGAGACCTATTGAGAAAGATCTAATAGGACTTAAACATAAGAGCGAATAAGGGTTCGGGGTATTAATATGCGTGACATTATAGGGATGTTAATACTTGGGATCTATAACTGGAAGACAAAACTGTTAGCAAAATGATACACGTACCAATGATCGGCAGCACATAGGTCAAGGGGGAAGTCAGGTGAGTCAATGCATGGATACTTTAGTCTTTATTTGTATCTTACTATCTGTTTAGTCAAGTCTGTTAATTGCTCAGTCTGTTAAGTTGCATGCTAGTTTATTTTCCTTTAAGTTATTTGTTATTTTCGGGTCAAGTAAACACGGTGACCACGGTTCGGCAGTGCCCAACTGCTTTCCAAAACAAAACCTTTTCAAACGTGACAACCCAATTGAGCATTCAAAGTCGGGAAAACTATAAGCTAAATCGTCTCCTCGTGGGATCGACCCTATACTTGCTACTAGTACTTGTGCTAGTGAATAGTTTAGGAACTATAAATATTATTTTGTGCTACTCCACGACGGTAGCGTCAAAATTGGCGCCGTTGCCGGGGAGGCAATAATCCAAGCCAATAGTTTTCCGTGCTAAACGCTTTATCTAATTTTGTATGCAGGATTCTGATTCATCGGAGAGCAAGGATACAAGGATACTATTTGATCCTGAGATCGAGCGAACCGCGAGGAAGAATCGAAAAGTAGCAAGGCAGAAGCAAACATTAGCACGTGCCGCTCAAGTAACTCAGTTGACCATAACTGAGGAAGTAGAGTCGATCTCGGACACATCGAGAGAAGACTCATCCAACGCATCCAAGTCACCACCGCGATCAAGGATGACAGAGCCAAAGACGTTGAGGGACACGATGTTCCTAGAGAACTTGAATCTGAAGCCGCTGGGCATCACATTGCCCACGGTCGAAAATAATACTTGGGAGATGAGACACGGTTTCATCCAGATCTTGCCCAAGTTCAGTGACATGCCATTGGAGGACCCCCAGAGACATTTCCATGACTTTGAATTGGCATTTGGCACCATCCGAGCAAGTGAAGGGCTAGGGGAGTACATCAGGCTCCTAGCCTTCCCTTTCTCACTGGCCGAAGGTGCCCGAGAGTGGCTCTACACTCTGCCTGCTGGAGAAGTGACCACCTGGAGTCAACTTCAGCAGAAATTCCTTGAGAAGTACTTCCCAGCTGCACGCATTCAGCAGATGAGGAAGAAGATCAACAACATCAAGATGGGAGGAGGAGAGAATTTCCATGACTACTAGGTCAGGTTCAAGCAGATGTTGGCCAAGTGCCCACAGCACCAGATCCTTGACCATGACTTGGTCCAGTACTTTATATCTGGATTGAGAGAGACAGAGAGGACATGGGTCAATGCAGCTTGCGGAGGATCCATTCTAAACAAGAGTGCCGACGAAGCATTCAAAATCTTCAAGGAAATGGCCGAAGAAACAAGGGAGGATGGCAGTGACCTACCCAGGAATAACCTGCCCGTACCATCTGCAACTGAAGTCAAGTTGGACAAACTTTGCAACATAGTTGAGCAACTGGTGCTCAACCAAAACCCAGAGCAAAAGAGAGGAGTCAAGGCATGCCAAATCTGCAAGGAAAGTAACTATGCCACTGACGAGTGCCCTGAGCTATTTGACGAAGAGGTCAAGGTGATAATGCAGAACAATGGGAACGGACAGAGGCCCAATGGGAATGCGTACAACTAGAACAACTGGAAAAATCATGACAACAACCGGTATGGAAACAACAACTACCAGGGCAGAGGAAACCAAGGAAATCAAGGCCAGCAATACCACGGCCAGAACAACCATCAGAGGAACAACTACCAAAATCAGGGCAACCAGCAGAACAAGAGCAACGGCCCGACTTTGGCAGACATGATGCAGACCTTGGTCACTGAAAATATCAAAGCCCAACAGAAGAATGACCGGTACAAACAGGACAACGAAAGTACAAGGTAGAGACTCGAGGTCAACTTCAGAATATCAATGCTCAAATGCTTGAGTCGCGCGGGCAATTCCAGAACATCAATGCCCAACTGGCGCACTTGACCCAGGCAATTACTGAGATGAAAAAGAAGACCAGCGGTCTACCTCCCCAAATTGAACTCAACAACGCCCAACTGAATGCAATCCACTGTTGGAGTTGTGTACTTAATGTCTAGATTTAAGTAACTGTAAACTCCCGATCATAGCATTTAATCTATTAAATTAACAAACAATTGTTTTGCGTTTAATTATTATTAATTAAATATATGCAAATTATAGTCCTGGATTTTATACGTTGTAGTTAGTATGGTGCAAGCATGGGCGCACAGAAGATCATACTATCGGTTACTCGTATTTAATCAAACAGTTGCTCACGACCTAGATGGACACGGACCAATCCATCGGTATAGTCGTTGTGTGAGAGAGAAAATAATTTATCTTAATTATTTTATCACACTTGTACACTTGGTGTATTGAGCGGATCGTTGAGATTCATCGATTAGGATTGCCGGCGATAATCGATTCGAGTCTCAGTGTATTTTATTCTTAATCCCCGATATTATTGCGGGTGTGTATATTTAATATAAGTAACTTTGATTTACCAAAGGAATTAACCGATTTAATTATTGGGTTAATTTCCGGTTAAGTTGGGTCACTATATTTCATATATGACATGCCGTGAATAATTGACCGGACAGTGTATCCCGTAAGGGTTGATAATATCCCCGAGATGAGTTCATAAGGAATTATTGTGTAAACCTCATGAGTGGATTCGTTCCGCACAATAATTAAGGTTGAATGGTACTAGTCTCGGATTAAAGAGATGAATAAATTAATTAGCAATAAATTAATTTTATTCATGGATATTTAAATCTTAAATACACGGAATAAATAATACTACCGGAGAAATATTATTTGATATAATATGGTTTAATATTGGGAGTGCAATTAATTTATATAGTGGAAAATAAATTAATTAATATTGATAAGGATTAATGGACTTGGGCAGTGGGCTCAAATTAATCTTCAATATTGGAAGCCCAATATTCCACCTCCTTTAGATCCCCTACGTAGCCTATAAAAGCACTACATGGCCTTCATAAATCATAAGACAAGATTATCATACTTGATATTCTAGAGAGTTGAAGGAGATCCATAGGAGTTCGATAGATCGTCGCCCACCCGACGTTCGAACGAAGTGCAAGGAATACGTGGGAAGATTCAAAGGTCTTCAACTTGATTTCGTTTCTCCGCACAACGAATCAAAAGGTACAATCATAAACTCCTTCGTGTGATTTTATGTGAATTAAATTGTGATACGTACATGAACACAAGATCCGGAAAAACGACGAACTTCGGGGACGGGGATTCGAGATCCCCGGCGAACGTTCGAAGGATCCTCGGCTGGGAGCCGAGGGGTGCGATCGAGCCCTAGGGGCGTCGATCGCGGGGCCCACACGAGGACGCCCCGGCTGGAGCCGGGGCATGCGATCGACCGCGTGGTCGATCGCCGGGCGAGCCGCGGCTGGGCCGCGGCTGGTGCGCTGGGCGCACCGCCCTCCTCGGCGGTGGCGGTGAGTCGCCGGACTCACCGCCGGGGGCTGTTCGGAACAGCCCCACGGGGATGCGCGTGCATCCCCGGCGATCGCTAGGGTTAGCGATCGCGAGCCCCGTGCGGGGGCTAGGCTGGGCGCGCGGGTTCGCCCGTGCGGTGCTCGGTCGAGCTCCGGCTCGTACGGTGGTTCGCGGTTTCATCTCCGGCGACGGGATTTCGGTCGGGGTTATCGGTTCCGCATTTTTTGATACCCCGGGATATCGATTTCCAGCAATTGGTATCAGAGCGTTTGGTTTCGTGTTCATGTATGTATTCAATTGTGTTCTACCTTGCAGGGATTCCGACTATCATGGTTTAATTGATTGTTAATTATTCGTTTAATTAATTGCTATTTAATTTACCATGATTGTTCGTTTATTAAACTCTCGGACATGTCGAGATTCGTTTTGTGTGGATGAATGCTTGTAATAGTAAAATTCGGGGGTTGACCGAATTGACCCCCGAATTTAGATTTATTATTATTGTTCTATGTTTTTCCGGAAAGTGTATAGGGTCGATTTCATGTATAGAATCGATACCGGAATTGTAAATTTATTTCTTGTAATTTATTTACGTTGGATCGATGCCGAGACGACCGCCGGAGAACGCGTGTGACGAAGAAGACGAAGAGGACGAAGGACCGGGGATCGATCAAACCCCTTGATCGATCCCAATCGATCGACCCAAGGGAAGGGGGCATCGCGCCCCTTCGGCCGTGGGCTGTCGCCGGCAACGGTGGCGGCTGGCCGACTGGAGTGGCGGCGGCGGGTGCTCCCTCCCGGTGGTCGGCCGATGATGGTGGGGTGGTGCGGGAATCCCCATCCCGTGCTACTCCTACCATAGATTCACTTTCCTAATTGATTCGTTTTTCCTATTTGAGTTTTTCCTATTTTTTGGAATTCTCATGGATTAGGAAAATAATTAATTGGAATTAATTTTATTCCTTATTCTATTATGGAAGTCTTCTAGAGTATTCCGAGTTCTACTTGGAATAGGATCCTATAGATTTAATAGAATTAGAAAGGAATAATAGTTAATTTAGGATTGATTTATTTCCTAATTGATTATTCCTATTTTATGGGAATTTTCATAGTAATGGAAATTAATTAATCCTGGAAAGTGGAAGAGTCCTAATTTATTTTATTTCCTTATTCTATTATAGAAGTCTTCTAGAATATTTCAAGTTTTACTTGGATAGATTATTCTAGAGATTTAATAGAATTAGATAGGAAAATAAATAAATAAAAATATTAATGATATTTAATTTTATTTTTGATTTATTCGATTGACTTAATTTTCGAATTGAGTATCTTTTGGATTTATTAAAAATAAATAGATTTAAATATTGGGATTAATATTCTCGTCACATGGAGCATTCAAGAACGAAGACTGAAGACTAGAAGAAGCATACGGAGATGGAATAAAGCCATGATAGTCGGAAAAATAATTTTTTCTAGCATTATTTTGACTATGTGCTATGTGCTTTATTACTTGTATGCATGCTTATGTGTTTAATTATGCATTAGATAGCGTATCCCTTTGTTATAAAAAGCTAAGTGGGAGAGGGGATGGAAACATTCCCATGGTCTCCATTACTGTTCTCTTAGTGACTCTTATGGACTTTTGAAGTTCATATAGATGTGTCATTAGAGGAGAATTCTTGTAATTCCTTTTACAAGAGACATTGATTAAGTTTATCAAACAATGCCTAATTTGTCTTTCTGAAACTGACTTCAAGTCGACTCATTCTCACCCCGGGGAGTGGAATGGAGCCAGAGCCACTTGGTCATGTGGATGACACAAATTAGAGACATTCGTACCATCCTTTTGAAGGTGGGTCGATTGTCTGCTCGGCTCCCTCATCTAATGAGAGATAGGGTTGTTCGCATGGTGAATCACTGGTTAGAAACTTCGAGTTTCACTTATGATTCCCCGCGTCTTGATTTACGAAATCGAATGACTCAAGTAAATGGATGTAAATTGTAAAAGTCTTTTGGTGTGGTAAACGTCCACACTATCGTGGCTTGCTGCATTGAATGGGATTTTGGAACGATTGATGTAGACAGTTATAGAAGAAAGTGAAGGATCGTGTGTTAACGTAAACGTCCACACTATCGTGGCTTGCGGTGATATGCGAGTCCCAAACAATCTTCTTAGATACTGAGTAATGGTTTACACTTAGGTACGCTCTATAGTATTCTTCCCATCGAAGTAACGCTATAGTGATGTACGACCAAAGCAAATCTAATTGCTAAATCATTTGGATGGGTAAACGTCCACACTATCGTGGCTTGCCTTATCTGATGGGATTTTAGATGTGATTAGTAATTTAATGATATTATTATAGGGAGATGATATCGGATATTAAATTAATTGTTTGTTTAAATGTGCTTATAGGTTTAGAGAATAGCTGTGAACCCACTTTCTATGATACTCAAGGAGCATAAGCTCACTGGCCCCAACTATATTGATTGGAAGAGAAATTTAGACATTGTCCTGACTTCGGAGGAGTACAAGTTTGTACTACATGAAGTATGCCCTGCTGAGCCCACGGCTGCCTCAACTGATGAGGAAAAACTGGAATATCGGAAGTGGAAAAAGGCTGATGAAATGGCTAGGTGTTATATTTTGGCTTCCATGTCAAATGTACTCCAAACCCAACATGAGTCAATGGACACTGCCTATGATATGATGTTTAACATCAAAGAGATGTTTGGGGAGCAAGATCGTGCGGCAAGGCAAGAAGCCATGAGAGTCCTCATGACAACTACTCAGTCTGAAGAAACGCCCGTAGGGGAGCACGTTCTTAAGATGATGAGTCTGTTGAATGAGCTTGAGATCCTAGGAGCTTCTATTGATGATGAGACGCAAGTCGACATCATACTCCAGTCTCTGACCCCTAAGTTTGAGCAGTTTCGTATGAGCTATAATATGGGTAAACTATCTTATACTCTTGCGCAACTCCTGACTGAACTAAAGGCGGCAGAGGGGATCTACAAGAAGGGCAAGTCTCAAGCGCTTGTAGCTACCAAGTCCAAAGGCTTTAAGCCTGGTGGAGGTAGGGGCAAGAGAAGGAAGCAAGCCTGGAAACCCAGTGGTGTCAAGAAGACTGTACCACGAGTGGGGGCTGCAAAGCCAAGGGGCAAGTGCTTCCGATGCAACAAGTCTGGACACTGGAAGTCTGAATGTCCTCTCAAATGTACGAATTTTTCTTTAGTCGTAAAAACATAGTCAGCGGTATTATCTACCAGAATTCTGGCGTGTAGATATGGAACCACTGACGGTATGTGCATTTTGAATGCAGGGGTTCCAGAAAACCCGGCGACTTAGAGAAGGAGAGTTCGAGTCTACACGGGCAAAAGCTGTAGAGGAGGCAGCTGTTGCGGTGGAAGACATTTATCTGCTTTAGTAGTTAAATAGGATTTCATTTCAAGTTTATTGCTTAATGTACCTTTTATTTTAGAAAGAACGTTTTGTTCTGGATTTCTATTTTATGAATGGATATTTTATTTCTTTAATCATTGGATGATTTTGATAAGAAATGATGGCATTATCTATTCTGGTACATTATATAGCAATATATGAATGATAGATCCTAAGTCTACCACGATGCAACGAACCGTTCTATAACTTGTTTTACTTGATTTGATATATTTCTTTATTAAATCATTATACTTGTGAATTCTTGCACTTAGTAGTATTTTCAAATAAAATTCAAAAGGTCGAAATTGATTTGATCAATTATAGTTGAAGGAATGGACCTTCCGACCTGAGAATTGAATTTGGAGGATAATACATCTAAGCAAACCTTTCTTCATAAAGGATAGAATTCGGACTAGTATTGGAAATGATTAGATATGCAGACACATGTGTGAATTAGAAAGGCACGAGTAGTTCTTTCAAGAATACTCAATGATGGATTAGAGTACTTAAATGTGCCATAAATGCAAAGTGTTTTGACTAGTCAATGGACGCAAAGCTATTATGGGGAACCATTAAAGTATATCCATTAGAAGCCTGCGACTCGGTCGCGGAGGCCATCACCTATCTAAATAACACATAGCATAATCAAATATTGGGATTCAATCCCAAAGGGCCGCGCCATACACTTACGTGTAGAGATGGTGCGTTGAAAATAAGAAATGGAAATCTAAAAGTAAAAGAGAACAAGTTGTTCGGAATTACCTATGTTCTATGGATATTCCTGGATACAATAATGGTTGTAGGTTATCCTAGATGAACGAAGTATTGTGTATTCTATAGTACTGTGAACCAGAGGGACGCGTTCGGTTCATAGAGAAAGACTATTAGATGAACCACAAAGCCTGAACTGAATTAATACCTTGGAATGAGGAAAAGGACAAAAGACTGGGAACCAGCCAAACCGAGTAGAAGTACACCACACACTGCACCTATTATTATTACTGTTATACACCGGGACGCCATTGCAGTGGGAGGTTGTTGAACAACCGGAGATATTCATAAGACTAGAGGAGTTCGGACTCTGGATCTAGTAAACATGAAATCGATCCCTAGCTCTGCATAAGGGCAGTGCTAGATCTAAATGAGCCTGCTTGGAAAAACAATAAGGATTATTGTTAAGAGGCTAGATCATTTAGAGTACGAGCTTGGTAAATCCATTTATGGATGGTTACAAAGCTATGAATCGTGGAACTTGCGAATTGATGAGATAATCCATTCAATGGATTCATCAAAAGGCAGAGACGACAGGTGTATTGGAGACGTAATGGAAAAAAGGTGGTGTTTTTCGGAATTTTGTGTAGATAACATTTTATCATTGGTAACAATGTAAAGATGTTGTCAGACATAGAATAATGGTTGTCTAAATAAATCGAAATATAAGATTGAGAAGAAGTTGGAACGTGTTCTTGAAGATCTTTCGATCTAGGGATAAGAACATTGTACTTCTCCTAGATATCTTATACGATTATGGTTCGTTTTAACAAGCATAGTTCTGAGAAAGGTTGTTGCCTTTCAGAAACAGAACATGTATATCTATCTAAGGTCATGTGTTTCGAACACATAAAGGAGACAGATGATACTAAGCAGTTTCCTACACCTTGTGTGGAAAGCTTAAATGCAATGTTAGAAAACAAGAACCTGATATCAACTATGCGGTTAGCATAGTGGGAGGATATCAAAGTAATCTGGATAAGAGATATTCGAATGCTGTAAGAGTACTTGGATGTACTGGATTACTAAGCAAGACGAAATCTTCTTAGATTACAGTTTCTCAGATCTCAAATCAGAGAAGGACCAGTGAAAGTCGATATCAGGCTATGTGTTCACTTTTGGAAAAGGTGGAACCTTTAATATGTAAAGAGTGATAAGCAGGATGCTTTTCAGGCTCTCTCATTACCGAATAGCAGCCTCAGAGGCAGCGAAAGTTTTGGTTAGGTTCCGGGATAACCTCTAAGACTTGGATATGACTCTTAAGTTTGCCAAAAGGCTATTTTATGGCGGTGCATGGTAAACCGGAAGAAGTCATAAGTCTAAAAGTGATGATAACACATAGTGCAAGTACCACCTGATACGAGTCATCGTCGGGGGAGACGACGTAGTAGTCACCAAGATAACTTCAGAGCGGCAACCTAGAGTGCTCATTCACATAGTACTTCTCGGAAGTACACTTTAAGCACGTGATGAGTATGGGAACCGGGAGTTTGGAGGAAATGACTAGACCTTAGTACAAGTGGGAGATTGTTGGAGTTGTGTACTTAATGTCTAGATTTAAGTAACTGTAAACTCCCGATCATAGCATTTAATCTATTAAATTAACAAACAATTGTTTTGCGTTTAATTATTATTAATTAAATATATGCAAATTATAGTCCTGGATTTTATACGTTGTAGTTAGTATGGTGCAAGCATGGGCGCACAGAAGATCATACTATCGGTTACTCGTATTTAATCAAACAGTTGCTCACGACCTAGATGGACACGGACCAATCCATCGGTATAGTCGTTGTGTGAGAGAGAAAATAATTTATCTTAATTATTTTATCACACTTGTACACTTGGTGTATTGAGCGGATCGTTGAGATTCATCGATTAGGATTGCCGGCGATAATCGATTCGAGTCTCAGTGTATTTTATTCTTAATCCCCGATATTATTGCGGGTGTGTATATTTAATATAAGTAACTTTGATTTACCAAAGGAATTAACCGATTTAATTATTGGGTTAATTTCCGGTTAAGTTGGGTCACTATATTTCATATATGACATGCCGTGAATAATTGACCGGACAGTGTATCCCGTAAGGGTTGATAATATCCCCGAGATGAGTTCATAAGGAATTATTGTGTAAACCTCATGAGTGGATTCGTTCCGCACAATAATTAAGGTTGAATGGTACTAGTCTCGGATTAAAGAGATGAATAAATTAATTAGCAATAAATTAATTTTATTCATGGATATTTAAATCTTAAATACACGGAATAAATAATACTACCGGAGAAATATTATTTGATATAATATGGTTTAATATTGGGAGTGCAATTAATTTATATAGTGGAAAATAAATTAATTAATATTGATAAGGATTAATGGACTTGGGCAGTGGGCTCAAATTAATCTTCAATATTGGAAGCCCAATATTCCACCTCCTTTAGATCCCCTACGTAGCCTATAAAAGCACTACATGGCCTTCATAAATCATAAGACAAGATTATCATACTTGATATTCTAGAGAGTTGAAGGAGATCCATAGGAGTTCGATAGATCGTCGCCCACCCGACGTTCGAACGAAGTGCAAGGAATACGTGGGAAGATTCAAAGGTCTTCAACTTGATTTCGTTTCTCCGCACAACGAATCAAAAGGTACAATCATAAACTCCTTCGTGTGATTTTATGTGAATTAAATTGTGATACGTACATGAACACAAGATCCGGAAAAACGACGAACTTCAGGGACGGGGATTCGAGATCCCCGGCGAACGTTCGAAGGACCCTCGGCTGGGAGCCGAGGGGTGCGATCGAGCCCTAGGGGCGTCGATCGCGGGGCCCACACGAGGACGCCCCGGCTGGAGCCGGGGCATGCGATCGACCGCGTGGTCGATCGCCGGGCGAGCCGCGGCTGGGCCGCGGCTGGTGCGATGGGCGCACCGCCCTCCTCGGCGGTGGCGGTGAGTCGCCGGACTCACCGCCGGGGGCTGTTCGGAACAGCCCCACGGGGATGCGCGTGCATCCCCGGCGATCGCTAGGGTTAGCGATCGCGAGCCCCGTGCGGGGGCTCGGCTGGGCGCGCGGGTTCGCCCGTGCGGTGCTCGGTCGAGCTCCGGCTCGTACGGTGGTTCGCGGTTTCATCTCCGGCGACGGGATTTCGGTCGGGGTTATCGGTTCCGCATTTTTTGATACCCCGGGATATCGATTTCCAGCATCCACCTCAAGAATGGAAAGGTCCTGGCGGAACTACCTAAGAAGCCCACTCCACCATCTCAAGTGGAAGGGATTGTTGAAGAGATCAACAAAGAAGAGGAGTCAGAGGAAGAACTTGAGCTGATACCACCCAAACAGAAGGAAACATCAGTACCTGCCCAAGCAGGTACACCACCAAAAATCTACCCTCCTTTCCCAGGAAGATTGAGCAAGAAGAAGGAGAAGGAAGATACAAATGAGATGTTCCAGATGTTTAAAAAGGTGGAAATCAACATGCCTCTGTTGACCATTCTGAAGTCCATGCCCAGGTGCGCCAAATTCCTCAAGGAGCTGTGCACCAAGAAAGTGAAATACCAAGACGATGCCAAATTCGAAGTGGGGGAGAATGTTTCAGCGGTGCTCCAGAGGAATGTGCCAAGGAAGTGTGCAGACGCTGGAATGTTCTACATCCCCTGCATAATAGGCAACATGAACATAGAGAAGACCATGCTCGATTTGGGAGCATCGATCAATGTCATGCCTAAGTCAATGTACGAAGACTTAGGTATAGGACCAATGAAGCCGACAAGGGTAGTGATCCAGTTAGCATATAGATCAAATGTGTACCCCGAGGGAATTCTGGAGGATGTATTGGTCAAGGTAGAGGAGCTCATTTTCCCTGCCGATTTCTATGTTTTGGACATGGGGAGATCAAGTAAGCAGCCAGTGATGATCTTGGGCAGACCGTTCTTGAAGACAGCAAGGACGCACATTGACTGCGAGACTGGAAAGCTAACCTGCAAGTTTGAAGGAGAAACGGTCACATTTGACCTATTCAAGTCAATGAAGCACCCAGAGGACACTGAGCAAGTACATTATGTTGACCAAATCGATGAAATGATCGAGGAGCAAGCTCTGGGATATGGAGTTTCTGACAAAGTAGATCTGGTGATACAAAGGGGACTGACCAGGGAAGATGCAAAGGATGAGCAAATTGAAGTTCAACATATAGTTGAGCAACTGGGAGCTCTGGAGAATCACCCCATGGGCATGAGCAAATTGCCACCCCATGAAGTCACGATCATGGTGCCATCCCTGGAGAAACCACCAGAATTGGAATTGAAAAAACTCCCTGCACATCTCAAGTACATGTTTCTTGGGCAAAATGATACATTGCCCGTGATCATAAGTTCAAAATTAAAGAAGGAGGAAGAGAGCAGGCTGAGGAACATCCTTGACCAGTACAAGCAAGCTATTGGATGGACCTTAGCAGATATAAGGGGAATCAGTCCCACCATATGCCAACACCACATATTGCTCGAGGAAGAGTCAAGTCCAGTACGTGATCCACAGCGGAAACTGAACCCATCCATGAAGGAGGTAGTTTTAAAGGAGATACTCAAGTTGCTCAACTTGGGCATCATCTACCCTGTTTCAGATAGCAAATGGGTATGTCCAGTTCATGTGGTGCCCAAGAAGTCAGGAATTCAAGTGATCGAGAATGAGAAGGAGCAGATAGCCACTAGACTTCAAACCGGATGGAGAGTGTGCATAGACTACAGGAAGTTGAACAAGGTGACAAAGAAAGACCACTTTCCCCTGCCTTTCATTGATGAGATGCTCGAGAGGCTAGCTGGGAAGACACATTTCTGTTTCCTTGATGGATACTCGGGGTACATGCAAATTTGGGTGGCCCCAAAAGACCAGGACAAGACTACTTTCACTTGCCCATACGGTACCTTTGCATATAGACGCATGCCCTTTGGTTTATGCAATGCCCCAGGGACTTTCCAGAGATGCATAATGAGCATCTTTGTCGATCTGCTCGAGCAAGGGATAGAAGTTTTCATGGATGACTTTACTGTATATGGTAACTCGTTCGAGACATGCTTGAACAACCTGGAGTTGGCCCTCAGCAGATGTGTGGAGAAAAGTTTGGTGCTTAACTACGAGAAATGTCACTTTATGGTTGAGGAAGGGATAGTCCTTGGGCACGTAGTCTCTGCCAAGGGAATTGAAGTTGACCGAGCCAAAATAGAGACCATATCAAAGCTGCCCTATCCAGGGAATGTCAAGCAAGTCAGAGGCTTCCTTGGGCACGCCAATTTCTACAGGAGGTTCGTGAGAGACTTTGCCAAGATTGCCCAACCTCTGACCAGACTGTTACAAAATGAGGTTGACTGGAACTTTGATGATGACTGTCAAGCTGCCTTCAACCACCTCAAGGAGAAGTTAGTCACTGCCCCCATTATCCAACCACCAGAATGGGGAATGCCATTTGAGCTTATGTGCGACGCGAGCGGATATGCCGTGGGTGCTGTACTTGGGCAAATGAAGGGCAAGGAGCGGCATGTAATCTACTATGCATCCAAGACTCTGAACCCTGCCCAATGCAACTACGCGACCACAGAGAAAGAACTGCTAGCTGTGGTGTTTGCATTCGAGATGTTCAGATCTTACTTGCTCGGGAGCAAAACAATAGTCTACACTGTTCATGCCGCGCTGAAGTACTTAATGGCCAAAAAGGAGACCAAGCCACGGCTGATAAGATGGATCTTGTTGTTGCAAGAGTTCGACATCGAAATAAGAGACAAGTCAGGTAACCAAAATTTAGTGGCTGATCACTTGAGCAGGATAATCCAGCGAGAAGAAGGCATGCCCATCACGGAGACTTTTCCAGATGAGTATTTATATCAGATTTCAACCAAACCAGAGGAGCCATGGTACGCAGACTTGGCCAGCTACATAGTCACGGGAGATATAAGGGAAGACATGACCCTCTACGGTAAGAATAAGCTCAAGAGGGAGAGCAAGAAGTACATTTGGGACGACCCCTACATGTGGAAGAGGGGAGAAGACCAAGTACTGAGACGTTGCATCCCTGAAGCTGAGCAAGCAGACATTCTGAAGCAGTGCCATGAGCAAACCTGCGGAGGACATTTTGGCCACCGACGTACAGCAAGGAAGGTACTTGACTGTGGTTTTTATTGGACAACTCTCTTGAGAGAATGTTTTGAGTGGTGCAGGAGCTGTGACAAGTGCCAGAGAGAAGGGAACGTGACCAAGAGAGATGAGATGCCCATGATGCCCATCATGCACGTGGAAGTTTTCGACGTATGGGGCATCGACTTTATGGGACCATTGCCCAACTCCAGAGGGAAGGAGTACATACTCTTGTCAGTTGACTATGTATCTAAATGGGTAGAGGCCAAGGCTACAGCAACTAATGATTCGAGAGTGGTAGCCGCCTTCCTCAAGGGCGACATATTCAGCAGATTTGGTGTGCCCCGCGCATTGAGCGACCAAGGTACACATTTTTGCAATTATATAATTGAAAGGTTGCTCAGGAAGTACGGAGTGCACCACAGGATCTCCACAGCATATCACCCCCAGGCCAATGGGCAAGCCGAGCTATCCAATCGCATCATCAAGACCATCTTGAGGAAAACAGTCAAACCAGAAGGTAAGGATTGGAGTGACAAGCTCGATGATGCACTTTGGGCCTATAGAACCGCCTACAAAACACCTTCAGGGATCTCCCCCTACCGCATGGTGTTTGGCAAGTCATGCCACTTGCCCGTGGAAATCGAACACAAGGCGCATTGGGCAGTGAACAAGGTCAACTTCGACTGGGATGCGGCCAGCGAATGACGTAAACTTGACCTAACTAAGCTGGAGGAGATAAGGATTGAAGCGTATGACAACGCGGTCAAGTACAAGGAGCGGAAAAAGAGAGCCCACGACAAAATCATCAAGAAGAAGAAGATCGAACCTGGTCAACTGGTTCTGGTTTACCAAACCAAGTTCAAATTCAAGGCCAAGAAGCTATCCACCAAATGGTCAGGACCATTCATAGTCCATACTGTTTACCCAAATGGTTCGGTTGAGCTATTTAAGCCAGGTGATGATCAGATCTTCAAAGTAAACGGGCACAGAGTTAAAGCTTAATATGGGAATGAGGACCTCAAGGGGATGATACCCCCTGAGCCAGCCGCTTGACCAAGTGGAGCAAGAAAAATAAGTCAGGCCCATGACAATAAATAGAGGCAAATACCGAAGGCGAACTCGGTATGTATACTATGCTTTTCCCTTATTTCATTTTGTTAATAAATTCACCACGCCAAGAAGTAGCCTTGGGCAGGAAAGGGTTTTGGTCTGTCTTTGTTTTCAGGAAACAGGAGGATTGAGTGAGCAACGGCGGTGATTGGGCAACGAGTAGGAGAGGCCAGCTGTGATGATTGCGGAATTCTCGGGAATCCGCATAAGAGTCCCATCGACACTGAATTTGCAGAGTCCTAAATTAATTCAAACTCTAACCAATCTATACCACTACCCCACTACTTCAAAAACCGCACAACCCCTCAAATTCCCCCCATCACCACCATACCCCATAACCCTAACTTCCCCAATTATGGTTTCCACCCGCACCAAAAATACCAAGTTAAACAAAATCCTAACCGGCACCCAAATCGACCACACCAAATCCCAACTGCAATCGTCGAAAAAGATGGCCGGAGGAAAGTCGTCCAAAGCCGCCGCCGCCGCTGCATCCGCGAAGGAGAAAACACCACCGCCACCACCGGAGAAAACCCCATCACCAAAGAAAGTGAGCACGCCGTCGCCAAGCCCGACGCGTGAGAACAGCCCGACCCCCATCAATACCATTATGGTAGATCAATTGACGGCCGAAATCGAAGCCCCAAAACTTTCTGACCTTGACGTGACTCCCAAACCGTCGACAGAATCGGCTCTGGCGAACCAGAGCGGCGAGCCGGGTGAGGACGTCGTGAAGAAGAGGAAGTTTACGGCAGAGGAAAAAGGCAAGTCCGTTAAGAATCCCCGCGAAGCCACGCCACCCGCCACCATGGAATCGTCATCCGACGAGAAGGCTGACGACATGTCCACTCCCGGCGGTGAGGAGATGGAAGAAGACGAGACGGAGGAGAAAGAGGAGGAAACGGAGAAGTCGATCCCGGCGACTCCAGTTGGAAAATTCAAAACTCCGGCGTCGACCCGAACCACTCGTGGCAAGGGCAAGCAATCAGCACCCCCACCATCCAAAATTCAGAAAAGGGCAGTTGTCGTGCCCAAGACGGTATGTTTTGAAACCCTTAAGGATTTGAATATTGCTGTTCAAGTTAAGGGTTATTTTGAGGCAATAGGATGGGAGGACTTCTTGACCTGGCCAGGGCAAGTCTCTGAGAAATTGGTCAAGGAGTTCTATGAAAATTTGGAGGTGAGGACAACCAAAGAAGGCGGGCCGTTGGGCATTTCTTTCAAACTGATTGGATCGTATAATGAGGCAAGCATCTTCGAGATCAACATGGCCATTGGAGCGGCCAGTTTCAAGGACAAGTTTTCAAAAGAGTACCAGGACAGATTGACCACGCCACCAGAGCGCACGCAGAAGGAGAGGAACGAGATCTGGAGGGCCTTGAGCAAGGAGAAGGTGTTCAAGTCACAGGAGGCCAAAAATCACCAGCTCAAGGACGACGCGTTGCGCATCTGCCACCGTATACTGGCGTACAATTTTTATGGGAAGAAGGACAACAACAACACTGTCTCCCTGACCGAGCTTGATCTACTGTGGTGCATGACCAAGAAGATCAAGGTCAACTTTGGAGCCTTCCTGTGAGCACAACTGAAGAACATCTTGAGCAAGCCAGCACAGAGGTTGTCCCTTGCCCACTTTCCAGATGTCTATGCCCAGAAGATGAATTTGAAACTTGACTTTGAGTTGATGGAGATGATGGCTGAAGAGAAGTTTGACCATGCTTGTTTGAACCGGATGGCTGATATAAGAGTTGAAGGAGAGGATTGGGTGTTCACAAACCCAGAGGAAGTGAAGGCCTTGGCATTGGATGCCAAGGCGAAAGTGAAGACCGAGCCTGTGAGTCGACCAAGTGAGAGGGTTGAGTCGCAGAAGGAGGAGATCCTTGAGCAATTGGATGTCCTCGAGGAGAAGCAGGATCGAATTGGAGAGAGGCAGGACGAGCTGCACGTTGCCCTAATGGCATACTTCGCCCCCGTCGGTTTCAAGTACCCACCTGAACCCAAAACCTAAATGTACCCTCCCTTTGTTTTAGTAGTTTAGGATTTTATTTTGTTTATTTTTTTTTATTTGGTCTTGAGTCTGCCCGACTCATGTCTGATGGGGTCGACCTCTTTATTTGCACACTTTGCCCAAGGCAAAGTGTGTATGTGGGAAGGTGCGCCAACATCGTTGGAGTCGGAGTCAGGGGGGATCCTTGCCCAACTTATTACTGTTTGCACACTTTGCCAGAGGCAAAGTGTGTGAGTGGGGGAATGGCAAGAGCAACCCCATAGTTTGATCGAGTCGCATGCTTGATAAATACTTTGATCAATTTGAACAGTTTTCAAAATTAATAGTCTATGCATGAAAAATATTAAAGACGATGGAATTGCAACTAGGTAAGCTGTGAGGATTTGAGCCTACATTGTGTGTGATATTTCTTTCTTGAGAGTAGCTGTTTAAAATGTTTGTGATGCTGAAGCTTGCCAAAGTTCTGACCATTGTGATTATTTGAAAATTGAGTAAAGGTAGTAATGATTTAGGCATTTTGTTCTGTACTGCAAATAAAAAGAAGACCCTTGTTAGCCCATTGAGCCGAGCCAATATTTCTTGATCACCTGGGGGAAAACTCCCACTGCCCTGACCAAACCTGCAGATATGATCAAGTTCATAAAAAGAGCAGGTCAGGGCAAAGTCTTCTCTAGAAAAAAAAAAGAAAAAAAAGAGAAAAGGAAAAAAAAAGAAAAAAACAAAAGAAAAAGAAAAAATAGATCCATGAATAAAAGGGTGTGCTAAGGCCCTTAAGAGAGAGAAGAAATTAGGAGGAAATTTGCTAAGTAAAATGCATGTCCTACCTAAGATTAATTCTGGGCATTGCCCAAGCTAGCTTATACAGTCACCCTAGAAAGCCCTAATGATATTGCCCAACTCAATTGAAAATTTCACAGGATAGAACTTGGTCAAGCCCAAAGCAGAACTTCTTTTAAAATAGCATTGAGCGAAACACTACCCATCCACTACATAGAGAGAAACACTTAGTGAGAATCCCAAAATCCTGTTGCAAACTCTTGACCGTTTTTTATGCATTCCATTGACTATGATTTTGACTATATGTTCACTTGATCAACTCTCTGTATTTTGTTAAGCATGCTGTCCTTGAGCCTTCTGTTTTCTTTCTACCTCTACCCCCCGTTTGTTTTCTACTTGAGCAGGCAAGTCACCGTACACGCTTGAGGACAAACGAAGTAAAGTGTGTGCGTGTGATGAGCCATATTTTTTGGCTCATTTTTAGATTTTTAGAGTCAAGTATATCGAGTCTTTGTTTTGTTTTTAGTTTGTTTGTGTCTGGGAGGGCACGATTGGGTACTTGGGCAAGTTTTGCAGGTGGGCAGGTAAAGGAGTGAAAAGAGGAGCGCACTGTGTGTAAGAGGCAAGGAAATCACCTTCCATGGTCAAGAGCACTCGTTGAGCAAGCCAGACTGACGAAAAGGGTGCATCAGAGTTGAGCAAGCAACCGGGACGTCAGCAGGTGGAGCAAAACTTGAGTCCGACCAAGTACCGCACATGGTCCGCTACCTCAGTCAGTCAGAGAAGGAAGTACATGGGCAAGCACGAACATTGACGGAGACGGAACGTTGGGCATTCGGTGTACCAGGAGTCCTGAAATTTGCGGAGTCTTCAAAGGCGACCAGATTCAAACTCCAATCAAAGTAGGACTCTCGTCCGCGCTTGGAGGTATTTTCCCCCAGATGTATCTTAATCATCTGAAGCCCGTCTATATAAGAGAGTGACTGATGAAGAAACCCAACAACACATGAGCAGCGATAAAGACGGATCGAAGACCTACCTGACCAGTGAAGACGACGGCAGCCGCGTGAGCAACAAAACTCGCCGGCGTTTATTTCTTGTTAAGCATTCAGGCCAAAAACAATCTTTATGTTTTCATGCTTTTAATTCCGTACTTAGTTTTATTTTCCTTTTGAACAATTTCTCGTTTTCAATGCATAATATAGTTCGTCTTATTTCCTTTGTTTTATTTTCTGTTTTAATTATGTCAAGTAGCTAATCTGTTTGTATCTGGGCAAAGACAGAACCTGACCAACCCTAAGACGTGATCATGCCGGGAGGCTTAGTGAGGACAGCAACTAGCTGAGTTTTGTTCCCGATTCAACAGGGTAGTAACTTAAGCATGTTAGGGACTTGGGCAATCCTACAATGACCAGTGGGAACCCCGACTTACCTAACACAGGAGTACGTGGATCAACGCGACCGGGAGACTGGGCGTCCGTGAAGTACAACATGTTGCTGGAGATGTGGTCGTATGACTTGGGTTTGTCCAGGCATGCTATTGGCCATTCCGGGTTTGCTTGGAGGATGAAGGCGACTTGATCAACTTAGACTCATGTGGTCACATAGTGTCGAATTGGTCAACGTCAGGAGACCTATTGAGAGAGATCTAATAGGACTTAAACATAAGAGCGAATAAGGGTTCGGGGTATTAATATGCGTGACATTATAGGGATGTTAATACTTGGGATCTATAACTGGAAGACAAAACTGTTAGCAAAATGATATACGTACCAATGATCGGCAGCACATAGGTCAAGGGGGAAGTCAGGGGAGTCAATGCCTGGATACTTTAGTCTTTATTTGTTTCTTACTATCTGTTTAGTCAAGTCTGTTAATTGCTCAGTCTGTTAAGTTGCATGCTAGTTTATTTTCCTTTAAGTTATTTGTTATTTTCGGGTCAAGTAAACACGGTGACCACGGTTCGGCAGTGCCCAACTGCTTTCCAAAACAAAACCTTTTCAAACGTGACAACCCAATTGAGCATTCAAAGCCGGGAAAACTATAATCTAAATCGCCTCCTCGTGGGATCGACCCTATACTTGCTACTAGTACTTGTGCTAGTGAATAGTTTAGGAACTATAAATATTATTTTGCGCTACTCCACGACGGTAGCGTCAGTTTCCCACGCATCTTATCAACTCCATCTCCCTTAAAAATTGTCTTGTCCTCAAGGTGGAAATCTGGACATGTAGTCAATAATGTCTTTCCCATGCTCAGGTGGAAGAAAATTCTCGTCCCTTATTCCCAAAATCCTTTGGCTGTGTCGTATTGAAAAGTCGAGTCTGAAGAACCAACCAATGAGTCGAGCTGGGAATCCCAATATGACTGCCCCCTAGCAGATCGTGAGGCTCTCTGGCTGCGCGGGTGGTGGTCATAACACCAAGAACGGGGTGGGTTCGACAACCCTCTTGAATGACTTCCTCTTGGCACATCTGCACAAGCAGATGCTATTAAAGTTTATCCATCGGATGCCATGACTTTGTTGAAACATCGAAACTCTCGTTTAGTCGGGCTTGTTGTCGAGGCTAATCGCTCTTGAAGGGCGAATGAACTTTGTCGTGCGCTTTCGGGTGTGGATCCAAAATTTTCGATTTTCTCTTTGAGTTCCTCGACATCCCCGAGTTGCTGCATCAACTACACGTTGGGGTTTAGTTCATCGATCTAAATCATTCTGTGGTTAGATACAGAGATTTTAGGACTTTCGCAAGGTATCTTTATCGTTTACCGTTCTTCGTCCTTCTTCCATCCACAATCTCAAACGAGGTTCGTATCAGAATGCTTCTATGAAATTACAACGGAGTATGCAATGTGTTCCATATAGCCCCAGCACCCCCTGGCCCACCCCATAGTCCATAGAGAGGGTGAAGTTAATTTCTTTTGTGATATTTCCTCCCATTGAACTTGAATTCATTAAACAACAATGGCAAGATGAACTTAGTCAAAAGTTACTCAAGATCGTATTTAAATATTTTACAAAAAGTTCCTCAGCAAAAAGAGCTATGTTCAAAAGATTCATGACATTTTCTTTGGTAGAACCTGAAACATATTATCTGTAAATCCCCTATCTATGTCCCCCAAAAGGCCTTTTTCAATGACTTCCATATAAATGAAGATGCCAACTTCTAAAGTTCCTGATTCGGTGATAGGCAAACCTCAATTAATCATGGGTTAACAAGAACAACCATTTCATAGAAAACAAAATTCTTTCTTGTTGAAAAAGTTGAAAAAGTAGCAGCATAAAAATAGAATACCCAAAACATGTATTAAAAATATAACCTGAATCAATCACAACTGCAGAATCATAAAATTGTGATTTCATCCCATTTAAAAATCCATATCATACAATTGCTCCATATCAACGATTCAACAGAAGAAACCAGTGTACTCCAAACTAAAAAAACAAGCAAAACAATGACTTCCAGCCACACCAATAAGAAAAAATGTAAATCACAAACTCCAACCTACCCAACAACGCCCAAAACCTGAAGGGGGGGGGGGGGGGGGGGGGGGAATATAGTGTACCAGGTAATGCAGGCATGGCATAGGAGGCAACTGGCTTGGGCGATTTCTCAACCTCGACGAGGCACATCCGGCCGGTGTGGAGACGACGGTGCGACGGAGGATGTGGGAGGTTTTTGTGGTGGTGAGTCGGGTTGACCGGATGAGTGCACGTGAGGCAAGTTAACCCAGACCCATTTTGCAGTCCTCGCCGTCTTGATCCCGGACTCGGAGTTTTTTTTTTCACTCTTGTTGAAATGGGAGGTGTGTGAGTGCGGTCCCACGACTAGCGCACAAAGTTTTTTGATTCACTCTTGTTGAAATCGAAGGTGTGTGAGTGCGGTCCCACGACTAGCGCACAAAGACGGGAAAGGGAAGACCCGTGACATGTAGGAAGGTTCCATCCTTAAACTAATTGGTACTAGGTGGAGTAGCTCCCTACTCTTATATTTTGGTCTATCTTTCCTCAAATATGATAAGAATTAACCAAATCATAATAAATCATCTACAATTACAAACTCCAACCTACCCAACAACGCCCAAAACCTGAAGGGGGGGGGGGGGGGGGGGGGGGGGGGGGAATATAGTGTACCAGGTAATGCAGGCATGGCATAGGAGGCAACTGGCTTGGGCGATTTCTCAACCTCGACGAGGCACATCCGGCCGGTGTGGAGACGACGGTGCGACGGAGGATGTGGGAGGTTTTTGTGGTGGTGAGTCGGGTTGACCGGATGAGTGCACGTGAGGCAAGTTGACCCAGACCCATTTTGCAGTCCTCGCCGTCTTGATCCCGGCCGGACTCGGAGTTTTTTTTTTCACTCTTGTTGAAATGGGAGGTGTGTGAGTGCGGTCCCACGACTAGCGCACAAAGTTTTTTGATTCACTCTTGTTGAAATCGAAGGTGTGTGAGTGCGGTCCCACGACTAGCGCACAAAGACGGGAAAGGGAAGACCCGTGACATGTAGGAAGGTTCCATCCTTAAACTAATTGGTACTAGGTGGAGTAGCTCCCTACTCTTATATTTTGGTCCATCTTTCCTCAAATATGATAACAATTAACCAAATCATAATAAATCATCTACAATTAAGTTGATGATTTTCCTTGATTACCGTCTTTCTCTATCTTAATATTCTTTCCTTGATATCCTCCCCAATCATAGTAATGTATATATTCTACTACCTTATGTATTAGTCGTGTAATTAGGATTGTAATACTATAAATAGTGGTCTTATTATCAATACAAATCATCAATTCTTCTTTCACTCTCTTCATGGTATCAGAGCCTTGATCTAAAACTTCATAAAACCTCAGTTTTTTTTTTCACGCCTAACTAATGGCAAACACTACTCCTTCTTATCAAATCCCTAACGTCAACGACCCAACCAAACCATTTACCTTCATCAACATCCAGAACACTATCAAACTCACCCCCACCAATTACCTTTCATGGAAAATGCAAGTGGAGGCCATTCTTATTGGTCATGATTTGTTTAAATATATTGATGGGTCTCTTCCTTCACCACCACCTACTATTACTACGAATGGTGTTGCTAATCCTAATCCAATGTATTCATTCTGGATCAGGCAAGATAAACTCTTGTTCGGCGCTCTTGTCGGTACACTCTCTCAGTCCCTCATTCCACTTGTTTCTCAAGCAAAAACCACCAAGGAGATATGGGATACTTTTACAAAAACCTATGCAACCCCAAGTCGGGGACACATCAAGCAATTAAAGGATCAGTTTAATCGCATATCCAAAGGAAATCAAACCATCACCGAATATATGCAGGCCATCAAGGCGTGTGCGGACCAACTCGGGGCCCTCGGCAAGCCGGTTGAGCATGAGGATCTCATTGATCGTGTACTCCTTGGCCTTGACACCTCTTACAACTCCATCGTTGAATCTGTCAATGGCAGGGATACACCGATTTCCTTTGAAGAGTTGCATGAGAAACTGATAAATCGAGAACTTACGATTCAACAAGCTCGGGCAAATTCATCTTTTCCCCCAACAGCCCATCCGACCTCTACTCGCCCACAAAATCGCAACTATGTTCGATCTAATGGTCCAGGTATTTTGCCCAATCCTGGTACTAATGCTATTAAGCAACCTCGTCCTTTTCTAGGTAAATGTCAGTGGTGCCGAGAGCAAGGACATGTTGTCTCACAATGTCCTAAATTCACTCAACAATTCCCCAATGTCGTCCCACCTCAACAGACGAGCTATCCCAAGGCAGTGTCTCACACACCTACTGCGCCACAAGCCCATGCAGTTACCCTACCCGATTCCTCCTTCTCATCAACATGGTTGCTTGATAGTGGTGCTTCTCACCATGTCACCTCTGACCTCCAGAATCTCTCTCTTCATGCACCTTACGATGGCATCGAGGAACTTATTATTGGTGATGGTACAGGACTATATATCTCTCACATTGGCTCTATTAATTTCTCTCATTCCTCTTCTCCTCTAAAATTAAATAACGTTCTTTGCGTTCCATCGATGTCTCGTAACATCATCTCTATTTCTCAATTTTGTCTTGACAACAATGTTTCTATCGAGTTCTTACCATACTCTTTTTCTGTGAAGGATCTCAACACAGGAATATCCCTCCTCCAAGGTCCGGTTAAGGCCGGAATTTATGAAATAAAACCAACTTTGCCTAAAGTCTTCACAAGTAAAGTTGCCACCTCTCTCGATTTGGCATCACAAATTAGGTCATCCTTCCCTTAAAAATTTTAAGCAGCTTGTCTCTACAAACAATCTAAATGTTTCCAGCATCTCCACTTTAGATTGTAACTCATGTGCTTGCAATAAAAGTCATAAACTTCCTTTCTCTATTTCATCTATTTCTTCTACAGCACCTTTACAATACATATATACAGATCTTTGGACTTCTCCTCTTTATTCCCATGATGGTTATAAATATTATATCATCTTTGTTGATCACTATACCAAGTATATATGGTTTTATCCTTTAAAATTAAAGTCCGACACAAAAGACGTTTTTATTCGATATAAAGCTTTAGTTGAAATTTTTTTCCAACTTCCTCTTATTACTCTTTACTCGGATAACGGTGGTGAATATGAGGCATTAAAAGAATATTTATCAATTAATGGCATCTCACATCTTACTACTCCTCCTCATACTCCTCAACATAATGGCTATTCCGAAAGGCGTCATCGACACATTGTTGAAACATGTCTTTCTCTTCTTACTCATGCTTCTATGCCATTAGAATTTTGGACTAATGCATGTTCTACGGCAGTTTACCTTATCAACCGCCTTCCCACACCGACCTTAAATAATGTCTCTCCATATCTCAAGCTTTTCGGGAAACCACCTAACTATCACAAGTTAC
Source organism: Euphrasia confusa (assembly GCA_954870475.1). Taxonomy (NCBI): domain Eukaryota; kingdom Viridiplantae; phylum Streptophyta; class Magnoliopsida; order Lamiales; family Orobanchaceae; genus Euphrasia; species Euphrasia confusa. Next base: position 26,991,746 of record OX940968.1, on the reverse strand, counting down.
GAAGTTTCGGGTGTCTTTGCTATCCATGGTTAAAACCTTATACTAAACATAAGCTTGAGCCCAAATCTACTCCTTGTATCTTTGTGGGTTACTCTTCCACTCAAAGTGCCTATTATTGTTTAGATCCCAAAACACAAAATATTTATACCTCCAGACACGTTCACTTTGTCGAAACAAAATTCCCTTACTCTGACATTCTCACACCAAAACCTCTTCTGGAAACGTTAATTGAAGAATGGTGTCCTATGAATATTCCAATATCCTCACACAATGCCCCTACAACTCCTTCTCATACTCCAACACCTCCACTGTCCACTGCCTCCACTACTAATACTACATCCACCACTTCCGCTGCATCAACTCAACCTCCACCCCCGCCTCCCACTCACACCATGAACACTAGACTTCGAAACAATATTCGAAAGCCTATTGAGAAACTCAACCTTCTTGCCACCATGACTAAAAATGAGCCTCTTGCTGTTACTGACACCGAGCCAAAAACACTTGCCCAAGCTCTTAAAAGTCCAATTTGGAGGAAATCTATGGATGAGGAGTTCGAGTCTCTACTCCGAAACAAAACGTGGAATCTAGTCCCACCATCCACCTCTAAAAATGTAATTGGGTGCAAATGGGTATTTCGTATCAAACGGCATCCTGATGGTTCCATCAAACAATACAAAGCTCGTCTTGTGGCAATGGGTTTTCATCAACGACCGGGAGTAGATTATAATGAGACATTTAGTCCAGTCGTTAAACCAGCGACTATTCGTCTTATATTATCACTTGCGGTCAGTCAAGGTTGGTCTTTGCGCCAACTTGACATTAACAATGCTTTTTTGCAGGGCACTCTTACGGACGAAGTGTATACTATTCAACCTCCTGGTTACACTGATGCTATGAACCCGAACTATGTGTGCAAATTAAACAAAGCATTGTATGGTCTCAAACAAGCCCTGAGGATGTGGTTCAAGGAGCTCCGACAATTTCTAATTAATTATGGGTTCAAGAATACAGTCTCAGACTCTTCATTATTCACTCTACATTCAAATGGATCAATTATTTATTTATTGGTCTACGTGGACGACATCATTGTTACGAGCAATCGACCGCAAGCTCTTGACGCTTTCATCACAAATATATCACAGAAGTTCTCTCTCAAGGACTTAGGCGACTTGTCTTATTTTTTGGGAGTTGAGGTTCTGCCACATTCTAATGGCCTATTTCTAAGCCAAAAGCAGTACATCTTTGATATTCTGTGCAAGGCAAATATGGATGATGCCAAACCGGTTCCTACACCTCTCGCAACTCATCCTCCATTAATGAATGATGGCAAGCCCCTACAAGATCCTACAAAATATCGGACTCTAATCGGCAGCCTTCAATATCTTAGCCTTACTCGACCTGACGTTGCATTCTCGGTTAACAAACTTGCTCAATATATGCAACGTCCAACCGAGGATCATTGGCTCGCATTAAAAAGGCTTCTTCGTTACTTAAGTGGAACCTCAACTATGGGTTTAATCATCCATAAAGACTCTCCACCAACATTACATGCCTTCTCAGATGCTGATTGGGCACGGGACAAAGATGACTATATATCCACATCTGCCTACATTGTTTATTTAGGCAAAAATCCAATCTCCTGGACGTCAAGGAAGCAACGAACTCGCGCTCGTTCCTCAACGGAGGCAGAATATCGAGCTGTGGCTAGTGCAACAGCTGAGGTACTCTGGTTACGTAATCTTTTTACAGAACTAGGACTAACCATTTCCGATGTCCCTACTATCTATTGCGACAATGTCGGAGCCACGTATGTTAGCGCAAATCTTGTATTTCATTCAAGGATGAAGCATCTCGGGTTAGACTATCACTTTGTTCGTGAAAATGTCCAGGCCGATAATCTGCGTGTGGTATACATATCTACTCATGACCAGCTCGCTGACGCCCTCACAAAACCACTCCCACGTTCCTCATACACTTCTTTGGTTCGCAAAATCGGTCTTTCGCCATGGTCGACCGTTTTGAGGGGGCATGATAAGAATTAACCAAATCATAATAAATCATCTACAATTAAGTTGATGATTTTCCTTGATTACCGTCTTTCTCTATCTTAATATTCTTTCCTTGATATCCTCCCCAATCATAGTAATGTATATATTCTACTACCTTATGTATTAGTCGTGTAATTAGGATTGTAATACTATAAATAGTGGTCTTATTATCAATACAAATCATCAATTCTTCTTTCACTCTCTTCAAAATATTCAACATGGGACAACTCACAAGTGACCACAACACATACAATTTCAACAACTCCAGCTTTTCTTAAACGGGAGAATTAGGTTTCAGCTATACTCGATAACCATTTTAACAAAAACGTTTTATTTTCTTTTAAAAAAAATAGTGTATTTTTAAAAGTAATCTTAATATAGGATGTCACAAAATAAATACAGTATATATTTTGAAAACCAGTAATACAAAATCAATAAAAAAAATCAAAACATCTCACTTTTTAGGATTCCTAATACCCAAAAGTGGGACATGTGCATTGGTGAGTCAAATCGATAAGTTGAGTGACATTGAATTTGAACTCTGGAAGATGTCGACAGGGAACAAAAGAAGGTGAGCTTCTTGAAATTCAAGAGATAGCCCAATTAGGTCTCTAAGTTAGAGATAGTGCACACAAATGTTGTTCCAACTTTTGGCCTCAAAAGTATAAGAGATTGTAATTTTGTCAATTTAATTGTGAAGCCGAGTGAATAGCATGACCGAAGCCGCCACAGAGATAAAATGGTGGTAATCGTTTTTAGAAGAGTACGTTGCATTGCGACCACATTGAAGTATTGAAGATGAAGAAAGGAAGGAGACGATCGCAATAAAATAATTATAAATACTTAGACCATACACTGCAGCAACCATCCTCAACCCAACCTAACTAATTAAATAATACTTTCTCTCTCTGCCAACTATACAATCAACCACTCAATTATTTCATTTTATTTTTCATCATTTATCAACAACCATCTTCAAACCCAACCTACCTAATAAAATACTATAATTTTATCTATCATTTATTTTACAAATAATAGTATATATATTTATTTTTAAATAATTATTTATTAATATTTATATTTCTTATTTTTTCATCTAAAAAGTATTAATTTTATCTTTTTTATTTTTATATTAAACTATATCAAGTTTGATTTCTATTGATAGAGAATGAAAAAAATAAAAATAATGGTGTTTTTATTTTATTTTTTTAATTAATAATTAAACAAATATAATATTTTTAATATTAAAGTATATTTAAGATATTGAGCAGTCCAATTATGGACTGACATGTGGCAAGCAACCAGGCGAAACTGGGCGGTCGATTTCTAGCCCTGGTCGCACTCCAAATTTTCTTTTTCACTTTCTTTTAATTAGTTTAACATTAGTTTATTATTATTTTATTATTATTTTATGAATTGACCTGGGTGGCTGGTCATGATAGTGATGGTCTTAGCAATTTTTTTTTTAATGGCACTAAAATAAGGATCATATCATCGAATTTGCAACGGCGGGTAGCAATATTGTGCAAAAACATTAACCCAAAATTTTGCTAATAGTTGCACTTTACTACCTTACTTTTTATAAAATGGATTGTCCTCCCAAAACTTTGATATAATGTAATTTGCATTCTACACGTTTCTTGTTATTAAATATTTTAAATATCAAAATATTTGATAAAAAAAATAAATATTTTATAAATAAAAAAAATCTATTTTCAATTGAATATTATTATTTTTAATTTATTTTAATTTTATCAAAAAAAATTACAAAATAATTAGCTTATACATAAAATAAAATAAAATAATATAAAATGGTAGATTAAAAATTAAAAATTAAATTATAATTGAAAAAATTAAAAATAACATATCAATGTTTTTAATATAAATTTAGAATTAAAATTAAATTTTTGTAGGGTTAAATTACACTTTTAATATATAATTTAATTTTTATTATTAAAATAAAAACTATAAAGAAAAATATTAATAAAAATAATTTATTAATTTCAATATAATAAAATAAAAAATGTAAAAATCTGATATTTATTTAAAAATATTTTATATGGAGTAGTTATTTATTTACATTTTTTTGGGTGAAATACTATAATTTGTTTTACCAAATATTTTTGACATTAAAATTTTTGAATTAAAAATATTGGGTAAAGTTGATTTTTTTTTTCAAAAGTTTGAGTGTTTAGTTTATTTAAAAAAATATTTAGGGGTAAAATACAATTTTTGTCAAAGTTTTGAAAGTTTAAAGTTTTTAACCCTTTAAATTTTATTTATAACTAATTTAGTTTTCAACTTAAAATTATTTTTTTATAATTTTTTTTTTATTTTTTTTTCAAGCCAAAAAATTGTTCATATTATTATATGAGAAAAAGATATATATATATATATATATATATATATATAATTATTTTTTCAACAAGTAATTTAATATAAGGCATATAGTATATTTTAATTGTGGAATAAACATTTGATTGGAATTGAACAAACATGTCAAACACATTGATGTTAGAGGATTTTTAACGTGTTTGTTTAAATGTAAAAATACTTGTAATTTTTTGGATTAGTTTTCTTTTCTAATTTAAAATTCTATTTATTTTTATTTTTATGCTTTATCTCATGAGTTACTTTTCTGCATCTATAAATAGTCATCTCTCATCACCAATATTGTTCCCGTGCCAACGGAGGGGAAATCTTGTTATACGTATTAATTATTTAAAACAAAAATTGCACGTGTCATATCCACCCTACCCCACTCTCCACTCTAAAATCCACTCAACTTGGTATTAGATACGTATTCAGATTGGAATCTAAAGATTTATTTCCTTACAATTCTTCTAAAAAATCTAATCCAATAATAAGAGTCCGATTATAATTCTAATTTCTCCTAAATATTTACTCCGTATTATATATTTCCCAACTTCGATAGCTGAATTCATAATTTTATTTTCCACCATGGTTTTCATCATCAAGGAGCTGAGCGAGCACGTAATAGAATCAAGGTAATTTTTATTTAATTTTTAATTTTTTTCTCTTTTTCGATAATAATATTGTTTTCGATAATAATATTGTTGATCTATTCAAGTGATTATAATATCCACTAATTTTTAATAATTTATTCTTAAAATTTTATTTGATTTATTTCATCAATGTATTTAATTCTGATCTTAAAAGATTTTTTTGAACTTTTAAAAGTTCGTGGATTTTTATAGATTTTTTAAATCCACGGAGTCTAGGAAGAGTTTGACTGATTTTTGGTATTGATTTTCATGGATTTTTCGTAGAGTTTGTGAAATATATATTTTTAATTATTAACATTAATTTTCATAGACTTGTATTTATAAAAAAATAATAAATTGTTTTAAAAAATCTAAATTATTTAGAAAATAAAAAACGAAAAATACATTAATTTAAAATTTTAAAATAAATAAATTATTATCTATCACTATTATTAATCTTCATTTACATCATTTGTTATACTCAATCTCATTTCTCACATTATTATTTTCATTTTCATTTATATCATTGTTATACAAAGACCTATCTATATATACGTATATATAAAATATACATATTGTTTACCTCTTTCGTCATATTTAAAAAAAATCTTCATTGGTGTCAAGACGGGTGATTTTTTATGATATTTTATCAAATATTAAACAAAACACCATTGTAAATAAAAAATCATAAATAATTTTTTTAACAAATTGAATAATAATAATATTAATAATATAAATTTATTATATTTGGATTGTTATTAAGAAAATATATTATTGTATATAATAAATACAAAATAATTTATTATTAATATGATATATAAATAATTAATTTTAAATAAAATATGATAAGATCAATTTTCTCAAATAATTTTTTTGATTATTTTATATAGATAGATTTGTGTAATATTCTTGTTAAATGATGATTGTTTTTTTTAGTTTCCATGTTAGAATTTTTGGTGTCGTAAAGAAGTCCGTCGAAATCTCTAATTATGAGAGATTTTGAAAATTGAAGTTTAGTTATATATTTTTAAAGAAAATCCATTAAAATCCATGAATTATTAAAATCCATTAAAATCCATAGACATTTGAATACCTATAGATTTTTAAAGACTTTTTAAAATCCTAATTGAATACCTCCAGATTTTAATAGACTTCTAAAAATCCGAATTGAATACCTCCGGATTTTAAAAGTCCAATAAAATCCTAAAGACTCCGGAACGAATACACCCCCTTAATTTCTTCCAAGTACGTGATTGTATGTTAAAATATTATAATATGAATGTATTTTTATTTTTTGGTTTAGTAATGGAAGAAAATTCAGAAAATTCAAATTTTGTTCCTCCCGTGACGATCGGTGTTCTTCCAAAAGTTGGTCAAGAATTTCAATCACTCGAAGATGCACAAGAATTTTATAATGAATATGCAAGACATGCAGGATTTAGTATACGAATTGACAATAGCAAGAAAAATAAAGAAACTGGTGAAGTCATTTGGAAAATGTTTGTTTGCTCTAAAGAGGAAAAGACTGACGAAACTTGGCAAAATAAATTAAAGCATGTTGAGTCACGGACCGGAGAAAGAAATCGCGGACATACTCGATGTGGATGTGAAGCAAGAATGAGTGTTGTGAAATAAAAAATTAAGGATATGTGGGTTGTTAGTTATTTTACTGAGAGACATAATCATGTCCTAACTACGCCTAGTAAGGTTCACGTTCTAAAATCACATCGAAAAGTTTCGAAAGCGGAGAAGGCTCTTCTACAACAGTTAACAGAAGCAAACGTTCCGACATGTCAACAGGTAAGAGTGTTAGAGATAAATGCAGGGGGTCCATCATTAGTTGGTTGTGTAGAAAGGGATATCAGGAACCATGAAAGAGACATTCGACGAGAGCTCTTAGGACACGATGCTGAAACACTGATCCAACATTTTGAGATGGAAAAAAAGAAATATGAGAACTTTTTTTTTCTCTTATGAGACAGACGACTCAAGAGTTTTTGTTAGATGTGTTTGGGCAGATTGTGAGTCTATAAGATCATATGCATGTTTTGGAGATGTGGTGGTATTCGACACGACTTATAACACGAATAAATATGGTATGGTGTTCGCCCCATTTGTTGGAGTTAACCATCATCGTCAAACTACATTTTTCGGGTGTGGATTGCTAAGTGACGGGAAAACAGAGTCTTTTACTTGGTTATTTCGAACGTTCTTGCAAGCTATGTCAACACACGTACCTCCAAAGGTGATAATTACTGATCAAGATGCAGCCATTTCACGAGTAGTCTTAGAGGTATTTCCCGATATATTGCATCGATTTTGTTTATGGCATATACTTAACAAGTTTTCTGAAAAGTTGAATGCTCTATTGTACAAAGAGCAGTATCACAAATTAGTGGGTATTATTAAAGATTCAGAGTCGATTGAGGAGTTTGAAGATCGATGGATGCAATTGATGAGTTCTACAGAATTGAGAAATAATGAATGGTTAAGTAATATGTACTTAATACGACAACAATGGGTACCTGCCTATATTAGACATGTGTTTGCTGCGGGGATGTCAAGTAGCCAACGAGTTGAGAGTAATCATTCTTTTTTAAAAAGGTATGTGAACAAAAAAAAACTCTTTGGCTGATTTTATCACACGTTTCAATAAAGCACTTCTCAACCAAATGTAGTACCTTTTGTAATTGGGTTGTGTGTATCCATTAGAGGAAGATGGACGAAATAAAAATTAAAACGAATAAATCGAGGCTCGTGTTCAACACGATTTCCTTAAAATAAATTCGTCCTCTACGGGTACGATTGTTTCCCAGGATACAACGATTACAAGCAAAACATTTGCTTACGGCGAACCGAGATGTTGCCTGAATGATATCACCGGAGGGTCAAAGAAACGGGGTAAACAAAAGAAAGACGAGAGCGATTGCTCGGAATGCGTCTGTATATTTCTCAAATATTTTCATACTTCTTCTCGATTCTCTTCGAGTCGTCGAGTCTTTTTCGAGTGTTTTTTCATGCAAAACCGAATGCACTTATATAGAGACGTTGGAGACGAATGTTCGTTGAATGTGGACGGTCAAAACCACCATTCAAAACCACTATAATGTCACATAATGACCATTATTTCATTATTTAATTCAAATGTAACTTATTATTTTAATAACAATAATAATAATATCATATTATTATTATTAAAATATTTCTTAAAAAATAATAATAATACCATTATTATTATTACTTAAAAAAATAAAATACTAGCAAAAAATGTGTATACACTTTGCATATTTTTATTTTTCCCACTTAGGATATAAATCCTTTTGGAATACTCTTCCAATTAGTTACATCCTTGAAAAATAATTTTTCATTCATACTACTCGAAAATGAGTGTATGAGATATCAAATCGAAGCTCTCTACGAGACGCTCATTTTTCAAGAATCCCCCACATGAATGAAAATTATACACACACCATACACAAAAAATACTACAAACTTAAAACAAATTAGTTTGATGATTGAAATGATATTTGTGCTCGTACGACCAGAGATGGTTCATCATGGTTTGAATGAACCAACATGTACCTTCGGGGCCTAGTGGTGGTGCGCCACACTAGATGATATATTTTGGTTAATCATCGTGATAAACCAAGAAAAAAAAAATCCACGACTTTGTTGAAGTCGAGAAAAAATATATATATTGTTGTCACACGTAGTGATATATAATTTTTTATTGATGAAAAAATTAGTTCGAGCGAACATTATTGATAATGAGAAATCAATAGAGGTTGATGTATATATATTTTGATATAATTATATAATAAAAATTGGCATTTCCTCTAATGGATACACACAACCCAATTACAAAAGGTACTACAAACTTAAAATAAATTTGTCCTCTACGGGTACGATTATTTCCCAAGATACAACGATTATTAAGCAAACATATGCTTACGGCGAACTGAGATGTTGCCTAAGAAATATCACCGGAGGGTCAAAGAAAAGAAGATAACAAAATAATAAGAGAGCGATTGCTCGGAAGATGTTTATATAATATCTTTTTCATCTTTGATTTTCTTCGTATCTTTTTTCAAGTGCTTCTCGATTGCACTTTATATAGAGATGTTGGAGACGAAGGTGCGTTGAATGTGGACGATTTGACTACAACAATTGTAACGTCTCACATTCATACCACCACACTAATGGTCATTTAAAGGCCATAATTCAAATTTTAAAATTCAATTATGTAACTTATTATAATAATAATAATATCATATTATTATTATATCAATAATAATTAATTAATTATATTATAAAGTAGAAAAATAGCAAAAGTGTGCATCATAGGGTACTCCCCTTTTATATATTTACTACACTTTGCATATTTTTTCTATCTAAAATATATTATTCTCTTTGGAATACTCTTCCAATTTATAATATTAGTTACATATTTGAAAATTAATTTCTCATTCATATTACTCAAAATTGAGCGTATGAGATATCAAATCGAAGCTCTCTACGAGACGCTCATTTTCCAACACCAAAGACATCAAGAGTTGCATGCAAATCATATTGACATTAGTGAAGAGCCACGCATGGTAACAAGTTTTTTGATGGAGCAACAAATGGCCAAGATTTATACGAAGGCAATATTTCTATTATTTCAGAAGGAGTTGCAACATAGTACGACCTACATTTGTACAATGATTTCCAACACTGACGAGACTTCAGTATATGCAGTGAAACGATTTGAGATTAAAGAAACATTTCATCGACAACGACAATTGATATATCACAGTTCTTCTGATTTAATATCTTGTAGTTGTCGTATGTTTCAGTTTGATGGATACTCGTGCCGCCATATGTTGTGTTGGATGAGGCTTCAACAAGTTATGATGTTAGCGGATAAATACATTAATAAGAGATGGACTAAAAATGCTAAAAATGCTACAATTTTTGACCCACTGACTGATTTTGTAGAAGGTCATTCTTTTATTACAAGACGGGGATCATTAGCTTATGTAGCGATGGAGTTGGTTGATGATTGTTCATTGACAGAGGCTCGTAGTAATTTTTTGATGTGTGAATTAAAAAAGTTGAAGATAGCGGTTAATGAAATTGATGATGGCGGCACCATAAATAAGCATATGAATAAGAGTAAAAGTCGTGAGTTCACAGAAAGTGTCCAAGATCCACTTCCAGTATACACTAAAGGGAAACGCCTTAAAACTTCAAAGGAAAAGGCAACGGGGCAAAGTAATAGGACGTGTAGTGTTTGTGGTCAAAGCGGACATGACAAACGAACGTGCCTCGATGTACATTATATGTATGATAATTTTAAGAATTATTTTGAATATATTTTTTATTTGTATAAAAATAACATGTTTTTTTTTTTTTTGTAGGTCAAACTCGATCGATATCGATGGGACACGATATCCTGGATCGTCTCAACACAATACTTGACCATTTAATCTTCAATTGAATATAATTTGTTTGTTTTACGTATTAATTCTTATTATTATTGCATGAATTCTTCTTATTATTGTTGCGTAATAAATTTTATTTTTTATTTTAGTGTTTTTTTGTTTGCTTACTATTTGTTTGTTTAATTTGTTCTTCATTATATTTAAAATATAAATAAATATAATTTGTTTAATCTTTCCTATTACGAAATAAATAAATAATTGCGGCTAAAATGATTAATTAGAAGAATTAGGCAAATATAATTGGCGGAGATGCTGTAGTAAATAAATTAAACTAAATAAATCATTTGCGGATTTAATACGTGTATTTGCCACATGTGCAGTTGGCATAACAAAATTTCCCCTCCGGCAGGGGAACAATATTGATAGTATACATTTGGTATTATATTGTATTTAATAAAACTAAGAGCATCTCTAACCGATACCAAAAACCTATTTTGTAGTAGGAGAGATGCTTCAAGCGATACCAAAACATATTATAGGTATTAAGGTGGGACCCACAGAAAAAAAACCAAAACATATTATAGGTATTAAGGTGGGACCCACAGAAAAAATACTTAAATTTACGTTTACCTTAAACTCAAACCAAAAACTTTATTATTTATAAAATGATCATTTTTATATAAATTAATAAAAATAATCTATCAACATTTTTTTAGTTTCTTATTTTAAAAATAAAATAATAGTATGAGATATCACAATATTTTTTTTATTATGTTTGAAATTTTAAATTGAAAATAATGATTATTAAATTTTTTAATGTCAAAAGTTATGAGGTTAAATTATAAATTTGTAAAGATATTGGTTATTTATAAAAAGTTGTATTAGAAGAATATTTTGAGAATATTCTTTTAAGTTTTAGTATTGGAATCTCGGTTGGAGTGAAATTACTGTAAACTTAAAATAAAACTTATTTTTGAGTTTACGTTTTTGTGTTCGGTTGGAGATGGCCTAAGCGTACAATACTGTATTAAGACCATGTTTATCGGGAGGGCGTGACGCCCTCCCCTTCACTACAAGACAAAATATTTAATAATAAAATAATATAAATTGTATAACCTCTTCACAACCTGGCTTCTATGACGCTCCAAGGGCGTGAGTTTTCCTTTTCTTTTTTATTTCCACATGTCATCAATACATTGGTACCTTTATATAATTTATATATTTATATATATATATATAATGTTATATATAATGATATATATGTATAATTATATATATTAAATTATATCAAAATTAATAATTTTTTATTCTCTACAAATATATATCCATATTCATATAGTTTTAATAATAATTATATTTATTTTATTTAATAACTATTTATTGAAGTATTTTAACAGTTTAACATATATATTTATATATTTTAAATATAAAGTGATAAAAATATATTAAATATTTAATTAATAATAATATAAATAAATGATAAATTAAATTAGGTTATAGGTTGTGGATAAATGATGAAAAAATGAAAGTTGAATTAAATGTTGGATTGATGAGGTGGAGGAGCAATACCTATATCATGCTCCTAGGAGTATAATTAGAATCGTACTCTCACCTTTAAAAATATAAAAACCCAATAAAATCATTATTTAATAATTAATAAATCTTCATTTCAAAAAACAATTATTATATTCTTTAATCATACTAATGAATATATTAATATACACAATGAATATTTATCAATAAATACATGAAGATATAATACTGGGTGTACAATTAGAATCGTACTCCTAGGAACACGGTATAAATTGCCGTGGAGGAGAGTGAAGATAATTTTTTATTAAGAATTTGGGTTGTGAAAAGTTGTAGATAAAGATGGTCTAAGAATGCAAATGAAAAAATATCTGTAATTAATAAACATATAATTGAACAATAAGAAATGCATATAATTAATAAACATATAATTAATAAAACTAAGCCCATGTTTATTTATTTACTTTACAAACTTAATACTGTAGAGTAGTTTCAATGTAGAGAGGCCAAGAGAAAGAAAATGATTGAAACTTTAAAAAGCCCAAATAATCACATACTGTATATATAATAAGCATTTTTTTTTCTAAATCTCAGGGTGGGCCTGGGCCACGCTCGTCCTGAGCTGGGTCCGCCACTGGTTATTGCATCTTTTTAGGTGATTCATTGGTTGCATAGAAGTCCAAAAAACAAACTACTGTTTCCAGGTCTTAATCTGAATGAGAATATAGAGCAATGACATCATGTGTGTGTGAGCTTATCTGGTCCAAAAAGCTCCTTACATTTTGATATTTCTCATTCACAGTCCACCCTTCTATACCTTGATAATGTGGCAGCCATGCACATTGCCTCCAATCCAGTCTTCCATAAATGTACTAAACATATTGAGATCGACTGCCACATTGTTAGGGAATGGTTCTACAAGAGTTTGTTCAAGATGTTCTATTTAAAGACTTGCAATTAAGTTGCAGATATGTTTACCAAAGCCCTCGGCTACAAGGCGTTTCATCATCTCTTGTGCAAGATGGGAATAAAAAACATCTATTCCCATCTTGAGGAGGCTAGTTGTTAAACATACTGCATGTACATGACTACATGCATGGAGTCATGCATACATACGGATCCTACCATAATTTATAAATTATGGGAATATGATTCTTTTATATATTTGTTTTTTTATTATTTTTGGATTCCTAATTGCTTACTAATTGTAATTAGAGTTAGATTTATTCATGTGTATAAATATCCGTTGCACATCAAAAGATTGAATACAAGTTGAATTCATTATTTCACATATTATTTTCTTGTTTTCTCTACGGGAGGATTATCTCCTCCTCCCTCTTTATTTATCAAAATCTACAACGAACGCGTTGGGCGTAGACAGGCGCGCCGCGCTGGGTTTACACTAAGGAGGGGTATTCAATTGAGAGTCTATAGAATTTTAATGAACTTTTAAAGTCTAGGTGTATTCAATTCGAATTTTTAAAAGTCCATTTAAATTCGGAGGTATTGAATTAAAATTTTAAAAAGTCTTAAAATATCGTATTCAAAAGTCTATAAATTTTAATAGTTAATGAATTTTAATGGATTCTTGTTAAAAAATATAAAGAAGTTTTACTTTTTAAAATCTTTGGTTAGAAGAAGAGATTTTGTTGGATTCTAAAAACACTACTAAAAAAATTTACTTATTTCTTTTAACAAACATACAATAATAATAATAATAATAATAATAATAATAATAATAATAATAATAATAATAATAATAATAATAATAATAATAATAATAATAATAATAATAATAATAATAATAATAATAATAAAAATAAAATATTATTAATAATAATAATAATAATAATAATAAAATTAAAAAAATGTTATTTTTTTATAGAATTAATATAAAAGTTTCTAACAAAAATAATTAAATAGTTTTGGGTCTTTTGGGTTGAAAATCAATGAAAGTTCAGGTAAATAATAAAATATATATATATTAGACAATTTTATCAAATCTATAAGAATTCATACAAATTTATACAAAAATCATTCAAATTCTACATTAACTTCGTAGATTTTCTAAATCCATTGACTTTTTAAAATTTATAAAAATCCAATATAATTCGGATTGAATACACCCTCCTAAAAATCGGGCGCGCCGCGCTTTGAACCCTCGGCTTTTTGGGGGGCGACGTGCTGGTTTACACTGAAATCTGGGCGCGGTTGATTTATATAGTATTTGTGCGTTTTTCGGTTGTGTTTTTAGTGTCGAGTGTATGTTGTGTTGTTTAGTTTCGTGTCTTTTTGTTGTGTTTGATGTTTTTGTGTGTGTCGGATCTCACGGGGTGTGTTGAAGTGGTTTGAGTGTGTTTTGTAGGTCGAATGTTGGAGAAAATCGAGGAATCAAGTAAAAGATCGAAGAATCGAGAAGGAGCCGAAGCAGAACAAAAACGGCGGGCGCCAAATGTAAACGGCGGTCGCCGAATCAAAACGGCGGTCGCCGGAGATGAAATGACGACCGCCAAAAGGGTCGAAAAGAGGCAGATTTCCAGTTTGGATTTTTGGGCAAAACGGCGGTCGCCGAAATGATTTGGCGGGCGCGGAAACCAAACGGCGGTCGTCGTTTCAGGGCAGTTGCAGGGCGGTTTCTAATCCATTCTTTGATGCATTTAGGCAAGGAGAAGGAAGAAAAAGACACACTTTTCGCCTGGGAATTAATCGAGGAGCACGGGGAACCATTTCGGAGTCGACAACTCCGAGGGATTATCGATCAGATCCGAAGCCGTTTCAAGTTTAGTATTCGTAGATGTATTTCAATTTCTTTAAGTTTTAGATTGTCTATTTTCATGCTATTTCCTTTCTTTGCAAAAACTATTGAATGCTTTCGAATCGAGAATGTTAGAATGCTTATTTGAATGAATTTCTCTTGGTTAATTAAAGATTGTTTTAAGTTTGTTCTTAGTTTCATTCTCTTGTATTGTTTCGTATTTATTTTTTAGTGCATCTTAAAATCTATGTTCGCTTTCGTTGTTATAATTTTTGTTCGTTCAATCATGAGAATGATGAACTAATCGTTTGGCTCGGATGATAAAATGAAGGACAAGATTGAATAGATGTATGATTCGGAAGACCGTATATAAACGACATAATCTTGAACTCGTAACCCGACCGGGAGCGAGAATTCAAGTGAACTAAACGTTTTCAAACGAGTTAAGCAACCCGATCGGGAACTTGACTTTCGTATGTCGATTATATAGGGTTGATAAAGAGGAATACAACTTAAGAACTTAGTCTAGGTTATTATCGTCCGAGTGTTTTTCTTATTGTTTATTTCAAGCTTGCCATTTTAATCGAGAGTTTCAAAATGAATCTAGGATTTAGTACAATGAACTACGTTTCTACTACTTTTCATTCACTTAAACATTTCTCTTTCGTTTCCTTGGATTGATACCGAGTCAACTACAATTGACCTCGGATTTTGACGAGAGACGCGCACGAAAACGTCTAATCAAAATTGGCGCCGTTGTCGGGGAAACGGATAGTTTGTTTAAGTGTTTTTTTAGTTTTAGTTTCGTATTTCCTTTAGATAATTTAGTTAATTGTCTTGTTATTACTAATCTTCTACTTTGAGTGTGCATGGTCACTACAAGAAGTAAGGCGGCTAGTGAGCAACAAGGTTCATCTACCGAAGGAATGGAGAAGAATAAAGAAAGGGTTGAGGTTGAAGATGAAACCGGACAAGAAGCTTCGGGATTAAAGAAAGGTCAACCTTCCCAAGGACATGTTCTATCTCCTAATACTCAAGGACCTCGTCTACCTTTGGGAACTCCTCAAAATGACAACAATCAAGCGGGAGGAAGTAATTTACAGATGCAAATTCCTCAATTCAACGTTCAAGCACAACTTACTCCTCCAACACCTCTAAATCCACAAGATGAAGATCATCATTCTACTCCTCATACCGTGATGAGTCCTAATGTTGGATATCATCCAAATATGATGAATCCTCAGATGATGAACCAACCACCGATGATGAATAACATGGCTTATCAACCAAACTACGGGTATCCATTTCAGCAACCCGGAGTTCAAGTCAATCAAAACATGTAAGGAAAATTCAAACAACAATGGCCAAACATGGTGCCTAATATGATGCTGTATGGGGGTTATGGGATGCAACCGAATCAGTGGAATCACTATGGAAATCCAGCGGCACGACGAGTTCAACAAGGAGACATTACAAGGCCTATTATTGGAGCAACTCCGGCATGTGTGGATTTACCGGAGGTGGTGAAGAATTATAAAGTGAATCCGATGGACTTCAATCAATTATCGGAGTATTATGGGAATAACAACGAGGATGTGTTGAGTTTCATCCGAGATTTCTACAATACCATTCATACTTTTCCGTTGAATGGTCTTCAAGAAGACGAGTTGCGATGTCGGTTCTTTCCAATGACATTGAAAGATAAGGCCAAGTCTTGGTGGATAGCTTTGCCACCAAATTCACTCCAAAATTGGAATGATATATATGACGAGTTCATGAGTCAATTCTTCCCACACCACAAGACGACGGACTTTAGGAATCAAATTTGTGGTTTTACGAGTCGTCCGGGAGAATTTTTCCATGAAACTTGGGATCGTTTTCAAGACTTACTTCTTAAATGTCCACATCATACTTTTACTCAAGTCTTACTTAATCAAATTTTCTATGACTCTTTGACAGATTCTTTGCAAGGGTCGGTGGATAATCAAGCAGGAGGCGACATCACCTATCGATCACCGGAAGAGATGGTTACTATCTACAAGACTATGGCTGGGAATTCAAGGAGGAAAAGTTCGAGAAGGAGAGTTGTGAATGATGTGAAAGAAGTGGAAGCGAGCAAACTCGACTTGAAAATTGAGGAGATGTCAAAAGAAATCAAAGAGTTGAAAATGGAGGACGGGAATCGGAAAACACAACTCCTTTTGAACCAAATGGAGGTGTGTACTTTGTGTGGATATCAAGGGCATGGACCAGCTACATGTCCTATGCCTCAAATGCAAGCTCCTTTGATGATTGAAGGGCAGCCCATGGTTGGAGAGCAAGGGAACATGGCATGTGTTCCATATCAACCACAACAAGGAGAAATGGTGATTTCGGAAGTACAAGCTTCGGTGGTACAGCCGTATAATCAACAAGGAGGCTACTACAACAATCAACAAGGAGGAAATCAAAGGCCTAATTATTCTTATCAACCAAGGCAACAACCTCAACAATGGCAACCGAGGCAAAATTTTCAGCAAGGTCAATCATCGAGCACACCGTACCGAGCTCCTTATCAAGCACCGAACCAACAATACCGGGCTCCGTATCAAGCTCCTACTCAACAACAACAGCCTCTTAGACCTCCTCAACAACCCTCGAGTAATAATTTCGAAGAGTGGATGAAGAAATATGCCGAGAAAAATGATTTGAGGATGGACAACTTAGAAGTGAAAGTTGGAGGCTATGATGCAGTGCTTAATAGCATCAACACTCAAATGGGACAAATGGCTACTACACTTGGAAAAATGCAAGCTAAGGAAGAGTCGGGAAGACTTCCAAGTCAACCATCCCATGCAAAAGCTCTTACGGTACTGAGATCGGGAAAGATAATAGACAATAAAGTAAGGATGCCGGGTGAAGAGGTTGAAAAAGAAAAAGATGCAGTGGTTTTTTATGAAGAAAATGAGGAAGAAATCGAGGAGATTGTTTGTGAGGAGAAGGAGGAGGAAAAAGAAAAGGAAAAAGAAGAGGAGGACGAACTCAAAGAGAAAGAAGAGGAAAGAAATAAGAGAAAAAGAGTAGAAGCCGAGGCCGAAAGTGAAAGGGTAGTTCTTCATAAGTCGAAGAATCCGTACAAGCCTCCCGTTCCTTTTCCGAGTAATCTTAGGAACAAAAAGAAGGATCAACAATTTCAGCAACTTTATGATCTTCTAGCAAAGGTTGAGGTAAACGTCCCTTTGCTCGATATGATTTCGAATATTCCTTCTTATGTGAAATTTTTTAAGGAATTGGCTTCTAACAAGAGAAAGTTCGAGGAGAACGAGAAAGTTGTGTTGTTTGCAGGTGCAAGTGCTGTGATGCAACATCAAGTACCACCAAAAGAGAGTGATCCGGGAAGCTTTGTGATAAAAATTGTGATCGGGTCCGGAAATGAGGTGACCGGTATGCTAGACTTGGGAGCCGGAATTAACTTGATGCCGTTGGCGATTTTTGACCAATTAAAGCTTGATAACTTGAAGCCGACGAGGATTTGTCTACAACTTGCCGACCGATCGGTGAGGTATCCAAGAGGAATTGTAGAGGACATTCTTGTCGAAGTTGGAGGATTAATTGTGCCGGTTGATTTCGTAGTGCTAGATGTTGGTGACATACCGGAGAATTCCCAAGACCACTCCATATTATTGGGACGTCCTTTTATGGCTACAACCAATACTCCCATCGACGTGAAGAAGGGACAACTCCAAATGTCGGTACTTGGAGAAACGGTGTCGATTTCGGTGAGAAAGAAGAATATGGCTCCAGCTGCAACTTTGATGGAAGAATGTTCATTTGTTGATGTTATAGATACATTGACCATGCAAGCTTTGGAGATAAAGGAAGAGAATGAAGTAGATCTTGGAGATGAAGATTTGGGAGAGTTAGAAGTTAATGAACAAGCTCCACGGTTTGTCGACTTGAGCGTGGGGGGGGGGGGGGGGGGGGAGGACCGAAAGAAAGATGTTTCATTGCCAACGAAGAGTGTGAAGTTGGTTTTGAAGGATTTGCCTCCTAACCTCAAGTACGTGTTTTTGGAAGAAGGTGAAAACAAACTGGTCATTATTTCTTCGAAGTTGACCGTTGAAGAAGAGGTGAGATTGGTCGAAGTTTTACAAGAGAACAAGGCGGCTATTGGATGGAGTATCGAGGATTTGAAGGGAATCAGTCCTTCTATGTGCATGCATCGTATTAATTTGATCGAGAATGCAACTCCGAAGAGGCAGCCCCAAAGACGACTTAATCCACTTCTTAGTGATGTTGTGAAGAAGGAGATTATCAAGCTACATGGAGGTGGTTTGATTATACCGGCAGCGGATAGTGAATGGGTATCACCGATTCATATGGTACCTAAGAAAGGCGGAATCACGGTAGAGGAGAACGAAGCGGGACAACTTATAGCTACTCGGGAGAGGACCGGGTGGAGAATGTGCATGGATTATCGGGAGTTGAATGCCGCTACGAAAAAGGATCATTTTCCCTTACCTTTTATTGACCAAATGCTTGATAAACTTGCCGGTAATTTCTTATATCATTATCTTGATGGACTTTCAGGTTATTACCAAATATTCATAGCACCGGAGGATCAATCAAATACGACCTTTACGAGTCCTTTCGGAACCTTTGCATGGAAGAGAATGCCATTTGGGCTTTGCAATGCCCCAGGTACGTTTCAACGTTGCATGCTTTCCATATTTTCCGAGATGGTAGGGGATTTTGTTGAGGTGTTCATGGATGATTTTTCTGTATTTGGTTCATCATTTGATGATGCTTTGAAAAAGATTGACACGGTTTTGAAAAGATGCATTGAGTGTAACCTTACTTTGAGTTGGGAAAAATCTAATTTTATGGTTACACAAGGGGTTGTACTTGGGCATGTTGTTTCGAGGAGAGGGATAGAAGTTGATCCCTCGAAAATTGAAGTGATTAAAAATTTGCCACCCCCGGTGAATGTGAAAGGTGTGAGAAGTTTTCTTGGGCATGCGGGTTTTTATAGACGTTTCATTAAAGACTTTTCAAAAATTGCACAACCTTTATGTCATTTACTTGGTCAAGATGTTGAGTTTGTTTTTGATGATTCATGTTTGCATGCATTTAACACTTTGAAAGAAAAGTTTGTGAGTGCACCTATTCTTGTATCACCGAATTGGAATTTAGGATTTGAAATTATGTGTGATGCTTCGAACTTTGCTGTGGGTGCAGTGTTAGGTCAAAGAATTGATAAGATGTTGCATGTGATTTATTATGCTAGTATGACTTTGAATGATGCGCAAGTGAATTATACGACTACGGAAAAAGGGATGTTAGCGGTTGTTTTCTCGCTAGATAAATTTAGGTCGTATTTGCTTGGTACTAAGGTTATTGTTCATAGTGATCATGCGGCTCTTAGGTACTTGATGACTAAAGCACAAGCTAAACCGAGAATCATAAGATGGATACTTTTGTTGCAAGAATTTGATGTGGAAATTAGAGATAGGAAGGGTTGTGAAAATGCGGTAGCCGATCACTTATCTAGACTTGAATCGTGTGAAAATAATGTGATTGCTAATATGCCTATCTCTGAAACTTTTCCATATGAACAATCCATGCTTATAAATGCAATTGATGAAAAAGTTCCATGGTATGCCGACATTGCTAACTATTTGGTAAGTGGAGAGATGCGTGAGGGAATTACTTCCCAAGAACGCAAACGTTTGTTGCATGTGTGTAGGTATTACTATTGGGACGATCCTTTGTTGTTCAAACTTGGGAAGGACAACTTGTTGAGAAGATGTGTACCGGAAGGAGAGCAACAAGCTATCATTTCTAAATGTCATGAAGATGCATCGGGTGGGCACTTTGCAAGTAGGAAGACCGGAGCTAAGATTTTACAATCGGGTTTTTTCTGGCCTACTTTGTTTAAAGATGTTCATTTCTTTATTCTTTCATGTGATCGATGTCAAAGAATTGGTAACATTGGTAAAAGGAACGAAATGCCCATGCAAGTTAATCTTGTTTGTGAAATTTTTGATGTTTGGGGTATCGATTACATGGGTCCTTTTATCAATGCTAAAAAGTACGAGTACATCTTATTAGCTGTTGACTACGTGTCGAAGTGGGTTGAGGCAATCCCCACTCGAACATGTGGGGCTGATGTTGTTTTGAAGTTTGTGCAGGAGAACATTATTTCTCGCTTTGGATTTCCAAAGGCTATTATTAGTGATGGAGGGTCACACTTTTGCAACAAACTTTTCAAGAGATTGATGAGGTTGAATGGGATCGATCACCGAGTTGCTACTCCGTACCATCCTCAAACTTCCGGACAAGCCGAGACGAGCAATAACCAAATCAAGACGATCATTGCTAAAACCGTGAAGCCGTCAAGGAAGGATTGGCCGGAAAAACTTCGAGATGCACTTTGGGCTCACCGGACAGCTTTCAAGACAATCCTCAATACTACTCCGTTCCAAATAGTCTATGGAAAGTCGTGTCACTTACCGGTTGAGATTGAGCACAAGGCTTTTTGGGCTATCAAGAAAGTAAATTTGGAAATGACAAAGGCCGGGAAAGAGCGTGCTTTGCAAATCGAGGAGTTAGAAGAGCTTAGGAATGAAGCTTATGAGAATGCTGTGATTTCAAAGGCTAAAATGAAGAAAGCTCATGACCGGAAATTGATTGAAAAAGACTTACAACCGGGTATAAAAGCACTTTTGTTTACTGCCCGACTTCGGTTATTTCCGGGAAAGTTAAAGTCGAGTTGGGTCGGGCCATATGAAGTTGTAGCAATTCATGAGAATAGATCAGTCACGTTGAAGAAGGAAGAAAAAGACACACTTTTCGCCTGGGAATTAATCGAGGAGCACGGGGAACCATTTCAGAGTCGACAACTCTGAGGGATTATCGATCAAATCCGAAGCCGTTTCAAGTTTAGTATTCGTAGATGTATTTCAATTTCTTTAACTTTTAGATTGTCTATTTTCATGCTATTTCCTTTCTTTGCAAAAACTATTGAATGCTTTCGAATCGAGAATGTTAGAATGCTTATTTGAATGAATTTCTCTTGGTTAATTAAAGATTGTTTTAAGTTTGTTCTTAGTTTCATTCTCTTGTATTGTTTCGTATTTATTTTTTAGTGCATCTTAAAATCTATGTTCGCTTTCGTTGTTATAATTTGTGTTCGTTCAATCATGAGAATGATGAACTAATCGTTTGGCTCGGATGATAAAATGAAGGACAAGGTTGAATAGATGTATGATTCGGAAGACCGTATATAAACGACATAATCTTGAACTCGTAACCCGACCGGGAGCGAGAATTCAAGTGAACTAAACGTTTTCAAACGAGTTAAGCAATCCGATCGGGAACTTGACTTTCGTATGTCGATTATATAGGGTTGATAAAGAGGAATACAACTTAAGAAATTAGTCTAGATTATTATCGTCCGAGTGTTTTTCTTATTGTTTATTTCAAGCTTGCCATTTTAATCGAGAGTTTCAAAATGAATCTAGGATTTAGTACAATGAACTACGTTTCTACTATTTTTCATTCACTTAAACATTTCTCTTTCGTTTCCTTGGATTGATACCGAGTCAACTACAATTGATCTCGGATTTTGACGAGAGACGCGCACGAAAACGTCTAATCAAAATTGGCGCCGTTGCCGGGGACATCAAACACAACAAAAAGACACGAAACTAAACAACACAACATACACTCGACACTAAAAACACAACCGAAAAACGCACAAATACTATATAAATCAGCGGTGCGCTCTGAGGCTTCTTCACCAAATTCCCATTTGCGATTGCGTTTCGGCTCCAATCTTTAAGCGGTTTTGAGTCACATTTCAACACGTCTGTACACGATTTCAAAGGGCCAACGTCTGCTGCCCCTCTCCAGCGCCCGCTGGACCCCTCTGTCGAGCGTTCTGCTTTCCTCTTTTGCACGTCTTTGTCCTTATTCGTCTCCGATTTTTGACTTCACGTCCCAACACGTGACACACACACCATGTTAGTAGCACGCCACCACAGATGAAGGAGATGAAGTTTAGTCAAGAGTTGTTAGCTTAGTTGGTTGAGCACTTGAATTGAGGACTTAGTGTTCAAGGTTCGAATCGAAAACATTGCAATTGACATATTGACAAAAAAAATGGAGTTTTGATGTACAGTATATAAACAATTTGAATAATATAATTCTTTGTCTTGTTGTGAATTGTGACTTGGTCGATTGATTGATTGTAGTTGTTGTTTTCGTTGTCCTAGGGTGTTACCGTTGAGATTTTTTACACTCGAGTTGAGCAGATTCCAACCAAGTTAACCGTGGACGACTTGAGTTCATGACACACGAACTCTTCTTGTTCCGTTGTGGTGCAACAATCAAGCAACATAATTGTATTTGTGGTACCTATGCTTTGTGAAATAAGACTTGAAATACAAACAAGACAAGAAAAAAAAAAGGCAAATGAGCAAAAGGTGGAGAGGTGTGTGATGAAAGCCACATCTCACATTTAATCCCTAATTAAAAATAGTAAAGTTCAAACTTTTTTATAATTAACGATAAACAATAAATACACTTCCTTCCTCCATTAACACTACATTCAATTAAATTAAATTAATACGAAAAGCTACAGGCGAAATTTTGGGATTTTGATCGGAGATCGATCGATCGATCGCGCGCGAGCTGTAAAGGATCGCTGTTCTCTGCTGTACATCTGTCTGTCCTCGAGTAGCGATCATGTCTGGCTGTCCGTCGTCGTCGTCGGGATCGGAAGACGAGGATGAAGGGATCGATTCGTACAGGAAAGGAGGTTACCACGCCGTCAGAATCGGGGACTCATTCGCCGCCGGCCGATACATCGCTCAGCAAAAGCTCGGATGGGGTCAGTTTTCCACTGTCTGGCTTGCGTACGACACGCAATCGACCGTAAGAGATTTTCTTCAAATTTAGTTTCTGTTTTGTTTTTCCCCGAATGAAATCTTGGCTGTACGATCTAGCTAGCTGAGAAATCGATTTTTTTTTTCCGATCGCGGATTGGATCATTTCTTTGACCGTGTTGAATGAAGCGTATTTGAAAATACTGAAATCTCAATTCTCCCCCAAAAGGAAAGAAAATTATAATAGTAATAAATAAAAAAGTAGCATGAATCCGGCTGAAAGGGCATAGCATTATTATTACTACCATTGTTTGTTTTAGCCACTTGTCACCACAAGAAACTGAAGGATAGTGCTGATCTAACTTCTGGAGGATGATAGGGCTTTCGTATTTGTGTTCTTTCGCTTGACATGTATTTTCAACATTTTTTTCAGAAATATGTTGCCTTGAAGATCCAAAAAAGTTCCCCACAATTCGCTCAAGCTGCGCTTCATGAAATTGATATTCTTTCTGCTATTGCTGCTGGTGATCCCACGAATAGTAAATCTGTTGTACAGTTAGTCGACCACTTCAAGCACTCGGGTCCAAATGGACAGCATTTATGCATGGTCCTGGAATTCCTTGGTGACAGTTTGCTTGGCCTGATAAAGTATAACCGGTATAAGGGTCTTGAATGGAACAGAGTTCGGGAGATATGCAAATGCATTCTGACTGCTCTCGATTACTTGCACGCCAAACTAGGACTTATACACACTGACCTAAAACCTGAAAACATTCTTCTCTGCTCCACCATTAATCCTGCAAAAGATCCCATTAGGTCAGGAATGACCCCCATCCTTGAAAGGCCCGAGGGAAACCCAAATGGTGGAATAACAATAAACAGTATTGAGAAAAGACTCAAACAAAGGGCAAGAAGAGCAGTTGCAAGGATATCAGAAAGGCGGGCTTCTATGGGAGGTGCAGGTACTCTTCCAAAGCCTGCTAGATGCTTGGATGGGGTTGACTTGAAATGTAAGGTCGTGGATTTTGGAAATGCGTGTTGGGCTGATCAGCCGATTGCTGAAGAGATTCAAACGAGGCAATACAGAGCCCCAGAAGTTATACTTCAATCTGGTTATTCATTTCCTGCTGATATGTGGTCATTTGCTTGTACTGCGTTTGAACTCGCAACCGGTGAGATGATGTTTGCTCCGAAGCCGGGTGGACAAGGCTTCAGCGAGGATGAGGTATTAATCTCTTTTTGATTTAATATTTATATGCATAGCATGCACAAAAAATAACTTTAATAAGCTTCGTAATCTATACCTATTTTTGCAAAAATACTCGATTTGCTAGGAATAATTTGTTATTTCTTTTGGCATTCTGTGGTGCTACTCTTGTCTTCTTGGATAGGTGAATCCTCTCCAACTATAGTGAAATGCTCTAGGGACTTTGGGGGCTATAAATTTTATTGTGCATATTTGCTGATCAGTATGTTATTTTTATTGATTTGAGATACTTGAGGTGTCCAAACCCTATGAAAGTCGAATGTATTTCACAATGGTACAAGTATAAGAAACATTCTTGGATATGTTTGCACGAAACAATCATTGATTTAGCTAGTTTTTATCTAAGTGCCTGAGTTTGATATACCATTATGAGTACATGACTAAATGGAGCTTTAAGTCATAGAAGCTCACATCTGATATTTTGAAGTCTTGCAATTTAGTTGGCAAAATTAAAACCTATTGATGAGATAATTTGGAACCCTCACTTTTTTCTTCTTCTCTCGGTTTTATAAATCTAGTTTTCCTGGAAGGGGTATCGAATTTGGGATATGATTTGAGTGTACATTTGCAGGATCACCTTGCTTTGATGATGGAGATCCTTGGAAAGATGCCACGAAAGGTACACATGTAATTTCTCATATATACATATATCACTTGAACTGCATTCAAGAGTTGCTGACAAAATGTTAATGGTTGGAACAATTAAGATTGCCACAAGTGGGGGCCGATCCAAAGATTACTTTGATAGATATGGTGACTTGAAGAGGATTCGAAGGCTCAAATACGGGACTCTCGAAAGACTGCTCATTGATAAATATAAATTTCCGGAGGGCGATGCTCGTGAGTTTGCAGCTTTTCTTTGTCCCATTCTTGATTTTGACCCAGAAAAACGGCCAAGTGCCAAGGACTGCCTGCAGCACCCGTGGCTCAATAAAGATCACCAGATGCATGCTGAGGTAAAGACTGAGTCTAGCGTTGAAAAGGTCAATGCCGGAATGACCAACCTGCAAATGAAGTCACGCAAGTGATGTTCGCGTAAGAATGAAAGAGACGAGTTTTCCACAATGTTTTGAGTTGTTTGGTGGTTGATTGTCAAATGTTTTTCCAGAGTCTTGATATAATTTGATTTATTGAGTAGCTAACTTTGGAATAACCGTGCTGGCACATAGGCTTTTTCCTCGTTTATGGAACCTTTGTGAGTGTATTAGTTAGGATCCAGGGTGGGAGAATACCAAAAGACAGGAGAAAGATGTTCTTCCGGTACCCGCTACTTCCTGTCAGGAAATTGGGAAATTCCAGCTCAATAATTTGTTGACAGGTTTTTTTTTTTTATTCGTGCTCGATTTGTAGCTGGAAAACCTTGTTTTTCTGAAGGGCTGTTATACTATACAAGTGTGCTACTATTACTCATTCTTGTAAGATTTTCAAACAATGTAATTTTTGCCTTTGTTATGCCATTTTTTTGTTTGTTTTTAAATCATTTGTTGGATTTAAATTTGTTTTGAAAGAGACTTTGAGATTCAGATTGTGTCCCCATGTTACTTAGAATTCTCATAGAAGCAATTGCGTTTGGATTGTTTTACTAATAATATAGTATTATTCCCTTCTATATTATTTAGGGTGAAATTTTGTTTTTGTTTTACTCAATTTAAAAGAAAAGTAAAATAGCCATTTTATTTTAACATAGTGAAATTACCTTACTACTACTACTATTATAAAATTATTTATAAAAAATACAAAAACTATTGAAATGTTAATACTAGATTTTTCAATACTTTAAAATGATTTCATTATGTTCAAGTCAATTTAAGTAGCCTTAGATCCTTTTGAATGAGAGCCTGTTTGGCTAAGCTTATAAGCTCCTTAAAACAGCTTATAAGCTGTTTAGGAGCTTATAAGCTCCTAAAATTTGTTTGGTAAACATTTAAAAAAAGATCTTAAATTTTTTAAAAATAAGCTGTTTAACAGCTTATAAGCTGTTTTAAGGAGCTTATAAGCTCCTAAAATTTGTTTGGTAAACATTTAAAAAAAGATCTTAAATTTTTTAAAAATAAGCTGTTTAACAGCTTATAAGCTGTTTAAAAAAAAGTAAGGGGGGAGGTACTTTTTTTTAAACAGCTTATAAGCTCTTGTAACTTAAACAATAAAAGACCAAAATACCCTTAAAATTATTACCTTTTATATATATACAAAAATTCCAAATTTATTATTTAGTTAATATAATTATTTTTAAATATTTTTTTCATATATAACAATTTATTTTTGATAATTTTATTTATATAAGATCTTAAATTGCCAAACAAATTAACATCTTATAAGTTTATATATCTATTTTATCCAAACGGTTTAACAACTAATTTATTCAATAAGACATAACAGCTTATCAGCTCTTAAAATAACTTATAAGACGTAACATCTTATAAGCTATTTTAAATAAGCTCGCCCAAACGGGCTCTGAGTTTATTTAAAATAAATTATAAGATGTTACAACAAACTGCGCACAAACATAATCACTTTGTTTACAAACTACAAAGGGAGGATCATATCGCATAATATATCTTATACTTTATTTTAAAAACAATTAAAATGTTATATCTTATTTAATAAATAATTAATTAAATTGTTTGAATAAAAATATATAAAATCACAAGTTAATTTATTTGACAATTTAAAATCTTTATATAAAGAACTAATACGTAAAAGTGATAATTTTAGAGATATTTGTTTTTTATTGTTAAAATTATACGAAATTGTAAGTTATTTAAAAAAAGTATATCCTTTATTTTTTTATATAGCTCATAATTAGCAATTAAACATCTTATTTTAAAGTATCTTTAAAAAACAACTTCGTATCAAACAAACTTATAAGTTTAGACAAACTCTCTTAATCATAGATTCGTAGTAGTCTTGGGATCCAATAGCTGACTATCAAGCACAATTATGCTTAATACACAAACTGAAATCTTATTCAAATTAAGCAAGTTTTGAGAACCTCTTGTCATCCACAAACAAAATTCTAAAACACTCTAATAAAGAAACTTGAGGATCAGAAAGGGAAATGAGCGAGTGAACTCTCATAAAGAATTTAGGACTAGGAACAAAAGTCTAATAATAATCATCAGAATTGGACAGGCTCGTGGAGAACGCTTAAACAGCGAATTGTAAAGTATTACAACACTAAAGTTAAAGATCCGACAGTTAAAAAAAGGATATGTCATCTTGAAAGATAGGCTACTCGAGGATTTTTATCTAAAACTAGGGGGACCATCCCGAGTGTCCTCTCGTCTGGTTAACAGAGAATACGAACTCCAACGCCTGAATGCACTCTTGACCAATATCCCTAGAATGCACTACATCTAAAATTATACCTCCAGAAATGTGTATGTGACTACTGAAAGAATTTTTATAATAAACACTCCTTCAATAATCTTGAAGTTGAGAATATTCATTAAATTACACGAGCGGCCTCCCCCATTGGGGAAGAGCTCAAACAAAACACGAGTTAGATAATTTTTGACCTGAGGAAAAAATAAAAAAATCTAGCACAAGTTATCTCCCACTTTAGGGACAAGATAACAACACAAGATGTATCAACAAACTACTTCAATCCCATGTGTGTATTGTATTTATAAGGCAATGGTTCTTCTTTCAAAGTAATTGTTTTCTTAAGGTAAGATAAGTCATTCTATAACTGAAAGATCTTGTAGTCTTATCTTGTAGTATTTCAGTACAAACTTGAATAAGATCTTGCAGTCTTATCCGATACCTGTATTGAGTAATCATCCCTAAGCCCCATATGCCAATTCTCCACTAAGGTACAGTCGAGTCAACTTCTCCTATGTTGCTGGCATTCTCCAAGACCCAATTGTGGTCTGATGGATTTACTAATGTCTAATAATATACTACATCTGGATGTATTAAATTTTTAAAAATTGAAAAATAATTATTACAATTAACCAAAAATAAGTAAGAAATATTGGATTATTTTAATAGATAATAAATATATTAGAGTGAAAGATTATTTTGCCCAATTTTCCAAAACAATTAGTAAAATAGACATTTTATTTTAACAAACTAAATTGACCTTTCCTTTTATATTTTTTAGTGAACTGAATTTAGAATCAATCATTTTCTTTGAACAAACTAAATTCCACTACACTTTACACAATTTGAGGGGAATTGAATTTAGTGATCAACAATTCTTTTGACATTGAGTTGCACTTTTTTACACCAAAACTTTTTTAGACTTCATACATCATTCATTGATTGCCCCATTAAGAAGTAAAATAGGAACACAAATGACACAACTCAAAACAACAACTAATACTTACTGCCACAAGCATTGGGAAATTTTAACTGCCAACTTTTTTTTTCTGTTTCATCTCTTCTCCTTCAACATATCCTGGAAAATAATTTATGATAGAAATTAATTGATGAAAGAATACGATATTCAGTGAATTTTATACATATACATTCAAGAAAACAAAAGCAAGCAAGCAATCACCAAAGTTGCGATAAAAAGGAAATATTTAGACAAAAACTTACGGGAAATTCAAAATTTGCCATTCATCTCTTCATATCATATTTTCCATTCGTTCCTGCAAAAAAGACTGAATGCTCAAAAGATTGCGTTGTGTGTTAACATTTACTAATAGTAATTAATATGAAAAGCCAATTAAACTCACTGGAAGCAGATGGATAAGGCCAAAAGACCCTGAATTTCTCAGCATCTTCAATGGGTTTAAACCCTTTAATGGATGCAAAGCTTCCCACAAAGTCATGAGTCGAATCCACAAGATCACCATGAATAAAATCTTCGATCACCTCAGCTTCTCCCGTTCCAACGTCATACAATGCTATTCCGCATCTTAGATCGTCATACGACGAGATTTTGATTACTCGTGGTCTACCTAGTGTATAGACCGTTATCATCACAACTGCTTTCCCACTCACATCCTTTATCCACTTCAAGACAGGATAATTAAAGGAACACTTCTCACTCCAACCTTGGTCAACATCCATAGTCCACACAACATACTTACTATCCATTCTTTCTACCAAAGCGAATTCCCCTTTCCAGTTTGCGGCAAACAGGACGTAGTTCTGTTTATGCACAAGCTTCTCAAAAATCTCATCGGGTGAGGAATGAAAGCTGTGATGTACGGGAAACGGAATTTCGTACAGCGATAGAGCTAAGGTTTTCAAATTGAGAGACATTACAAGCAAAACCCGACGATCGGTACTTTTAAAGACTATCCAATAAGCAAAATCCCCAACAACAATATCACATCCACTTGGAAATTCAGTTGGGCGTTGAAGAGCGCTATCAAAACCGACAGAAATCTCACTCCAGGTTTCAGGAGAACTGGAAACCCAAACTGAAGCTACAGTTGTAATCACTGTGTTTCTCCTTCTAGGAACAATCTTAGCAAGCTTATATTCACCATCCCACCAAAACACAAAATATGCATTACCATCACGATTTCCAACACGGTCATAATCAAAAACAGTACCTTCATCACAAGGAGATTCAGCGGGGAGCGGGAGCTTCATGATATGTCCGGTGACGGGGTTCAATATCCAGATATCATCATTCGTCATTCCCTTCTGGATACTGACTTTTCCGACGATGCAGATCAATCCGTTGACTGAGCCGACGACAACCATGTACGGAGCTACAAAGTACATAACAGATCTGATAGAACGCGGCGGGGAAAAAAGTGAACTTATGAAGGGAGGATCCATATGTAAAAGGAGGTGACGTTTCCACGATGGAACGGAATTGCAGAGCTTGATTTGGTCGGAGGCGAAATCCGGCGAAGAGATTACGGACAACCAGAGCTTGCATACGAGCTTGTAGCAGATGAGGTCATTCGCCGGTACTCTCAGTAGGACCGTCCTTGTCAGGTCGTCCGGTAGACGCCATTGTCGCATCTTCTCTACATCTTCGTCGACCATTTTTAGGGTTTAGTTTTCTGGGTTTTGGGGAAAAATCGACGCTGGAGAGGTTAGGGTCTTTTATTGTACTTTATTTATTTCATTCCTTCAAAAACAAATTATCGAATGTTTTTTGGATCAATAATAATCGAAATAAATGTTACGGGTTTTTCTTAATGATTTCATAACAATTGATTAATCTTGAGGTTAGATATTTTCTTAATTTAGGTGAAAACCAAAAGAATCCAAAAATTATAAAACAAATCATAAATCTATACAAACAAGAAATCAATTTCACCCAAAACAAACTCCAAAACTTTTAATTTTCACACAACAGAGCTATCTTAATACCAATAAACCATTTATCTATTTAAATATTTCTAAAAGAAAAAAATTACATTAAAACACCTCAAATCAAATTCGAAAAAACCAAAAACGTATGAGAAGTCTGTTTTCTCTCGAGTATATATACAACATTTCCTTTCACATATATATCAAGCATTACTCAGTACTCCTTTCAACACATCCAACCCTTCCGCCGATATGCTCCTCCTCTTATGAGACTTCGGGACCTCGATTCTAGGCGGCGGGTCCGGCGAGAAGCAGACAACCAAAACCGTTAAATTATCACACGTGTTTCTCCTGAGCGCTTCTCTAACAAGCACTTTCGAGCACGTGTCTGGATCGTTGTGAGTCATCAGCTCCTTCCTAACAATAGTCACCGCGTACTGACTGCTCATTACATCCCATAGCCCATCGCAGCCGATTATCAAGAACTCGTCTTCCTCGGTTAGGACCAACTCTTCGAGCTCCGGCTCAGAGCTGAGGGGGCACTTCGAACCTTTTGGGCCCTTCATGTGCCAGTCGCCGATGGCTCGAGCCACCGACAGCTGGCCGTTGAGGTAGCCGTCGTAGATTACTCCGCCTAGCTTTTCTATTCGGAGCTTCTCGGAGGCGCAGTTGGGCTTGTGGTCTTTCGACAGCTCTATGGCTCGTCCTCTCTTTCCGAGCACGGCTCGAGAATCACCGGCGTTGGCGATCGTCATTGTCCTGCGGTTTATTCGGACAGAGGATTAGAAAAGCAGGACAGTGTCGAATTATGTAGCTATATATGGAGTATCAAATTTAGTTTTTTATTGGAGAATATATTCGACTCACTAATATAAAGCAAAGGAAAAAAAAGACAAGACAGTGTCAAATTATGTAGCTATATGGAGTATCAAACAGAGGATAAAAAAAAGGACAGTGTAGAATTATGTAGCTAGACATGAGAATTGACTCGGTGATATAAATGTCGGAGTTGTTTAGAGAAGTTGGACAATTTGACATTTATATCAATGAGTTGAATATATTATCTGATATTACTAATTTACCTTCCGAGCACGAGAGCAGTGAGGACGGTGGTACCGGACGAATGATCGAGATTCTTGGCGTCTGCGAGCGCATGGTCGGCTTTCGCAAAAGCGTTCTTCAGCGCTCGTTTCACCCCGTGCGGGAAATGGAAATCCTCAACGATAAACTTGAGGATGTTCTTTCGGGTGAAGGTCGCGGCATCTGTACCGCCGTGGCCATCAAACACCTAAAAGTCGTGATATGTTTTTTCATTACCTCAATAGGTCAAAATGTTGATAATACTAGGAATGCATCATTTAAAAGGTCGAACTATTAGAGTAGTTGAATAACAATTGTGGGCTGATTTCAACATTTTAGGAAAGCCAAACAAGTGAATAATTAATTTTACGCACCCCATAAAAGGCGCTGGGAGAAGGGAAACCATCAGCAGAATTAGAGCCAAGATGCTCGAAGAGATTGTCCACGCAAATGTACTCGTCCTCCATGTACGGCTTCGGGCCGATTTCAGAGCAACTCCCCGAACGAAACCTAGGTGAATATCCGGGATCTTTCCCCGTTGGAGGCTTTGCACTTTCCTACAACGAAAAACCGATAATAATATAAGGTATAACATAATTAATTATAATATTCCAAACATGCATAAACAACAACAACAAGAAAAAAAAACATGTTACCAACAAGAAGGGATTGGCCAACGTTGCTTGACTAATGCAATGACGCATCAAGGGAGGGCGAGCGGATGTTGATTGGTCGGCGTCGTCGCGTTCTTCGTCATTAGTCCAAACTTTCTCGTTTTCTTTTCCGAAGCTGTTGGGTATACCTTGATAGGAGGATGTGACGCTAGTACCTGCGCTACCCATGTAAAATGTTTGTCGTAAAAGAGGCAAATGCAAAAGGAATCAAAAGAAGGGTGTTTGGAAATATATATGAAGTTGTAATTAGTTGTTGGATGAGATGGAAAGAAAAGAAGAGGCAAAGAATGGTATTAGGAAGTGTGTGTCTGTGTGTTTGTGGATTTCAGCTTTTCATGGCCACATTTGTAGGGAGAGGTGAGTTTTATTACACGTTTGTTGCAATTACATGTCTCGCAATTAATTTTGTTTCATCTTCCTTCTATAGTAATAGTATATTTTATTTAGGGGGCTTTATATTTTATATTTCCTCTTTTATTATTTTTGAAATTAAAAATATAAAAATAATAATTAACCTTATTACATTAAACTCTTTTTTTATTAACTTTACTAATCAATTAACAATTTAACATATATTTATCATTTTTTATTAACTTTAAACACTTAAGTTCGTAAATAAGTGTTTAAGTTAATAAAAACTAATAAAGGATGTTAAGTTTACATTAATTTCACTCCAACCGAGATTCCAATACTATTATTTTTATTTTTAACGTTAATTAAATAATTTAATATTTAATTATATTTTGTATTATCATGTTTATTTTTATTTCATTATTTAAAATATTTTTATTAAAATTTATTTTAATTATTAATGATATGAATATTAAAAAAAATTATAATATAAAAAATATTAAATAATAAACTAAAAAAATGTTGATAGATTATTTTTATTAGTTTATATGAAAAGAATCATTTTATAAATAATAAAGTTTTTGTTTTGAGTTTACGGTAAATTTAAGTATTTTTTCTGTGGGTCCCATCATAAAACCTATAATAGGTTTATGTTTTGTTATCGATTGGAGCATCTCTCTTAATCCAAAATAGATTTTTGGTATCGGTTGAAAAGACTCTAAATGTGAATTGCATAAAGTTAATAAAAATGTTAAATGTGAATTGTTAATAATAATAGATCGTTTAATTAACAATCCCTATTAATGCTCCTAAGTTTGAGTAAAATACAATCATAAATTTGAATTTTTAAAAATTTAATTAAAAATATAGAAAAAAGAAGATAGAAAGATATATATGTGTTTGAGTTGTAATTTTGAGCACTCAGTATATTTTAATTTTTTGAAGTATTTTAAATCACCCAAAAATAAGTATATATAATAGACTTTCTAATATTCCAAAATTATTTTAAAATTCTTTAAAATGTTAAAAAAAATTAAAATCAATAAGAATGATTTTAAAATACTTAAAAAATGATTTAATATTTTTTTAAATATACCATTTTAAAACAAAACCCACTACGTTCTAACTAACTAGCTACAAGTTAGGAAGTAGGACTGCTAGGATGTATACACCAGTAACAAACAACCCCACTAGCATAATTATGGAGATGATGGATTATTAATTATGAGTATGTTATTTCTTAAATTAAAGTATAAAATTACTCCTTATTATTTGAATAAATGGGAGTATTTCAGTACAAGTGAATCATAATCAACATAACAAATATACACACATTTTGATTGATTGATATTGTATGGTCATTCATACATTTTGGCAAAGATTCACTTTCACGTGACTCAAGGATTTTATCAACTACAGTAACATACTGTAACTGTATGTAGTAAACGAAGAGTCCAATGGATTAAACCGAGGAGTCCCGAAATACGTTACACGAAGCGTTTTACTACTTTTTCTTCAATTCGTGTATAAATATATATAAATAATTTGTCTGTGTTTCACAATTTAAAATTATTTTATTTTCAAATTTAGACAAGACGATGTTGATGATGCCGTTGGGGTCGACGACGACGAAGAAGACGAAAGAGGAAGCTAAAGACCGGATTTTGATCGACTTGGTTTTGTCGTGGTCGATAGCCGACATTATGAACCAAAATCTGTACAAGGACCAGGTAAATATATTATTGTGAACATATATATACATGTGACAACATTTTTAATTAATTAAATATTCGTTCCGTAGGTTCACCCGATTCCGGACACATTCTCCTCCGTGCAGCAGTACTTGAGCTCCTTCGTCGTCCCCTTGATGGAGGAGACACGCGCCGACTTGCGTTCGAGCTTGACGAGCCTCCGATCCGCGCCGGCGCGTGGGATCCACGACTTGAGAGCGGCGAAACAGTTCAAGCCACCTAAAGAGCTGTTGTACTCGGCGGTGATGAAAAACGGGGACAAAAGAGCGTACGAGCCTCGGTTTGGTGATCTTGTCGCGATAACCGAGGTGGTCCCGA
This sequence comes from Euphrasia confusa, assembly GCA_954870475.1. Lineage (NCBI taxonomy): Eukaryota > Viridiplantae > Streptophyta > Magnoliopsida > Lamiales > Orobanchaceae > Euphrasia > Euphrasia confusa. The sequence continues at coordinate 26,956,446 of OX940968.1, read as the reverse complement.
AGTGCGTTGACGACTTAATTGGGTCGAAACGTCCGTACACCGTTGCTCTGGTTTTACATATGAAGGACGAGGATTCCGTGATTATTTCGATTTTATCTTCGACCCCGATTGATTTCGATAGAGGGCAGGACCGTCTTTTCGCCGTCTACCTCACGAACCTCACGACAAACCGACGCATATGGACCGCCCTCCACCCGGGCGAGGGAGGCAATGCAAAAATCGTCAACTCGATACTCGACGTTAGGATGGAAGAGCAATGCACCGTTTGTTGCTGCGCTGACGTGGCGAATTCGAGCGAATTGATTCGTCTCAACGATTCCCAGCGCCGAGCTGTCCTCGACAGCGTGGCGTTCTCCGAGTGTCCCCACAGGAGCGGGGTCAAGATGCTGTGGGGCCCGCCGGGGACGGGAAAGACCAACACGATCTCCACGTTGGGGCTCGTCTTATTACGAATGAGGCGAAGGACTTTGACTTGTGCTCTGACGAATGTCGCTGTTCTCGGAGTCGCGAAGCGTTTGATGAGATCGCTCGTTGGAACATTAGCGCACGGAGGTTATGGGTTGGGGGATTTGGTTTTGTTCGGGAATGGGGAGAGAATGAAAATCGACGATCACGAGGAATTGCACGATATATTTCTCGATTATCGAGTTGGCGTGCTGGCTCGTTGCTTCGCTCCTCTCTCGGGTTGGAGGGGTAATCTCGACAAGATGGTGGGACTAATCGAAGACGCTCGAGGGCAGTACAAACTCTACTTGTTGGGAGTAGAGAAAAACGAAGACGAGCGCGAAAGTGACGACGATGAAAACGAAGAAGAGGATATAATGTCGAAATGCTCTAAAGAAGACCTACAAAAGGCGATGAAACTGAAAATGTGGAAGAAAATGATCGAGAAAAACATGAAAGGAAGCAAAGATAAGAAAAAGCCTCGTCTGGTATCCGTGTGTGACGAAAAGCCGTTGACGTTCGAGGAATTCGTTACCAAGATTTTCGTCTCTGTTCGAAAGGAGTTGATTTTTTGTCTGACAGGGCTGTATATGCATATGCCTACTTCCTTAGTCCCGTTGGAAATCCTCGAGCACATCATCAAAATCATCGATTCCCTCAATGATCGGCTCTTCAAGGAGGCTGTAATCGGGAAGGAAGTGGGGCTGACCACAAGATCGCAAACCGTTACTTTACGTCGGATCAAATTAGAGTGCTTGCAGTCGATGGAGTACCTTCTTAAAAGATTCCAAGTCCCGCTCTTCTTCGAAGATTATCAAATAAAGAACTTTTGCTTGCAAAATGCGTGCTTAATTTTTTGCACCGTATCGAGCTCATCGAGGCTGCACACGCAAGGGATGAATCCGTTCGAGATGGCGATAATCGACGAAGCAGCTCAGCTCAAAGAATGCGAGACGAACATTCCCTTGCAGCTTCCAGGACTTCAGCATGCTATACTCGTAGGCGACGAGAAACAACTTCCTGCTATGGTTATAAGCAAGGTATGTACATTCTAAATAAATTCATTATTTTCGTTGTTACTGAGATTTGTGTTTTTATGGTGATAACAGATTTGTGAGAAGGCCGGATTTGGAAGGAGTTTATTTGAGAGGCTCGTGAAGTTAGGACACAGCAAACACTTGCTTGATGTTCAGTATAGAATGCATCCGTCTATAAGTTTGTTTCCGAACAGGGAGTTCTACGGGAAACAGATCAAGGATGGGTGGAATGTCACTGAAAAATCTTACGAGAAGCGTCTGCTTGAAGGTAAGCTCTTCGGTCCGTATTCATTCATTAATGTAACGCATGCGAAGGAGGAGTTTGACAGCAGGCACAGCCGGAAAAATATGGTGGAGGCTTCTGTGGTGGCTGAGATAGTGTCGAGACTTAGTAAACGTACGTATCTTCTTCCTTCTACTATCAGCTTTCGATATATTTATTCAACCCCACATTTATTTGAATCACAATGTATGCAGAATGTAAGAAGACTGGGCAAAGGCTCCGCGTTGGTTGCCTTTCGCCGTACAAAGCTCAAGTCTCTGCGATCGAGGACTCACTCGGGAAGAGGTATAGCACCGACATAAAGCATTCATTTTCAGTGAATGTGCGATCGGTCGATGGTTTTCAAGGTGGGGAAGAGGATGTGATAATAATGTCGACTGTGAGGTGCAACGGGAATGGGTCTGTTGGATTTCTTGATAATCGGAACAGGACGAATGTGGCCTTGACTCGTGCAAAGTAAGTTTTTCATAGACTATATTTTTTTTTATCCTCGACTCATTCCTCATATTATTATGGTTTTATCTTGACAGGTATTGTCTGTGGATTATAGGCAACAGTGCGACTCTTTTAAACAGCGGCTCGATTTGGAGAAAGCTGGTGATGAACGCCAAAGAGCGCGGCTGTTTTTTCAATGCTCAGGACGATACTAACCTGTCTCATGCAGTCAGCAATTCTTTAGTTGAGTTTCGACAGCTGAGTTCGTTGTTCACTACGGACTCTGTACTGTTCAAAGATACTAAGTGGAAGGTATGCTTCAGCAAGGAATTCAACAGTTCGATAACGAGGCTGCCGGACGTCGGAATTGTGAACGAGGTTATTTCTCTCGTTGTCAAGATTTCAAACGGTTGGCGTCAGCAGCAGGAGAAAGTAGAAGGCGACACTTGTCAGCTGTTAGAGTGGTGCGATATCAACGGTGAACTAAGGCTGATTTGGACAGTGGATGTTATTCGGGTGAATGCAATCGACACTCAAGTGATTAGAGTTTTGGAAGTTATTCCGCAATCAAAGACAGCGGAGATGGTGAAGAGTTTCCGTGTGGTTATGGGAAACTACACCGTGAATCGAATGAACCGGTGTCTTTGCAAGCTTACTGAAGGGTAATTAGGGAATTTTTGTTCTTACATAATTTATAGTATTTTTTTAATGAAATGTTGGATGATGTAGGGACTTGTCGGTTCCGGTGACATGGCCGATCGAGGAGCTAGCCACTCGACTAGAATCTATGAGTTTGAAGGATGAACGGCCTGTATCTCGCTCAAGAAGGCACGGTAGGACAAGCCGCAGCAGCCGGAACAGCTAGCTATGCATGGAGTTTTTTAGGTGTTGTAGGATTACAATTCTTCTGTTTTGGCATATCATTTATAATTTTATACCTCTGCCTTACTTTGGCTCTTTGCTTTGATATAAAATCAGAGGTATATTTTTTGTGAATTTTCTTTGGTTTTGAAATTGATTTTGAATGCTTTTTCTTTTTTGTTTTTTTGACCGGAAACATTAAGTTAAGTCAGAACAAAATTAAATTTAATAAAAAGTTCAATTAATTTCCCTCCTGAAAAATCCGTAACATTTTGATTTAAAGAATTAAATACAGTAGTAAATAAATAAATAAAAGACCATCACGGCACTGCTAACCTCTCCAGACTCCAATTTTTCCCCCAAACCCAGAAAACAAAACCCTAAAAATGGTCTACGAAGAAGCAGGGAAGATGCGACAATGGCGTCTACTGGACGACCTAACAAGGATGGTCCTACTGAGAGTACCGGCGAATGACCTCATCTGCTACAAGCTCGTGATATTGTTGTTGGGGATTATTCTTATTGGATCGTCTATAAAAATAATGATCGTCGGGTTTTGCTTGTATTGTCTCTCAATTTGAAAACCTTAGCACTATCGCTGTACGAAATTCCCTTTCCCGTGCATCACAGTCTTCATTCCACACCCGATGAGATTTTTGAGAAGCCTTGGCTTAAAAGGAACTACGTCTTGTTTGCTGCAAACTGGAAAGATGTTGACAAAGGTTGGAGTGAGAAATGTTCCTTTTATTATCCTGTCTTGCAGTGGATAAAGGATGTGAGTGGGAAAGCAGTTGTGATGATAACGGTCTATCCACGAGGTAGCCCTCGAAGATTCGGAATAGCATTGTATGATGTTGGAACGGGAGAAGCTGAGGTGATCGAAGATTTTATGCATGGTGATCTTGTGGATTCGGCTCATGACTTTGTGGGAAGCTTTGCGTCCATTGAGGGGTTTAAACCCATTGAAGATGCTGAGAACTTCAGGGTCTTCTGGCCTTATCCTTCTGTATCCAGTGAGTTTAAAATCCTTTTATTATTGGAGTATGATTTAATTGACTTTTGATATTTATTTTTAAAAGCTATCAGAAAACACAATATTTTGTGCATTTGTTATTTTTTGCAGGAACGAATGGGAAGTATTAATTTATGAAGATTTGAGTGGCATAACTATTTCTCGCTTAAGAATGTTGAAGATGAAACTACAAAAAAACAAGGTGGAGTTCAAATTTCCTAGTTAGTAAGTATAGTAGTAACTAGTATAAGAAGTAAGTACTCCTAGTTTTGAGTTGTTTGATGTGTGTTCTTATTTTCCATTTAAATGGATTATTAGATGGGAACACTGAGCAGTGAATGTATGATGAGTGAAAAAAATGCTACTCAATGCCAAAAAAACTGACGAACACTAAATTCAATTCGCCTCAAATAGGTTTAAGCTGTGTCGTTCGTGTTCCTATTTATAAGTTTCTTAAAGTAAACATTTTTGTTTTACACATTGTTTTGTAAAATTGGGTAAAACAAAATTGGATATGGAACGCGCTGCACCCGGGGGAAGGAGGAAACACGACTATCGTAAACGCCGTCCTTGATGTCAAGAAGTCATCTATAAGATTTCATTAACTGAAAAACATCGTTTCCTTTGACGTTGTTTGTGAATGCAGATGGAAGAGAAGTGCACGATTTGCTACGCGGATTAAACGAAGATGGCTAAGCTTAAGAAGCTGAGGGAAGCCCTGAGGTCCCGCGGGCTTAATGATTCCCAGAGAGGTGCTGTTCTGGACGGTGTCACGTTCACAGAGTGCCATCACCAAAATGGGTCCACCTGGGACCGGGAAAACGAACACGATCGCTACGTTGCAAACGAGGCGTTTGCAACAGTCACCAAGCGTTTGGTGAGCTCGCTTGCCGGGACTTTAGTCCACGGCACTTATGGATTAGGCGATATGCTTTTGTTCGGGAATTGGAAGAAAATGAAAATCGAGGGAGCACGAGGACCTCCACGATGTATTTCTCGATTATCGCGTGGAAGTTCTGGCTCGTTGATTCGCTCCTCTGTCGGGTTGGAGGGGTAATCTTGATAAGATGACTGGTCTACTTGAAGACACTCAGGGGCAGTACCAACTGTACTTGTCAGGACAACTACAGAAAAACGAAGACAACGGTGATCAGAGCGATGGTGATGATAATGAAGAGGAGGAGACGTGGAAAAATAATATCTGGAAGAAAATGATCAATCGGAACATAAAAGGAAATAAAAACAAGCAAAAGTACAAGTGCGATAAGAATCGGATTGTTCCAGTGAGTTTTGAAAAATTCGTAACGAAGACATTCAGATATGTTCGTTGAGGAGCTGATCATTTGTCTGTCGGGGCTGTATACGCATATGCCTACTTCATTGGTCCCTTTGATACCCTGGAGCACATGATCAAAGTCGTTAATTTGCTCGATCATTGGCTGGTAAAGGAGGCTACAAACAGTCTTATGTCGGATTAGGCTATAGTGCTTGCAAGCAATGCATTACCTTCGTATGAATTTCTCGGTCCCACAGTTCACTCAATATTTGGAAATAAAGAACTTTTTTCCTGCAAAACGCGTGCTTAATCTTTTGCACCGTCTCGGGTTCATCGAGGCTGCACACCCAAGGGATGAAGCCGTTTGAGATGGCGATCATTGACGAAGCTGCTCAGCTTAAGGAATGTGAAATGAACATTCCTCTGCAGCTCAATGGGCTCCAGCATGCTATTCTTGTGGGTGACGAGAAACAACTTCCCGCGATGGTTATAAGCAAGGTACATACCTTCTAAATAAATTCATATTTGTTGTTGAAGGCTTCGTTTTAAAATTGAGAGCTTTATAATTAACTTTTAAAATAGCTTATTTTAATAGATGCCCTGCTGGACTATTTTGTCTAAACTTAACAAAAAAGTCAATGACTCTTTCTTTATCTTATCTTTCAATTGAATGCTAACTTATTTTATCATCCGAAATTCACAACTTGATTTAAAAAACAAAAACAAAAAACAACTTGCATATATGTAAGTAACACCAAAACCAGGTACTGGATCATATACTCACAGTTTGATTATTACAAAACCATGGCAGCTTATGCATCCTTGCTTTCCCTGATGCGAGTCATTCATGATCTCGAACATCATCCTTCCCCTCCGATTTCTCTCGACAAACAACTAGTCGACTCCATCACTCAACTCATCACATACTTTCAAGAATTTCTCCATTCCTACAGTAGTAGTAGTCCTGTTGCCGATGATGATGAAGAAGTTGCTGATCCGTTGGAGATGCGTATTGCAGATGTAGCTTTCACAGCCGAAGATGCTATTGAGTATCATATTGTGGACTGTATCAACCAGAAAAAGAACAAAAAGGCAAACGATCATGAAAAGGTCAAGTCCCTCAACCGATGCTATGGTATCCTGCAAAGTGTGATTGAAGAGATGGATTCGATCAAAAAAGTTGTGGTCGATACACACAAGAAAAAGAAGGTGCCGCTGGTCCATGATCAAGTGGGCACGAAAAATGTCGCTGCATCCGTTGCTGCTCGAAGTGAAACCTTGGTGGGGTCCGATGGCGTCTTGATCGAAATCATGGAAAAGCTCGACGGAGGCCAACTTGATTTCCAGGTCATCCCGATCGTGGGAATGGGCGGTATAGGTAAGACCTTTCTTGCCAAAACTATTTACACAAAACCACTTATTAAGGAGCATTTTGATATCTGTGTTTGGGCTACCATCTCTCAAAACTACGACACCCGAGTTATACTCTGTGAGCTTCTCTCTCAAGCCACTAACACCAACAAGGAACAACATAGTGGGAAGAGTGTAGATGAATCGGGATTGGAGCTCCGTAAATATTTATTTGGCAGAAGGTTTTTGATCGTGATGGATGATATGTGGAGTATCGATTCGTGGGATCAGATACAACGCTTCTTTCCTAACAACAGTAACGGCAGTCGAGTACTGGTGACGACCAGGCTATCGCAAGTGAGTTCGCAACTGACAACTGATTATAGTCTCAACATGAGTTTCCTAGATAAGGCTAGCAGTTGGGATCTGTTCTCTAAAACAGTCTTTGGTGAGAACAGTAGCTGCCCTCCTGAACTGGAGGAAATCGGAGAGAAAATTGTGGACAACTGCAGAGGTCTTCCTTTATCAATATCTGTAGTGGGAGGTCTTCTGAAAAATATAGACGACACTCGTGCATCTTGGGAATCAATACGAGACAACTTCACATCGGTTGTGAACATGAGGAACGATAAACATTGTTTGAGATTGTTGAAGCTGAGCTATAATCATTTGCCGGTATACTTAAAACCGTGTTTTTTATACATGGGAGGGTTTGAGGAGGACGAAGAGATTTATGTCTCTATGCTTGTCCAGCTATGGGTTTCCGAAGGATTTCTTAAACCAACGGAAGGCGAAGCCTTGGAGATTACCGGTAGAGGTTTCTTACAGGACCTCGTCGGTAGAAATCTCATTCTAATTGATGAGTTGGGTTTTACAGGGAGCATAAAATTTTGCAAAATTCATGATTTGGTTAGGGACATGTGCTTGAAAGAAGGTCAGAAAGAAGGGTTTTATCATGTCATGGGGAAATGTAATCGTCCTTCTCCTCAGGGCATGAATGCCCAACGCCGGGTTATTATACCTGATAACACTTTGAAAGAGTACAACATACGTAGTGACTTGAGATTTATGTCACACACTCGCTCGATTATTTGCGAATATGGTAGGGTTCCATTATGCAAGAATCTGGTATTACTGAGGACATTACAAATGCATAACAAATTCAGTATTGCGGATGAAATGGATATCGGCTTGAATTCTGTTGTGTCTCGCTATGTCAACCTGCGACACCTTGCTATCGCAGCTTCATGGATGCCGCCATTCCTCCCCTCTATTAGGCACCTTTGGAATTTGCGTACACTTGTTGTTTCTTATTCTTTCGATTTTGAGCCCTTCCTGGTCGTTGATTTCTGGGAAATGACTCAGCTTAGGCATATGAATTTCATGGAGGATTCTGCTTGTCTCCCGGATCCTCCGAGCTGCGATGGGCGAGAAGGTGTTGCGGTGGTCATCATGGAAAATCTACACACCCTTAAAGGAATAAGGAATTTCAAATTTAGAGAAGGGGTGGTTAAGAGAATTCCCAATATCAAAAAATTGGATCTGGATTATGATTCGGATGATGATGATTCGGATGATGATGATTCGGATGATGATTCGGATGATGATGATGATGATGGTGATGGTGATGGTGATGGTGATGGTGATGGTGATGGTGATGGTGATGGTGATGGTGGTGGTGGTGGTGGTGGTGGTGGTGGTGGTGGTGGTGGTGGTGGTGGTGGTGGTGGTGGTGATGGTGGTGGTGGTGATGGTGATGATGTGTATTTTTTGGGCAATATGAAATATTTGTGTGGATTGGAATCCCTCTCCATCGATTTTTTATCCGAAAGTAGGCTGTTTACTTTGCACAAGATTACCTATCCACACTCCCTTAAGAAGTTGAGTCTTAATTTGAACATAAAGCATGAATGGGACGACATGCTGGAAAAGATCGGTTCGTTGCCTCTTCTCGAGAAGCTTGGATTAATGTTGGGGCGCTTCGAAAAAGGGAAGTGGGAAATAGGCCAAGGACAATTCCCCTGCCTCAAGTACTTACAAGTGAGCAATTGTCAGGGTCTCGAAAACTGGACAGCGGTGGAAGAGGATTCCTCCATTCTTCCACGACTTGAACATCTTCATCTTGAAAGATTAGAAGAGCTGAAGAAGATCCCTTTTGAACTTGGAAACATTGATACGCTCAAGAGTATAAAGTTGGTCTTGTGCGGAGAAGGAGCGGTGAAGTCTGCGAAAGAGATGTTGGATGAGCAAGTCGACTTACAAGGCGGGGAGGATCAACTAAGCTTTCACGTCGAGGTTAGGGTTAGAAAGAAGCACCAACACCTCATGAGCTTAGCGAGTTCTAACTTTTATGTAGTAGTATTTTAAACAAAAAAAATTAGGGGTGGGCGCGGGTTGAGCCGAGCCCAAATATTTCAAAACTCGGCTCATAACCCGACCTCTGCAGTCCGAGCCGAGCAGAATTTGTCTAAGGTTGGGGCTCGGCTCGGGATCGAGCCCAAGGAGCCCAATCTGGGTTTTCAGTCCCAAATTTTAATCTGCCCAGTCTCCATTTTTCCCCAAACCAGAAAACAAAACCCTAACAATGCACCGCAAGAAAACCCGAGAATGGCGTCTGCCGGACGACTTAACAAGGACGATCCTACTGAGAGTTCCGGCGAACGACCTCATCTGCTACAAGCTCGTTTGCAAGCTCTGGTGTTCCTTAATCTCATCGCCGGATTTTGTCTCCGACCAAATCGACTGCGCCAATTCCGATCCTTCGAGAAGCCATGTCCTCCTTTTTCATATCGATCCTTCCTACATAACTTCAGGTTATTCCCCGCCGCGTTCCATCAGATCTGTTATGTACTTTGTAGCTCCGCACATGGTTGTCGTTGGCTCAGTCAACGGATTGATCTTCATCGTCGGAAAAGGCAGTATCAAGAACGAAATGAAGAATGACGATATCTGGATATTGAACCCTGTCACCGGACATATCATGAAGCTCCCGCTCCCACTCCCCTCTGATACTCCTCGCAATGAAGGTACTGTTTATTACTATGACCGTGATGGAAATCGTGATGGTAATGCTTATTTTGTGTTTTGGTGGGATGGTGAATAACTGAATATAAGCTTGCTAAGATTGTTCCCAAATCGGACTATGCAAACACCACTGTAGCTTCTGTGTGGGTTTCCACTTCTCCTAAAACCTGGAGTCAGATTCATGTCGGTTTCGATGGCAATCTTCAGCACCCAACTGAATGTCCTAGTGGATGTGATGTTCTTGTTGAGGATTTTGCTTATTGGATCGTGTTTAAAAACCGTCGGGATTTGCTTGTATTGTCTCTCAATTTGAAAACCCTAACACTATCGCTGTACGAAAATCCGTTTCCCGTGCATCACAACAGCCTTTCCTCACCCGATAAAATTTATGAGAGGCTCGCGTCTAGATGGAACAGCTTCTTGTTTGCTGCAAACTGGAAAGGGGAATTCGCTTTGGTAGAAATAACGGATAGTAAAAGAATGTATGACGTGTGGACTATGGATGTTGACCAAGGTTGGAGTGAGAAATGTTCCTTTGATTATCCTGTCTTGAGGTGGATAAAGGATGTCAGTGGGAAAGCAGTTGTGATGATTACCGTCTATGAAAGCCCACGAGACGAGGCCTATCCAGAATGCGGAATCGCATTGTGTGATGTTGCGACGGGAGAAGCTGAGGTGATCGAAGATTTCTCACTAGGCCATCTTTTGGATTCGGCTCATGACTTTGTGGGAAGCTTTGCGTCTATTGAGGGGTTTAAACCCATTGCAGATGTTGAGAACTTCCGAGTCTTTTGACCTTATCCTTCTGTATCCAGTGAGTTTAAAATCTGTTTATTATTGGAGTATTATTTAATTAACTTTTGAGTTTGATATTTATTTTTAATTGCTAACACCAAACACAATATTTTGTGCATTTGTTGTTTTTTGCAGGAACGAATGGAAAATATGAATTTTGGACAGGATGAGTGGTATAACTATTTCTCGCTTATGAATGTTGAAGATGAAGTCATGAAACTACAAAAAACAGGGTGGAGTTCAAAATTCCTAGTTAGTAAGTACAGTAGTAACTAGTACTAAGTACTCTTAGTTTTGAGTTGTGTGATTTGTGTTCTTATTTTCCATTTGAATGGATTATTAGATGGGAGCACTGAGCAGTGAATGTATGATGAGTAAAAAAAATGCTACTCAATGTCAAAAAAACTGTTGATCTCTAAATTCAATTCACCTCAAATAGTTTTGAGCTGTGTCATGGAAAATTCCTATTTAGTTTCTTAAAGTAAAATTGTTGTTTTACACATTGTTTTGTAAAATTGGGTAAAATAAAATTTCACTCTCTTATAGTATTTATTATTTATTTAAATTTAATAAAATTCAACTTTTTTCTTAATTATTTATCTGTTAATTTTAATAGTTAATTTATTGAGTTAATATACACATTTATCATTTCCCAACAATTTGTTTTGTTTTGTTATTGAAACATCAATGAATTATGACTTAGTTTAATTTTATCTACCCTCTTTTGTTTAATGAATATTTTTTATGCGTATTATTCACTTTAATTAATACTAATGCAAACAATAATTTGTGTGAAAATAAACTATTACAATTAATGTAAATATGAATACAAAATAGTAGAACACAAAAACTGAATTTTTATATATTAATGAATAGTAATATATCAGGAAATCGGTTGATTATTAAATTTTGAAATAAAAGTATAAATAATAACTACGGAGTATTTAGTAAAACTTATATTTGTTTTATTTAAAAAATAGATAAATGGAGTATTTAGTAAAACTTATCTTTGTTTTATTTAAAAAATAGATAAATAAAAAATTATTACGGAAAGAAGATAAGTTTTATGTTAAATGTTAACTGTTAACCATGGTTAACTTGAACCATGAATACTAATAAAAAATAATAGACAATAAATAATTAAATAACAATTAATAAAGCATGTGGACACATGTCAATTTTTTAAAGGTCCGGGTACTAACCTAATGCTAGCGTAGAATAAATCAGTAGAATAAATCAGATTTATTCTAAGCTAGCTTCACCCTTTACAAAATTGATATGTGTCCAAATGGCTTTATACTATTATTTAATTATTTATTATTATTTAAAAAACTAATCATGGTTAGGGATTACCACTAAAAATATGTCGATTCATCTTCTGAAATATTCATATGTAATTACCGCTCAATTCACAAACAAATCTACCGCCAAAAAATATACAACACTCTTTTCTTCTTCTTCTATGGATTGATATTTTTTATATTTAAAAAATAATTATCAAAAAAAATCTTCTTCAATAGATATCAAATCCTGAATGGTGAATCTTTCCGACTACAATTGATGCAAACGGTTTATATCTAAAATTTAAATCAGGTATTATATCTCTAAAATTTAAATCAGATATTAAACAGTATTTTCAACACCCATGAATATAAACAAATGCATTACTCTGCAGGTGTGTAAAATTATTTATTGGTTGATTACTTGTGCTAACTCTTGTACTCTTGCAAGAAAAATTGATAATGTATTGATGAATTGTTAATGTATGTGTCAGGTCACTGTTTCATTTAGAGCATGAACAAGGAAGAAAAAAAGGTTTGATGATGCAAGACTTCCATTTTGAGCATCAAATCACAAGAGAACCGTAATTGATTTGTTGTGTCATGTCTATTTCATGGTTTATTTTACGCTAGCATTAGGTTAGTACCACGAATTGAACGTATGCTCCTCACAGTAGTACATCAACTTGCAATGATTACGAGATCTTGAAGAACATACCCGAATCTGCATTTTTTTGTGACATTGGTTGCAGAACTTGTCTTCATAGTCCAAGAAACCTGGTGCTCCGAAGCTGGAATTGACGGAATTTTGAGACATTTGTTGTCAAAGAAGAAAATATTAAATTGTGATCTCAAATTGAGGATTAGGGTTTTGTTCAGTGTGTGCCCTTATAGACGGGTTTGAAGAAAAGAGAAAAGAGGGAAAATTGTTATGTTTTTGGAAAAGGGCATGGAGAGTTCATTTATTACGAAAATATCAAGCTTATTTTCCCTCCAAATACACGTGTGCAGATGCTGACCCACTTCTGTTTGACATATAATTACTCCGGGAGCAACGTAGGTATTTCCGGCGAGATTTTTGCAATTTTTAGGGTGAAAGGACGACCGGTGAAATTTTTTAAAACAAAAGGACTACTAATAGACTCGAACTAGGAGATCAGGACCATATGTGAAATTATCTCCAAAAAAAAAAGGAAAGAACATCGATGTAGACTTTAGTAGAAAGAGAGGTAAGATATTATTGCTCTGATTCGTAAATGGTATCTTAAAGATAAATTAAGTGAACCAAACAACCTTAATTCTATCTTATTGGGCCAAATCAAGATAACTTAACTAAGTTAACTTATCAACCCAATAATCTATCAAGGACACCAAACAATTTAGGATATTACACATAGTAATTTATAAAGCAATATTTTGACGGCACCTCTTCAAATTCAATGAATAATTTGGCACTTATTTACCAAAGTATTAGTGATGCAACATTTGAAAATTGGTTATATTTTTTCAAAAAGTTATAACATGAAAGGTTTTTAACTAGACTTAACTTGTTTAACTTGTTTAGCGTATTAAATAAATCTTCACTCATTAGGAATTTTTCTTCCTACTGTAGTTTTTACCTAGTAAATGTTAACGAAGCTTAATACGAAGGGGAGTTTTATGAAATAATATCTCTTGAGCGGCAAAGTTGGTGAGAATGCATCATGTGTACCCGATTGAAATAGGTATCTTTGTACTTCCTAATTCTCTTCTTTACTTAATAGGAGTATATTTTAATCTTTATGATTCAATTTAGAATATGAATTGAATCGTTTCAGCTTGGTTTGTGTAGGAGATCAAGACTCAGGTGGGCTTCAAAAAATACATGCTCTTCAAGTGTTTGTAGAAATGCCTCAAAGAAATCTTTCCATTATCTCTCATGTGGGTTGTATGTATGTGCAGTACGCAGGAACCAATAATTAGTGCTTCGACTCGCCAGAAAAACCCGACAGAGAGCATTGTCTCTCTCGTCCCTTTATCCAATTAATCCGATGAAAGCATTGTCCACGAGCATGGTTTCAGGTGCTTCATGTTCAAGAGCCTTTGATTTCTTCTATTGTTACTTTAGTCAGACTTATAAAATTCTGTTTTTACGATGATAACTGACACTTAGGAGTACTGCATTTTTATTCTGAGTTTATACTGTTGACAGAATTGTTGTTATTCTCGAAAATTGAGTTTTTGTAATTCAGGTTATAGTTAAGTTTTATTTATTGCCTTTGAGGAATTCTCCAAATAGTAATTTTCTACTCTTTACAAAGTTTTTTACATTCATTTTTGTTTTTGTGATTAGATTTTGAGAATATTTTCTGCTCATGTTTATGAGTTACGAGAACAGCTGCATTTTCAACTTTATCATTCGCACAAATTGACGAAGTAAATATGAATTGAATCTATGGTTTCAGCTTTGTGTAAGAGATCAAGATTGAGGGCTTCAGAAATTGCATTCTTGGTAGTCATGAATCAAAGACATGTTCTTCAAGTGCTTGCGACAATGCCTCAAAGAGATCTTTCACAGTAAGTATTTCTCACTTCCTCAATTCAAATATGAGCCACTTCAATTCATATATCTATATCTATATGTATAAAACAAGAAGAGATATCAACACATTCAATATTTCTTTTTGCATTCCATTATTTCATCATTTACATTCAAATATGTGTTGAATCAACACATCTAACTATTTTTAAATATTAATAAATACGCCATCTGTTTTATATTATGATAGAACTTTGTCCTTAGTAAAAATATTTAATAAATATTTTTATAATTTCATAAAAATTTAATAAATATTTTTATAATTTCGTGCACGTAAATCCTATTTATTTTAAAATTGACAGCTTTATTTTTTAACTTTTAAAATAGCTTATTTTATTAAATGCCCTGCTGGACTATTTTGTTTAAACCCCACATGTAATCTTAAATTAAAATCTAACAAAAAAGTCAATGACTCTTTCTTCATCTTACCCTTTGAATTGAATGCTAACTTATTTTAACATCCGAAATTCACAACTTGATTTAAAAAACAAAAACAAAAAACAACTTACATATATGTAAGTAAACACCAAAACCAGTTGCTGCATCATATACTCACAGTTTGATTATTCCAATAACATGGCAGCATATGCATCCTTGATTTCTCTGATGCGAGTCATTGATGATCTCGAACATCATCCTTCCCCTCCGATTTCTCTCGACAAACAACTAGTCGACTCCATCACTCAACGCATCACATACTTTCAAGAATTTCTCCATTCCTACAGTAGTAGTAGTCCTGTTGCCGATGATGACGAAGAAGTTGCTGATCCGTTGGAGATGCGTATTGCAGATTCAGCTTTCGCAGCCGAAGATGCTATTGAGTATCATATTGTGGACTGTATCAACCACAAAAAGAATAAAAAGGCAAATGATCATGAAAAGGTCAAGTCCCTCAACCGATGCTATGGTATCCTGCAAAGTGTGATTGAAGATATGGATTCGATCAAAAAAATTGTGGTCGATACACAAAACAAAAAGAAGGTGCCGCTGGTCCATGATCAAGTGGGCACGACAAATGTCACTGCATCCGTTGCTGCTCGAAGTGAAACCTTAGTGGGGTCCGATGGCGTCTTGATTGAAATCATGGAAAAGCTCGACGGAGGCCAACTTGATTTCCATGTCATCCCGATTGTGGGAATGGGCGGTATAGGTAAGACCTTTCTTGCCAAAACTATTTACACAAAACCACTTATTAAGGAACGTTTTGATATCTGTGCTTGGGCTACGATTTCTCAAAACTACGACACCCGAGAAATACTCTGTGAGCTCCTCTTTCAAGCCACTAACACCAACAAGGAACAACAAAGTAGGAAGAGTGTAGATGAATTGGGATTGGAGCTCCGTAAATATTTATTTGGCAGAAGGTTTTTGATCGTGATGGATGATATGTGGAGTATCGATTCATGGGATCAGATACAACGCTTCTTTCCTAACAATTATAACGGCAGTAGAGTGCTGGTGACGACCAGGCTATCCCAATTGAGTTCGCAACTGACAACTGATTATAGTCTTAGTATGAATTTCCTAGATAAGGCTAGCAGTTGGGATCTGTTCTCTAAAACAGTATTCGGTGAGAAGAGTAGCTGTCCTCCCGAACTGGAGGAAATTGGAGAGAAGATTGTGGACAACTGCAGAGGTCTTCCTTTATCAATATCAGTGGTGGGAGGCCTTCTGAAAAATATGGACGGCACTCGTGGATCTTGGGAATCAATACGAGACAACTTCACCTCGGTTGTGAACATGAGGAACGATAAACATTGTTTGAGATTGTTGAAGCTGAGCTATAATCATTTGCCTGTATACTTAAAACCATGTTTTTTATACATGGGAGTGTTTGAGGAGGACGAACAGATTTATGTCTCTACGCTTGTCCTGCAATGGGTTTCCGAAGGATTTCTTAAACCAACGAAAGGCGAAGCCTTGGAGATTACCGGTAGAGGTTTCTTAGAGGACCTCGTCGGTAGAAATCTCATTCTAGTTGATAAGTTGGGTTCTACAGGGAGCATAAAGTTTTGCAAAATTCACGATTTGGTTAGGGACATGTGCTTGAAAGAAGGTCAGAAAGAAGGGTTTTATCATGTCATGGGGAAATGCAACCGTCCTTCATCTCAGGGCATGAATGCCCAACGCCGGGTTATTATACCTGATTATAACACTTTGGAAGAGTACAACGTACGTGGTGACTTGAGATTGATGTCACACACTCGCTCGATTATTTGCGAATACGGTAGTGTTCCATTATGCAAGAATCTGGTATTACTAAGGACATTACAAGTGCATAACAAATTAAGTTTTCCTTATGAAAAAATGCTAATTAGCTTGAATTCTGTTGTGTCTCGCTATTTCAACCTGCAACACCTTGCTATCGCACTTTCATGGATGCCGCCATTCCTTCCCTCTATTAGCCACCTTTGGAATTTGCGTACACTTGTTGTTTATTATTCATTCGGTGTTGAGCCCATCCTGGTCGTTGATTTCTGGGAAATGACTCAGCTTAGGCATATGTCTTTCATCAAGGATTCTGCGTGTCTCCCGGATCCTCCGAGCTGCGATGGGCGAGATGGTGTTGCGGTGGTCATCATGGAAAATCTACACACCCTTAAAGGAATAAGGAATTTCAAATTTAGAGAAGGGGTGGTTAAGAGGATTCCCAATATCAAAAGATTGGATCTGGAGTATGAATCTGATGATGATGATTCGGATGATGATGATGATGATGATGTTGATTCGAATGATGAAGATAATGATGATTCGGATGATGATGATGATGTGTATTTTTTGGGCAATATGAAATATCTGTGTGGATTGGAATCCCTATCCGTCGAATTTTTATCCGCAAGTAGGCTGTTTACTTCTTTGCACAAGATTACATGTTCACACTCCCTTAAGAAGTTGAGCCTTACGTTGGATTTTGAGCATGAATGGGACGACATGCTGGATAAGATCGGTTCGATGCCTCTTCTCGAGAAGCTCAGATTAATGTTTGGTTGCTTCGGAAAAGGGAAGTGGGAAATAGCCCAAGGACAATTCCCCCACCTCAAGTACTTAAAAGTGAGCAACTGTTGGGGGCTCGAAAACTGGAGTGCGGTGGAAGAGGATTCCTCCATCCTTCCACGACTTGAACATCTTCATCTTGACATGTTGAAACAGCTGAAGAAGATCCCTTTTGAGCTTGGAAACATTGATACTCTCAAGAGTATAAAGTTGGACTTGTGCGGAGAAGGAGCGGTGAAGTCTGCGAAAGAGATGTTCGATGAACAAGTCGAGTTACAAGGCGGGGAGGATCAACTGAGTTTTCACGTTGAGGTTAAGGTTAGAGAGCAGCAACAACACCTCATGAGCTTAGCGGGTTCTAACTTTTATGTCAGCTTGTTGTAAACGGATAGTTAGCTCTCTCAAGTTTTTATTTGATATTGCTTTACTGCATTTTTTCTTTGGTCCGTATTCTTTCATTAATGTGACACATGGGAAAGAGGAGTTGGACAGTAAACAGAGCTGGAAAAATATCGTGGAGGCTTCTGTGGTGGCCGAGATAGTGTCGAGACTTAGTAAACGGAGCAGCTAGCTAACCATGCAGATTTTTAGTTGTTTTGGGATTTCAACTGTTTTGGCATGATGCATGTACCTCTGAATTACTCTCGCTTGGTTTGAATTATATTTTACAAAAAGAAGTATGACAATTGTTTTGGATCGATTGAGATATACTCCTTCCATCTTTTAAAAGTTGCAATACATTCTTTTTTGGGTGTTTCATAATAATTAATACACCCCAAAAAAATTCAATTTTTTTTTTTATTTTAAAATATAATTTACTCATACTTTATTCACTTTATTTTAAAATTCAATATTTTGTGCATTTGTTGTTTTTTGCAGGAACGAATGGACAATATGAATTTTGGACAGGATGAGTGTTATAACTATTTCTCGGTTATGAATGTTGAAGATGAAACTACAAAAAACAGGGTGGAGTTCAAATTTCCTAATTAGTAAGTACAGTAGTAACTAGTACTAAGTACTCTTAGTTTTGAGTTGTGTTCTTATTTTCCATTTGAATGGATTATTAGATGGGAGCACTGAGCAGTGAATGTATGATGAGTAAAAAAAATGCTACTCAATGTCAAAAAAACTGTTGATCTCTAAATTCAATTCACCTCAAATAGTTTTGAGCTGTGTCATGGAAAATTCCTATTTAGTTTCTTAAAGTAAAATTGTTGTTTTACACATTGTTTTGTAAAATTGGGTAAAATAAAATTTCACTCTCTTATAGTATTTATTATTTATTTAAATTAAATAAAAATCAATTTTTTTCTTAATTATTTATCTGTTAATTTTAATAGTTAATTTATTGAGTTAATATACACATTTATTAGTTTTAAAAAAATGGTACTCCACAATCTCTCAAAGGCAATGTATTTTTATTGAGTACCCAACCATTAATTAGTTATAATCAACTCCCATATTAAATTATAATGGAGTTTGCACGCGAGACGAAGATTCCATTATAGTGTATGCACGTAATCCGAAGCGTTTTACTACCTAATAGTCATTCATACTCATTTCCCTTATTATTTTCATAGTGTATAGGAATACAAATTAAACTCATTTTCTTAGTGATATTGATATATTACAAATAATTAATATAATTGATTTTTTTTTTTAATTCAAAGATGAAGAAGAAAGAAGAACCTAAAGATCAAGCATTGATTGATTTGGTTTTGTCTTGGTCCATAGCTCACATCATGAAACAAAATTTGTACAAGGATAAGGTAAGTATCAAAAATATGTTTCTCAAAAATAATCATTACTACTGCTACTTTTAATGTTATTGTGTTTGTTCAGGTGAATAAAATTCCGGACACTTTCTCCTCTGTGCAGCATTACTTGCACTCCTTCATCAACCCGTTGATCGAAGAGACGCACGCCGACTTGCGTTCGAGTTTGTCGAGCTTGCGATCTGCTCCAGCGCGTGAAATACTCCACGTCCGAGCATGCAAACCGATCGATCCTAAGAAAAACATCGTATACTTTTTGACTTTGAAAAACGGGGACAAAAAAGCACACAGGATGTACGAACCCGAGTGTGGTGATCTCGTTGCGATAACCGATGTCG
The DNA here is from genome assembly GCA_954870475.1 of Euphrasia confusa. Classification (NCBI taxonomy): domain Eukaryota; kingdom Viridiplantae; phylum Streptophyta; class Magnoliopsida; order Lamiales; family Orobanchaceae; genus Euphrasia; species Euphrasia confusa. Next base: position 26,936,961 of record OX940968.1, on the reverse strand, counting down.
TGCCGAAGTGTGTCGACGACTTGAACGGGGGGCCTAATAGACCTTTCACCCTTGCTTATGTCCAAGGCAAAAAGGGTGAAGGCTCGATGAAGATTCCCATCCAATCTTCCGAGCCTATCGCTTTCCGAGAAGGCCGGGATGATAGGCTGTTTGCCGTTTATCTTACCAACTTGTGCACGAACAGACGGATATGGAATGCGCTGCATCCGGGCGAAGGAGGAAACACGACGATCATAAACTCCGTCCTTGATGTCAAGAAGCCATCTGTAAGATTTAATTGAGATAAAAAAAAATTGATCTCATAAATTAGCACTTTCTCGATTTAGTCCCAAACTCATCAATTTTCTAAATTTAGTCTCAAATATACCGAATTTGCTTTCAATTTAGTCGTTTTTGGATTGAAAATTATTTGACCACGCACCGAATTTGCTTACAATTTAGTCGTTTTTTGGATTGAAAATTATTTGACCACGCCTGATTTAAAATCTCAGCTCCACGAGTCATCATCTCATTGGTCAACTACTGTTATTTTTATTTAAAAAACATATTTTTATTCTCTATTTACATGTGGCATTATTATGTGGCTTTAAAAAAAAATAGTCATTGACCAATATGATGATGACATGTGAAGCTAAGTCAGCACTGGGCGCCGGATTTTAAATCATGCGTGGTCAAATTCCTACAAATTTTGAGTTTTTCGTCAAAAAAAGACTAAATTGAAATTAAATTCGACATATTTGAGATTAAATTGAGAAAGTGGATGTGTATGAGACTAAATCGATTAAATTGAGAAAGTGGATGTCTATGAGACTAAATCGAGAAAGAGCTACATTTATCGGACCAAATTAATTTTTATCTCGATTTAATTAATTGAAGAATTTAATTAATTGAAAAAACATTGTTTCCATTAGAATAACAACTTAAAAAGACTTGTTAGGGTTTAAAGTTGTTTGTGAATGTATACATATTGTACATGCAGATGGAAGAGAAATGCAGGATCTGCTACGCTGATGAAACGAAGACGGCTAACCTCAAGAAGCTGAGGGAAGCCCTGAGGTCTCGCGGGCTTAACGATTCCCAGAGAGCTGCTGTTCTGGACGGCATCGCGTTCGCCGAGTGCCGTCACCAAAATGGGGTCAGGCTGCTGTGGGGCCCACCTGGCACCGGCAAAACGAACACAATCGCTACGTTGGGGCGCGTTCTGCTGCAAATGAGGCGCAGGGCGCTGGCGTGCGCCCCAACGAACGTTGCCGTGCTCGGACTTACCGAGCGTTTGGTGAGCTCGCTTTCCGGGACTTTAGTCCACGGCACTTACGGATTAGGGGACGTGCTTTTGTTCGGGAATGGGAAGAGGATGAAAATCGAGGAGCACGAGGACCTTCACGATGTATTTCTCGATTATCGCGTGGAAGTTCTGGCTCGTTGCTTCGCCCCTCTGTCGGGTTGGAGGGGTAATCTCGATAAGATGACTGGACTACTCGAAGACCCTCAGGGGCAGTACTTACTGTACTTGTCAGGACTTCAGAAAAACGAAGACAACAGTGATCAGAGCGATGGTGATGATAATGAAGAGGAGGAGATGTTGAAAAATAATATCTGGAAGAAAATGATCAAGCAGAACATAAAAGGAAATAAAAACAACGATAAGAATCGGATAGTTCCAATGAGTTTTGAAAAATTTGTAGCCGAGACATTCAGATATGTTCGTGAGGAGCTGATCGTTTGTTTAACGGGGCTGTATACGCATATGCCTACTTCATTGGTCCCGTTGGATACCCTCGAGAACATGATCAAAGTCGTTAATTTGCTCGATCATTGGTTGGTAAAGGAGGCTATAAACGGGGAAGAATCCGGGCGGATGACGATATCGCAAACTGTTACCTTACGTCGGATTAGGATAGAGTGCTTGCAAGCAATGCATTACCTTCGTATGAATTTCTCGGTCCCACAGTTCACTCAGTATTTGGAAATAAAGAACTTTTGCCTGCAAAACGCGTGCTTAATCTTTTGCACCGTTTCGGGTTCATCGAGGCTGCACACCCAAGGGATGAAGCCGTTTGAGATGGCAATCATCGACGAAGCTGCTCAGCTGAAGGAATGCGAAACGAACATTCCTCTGCAGCTCAATGGGCTCCAGCATGCTATTCTTGTGGGTGACGAGAAACAACTTCCTGCGATGGTTATAAGCAAGGTACTTACCTTCTAAATAAATTAATATTCATTGTTGAAGGCTTTGCTTTTTTTTTTTTCGAGCTGATGTTTTGTTTTTTCTTTTTTTGGTACGTAATAACAGATTTCTGAGAGAGCTGGATTCGGCAGGAGTTTATTTGAGAGGCTGGTTAAGTTAGGACACCACAAGCACTTGCTCAATATTCAGTATAGGATGCATCCGTCCATAAGTTCATTTCCGAACAAGGAATTTTACGGGAAACAGATCAAGGATGGGTGGAATGTCACTGAAAAATCTTACGAGAAGCGTCTGCTTGAAGGTAAACTCTTTGGTCCGTATTCTTTCATTAATGTGACACATGGGAAAGAGGAGTTGGACAGTAAGCAGAGCTGGAAAAATATCGTGGAGGCTTCCGTGGTGGCCGAGATAGTGTCTAGACTTAGTAAACGTACGTATATTCTTCCTACTAGTATCAGCTTTCAATATATATTAAACCCTCGTTGATTAACAGTTTATTATAATTCCAACGTATTTAGAATGTAAGAAGTCCGGGGAAAGGCTCCGTGTCGGTTGTCTTTCGCCGTACAAAGGTCAGGTTGCTGCAATTGAGGACTCGCTTGGGAAGACTTATAGCACTGATTCCAAGGAAACATTTTCAGTGAATGTGCGATCGGTTGATGGTTTTCAAGGTGGGGAAGAAGATGTGATCATAATGTCGACAGTTAGGTGCAACGGCAATGGGTCTGTTGGATTTCTTGATAATCGGAACAGGACGAATGTGGCCTTGACTCGTGCAAAGTAAGTTATTCGTAGGCTTTTTTTTTATGCCTCGACTCGTGCCTCATCTTATGGGTTTTATCTTCACAGGTATTGTCTTTGGATTATAGGCAACGGTGCAACTCTTTTAAACAGTGGCTCTGTTTGGAGAAAGCTGGTGATGAATGCCAAAGACCGAGGATGTTTTTTCAACGCTCAGGACGATACGAACCTGTCGCTTTCAGTCAGCAATTCGTTAGTTGAGTTTCGACAGCTGAGTTCGTTGTTCACTACAGACTCTGTACTGTTCAAAGAGGCTAAGTGGAAGGTACTATCCATATACACACATTTCCAGAATACGGGTGGCCTTGCTGAAATTGAGTTGTTGTCCCTTGCAGATATGCTTCAGCAAGGAATTCAACAATTCGATAATGAGATTGCCCGACATCGAAATTGTGAACGAGGTTATTTCTCTCGTTGTCAAGATTTCAAACGGTTGGCGTCAGCAGCAGGAGAAAGCAGAAGGCGACACTTGCCAGCTGTTAGAGTGGTGCGATATCAATGGTGAACTAAGGCTGATTTGGACAGTTGACGTTATTCGGGTGAAAGCAATCGACACTCAAGTGATTAGAGTTTTGGACATTATTCCGAAATCAAAGACATCCGAAATGGTGAAGAGTTTCGGTATCGTGGTGGGAAACTACACTGTCAATCGAATGAACCGGTGTCTTTGCAAGCTTACTGAAGGTGTAAGTGTGATATGCACTGCAGGGCACTGCTGCAGCAGGTCGCTGTGCAAGGCATTGCGTGCATATTGCATAATAGTTTTACCCTTTCTTCACCATTTATACTGGTATGTATCATACACATCATGTATGATCTGATGTAGCACATTGCGTGCTTGACGCACTCAATCAAGACTTAAAGAGATTGAAGACCTGATGCAGCCATGGGATTCTACACATGATGCATCAAGGCGTTGTTCAAGATTAATGTCTGAAGACTTAAAGTTCAAGCCGTTGCAGCAAGACATTGAAGACACTGACGCAAGGCGTGGCTGCATTGTCGCTGACTAACGCAGGTGCTGCAGCAACGGTCAAAACAGATTTCCTAAATTATAGAAACCGCCTTGACTCTCGCTTTTCAAGGGAGTTGGTTACAAGGCTGGGTCTATATATTGAAGGAGTCTTCAGCACAATTATTCATCTCTTCCACAACACATTTTACGAGTTATAGAAATTAACTCGAGCTCTTTTGCTTCGATAGTCTCGGTTCTTTGAGAATAGTCGAGTCTTTGTACTACGAAGAGTTAATCTATATCAGTTGTATATCGTAGTATTTTGTAGTGTTGATTGAGTCGAGATCCTTGAACACGAAACCAAAAGGAATACATGTGTATGTCCAAAAGGTTGTCGATTGTAGTTCAAGATCGATTTTTGTAAGAGACGATTCATCGTTCTTAATAAATCATTTTTGCCGTAAGGCACATTCGTGTGGGTATATTCAAATACCCATACAAAGATTAAATCGTGTGTCCCATTTATTGCTTTTACGTGTGTGTGAGTACGAAAATCGTGAAGTATCTTTGTTCCGTTTTCATTCCGCTGCACAATCTTTATTAATACATTTACATCTGATAATCCTCACGGAACAAAGTATTATACGTCTCAAACAAACGATTTTCTTTACTGCAACGCACTGCTGCAACACCCAGTTGTTGTAGCTGCAGTGCGCTGCCTGTGCAGTGCTGCGTATTCTTTATAATACCTAAGCACTACGACTTTCAAGTGGTATCAGAGACAACGATAGACTCAATTAGTGCTTCGGTCCTCTGATTACTCACACACAATGTCAGACCCCTCGTACATCGTTAGATCACAAGTTGTTCTCGATGGTACAAATTACGGTTTTTGGAAAACTCGTATTGAAGCGAGAATCAAATCCATTGACCGTAATTCTTGGTTGTCGGTCCTTAGAGGATGGAAACCACCTCAGTCCACTGAGGAAGGGTCCAAGCTTGAAAAAGCTCCTGAAAAATGGACCAAAGAGGAAATGGAGGCTGCAACGGCCAATGATCGTGCTAGATACGCGATTCTTGAATCCATTGATTACGAGATGTATAAACTCGTCAAGCAATGCGGTTCAGCCAAAGACATTTGGGACCAACTTCAACTTCACTGTGAGGTGGATACCGCAGTGAAGAAAACGAAGTTGCGCATGCTCATGACTCGCTTTGAAAATTTGCGAATGCGTGAGGATGAGTCCACAAGGCAGTATTTTGGAGATATCATGGCCATTGTCAACGAATGCGCTGATCTTGGAGGACCTATCTCCAACACGGCTGTATGCAGCAAGGTGATGCGGTCCTTGAATTCGAAATTTCAAGCAAAAGTCACTACAATCGAGGACGGACCTTTGGGATCCTCGGAGGACTATATCACCCTCATGGCTGTATTCAAGACCTATGAATTGAATCAGCAAGACCGGGCAAACTTTGGTCGACCACGTGAAAAATCACTGGCGTTTACAGCCACGGGGCCAAACACCTTCTCAAAACCTGACTCCTGCAGCAGCACGAGTACACTCACCGATGAGGAAATTTATGGCCTCCTTGGACATGAAGAGAATGGTGGAGACAAATATGCCCTAATTTCACAAAAGCTTGATGCGGTCCTTGTACGCTCGCTTAAAGGCACCTATGATCCTCGTAAAAGGAAGAATGGCCCAAGAAATGCATCAAGTCAAGACAACAGGGCTGCCCCTCGAAGACCTAATCCAAATATAAGTCAAGACAGGGATTGGTCCAAACTCACGTGTCACACTTGCCAAGGAATTGGTCATTTTTCGTCCGAATGTCCATCCAAAAATCGAAACATTGGACACGTGGCTAACATGGTGGCTCACAATGACTCCGACTTCCTGGAGGAATACGAAGGAGCTGATCCGGAAACAGCCTTAACTGCTCGTGCTGAAGGATGCTGCCTATCAGACGATGAAGGTCCTGCCGCAGCAACCCAACCCACTGCTGCATCACCTAAAGATTTCTTTTGCTTCGCCGCATCCATTTCCGAGATCGAGGAAGAACCAGAACCGATTCCTATTGAGCTGTTCATCGAACTAAAAGAACAATTCGATAATCTTCGTATGGAGTTCCAACAAAAAGACAAGATGGTGAAACTCCTGTCAACAAACAAGGCCACACACGAAGAACGACTCAAAAATTTTGACGTGGACCTTACAAGGAAGGATCTGGAGATTGATCGGCTAAGGATCGAGCTCGATCGCACAAATGGAAAGCTGGAAGTTGCACACAACACATTCCAGAAGCTCAACACAGGCACCTCCAAACTCGATGCAGCCATGAGTATTGCAAACGTCGAAAGACAAGGACTTGGCTTTCAAAAAACCGTTGATGCAGTGTTTCCACCAAAAAGGATATCCTCAGGGATCACCTTTGTGAAGTCGACGTACGACTACTCTGAGAGTTTTAATTCAAACACACCCACTATAAGCAATGAAACCCCCACTCATGCTGCAACAGGACAGCAATCTGCGGTTAAAGACAAACCTCCATGTAATGCAGTGGCTAAGCCTATAAATCGCACGAACAAGCATGATAAAGGAAGCCATGCTGCATCACGTTCGTCCAAACTCAAAAGTGCCCCCATCAAGCCTATAAAAAATTATAGGCGACACTATGTATGCCACTATTGTCTTGTTCCAGGTCACATTTGTCCATATTGTTGGATACAAGAAGAGGACATTAGGAATGGATCTCTCCTGTACTCGAACGTTGGACCATGGAAGACAAACAAACACGTCCACAAGCGCCAAAAGCCAAAGAGAATCCAAAAAGGGATGGATCCTCGTAAAGGGAAAATCAGCAATGATGCAGCACCATGTCTTACCAAAGTTACTACATCCCAAATCTGGATACGTAAGTCAACTGCTGTTGCTGCATCTGCTGCCTCAAATGTAACAAAGACAACCGAGGAACAGCCTGTGTGCAACATGGTTTTCACTGCTCTCAAAACATCCAAGGACGCTCCCTGGTACTTCGACAGCGAATGTTCACGGCATATGACAGGTAGCAGAGATCTTCTCTCCAACTACCAAACCTATCAAGGGGGAGACGTTACTTTTGGTGGAGGATCGAGTGGTAAAATTGTGGGACGTGGCACTCTAAACAAAAAGGGTCTACCCAAATTGAATCAAGTACTACATGTGAAAGGACTTATCACAAACTTGATAAGCATCAGTCAATTATGTGACGAGGGCATGAACGTGAAATTCACACATGAAACGTGTGAAGTTCTCGGTGATGATGGACGACCCCTTGTTAAGGGGGAGCGTTCCAAAGCTAATAACTGTTACTCTATTGTTGAAACATGTCTCTCAGCTCGTGTGAATGAAGAAGTTAACCTTTGGCATCAAAGACTTGGCCACACAAGCCTTTCAAACTTGGAGCAATTGATCAAACTTGAAGCTGTACGTGGCCTCCTAAAGCTGACAAAAATTGAAAAATCGGTGTGTGGACCATGCCAACAAGGAAAAATGACTCGCGCAAGTCATCCACCCCTTGCTGCAGCAGGATCTGGACCCGATGCTGCACAAGGACATCACACAAGATCAAAATGTTTCAATTTACTTCACATGGACTTGATGGGCCCGATTGAAACAGAAAGCTTCTCAGGAAAACGATATGTACTCGTAGTGGTGGATGATCACTCAAGATACACTTGGGTGAGGTTCTTGAAGAGCAAGGATGAAACCTTCGGAGAAGTGTCTCAACTCATAAGGTGGATCAAAACAAATCATCAAACTGATGTTCAAAGAATTCGAAGTGACCACGGAACTGAATTTGAGAATCAACATTTCACAAAATTCTGTGATGCGCAAGGAATTGCACAAGAATTCTCAGCCCCTATTACACCACAACAAAATGGTGTCGTTGAAAGGAAAAACCGAACGCTAACCGAAATGGCTCGTGTGATGTTGATCTCCAAAAATTTGACAGAAACATACAAGAGACTTTGGGCTGAAGCCATCAATGATGCATGCCATATCATCAATCGAGTCAACCTTCGACCCGGATCCACAAAGACCGCCTACGAAATTTTTAACAAACGTAAACCAAATGTCAAGTATTTTCATGTCTTTGGATCCATTTGTGATGTTCTTAATGATCGAGAACCTAGGACCAAGTTTGAACCAAAGGCTAACCGTGGCTTGTTCGTAGGTTACTCAAGAAATAGTCATGCGTATCGCATTTTTATGTTAAAAACTAGAACTATTGTCGAATCTGTGAATGTAACATTTGATGATCTTAGTACACTGGAGGGAAACAAAGGTGTAGACAATGCAGATAGACCACTCCAATCACCTGTCACAAACAATCCTCCAAAAGGCGATGCAGCAGCAGATACGTCAACCGATGTGGCTGCAGCACCAGATACATCAACCAGCGTTACAACAGATGCCTCATCAGGATACTCTGACTCCTCTGGTGATGATGAAGATTTGAACTCAAGAAGACGTGATCCACCAGGCCATGTGCGACGAAATCACCCCACCACTCAAATCCTTCCTCGACGCACTAGGTCTCATCCACACATTGACTACAAAAACATGACCCGAAATGTTGGATTGTCTGCAACTTGCATTGAGATAGGAATTGTGTCCTACCTATCGTCCATCGAGCCCAAGAATGTCAAGGAAGCATTAAAAGACGAATTTTGGGTGATGGCCATGCAAGAGGAGATGAACGAGTTTGAGAGAAACAAAGTATGGATACTCGTTCCTCGACCCAGCAACAAAAATGTAATAGGTACAAAGTGGATTTTCAAGAACAAATCCAACGAGCATGGTCAGGTCGTTCGCAACAAAGCACGCCTCGTAGCGCAGGGGTATACACAAGTCGAAGGCATCGATTTCGACGAAACGTTTGCTCCTGTAGCAAGACTGGAATCCATCCGACTTCTCATTGCCATTTCATGCTACCTTGACATTACTCTCCATCAAATGGACGTCAAGGCTGCGTTTCTAAATGGTGTTCTTGACGAAGAGGCCTTCGTTGCGCAACCTAAAGGCTTCGAAGATCCTTCTCATCCGGACCATGTGTACAAGCTACACAAAGCCCTATACGGTCTTAAACAAGCTCCCAGAGCTTGGTACGGGTGTTTGACGGAGTTTCTCCTCAGCTATGGTTTCACTCGCGGCACTGCCGACAAAACCCTTTTTGTCAAGTTTGTTTCATCTGACATTTTGATTGCTCAAGTATATGTAGATGATATAGTGTTTGGGTCAACATGCAATACTATGTTAAAATCATTTATTTCTTCTATGTCCTCTAAGTTTCAAATGAGCATGGTTGGAGAATTATCTCATTTTCTAGGACTACACATCAAGCAATCTCCAAAGGGTACATTCATTTCTCAAACGACATATGCCCGTAACCTGGTGAAAAAGTTTCACCTTGAAGATTCAAAACCCATGAAGACTCCAATGGGATCCACAGACAAAGCTGAGCGTGACTCTGGCGCTGCTGCAGTGGATCAAACGGTGTATCGTTCCATGATTGGGAGTCTCTTTTACCTGACCGCAACAAGACCAGACATTATGTACAGTGTCTGCTTGTGTGCTAGGTTTCAGGCTGAGCCCAAAGAAGATCACCTGAAAGCCGTCGAACGTATCATACGATACGTGGCTGCAACGACGGAATTGGGCATCTGGTACACGAAGGATACAACCACTGATTTGGTAGGATTTTCTGATGCTGACTGGGCTGGTGACTTAGATGATAGAAAAAGCACCAGCGGAGGGTGTTGCTTCCTCAGAAATAACATCATCTCGTGGCACAGCCGCAAGCAAAACTGCATTTCTCTATCTACACGTGGCTGCAGGGAGCTGTTGCACACAACTCATCTGGTTGAAGCACATGCTAGACGATTATCACCTGGAAAGCCACACTCTCACTCTCTACTGTGACAACACTAGCGCCATCAATATCAGCCGCAACCCAGTACAACATTCCAGGACAAAACACATAAGCATCAAACATCACTTCATACGCGATTTGGTCGAGAAAAGGCTTCTACGAATTGATCACATTTCCACAGAGAAACAAATCGCAGACATATTCACCAAACCCCTTGATTCCGATCGCTTTAAGCTACTACGTAGGGAATTGCGCGTGGGCACCATGCCCTAAATGATCCCGGCAACACGCTGCTGCACTGTCCTGTCTGTTTTCCTCTGACACTACTCATGCTCTTAAGCAAATTCATTAAGTATAAAATTTTCCGAAGGAGAAGAGAATATTGCAACATATCTTTTACAACACCACAAACCCCATAATACTTGTACATAATACCAGGGGATTAGAATGTGTGTTGAAGACATGTGAAAATATCCAATATACCCAAGAACTTGTTCTACGACATTGGTGAAGTGTCAACAAGGAAACTATCCTACTGCAGCGTGTTGCACCAGCAAGGAATGTCCGTTTTTTCCTTGCCTCAGTTTTTTTTGTCTACCTAGCGTTCTAGATATTTGTTATCACACCTGTTTAAAAAAAAAAAAAAAAAAAAAAAAAAAAAAAAAAAACAAAAAAAATACAAAAAAATATATATATTTCTCAGCTTCTTAAACGTTACTTATCATCCAAGTGGTTACAAAAGTCTTTTCAAATTCCCACTTGTTACACTTGAGTGAAGCTGCAGAGGTCTTTTCAACTTCTCTTCAGAAGTACTCAAGTGGCTGCAGCAGACCTTTCACACCCGCCGGATGAAACAAGCCAACTTGAACCACCACAAATTCCGGTCAACCCCGTGGTGATTTCAAATGTCTCAAACGTCATCGAATATGGCGCAGGTGAGCAATACTCTATCACCTCTTCTGATTTTCGTGACTTGTTGTACACACCGGAGACTTCCAAGACTGCTCGCTCCGGTGATGCCTCTTTTCCGGCGAAGCCACCTAGCCCCGCCTCTGAAAAACCCGACGGTGGTTCTGCTGCCTCCTCTGACTCTCCGTCAACAAAGGAGATCTATGCTGGGCTGTCCCCCACCAAGAAGGGAGAGCTTGAGCTGCATCCCGCAGCTTTACTTGCGGGATTGCAGCATAAGGATGGTCAAACTGATAGAGTAGGTGACCAACAAGCCAACCTGTGGCTGTGGTCGAACCTAATTTATTATTTAATTAATAAATAATATCAATTTATTTCGAAATTATGAAAGATTATTAATTATGATTAATTAAGGCATATGCTATATATACTCCCCATGTTGAATCATAGATATAGTCCTGTACAGTTACACATGTTGTATGAATTCGGTTTTGTGGAAACCGAGAGATAATTCTGTTAAAGCAACGTAACTGGTCAAACTTAGTTCCTAGTCGATGGGTTACGTCAATAACAAGGATACCCGGCCTTTCCCCCTTGAGACTAGCACTTAGTGTATGTGGGCTAATCTCGAGCCTCGGTGTTGGGACATCGACATACATGAGTGGGTGCTCACTGTTGATGAGTTCACTGAACCCCCTCTCCCTGGAATCTCTAAGTGGTTATCACTGATCGAGTAGAGAATTCCATAATATAGTTGTACACAATTAATCCTTAAGACCCAGACATCACCGTGACTTCATCAGAGGACTAGCTGTATCGTAACATGTTTCTGATTCCCTGGAAAGGGAGTAAGTCGAAAAAGGAGACAATGTTCGTGCAGTTCGAAATCTGATGTGAAGTCTGTGCATGGTAGTAGGGGATCTGGTCGCTTGATATAGATCATGGATGTCCAATATGGTTCGTAATCCCGGAATCTCTGGCCAGAGTTGAACAGTGAGGTGATTAGAGAAATGTGTTTCTCTAGATCAATCACGAATGGATTATACGAAGCCTAGAACGTTCGCAAAGCTATCAAACACAACAAGAGATCTCGATTGACCAATATCTCTAGTTTGATAAGGACATATGAATCGGAGGGATCGTACTGTACGCTAACTATATTACAAGGTTCTTGCAGGCACTTCATTTGTATCTAGGGAATTAGTGAAGCGTGGTTGCTAGACGCTCGTCACTGATTCGTTGGGCACCGAATTGTTCGGAGATTAAATAATGATTATTAATCTGAAACTCTCGGGAGTAGTTGATATAAGAACAATATGTTGTTCGAATCACAATGTGTTGTGAGCCCACGGCTAGTTATACACCTGAACCATTGAGGGTCACATTCTCGTGTAAACCAATCCTTGAATACGATCATGTATTAATTAACTGTTAATTAAGTACATATAGTCGGAGGTCAATATGATTGAATCCGAGATTCATAATTGTGATTATGAGTTGGAAAAATTAATGAGCTAAAGAAAACGGACACAATGGTGTACACTTTCTATTTTGGGAAATTTCCCGATTTAGCAGTACCCCTGAAATGGGCTTTCCGATTTTGTGAAATTGGAAATTTTTATTATTATCTCATATCGATGAGAAAATTAAAACGAGAAAGAAAATATAATCGTTATATTTTTCGGAGATCGAATTGATTGTCAATTTGGGAGAAACGTAACGACGGCTAATGAATTGGGCCGGCTAGGGTTAATGGATCCGATCCATTAGGGTTTAAGCCCAAGAAGCTCTTTTCTTCACCTATAAAAGGAGCTCCATAGGCATAAACTCAAACACACCAAAACCTAGAGAGCTCTAGCCTAGCCTCTCCTCTCTCCCTCTCCCTCTCTCGTCCGCCGCCCCAGCGCCGCCTCCCTCGGAGGACCGCCGCCCGGAGCCGCCGCCCGCCGCCGCCCAGCGCCGCCGCCGGCAGCCGCCCGCCTCGCCGGAATCCGATTCCGGCGCCGGTTTTCTGGCCCGTTTTTCCCGTCGTATTCTCCCTCTCGTATTTCTAGTGCAATACGCGAGTGGGATTACCTATACGAGGTGAAACCTGATTTGACGAGAGACGCCGGAGGTTTGAACGAGCAACGCCCGAGCACGACGAGCCAAGCCCGCCCGCGCCCGAGCGCCGCCGCCGCGACCAGCCGAGAGCCGCCCCGGCTCTCCCCGTGTTCAGCCCGCACGCCCCGCGTGCATCCCCGCGTCGCACCCGCGCGACTTGCGATGAACTTAGCTTCGTCCGACGAATCCCTAAGGTACTCACGATTAAACTTGGATTTAATTGTTTGCGTTAATTGTTTGCGCTAAAGTACTGGGATTATAATTGACAAATAAAATTAATAGAGATTAATTTAATTGTTAATTAAAAATCAATTTGATTTGAATTATATAATTGTGATTATGTTAATTGTCAAATTGACGCAATTAATTATGTCTGTATGTTTGCGTAATTAATTAAGTAGTGTAATTAATTTATATGATAAATTTATTTGCCTACAAGTAATTAATTTATATGATAAATTTAATTGCGCTAAGATTTAATTTGTGTAGTATGGGATGCATGAATTAAATATTTAATTATTTGATAATTAAATTAAATGGTGGATTATTTATTTAATAGATTTGAATTAAATCAATTAATGCATGTAATATTGAAAATAGAATTTTCAATAAAATAAAATTTTTGTTTTCCGCTGCGTATACATGCACGATCCCCAACAGTGGTATCAGAGCGTAGGTTCTGAAATTGATTAATTGTCTATGAATATAATCACCTTTAAGCATGCTGTTTGTTGAATTGATTGATTTAATGTTATTTGATTGGGACTTAGTTGTTTCTATTAAGATATTTATTTTTATCTAATAGTTCAAACAATGCCTAGTTTGTTGTTAAGTAACAATTCAACGTCAAACGTGAATTCACCTCGGGGAGTGATTCATCTAGACTTGTTTTTGTTAAAACAAATTAGAGATCTTCGAGTCATATGATGACATAAAATCGATGATCTGCTCGGCTCCTCCATTTATGGGAGATAGGGTCGTTTGCATGATGAATCGCTGGTTAGAAGCTTCGAGTCTTCACTTACGAGACATCACGTTTGAGTATTGGGATATTAATAAATTGAAATAGAAAAGAAGTATCAATATTTAATTTAGTGAAATTATTTATTGACCAATTGAATAATTGATTTAAATATTCGATCAACAAGGTGATAGATTAATTATTTGATTTAATTGTTAAATCAAGTTAATTAATAGAGCACCAATTTAATTTACATACCTTGTTTTAATTGTGATTAAATGCTATGTGAATTATATGACTTTTGTGAGATATATATATTGTGATATATATTATGATCGTATGTACTCCATTAGGATGGCCTATAGAGAACATAGTTGTTAGGAATCAACAATCGATCGCTCACTAAATCTGATGAGATAAATAATCCTGTAGTCCTCCATTCTCTCCCGAGAATGTATATCAAGCCATAAAGAAGAACCGATGTGTCGTTCTTTCTTCTTTCCTTCCGCCGACGGTAAATCATGAGAAAGCCACTTGCAAGTAGTATGGTATGCCGTGTTAGCGGGGAGTACTGCTTGTGAGTCAAGCTGTGATTTACCGACATATGATGGAGACGTGTTGGCCACGATTCCTTTAGATTTGTGCAGTCGGATAGATTAACTATGGGCTGTACACATTTATTGGAATCCAACTTTCACTTCTCATATCGGTGGGTCGGTCTTGACACATGGTTGACTTTGAAGGGTACGATTAACGTAGTTCATTGTCATAATGAGGAAAAGCTAACTTTAGGATCACATAGAGATGTGATTGAAAATTAGTGTTCTACCATTGGGTAAACATAACTGGGCTAGATTAACTACGAGTTATGGTTTACGCCTTTGGACCTAAAGCCCATCTAAGGAAAATTGAATTTTCCCGTCTGTTCACTAAAGGATAGTGGAATTCGAAAAATTTAGTGGGAGGCAATTAAAAATTCCTAAAAGTCCTTACAATTTTAATTGCAATCATAATTCGAACTATCACTAATTGATCTTCTTAAAATTTTCTCAGTAATCATGTCTAAGAATCCCCTAGCGTCGATCCTCGACCAAAACAAACTCACTGGCCCAAACTATCTTGATTGGCTACGCAATCTCAAACTTGTGCTGCAACTTGATCACCTCACCTACGTTCTGAACGATAGGGATGAGTATTCCTCAACTGACGATGAGGAGAAGAACATTGAATATGAGAAGTATCGAGAGGACAATAATACTGTCCGATGCTATATGATAGCTGCGATGTCTCCTGAGCTTGCTAGGAAATATGAATCATATGTATCGGCTCATGAGATCAAGATTCATCTTGATGGCTTGTACAGTGAGAATATTAGGACCGCGAGATTCACTGCTACGAAGGAGCTGACCACTATGAAACTGCGCGAAGGGGCTTCGGTCCACGAGCATGGTATCAAAATGATCGGTCTCATTGAGAAGTTAGTGAATTTCAAGGTCGTCCTACCTGAAGAGCTCGCGGTGGATTTGATCCTCCTGTCTCTCCCAAGTTCTTATGAACCGTTCATAGTGAACTTCAACATGAATAAACTAGCACCACCTCTTGAGGAGCTGCTTAACATGTTGGTCAGTTTTGAAACGACTATCAAAAAGGAGAAATCTGTTCTCATTGCTTCAACTTCTGAGAGGAAGCGTTCCTATCCGAAGAAGAGGAAAGGAAATGTTTCTTCCTCGAGCAAGATGGTCCATAAAAGGAAGAAAGGTGGATCTAAGGACAAAGTCGTCAAATCTGTTGATGACGTTTGTCACCATTGTGGAAAGAAAGGCCATTGGCGCCGTAACTGCAAGGAGTACCTTGACCAGAAACGTTCTGGGAATGGTACGTTTTACATAGAAGTAAATTTATCCCTAAATTCTTCTTCATGGGTATTGGATACCGGTTGTGGCTCACATCTCTGTAATGATTTGCAGCTCATGACAAGAAGTAAGAAGCTCAAGGAAGGTGAGACCTTCTTGAGGATGGGAAACGGAGCAAGAGTTGCTGCTGAAGCCATCGGGACTATTTACTTAGATGTTTCTGATTCTCGTTTTAAATTAGTTTTGAACAATTGTCTTTACGTTCCATCACTTATTCGGAACCTTATTTCTATTCCTGTTTTGGATAATGAAGGTTATTCTTTTGTTTTTGGAAATTCGATTTGCCTTATACAAAAGGACGATAAAGTGATATGTAAGGGACGTCTGTCAAACAATTTATATGAACTTAACTTAAACGAGATCCCTGTTAATGTGCTAACAGCAAAACGTAAAGAAATTAGTCTTAACCCCGCACAACTTTGGCATGCCCGACTAGGACATGTTTCCCTGAGACGATTGAATGAGTTCCTAAAGGAAGGGCTGTTCACACTTGATGATGTGAAATCGCTCCAAGCTTGTGAAGCTTGCCTAAAAGGGAAAATGACCAAGTCTCCCTACAAAGGGACAATGGCACGTGCTGAAGGTCTATTGGATCTGATCCATACTGACGTGTGTGGTCCACTAAGTGTTAGTGCGAGGGGCGGATTCAACTACTTCGTAACCTTTACCGATGATTATTCAAGGTATGGTTACGTGTACTTAATGAAGCTCAAATCGGAGACTTTTGAAAGGTTCAAAGACTTCCGACATGAAGTAGAGAATCAACTTGGGCTTCGTATTAAGCAACTACGATCCGATCGTGGTGGCGAATACTTAAGCGCTGAGTTTATAGACTATCTAAAAGAGAATGGGATTCTCTCTCAGTAGACTCCTCCTGGAACACCCCAGTTGAACGGAGTGTCCGAGCGTCGTAACCGAACCCTGTTGGACATGGTTCGATCTATGATGAGTGTCACTGAGTTACCGGCGTTCTTGTGGGGTCACGCACTCTTGACAGCCGCCTATTTGCTGAATAGACTTAACACTAAAGCAGTTAAATCCACACCTTATGAACTTTGGCATTCCCGACAGCCCACGTTCAAACATATAAAGATATGGGGTTGCCCCGCTTACGTGAAGCGGCTAGTGGGAGATAAGCTAGATAGTAAATCTGACTTATGCTATTTTGTGGGATATCCCGTGGATTCCATGGGATACGAATTCTACTATGTTTCTGAGGCAAAAGTGTTTGTCTCGAGAAATGCTGTGTTCCTTGAGAAGGAATTCCTAGCGGATGGAAAAGGCAGCATAGTAGATCTCGAAGAGGTTCGAGATGACAACCCACAAACTGAAGTTCATGCACCAGTCCCTGAACCAGAGCCAATTCAACAAACCACTGATACACCTCCACGACCGACAGTCCGTAAATCCGAAAGAGTTCGGAGGATGCCTGATCGGTTGTTCCTCGTTGATAGTGATCACGAAATCATTGATGATGGATCCGATCCTAGAACCTTCAATGAAGCCGTATTGGATACGGACAAGGGACATTGGCTTACTGCCATGAAATCCGAAATGGACTCCATGTATTCCAACAACGTATGGACGTTGGTAGACCCACCTAAAGGAATCGTTCCCATAGGCTGCAAGTGGATCTATAAAAGGAAAGTTGGAGCTGATGGAAAGGTTGCGACCTTTAAAGCTAGGTTGGTGGCAAAAGGATATACTCAAAAGCAAGGTGTTGACTATGAGGAAACCTTTTCACCAGTCGCGATGCTTAAATCCATTAGGATTTTGCTGGCCATCTCTGCGTGGTACGACTACGAGATATGGCAAATGGATGTGAAGACCGCGTTTCTCAATGGGGACATTGAGGAGGAAATTTATATGGCGCAGCCGGAAGGCTTCATATCTCCTGGAGAAGAGCAAAAGGTTTGCCGACTCCAGCGATCCATTTATGGATTGAAACAAGCATCCCGAAGTTGGAACAAACGTTTTGACAACACAATCAAAGAGTTTGATTTTGTCAAGAACCCGGAGGAACCTTGTGTATACAAGAAGGTTAGTGGGAGCGCCGTGACGTTTTTAGTGCTATACGTTGATGACATACTACTCATTGGGAATGATGTAGGTATGCTGCAGGCAACGAAAGCATGGTTGTCCACACGTTTCTCGATGAAGGATTTAGGCGAGGCATCTTACGTATTGGGAATACGAATCTATAGAGATAGATCTAGAAAGATGATCGGCCTATCACAATCCTTGTACATAGAAACCATTTTAAAACGGTTTAACATGGAAAACTCCAAGAGAGGGTTTTTGCCAATGTGTCATGGAATTCGTCTCTCAAAAACCATGTGTCCAGCAACGGAACTGGAAATCGAGCGGATGAATCGCACACCATACGCATCCGCCATTGGAAGCGTAGTGTATGGCATGCTATGTACTAGACCTGATATTGCTCATGCTGTGGGTATCACGAGCAAGTATCAGTCTAATCCTGGACCGACTCATTGGAAAGCCGTGAAGGACATTCTTAAGAATTTACGAAATACCAAAGAGATGTTCTTAGTCTATGGAGGTCACGATTTGAAAATAGAGGCGTTTACGGACTCTAGTTTTCAATCTGACGTGGACGACTCTAAGTCGATATCGGGATTCATATTCAAGCTGAACGGAGGTGCCGTCTGTTGGAAGAGTTCCAAGCAGAAAACCACGGCTGATTCCACCACCGAAGCTGAATATGTTGCGGCAAGTGAAGCTGCAAAAGAGGCTGTTTGGATACGGAACTTCATCCAAGAGTTGGGAGTCGTTCCGAACGCAAGTGATCCAGTAACGTTGTACTGTGATAACACGGGGGCCGTAGCACAAGCTAAGGAACCGAGATCTCATCAGAAATCCAAACATGTACTGAGGAAATATCATCTGATCCGCGAGATCGTTGAGAGAGGTGACGTCTTGGTCGAAAGAGTCACTTCGGGAGATAATATAGCTGATCCCTTTACCAAGCCTTTGTCTAAATCAGTACACGAGAAACATCGAGAGTCGATGGGACTTAGATACGAGAGCAGTTGGCTTTAGGTCAAGTGGGAGATTGATAGAGTAGGTGACCAACAAGCCAACCTGTGGCTGTGGTCGAACCTAATTTATTATTTAATTAATAAATAATATCAATTTATTTCGAAATTATGAAAGATTATTAATTATGATTAATTAAGGCATATGCTATATCTACTCCCCATGTTGAATCATAGATATAGTCCTGTACAGTTACACATGTTGTATGAATTCGGTTTTGTGGAAACCGAGAGATAATTCTGTTAAAGCAACGTAACTGGTCAAACTTAGTTCCTAGTCGATGGGTTACGCCAATAACAAGGATACCCGGCCTTTCCCCCTTGAGACTAGCACTTAGTGTATGTGGGCTAATCTCGAGCCTCGGTGTTGGGACATCGACATACATGAGTGGGTGCTCACTGTTGATGAGTTCACTGAACCCCCTCTCCCTGGAATCTCTAAGTGGTTATCACTGATCGAGTAGAGAATTCCATAATATAGTTGTACACAATTAATCCTTAAGACCCAGACATCACCGTGACTTCATCAGAGGACTAGCTGTATCGTAACATGTTTCTGATTCCCTGGAAAGGGAGTAAGTCGAAAAAGGAGACAATGTTCGTGCAGTTCGAAATCTGATGTGAAGTCTGTGCATGGTAGTAGGGGATCTGGTCGCTTGATATAGATCATGGATGTCCAATATGGTTCGTAATCCCGGAATCTCTGGCCAGAGTTGAACAGTGAGGTGATTAGAGAAATGTGTTTCTCTAGATCAATCACGAATGGATTATACGAAGCCTAGAACGTTCGCAAAGCTATCAAACACAACAAGAGATCTCGATTGACCAATATCTCTAGTTTGATAAGGACATATGAATCGGAGGGATCGTACTGTACGCTAACTATATTACAAGGTTCTTGCAGGCACTTCATTTGTATCTAGGGAATTAGTGAAGCGTGGTTGCTAGACGCTCGTCACTGATTCGTTGGGCACCGAATTGTTCGGAGATTAAATAATGATTATTAATCTGAAACTCTCGGGAGTAGTTGATATAAGAACAATATGTTGTTCGAATCACAATGTGTTGTGAGCCCACGGCTAGTTATACACCTGAACCATTGAGGGTCACATTCTCGTGTAAACCAATCCTTGAATACGATCATGTATTAATTAACTGTTAATTAAGTACATATAGTCGGAGGTCAATATGATTGAATCCGAGATTCATAATTGTGATTATGAGTTGGAAAAATTAATGAGCTAAAGAAAACGGACACAATGGTGTACACTTTCTATTTTGGGAAATTTCCCGATTTAGCAGTACCCCTGAAATGGGCTTTCCGATTTTGTGAAATTGGAAATTTTTATTATTATCTCATATCGATGAGAAAATTAAAACGAGAAAGAAAATATAATCGTTATATTTTTCGGAGATCGAATTGATTGTCAATTTGGGAGAAACGTAACGACGGCTAATGAATTGGGCCGGCTAGGGTTAATGGATCCGATCCATTAGGGTTTAAGCCCAAGAAGCTCTTTTCTTCACCTATAAAAGGAGCTCCATAGGCATAAACTCAAACACACCAAAACCTAGAGAGCTCTAGCCTAGCCTCTCCTCTCTCCCTCTCCCTCTCTCGTCCGCCGCCCCAGCGCCGCCTCCCTCGGAGGACCGCCGCCCGGAGCCGCCGCCCGCCGCCGCCCAGCGCCGCCGCCGGCAGCCGCCCGCCTCGCCGGAATCCGATTCCGGCGCCGGTTTTCTGGCCCGTTTTTCCCGTCGTATTCTCCCTCTCGTATTTCTAGTGCAATACGCGAGTGGGATTACCTATACGAGGTGAAACCTGATTTGACGAGAGACGCCGGAGGTTTGAACGAGCAACGCCCGAGCACGACGAGCCAAGCCCGCCCGCGCCCGAGCGCCGCCGCCGCGACCAGCCGAGAGCCGCCCCGGCTCTCCCCGTGTTCAGCCCGCACGCCCCGCGTGCATCCCCGCGTCGCACCCGCGCGACTTCCGACGAACTTAGCTTCGTCCGACGAATCCCTAAGGTACTCACGATTAAACTTGGATTTAATTGTTTGCGTTAATTGTTTGCGCTAAAGTACTGAGATTATAATTGACAAATAAAATTAATAGAGATTAATTTAATTGTTAATTAAAAATCAATTTGATTTGAATTATATAATTGTGATTATGTTAATTGTCAAATTGACGCAATTAATTATGTCTGCATTGCGTAATTAATTAAGTAGTGTAATTAATTTATATGATAAATTTATTTGCGCTACAAGTAATTAATTTATATGATAAATTTAATTGCGCTAAGATTTAATTTGTGTAGTATGGGATGCATGAATTAAATATTTAATTATTTGATAATTAAATTAAATGGTGGATTATTTATTTAATAGATTTGAATTAAATCAATTAATGCATGTAATATTGAAAATAGGATTTTCAATAAAATAAAATAAAATAAAATTTTTGTTTTCCGCTGCGTATACATGCACGATCCCCAACACAAACGGCCTCCGAGTCAAGTGAACCTCAATCCCCGAGGAGCGGCTCTGATCGTAACAAATCAGAGGATCCACCGGTTTTTGACCTTGACTTGCCCGAATCAGCGCCTCTCAAGAAGAGGAAACCAGGGGTGGCACGTTCCCCAAAGCCTCCTCGCCCCACGGCTGCACAGGGCTCCCGGCGTTCGGCTAGAACTTCCACCATGCTTGCCCGTCAGGCCAAGCTACCGGCGTCTACAATTGATGCTCCCATTCCTGTGGATGATGATACACCAACACCCCGTCGCAAGTATGCCAAAACTGCCAAGGGCAAAAGCAAAGGCAAAGGGATTAAGATCGAGGAGTCCACTGCAGCCCCTTCCACCAAAGGAAAGGCTAAATCAGCTGCATCATCCTCAAAAGGAAAGGCTCCCATGTCAGCTGCCAAAATCAAGCCTCCCCCAGTCGACGAGGCACCAGAGGAAGACCCTGATTCTGATATGGAGGCACACAAGCACTTCTCGCCTCGTTTCTGGTCTCTCCGCCGTGCCATCTTGCAACCTTATTTTGATGCTCCTCGCCGTTTTCTCCACGAGCGAGCTATTGATGTTGGAGAGGCAGAAGATTTAAAACTCACGAAGTTTTTGGACAAAATGCATCTTCGCAAGGCTTTCACCTATGCAGGACCCTACTGCCCTGAAGTTGTTAGGGATTTCTATGCTAATCTCCGTCCTTGCTTCGGCAATAGCAGTTCCCGTGGTTTCGGGAAAGTGTATGTGCGCAACAAGGTTTTCACCTTCACTCCGGCAGCCATCAACGCCTTTCTGGAGCGCAGCCAAGTCACCATTCCAACAAAGCTTGCTGCCACTCCCGAAGCCATGAGTCGCCGTCTTCGCAACTCAACCACTGATGTCGTCCCGCCGCCGGTGCCAAAATTAACAGCTTTTTATTTTTGGCTATTCAGCATCGCCCGAACCAACTGGACTGCCACTACACACATGCACGCAGTGCATAATCCTACACTCGAGATTATTTATAATCTTGGAGCTGGCAACCAAGTGGATATTGGGCGTCAAATATTCATCAAAATAGCACTTCTTGCTGAAAGCCTTGCTGCAGAGCCTGCACTCCCATTCCCCTCCTTAGTTTGGGAAATGCTTAAAGAACAAGGCCTCACAGTGTTGCCCACTGACTTGAAGAATCTTACCTCCAAAAGGGCCCCTTATCCAGTGCATGCTCGCGAGCCAAAAGACCTCCCATGGAAAGGTTTTCCTAAGGCTTCGACTGCTGATGCTTCTTCCTCTCATGCTGCACTGCCAGCTGCACATTCTGCAAATATTGGGGAATTAGCTCGTGTCTTCACTGCCCAAGTTACTCAGGGTCTGGAAGCTGCAGTGGTGGACTTTCTGCAGCATCTTTTCACACCAAAAGGGGGAGATGGGGATGATGAGCATGCAAGTGATGAAGAGAAGGAGTTTGAAGTGCCAGAAGATTCTGACCCAGCTGATGAGCCGTTCATGGAGGATGAAAGTGAGGATGTGGAGATCGAGATGGACTCTGATGAAGATGATGATGGAGTTGAAGACGATGAGGATGATGAGGACGATGCATAGTTCTATGCATCAGCTGCTTTTATTTGTTTTTAATTACTTTTGAACTCCTATTTTTATTTCTGTTGTTTTTGAACAATTTCATGTTTTTAATTCTGTTTTTATGTTGAACATTTTATTTCTTTTATTGGTGTGATCTCCGATTTTATTTGATAGACGTAGTTGTTATTTTGGTTAGATAAGTATTTACTAAGGGGGAGTGGTTCTTACTTCCTTAGTAATGTTTGAAGGGAAGTTTCATTAAGGGGGAGCAAAATCACTTCATTGCTCATCCTTATGTTTGGTGAAGAAAAGATAAAAAGGGGGAGTTTGTAAGTGTGATATGCACTGCAGGGCACTGCTGCAGCAGGTCGCTGTGCAAGGCATTGCGTGCATATTGCATAATAGTTTTACCATTTCTTCACCATTTATACTGGTATGTATCATACACATCATGTATGATCTGATGTAGCACATTGCGTGCTTGACGCACTCAATCAAGACTTAAAGAGATTGAAGACCTGATGCAGCCATGGGATTCTACACATGATGCATCAAGGCGTTGTTCAAGATTAATGTCTGAAGACTTAAAGTTCAAGCCGTTGCAGCAAGACATTGAAGACACTGACGCAAGGCGTGGCTGCATTGTCGCTGACTAACGCAGGTGCTGCAGCAACGGTCAAAACAGATTTCCTAAATTATAGAAACCGCCTTGACTCTCGCTTTTCAAGGGAGTTGGTTACAAGGCTGGGTCTATATATTGAAGGAGTCTTCAGCACAATTATTCATCTCTTCCACAACACATTTTACGAGTTATAGAAATTAACTCGAGCTCTTTTGCTTCGATAGTCTCGGTTCTTTGAGAATAGTCGAGTCTTTGTACTACGAAGAGTTAATCTATATCAGTTGTATATCGTAGTATTTTGTAGTGTTGATTGAGTCGAGATCCTTGAACACGAAACCAAAAGGAATACATGTGTATGTCCAAAAGGTTGTCGATTGTAGTTCAAGATCGATTTTTGTAAGAGACGATTCATCGTTCTTAATAAATCATTTTTGCCGTAAGGCACATTCGTGTGGGTATATTCAAATACCCATACAAAGATTAAATCGTGTGTCCCATTTATTGCTTTTACGTGTGTGTGAGTACGAAAATCATGAAGTATCTTTGTTCCGTTTTCATTCCGCTGCACAATCTTTATTAATACATTTACATCTGATAATCCTCACGGAACAAAGTATTATACGTCTCAAACAAACGATTTTCTTTACTGCAACGCACTGCTGCAACACCCAGTTGTTGTAGCTGCAGTGCGCTGCCTGTGCAGTGCTGCGTATTCTTTATAATACCTAAACACTACGACTTTCAGAAGAGTAAGAGAATTTAATTCTGTTCTTCCATACTGTATATATATAATACTCCAGCTCTATATTTTGAGCCATATTTTGTAATGAAATGTTGGATGATGCAGGAGCTTGTCAGTTCCGGTGACATGGCCGATTGACGAGCTAGCCGTGCAGATTTTTCAGTTCCGATTGCCACTCGACTAGAATCTATCAGTTTGAAGGATGAACGGCCTCGATCACGCTCAAGAAGGTATGGTAGGAAAGGTCGCTGTGGCCGCACAAAACGGAGCAGCTAGCCGTGCAGATTTTTAGTTGATTTGGAATTTTTTTTTTTTAACTGTTTTACCTTTGAATTACTCTCTTTTGGTTTGAATTATATTTTGTTTCGATGAGAGTGTCGTTCGATTTGATCGTCACTTGCCAACAATTCATTTTGAAAGAAAGGAAAATTACAAGAACGCTTATTTAAATGAGTGCGTTATAATTATAAAAATAATCGAAATATAATTAGTTGCATACCACTTAATACTTAAATCATCGCGGCACACAGCACTGCTAATCTGCCCAGTCTCCATTTTTCCCCAAATCAGAAAATAAAACCCTAACAATGCACGGCAAGAAAACCAGAGAATCCCGAGAATGGCGTCTGCCGGACGACTTAACAAGGACGATCCTACTGAGAGTACCGGCGAATGACCTCGTCCGCTACAAGCTCGTTTGCAAGCTCTGGTGTTCCTTAATCTCATCGCCGGATTTCGTCTCCGACCAAATCGACTGCGCCAATTCCGATCCGTCGAGGAGTCATGCCCTCCTTTTTCATATCGATCCTCCCTACATAACTTCAGGTTATTCCCCGCCGCGTTCCATCAGGTCTGTTATGTACTTTGTAGCTCCGCACATGGTTGTCGTTGGCTCAGTCAACGGATTGATCTGCATCGTCGGCAAATGCAGTATCACTAACGGAATGACAAATGATGATATCTGGATATTGAACCCCGTCACCGGACATATCATGAAGCTCCCGATCCCGCTCCCCTCTGAATGTCCTCCCGGTCCAGGTAATGCGTATTACTATGACCGTGTTGGAAATCGTGATGGTAATGCTTATTTTGTGTTTTGGTGGGATGGTGAATATAAGCTTGCTAAGATTGTTCCCAAATCGGACTATGTAAACACTACTGTAGCTTCTGTGTGGGTTTCCAGTTCTCCTGAAACATGGAGTGAGATTCATGTCGGTTTCGAGGGCAATCTTCGGCACCCATCTCACTATCCTAGTGGATGTGATGTTGTTGTTGGGGATTTTGCTTATTGGATCATCTTTAAAAGTACCCATCGTCGTGATTTGCTTGTATTGTCTCTCAATTTGAAAACGCTAGCACTATCGCTGTACGAAATTCCATTTCCCGTGCATCACAACAGCCATTCCACACCCGATAATATTTATGAGAAGCTTCTGTATAAAAGGAGCTACGTCTTGTTTGCTGTAAACTGGAAAGGGGAATTCGCTTTGGCAGAAAGAATGGATAATGATTGTAAATATCATGCGTGGACTATGGATGTTGTCGAAGGTTGGAGTGAGAAATATTCCTTTGATTATCCTGTCTTACAGTGGATAAAGGATGTGAGTGAGAAAGCAGTTGTGATGATAACGGTTTATTCAGAAGAAAGTCGAATACTGTGTGGTGACCCTCGAGAATGTGGAATAGCCTTGTACAACATTGAAACGGGAGAAGCTGAGGTGATCGAAGATTTTATACTAGGTCATCTTGTGGATTCAGCTCATGACTTTGTGGGAAGCTTTGCGTCCATTGAGGGGTTTAAACCCATTGAAGATGCTGAGAACTTCAGGGTCTTTTGGCCGTATCCTTCTGTATCCAGTGAGCTTAAAATCTTTTTATTATTGGAGTATTATTTAATTGACTTTTGAGTTTGATATTTTTAATGTAATTGCTAACACAAAACACAATATTTTGTGCATTTGTTATTTTTTTTTTTGCAGGAACAAACGGAAAATTTGAAAAAAGGTTCTGAAGAATTGAGTGGCATAATTGTGAATTTCCGGTAAGTTGGGTGTATATATTTCCTTTATATTGCAGCTTTGGTGATTGCTTGCTGCCTTTTTTTTCTTAGTTTTCTTGAATGTTAATGTATAAATTCACATGTTTTTTTTCATATTATTCCATCAATGTATTCTGAGCATTATTTTTTTTTTCACAGGATGTGTTGAAGATGAAACTACAAAAAAAAAAGGTGGAGTTCAAATTTCATAGTGCTTGTCGCAGCAAGTAGGAAGTAGTAAGCAGCAGCAACAATGGTAGTGGTTTTGAGTTGTGCAATGTGTGTTCCTATTTTACTTTTAAATGAAGTTCTTAGATTGGAGCAATCAATGAAATGAATGATGTATAAAGATTTTTATTTCTAAAAAGTTTTGGAGTAAAAATGTGGTACTCGATATATCAAATGCCTAAGTCGCTCTGACTAGTCGTGATTATAAGTTGACACTTCATTTTTTATACATATGTTTACTTGTTTTAATGTATAATAAAATAATTAAACATAATATTAATAATATGTTAAAAACCATCTAAGAAAAACATGAACTAGTAATATACTAGTGACAATTTAGAAAAATGATTTTTCTTTGCAACCGTTGTTGCTTTTTTCAATAAACTTTGTTTAGAGATAAATTAAATGAAAATATCATACAACTAATGATTGCTCAAAAATTATTTCTAAATTCCAAAAGATTTAAAAGGTAAATTCCCCGAGTCGATCTCTCGAGGAGCAATACTATCGGCACGTGAATATCGTTTTGCGTTCGCTTAGTTCGAGTTTCAAGAGGAACGAAATCATTATCAACAAAGGGGGGTTTCAAATCGAGAGAGTTAACTAAACTAAAATTGAAATAATAAAGCAATTAAACAAGTAAACAATGGAGATAACAAATGAGAGAGAGGGTTAGGGAACTAGGTTCCTTTGTTTCGAGGATTGAGTCGAGCCTTTTAAAAACTAAGATTTTGATAGAGATGAGAGCGCTTAGGTGTGACCGCGTCGTCCACTAGTGATACACCTCGAGGAGGTCCTCAACACGAGACGACCTTGAGTCACACCTAAACATCGCTCGACTCGGGTATGTGATCCACTAGTGATGTTCCTCGGAGAGGATATTCAACACGAGACCCCACAACTCGAATCTAGCAATTCCTCAATTTATAAACGAGGTGTTTAGGTACGATCGCGTCGTCCACTAGTGATGCACCTCGATGAGGTCCTCAACACGAGACGACATTGAACCGTACCTAAACATCGCTCGACTCAAGCGCGTGATCCACTAGTGATGTTCCTCAGAGAGGATATTCAACACGAGACCCCACAACTCGAACCGAATGACTCCTCGATTCATTGAAAATCCTCGAAACATTATCGACTCAAATCTCTAAGCCAAGTACTCTAGCACCCTAACAAGAGACCTAACTACTCATGATAACACAAACAAACAAGCATACAATAGATAAATAACTCATGATCGAAATAAGCTCACAAAGATGTTGGGGAGGCGAGACGAGAACGAGTCGTGCTTCCGGAATCGAGCCGAACTTCAACGTGTCACCCGAAGAAATGGCTCCGATAGAATCGACGGGCTCGGTGAGATGATCGATGTTCGTGAATGATATTTTGTGAGGCGATAAATCGATTAAGAGAAATCTAAATAATTGGGATTAAAAATCAAGAACAAAATAAATCTCTCAAGAACAATATCAAGAGAACAAAAATTCAAAACAAGTAGAATGAGAGTGTACAAAATCTCTACACCTAACAAAGTTGTTTTATAGTGCAACATGCACAAAGTCTTCCAAAAATCCTAGGTGGAAAAAGTCTAAAAAGACCCTCCAAAAAGCCTTCAAAATGCCTTTAAAATGGTTGTCAAAAGTAGGTCCACGCGGTCAACAGAGAGTCAACATTTCCTGGAAGTAGCACGAACGTGCCAGAAATGGCACGAACGTGCTGACCTGTCTGAAGTTTGCTGGAAATGTCTGGATTTGGCACGAACGTGCTGAATCCAGCAAGCCAAAGAAACGTCTTGCGTCATCATTGTCCCGCTTCGTTCCGGCTCTTATTTTCGCAAACTCGTTTCCACTCCTCGTCTCGCCTAAACCTGTCCGGACAAGTAAACACCCAAACAAAATGAAAATATACACAAACGGCACTACGGCTAACACAAAAGTAATCGAAAAACATAGAAACGAACGACACAAAAATAGATGAATCAATCCCTCCACACTTAAGACATTGCTTGTCCTCAAGCAACAAAACTCCACCAAAGAAACAATAACAACACAAGAAGCTCTAAATCAATGCACTCCCCAATTTATGACAAGAATTATGCACCACAATTCGATCAAAACAAGCTACGACAACTTTCCAACTCGATACAACATATTCCACCAACTTAAAGTATAGAATCACGGCTCAAACATATTTCCCTCACAAGCTAACCCTCTTCTTTTTCCACACAAGCTAGGTTCACTCAAAAAGATTGAAATGCAAGCGAAAGAGGCGAAAATCGAACAAAGCTTGCACCTAGGAATAATCGGTTTGAATGAAAAGATTTAAACAAGAATGCCTCAAGTAATGAATATAAATGTCAAGATCATCCCCACCATATGCTTGCACGTAAGAAAAGACTCCACCTATCAAAGTTGGTTTTCTCGAAAATCAAAGAATACCGATCGTCTAAAAAGGTGTAATGGGGCTCGGTTAAGGAAATTCGGTAAATTTGGAAAAAGTGGACTCGTATCAACATGGCTCATCTCCTTACTCCTTCCAAACACCACATCACTTATTATACGAACACCGACTCGGCACTTTAGGACTCGTCCCTTTATTGCCTCTCAAAAACTCACGTTCTCGTTTCAATGAAAATCGAACATACTCAAAGGTGCAAGAACAAAGGCACGCTTGGGGGTGGGAGATTCCGACCAGCCAGGGATCATCGGGGATTGCTTTCAGCAGATCCCCTGCGCGGAGATGCAAAGGCATCTCCCAGTCGGCCCTCCGTTGCCCTACCGGGCAGGTCGGCACGAAATTGCTTTTCGGTAGGACACTAAAAGCTTTGATTTCTCATCCCCTATCGTGCAGGTCTACATCTCCCACCCCCGGCACTGCGAGTCACTCTTGTCTCTCAATTTGAAAACCTTAGCACTATCGCTGTACGAAATTCCGTTTCCCGTGCATCACAACAGGCTTTCCTCACCCGATAATATTTATGAGATGCTCGGGTCTAGATGGAACTGCGGCTTGTTTGCTACAAACTGAAAAGGGGAATTCGCTTTGGCAGAAAGAATGGATCATGATTATAAATATCATGTGTGGACTATGGATGTTGACCAAGGTTGGAGTGAGAAATGTTCCTTTGATTATCCTGTCTTGAAGTGGATAAAGGATGTGAGTGGGAAAGCAGTTGTGATGATAACGGTCTATTCAGAAGAAACCAGAATACTGTGTGGTGACCCTCGAGAATGTGGAATAGCCTTATACAACATTGAAAAGGGAGAAGCTGATGTGATCGAAGATTTCATACTAGGTCATCTTGTGGATTCGGCTCATGACTTTGTGGGAAGCTTGGCGTCCATTGAGGGGTTTTAACCCATTGAAGACGCTGAGAAGTTCAGGGTCTTTTGGCCTTATCCTTCTGTATCAAGTGAGTTTAAAATCTTTTTATTATTGGAGTATTATTTAATTGACTTTTGAGTTTTATATTTTTATTTAATTGCTTACACAAAACACAATATTTTGTGCATTTGTTATTTTTTGTAGGAACAAACGGAAAATTTGAAGGGCTTTGAAGAATTGAGTGGCATAATTGTGAATTTCCGGTAAGTTGGGTTTACATATTTCCTTTACATCACAGCTTTGGTGATTGCTTTCCCACTTTTTTTCTTAGTTTTCTTGAATGTTAATGTATAAATTCACATATTTTTTTTTCATATTGTTCCATGTAATCTGAGCATTAATTTTTTTCATAGGATGTGTTGAAGATCAAACTACAAAAAAAAGGTGGTGTTCAAATTTCATAGTGCTTGTGGCAGCAAGTTGGAAGTAGTAATCAGCAGCAACAATGGTAGTGGTTTGGAGTTGTGCAATGTGTGTTCCTATTTTACTTTTAAATGAAGTACTTAAATTGGAGCCATCAATGAAATGAATGATGTGTTGGAAAAATTGGAATAAAATATCTGGTTTGACCAATATTTGACTGATTTTTTATGGCTAAATATTAATTCAAGTTGGAATTAATTTGTTGATAATTTTCTACGGTGTTGCGTAGATAATTATATTTTTTATTTCGTCAATATCCGATTTTTCGGTGAGTGAGAAATAAATAATGAATTAGCCAAGTGAAAAAGGCATTATTGAATGAGATAATTAAGTCTCATCCCACATCGAAATGTGGGAGATAATGGGTTTGTGAGAACCATTATAAAAGGTCATGTGTATTGATTGTTGAGATTTGTGAAAAGTCACAATCCCACATTGAATGTGTTGAGAAAATCAATATTTGTGTGATGTTATATGAGGAGTTAGAAAATGTTTCAACTTTGAGTAAGCCAAGCCCATTGACTTGAATTATTATTCTTGGTCAATTGGGAAATGATGATTTGGACTTTGGGCCTCCGAAAATTTTTTTGGGCCTATAAGAGTCTAATAAGTACAAATTTTATTTGTATTGGGCCTGTTAATTAATAACACGTATGGTTATTATGGCTTGGGTTTATCAGCCTTTGGGCTGAGTAAAATTAGTTGAAATATTTTAGTTGGCTTAAGCTGTTGGACTAGCTTAAATGGGTTGTACGGAATTTGAATAGTTTTCCGGCCCAAATATTGAAAAGTCATCAGAATTTTATTTATATATTTAATAAAAATATATAAATTAATCATCATTATGAGTGTGACCTTTGGGTTGCTAAAGACCTTTGAGTTGTCTTTGTCTTTTGATACTCCCCCCTAATAACTATAAATAGAAGCTTTTAGTTGAGAGAGATTCATCCCATTGAACATATCCCACATCAGAATCTCTTCTCTCTAAGTTCATAAACATTCTAGTGTTGGAATATTGTGTAGACAATATTAGTTCTTTGCATTTGCATATGCTCGGTTCTCGCTCTTTCCTCGTTCGCCGGAGCTTCTAGCTGGTGTGCCTCAGACTAGAAGACGATTGAAAGTCGTTGTATCTTTGGGGACTAACGTCGCAAAACCGTAGCATACACGGGGCGTTTTAGTCTTGCGGATAGCGAAAGCGCCTCGACTACCCGCAACAAGTTTCTGTTCGAAGCCCGATAAAGGTTAATTTATTTAATTATTTTATTTAAGTTTATTCTGGAATTGTAAAGATCAGTAGTACTGTTCTAGTCCAGATTTTATTTTATTTTATGTTTCGGATTTAGACATTTTGTACAAAAATAACCAACAACGCAAGACTAAAAACTTTGTAGTACTAAATGTTTACCTCCGGGACTGATGGGTTCGGTAAGGTATCTCAAAGATGGACCTTTGTTCATCTACGAGAATGAGATAGATGCTGAGAAACGTTTAACGTTTGAAGCATAAGAGCAAGGTGTTACCTTTGCCGGAATATTGTCCTCAACGGATTGAATATTGAACTATACGATGTGTATAGAGTATGACTTCGTCCAAAGCACTTTGGGTGTCTAAGGAGAAGAAATACAAGATTGAGGACGTTGGAACTAAAATGTTCATCGTCGGTATGTTCTTGAATTATTAAATGGTCGTGAATAAGACCGTGATTTTTTTTAATTCCAAGAGTACCAATTGATGTATACATAGCCGGAGAAGGCATGTCGATCAGTGAATATTTCCAAATGGGTGTTGCATTTGAGAAATTAATTTTGTTCTGAAAATGAGATAATTTTTTCAAACGACGGTTCGTATTCACCGTATGGTGTGGTTGAAGGGAAAAAAAATTTAATAATAATATTTATTATTATTATTATATTAAACTCTTGAAGAGTTGACGAACGTCGTATTGATTAATTATAGATTATTTCAGAACATGTGGGGGAAGCTGTTTTGAGAAGCTAACCACGTATGAAAAAAAAAATACCCACTAAAAATAAAATAAAAATGAGAGGTGTTACGGATTTTTTTTTTTTTGAAAAAATCGTAAACCGTCTTATTAATATTTTAAAGTGTGGGGTGTTTGGCTAAGGTGTATATACCTGAGCCAAAGTAATGGAAAATGCTTGTGTCTTATGTGATAATTCACTGTGATAGCCAAGTTGCTATAAGAAGAGCATAGAGCATTATGTATAACGGTAAATCTCGACATGTTCGTCGGAGAATTAACACCGTTAGACAATTGATCTCAATGGAGTAATTTTCTTAGAATGTGTGAAATCTAAGAAAAATAAAATAAAATTGATTGATCCTTTGACGAAAGGAATTGATAGAGATCAATTGAGTATGTGCTAAAGGGATTGAGTTTGAAAACCACAATTTAATGAACGATCATAACGGTAAGCCTACCATGATGAATGGAGATCCCAAGAACTTGGTTCAAAGGGAAAACTAAGTTATGAAAATTCAGTTGAGCACTTGAAAAATATATTTATATATTTTATATATTTATATATTTTCTGAACTCATCTCTAAGGGCAAATCAAGTGCTAAATCCTGATGTGTGGTAAAAGGTTAAGTTCTCGTGGAGACTTTTAATGAATCCCAACCTTGAAAAGGTGAAGTATGTCAGGATACTTTTGTGGGAGGTCACCTATATAAATGTGAAGTGAGGGCCGCTTCAAATGTAAACATTTATGAATCCAAAGTGAGTCCATGGCCAAAACGGACACAACATAAGAACGGGAAATTGTTGGGGATTTATTGTGTAAATATCATTGACTAGTTGTACGTTGTGGGGGAATAGTTCAAGGCATCGCGTCCACTAGGCCTCCTGTACTTTCGATGATAATTTACTAAGGGAGGTTCAAATCCGCAAACTACCTTTCCTGAAGCATTAAATTCTCTTGAGAATCGAGCACTAGGTCTGCATAGATGGCATGCATTCATTTCCACTCATGTGGGGGATTGTTGGAAAAATTGGAATAAACTATCTGGTTTGACCAATATTTGACTGATTTTTTATGGCTAAATATTAATTCAAGTTGGAATTAATTTGTTGATAATTTTCTACGGTGTTGCGTAGATAATTATATTTTTTATTTCGTCAATATCCGATTTTTCGGTGAGTGAGAAATAAATAATGAATTAGCCAAGTGAAAAAGGCATTATTGAATGAGATAATTAAGTCTCATCCCACATCGAAATGTGGGAGATAATGGGTTTGTGAGAACCATTATAAAAGGTCATGTGTATTGATTGTTGAGATTTGTGAAAAGTCACAATCCCACATTGAATGTGTTGAGAAAATCAATATTTGTGTGATGTTATATGAGGAGTTAGAAAATGTTTCAACTTTGAGTAAGCCAAGCCCATTGACTTGAATTATTATTCTTGGTCAATTGGGAAATGATGATTTGGACTTTGGGCCTCCGAAAATTTTCTTGGGCCTATAAGAGTCTAATAAGTACAAATTTTATTTGTATTGGGCCTGTTAATTAATAACACGTATGGTTATTATGGCTTGGGTTTATCAGCCTTTGGGCTGAGTAAAATTAGTTGAAATATTTTAGTTGGCTTAAGCTGTTGGACTAGCCTAAATGGGTTGTACGGAATTTGAATAGTTTTCCGGCCCAAATATTGAAAAGTCATCAGAATTTTATTTATATATTTAATAAAAATATATAAATTAATCATCATTATGAGTGTGACCTTTGGGTTGCTAAAGACCTTTGAGTTGTCTTTGTCTTTTGATACTCCCCCCTAATGAGTATAAATAGAAGCTTTTAGTTGAGAGAGATTCATCCCATTGAACATATCCCACATCAGAATCTCTTCTCTCTAAGTTCATAAACATTATAGTGTTGGAATATTGTGTAGACAATATTAGTTCCTTGCATTTGCATATGCTCGGTTCTCGCTCTTTCCTCGTTCGCCGGAGCTTCTAGCTGGTGTGCCTCAGACTAGAAGACGATTGAAAGTCGTTGTATCTTTGGGGACTAACGTCGCAAAACCGTAGCATACACGGGGCGTTTTAGTCTTGCGGATAGCGAAAGCGCCTCGACTACCCGCAACAAGTTTCTGTTCGAAGCCCGATAAAGGTTAATTTATTTAATTATTTTATTTAAGTTTATTCTGGAATTGTAAAGATCAGTAGTACTGTTCTAGTCCAGATTTTATTTTATTTTATGTTTCGGATTTAGACATTTTGTACAAAAATAACCAACATGATGTATAAAGATTTTTAATTTTAAAAAGTTTTAGAGTAAAAAAGTGTCACTCAATGTCAAAAGAGTTGTTAATCACTATGGTTATCAAGGGGCTAAGTGGCTCTGACTAGTCGTGATTATAAGTCGACATGCCATTATTTATACATAGGTTTACTTGTTTTAATGTACAATAATATAATTAAAAATAATATTAATAATATGTTAAAAACCATGTAAGTAAAACATGAACAACATGAACTAGTAATATACTGTACTAGTGACAATTTAGAAAAATAAATTTTCTATATTATTTTAATTTTATACAGTTTTCTTTTTATACAGAATTTTTATCCGTTGCTTTTGGTCCCAAAACGTTGCGCGTTGTTCCTTTTTCCAATTAACTTTGGTTGGAGATGGTATATTTAAATTAAATGAAAATATGATATAAGTACTAAAAATATAAGGCAATAATGATACTCATACTACCTTAAATGAAAATATCATACCTACTACAACTAAGAGCATCCCCAATGGTAGGTACAAATTCTATGTGGCCAAAATTTGTATTTAGGTATACCATTGGGGAAGGAGGTACAAATTAAGAAAGATAAAATTGAGTATCTAATATTGGA
The DNA here is from genome assembly GCA_954870475.1 of Euphrasia confusa. Classification (NCBI taxonomy): domain Eukaryota; kingdom Viridiplantae; phylum Streptophyta; class Magnoliopsida; order Lamiales; family Orobanchaceae; genus Euphrasia; species Euphrasia confusa. The sequence goes on along the minus strand of OX940968.1, from coordinate 26,901,774 downwards.
TACTAGGTACAAATTGATTTTGTGTCTTATACTATGGGTCCCACATGCATAAAAAGTGAAAAATTGTACCTCAAACCATTGGGATGGTGAAGTACAAATTGATAGGTATAATTATTTTGTAATGTGTCAACTAAATTGTACCTCAACATGAGGTACACCATTGGAGATGCTCTAATAAGGCAATAATACCTTATGTTTTGTTTGCATGCATGGAGCTAGTAAACGAAGAGTCAAATGCATTGTAGGAGTATAATAAAAGTAGACTAAATCGACGAGTCCCAATGTACATACGCACCTATAACGAAGCGTTTTAGTTTAACATATTTGTTGTGATAAAAATGAATTACTAGTAAAGTTCATTCTTGTTTTTTGTTTTTTAATTTTCATTTTAATTTTGATTTTAAGGCGAACGAGGATGTTGAGCTCAACGATGAAGAAGAAGAAAGAAGAAGCTAAAGATCCACATTTGATTGATTGGGTTTTATCGTGGTCCATAGCCGACATTATGAACCAAAATCTATACAAACACAAGGTACATATATAAATAAATTTTGTGTGTTCTCGTTCTTGTTTTTGTTCTTGTTTTTTGTTATGTAAAATGCATGATCTTTCCGCAGGTTCATCCGATTCCGGACACTTTCTCCTCCGTACAACAATACTTGAACTCCTTCGTAGTCCCCTTGCTCGAAGAGACGCCTTGCGTTCGAGCCTCACGGGTTTGCGATCCGCACCGTCGAGTCGAATATTCGATGTCCCGTCTAAACACTTATTATGCTTCACACCATTGGAAGGCGAGTCGAAAATAGACGGAACATATGAACCTGGGTGCGGTGATCTGATCGCGATAACCGAGGTCAGACCGAAGTGCATCGACGACTTGAACGGGTCCAAAAGACCTTACACCGTCGCTTATGTCATGAGTGTGATGGACGATGATGTCACTTTGAAGATCCGTATCGTGTCTTCCAAGCCTATCGATTTCGAAGAAGGGGACGTAATCTTCGCTGTGTACCTTACGAATTTAACGACAAATCGAAGGATTTGGAATGCACTCCACCCGAGCGAAGGAGGGAATACGAAAATCGTAAGCTCTGTCCTCGACGTTTCTTTGTCTGAAGATAAATGTACCGTTTGCTCTAAGGCGACTATGATGCTTCCGGAAACTATGCTCAATGATTCTCAGAGAGACGCTGTGTTGGATAGTGTCGCGTTGACCGAATGTGGTCATGGGAAGACTAGGGTCAAGATGCTGTGGGGTCCACCCGGAACGGGAAAAACGAAGACGATCGCCACGTTGGCGTTTGTCTTGTTACGGAAAAGGTGCAGGACGTTGATTTGTGCCCCGACGAATGTTGCTGTGCTCGGGATTACGAAGCGGTTGATGAGCTGTCTCGATGGGTATTTACTTCACGGGACTTACGGATTAGGGGACGTTGTTTTGTTCGGGAATGGGAAGAGGATGAAGATAGATGAGCATAGGGATCTTCACGATATATTTCTCGATAATCGTGTACGCGTATTAGGAAGTTGCTTCGCCCCTGAGACAGGATGGAGAGGTAGTCTCGATAAGATGATACGACTGCTCGAAGACCCTCACGGTCAGTACCAACAGTACTTGGTGGGTAAACTCGGAAACAAATACATCAGTGAAAGTGAGGTCGACAAAAATAACGAACATCGAAAGGTATCGAGTGTCTTTCAAGGTCTCAAGGAGTCGTTGATAAGTATCTTTTGGAAGAAAAGAATCGTAAACAGCATCAAAGAAGACCAGATTATTAAGAAAAAGTCCTGTTCCGAATCCGAGTGCGAAAAAAATCCGATTGATTTGTTGACATTTGAGAAATTTGTAGCCGAGACATTTAGATCTGCTCGAGAGAGGTTGATCTTTTGTCTGACGGGGCTGTATACGCATATGCCGACTTCGTTTGTCCCTTTGGAAACTCTGAGTTACATGATCAAAGTCATTGATTTGCTCAACCATAGGCTGGTGAAGCAGGCTTTAGCCGGAAAAAGAGAAGTTGGACTGAAGGTGTTAGAACAAACTTTTGCTTTACGTCGGATCAGGCTAGAGGGTCTGCAGGCTATGCATTACATTCGGAATCATTTGTCACTCTCAGAATCTATTGACCCCTATAACTTTTGTCTGCAAAATGCGTGCTTAATCTTTTGCACCGTTTCAAGCTCATCGAAGCTGCACACGGAAGGGATGAACCCATTCGAGATTGCGATAATCGATGAAGCTGCGCAGGTCAAAGAATGCGAGACGAATATCCCCTTGCAGCTTCCCGGGCTCCAGCATGCTATACTCGTAGGCGACGAGAAACAACTTCCTGCCATGGTTATAAGCAAGGTACGTAACTTCTAAGTTCATATTCGTTGATAAAGGCTTCATTTTTCTCGTTACTGACATTCGTGTTTTTATGGTAATGACAGATTTGTGAGAAAGCAGAATTCGGCAGGAGTTTATTTGAGAGGCTGGTTAAGTTAGGACACAGCAAACACTTGCTTGGTGTTCAGTATAGAATGCATCCGTCCATCAGTTTGTTTCCGAACAGGGAATTCTACGAGAAACAGATCAAGGACGGGTGGAATGTGACTGAAAAATCTTACGAGAAGCGTCTGCTTGAAGGTAAGCTGTTCGGTCCGTATTCATTCATTAATGTAACCCATGCGAAAGAGGAGTTTGACAGCAGGCACAGCCGGAAAAATCTCGCGGAGGCTTCTGTGGTGGCTGAGATAGTGTTGAGACTTAGTAAACGTAAGTATATTATATTCAACCTTCATTAATGAACAATTTATTTCATTTACAAATCACAATGTATATATGCAGAATGTATGAAGTCTGGGCAAAAGGTTCGTGTTGGTTGTCTTTCACCGTACAAAGGTCAAGTCGTTGCGATCCAGGAATTGCTCGGGAAATCGTATAGCACCGATCCAAAAGAAGCATTTTCAGTGAATGTGAAATCGGTCGATGGTTTTCAAGGTGGGGAAGAAGATGTGATCATAATGTCGACTGTCAGATGCAATGGCAATGGGTCTGTTGGTTTTCTTGATAATCGGAACAGGACGAATGTGGCCTTGACTCGTGCAAAGTAAGTTAGTTATTCATAGGCTCTTTTTTATTTTTGCCTCGACTCGTGCCTCATATTACTGTTTTATCTTGACAGGTATTGTCTCTGGATTATAGGTAATGGTGCAACTCTTTTAAACAGTGGCTCGATCTGGAAAAAGCTGGTGATGAACGCCAAATCTCGTGGCTGTTTTTACAACGCTTATGAAGACACGAGCCTGTCTCTTGCAGTCAGCGAGGTCTTAGTCGAGTCTCGACAGCTGAGCTCGTTGTTCAGTACAGACTCTATACTGTTCAAAGTTTCCAAGTGGAAGGTTTGCTTCAGCCTTGAATTCAACAATTCAGTAATGAGACTGTCTGACGTGGCCATCGTCAAAGAGCTCGTTTCTCTAGTAGTGAAGATTTCAAACGGTTGGCGTCAGCAGAAGAATAAAGTCGACAGTACCTGTGATCAGCTGTTGGAAGGTTGTGATTTGAAGGGAGGACTGAGGCTGCTTTGGACTGTTGACGTCATTCGTGTGAATCGGATCGACACTCAAGTCATCAGAATTCTTGACATTATCGCTCAATCAGAGACGTCAGAGATGGTTAAAAGTTTCAGCATCGTGTTGGGAAACTACACTGTGAATCGAATGAACCGATGCCTTTGCAAGCGTGCAGAAGGGTAAGCGCATTTCTGTTTTGTATTACCTAAATACTCTGCATATATAGATATTGTCTATATTCTGAGATGCACATAATTTTCTGGCTGCAGTGATTTGTTGGTTCCGGTTACATGGCCGGTCGATATGGTTACCAATGGAAACAGTTGTCCTAGTCATTCTCATGATCATGAGCTAGCCAATCGACTGGGATCTTTGAGTCTGAGGGATGAACGGCCTCGATCACGCAATAGTAGAAAAAACAAGGACGAAGGGATCAAGTCGAACCGGAACTAGCCAGCCTTTGAAGATCAATCAATCATTTTCTTTTGTTATGGAAGTTTTCTAGTATATTTTCTGTGGTGTGCCCAGTGAATGCTCTCATAACTTGTAGTAGTAGTGTTTGTTTAGTATTTTGGTAATTTATTGTTTTTATGTTTAATTTTAATAATCGCCCGGAAGAAGCCATGGTTGAACAGAACCGAAAAACAGAGCATTATGAACAGCATCAAGAAGTGGTTCAACATTGGTAAATATAGCAAAGATCCAAGTTACTGCTAAACACTAAAAATAGTCTAACAATTTCACCGATCCTTATCCTTTGATGAATCAAAATCACAAAATCAGATTCAGATAGTTACTGTATTAATTTGGAAAAAAAATTAAATCGCAGATGCAGTTGAATAACCCCCATCTCAGATTACAGAAAAATCTCAGTTACCAAATTCAAACAAAAAGTAAAAAGCCCCATATATTTTTGGTATATTTCATTTTCGGTGACAATCGAGACCGAGAACGGCGACGAAATCATTTCGAACAGGAGAGCGGAGAGCATGAAAATGATCGACAGGATGAAGGGAACGGCGGCGCGGAGCTCCAGAGACCAGTGCTTGTAAATCACGGCGGCGATGGCCAGCGCCGCCCAGAGAGCCGGCTGCAGGCGGAGGTAGTCGACGGAGACGTAAAAGCTATCGATGCTATATGTTTGGGAGAAGGAAAGTGAAGTACAGACTATCATGTTTTTCACGCGTCTTTGTCTCTCGAAATTATTTTTATTTTAGTTATTACTAAGAAAAGGTTTTGAATTTTAATTATAACTAATCTCCAATTAATATGGATCTTATGAAATGTCTTTAATTGTGTTAATCTCAAAATGGAATCTATTTGTGAGAATTCCAATCATCATTACACTAATTGCATTAATTTAATATTTTCGTTTGGTGGCTCTAATTAATAATTTTAATCTAATTTCAATTAATTAAATGAGATTGTGTGATTTTGCTTGTTTTATATATTGAATTAGTTTTGTTTTTTTATTAAAAATATTTATCAAATAATTACAACAGTATAAATAAATGGGGTAATGAGGGCACATTTAAGATGATTATTATTTATAGTACCCAATCTTTTCTCTTAGTATTATACAGGACACTCTGCCCATTTTATCCTTTTTCATTAAAAAAATCAAGAAATTAATTGATATATAAAATTACGCAAAAATCTAAACTATCATCCTACATTTCAATAGTTTTTCATTTGACTACACACATCTATTGAAGTTTCATAAAAAACATTCGAAAATCTTTCATCTTCGGCTCATTGATATAAAATCAACACTAAAATAAAATCACTTGAATTCAGAAATTTGTTATAGATAATTCGTATAATAATATTGATATATCTATCATAGATATGAAAAAAAAATTGAAATCTATCATAAATATCAAAGAATTTATAAAATAACATACGTAAACCATAAATCTATTATAGATATTTACAAACTAAACTAGAAATCTACAAAAAATATATAAAAACATTACACAAAAAATGTTCCAAATACGCATCTCATAAAACACGCATCCTCTTCGGCATCGTAAGTTCATCCAAAATATATAATTATATTTATATATAATTATAAATATATATGTACTTTTGCGCAAATTAAGTAAATGCAAATATATTTTGTTTGCGCAATATATTTTGATATTAACATATAATGTAATCTCATGTTTACGCAAATATATTTTAACAAATATATTTAGCGCAAATATATTTACATTCTTACGGTAAATATATTTATATATATTAGTAACGCGTTTAATATTTGTGAATATTAAATAAATTAAATATATGTTACCGTAATATTATTGTAGGGATATTTATGACTTTATACATTTTAAAAAATGCTCCTACTTAGTATTTAAAGAATACAAATACCCTAATAAATAAACAATTAAAAAATATACAACCCCTACAAATGAGATAATATACAACCCCTACAAATGAGATGAAAAATAATGGGTGTTAGAAATAATATTAAAAACCAATCGGCCACATACCCTAATATTACCAAAAAATTAATAAGAATAAATATTTTTATTATTATTTTGGAGATATTATTGAAAACAATAAAGTAAGATTTTTTTTAATAATAATATTTGATAAATATTTGAATTTATTAAAAAAATTAGTGCTTTGAATTTATCCAAATTTTGCATATTTTTTTGTTGTTTTTATTTATATCTTCTTATTTAACGTATTTTTTGTTTTTTTTTCCAACTGATTTTTACTATTTTTTTAATCAACTTCACCTTTTTTTTTTCTTCGTACTATTTTTTTAATCAACTTCATCTTTTTTTTTTTTTTTTTTTTTTGTCTTTACACGTGAGAAGATATCCATTTTTACATGTTTTGTTTTTTTATTTTTACATAATTATATTTTACTTCACTTTTACAAACTAAAAAATTCAGAAGTTCATATTTAACTCTTATACACAATGTCATGATAACTATTATCCAACTCAAAATGCCCTCGCACCACCCTTTAAAAGGTGCAAACAAGGTTTGAGACTTTCCACACAATTTTTTTACAAAATAATTTAAAGTAATTGTATAATGATCAGTACTAATTTGTAATTAAATAAAAAAAATTAAAAATTATGAAAATGTATTGATATATATATGTAAATAAAGGAGTATTATAAGAATAAAGTTTTACAAAATTTTTTTTTTATTTTAAGAAATAAAAATTATTGTGAAACAAAAAAAAGTTTTGAAAGAAATATGAGACTAATTTATTACGAATTAGCGAAAATTTTCTCTTTCCAAATACCTAGTGTCATATCACATTTTACACATTTAAAAAAAAAAAAAATTAAGGCAAATAGTAATTTTTTGTTTTATTATTTACTTATTGTTTTATTTTTTTATTTTAATTTGTTATGTACAACACTAAACCACACCAAATATACATACACTTATAAAATATTTTTATTTATATTCTTTTTCTATTTAAAAAAAATATGTCTCAAATAATTACGTATTTTTTTTGTAAATTATAAAGAATAATTATTTTTATTTCTATTCCTTCTCTATTTAAAAAAATATGTCTCAAATAATTATGTATTTTTACTTTTGTAAATTATAAAGAAGAAGAACATAATTAATTGGGATATATTAATTTTTATTCACAATAAATTTATATTTAATTTTTTATATTTTGTAATAGGTTATCGTATAATATTTTAAAATTATATAATAATATTTTGATATTTTAGAATTTGATATTTTTAATATTTTAAAATATTATTTATATTTATTAGATAAATTATATAATATTAATTTAAAATTTGATATTAATTATATAATCGTAGGTTTGATTTTATATTTTTATATAAATATATAAGTAAAAAAATAAAAAAAAATAAAAAAAAATGTTGTGAATTCATCCTACTCATGTAACTTGTAGTGAGAACTCTGTACTACGCTATCATGTACTAAATTACAAGTGTGTAGGACGTGTCTGTGTGTTTGACGCGTGTATTTTTTAATCAGAACGTATATCGTAATGTAAGCCCTAAATTACAGGTGTGTAGGACGTGTCTGTGTGTTTGACGCGTGTATTTTTTAATCAGAACTCTGTGTATATCGTAATTTTTGTTTTGTTTTTGTTTTTTAATCAGAACTCTGTGTATATCGTAATTTTTGTTTTGTTTTTGTTTTTACTTAGCACCTTGTAGTAAGAACTCTGTACTACGCTACCATGTTCTAAATTACAGGTGTGTTGTGTTTGACGCGTGTATTTTTTAATCAGAACTCTGTGTATATCGTAATCAACACCGTTTGTTTTGTTTTTGTTTTTACTTAGCACCTTGTAGTAAGAACTCTGTACTACGCTACCATGTTCTAAATTACAGGTGTGTCGTGTCTGTGTGTTTGACGCGTGTATTTTTTAATCAGAACTCTGTGTATATCTAATCAGAACTCTGTGTATATCGTAATCAAACATCACCGTTTGTTTTGTTTTTGTTTTTACTGTAGCGTGTATTTTTTAATCAGAACTCTGTGTATATCGTAATCAACATCACCGCTTGTTTTTTTACCGTATTTCTTTACCATGAAAGACAAGTTCGCAACAACGACGATTAATATCCGGCAACTGTCTTGATTCCATTAAAAATTGTTCAATATAAATAACATTTATTTCATTAAATCCAAAAAAACAAGAATTTAAAACAGCTACAACCATAATAAATAAATAAAATTAGAGCATTATATATACACACAAAAAAAAATCAAAGATATATACATGTACTATGTACAATGTTGGACTCGTAGAGATCGAGCGTGACACGAGTCGACCGAGCATCAGGCCTTTTTTCGACTGCTAAGATTTGGGCGGTTGCTGTCGCATCGTGACGGCCAAGTAAATAAGAATCGCCATGATTACGACAGGGATGAGGAGGAGTATACGCAACGGCGGCGCCAGCGGAGGCAAGACCAGGGGCAACAGCAGGATGCATGCGGCGACCGAGACCATTAGCGCTATTGCTTTCACGATATCCACGCAGCTCACCATCAAGAGGCTCTTCTGCTGCGGTTGATTTCGACAGTGATTTTGTTTGAGATTGACGGTTTTGATTATCTTACATCATTTGTTTGTGTATGTTCTCCTTAGTTGAAACAAAAATGATGGGATGGAAGAATGAGATGAGGATAGCTCACCATTTAATAGGGAGGTGGGGTCATTTAATTTGGGCATGTAACACTTGGTATTGTTCAAGAGTTAAAAATAAAATTTATTAGTTAAAATATTTTGTGATGCGTAAGTAAAAATAAAATTTATAGGTTAAAATGTTGTGTGATTGGTGAGTTTTTTTTTAACCTATCTCATTTTTTATTGTTTTTTTTAGGTCTAAATAAATACATGATAAAAACAAAAATAACACCAAACACGCGATAAACCGGTAAAGAAATACGTTGAGATAATTTGGTAAAAATAAAAACAAAACACGGGGTGACTTTTTTTTGTTTCAAATATTTATTTTTGTTATCTAATTATTCCTATAATTTTTTAATTCACTTTTATAATTTAATTATCTCATTTAATTGTAATATAAATCTTTTTTTACTTGAATAATATGATACTGGTGGGTTTTTTTTTTGTTATTTTGGTAGATTTGGTTAATTAAAATATATAATACAGTAAAAAGTTTATTTACTCGCAAATATATATATATATATGAGAACTTAAATTGTTTGCACACTTTCATTTTTTTTTTGTTTCACAATTTTTTTAAATCTTAAAATAAACAAAAAATATTAACTTTATTCTTATTATACTCTTTTATTTATATATATACACTACTATATTTTAATATTTTTTTTTATTAACTTACAAATTAATACTCATTATAAAATAAATTTAAATTATTTTAAAAAATATTTTTTCTTAAAGCATTTCCAATGCTATTTTTAAAGTAGAATTTTTAAAGTAGAAATTTACCACATGTGTACCATTTCTACTCTACCAAAACAAACTCCTAAAATGCGGACTTTATTAGATTTCTCCTTAGGTTAATGAACTTTTCTTTTGAACTGACTGATATAAAATAAATTTAATAACTTTGAAGGTCTAGCCTGAATAATAATAATAATAATAATAAAAAATCATTATACTAATAAAAAAATAGTGCACTAAATTTTAAGTCTGAATTGAACTGAATATTTTAAAAATGAAATGAATTAAAAAACAGGTTCTTACTTTTGTTCACTCATTTAATTTAATTTTATTTCAATATTTTAAAATTAAATTCAATTTAATTTTAATTCAGTTAAATTAAGTTAAATTTAATTTAACTTATTCTAAAATTAAATTAAATTTAATTTTAGTTCAGTTAACTTAACTTAATAGGTTTAACTTTGTAGTAAACTGAACTTAACTTAAGAATTGAACTTAATATGTCTGAACTTAACTTAACAATGAATTGAACTTAAAATTAATTGAATTAAATTATAAAATATTAAAATAATAATAATAATAAATAAACAAATAAATAAATAAATAAATAAAATGATTGAATAAACTGAACTTAATAAGTCTGAATTAAACTAAACTGAACTTAACTAAAGTGAATTTTAGGATATGTTTTTTTGGACTTAATTTCAGTTCGTTCAATTCAGACTGTTTCAGTTCAAATCAATTAACTTCAAATCGTTTCAAGTTCCGTTCACATCTGAAATTGTGCGTTCACCGTGAAGTAGTAACACAATAGAGATTCTTGTATGAACTATGTTTCGTATCAGGGATGGGTGCAATGTCACTGAAAAAGCTTACGAAAACTGTCTGCTTGAAGGAAAACTGTTTGGTCCGTATTCATTCATTAATGTAACACATGCGAAAGAGGAGTTGGACAGTAAGCAGAGCTGGAAAAATAACGTGGAGGCTTCCGTGGTGGCTGAGATAGTGTCGAGACTTAGTAAACGTGCGTATATTCTTTTGTCTGACGGGGCTGTATACGCATATGCCGACTTCGTTTGTCCCTTTGGAAACTCTGAGTTACATGATCAAAGTCATTGATTTGCTCAACCATAGGCTATAACTTTTGTCACTCCCAGAATCTATCGACGGCTATAACTTTTGTCTGCAAAATGCGTGCTTAGTCTTTTGCACCGTTTCAAGCTCATCGAAGCTCCACACTGAAGGGATGAACCCTTTCAAGATTGTGATAATTGATGAAGCTGCACAGCTTAAAGAATGCGAGACAAACATTCCTTTGCAGCTCCATGGGCTACAGCATGCTATACTTGTCGGTGACGAGAAACAAATTCCTGCCATGGTTATAAGCAAGGTTCGTACCTTCTAAATTCATATTCACTGTTGAAGGCTTCATCTTTCTCATAACTGACATTCGTATACTTTTTTTTTTTTTGGTAATTAAGAACAGATTTCTGAGAGAGCTGGATTTGGCAGGAGTTTATTTGAGAGACTCGTTAAGCTAGGACATCGCAAGCACTTGCTCAATACTCAGTATAGGATGCATCCGTCCATAAGTTCATTTCCGAACAAGGAATTTTACGGGAACCATATCAGGGATGGGTGCAATGTCACTGAAAAAGCTTACGAAAACTGTCTGCTTCAAGGTAAAATGTTTGGTCCGTATTCATTCATTAATGTAACACATGCGAAAGTGGTCCGAGTTTGACAATAAGCAGAGCTGGAAAAATATCGTGGAGGCTTCCGTGGTGGCTGACGTGGCCATCGTAATTAATGAGACTGTCTGACGTGGCCATCGTCAACGATGTCGTTTCTCTAGTTGTGAACATTTCAAACGGTTGGCGTCAGCAGAAGAAATCAGCTGTTGGAAGGGTGTGATTTGAATGGGGGACTTAGGCTGTTTTGGACTGTTGATGTCATTCGCGTGAATCGGATCGAAAATCAAGTCATCAGAATTCTGGACATGATCGCGCAATCAGAGACATCAGAGATGGTTAAAAGTTTTGGGATCGTACACTGTGAATCGAATGAACCGATGCCTTTGCAAGCGTACGAAAGGGTAAGTGAATTTGTGTTTTGTATAACTGTATTACCTAACTCCCTGCATAATGCCGCCGTACGTTTTTTCGGATTGCAGGGATTTGTTTGTTCCGGTTACAATACCTCATTTGTTTGATGTAAACAATTGTCATGGTAGTACTACGTAGTAGTAGTCATTCTCATGATGAGCTAGCTAGTCATTCTCATGGTAGTATAGCGGCGTTGAAGATCATTAAAACAAATATTTCTACTTTTAATTTTTAATATTTCAAATTTATTTTGTTTTAATTTATTTGTAACAAACTTAATCATAGTGAATTCAAATGAAACGCCACGTGATTGAACGGAAGTGAATGAGTCTAAATTGAAATGAAACGCCACGTTGGAAGTTTGGTAATGAATTGAAATGTAACGATTAAATGAAATTAAACATCTGAACTAAATTAAAATGAAACTAATTGAATTAAATTGAAATTGATTGAACAAAATAATTAATCACCTAAAGACATTTTAAAACAAAGTATTTTTGGAAATAAAAGCACATTAGTTTATTAAATTACATTTAATACCTTATAAAATATACTTTAAAATTTAGTATTTATTAGTATTTTTTATTTTTTATTCATGTTATTAATTAAATTATTATTGATTTATAATTTGAAAAAATATTAATTAAATTATCAATGATTTATAATTTTTTTTAAATATGTTATTTAATTCCAATTTTTTTTTTAAATGTGTTATTTAATTCTAAACAAACATTAAAACTATTATATACAAAGTTACCCTTAAAACAAATCTTTATTCTAAAATAAGCTGCACATTTTTTTTCTTCTTATTATTAATTATTAATTATGCGTATTTTATTTATTAATTACGTAAAGCATACCGCAGTACTTAAAATCCGACTGTTAATCTTTCCAGTCTCCATTTTCCCCCAAATCAGAACCAAAACCCTAACCATGGAAGGGGACGAAGCAGAGAAAACCCGAGAATGGCGTCTGCCGGACGACCTAACAAGGACGATCTTACTGAGAGTTCCGGCGAATGACCTCATTTGCTACAAGCTCGTTTGCAAGCTCTGGTGTTCCTTAATCTGCTCGCTGGATTTCGTCTCCGACCAAATCGACTGCGCCAATTCCGATACCTCGAGGAGCCATGTCCTTCTTTTACACATCGATCCTCCCTACACAACTTTAGGTTATTCCCCGCCGCGTTCCACCAGATCTGTTCTGTACTTTGTAGTTCCGCGCATGGTTGTCGTTGGCTCCGTCAACGGATTGATTTGCATCGTCGGAAAAGGAGTCGGTATCCAGAAGGAAATGAAAAATGACGATATCTGGATATTGAACCCGGTCACCGGACATATCATGAAGCTCCCGTTCCCCTCTAAATCTCCTTGTGATGGAGGCACTGTTTCTTACTATGACCGTGTTGGAAATCGTGATGGTAATGCTTATTTTGTGTTTTGGTGGGATGGTGATTATAAGCTTGCTAAGATTGTTCCCAAATCGGACTATGCAAACACTACTGTAGCTTCTGTGTGGGTTTCCAGTTCTCCTGAAACCTGGAGTCAGATTCATGTCGGTTTCGATGGCAATCTTCGGCACGCATCTCACTATCCTAGTGGATGTGATGTTGTTGTTGGGAATTTTGCTTATTGGATCGTCTTTAAAATGCGTCGGGATTTGTTTGTGTTGTCTCTCAATTTGGAAACCCTAGCACTATCCTTGTACGAAATTCCGTTTCCCGTGCATCACAGTAGTCATTCCTCGCCGATACTATTTATGAGAAGCTCCTGTATAAATGGAACTATGTCTTGTTTGCTGCAAACTGGAAAGGGGAATTTGCTTTGGTAGAAAGAATGGATCATAATCATGAAGGCATGTATCATGTGTGGACTATGGATGTTGTCGAAGGTTGGAGTGAGAAATATTCCTTTTATTATCCTTTCGTGAGTTGGATAAAGGATGTGAGTGGGAAAGCAGTCATGAAGATAACGGTCTATCCACGAGAATGTGAAAACCCGTTCAATGACAATCGAGCATTCGGAATCGCGTTGTGTGATGTTGCGACAGGAGAAGCTGAGGTGATCGATGATTTCATACTAGGTCATCTTGTGGATTCGGCTCATGACTTTGTGGGAAGCTTTGCGTCCATTGAGGGTTTTAAACCCATTGAAGATACTGAGAACTTCAGAGTCTTTTGGCCTTATCCTTCTGTATCCAGTGAGTTTAAAATCTTTTTATTATTGGAGTACTATTATTTAATTGACTTTTGAGTTTGATGTTTTTATATAATTGCTAACACACCACACAATATTTTGTGCATTTGTTATTTTTTGTAGGAACAAACGGAAAATATGAAAAAGGATTTTGAAGAGTTGAGTGGCATAATTGTGAATTTCTGGTAAGATGGGTGTACATATTTCTTTTATATCGCAGCTTTGGTGATTGCTTGTCGGCTTTGTTTTCTTAGTTTCCTTGAAATGTAAATGTATAAATTCACATTTTTTTCATATTTTTCCATCATTAATTTATTTCGAGCATTAAATTTTTTCACAGGTGGAGTTCAAATTTCCTAGTGCTTGTGGCAGCAAGTAGGAAGTAGGAAGTAGTAAGCAGCAGTAGCAATGGTAGTGGTTTTGAGTTGAGCAATGGGTGTTCCTATTTTACTTTTAAACGAAGTACTATACTATTAGATTGGTAATCAATGAATGATGTATAAAGATTTTATTTCTAAAAAGTTTTGGAATAAAAAAGTGCTACTCAATGTCAAAAAAGTTTGTTTATCTCTATGGCTATCAAGTGGCTAAGTCGACGAGTCGCTCTGATTAGTGGTGGTTAGTCGACACATCATTTTTATACATATGTTTACTTGTTTTAATATATAATATAATTAAACATAATAATAAGTTAAAAACCATGTAATATAATAATTTAGAAAAATGAATTTTGCATAGATGTCTATATTCTGAGATGCAAGTATTTGTCGGGCTGCAGGGATTTGTTAGTTCCGGTTACATGGCCGGTTGAATTGGTTCCAATGGAAACAGTTATCATGGTATAGTCATTCTCATGATGAGCTTGCCGGTCGACTGGGATCATTGAGTCTGAAGGATGAACGGCCTCGATAACGCACGAGAATGTAGGTAGGAAAAACAGGTTTGGGATCAAGTTGAACCGGAACAGCTAGCCTTCCGCCGGTCGAAGATCGTAGAGATCTATGATTAATTCAGCTGTAATTTTCTGTGTTGTTGATCACATTGAATCATTTTCTTATGTTATGGAAATTTCTACATTTCAAAGTGTGTTAATACTATTAAGTTTTAAATGTTTACTGTATGTTTTAATTTTTGAATTTAGTAAATTTGTAAATCACTTATAGTATAAAGGTATTTTGATGAGTTTATTAACTTGGTTAAAATTTCTATAGTTCATATTTAAAAAAATATTAATATTCAAAATAACTTATTTTAATGTTATCTATCATTAGAAAAAGTCATTGTGATTAAAAATGAAATGTATTCTTATAAAAAAAAATTAAACTTAAAATCATATATTTATAATTTTGAACCATACAAATGATTATGAAC
This sequence comes from Euphrasia confusa, assembly GCA_954870475.1. Taxonomy (NCBI): domain Eukaryota; kingdom Viridiplantae; phylum Streptophyta; class Magnoliopsida; order Lamiales; family Orobanchaceae; genus Euphrasia; species Euphrasia confusa. The sequence continues at coordinate 26,886,652 of OX940968.1, read as the reverse complement.
ACACATAAACATTATCTAAAATCTAAACACATTAAAATATCTAGTAAGGATTAGGGACTTGTTCCTTCTCCTTTAAAAAGTACATGTACTTCTTACGTGGTAAATGTAATTATTCTTTTGGGACATACTTAGTATATGAAAAAATATATATTTTCTCCGTCAATGTTTGTCAGTGAAAAATTTCACTCATAGTTGAATTTTTTTTTAAATTATGATATAATGGGTATTGATTTGTAATACAATACAAATAATAATTTAAAAAAATAATAATATATATATGTAAATAAATGTATATTGTGAGAATAAAATTATACCAAAAAAGAAAATGTACAAATAATTGTGAGATAAAGTGAATGACATGACACATGAGAGATTTTTTTAAAATAATAGTATAAAGTATGGTATAATGGGTATTGATTTGTAATACAATACAAATAATAATTTAAAAAAATAGTAATATATATGTGTAAATAAATGTATATTGTGAGAATAAAATAAAATAAAAATTATAATCAAAAAAGAAAATGTACAAATAATTGTTAGACAAGTGAATGACATGACACATGATGAGTTTGAAATTAAATTCTCTTTAATTTAATTTTAAAATGTTAAAATATTAAAATAATAATAATAATAAATAAATAAATAAATAAAAATAAATTGACTCAACTGAAAGAGTCTGAATTGAAGTGAATTGAAGATAAATCCAAAAAACAAGAACAAATCATAGTCTTTCAAGTTTCAAGTTTTATAAAAATAAAATTCTAACGTATTTTAATTAAATTTCCCATAAGTTTTATAAAAATGAAATAAAATTTCTATTTGACTATTTTAATGAATTTTTCCACGTTTCACTACTTATTTTAGTGTTGTCTTGTTTGGTATTTATTCAATTAAACAAATGTAACACACATATGAAGAAAAAAATCTATTTAGTTTTTTTTTTTAATTATGTTTATGTGACATTCACTCAATAAAATCCTTTTAAATTAAATATGATTTAATTTAATTTTTCATAAATTTCAAAAATTAAATATGAAATCAAGCTATTTTACAAAGATTTTATAATATTATTTTAATTAAAAATTATTTTTATTTGTGTCAAAATAGATGTCATATTCTTCTCACATAAAGTTTAATAAAAATGTTAATTTTTGTTTTTTGACCAATTAGTCAAAGTTAAAAATATATTTTAAAATGAAAAGTAAAATAATTATGAGTAAAATTTAAAAATTAAGTGAATAAAATAGAATTTATATATTTTAAAATAAAAAATTAAAATAATTTTATTTTTTTTAACCGTAAAGAAAAAAAAAGAGTAATTTAGAGAAAAAATTAGAATGATTTTATGAGTTAAAGAAAAATATCATAGTTTACATTCCTAATAAAAAAGGTAATTAATTTTTGATATATATATAATTTAATGTATTGATATTAATAGTATTCATAATTTAGGTATGATTTTCAAATTTGATTTGTCTATTTTAACTTTTGTATTATATTAACTGTATATTATATTTATTACATACCTTATATAATTGATTTACAATATAACACTTTTTTATTTCAACACTACCTAGATGCAGTTTCAATTTCTCTTCAAGAGAGATATTCCTCTTCTTCGACAGAGCCATCCTCGCGTCGTCACGGTAGGATTTTATCAACTAATCATCACCAAATTCGGCCTTGTCCCTAATCTGATCAGGCTATCCATAAAAAATATCATCCTCTACGTCAAGTCTCCCGGTTTGCGTTACGAGCGCCAGGTGTTCGATGAATTGCCAAACCGAACTATGTTCGCATATAACTACACATGATATCGGGCTATCTGAAGCACGGGTCCGTCCAGCGATCTTTCGACTTGGTCAGGGAGCTATGCCGCTTGAATGAAAAGCCCGACGACGGGTACACATTTTCGATGTCGGGAACATGCATTTAGGAAATGAGTTTCATGGCCAGATAATAAAATACGACGCCAAGGGCGATGTCGTGCTTTACACTGCGTTGGTCGACTCCTACGTCAAGAGTAGGAGGGGCGAGTACGCGAGGAGAGTGCTCGACTCCGAGTTCTGAAGCTAATACGGATAAATTCAAATTTGGAGTTACATTTTGGCCTCCTTATGTTGTTATCTCATAGTTGGATGAGTTAGTTGAAGTTTGTAGGAATATCGAGACTTTAAACCGTCAGTATGGTTTTGGATTATCTTAGGACAATGGATGTTTAATGGAGAGTGTGACAAGGCTAAGGATTCCGAAGAACAATGAAGGAATGAATGTGCATTTGTAAAATTGTTATTTTGTCAAAAATGTTGCTGTCATATATGAAGTCTTGATTAATATGAAGAACTTGCTCTTTATGAAGTATAATTGATAATTCTTATGCATTTCTCAATTCACTGGCAAAATAGAGTGAGTAACCGTGTTCCACATAAATGGAACTTTTGATCACTAATGTAACGACGGAAACACAAATAATCATAATAATATATTTATATGAAAAAAAATGGCATTATAATCATCCTAAATATTCTAAAAACTATCCTGACGATTGATTAATCCAAAAGTATATTCTGGTATTAATATTGAGAAAATTCAAGAGCCACTGATGTGAGAAGAGAAGAACACGATGACTTATTTATACATTGTTCAGGGCCTTGATGTGTACAATGATAATGGTTATATCATCCGTCCGGTAAACATGCTCTAACCATAATTTGTATGACTCGCCAACAATAGCCGAACACGCCTCCTTGGGATCAGCATACTTATAGACTTACAATGAAAACCAAGAAACAGAGATACTCCTATAAATTTAAAGTGATAATCTGAAATAAGAGAGTAATCACTTCTAATGGTGTTAATGCATTTAATAGTAAACATACGTTTTATTCTTCAAGTCACAACTATTATATATTTTCTTTTGATACGCAAAAACTATGATTAGTAAGTCGTCGATTAAACTAGCCATTCTGAATGTGCATGCGACTGACACAAAAACTTGCCTTAACCATAACATCATACAATAGTTGCTAAGATTTGCCAAACTTAGCAACGTCGATAGTTATTTTTTGTTGATGAAAATAACTTAAATGTATTTGATTCTCATTCCTAATACAAAACTTCATATGCAGATGTATCAATCAATTGCTTTCATCATAATATGAAGCCTTAGATATTTATTCATACTCGAAATTCAGTTATTTCCTCTCACCATAAAATCAGAACATATAATCGATGCCCATAAACTAATATTACAAATATACACCGTGAACTACAAATCACACAACACAAGTAGATATAGTGTATTTAATAGACAATGTCAAAAATGTTAAACCATTGTTACTCATCACCAACATACACCCTTGTAATTAAGAATTCTTATTGGGAATACTGGTTCGTTGACTTTTAAATCAACTTATGTAACTTGAACTACTAACCACACTCCTCAGGAAAATACAGTGTATCTATTAGATTCATGCAATCAGATGTAAAATTAGTGAGCGTCCCACAAGGCACCCCTGAAATTTCTTAATGGGGTGCTCTCCAACACTCCGGACTTTTTGCAAAATTTCTTCACAAGTGCATCTCTGAAAACCAAAGCCGTGATAGGGTTGCGCTTCACGTCGGGGCATTGCGGAACAGTGCTTCTAAACTGAAAAGACTGTGATTCAAAACAAAGTAAATATTAGTCGATAAACTGCTTATAATGGTGTAACACATACACACAAGTAAATATTAGTCGATAACTTGTTTTACGCGTAATTGGTACACAAGTATATATAATGGTGTAACACATACACACAAATTACCATTAATCGGTTAATGACATATTACGATGTATGGATCTGAAACAAGAACCCGGTACACTACTCAATAACCTATAATCAGATAGATGATTCATATTTGGATTATATATTTCACAAGAAGTTCAGCTTTTGCAAATATACTATTAAACTAGATATTCTATTGAATCACAATTCATGAATACTGAACTACCACGCACACTGTGACAACACACTTCCCAGAGTGTATGTAACATATTACACTACAATTGTAGCACCTGGGCCTCGACAATTTGACATACACACATATAATTGGTACACAAGTAAATATAATGGTGTAACACATACACACAAATTACGATTAATCGGTTCATAACAATATAGAATTTGAATCACACTGATTATGGATCTGAAACAAGAACCATGTACACTATTCAATAACCTGGAATCAAATAGATGATTTATATTTGGAACTTCTATTTGTGATGTCCATGAACATGTTTTAGTTAGTTTATTTATTCTTTCTAAATCTATTGATCTTCAAATATTATATATTTCACAAGAAGTTCAGCTTTTGCAAATAGAAATTCTATTAAATCACAATTCATAAACACTGAACTACCACGCACACTGTGACAATACACTTCCCAGTGTATGTAACGGATTACACTATAATTAACAAAAACTATAATCCAACCATGTTTTTATGGTTTAACGAACTTTAATCAACACATAAATACACAAGATTCAGCCCTGTTGTTTGAATCAACACTTAATACATATTGGCACTAATAGTTTTTGTGGTAGGAGAGAGTTTGAGTCGGTCGACTATTAATATATTAAACTATTTTGTTCAGAAGCGATTACACACTGTTATTCATCTAGAACTATAATATACATTAACACATAGTTGGTACACTGTTTATAATAGATTGCGATATTTCGGAACAAGAAGACACTGGTTCATTAGCTAATGTATTGTTATCAGTCTTAAACTATTGGAACTACTATAATGTTATAAAAAGCTTATGAAGGTCAAACTGCTTGAAGTGTAACTGATAGTGTTTGTAGAAAGTTTTGAGTATTTTGCAGCCATTAATTTACTATAATGGTGATCGAAATTTAAAATTATAACTATATAATACACTGCCAAAATAGGGGTAGTGTTTGCAATGGATCAATAGGTTAACATTGATAATTTGTACTTAATAAGTGTTGTATATCAAGTAAAATTGTAATTTTTTTTGGAGACACTATAAACCACACTATATAAAATAGTGTATCATTGGGCTTGACTCATATAGCATATAAATTGGATGGGTTAGGTTACAAACAAGTGACTTAGTAGCTTAAAGTTTCGTGTATTGAAATTTTGAATTACAAAATCACTAAATATTAAGATATTACACTACTGCATATAGCCTTTTAAAAGCATATTATGTGTCTTACACTACATACTACACATGATGGCAGGAAAGCAAAGTGTGGTAAAAAAATCTGACTTCGCTGCTCGAATCACCTTTAAAAATCTCATTATTAATAATATGAAATAGAGTCAAATTTACCGTAGAAAAACATTTGCAAAAATAATGTGAGAACAACCTTGAGAAAAGCATTTTTATTTTGAAACCTCTTTTTTCTTGGGTAATTATAAATCTAACTTTGCGGGCAGCATTTGTAATAATCCCCTATAAACACACCCCAATAAGAAATCTAAAACAACAGTTTGCCCACAAGTACCTAATATTCATCCCACAGCTTTGCTATCTCTTCCATGTAGTATTCAACGCCCGACCAGCTTCTGAAATGCTTCACTGCCCTTGTAGCATTGGCCAATTCCTTGGGGAGCTTTTTTAAAATTCTTATATCACTAAAGAATTGATAAAATGGTACTCATCGAAGACATCCGAGAATTTGCTGCGATTTTATAACACACATGGTTATAAATTAAGAAATGGCTTTTTACAAAAGTGCAAAGGTTAACTAACACTAACAGAATACCTAGAATCTTGCCAAAATGAGAGTTTATCGAGTTTGGGAATCACAAGAGTTGCATTTATAAGACGCGCAACAGCAACCATATCACATATCTGCAAGCAATAGGTGGGTGTATGTTGGTAAACAAACTGTTGTAGCACTTACAACAATACAAAACCACATTGCACAAGCCCTTGAATGAATTACACAACTACAAGCCTCCATACTCGGCAATGTTTTAAAATAAAGGTATTGTTTTCCATAAAAAAATACAAGAAATCATTCGACAAAAATAAACATGGTAATTAGACACATTAAACCCAAGAAAAAACGGCAAAAACATGTTGACAACAAACGAGAAAAGACAAATCCATGCTCGCATCTGATTAAGGCCACCATTTGCATGTACCAGCATATAACCTCGGGATTCCGGAGGATCTAAAATGCATAATAGTGCAACAAGACAATCAACCACAAATTAAAAATAATTGCACGGTAAATAGCATTGAAGAAACTACACTAATGCGTGCAGTCTTACTTATGTAGTCTCTATTAGGCAGCCTCTTCCATAGCTTGGAGCCGTATGAATCCAAGCTTCGCCTCGCACCATCCAACTGTCAAATCTGACTCCGTTTGACAAATCTTGAATAGGCCTCCCTATTCTGCACCTTCTTTTTCATAGAATCGAAACGAGTGGTTGGAGACATGTTTTCCTCCTGTTTCAAAATAGAAAAGTTTAAGATATTAAGTAACCAAATCAATCATCGTCAACACATAAATATGAATTTTTTTAGATATTACTTAACCAATTCAATCGGATCGACTAATACACTATATCAATTCAAACCTTAAAATTAATCTTTTGGGTAGATTCAAACACAGAATTCAAAAACCCTAAATCCGGTAGAGAATTTATTCACCGTTTAATTTCAAGAACAGTGATAATGAATTGGGAAAACTTACCTTAACAATAAGACGCTTCGAGTTTTGATCGTAGACACTACCACGAAAACGCCGCCGACGAGAAAGATTTGTGAAAATTGTTTCACGTATTGAAGAATATAGTGTATTACACCAATCTATATTTAATTGGGAAACCGTTTTTTTTTGTAGTGTATAACTTTTTATATGATAAGTGTATATTTAATAGAATTAATTAAGATAATCATATAATCGGTTAATAAAGACATATATTACATAGTGTACAATAATTCAAAGGGCTTTGTAGGTAAATCTTGTTTTTTTATAAATAGTATAAAGATTGGTCTTAGAGTATAATTCACTCTTTTTGAAAATCCCCAAAAAAAGATGTTAATTATCTTAAAATTAGAAAGTATACTTATATTAAAAAACTTGTGTACAGCGAGCAAAAGGCAAGCTCATGTGCGAAGTGTAAATGTGCGCACCCCTCCAAATTCCATATCTGTAACCAGAAAATAGCAATAATTGCCCAAAAATTAAAAAATAAATAAAAAATAAAAACGAAAAAGACAGCTGCACAAATAAAATATGACAGCTATTCAACAATGGCCGCTAAGTAGATCTACCCTAAAATTTGTAATAAAATCATTATTTCATTTTTCCCTTTCTTCAAAATAATAATAATAAAAATTAAAATTAAAAATTAAAAAATTAAATCAGTTATCCACCATCATCTTCTTCCCCAAAATGAGCAATATCTGAGGAACTCCAAAAGTTACTCCTACCGTGAAAGTTCGTTCAGTCCGCTCTCAAGCTCTCCGTGAGTCCACCGTCTTTTTTTTAAATGTTTAATAAATGCGTCCTCTCTATATCTCTCTCCCCCACCCCGATTTTTCGCCATTATAGTTATAATAATTGTTTCCTTTTTCGGGCTTTTCAACGCTGTTGGATTTGCTTTTTCGTGTTGCGAGATTATATCATTTAATAATTAATTAAAGGAAAGAAAAAAAAAACAGAGGCGTCGTCGGAACGAAAGCCGGCGGTTCTAGAAGTTTTGAGGGATTCTTCAATTTTCGATTTGATTACTGTTTTTATTGTTATAATTAGGGGAAAGGGTTTCGAGGCGATGGGTTCGTCGTCGCCGATCGCAACGAACGACGTCGTCGAGCAGATAATGAGGCTCCAGCGCTCGCTGCCGGAGCGGCCCGGGCTCGAAGAAATCGAAGCTGCGGAGGCTCTGATCCGGAACGTAGAGCGCGAGGACCAGGCGCGGCTCGAGGGGATCGGCCGGCAAATCAAGGGCAAAAATGTCCCGGAAGAATTGTTCCAGATTCTGCTAGAGATGCAGAGGAGCATGGTTCATATACAGAGCCAGGAGCAGAAGCGTGAGGCTCTGAAATTGTTGGATCTCGAGCGTGCCCACAAGGTGTTCGACGATTTGATTCAGAGAGCTTCGAGATGCTTGCCGGGCTCTGAGGGAGGTGACGAATCCGATCGAGCTCCCTACAGCTCGTCTAATAACTTGATTGCCACGTCACCCTTTACAACTTCCAGTTTCTGGAACGACGAGGAGAGTGTTACTAAGCCTTCGGAGACCTTGTTTGCAAAGGACGACTCGTTTCTTAAGAGGCCAAAAACGTCATTTCGATCGGGTGATGCCTTGCCCGTGCCACAGATTATCGATCCGACTCTCAAACCAGTCGTTACTTCCGGTGAGTTCATCGCAAATTTCGCTAGTTCCTTGTGTCGAAATATACCCTTATCGTGGCTATTTTTGTTTTTTCTGATCTGCAGGTCAAGATGGTGAGAAACTGAGTCTAATAAAACTGGCAAGTTTAATTGAAGTGTCGGCAAAGAAAAAAACTCAGAAGCTGATTCTCCAAGGGAAATTATCTGATCAAATCGAATGGCTTCCTGATTCAATAGGCAAGCTCTCGAGTCTGATAACATTGGATCTATCAGAAAACAGGATTGCTGTGTTACCAGATGCTATAGGAGGACTCTCGTCACTAGAAATGTTGGATATACACGGAAACAGGATCACTGAGTTGCCCGAATTCGTCGGGAATTTGGTTAGCTTGATTACTCTTGATCTAAGAGGAAACCAGTTAAAATCACTGCCTCCGACTATTGATAGGCTAGTTTGTCTCCAAGAGCTCAATTTGAGCTCCAATGGACTCTTCTCTCTTCCGGAGGCTATTGGAGCCCTCATCAGTCTCAAGAAACTGAATGTCGAAACTAATAATATTGAAGAAATTCCTCACACAATTGGCAGGTGCACTTCACTCACGGAGCTTCATGCGGATTACAACAGGCTCAAAGCTCTCCCTGAAGCAGTCGGAAGGATCGAGTCGTTGGAGATCCTCACAGTACGTTATAATAACATTAGACAGTTGCCAACCACGATGTCGTCCCTGTCGAGCTTAAAGGAGCTCGACCTAAGTTTCAATGAGCTTGAGTCGGTCCCTGAGAGCTTGTGCTTTGCCACATCACTCGTTAAGATAAACATAAGCAACAACTTTGCTGACTTACAGTCCCTTCCGAGGTCCATCGGGAATCTTGAAATGCTAGAGGTGCTGGATATGAGCAATAACCAGATAAGGGTCCTCCCTGACTCTTTTAGAATGCTGACCCGTCTCCGTGTCTTGAATGTCGAGGGAAATCCTCTGTCATTCCCCCCGAGAAATGTGATAGAGAGAGGGCCTCAGGTAAGAACACTCTTTTTTTGCTTCCTGTTTTCATTGTAATATGTAAAATGAAGGCTGGGTTAAGATGTTTTTGTATGTCATGTCAGGCTATTGTTCAGTATATGGCGGATCATTTTGATCAGAAGCAAGTCAAGTCACAACCCGTCAAGCAAAAAAAATCATGGGCAACGATATGTTTCTTTTCAAAACCTAACAAACGCAAACGCAGTGTTGGGGAATATGGTAAAGCCCATTAAAGAGAATCTGGAACATGCTGCATTGAAAGTTTTCTGGTATAACCATTTACTGACCAATTTTATTAGCAAGTCAAATTCAGTTTGTGCGCTTGATTTTGTTCCTTATTAGTCGCATGTGTTTCCTTGTTCATCTACGTACAGGAAACCAGTGATAATTGGTTGGAGAAGGTTTGGTACTGGGCAAATTCACAAATCTCGACTATGATCCTCTCTTAGGTGAATTGTAGGTTCGTCATCTTCTTTTGGGTTTTCCTCCATCTAATTTATCTCGTTTTTTCTTTTTTACTTTTATAATCAATATGTAGAAAAGATGTACATCTATGTGCAACCAGCTATAACAAAGGAAGGTGTATATTCCACTGTTGCTGTCGACTGTTTTGTAAATTGCTGTATTTGAGCTTCATTCACTGTGTTATGTTATGTACCATGAAATATATCTTCATTCTCATTTATTTATTTATTTATTTATTTATTTAATGTAGACGAGATTATAATTGTATCGGAAACTTGCCACTCTATTCGACTCTGTGTATACCTATAATACTTTGGTTTTGTTCAGGGTACCTATCGGGTACATCGAGATGTATTGTTCATCAATAAACATTGTGATTCTTATATACTACTATATGATTTGATTTACTCAATCCGGTTGAGAAGGATTGCTCGTCAATAATACTTTGGTTCTTGTTGAGCTGGATCATTTGTTAATAAACGTTGTGATTCTTATATGGAAGGTCATTATGAAATTGAGTTTTTGTTACAATTGATTCTTATATGGAAGGTCATTATGAAATTGAGTTTTGTTGCAATTGCTTTTTTTGGTTGTTAACATGATTGTTGTTTGGTTGTTTCACTATATATTCTGATGCAGATAATATATTTAAATAAGGCAAAGATTGTTTCTTATTGCCCAAGTTATTAATTATTATTTTATTTATTTTATTAGAATTTTAGTACTATTTATATGTCTGGTACTTTTATTTATTCATTTTATTAGAATTTTAGTACTATTTATATGTCTGGTACTTTTATTTATTCAGTAGTTGTTTTTGATATGAATTAAAGAGTTTATCTCTCTCAAGGGTTTCTTGAGTTTTATCAAGTTTCGGTATTCTTAGGAATCAACGATACTTTGATTTCGTTAATTCTCGGGTATTCTTAGAATCAACGAGTTTTAATCGTATTGTTTTATTGCTCTGATACCAACTGACGCAGGGAAGCAATAAAACACACGATTAAAACTCGTTGATTCTAAGAATACCCGAGAATTAACGAAATCAAAGTATCGTTGATTCCTAAGAATACCGAAACTTGATAAAACTCAAGAAACCCTTGAGAGAGATAAACTCTTTAATTCATATCAAAAACAACTACTGAATAAATAAAAGTACCAGACATATAAATAGTACTAAAATTCTAATAAAATAAATAAAATAATAATTAATAACTTGGGCAATAAGAAACAATCTTTGTCTTATTTAAATATATTATCTGCATCATTCTCTCCCTCTAGGAGAAGGTTTGACCGCGAACCTGAAACTCGAGCACGAAGATGCCGGGATCAAACACGAACTGGTGACGACCATTATTATCGACCTTGAACGTAGCAGGAGAAGTGACTATCATCCTATTTGGCTTAAAAATTTTGTGACTCATTGTAGCCCCAAATAGATTCAATTTTGGCCCACGTGCAGCATACCAAATGGATTTAAACAATCCCACTGTGACACCTTTAATCTTCGTAGACACATCGACGGGCACACCTATGAACTTCTCCCAACAGGTGCTTTCGGAAGTGAGGGCACGGTGGAATGCATCAGCCTGAGTACTCTTTGGTGCGAAGCAGGCATAGCGCATCTTGAACAGTGGGTTGACGTCTCCGACGACGGGCACCTCAATCGGGTCTACTTGCGTCTCTTCGTCAAAACGAGGCGGACCAGTATAAAGAGTGGTGTCACAATCTTCCAGGAGGATCGCACGAAGGCGTGCACGGGGACAACCCGCACTACAGTGGATGGATTCCCCACACTTGTAACAGCGCCCAGCCGAGGACGGGGCAAGGGTGGTGACGGACACGGGGAGAGTGGGTAGTAAGTCGGGACACAGGTTCCCAAATCCAACAGGAGGAGCGCGAGACGAGGTCGCGGGGACCATGGGCGTTGAGTCGGCCCATCGCGACGCAAATCTGGGACCATGTTGGGGTAGAGGAGACGATAATTTGTTGGTGATAGCAAGGCGGAGTTCCTCGACTTCAACGGCAAGGGCTGCGATCTGGCGGCTTAAGGCGGCGACGTCGGCATCACGACGGACTGCGGCCTTAACGGCGGATTCGCGAGCATACTGACGACAAAGAGGCATCGTTCGGCTCTGATACCAACTGACGCAGGGAAGCAATAAAACACACGATTAAAACTCGTTGATTCTAAGAATACCCGAGAATTAACGAAATCAAAGTATCGTTGATTCCTAAGAATACCGAAACTTGATAAAACTCAAGAAACCCTTGAGAGAGATAAACTCTTTAATTCATATCAAAAACAACTACTGAATAAATAAAAGTACCAGACATATAAATAGTACTAAAATTCTAATAAAATAAATAAAATAATAATTAATAACTTGGGCAATAAGAAACAATCTTTGCCTTATTTAAATATATTATCTGCATCATATTCACGCCCCAAATTATTATTTTTAAATATAATTATACTTTTTTTACTTTTTCACTTCAAAATGTAATTAAACTTTTAATTTTTCACTTACTTTTTTACTTTTACACAACTATTTTTACTTTAAACATTTTTAATATTATCTCTTTCCATTATTAATAGACACATTTTTTTTAATATGAAAAAAGTGTATTTATTTAAGAGTGGAGGAAGGAGTATTAAATTACTTTAAGTTAAGGGTGTTAAAAAAAGTATGATGATATTATTGTGATGAAAGTACTACTGAAAACGAAATCCATTAATCCATTTTAAATGGTTTTTATAAAGTTTGATGATGATCATGATGTGATGATGATGGTGTTATTCATTTTATTATTGCCATTAAATATTTAATCACCAACTACATCTACATACTATACTCGCCTAACGTATTTGGTCAACCAGTCAAAACTACAATAGTCTCTCGTCTACCATAACAAATAAAAAAAAATAAAAAATCCATTTTCAACCTTTCAACGGTCAAATATTCCATTCAAAACTCATAATCTCATTCCAGATTTCTTTTCCCCTAATTTCAATCTCAAAAGAAGAACAAGAAAAAAACTATACTTCCTCCTTCGTCTATGACCAATAGACACATTTGCTTTGTATTTTACAAATAAAAAGTGTATAATTATCATCAATAATGTAGTATTGTTCAATGTGGTACAATATTGTAAAAGTTGTACATGTTAAAAAACAAGCTCCATTCTCCATTGAAACAAACTACATTATCACTTTCGTCTAGACAATAATTTCTTCTCTCTTTCACTAATAGTTTTTTTTCTTACATATATGATGAATTTTTCTTGGAGGCGGAAGAGAGCCGGCCGCGGTGGAGACCGAACGAACGAGGCTTCACAACGAACGAAGATCGATAAAGATTTGGAGCTCACTACTCCAAGTCTTTTCAAGTGCCCTATATCCCTTGATTTGATGAAAGATCCGGTGACGTTATCAACGGGGATTACTTACGATCGGGAGAGCATAGAGAAGTGGATCGAAGCCGGTAACATAACATGCCCCGTCACCAACCAACTCTTGAGGAATTTCGACCAAATCCCAAGTCATTCCATAAGAAAAACTATCCAAGATTGGTGTGTCCAAAACAAGGCTTGGGGCATCGAGAGGATTCCGACCCCTCGAATTCCAATCACCCCTTGTGAGGTTTCCTCTATTTGTTCGGCAATGAAGGTCGCTTCGGAATTCGGAGACGCATCAAAGTGCCTCGAGTTATTAATCAAGATCCAGAGTTTGGCTAAGGAGAGTGAACGAAACAAGCGGTGCATCGTGGGGAGTGGGATCGGGCTTGCCTTGACCGAATCGTTCGAGTCCTTCTCACGACTTCCGTTCGAAGAAAATGAAGCTTTTCTAAAAGAAGCTTTGGCTGCATTAACATGGGCACTCCCCCTTGATCAAGAAGCATGCATGTCCAAGATGAAATCGGCGACTTCTCTACGTAGCATGGTGTCGTTTTTGAAGATCGGTAATGGTAACGATCTTTCGTCAAGACAACACGCGATTTGCATGTTAAAAAACACGATTTCATCATCCGATGAAGAAGGGTGTGTTCTTGGCCTAATCATGGAGATTGAGGGCATAGAAGAAACGATTTTTCGGATCTTGAACGACCCGATTGGGCCTAAGGCTACCAAGGCAACCCTAGAAGTTAGTCGTCGCATGATGTTGAAGTCGTCAAGCGCCCTAACAACGTTGAAATTTGTCCGAATGGGAATCGTACCTCGGATTCTTGAGATCCTCGTCGATGGCGATAAAAGCATTTGCGAGAAGGCTTTAGGAGTCGTGGATAGGGTTTGCGATTGTAAAGAAGGAAGGGAGAGCGCTTACGAAAATGCTTTAACGATCCCGTTGCTCGCGAAAAACATGTTGCGCGTGTCGAGTGTCGCGACAGAGTTCTCGGTTACGAGTCTTTGGAAGCTATTGTGCTCGAGGGAGAACGATGACTGTGTCGTCGAGGCCGTTCGACAAGGGACTTTTCAGAAGCTGCTTGTTGTGCTTCAAATGGAGAGTGATCAAAGTATGAAGAAGAAGGTGACAGAAATTATTAAATTAATGAGTATATATGGAGAGGAGATAGATTGTTTTGATTCATCCTTGGAGTTTATGTATATTCAAAGACCATCCAATTGAATTAGGGTGATTTTTGATTCAGGATATTGACAAGTATTTTTTTAATAACAACACCTAAATATTATAATTATAATTTAAAGTAAAATATTTATTTAATTTTTTCAATATAAATGTATTTTATACATGAGTAATGGTATTATAGTAATTAATATATTTTTATAATTTTAAATAAATAACTACCTTAATTAATAAAAAATAAATAAAAACATTAATATTAAATTGTGAAGCATATTTAAGTTTGGATATTTTGGATATTTTTTTCAGTCCAGTTGACGTTAGTTCAGTACTTCAGTATACTCATTTTCAGGACTTATATATATAGTATATGCATATACTGTATACTGTAATTTGGAGTGGATGCAATTCATTTTCGATGGAGGCAATTTTATTGAAGTGCAAACAAAGGGACTTACAAATATTGTCAAATGGAAAAATAGGCCTTATGCACAAACTGGCAAAAGTGGTCAATGATATACAGCCAATGATCACATGTACGTGGTGTATTTTCTTTTTTGAAAGAAAAAGAGATTTATCGGTAAAAAGCAAAAAGATTTATTCAAACAATTTTAATTGAAATAGATCGATTTTTTAAATAATTTTATTTCAAGATATCAAAAATATGAAAATATTATCAAATGTACTACTTTTTTATTCTTCTCTTTGAAAATATCATACATTCATACTTTCTATTTTTTATTTAAAAATCACCATCACATTTTACTTTACAAATAAAGTACATGAATTTTTTTATTGCGACGGAAATAGTAGTATGTTTGTTTTATCAAAAGAATAATAGTGCATCCGTGGTCGCAACTCAAATATCCCGCTTTACATATTGGATACTACTACTAGAACTCCACTATCTTATTAGAAGTGTTTTTCCTTTCAATTTTTTGGTGTATATGAAATGATATAAACTACGCAATAATGTACATTATAATATATATATATATATATATATATATATATATATATATATATATATATATTTTTTTTTAATTTTTTTCATTCAATTCATTGTCCAAAACATATAGAGTGGTGAGGGTTGTTAGCTCAGTTGGTTGAACACTTGAATTGAAGTCTTTGGTTCGAATCCCAAGACACTCTAAATGATATAAACAAAAAAACAAAACATATAGAGTAGAAAATTAATGGTAAAAAAATTAATTATTGAAATTTTAGATAAGAGATATGATACAATATTATATTTTAAGTACAATATCATTGCAATTAATAAATTTTAGATACAGTGTATATATAGGTATAATTGGAATGAATTTTGAATTTTTGTTATATTATCAATATTGAATTTTTTTAATATAAAATATAGTAGGTAATTTTAGACTGTTTTTAGCTCATGTTAGAATGAGATGTGATACAATATAATTATTGAAATTTTAGATAAGAGATACTCCTTCCGTCAATGTTTGTCAACCTGATTAACTGTTTTATCATATAATTTTTTATATAATTTTTATATATTTTTTATCCTAAGTAATCGACGGTCAAACAAAAGAACAGTTGACCAGGTTTGACAAACATTCGCGGACGGAGAGAGTATGATACAATATTATATTTTAAGTACAATATCATTGCAATTAATAAACTTTTGATACAGTATACATAGATATAATTTGAATGAATTTTGAATTTTTGTTATATTATCAATATTGAATTTTTTTAACATAAAATATAGTAGGTAATTTTTTACTGTGTTTTTAGCTCATGTCAGAATGAGATGAAATCTAAGGTAACAGCATTTTACCAACCCTTGCACAAATGTAGCAAGGCACAGCGTTTTCGTTCACAGTCAAAAGAGTCGAGAGCGTCCAGAAGATCGTATTCAATAAACGAATTCCTTCCCAGTATTCAAACTCTAAACTTAATATGTGCTGTATCTTGTATGATTTGTAGTCAGGTTATATTTACTTTAAAACATATAGTAGGAAACATATATACATACACCATTTTTCTCAAGTCAGAAGTAGTTGGGCGTGTATCGTCGCCTCAAATTTTTCTGTCAATTCAATCGACAAACTACACGGCACAAGTCCAAACATCATAAACCAAAAGACCCAAAAAAAAATAAAAATGTCTGACTCCCAGTTTGATGAGTAAGAAAGACTATAATAGCTTGGAATATCATCTGAAACATGAATACGAGTTCGTAAAACCACGCACACACACATATATATATGTATATTAGATATGTCGATCGTGTAAATTTATGCTCATCCCTCCATGTTGTACTCGTCTTGTTGCATATACGGATTGTAGCTCCCAGCTACTTCTAGCTTCCCCATGAACTGGTCCAATCCTACATTCACGAACAAAGACCGAAAGGTATAAAAAACTACGATTCTACATCCTTCACAAAGAAATAAGATCATGCTCGCAACAGAATGATCTCAAGAAATAATTATTTCTACTTTTTCATTTTAAAAAAACATATACTAGTATATCATTACTTTTTCACCTACTTAAACTTAATATATACTATGTCTTTTTAATCATTAGATTGAATTGATTACAATCTAATCTAATCGTTAGTATCAAAATGAAGGAAAAAATTGTAGTCACTTACTCTGATTAGGTAACATGCTTCCATAGAAAGCCATTTGACCCAAGTCTCCCCCGAACTTCCCGCTCCCATCCGAGTTCATCATGGGCTCGGGCTTACTCGCGTGCGGGTCCACCACAGATACGGGCTGAGGGTTCTGGAAACAAAGATCCTGATCGGGCCTTCGCTGGCCCGGCTGAAACTCCTCGGCCCGTTTCTTCTCGTTGGGCGATTCCACATCTGTCTCGACTTCCGAGAGCTCGGCGTTGTTGGCGGGAGTGGGCTGCTGTTTCCTCTTGGAGCGGGCCCGCCTGTTCTGGAACCAGTTGTAAACGTTGGTCTCGGAAATCTGGCCGTGCTGAGAGAGCTCGTTGGTTATGTCCTTGATCTTCTGCTTGCTCGGAGTGCCGATCCCCTGGTCGAAGATGCGCTCTAGCGTCTGGAGCTGCATTGGGGTTGGGGTCCACCGCTGCCTGCCGCTGATTTTGTGGGCCCCGGAAGCTATTAAGGGGTCGCAGTACAGGTTACCTAGCCTCACACCTGGTTGAAGGAGGAAGAACGAATGAGAGATTACCAAAATGCCCTTCTCGACCGAATCAACACTCACGGATTTTTATCACTTTTCAAATATATCGAATAGAAGCAGAGCATATGGGGAAGAACAAGTGCAGAATTGGCAAAATGCAGTTATAAACAGAGTTGAGAATCGCCACTCACGGGTTTTAGTTACACATTTCAAACAAATCGAAGCAGAGCATTTGCAGAAGAACAAGTGCAAAATTACCAAAATGCCCTTGTCAACAGAATCGAGAATCACCGCTCACAGATTTTTAACACACTTTTCAAACAAATCGAAGCAGAGCATTTGCAGAATAACAAGTGCGAAATTAACAAAATGGCATTCTCAACAGAATTGAGAATCACCACTCACGGATTTTAGTTACACATTTCAAAACAAATTGAAGCAGATCATTCGATTGAATCGCAGTACAGGTTCCCTAACCTCACTCCTGATTGCAGAAGAACGAATGGGAAATTAACAAAATGCCCTTCTCAACCAAAGCTCACGTTTCAAAGGAAATCGAAGCAGAGCATATGCAGGACAAAGTGAAAATTTACCAAAATGCCCCTCTCAACAGAATTGAGAGTCACCACTCACCACTCACAGATTTAATGGAAGCAGAGCATATGCAGAACAAGTGCGAAATTACCAAAATGCCCTTCTCAATAGAATTGAGAATCACCACTCAAGTGCAAAATTACCAGAAAGTCCCTCTCAACAGAATTGAGAATCACCCCTCACAGATTTTTGTTACACATTTCAAACAGATTGAAGCAGAGTATTCGATTGAAACACGAAATTAAAAACAAAATCACTGATTAATTAATTAATTATGTATATATTAATTTACCGGCTAGATCGTTCTGGGAGGTGAGGGATTTGTGAAGCTCGACGAGCTGTTCACAAATGGTGGCGTAAACAGCAATCTGCTTCCGGAGGACTTCCATTTGCTCGTCCGTCATCACCTTCACAAACATCCCGCCGCCTCCGCCGCCGCAGACCGCCTCATCCGCCGGTTGCTTCTCCCACTCCATCATTTGAAAAAAAAAATAATCTTTTGGGTTTGTTGGTAAAGAATAGACAACAGGGGAAAAGGGTAACGACAAAGGAAAGCAAAAGAGAGTCAAATAATTTTTATATTTTTTTTTAATTTCGATTTTGTTTTGTAAATAAATAATCAAATAATAATAAATTATTGTTGGGATACCGACAGAATAAAAAGAAGGGCGAATTAGACTTACCTTTTTCGTCCCCGCAATTAGCGGGGAGAATCAAAATTCGGTGATATTAGTATATTTTTAACAAGGTAAAGAAAATGAATTCTTCCGCCTAAAAGTCATACATTCCAAAATAATAATTGGGATCTTAAATGGAATACTTTCACTTTTTGAATGTTAATAATGAATTGGACATAAATACGGAAGTTGAATTAAATAAACCAGGCTCACACAACATCATTGTACTGATACGGTACATTATCGAAAATAAATTTGGATATTGAAAATATTAATAACGACTAATTTTCTTGCGTATAAAAAAGTATATTATATTGATATAACAATAATTATATATATATCAAAATATATTCAAAACTACATTGATATTATGATATTTATATGTATTGAAAAATTTTACACCATAAATTTGATATTTTAAATACGTTTATTAATTTTGTTTTTACAAATATAGCGGTTCAAAAATGATTTGGGCTTTTTTTGGCTCCGGCTGATCGAATCAATGGGCTGGGCTTAGCTCAATTTTTGGGGCCAACCTTGTCCTAATTAATACTACTGCTTATTCTAATATTGGTAAATACTAGTATTAGTAGTAGTATTCTTATTATAGACTGAAATTTGTTTTAAAAAAAAATATTTATGATATAATCATAATATAGTATTTATTTATGTACATACAATTTTGCTATATAAATATTATATTTATAAACCAAAGCACAACCAAATATTTTGATGTAATTTTAGTGATTTTAATTTTATATATTTATTTTATAAACCATTATATATTTTATTTTTTATTTTATAAAATTAATTGGTCTACTCAACATTTTTTATAATTTTAAATCAAAATTAATATATATATTTTTAACATTTATGTTCCATAAGTATTTTTCAATATCTTTATTTACGAAAAAATTGAAAAAAAAATGAAAATCACTTGTGGGACGGAGTGAGTATTTAATATTTATATTACTCTTTTAAATAAATAAAAAATGGTAAATGGTATACTACTAGTTTAAATGAAAATTGAAAGGGGTAGTTGCCGTTGGTTATGGACAAAACAAGATCTGACCGTCAAATCTCTCTCGGATCAGCGACGTCACTCCCCACGTGTCATTATCTGAGAAGACCGACCTCCCTTTGCTCCGATTTAATTCTTTATTCCATTTTTAAAAAACCAAAGCACAACCAAATATAAAACTGCCACAATTGCAAATATTATATCAAATCAAATCATAATAAATTAAATATTATTAATATCATTAACCGTTTGCCTTTTGTAGTAAATACTTATACTTAGTTCTGGATGTAGTAGTAAATCATATTTCCCCTGACTCAATTTCAAACCCATAAAAAAAAAAGCAACCTCGGATTACAGATCCTCTGCTGAAACAAATGTCTGTGTTCGTGAAGAAACTCGTGGAGAAGGCTTTTCTCAAGAAGGTTAAAATCAACCGAATCTCTCAAATCCTTTTTTTTGTTTGTTTGTTGTTGTTCTCAGTATGAAATTGTTGCTTCTATTTTGTCATTTGTTCGGTTGGAAGTTGTTAATTTCTTGTTAATGATTAATTTACTTAGTTGATAGGAGTTCGGGTTTTTTTCGGTCGGGGGTTCGTGTTGATTTTCCGGTTATGCTTCATTTTAGGACAATCTCGTAAAATCATGTAGCGATTGTGCTTTGTCTCAGTAACTTCAGGTTGCGAGTTATGTGTTCATCTCTGTATTTCGTGTCGGGTCATGGATTGTCATCCTCGATCGTTGATGTATTAGTAATAAGGATCTCATATTGATGAGATGGAAATAGAATCAACTGTTTATGGAGAAGGGAATTATCGTAAACGGAAAGAATTGAGGTCGAAATTGAAGCGATATCGTGCATTCAAGTTTCTAATCACCTCAGGTTTTGTCTGATTGAGGATAGTATAATTTACTTAATTGGAGATATTCTTAACACAAAAATATATATTTCCACTTTAATTTCCAATAGTGTTGGAATCCATTTGATTATGCTCCTGTGTTTATTCGTATAACCAAAGTTTCTATATATTGTATATATGATGTTTGACTAATTATACCCTTTTGTGATGTTTGTAACAGCATGCTGCAGGGTTTTCAGATAGTTTGGAACCCGATGATATAAACCCTCGATTGGTTTTCCATTACGGAATCCCATCAGGATCGACGCTTCTTGCATACGACTCTATTCAACAAATTCTTGCTATCTCGACTAAGTCCGTTTATAATCAATAGTAGTGATCAAACAATCGTTTAAGTTCTGACATTTGATGAGAGATTTTTTTCTACCCCTCAGAGATGGAAATATCAAATTGTTCGGTAAAGACGGCTCACAAGCTCTACTCGAATCGTCAGATACAGCTCCCGGACTATTTCTGCTGGTAATATTTTGTGTTTTAATTTCTCCTGTCGATAACTCAGACCAACTGATAACACTTTTTTCGACAGTTCATTGAGAACCAGGGCATGCTTGTGCATGTAAATGTCAACAATCGTATCGAGGTAGGTTACTTACGATTTATTATGAAGTTTAGTTTATTCGTTCATTTTCTCAAAAATGTGTAATAAATAATTTGTAGGTCTGGGATCTAGACAAGACGTGCTTATGCGGTGCCCATCACTTTGACAAGGAAATTACGTCGATTGCTTCCGTGCGCAGTGGACCTTACCTGTATTGGGCTCAAGTTTTTTGGCTCGAACGGATATTAATTCATATGCATACGAAAAGTTATTTATTTCGGTTGTTTCTGTATTGTCAGGTATGTTGGAGATTCCGGGGGTGATGTAGCTGTCTTGAAGCTACATCAAGATCAGGGTCGTATCGAAAGGATGAATTACCATATCCCTTTTTCGGTATCACATGGTAAGACACAATCTTTAATTTTAAAGAAATAGAGTTAGTCGGTTTGTGTGATCTTTAGTTATTGTTAAATTTTGCGTTTCAGGCAAGATAAGTGATTCTGGAAGTGATATTGCAGTAAAATTTGTACTGTCTCAACCGACAGCTGAATCTAAGAGGTGTGTATTTATGTATATATTCGGGTTTTAACATATTTACATTTTATGGTGTTGAGTTTATGATCGAATAACTCTTGACTATGGTCTTCTTGTTTTCTTCAGGGTTCTCGTTATATATTCCGATGGTGTCATTGTACTCTGGGCACTCCACGAAAGCCGAGTCGTTTTCTCGAGCAGTGGTGGAGCGAGCACTTTGCAATCTACTTATCAAGAAGCGAAGAAAGTAACCTCTGCATGTTGGGCTTGCTCGACTGGATCTAAAGTTGTTGTTGGGTACAGCAATGGAGATATCATCCTTTGGAGCCTTCCATCGGATTCAAAGACTGAGCAAACTCAGAACGAGCAAATCACGCCTACCTATAAGCTGAATCTTGGATATAAAGCCGACAAAGCCTCGATTGCAAAGTTGAAATGGGTCAATGCCGATGGGAAATCGAGCCGTTTATATGTCTTGGGCTTCTCCGAGAGTCATTTGGTCAACTCGTTGCAGGTACTATATTGTCCTTCGATTTTGAAATCTCTTTTTTGAATGTTTATTGATTCGGTCTCGTTTTTGGCAGGTAGTTCTACTGAATGAACAAACCGAAACTCGCACGATTAAACTTGGGCTACATCTCCCCGAGCCTTTGGTTGACATGGGAATCACCACAAGCTCTTCAGCTTGCCTTCTTTTGCTGGGAAGATCTAGTCGAGTGTACACATACGACGAGGCTGTAATCGAGAGATACCTAGTACAGAGTCAAACCAAAGCTTCACCTTCACTCCCAAAGGAACTAAAGATAACGATACCCTACGGTGATTCAAGCATCACCGTATCGAAATTCGTAACAGGCCTCCCGTCTATGATGGGTTCACTGGAAGAGGTAAGCACGAATTTTCCCAAGAAATGTCTTGTCGAATGATGATACTTGGGGTTGACTTTTATTCCTGTGGTTTAGGACTTCAATGAGCTGGCTAAGAAAAGTTTGCCTCTTTTTCCGTTTGAGAAAACAGTAAGCAGCTCGAGTTCAACCATGTTCAGCTCGTTTTCCAATGCTAGGAACCTGCTTATAACCGGGCATAGTTCGGGAGTAATTAACTTCTGGGATGCATCTTGCCCGCTCTTAGTTCCGGTAGCATCTATAACTCAACAGGTGGTTTGACTATCTTTTACTGTCAGACAAATTATGGCTGCTATCTCCTTGTATTCGTTATCGTGTTTGATTATGCAGAGTGATAATGATTTTTCCGTAAGTGGAGTACCATTGACAGCATTGTACTTTAGCTACGAATCGCAAGTTCTTGTGTCTGGAGATAAAAGTGGAACGGTAACAAGTTGTTGTCTTGAATCTTGATGCATTTTCTTGAATTCCAATGTTTAGTAGACTTTTTTTCACTTCAAACGATATATGCAGGTTCGTATCTATACATTGAAATCAGAGTCGTTCGTCCCAATCGGTACACTTTTTTTTCTTCATTTCTTGCTGCTGTAAAAATGACGTGTTTTGAACCTTGATACGCTCGATTGCAGGAAGCTCAAAGAAGGGAAGCAACCACATTATTCGTAGAATAAAAGTTGTGAAGGTTAATGGTGCAGTACTATGCATAAGCGTAACCGATAATCTTAAACAGCTCGCTGTTGGAACTGACCAAGGATACGTAAGTTTGATTTGTTCGAATCGAGCCATTATTAGCAGTGTCAAAACTGATTTAGTTTTCTCACAGGTGTCGTTAATCAATCTAGAGAATTCGGATGTCTTGTATCAAAGACACATTGCGAGTGAGCTCTGCACGGGGATTATCTCGATGCATTTCGAGACTTGCAGCTTCCATGGATTCGAGAAGAACGTTATTATTGTCGCAACAAAAGACTCGTCTCTAATAGCACTCGAGAGGGATACGGGAAATCCACTAAGCTCCGGTGTAGTTCGTCCGAATAAGCCCTCAGTAGCTCTTTTCACACGAGTCTTGGGAAATGAGAGTCGAGGATCTAGCTTGCCGGATGGTACGGAAGTCGACAGCACCAGTTCTGAAAACTCGACTCCAAAGCAATCGTTTTTATTGTTATGTTCGGAGAAAGCTGTTTACTCGTATTCACTATCGCAGTTAATCCAGGGTGTTAAGAAAGTGCTCTACAAAAAGAAATTCAGTTCATCTTGTTACTGGGCGTCGACTTTTGGCTCACCTGATATCGGACTGATACTTCTGTTCTCGACTGGGAAAATCGAGATCAGGTACTTTTCTACGTTGCCCAAATATTCAATGCTCGATAAAAGGTACATTTTTACTATTTGAATCTTCAGGTCCCTTCCGGAGTTATCTCTTGTGAAGGAAAGTTCGATAAGAGCACTCACACCTGAAACGACGGTGTCGTCATCCTCTGACGGTGACCTTGTTATCGTAAGTCTCCTTTTGTTACCCATGTCTGTTTCCTTACAAAGTCAGATATATCTGCGTTTTCTGTATTCAGGTCAACGGGGACCAGGAACTACTTTTTGTCTCGACTCTTCTCCACAAGGAAGCTTACAGGTATCAAGAATTGTGAAATAAACTCGAGTGTAAGAACTTAACCTGATGGTGATGTTATTAACTATACAGTCCAAGAAATGTGGACTCTGTGTCGAGAGTTTTTGACAAAGACCTCGTCAACAACACTCAAGGGCTTATGCTTATCTCCCCGTCGTCCGTTAAGGATAAGAAAAAGGTTGTTAATTGTTTGTTACTTGTTGTTAGTTACTACTCCTATGAAGCATGTGGTTTCTGTGTGTGCGTCTGTATTTAACTGATATCGTTGACAGGGTATGTTTGGCCGAGTAATCAAAGACAACAAAAGTGGAAAGGCGACAAATGAACTTGAGCCGGAAACTCGAGGTTCTAGACAAAATGCTGAAGAATTGTCGACCCTATTTTCGGCTGTTAACTTTACGACTAACAGGGAAAGTACGGAGGATTTCAGTAAGGACGACGAGAATTCTGACTTGGATATAGGTTCGAATTTCCTCTCCCTACACATTATTAATGCTTTTATGTCGAAGTTAGTTACTAATTCGTTGAAATCTCTTACGGATTGAAAGATGACATTGAGATTGATGATCCGAAAGAGAAACCGAAAGGAGGATATACAGTGATAGCAGGATTGAATAGAAACAACATTACGAATAAATTTCAAGCCATCAAAGGTACGTAGGATATCGCATTTTTCAGTTCATTTCAATGACCTTGAATCGGATTATGATACGAATATGGTTTCTGTTTTACGCTCATTCTACAGACAAGTTGAAGAAGAACAAGGCGGATAAAGTGCCAGAGACGAACGAGCCTCAGGACGAGAAAACTGGAGGTGCTGTTGACCAAATAAAGAAAAAATATGGCTATGCCTATGCTGCTTCTGGTGTAAGTACTACCATACAAACTCTGTTAAAATAAAATAAATCGCAATTAACCGAATATCTGAAATATAAATGCAGGAGTCAAATGTGGCGAATACGGCAAAGACCAAACTCAGCGAAAACGTGAAGAAGTTGCAGGGCATCAACATGAAAACCAGTGAGATGCAAGACACGGCCCGCTCGTTTTCTTCCATGGCAAACCAGGTGTTGCGATCCGTTGAGAATGACAAAAAGTGATCGGAAAGTACAAAGAGATTTCATCGACTAAATTAGGATGGGATCGAATCCTTGAAGACCCTATACCCCAGTAATCCAGTATAAGAAACGAATGAGAAAAGAGTGTAATTTCCACAACAAATAACCAAAGTACTATAAAATCAATTGTAAGCTTTAGTTTTTTATTTGCCTTTTATGCTAATGGTTATGGAAGACTTGTACAGTAAAAAAAATTAAAGAGTGTATTCATCATAATCATCACCAATAGATTAATTACAATTTCGCCCGCAAGAGATGATATATAGTGAGCAATATATACACACAGTTAACTTCAATGCTCTAAAGAAATCATTCAGTCAGAAATTCATTCAAGCATCCATATTTCATTACCTTTTCTTCTTCCCTTCCCCACTCTTTTACATTTACTTTCTCTTGCAAGCGAGTTACATAGTATTCATCAAATAGCATCAAATAGATGTTTTGTATACAAGCTGCAATTTCAAACCAGCAAAGCACTGAGAAATTCGCAGATGAAAAAGTGAATAAGTTCAGAAAATAAAATGAATGCTTGTTACCTCGTTGTAATGGTTTGGCAGAAAGATTGGTAAATAAGTTTAACTCCAAACAAGCGTAAAAATTAGCAGCACACACAACAGTAAAGCATATCCACTATCCATCTAGTTTGTTAATATAGTCTTGATAAGGCTTAAAACTTCTTTGAAAACCCAAGTCCCTTTTCTTCAGTTTTTGGAATGTTTCGTTGGTCCCAAAATCAGCACTGCATTTGTCGAATTTCAATTCTACAGGACAGCCCACATCAAACAGCTCTTCTCCCACCATTTCCGGACTAAAATCTGATGCCATCTCTTGGCTTCTCCTAAAAACATGCGTCGAAAATACAACACTAGAGGAACTTCCCCTGAATGCCGATGGCTCATGAAAAGAGAATTTCGGTTTTTGTGTAGCACTGCTCTTGTATTCAAAATCATCCGCAAGAGATACAAAATCCATATCCCTGGATTTTTCATCCAAGCCTGAAAAATGTTCCTCGACAACTTCCATTACCTTGTCGCATATATATTTGAACTGAACATGAATCGAGAATTCTTCCAAGTCTTCTGGGTGAGCATGGCTTTTCTCCTTAAGTTCTTCCAAGCGAAGCTTACGAAGGGTGGTCAAAAAAAGAGGAGGGAGGGTTGGACCCACAAGGGCACTAGAGGGTTGAACTTTACTTGACCACCTATTGCTTCGGCGAGATGATTTTCTAAAAGGAAAAGGTGGAACTTGGGATTGGTAGGGAATATCCAAAAACTCAAGAGGCTCCGTATGAAAATCAGGATTCTCATTAAGATCTGAGTAGGTTGAGAAAGAAAATTGCATTAGATTAGTGGGCAAAGCAGAAAACATGCTCCTCGAAGCAATATCGTGTATGCTAGTGGGCAAGCTGATATCTCTCAACAGGGTCGTGGTTTCAAAAGATGATCTTGCTTCTGGAAGTCCAAAGTCCTTCAGTTTACGACATACTTCTTTGTGGAAATCAGAATTTGACTTGACCAAATGCCTTCCCTTGGAACCTTCATAGCCTTCTTCAATTTCCTCTCTTCTTCTGACGATACATTTTTCTATCTTTCCTTTCAAGAAGGCACTGAGGAACTCCAACTTAAAGTGCTGAAATTTTTTAATCCCATCGTATTCGGGATGGTTGTGATCGTATAAATGAATACTTTCCTCCGCACAAATGTTTTTCCTCTTGTGACTTGCTTTTGGAAACTTGGACTCCCAATCCGCATGGTAGTGTTCTGCTTCTAGATTCCCTGATGATGTTAACCTGATCAGCACAAACCCACCAAAACTACTTTTAACCGAGGGCAACTGAGCCGAAAGATCTGCCTGTAAAATGCCAAACCCCAAAACCAGGTGTCTTTTCTGCCTCCAATCAATCCAAATCGGAAGGGACATATCCGTAACTTCCTCTCTCTCAAGACAACTGCCACATTTACAAGTGGAACCGAACAGTGAAAGCTCGGATGGGAGTCCCCACGCATAGCACGAGCTGCAGAGGTTTGAAACATCGGCAGAGTTTCCATTACCATGGGCCCCATAGCAGAATACAGTGAACCCATTGTCCCAAAATGAACCCAGCATAACACAGTAGCCTGATTCCAAAGCCGACTTATACTCGACATTTTCTGCATTCGCTCTCAACTCCGACAAGCGAAACACAGTCATGTATCGCGGATTCTGGATGCCGTGGGTCCACCTCAAGACAGGCATCGACGGCTTCCGCACGTCACAAAGAAGAAGGAAGTATTCTGTGGCGACAGTAAAGGAGAACCCATCTGAACCTGCCCGTGAGAATGCAACAAATTGGTCGTTCTTGCCCTTAGAAAAAGTCTCGAGCTTCAACAAAGAGGAAATCTTGCAGTCACCCGGAGACCTCAAATCAACCAAAAACACCTCAGTGCTATGAGAAGCAATGAGCACTCTAGGATGCCAACTAAACTCGCATTTAAACCAGCGAGAGCTACTTTTCTCCTTCTCGAACCCCAACTTATCGGTCAACGAGACATGAATCAATTTGCTAACAGCTCCACTGGAATTTGATTTGCCCCTTTCCTTAAAAGAAGAATAAACATCAAACAACAGCAAGTGGCCATTCTCCAACAAAACTACGCATTCTTCCCTCAAATGCGGACTCCAACATGCACTTGCCACGATACCTCCCCGCAAAATCTTGGCATCAGCACAACCCAGATAATCCAAACGAACAGAATGTATACTTTTTGTAGCCAAAGTCATTCCGATTCGATACCAAGAAACGGAGTAATGAGTACAAACCATCAAAAAACCAACTGTGACAATCTTGAACTTGTCCTCATCAAAGCAAAACTCATCAACCGGGTTAACCAACAAGAGAGTGACTCGTTGGTGATTCACATTACCCTCTTTCACCACCTGGAAGAAATTTTCTGTCTGTGAATTAACACTGAAAACCCCATCTCGAACTGAAAGTATCAAAAAACCAACACAATCAGAATTCTCTCCTGTTGGGAAAAAAGCCACAACTAAGGTTTTATCGGGGATTTGAAGCAACTGGAGAGAGTTGAAGCCATGGAAGTAGGAAGAAAAATCGGGGATCTGGAGACCGAAAAGAGAGGAAATGGAAGGGGCAGTAAGGTGGTTTCTTAGGAATCGGGAAATGGAGAGCTGCGGATATTGTGGAGGAAGGCGGGGGGAAAGGGAGGGAGAGCGGAGGAGGGTGATGGAGGAGTTGTGCTTAGGGGTGAAAATTAGCGGGCCGAACGGCGCTTCTTGTTTTCTGGTTTGAAGGAGGAGAGGGGCTGAGAAAGTCGAGGATATGGGCCACAGAGACTTCCACTCCGATGTGAACTCCATCGGCCGGCGGCGATCCTGGCTCCGTAATTCAGAGGTGAGAGTGAAAGGACGATTTTGATTGATGCAATTCGCGGAAATTTGAAATTAGGGCTAAACCGATTAATGCGGTTAAACAAATTAAAATATGTTTTATTTAATATCAAAAGTACAAATTAAAATATGTTTTATTTAATATGTGGTTAAACAAATTAAAATATGTTTTATTTAATAAGTATGAAGCTTCGTGTTGTTTGGCTCGGAATCGGATGATCGTCAGTTCACTCAAAATTGGGTTTGATGCACGTCTCTTATTAATGTCGTATCGACCATAGTCGAGTAGTGGTTGAAATCTTGCAATTGCGTACTAAGCTTCTCGAAGCTTCGTCGAGCGTTTTATTGAACAAAGTGTTAATTTTGCTCAACTCCTCGGGTCAATTCTTCCGAGATTAAAAATCAATCGAGTTGTTGATACGGAAAAGCGCACCGCACCCCTTACGAGTCCTCGAATTATTGTTGTGGATCACGCGCGCACAATCAAGAGAACAATTTATAACTGTGGTCATATTATCGTAAACATTCAATTAAAAAAATGATTTTATTATTATGAAATAATAATTAATGGTGTATTTCGTGCAATATTAATAAAACTAAATTTGGTAATGTGTTAAATTTCAAAAATAATATTATTGTACAACAATTATTTTAATCTTTAAATTTGTTTACACAGTGTCAAATTCAACTAAACTTAATTAGATTGTTTAGAGATTGTGAACGGCGACAAAATTCTACTAGGCTAATCGCCGAACATAATAAGATATTTGAGGGAAAAAATTCTACTAGGCTAATTGCCGAACATAATAAGATATTTGAGGATTTGACTAAAAATGATAAGATAAAAGACTTAGTATTATATATGCAGTTTTTTTGAGAAATTGACATATTTCAAATGATTACAATTCTTCTCTTATTTATAAAAGGAGAAAATTAGGATTTCTATTGAGCATCGAGTCTTTTATTATTGAGCTTCATAATTTTTTTATTGGGCTTTATCATGTACAAATTACGAATTTAACCCTCCATAGCGCAACTTCGGGTGACCGAAGCACAGAGTCGGTCTCTCCATCCCTGCTATATTTCAGACAGCGTATCTGGTAGGCAGACATCTACCTAGCACGGTTATCTTGATCGGTGTGGTAGGTAAGTCTGTCTATTCCCCTTTTGTATGATTCTGTTAGGCGGACAGTTGCCTAGCATGATCTGTCTGGCGCAACGTAGTAGGCAAGTCTGCATACCACTTCATGTGGTCCTGATTGGCGGATAGTTGCCTAGCATGGTCTGCCTGGCTCGGCGTGGTAGACTTCTACCGTTCTATCTGAGCGTAGGTCGTCCAAGGAGGTCACTTCTTGGCACGTTGTGTGATGATCCTTCTTGTCAGGTTCGTTCTCTTTTCATGTGATGCTGATCGACGGATATCGGCCTAGCACGAATATTCGAAAAAATTGTAATAAGCTTACATTCACCTGCCTTGACGTCAATGCATTGCTACTACTCCGACTCTGGGGCCTTCTATTTATGGGCTTTGCTATGGGCTTTGTTCGTGGACCAATTTATTAGGTCTCGTTAAAATGAAGTACAACAGAGATAATATCACAAAACGTTGTCTAACCTCGAATCTACATTTATTCTTTTAAGTTTATGAAAAATCAAATTTCGTCTTATTTAATATTTTTTAGTAAAATTTCGCAAGTTGATTATACGTGAAAAGGTTGAAACCTATGTGTCGTCTTCTTACTCTAGTGTTTTATCTTATTTGACACTTATTCATTATATTAATCAAGTGTCGCATAAATAAGAAAAAAAAACGATTTTTTAAAGTCATGTTTCTGTGACAGTAATTCAATTGAATTGATCCCACTCACGAGTGAATGATAGAGTGGGCTATCAACTACAATTTACATTCAACCACATTAAAAAATTATGCTAAAAATCATTAAATAGGACGAGATTTATTTTTTATAAATCAAATTAAAAAATAAAATAAAATTACAAGATAATGTCTGATCATACTTTTAAATATAATAAAACATTATTTTGTTAAGTTCGTTAATTCGACCAAATTCTTCTATACCAAAAAAATTACATGGCAGAATATGACTATATTTTGTGACATTAACTATGTGCAAGTTTTCAAATAACAAAGTAGTATAAACATCTTATCTCATTATAATACTACAGAAACCAACCATTGAGCTTTCTGAATGGCACTCTGTTGGCTGAACTTTGCCGAAATTATCAAGAGTAGTCAAACAACTTCAAACTCGTACTCAATGTCGTGGTTGGTGCAGACGAGGAAGTTTACAGAAATTACGACCTTTCGCCCTCCAGATATTATGGCAATGCTTGTGCTCATCCACACTCAATGTCGAGGTTGGTGCAAAGGAGGACGGTTACAAATATTACAACCATTCGCCCTCACATGTGATTATACCAAAACTCATGATCATCCACACTCAATGTTGAGGTTGGTGCAGACGAGGACGGTTACAGAAATTGCGACCATTCACCTTCACATGTGATACTATAGCCAAACTCACGCACAACCACATGACTGAAAATAACAAATTCCACCGGTCGTGTTGAACTGAAACTTAAACAAGTTAATCAACAGACATATGGGAAGGAGGTCAAAATTTAATCAATGAAAATGCTAAATAAACACCATATAACCTAAATCTGGGATGACATGGAAAGGTCCTAGCATATAGACATAAACTCTACGAGTCCTACCATTGCAATGTTACTACTAGTCGTAGAGGTAGGCATAAAATCTACTCAAGTGACTTGCTTAAGGTTTGGAGAGATTTGAATTGAGAAGAAAAGATATGTATAAAATGCCGACATGTTAATGATTGATTCAAAGTGTGCACAAATTGTGCAAGTGCATGCCCAACACTTCTGTTGCTACTATTTATGTATATCAATATTTTTCATCTAGGTATATATAATAACTGATGTTTTAGTCCGTACCTATTCAAGAAAGCAGTAAAAGAATCTTCAGATAATTTGGAGTACTAGGTAGAAGAAGATCATTCTTTAGGCCTATAAACTGAAAAGGCCTATTCAAGTATAAGCAAAAGCTGGTAACTTAAGTACACTCTAACCTCGTGTTAATGAAATTTTTGCACACATGAGCCCAGCCATAATCAGCAAACAAGCCAGTGGGAAGGACTGCAGAAATGAAGAAGTACAATATAATTCACATATAAAAGTATGATACATAAGCGTCAGCAGACAATCACTGACATTTGGAAGGTTCTCTAAAGCTCATCCAAGTACATATTGTTGAGTTGCGAAATTTAAATCTCCTCAAATTCTCATTTTACAAGTCACGCGAAGTAGAATGTCAGATACTAAATATATGGATGACAGCGGTAGAATGTTTTCTCCAACTAAAGATTATTGTATGTAAGCAATGGTGGAGCCAGGATCTGGTGGTTGAAGTTTTTATAATAATGCCCACACATAAATGGAACATTAATTTGGAAGATTTTGAAATTTGGAATGACATATTATTTTTTCATGGAATCACATGTGGACCATATTAAAGACTATTCATATTTTAAAGTTTCTCCATTTGGTTTTCTTTAGCTCCCTTTCTTCTCCTTATTACTATTATCTCTTCTTTACATTATACAGTACTACATTGCAATTTATAACGTAAAGGTGTACACATATATGCGTTCATGTTTCTTCTCTATCTAACATCACAATATATGTGTACACATATATGCGTTCATGTTTTTTACATACATTATATGTAGATCATGTAGAGGATCCATTTACAAACATAGAGTGACATGCATTTTTGTCAGTTGAGCATGGTACAATTTTCTGACCTTTTTTTTTCTTGTTGGCTAAGTTAGAGTTGAACAATCTAATTAGGATACCGAATGAAAGAAAACATACATAGACACTTCATATAAAAAACAAATAAAGCTGGAAATATAAAATCACTCACAGTTAGGTCATCAGTGCCATCATTCCTTAAAGGAGTTGTACTCTGGGAAATAGATACACTGCAGTGTCCTTGTATTAAATCAATTGCATCCTTCAGGAAAAGAAGGAAAATTATTAAGATTTCAACTGAACTAAACACAATAATTGTTGCATTGATTCCAATAAAGTGTTATGGAATCAATGCTTAATGTGTAAACTAGATAGGGAAGGCATGCTAACCTGCCTTTCACCATCACAAAAGGTGTTCAAGTAGTACCGCAAAATTGAATTCCAACCATCCTTTAGGATTCCTTGGACTGTCCTCTGGCCAATTCTGATATTATAGAAAAACATTTCAAACAAGGCATAATTTGCTATCCACCGTCTTCGTATCAGATAAAATATTAATCCATTCAATATTAGAAAACTTATGATTTTCCTCATGCATTAAAGTGAATAGAAAAAACCAAGAATTCGAGTGGAGGTTACAAACACATTATTACGAAAAATCATTCATGTTTTGTACTTGAAAATGAATCGGTAAAGAGTACCTGACAAAATCTCCTTTCAAAGCAGGAGTACTAGTGTATTGGATGCTAATGGCGTCACCGTGGTTGGCCCACACTAAAATAATAGAGATATGGAAATAAATATATGAGAAGAATTTAAGCGTATGAAAATTTATACGAGGTTACTGAAATTGCACTTTGATAACTGAAGCAACATCATGTAAAAATATTTGTGGAAAAAACATACTGACAATTTTTAAAGCTTTTATCCAAATTGGGATGTCTAGTAATAGCATCCGAAGCACTAAAAACACCAATCCTTCGAAGTTGAGATTCCAACGTTTTACGAGCAATCAAGCTCTGCAAGAAAGAAGTAAAACAAATGGGTAAAATGCTTTTCCCTCAACGTAATGACATTCTAATCTTTCCATTATCCATGTGAAATAATAACTTTACCATCTTACGTCAAGATACTGTATGATAAATTACTTGTTAATTTATTAAAGAGAATCGGAGAATACATTATTCCTGGTGTAATTTTTTTGCTTAATTTACATGTCTCCTTTTCATACAGGCCTACATGCAATGAGGCCAGGAAACAAACTGGGGCTTAGTTATGAGTTATCACAACCAGTTCAAAATAAGTTTGAATCCAGTCGTTCTATTCAGATTATAGGAGGCGAAAAAACAAAAAAGGAAAAAAAAGGTAGGGAACCCATCTGCTAGTTTTAGTTCAGATTCCAACTTACCACGGGAGGGAGGGAGTAATAAATATATGGAAGGAATTAAAATAAGAAATCGTTGTGCTATTAAAGGAACTAATGTCCTTCTCATTTTTAAGTTATTAGTATATTGGGGAAGTTTATTTCTTGGTTGTCAGAATTAGCTTCTGCTGGGAAGAGTTCATTGTTTTGTGATAACTCATTTTCTACTATCATAGAAATAAACCTCCATATTTCACTATTATAAAGCTTTCCCTGATTCGTTAATCCTAAATCCTAATAGTAAGTGAAATGTCTCAAATCTCATACAATTTTGTAAATTCAAGTAATGAAGAAAAACTAATAATAATTCAATATGACCCAAGGGAATTGCCTATACTTTAAGAAGCATGCAAAAATATTTCCTAATGGCTAATGCAGATTTGTCAGGCTAAGTTAGGGATCTTAGAACCACATCAACGATCTACACCTTTATATTGGATAACTATGTACACATCAGATTATAATTAACGCTTCGAAAACGACCAATCACTTAATTCAGAATTCAGAATTACAAAATTATTCATGTGAAATAAGAAAGGCAAAAGGAATACTTGTGTGACATTAGTACGGTCCAAGCAGTCGACGCAATTGGTCCTTACAAC
Organism: Euphrasia confusa; assembly: GCA_954870475.1. Lineage (NCBI taxonomy): Eukaryota > Viridiplantae > Streptophyta > Magnoliopsida > Lamiales > Orobanchaceae > Euphrasia > Euphrasia confusa. The sequence continues at coordinate 26,851,949 of OX940968.1, read as the reverse complement.
TCCAATTTGCCCCTCAACTTTCTCTCCCTTCTCATTTAATAAGAAGTACCTACAAATTCCAACAAAATAGTAAGTTAAGAGACAACCACAAATAATTAAAATTTAAAATGTTTTGACTTGTACACAACATGGGAACCTTTGTTTGATTTAACAATAGCAGTTCTATTGAGAAGGTAGATTATAACAATCGGATTAGAGCTATTAAAGATTAAGAATCATTGCGTCAAGGAATTACATCAGTAGATGAATATTTAGAAGCTAATGAGATCTAGTGGTTCTTTCTTTCATGAATAATTTTTTTTGTTCAATTTCTGTTTTGTATCCTACATAATAAGTTGGTATATGATTTCAAAGGGTTAAGGGTCAATCAAGTGTCGTGTTGCACCTAAACAATAGAAGATTGTTTAACACCAAACATAGCAGAATGCGCTACACTATTATTCTAGTGTGAAGCTTCAAACAATAAATAATAACAGCAGGAGAAAAACAGGAGTTAAGCAATTGAAGTAATTAAATCCAAAGAAGAAGGAATGGTGTAAAGTAATTTGACTAACAGATCAACCCACCATTTTAATCTATGTACACTTGAGTATTGAAAGCAAATGGTCAACTATAATCTAACCATCTTAATCTAGTTCTTCAGAAACAATTTTTTGAAATCTATGCTCTGATGTTCACATTAATTGAATTTTGGATTAGTAGGATCTAAGTTTAATTAGCATGGATATCATAAAAATGATTAAAACACATTTGTGAAAACCAAGTAAATGACATTATCATACAACAAAACTATATATGCTTTTCTAGCAAGGTTACCTGTTGTTAAATATAAAATCAAACACTCTATGGTATAGAATGGAAAGCCACTCGATCTGAGAATCTCCACATATCCGATGAAAATCAAAGTGCGTATATCTGCACAATAGTTGTTAAGAATGAGCTTTATTGCATATATGTAATACATTACTGATTAAAAAAATCCCAAAATATGAGAGGAGGAATGAATGTGAGAGAAACATTCAAGAAACATATAGAGTGAGAACTCTTACAAGTTACAAGTTACAACATCTAGTAAAATAAAATAAAATAAACTCAGTTTAGTAAGTAATACCATGACACTTTCAGAAAATCAAAGGAAATGTTTGCAAGCACTTAAGACTTAAGAGTATGCATGGTGGACCATGAGTGCTAGTGCAGCCCACATCTATGGTAGTGACTTATGATACTGATAAAATGGAAGATAAATTACCTCACTTCATCACTGCCAAAATTTTGCATTGCACTGCCAAACTTTTCACATAAACGCCCCTCACCTCCATGCTGTAAGATGTTAAGAGATAATGGCAACCATACCAAAACACAATCATCATAAACATATGTTTGATGAGAGTTAAGTAAACTAGGGACATTACAGATTTTAACAACCAAAAATGGAAAGAAGAGTAATCCTTCTTTTGACATTATAAGACTTGTAATTCATTTCATTACTCTCAAAGATGTCTAGGTTTAAAATTCAGTACTTATTTTTCCCTAACAAGGATCAATCAAATCTCATTTATGTTTACAAATGCATCATTATTTTTACAATGCCAAAGGTTCAACGAGCAACAAGATTTCAATAGTCCGATTTTAAAAGGATTTTGTTAAAATCAATTTAGTCATTTCTTTCTGGATTAGACATTGGTTGTTGATGGCTATGGTAGCAATGCAACTACAAGAAGAAAGTAGTCAAAAGTTGTGATGGCATTGGTTGTAACTGGTTGATGGCTATTCAAGCAACGCAACTACAAGAAGAAAGTAGTCAAGCGTTGTGATAGCATTCTAATGAAATAGCAGTAAAGTAATTATTTTACTGAGTTTTCATTAGTATGACATGAACAGATGAACCTGCAAAGTCTGTGAAGGGGTAGAAATCAACGAACCTTGTTGACAAGATTGACTATAAGGACATTTCCATATTTCTTTCTTAGATCCAAAAAGTGTCGCTCAACTACTCGAGGCTGAAAAGATGATAAAAAAAATCAGCCAAGAACAATACACAACACATACACACACAAACACTTATATATATGATATTCATTTGTTGTGATAGTATTTGGTAAAAGTTTGGAAGGTTGGAACTACTCACTACATCCTCAAGTTCCATAATCTCAAACTTGGGCTTATATGTCAAATCAACAATCTGATTCCACAGTAATGGAATTGACCCTCTAACCTACAAAAGGAAATTATCAAGAAGAATTATAATGTTATTTATTGATATCACTTAAAAAAACTATGGTCAGTAATTATATACATATATACATTTTACGCATTGAAAAGGAACTGATCTCAGTATTTGACGCTTACTATATGGGGTAAGCATCAAGCAAAAGCCATGGAGACTGACCGATGTCAGTTCTCGTTGCACCTTTTAAATAATATTAGTCATTCATTGTCCAAATCCCTTCGTACATGGGAAGGGTGAATGATATGGTGTTCACTATACATACAGGTTTGACCATTTTATAAAATGTGAGGGGTTATTGTTGATAAAGACAATATGGAAAGCGAAGAGTAGACAGAAAGAAATGTGTTTTGTAACAAGTTATGAGTAGGGAGACGTTTGATGTTTAAATATGCAAAACAGGTACAAAGGGTTGACGAGCCTCATTTCTTTTGAGTAAAATAGTTTCATGATGATTATATGCTAAATGCCATGTCTTCTGGTTCTGTCTTTGTTTTAGGTCTATGCCAGAATGCACATATCTCACTTAAAAACAGAACAATGGTGTGACATTGATAACTTTCCTCTAATAATTTTCAGGAAGAAAATAAAATACACGAAAAATTCACTCTACTTTCGTAAGAAAAAAGCCCCAATATCATCAATATGGGATGTTGTAATATTTCAATATTGGGATCTAGAGAGAAGCAACTGAGATAGGACGGGGATGTTAATATACTTAGCAAATATTTATTTATTTAGGAAATTTACTACATTCCAGTGAAAATTATAAACCTGTAAATGACACTTAAACCCAGAGTTTGTTTAGGTGATGTTCGTATCCAAAAAAATGGGATATAATTAAAGACTAAAGAGAGAGTAAAAAAGAAGACATGATTATGAGGAAGTTGCGAAAATTGCAGTGCAAGCAATAGAATAAAGTGAAAAGGCCACAATATGAAAGAACCTTGTCATTTATGCGCAGAAAATGTGCATCAAAGCTTACGAGTACTCAAATTTGAGAAGTGTTGAAATTGATGTAAACTTCGCATGCATGATTTGGAAGAATCAAGTGATGCATGAATATGAATATTGTGAGATTTTATAGATAATTAATTATTCAACACATTGTTGTATACTTGTATAGTTATTTTACTTTTTATGTTGGTATTTTCAGAGGTGAGGTATGCTTATACTAAACTTTAATTATTCGTCACTTCTGGTTTTGGTCATCGACGGCTTGAGATTATTTACAATGAAGGAGACAAAAATAAAAGAGAGTGTGAATGGGGAAGAGGAGAGACATTGTATCTCCAGAAGTGAATTTTTAATAATTATAGCAAACCATTCACCTGTATAAATGATGCAGTGTACCCGTTCACCTGTATGATTTGTTCGGTTTCCACGAAGTTTGCAACATAACCATCAGAATCAGCTCCTCTTTTCCACATGCGAGTGCCTTCCAAAAATTTCACAGTAGAGAGCATTAGCATGATCCGCAATCAAATAATAACTACCCTCCCAAAGTTGAATGACAAATGCATTACATAGTCATTAATTTGTAAGTAAGTTCATTACTGTGTTTATGCTTAAACATGGAGTGCAGACAACACATCAGGTAAACATCAGACTATGGGAGGTGAATGTCATATGGCCAACCCAAAATAGAATCAAAATAAGAAATATTTAACCACTTCAGAAAATCCCGTATCAGATCAAGTATTTAAAACTGAGCAGGATATATTAAATTCAAATGAATTTGTATCAAAATTCAGGCACTAGAGATGCAAACTAGCGATGAAGGTTTATGCAATATAGGAAAAGATTTGATTAATATTTAGTGAAAATGGTCATGCAAACATGGGAAGCACATATCACACGGAAAACTATTAATCATGTGTTGACATCTTCGTCTAAACTCTAAACAGCTAAGAGCCTGAATGAGGGGGAAAGAGAGGTAGGAGATTGGTGGAAAAGAACTAGAAAATTAGGAGTTTACCAATTCTTCTAGTGGATCGTCGTGCAACCAGTGTGACCTCAAGAATGTCTTTCCCAATAGGAGATTTAAAGCTCTGAAAACCTGATGACTAGTTAAGGTTTAACTTCACATGATACAAATAAAAGATCTATAGTATTAGGTGCAGGAAGTTGTGCACATTCGAAAGGATACTCCCTTGCATAATAGGAAGTAAATATGGATCAAGCTGCACAACTATGACAGCATATCAGTAAGTAAAAATGAATAGAATTTCAGGGATAAGAGTGTGAACCATTGGTATGATTCAGCTACAATATTGACCTTGTTATCTATGAGCATTTCCAACATATAGCTGTTCCAAAGAAATTGAGGGTCTGCCTGTGGGAAAATTTTATAGATTAGGGAAAAGTATGATGTGTAACTGAAAATCACAATTCTAGAAAAAAAATGCATCAAAATATTAATTTGACCAGCCTACTAAACATAGATAATATCAGGACTAAACACTAATAAATCAATATTAGAAACACAATACAGAAAAAAAAGAGCTCGAAAAGAAAACTTACTTGTCTCCACAGTGGAAGCATTTTTGATTCATCGCCCAAATCACGCATTCGTTGAACACTGCAGAGTACAAGCCATAACTTTTGATGACTTGCTTGTCATATCCAAAATAAGGCACACCAACTTGTTTTAGAACATGGTATCTCAAAATGATATTTAAATAGTAACCAAAAAGAGGAAGTCGTATTTTCTGTTGTACCACTATGATTCTTCCTATCATTAGCCGATAAAGACTGAAATGATTTCACGAAGAAATCCTTGTCGGCAGTTTCAAGCAAAACAATAACCAATAAGCGTATTAAAAAGTACTTGATACAGAGAAAACATCTTACCTCCATGTTATATTAACATCATAAGAGAAATAAAGACCCGGGGTCCTTTCTGCAACACTCAGCAATTGAGAAACATATTTCTCCATCTCCTGGCCAATAAAATAGTATTTTATAGAGCATTAGAACAAAAAAGGCTCACATATGCTCAATAAATTAAATGTGAAAACTTGGTAGATAGTATACTTGTTCTTCTGGAGGATTCATGATGGCATGATCATAAGGAAAAATCTTCATTGAAATAATTTTGAAGACGGGGTAACCCAGATAAGATCCAACGCATTCCCGTTCAGTGATCACTAACAAGCATGTTCCTAAAAATCAAGTGGCGTGAACATCAAGATAGTGAATCAAACTAAACCTTAAAGGTACTAATGAATTAGGTACAACCCATAAATAATACGATGGAAATCAAACTTAATATGTCAATAAGAGGCAAAAAAAACTCCCTACAAACATATGACACCACTTACGATTGTTGAATATTCATAATTAGTGAGAACATCCTCTATTGAATTTCACCGAATCTAAGAAAATAAAGTTCACATTTGAGTGGAATACCTATGAGTTACTACTAACGCCTCAAACATTGCTTCACATCGTTGAAAAACTATATTGAAAAACTTTCTCCTTACTCTAAAATCACCGAGAGTTATATACATCACGACACCTCACACATTGATAACAATTTGCATATAAAAACACAATAAACCAATCAGTCGAAAAACGCGTTCTATTTTAACAACAAAGACACATAACATGCCTGCCAGCAGCTTGAGTGACCCGACCACGCCGAATATCCCCCAAATTTTCGGAACATATAGCTTCATGAGCTCTGTAATGTCATCTGGAAAACACAAAAATCAGAAAATCAAAAAAGCAAAATACGAGTGAAATGACATGAATGCGATGAAATTACCTGTGCGATTAATGGATCCGTCGCGGCGGCTGATAGCCAAAAATGGGTCGGAGGAGCCGTCGGCGGGTTCCAACACATATTGGTCGGGGAATTCCCACAGGCGCAATCTGTTGTATAGCTTCTGGGCAGGATCAACCCTCTCCATCGGAATTGATAAACGGATCAACTATGCTTTCAGGAAGACGAACCGATTCGGGGATAGATACCGAAGAAGAATAATGGAGCATGTTTTGTTTGTTCGAGGCAACAGAAAATGCCGCTCGATCATTGTAAATCCATTTATTACCTTGGAATAAACTCAAAGAAGAAATCAATTATCATACAGTACTTTCCATTTTAGTTTTTTTATTCCAAACAATGGTTAAATAATTGATTTTAAAAAATAATTATGATTACATTTTTTAATTTAAAATATAGTTTCTTACTCATAAAACTTATTTTCATTTTTATATTTTTCTAATTTAAAATTTAAAATTTAAAATATAGTTTCTTACTCATAAAAATTATTTTTGTTTTTAGATTTTTTTAAAGCACAAACCAAAAATTCCTTAACATAATAGATAGTTGGTTCCTTGATCGTGTAAGAGGTAAATTGATTATGTGTCCGAGTACGTAGCAAAACACTTCAAAACAAGCTATCTAATATTTCAATAAAAAATTGTCACACTAAGCTTGAAATACTATATATTAATTATACTTCCTCCGATTCAAAATATATGTTATCCTAAACTCATCATACACACATCTATTTCTTATTTTACCTTTGGTTAATTAATTGAAACTTTAAATTAAATATTGAATCAAAAAATATTTGTGTAAAATTTAATTATTTTGAGATCAGTCGAAGAATTTTTATCAATAGCATGTAAAAATGCAAAACGACATCTATTTTGCTAAAGAATTGAAAATTTTAAATGACTTTTAATTTGAATGGGAGGGAATAATATGTTATTAGTTGATCAATTGATTAGTAGTAGTAATTAATATCACATTCAATCCGTACATGTTATTCAACGAGTTAAAAAAAACTATCGTATTAATTTCTACTGATAAATTCTTCTTGTGCTCGAAAGGAAATTGAAATTGGAGCAAATAATTAATGAATTATAAAAGTTTTGAAATAATAAAACACACAACAAACAGAAATAAAAAATACAATAGTAATTAATAAAGTATAGAGTTATGCTCGCGCCGGTCTAAGCATTCAAATCCGGTATAAACCGGCCACCGGCCCCACTTCCTTGTTCCGGATCCTCTTCCGCCGGCGGCGGCCTATCACCGCCGTCCCCTGTCGGAGCCGCCTCGATGAGCAGCAACGGAGGAGCAGGGACCGGCGGCTCCGCCACTGGGGGCGGAGGCGGCGCCTCGATGAGCAGCAACGGAGGAGGAGCAGCTGCCACGACAGCAGGTGGGTTCATGAGCGGACGTAGGTCGGCAAACTCTTCCTCCGCCTTGAACGCCGGCGGCGGTCGGGCCCCCTTCCACCCCCTGTCCCGATGCGACCGCATGTGCCCGAACAGCGCCTTCGCCGACGGGAACTGCTTCGCGCATACGCTGCACATAATGGGGTCCGCCGCAGCATCCTCCCGGACTCTCTTCTTGGAGCTCCCGCCGACGTGCAGCACCACCGCGCCGCCGTCGCCGCCGATGGCCACCGCGCCGCGGAGGACGGAGAGCGCGCTGCTGGGGGAATGTGAACCGCCGCCGCCGCGCTGCGGGGTGCGAGTTTGGACTGTGGGGGACGGCGCCGGCGCGCTGTCCTGGACGCTGACGACGGTGGCGGCCGGAGACGGCGGAGGAGAGGGCGGCGGCGGTCTGACGTAGGGAGTGAAAGCGGAGGCCCCCGGGACCCCCATGACGGGAGGGGGGCTCGGCGTTGGGGGCGAGGGAGGGGGAGGAGGAGGGGTGGGTGCTCGTGGGGTGGGGCGGATGAGGGTGGAGGTTGATGAGGATGATCCGTCGCCGGAGCCGCTGCCGTTGGCCATGATTTTCCGGTGGTGGTTGAGATATGTATACGATAGGATAAATGCGTTTGAGTTGAGTTGAGTTGAGTATGGAAAGGTGGAAGGAAAGGGTTTATATATACGGGATATGAGTGTCGGAACGGTGGCGTTGGTTCGTTTCCGTTTGCGCGCACGTGTGTAATTTGCGCTTTCGGATTTCAGACGCACCGTTTCGGATTGGCGCCAAATTGTGGAAACGGTTTGTCAAGTGTTGTGTTGATTGATTTATTTATTTAATCGGTATTGATTTCATTTTAATTTATTTATTTATTTATTTGCAAGCTTGATTTATTTATTTATTTATATAACAACTACAGTAGTACTTACTTAAGTTTCAAAATGTATTTTTAATTTTTATGTTGGAAATTAAAATAAATGTAAATAAAATTTAAAAAAATATGGTAAAAAAATACAAATGTAAAATTATACATTATTTTTTGGAAAATTTTGGATAAGGGGTAAATATTTATGTTTGTTTATAATTAAATAATTCAATTTTTTTAATTATAAAAATGAATCATGTGCCTATTTTACCCTTTAAATTCATTGGTTAGTTATTTTTTAACAAGCATAAAATAGTAATTCACCGTACACTTAATTATAATTACATGTAGTTACTACCCTAATCAATAAATAACTTAAAAAATCATTACCCTTAAATATAAAGTGTATTTTATGTGGTTTTGATGGTGTTCGGACCCTTTTTCTCTAAATTACACTATTACTGGAACAGGGGTATATAAGAAAGGGAACCAACATATATTTATTTGTTAGGACAGATTATAGATCGGAAAATGTATGTTGCCGGAAATCTGGAAACTGTGGATGAACATCATAGTGTTCTTCATTTTATTCCTTTACTTAATAGTATTTGGAAAATAAAAAAGGTGAAGTCCCTTCCTCCCCTCTCTCTACTCTCTTATATACTAGTGGTTTGCATGAGCATGCAAGCTCTCCTAATGCCACCTATTAGCCTCCTATCACATTTAATTCCACTAATGAAGACTTTAAGCTTTTACATTAAATGTCCACTAATTTTATCTTCCACTTGCTGCATGTCACCAGAGGCGCACCACCTCTTGCCTGGAGCCTTATCTGACTTATCCCTCAATCTGGCACGGGGCTGTCTGCTCGGGGCTACTGTTGAGCTCGTCTGGTACCTTCTTCATATTTGGCTTCAATTCTGACTTTTGTCCGCCGTTTGACCACCTCCTTGATGACGTGGCTCCGGTCGTTTGGACACGTGTCGGTGTTGGATTTTTATGGTGTAACAAATGGTAAATTAAAAAACCAAATTGCCCATTTTCTTAAATATACCTTATTTTTTTGCGTGAACAATATTGTTAGATGTTAAGAAAATGTAAATAATATTGTTGGAGAGAGAAATCGGTAGGGTGTTGAGTTTTAGTATTTATTTATATAACAAACATAAGTACAGTAATTTTTTTTTATAAAAAATATTCTAAGTTTTCAAATGTATTTTTATGTTGAAAATTAAAATATTTGTAAAAAATATGGTAAAAAAAAAATCAAATGTAAAATTTAAAAATTATACTATTTTAAATAGAAAAAATAAGTAATTTTTTTTAAATAATATTGTTAGAGTAGAAAGGTGTTGAGTTTTATTAAACAAAAACATTGTAGAGTAAAAAAGTTCAATAAATGTTAAATTATTCGTTTAGAAGGGAGAAGATGACGTGGGACTGTTACAAAGTAACGAAGAATGAATTTCCAATTGTAAGAAGCATAATCAAGGTCCATGGAACAACCCAGATTCATCGCCCGAGCTTCTTTTAAGCTATAATGGGTAACAATATTTCAATGTACGCACGCGCTATCATGGGATACAAGGTGAAAGCAACAAGCAGCGTGCGAGAATTGAATTACTCCCACTGGTCGAAGATGCGTCACGGTTCATAGGAGGAGGAACCAGTACTTAAGCGATGTTAAATGTAGTTTTTAACCCATGTTAAAAGTAGTTTTTGTAGCACTGAACATCATCCCTTTAGAACATCTGAGGAGGGAGATCATATTTAAGTACTACATTTGTTATTATATTTATATTTAATGATCAATATTAAATATAGGCATCATCATCCTATATAAGAATGTAACAAACAAAACCAAAACTCTGTTCTCAACAAGAAGTGAACTTTTTAATTACTTTTAATCATCAAATCAAATCAATGTAGTAACAACAATTATGCAGGAATCAGAACCTGCACTTTTCTTCGAAATTACAAGGAACTAAAAACCCCCCGCCCGGGGGCAACCGGAAGTTGCTACTCCTATATATTTGCTTATTTTCTCGCAAAGTCTAAAACCCCCCAATTCCCCTTAGTGTGTGTTGTTGTTAGTTTACACTATTGTGGTGTCTGTACTATGAAATTCGCGGGTTCGCATCTCGCCGCGTATCCAAACTTGGATGTACTGTACTTCCTGTGCACCCCCGTCAGTTTTCCTGTTGCTGCATTCCCGTGAAGTCCCACAACCAGCCTCGCGCATTCCCTGAGATAAAAACAGTACAAAAAATTTAAGCACAAAAGACTCGAAATTTATAGTGTATGATTTTCGAATTAATTATATGCTCGTCGGTCGCGTACATCAATTGATCTTCGGAGTATCCCGTGTGCCACTCGCAAGTCCTGCTCCATTGGCCGACTCCGTAAAGAGCGGATTGAGCAGTGTAGATAGCGACAGAAGCAAGAAGAGACGGAGGGTACTTGAGCATTTCGTATTCGACTAGGCAAAGCTCGATCAAGTAGAAAGCGAGCAACTCGAGCTTCTTGTCTGATTGTGCTGCCTTGAGGAATCTAGTGACGAAAACGTATGGAGTCGGGACCGACATGTTGAACTGCAGAGTGTTGAGCATCAAACTCTCCTGAAGATGAAAAAAAAACACTGTGATGAAAGTGAAAAACAAATGAAATCGAACGAATGTATATTAGTTCTGGTTTGACTTTCTCACCATTTCAATGACTTCTTTTCTCGAATACGCTTTGTCGGATATGAAAACCAAATCGTCGACTACTGGAACGGAGACTTCCTCGTATTTGCAGGCCAAGAGCATGGCCACTAGACCCACTAACTGGAGCTTCTTTCTGACCACGGATTGCTTCGCCAAGAATCTATCGATCAGATTTACCGTGAGGAATAATGTCTCGTCCCTTAGATCGAATTTGTGGTGTACCTGATGATCACATTATGGTCAGTCAATAACACAAGTAGTGCTTGATTATTATTAGTACCACAACTAACTCCCCAAACTAAAATTTATTACCTCAATGAGCCAGTCGATGAGAATAGCCCTCATTTTTTCGTTTATGTCGGGCTGATGTGTCATATATCCCGGCGAAACACAGCTAGCACTCTGCATCAATCAACCATATGTATACATAAGAATCGAATTCATACGGTATAAAGATTGGATTTTTAATAATCGAAACTTGAAAATACAAATCGATATTTTTTTGGGTACCTCCATTTTCTTGTAGTAAGCGTAAAGATCTCCGACATAGTCGGAAACCGCAAGCGGGTCCATAGCGTCGTCACTGTCGATGTCGACAACAGCCTCTTCGAATATGTCTTCCATTTCAACCTCCTCCTATAAGGATAAAAACAGTTTCAGACATTAGAAAAACAAACTCCAGACATTAATGATGATAACAAGAGATCGAAACGGGTATAGCTATAGTACCATATCATTCTTTTCGGCCATTTGAAACTCTGATTGCTCTGTTGCCATGGGCACGGGTTCATTGTCCTCCCACACAGTTAACTGGAAGCCGGTCGATGGCAATGTCTTCGGTTTCTTTGCTACCTCTTGGCAGGGATTTCTACATACGGCCATCTGGGCATCCGATTTCCTTCAAGAAATCAAGAAAACTCAAATCAGGAAAACGAGAAACATAAACATAAAACGAACAACCGATTCGATAAGGGGCTGTAATCCAACCTTGTGGCTGTTGTGAGCCCATGTTCTTGTGCAGGCTCTTTCTTACCAAAAACCCCGTTTGACCTGAGATTCGATTCGATTCAGAATTCGAAAAAAAAAAAGAACAATCTTTTTATCCAAAAAAATTGGAAAAAAGATAAACGATATTGGGGGGTGAGATTAATACCCTGGGTAGCCTCTCTTATTCACAACAACACAAGGGTCTCCTAGATTTTGATTAATCTCGCTTAGTGCTCTTCTGTTGCCTCCGATTTTTGCTCCAAAACTCTGCCCTAAAAATTACAAATTTAAAAATTCAAGAACATGGAAAATCAATTCAAGAATCTTAAAAAGGCTGTTTTTTTCCTTCCATAACCCAATTCAAGCAATCACCTTGTGCATTAGTCGATCTGATCTGAACTGAGTTCTCGGAAAGAACCATTTTTTTTCTTTCTTCCTGAAATTATCTTAATGAATAAAAATAAAATCAAGAAAAAACCCAGATCAGAAGAACACTGCCACCTGAAGAAAGAAGGGGTTTGGAGCAATGGTGAAATCGGAGAGAGAGGGCAGGGGTATTTGTGGGCGGCGATGAGCTGTTTTTTTTTCTATTTTTAGTTTTTATTTATTTTTGTTTATTTTTAATTTTTTTTGGTTGTTGTTGGGTTCAAATACAACGGCTAGTGAGAGGAGGTGGCCGTTGGATCGCTGAAACATTGAAAAGGAAAAGACTTTCGTGTTCGGGCACAACGGTCACATGGGTGGCCACGTGCCACGTGGCGACCGAGACGTTGCTTTCAAAATTGGGGTTTGAAAGTGAAAACAATTTTAATTGTTTTTTGGTATATTAAGTAATTAATTATTACTCCATTGTTTGATATTGAATGTTTGCACTTTTAGGATTTTGTAATGAATATGGGATTAGACGCTCTTCTCCACTTTGGGAGTTTTGACTTGGAACTAGGGCTTTGCTTGATTATTAGTTACTACTACTAAATCAATTGCATCATAAATGTGCACAAAACATTAAAGATCATTGATATAAAGTACTGTATAGAAAAATTGATGGTCAACATGAAATTCATAACTAAAATAGTTAAAAAAGATAGTCAAAAGAAAATTTATATCAAATTTCATAGATAAAATAATAGTATTCAAAATATGAAGTTCAATAATATGAATTGATTTTGTGTAATTCCTTTTTAAACTTTTTTTTACATTTTAAAAGTTTGGTGGTCCTAAATATTTCAAAATATGAATATATCTTATTTAAGTTTAAATGATTTTATACTCTTTATTGTACTTATTAATGATGTAATTTATAGTATTATTTAAGTTTAACTGATTTTATACTCTGTTATACTTTATTAATGATAGAAGTAATTTATAATAAGCATATTATATTCTGTTGTACTCTATTAATGATAGGAGTAATTTATAATGAGCATATTATATTCATGGCTAAAAATTAGTTATTAATTAATGATAGGAGTAATTTATAATGAGCATATTATTTTCTGTTGAAAGATATATAGTTTGTATAAACCACATCTTATTAGTTATTTTTAGTCATTATATATTTATATTTTTAAAATTTATTTATTTTAATATTTATATTAATATATATATATATATATTGTTTTATTTTTTATCATTATAAATTATAATATTTATTTTAAATTATTAATTTTACATAAATATTTTCACGTTAAAATTATTATTTTTACATAAATATTTTCACGTGAGACTCAATTTAAACTTATTCATTTTTTTTTTTGCGGACATGTTTCAAGTCTCTTATTTTTACGAGAATGAATTTTAAATATATGCGATGATATGCACGCGTTCGCACTTGTCGCGTGTCAATAAGTACATGGAAAATTCAAGAACATAACATAAGAATATGGTGAAATGAATTATGCAGTACATTTAAATTAAGTTTGAGGTTTTGAGAGATTATAATGCTATTTTACAAAGTATCGTGAAGTTATCTAATAATACCGAGGCAAATTATGTACATTATGTTTACTAAAGCTCACACGGAGGCCTTAAGTTGAAGGGATTTAGTGATTTCTTGAAGAAATTTGATGCTACTAAAATCTTTTATAATAGTCAAAATGATTTGTTTTTCACAAAATGTAATATGAGAGTGAAACATAAATTTTGAAGTATCACTTTACTTGAGATGTGATCGCTCAAAGTAATGTTTTGGTGAATAAATTAAAATAAATAATGTTTTGGTAAATAAGACAAGTATTTATGATAATTCACTGTACTTGTTGACAAATAGTTTACTCACAAATATTTATGAAAAATGTTTTTCCAGATATAAACATGTAAACACATTTACATAATTAATATTCATGCATAATAATCTATTAATTGTATACTTTTTTAACCACATACACATGTTTCAATCAAATTGATTATCACATAATCTCAAACCAAGTATCAAAACCATTTATCAAATAATCAAGTTATATCAATTTAATTGCACGTTAAACTTCATATATTAAATTAAATCTATACCTGAATACATGCCAATTTAATCAAAAATAAACTTTATTTATTAAATTTAAATGTTCAACATGAACATCAAATAATCGAATTTACAATAACAAATTAACAAGACCATTAATCTCAATTAATAATTTGCAAGCCAATTAAAAAAATCATGCACAAAACATACAATTACAATTATAAAGTATTGCACGAGTTCAAACAATAATACCTTGATGTCAATATATCCTAGAATTCATAATGTATCACTCTATTATATTTCATGTAAATTAAAATGAGATGAAAATGGGCAAGAGAAGAAGTTAGAGATGATTGTGTAAAATTTAAGGGAACAAAAAAAAAACATATCTTACTATACAGGCAGCTTGACAAACTCCAAATACAACCCAACGTTTCAATCTTTTTTATTTTTTTTTCCAGAAACTGCATCGAGACAATTTCAACATCATGATTTTCATACCATTGAATTGTTTAACCTCATTTTAGACTGAAGAATGCTCTAGTTCAATCGGTAAACTTCTACTTTGAACCAGTCATGATTATACTGTACAAGAAATCAGTAACATTAGCAGCATCGGCATGACAGAACATCGAAGCAGCTATAAGGTCTGGTCATTTCTTCAAGCTGTGGGGCCGACGGTAGTGGTTCCATCCTATACATACTGCTTCTAGCACAACAGGCCAAATACAAGTTTCTGCACACTCCTTTACTGAATGGATACACCCTCTCAGGTACTCCCCTGCAAAATCTCATGATTTCTTTTATGCCTTCCAATGATAATGACAACATGTTACATTGCTTCTTCGCATCGATTATGGTAAAAATGATATGTGATGTAACATTTACTTTCACAATCAAGATTCATTAAGCTAAACCAGGTAAAATATGCAGATAATTCAGTGGAACTATACTGTAAATCGTAGGTCATTTCTATTTTTATGAAACCCGAAAACGTAGTAGTTGTGTATGTCGATGGAGAGTGTTTGAAACTATTATTCTCAGAATTTAGAAAATATACACATCATAAACCTCCCAGTTTACTAAAATCAAATTTGTTTCTTGAATCCTAATTGTGTTTCTCCGAATATCATCATCACTTTCTCATGTTCCTAAGACTCACTCACTACATGATTCAACTAAACAAAAATCTTTAGCACAAATGTTAGCCAGAAACTTAAGGATCGAGTATACATGAATGCATATAATCACACCAAAAAAGACTCTTATAAATTCACATATACATCTAAAATATTAAGCGACGAGACATCTTGAGCTAACATAGATTGAAGCCCCCGTAACAAAAATAAAAAATCAATACAAAAAAAGAGCCCTGGAACAATACATGAAACCATGAAGAAAATTTAAGAACAAACCTCAAATAAACTATCCGCCGTCGTCTTACAAGCTCATGCGTGGTTTGATTAGTCATAACAAGGTAGCTGTTGCATAAGAATATTTTAATTATAGATGGAAAGGAACACGTTTCGAAAAACACATAGAAACCATTGATTGCACCTCTTGGAACACTTGGACTTAGATGATGGAAAGAAACAAGCAAATGCACAGGTACTAATAAACATACCAGTGGAAAAGGAGGAGCAAAAGCAGAAAGATAAGAGAAATAGACAAAGCTGTCAAGAGCATGACGATGATAACACCTGACCACCTGTAGAAGCCCATTTCAATGTTTCTTTGTGGTCAATTGAGAAGAAGATAAACAAACAATCAAAAATCAGATTTACATAATTATGGGCATGTCTAAGGCTCCACCAGTAATTACCCTCGAAATAGGAATTATAAAAGTAAATGTCAGCCTAGAAACATACCATGTCTTTGATATATTTGACTTGAGGTAGCTAATGTACAATATGTTTGTCCAAAGACCCAAGGCGGTTTCCTCACATATGTACCACCTGATGCACCATAAACATAAAAGTTTAATAAAAGATAAAGGATAAAAGAGTCGCTTCTTTAAACAACATCAAACTCAAAGAGAATGAACCAAGCACAGAGTCACATTACTTGAGCATCAAGTTCAAGGCTTCAAGCATGATAATTTGCAAGAAACAATAAGAAATAAAGGATAATATACTAACATCACCTTCCGGATAAGTAAAAATTCACCAAGCACAGATGTTAAGTCTCTATAAATTCACCAAGATATTACATGCATATCACAAACGATAGACAAGACAAGAGAATCATGATCCAATGAGCTAAATGTGACTTTTTCCCTAAAATAAATTATGATTAGGGTCTATTACATGTTCTTCACAAAATCTCAGCCAAGTCTGTTTCAGGATCCAATGAGCTAGATGTGAACTTTTACCCAAAATGAATAATTATGATTAGGTTCTATTACATGTTCTTCACAAAATGTCAGCCAAGTGTTTCTTTTTACTTAAAATTGGGAGTCCTTTCATTCACTAATTATTAAGCATTTGAATCGATCATAACGACTGTAGGGGACACTCCAGATCATTTATTACCAATATCTACAGAAGGTCATCACATCCATACTTGTGATCTTGTTTGATCAAGTTTACTCGACAGAGAGTCAAAATCTGGGTCCATTTAAACTACTAAAATAAAATAATTCAGGAATAAATAGCATGACATAATTGACACACAGAATTGAGCTCCAAGATAATGCATCCTTAATGTTGCACCAACTGCCAATTTCCCAAATTCGTTCATTACTCATTCTCTCTTTTTTTTTATCTCTCTTTATAACATATTCCAATAAAAGCTGCATAAAACTCAATGATTTAATTTATTTAATATTTTATACTTTTAACTTCAGAGTTATGCATCTTAATACAGAGATATGAGAAAAATCAAATCAAATCACACTAGTTATTATAGGTAATACATCCTCTGCTTTTCTATATTTCCCAACCAAACGACCAATACCAACACAACCAACTTAGAAATGAAGAGAAAATGAAACATCAAGATTTAAGAAGCATAGTTTTAATGACAAAATCCAAATTAGAAATATAAGAAGCAATGTCAGAGGCAATCAACTGGAATTGAGAAAAGAAGCATAATGAACACTAACCAAAATCGACAATGGTTGCCCTGTCCTATGCATGTCCCAAGCCAAACACAATGATGATCAAACCGAAGAACGCACTTATCGCAATCATGGCAATGCTTGGCTCGTGGAGGCTAAAAAAGAAATGCAAATACACTAAGATCATAAACTGAGAACATTTCGGACCCTTAGCAAACAACAGATCTTTTATTTATTATTTTTATAAGAATAATTTTATAAAAGAAATAGGAGCAAGACAACGAAAGATGATTAAATATTCATTACATTTCATAGTACAATTTCGAGATACGTTAGAAATACAGTTGCCCCCAAAAGCATTCTGAATAATAGATCACAAAGCGACTTTTATACTTTATATCCCAGACATCATCAGGAGCTTTGCATCTATCTTCAAAAATTATTAAATTCCTCTCTAACCAAATGTGGCATGTCACCACACAGAGACTTCATTTCTTCCTAATAGTTTCTCTTGTTTTGCTAATCAAGCCGGCTACATTACTTAAATTAAATCCACCACAGTATCCAGTGAAAAAGTAAATGATTTAGATCCTCCGACGAGTTCCTACATAAACATACCAAAAGAAAACGAAAGCCCCATCATTCTTCAATTATGATCCACCACATTGCTTCTTTCATCCATCATTGATAAAAAAACAAGGATAGTTCAAAACAAATTAACACAACTAATGTTAAGCATGGCATCTCTAGCCATAATGCTTTTCACGTCCAAGGAATATATTGTTAAATTAGTGAAAGAAGATACAACGACCATAAAAAATAAAGGCAGGAATGAGATTTATGTAGTTTAACATATGCAAATGCATTATTCACTAATCAGTAATATCCAAGGAAAACATCATTGTTTATGATTTACACTCAGCATTGTTCTTTTTTCTTGCATCCATCATTACGATTTACGAAAGAAGGATTAAAACATTGATAACATAAAATATAGTGTACTGAGAATTTCTATGGGATTATGCTGCCCTCATGGCCTCATCTCAACGCAGTCTTTTCCTTTCCCCAAAATCAGGGAACAATTAAATAATAATATCCCTACAAATTCTCAGCCTGAGTGAATTTCAATCCACCAATACTAACTCAAATATGCCAACCATATTACCAATCCAATCTACTTTTCCAGCTTCAAAAAACCAGGATATAATCTCTTCACCTTCACCAAATGTAATTATTTCCCAAAATGAATAAAAAAAATTTAAAAATTCACATACTGAATCTCTTGTCCATCCTATTACAATTTTCAAAACGTTGTAACTAAAACAAAATCAACTCAATTTGAGTACTTCTATCACTTGAAATCAACTTTGATTGGCCACTTCTACAGTTGAATGAAAAAATGCATTCTTATGATCTACGGACCGATTGAGATAATGGTAACAATCAAATATTCAAGGGGAAGTCTGCAAATTAAAATAGTTTTTGACCTCAGTTTGGGAGGTTTATGAGGACGCTTCAACAGTATAGTTTAAACATCTACAAGTAGATCACACTCTAATCTATAAGCGATAAATCACTCTATCACTACATCAATATTATTTGTGGATTAGAAAATTAACTGTAGATAAATATGTAGAAATCCAGAACATGAAAGGCACTGTGGATTAGAACACTGCTAAAAGTATTGCTACATATTTATAGATTTTTTTTATAAATATGTAGCAATACTTTTAGATGGACTAGGTTAACCTCTTCTGACAAGATAGCCAGATTTTCTACAAAGAGCTTCAATAAATGATCAGGTTGCGACATGCAGTGCTCCATTTAATTACTAGTAAGTTACACTAAATACTTAATAATGCTATTATGAAAAGACATAGATGGCAGACTGGTGGAATCCTGGACATAATTGGATAAAAGATCATTCAAGAACCTGTAGGTCCTGTGTGGATGCTGTAAATTATTTTATTCTTACAATTCCATGGATTTTTTGTTAGTGAAAAATATTTATAACTTCAAGGATAATTCCTTTATATACTCTATTGTTAATTACCAAGATAAGGATGCTCGTTATGTAGTTTTACAAAAGTAAAATACTTTATTACCCTGCAAGGGATAATGTAATAAAACCATAACAGCTGTTATAACAGTTTTTTGGTTTAATAAAAAAATTGTTTGGATTACCCTAAATCTCTGAAACTTCGACCAATCGCATTTATGATATTTCCGGGATCTCAAGATTGTATCTGTTTTGACAAGTTTAAACATTAAGTTCTTGTAAGTGACTTGGAATAGAGGTTGAAACGTATTAAACTAATGGATTATAGAAGGTATAAAGGAAAAACATTTAAGGCACTGAGGCAGAGGTGCTTTTGTGTTTAGCCATTATATTCCTTGTTTAATTGACTTAAAAAGAAAATTTTGTGCTCTATGTATTTTGGTCTTTTCCTACTGGAAGATCTTTGCATTCAGTGGAGCAAGTAAAAGACAAATAACTCAGTTTCAACTTTTAACGCACATTACGACATGTCCACACCCACACGCTTAGATCAAGGGAAATAAACTAATGAAATCCTATTGAACTTGCTCAATGCAAATATATATAATAAACAGTAAACTCGAAACAAATTAAAAGCAGAATGGAAGCATAATTTATACAAGACAAACAGAGAAAGAAACAAGTATGAAAAGGAGGGCAAGTGGTATTAATCATATCAGGTGTCCAAAATATCTTGAAAATGCAGAATTATAACATAAAAATAATGTAAGAGGGTGAAAAGATATACCTGAAGAACATTGCAGTAACGGCAGGTCAAATTTCTGGAAACAACCAATAAAAGGAGAGATTCAGTCAGCTAAAGATTGCTGATTTTAATAAACAATTTTGTTTATAGCACTGCTCTAAATATGGATGAAATGCAAATGAAGCTAAGATGGTTCAATGGTTTACGATATTCTACAATATATAGAATAGAATTAGATGCATGTCAGAGTAAGCTCAGATGGACCTATAGATAAAATATCATCTCCGTTGCTTTCAAGATGCCTCAATGATAAATTAAATGTACCAACATATCAGTTATTTTATGTATAATCAATAATTAAGCCATTGACCAAAACCCATTTTGGAATCATGGGGAACCAAATGATCTCAGTTTTCAGACTGATTTTACTTTCAGGCTAAAAGGAAGACAAAATTAAAAGACAAACAAAACAATGAATTCCCTGAAGTATTATATACCCAAAAAAAAAGAGATGGAAAGGTAAGTCTCGTCCTTCCACCAGTCCAGAAACATGTAGTACTAAATATAGTTCTACAATTCTGGGAAAAGTTTGGTCAAAAGATTTATTCTCAAAATCATTGAGAAGTTATGCTGGCTTCACTATTTCATGTCTCAACTCTAAAAGGGGAAAGTCCTTCATAAGTATTTTCACAAATTCTAGACATTGATCCATTCAGGTGACATTGACAAGCTTAAGTTATTTATTGAACATGGAACTGTGTTTTAGCATCATCATGATGCTGCCTCCGTGCATCTCAGTAGCTCACCAAAATGACACTTCTTTAACATTATCTCATGTTAAGACTTTCCCAAACTCCAATACTGTAAATTATAGGTAATATATACTCACCTTGTAGAAGTCCCTGGAGGGTATAAATCCATTACTAGCTTTGTCCAAGCAGTTACATTCCCTCTGTGATAGTTCCTCCCATCCATGGTGATTGCAACACTGCCATTTTTGCTTGGAGCTGGTTGTCTTTGCTTAAACATTAAAACAAGACATACCAAAGATATTTTAGTTAGTGAATTCTATACTTGGTAAACACTCTAATAAATTCTGCATATTGTTCTGATTCGTGGACTTAAGCAAAACTGGCTCCATACGTGTTAATTTTGAGAAAATAACATGCTTACTTTGAGGCAACTAATGTCGTTTTAGCTGAAGCATCTAGTTCATCAACATCCTTCTGTGCGTCAATTACAAAACTATATTTTGAAGAAAGAACGAATGAATGAGGTAAGAAAACAAAAACAGCGGCTTATGAGACAGAATTGGAATTAAAGATATACTTCGTATGACAAGTTACTGATTTTAATATGATAAGTATAATTACCCAGGCGATGTTCCAGAGGTTATAAAATATTGAATCAGTGTAACAAGAAACAGTAGTACATATACGGCAGTGTACCTGTGTTTGGGGAGAAAAGAAAGCAAGTTATTTCTATGATGATAGTTACAACAGAATTAAATATAATCAGTTAATCACAGTGAACAAGCGTAATGAATTCACTCCTAGTCAAATTTCTAGAGGCCTCCTTACGCAACACTTTTAACCGAATTATTTTTCGTTCACAGTGAGAAATGCTTTTCTCTTGAAGTGTCATGTATTAGTTTGCTAGAATCATCGTCTTATATGGGACTGGGCCATTACTTTCGAGCCAACAAAACTTATGTAATTAATTGATCCAAACGATTAATGCAAACAACAAGATGGATTCTATACGGAAATTGACAACGACCAACACTTATTTTACTTGAACACCTACTGCCGAACGTTAAAGAAATCAATCGTTTCCATTTCATGCATTGTAAAAACGAATCAGAATGTAGGCATATTACCATGGTTCTTGTTTGGTCTTCTCCATCAAATCATTGTCAAACAAAAATATAACCCCAGCAAAAATTAGATGCAGCGTCACCAACGCTGCTCTCAAGAAGAAAGTGGATCTTCCAGCTAAACCAGATTTCATAAAACCGGTATCTTCAGATGCTCATATTTATAAATTGAAAATAAATAAATTAATGAGTACTACAAAATTTAATAAGAATAACCCGAATCGGAAAGGCAAGGGAAGAAGCGGGAGCAACAGTCGGACTGTCGGAGGCACGATCCCATACAACAGCCATTATTTTCATCAGACGCTCATCCCCTCAGTAAGGGTTAATTGTGCGCGACGGCGTCGTATCAAAATTTCTGAAGTACAGACTGTACAGTACTCCTAGTTACTGATGGGGTCTTTCTTTTTCACACTTGCGTTCTATTTAGGATTTAGGGGGCGTTGCAAAAATGAACTGGACAACCGTTAGATTACGTATAAAAATATCTAACTGCCGAAAGAAATATAATGATTTTCCCACTGCTCATATTTTTAATTTACACATTTTTATTAATTTTACAATTTTTCTTTACGTAATCATTTTTATTAATAAAAAATAAATTAATTTACATATTTTTAATTTTTTTTACACAATCATTTTTATTAATACAAAAATATGTTAATTTACACATTTTTAATATTTATTCTACAAAATTTTATTAATTTTAAAATTTATTTTTACACAATCATTTTTATTAACAAAAAATTAATTTAATTTACACATTTTTTATTTTTAATCTACCCATTTTCATTAATGGTACAATTTATTTTTACATAATCATTTTTATTAATAAAAAAATAATTTAACATACACATTTTTAAAATTTAACATACAATTTAATTTATTTTTAACGTTTTTATTAAGAATAATATTTGAATAATATTACATTATTTTTTTATTTTTGATTTGAAAATATATATATATATATATATATATATATAAAATAATATTAGTAATATAATTTTTTTAAAAAAATTATTTAATAGTTGTATAATATTTTAAAATTATATGTATTTTTATTATATTTTAGAATATGATATTTTTAAAATTTTAAAATATAATTTATACTCTTTCGGTCCAAAGAACGTTGTCATATTTTACTTTTTGGGTGTCCAACAATAGTTGACACACCCAAAAAAGGAAATAATTATTCTAACTTTTTAATTTTAATATACAATTTTATTCTACTTTACCTCACCTATTTTTTAAACTTTACTCAAACCTACTTTACTTTTCACTTTTAAAATATATTTTAATCTTTAGTTTTTAATTAAAAAATAAACATCTATTAATGGCCGTAGGAAGTAATTATTTAATTAATTATATTTTAAAAGTTTTAATTATAAATAAATATATCAAATAATATATTGAAAAATATATAATTGGTGTGATTTTTTTTACATAAAATATATCTTGAAAAAAATATTATTAATGTTTTTTATATAAAATATAAATAAATATAGAACAATAATTTTACAATTTAAAACATATAAGATAGAAATCAATTCACTTAGATATTAAAAATGTGTAAATTAAATTTTTTTTATTAATAAAAATGATTGAGTAAAAAATAAATTGTATAATATATATCTTTCGCGTTAGATATTTTTGCACTAGACGCCCTCCCTAAATCCTTCTATTTAACCTTCGTTTATCTTTCGTTTCAACATTTATTATCTTCTCTCTCTTCCATTTAATAATTCAACACTCATTCAACTTTTACACGCATAGTTTATTTAATAAAATTCAATACTCTACCCGTCACTTTTATTTCATCTTTTTATTTTCTTTTATAATTTTATTTTTATTACAATTCAATAAACAAATAAAAATATCAATTAATAATAAAAAAAATATTAAATATATTTTTAATTTTTAATTATTTTAATTAAATAATTAATAATAAAATAAAGTATATAATTTTTTTTTAATTCAGGAAATTCAGTTGCTCCTACATTTGGATCTGATGCATTTATCATTGGAGTAGATAAGACTATCCACTACAGCAACCACACTCAACCCAATCTACCTAATTAAATATTATTAAATATTACTTTCTCACTCTTCCACCTATACAATTAATCACCCAACCATTCTACTTTATTTTTCATCATTTATCAACAACTAACCTCAAACCCAATCTACTTAATAAAATATTAATTAATTATTATTACATACTTTTAATTATTATATATATTCAAAATTATTTAATTGTTTTTTTATATTTTATAAATAATTAATTGAAATTAAATTAAAATTTATATTTTATATATATTAAAAATCATAGTAATATTTTAAAACAATTAATTTTTTTATTTATAATTTGTTTATGTATTTTTTTAATTTTTAAAAAATAAATTAAATCAAATTTTATTTTTAAGAATTAAAATAGTAATTAAATAATATTATTTATTTATTTGTTAAACTATATCATGTTTGGTCTCTATATATAGAGTATGAAAAATTATAAATTTTAGTATTTATTTTAATTTATTTTAATTATTAATTTAAAAGATATAAATGTTTTAAAATGGTAATATAAAAACAAATTGAATAGACCAATAGTAGGAGGACATGTGGAGGAAGACCTGGGCTGCCTGGTTGGTCGATTGAAGGCCTCTCTCCGAGCGGTTGATTCATTATTATTTTTTTAATTTTAATATTATTTAATTAGTAAATGAGGCAACCAGGCAAGAACCTGGTTGCCATAGTGGATGGTCTAAATAAAAATGTGGGGCTTGAGAAGAAAATGACATCATCGATCAATAATATGGACGATAATTTGGAGCTGATGAAGGCATGATATAATTTGGTGCAAAACTATAGTTTGGAATATTTTCATGTTGTTGTTGGTTGGATGTTTGATTTTGAAATGGATAATTGTTGGGATCCAAATTTGGTGCAAAATCATAATTTGAAGTATTTTGAGTGTGTTGTTGGTTGAAAGATTGATAATGAAATGGGTAATTGTCCGGATCCATTTCACTAGAAATTATAATGAAAAAATCGTGTTTTTTTTCGGTGTCCAAATCAAATGAAACAAACTTCTATTTATAGATAAAAAAAAGTGATGAATTTTGGTATTTAAAAAAAAATTGCAATAAAATAATTGAGTTAAACCGATAAGATAAGATAACAATCTGAAAATTAGACTAGGTTTATCGGCGCCCTTATGGGCGCCATGTAGATAAATAGAATTAAAAAAAAAATTAGAGAGGTTGGGCTCTCTCTCTCCATGCCCCCGGTCGACCTTGGCTTAATATCCGCCCACCTGAGCTCATGTGGGCTCATTTTCTTTTATTAACGGTAACTAATGGGGTTGTGACATTTATCACAACCTTATTAATTCTTAATTTTTTTTTTTATTTTTTGTTTAGTTAAATTGTTATATCTTTTGTAAATTATATTTTAAAAAAAATAAAAAAAATACCAAAATTTATAATTTTTTATACTCTACAAATAGAGACCAATGTTGATATAGTTTTAGAAAGAAAAAAAAATTGACTATAATTTACCCACAAAAAAATAATTTTTTTTAAAGAGTTAGAATTTTTTTAGATGAGGTGAAAATATAAAACTAAAAAATAAAAATAATTATATTATCATTAAAATATATATATAAAATAAATGTTTGGTTGGTTGAGCTGGTCATTGATAAACTTAGAAATTATAGGGTGGTTGGGCTGATGACATGGAAGAGAGAGAATTGAAATAAAAATTAATTAAATATTGAAAAAGATTGGTGGTTGAGTGGTTGGGGTGGTCACTCATAAACATAGCCTTAAAATGAATCAATCAAATAATTACATGTGTCCCCTCATGGATAACCCACTCTTCCTTTTTGTCCGCCATTTGTCAAAGTGGCTCACTCACTCTTTGCATTCAACGTGTTGAAAGTTTTCAACACCAATTAATCTTGTTGGATTCAACATACTTTTTCAACACTCACTGTATGCATTAAACCGTTAAAAAATATAAATTCAACACACCATTTTATATAGTCTAAGTCATAAACCAAATGACAAAATTGCCCTTTATTTATACAGTATATTTGTGTAGCACAATGGAAATAACAAAAAACGTTCAGTATATGGTATGGATCATGTTTCGATTTTACTGTTTTTTTTAAGATGTTCTTGTATTACGATCATCTCTAAATATTTTTCTTATATGCATGCGAGAAGTTAAATAGTCTCTCCGACCCATAGAAAATATCACACTTTACTTTTTTTAATGTCTCAAAGTAATGATTATACCTACCCTTATTTACACAATTTACATTATAAAAATATATTTTTTTCCTTCAAAAAAACCAAACAAAAAGCATTTTTCTTAAAAACCGTGCATACCCCTCTATGCCCATTTCTTTGGGGGTTAATTTTATGTTAACCCAAGGGTACTACCCTAGCTCCACACACACGATTACATGTGGCATTATGTTCAATCTCTTTCTTCATTTTATTGGCTTAACTAATTTTTGTAGCCACATGTACATTTTCAAATGAGTTAAGGTACTAACCACTTAGTGTAAAATATAAACATATTTAGAGAATCTAATTTAATATAGATGTGTTTTGATCATAAAATAAAATAAGTATATTAAATTTCTTATACTTCTACTTCATTGTAATTATGAGTTGTAAATAATTATATTATTATAAATTATTAATCTTAAGTAAATATGAAAAATGTATCAAACGAAAAAGTTAATATATAATAAATATGCTTATACAGTATAAAGTATTAGTGTCACGCCCCATTTTATTTTAATAAATAAAGGAAATACAAGTAATAATTTTTAAAGATTTCAAGGGCGCGAGATGCAATTTTTCAAATTCCACGTCGGCATAGTAAATTTTCAACGGTAAAAAGGTTTAAATAATAGTAAATGCAGCGGAAATAATTAAAGTTGTAAAACACGTGCATTAAATACTAAAAATAGTTTTACTCATTAAACATTGTACGAATCACGACGCAACATCCTCGACTACTCCAGTTTATCAAATAGTATCACCTGAAAACGTTTATAACAACAAGGATCAGTCCACTGACTGACAAGTAGACATGCAATCTATATGCTTTAATGTTATCACTTGTCGTCTTAGTTCGTAATTTCAACGTTGATCTTTAATGCAATGCAACGACGTACTTAACTTAGACGTAGGACATAAACTTTAACTTTAACTTGAAACATTTACGTATCTTTTCATTAACATTAACATCCGTTCATATCTTTACGTTTAGACGCGAGCCCACTTGAAATCGTAAGGGCTACCCCAGTCCATTGAGGCCATTCATTCGTTAGTTGCACACCATGTCTAGAGGCCCTTTCGACGCTCTAACCATTGAGGTCATTAAAGTTAGTTGCACACCCTGGTCTAGATGCCCTTTCGACACTCTAGCCATTGAGGTCATTAAAGTTAGTGCCACCCTGCTTAAGGTAGGTCCTTACGATGCCCGACATTTCGTTTATTTTCTTACTTTAACATTTAACTTTCGTTCTTTAAGTATTTTGACCGTCACATGGACTTCTAATGCAAATGCACCCTTACGTGTATGCATGAACTAATGACATTTATAAAGTCACTTATATATCATCATGAACAATTCACAATTCAACGTAAGTCATAAGAGCATCTCCAATGGTGTACCTCATGTTGAGGTACAATTAAGTTGACACATCACAAAACAATTATACCTATCAATTTGTACCTCCTTTTCCCAATGGCTTGAGGTACAATTTGTTTTCTTTATCCATGTAGGACCCACAATGTAAGACACATATCAAATTGTACCTAGTATCAAATATTTGATACTCAAAATTTCTCTCTCCAATTTGTACCTACCTCCCCAATAATATAACTAGGTACAATTCCATGCCACGTAGGAATTGTACCTATCATTGGGATGCTCTAAGATCAACATCAAGTAATTAAGCACAATCATTTCCAAGTACAAACACGACAATTATTTAACATTCAAAACATAAATTAAACATTCCAAATAATAAGGCAACCTCAAACACACATACATCTGCACATCCTTCATATTTAGATTATTGATTCACCAATCATTTACACACCCACACGTACATATATTACTACATAGATGTGGTGTTGCTTTTTATATACATAGAAGTCCCTATAAATTAATAGATAGAGGTACACGTACATACATATTATTACAATATATATTGCAGCCAACACATTCTATATATACATACATATTATTACAATATATATTGCAGCCAACACATTCTATATATACATACCATTAGAACATAACTACCCAATATGAACACACAATGACACAAGTACATATAGGTTACTACCTCAGCACGACTACACACACATGACACATACAAATTATATATATATATGCTACAGTACCCACGCATCTTTTCATACATATAGATTAGGTGCTTAGTTATATATATTTTCATCTGCACATCTTTACATACAATATACACACAGTGTATGGACAACTAAATACACATAGATTAGTTATATATATATACAACACATACGCACAACATAAACATATATATCTACAAACGTATAAGAATCACATAAATTAAATGATAAGTACGATGAACCCTAGACTCGATTGTATAACTTAACTACGTGAAACTTAAACCCACTTGCCTTGTAATTATGAAATCGAGATTAACGATCGACATCTTCTTCTCGTCCTTGTCCGTCTCCACCGATCGTCTCTTTCGCACGCACGGCCCTTCCTCTCTTTCTTTATCTCTATTTTCACGGTGAATCCCTCCAGGCTCCAACCCTATTCTCATCTCCCGTCTCTTTTAATTTAGGTTTTAATTTAGGTGTGTAATTAGCGGAAATGCTCAACTGCCCGAGACGGGATTCCCGTCATCCAAGTTGGAACATGACACGTAAGTAAGAAAGAGAAATTAAATTTTACACGCAAAATTAGTTTTACGCAAAAAAAATATTTTTTATTTACGCAACATGTTTTCATAATTTTTTATTTACAACATTTTCTCATAAAAAAAATTATATTTTTTATTTACGCAACATTATTTCATAATTTTTTAACAACATTTTCTCATAAAAAAAATTATACTTTTTATTTACGCAACATTATTTCATAATTTTTTTATTTACGCAACATTTTTTCATATTTATTTGCTAGAATCTTCTTTATTTTTTTTCTCAAGTATTTTATTTATATAAAATAAAAGACATGACACAAAAAAAAATCAAAATGTTGAAGATCTGATCCTTCATCATAAGAACGATAATGTACCTATACAAAGAAGAACGATAATGTACCTATACAAAGAACGAGATAAGAAAATAGTAAAATTAGAGGGTCAAAAGCAGACTACTTAAAACAAACAAATTATTGTGGCTAGTAGAGTGAATTCCAAATAAATCAACATAAAATTGACTTGACAATAATGAGAACTGTAATCCAAATGTATAAAAATTTATAAAAATTAAATATCCAACTGTAAAAGTTCGCATTTCTCTCCTTCTCCGTTAAAATGTTGGATCAATGTTTCTGCGTTACCATGTTAAATTTCAAATGGGGGTGTTCAAGTGCGGTCCCACGCCTAGCGCACACACGAGAGCGGGAGCCCGATTATGCACTTGAGAGCCTCAATCTATCTCAAAACCATATGGTACTAAGTAGGAGAACTCCCTAGGCGGTCCCACGCCTAGCGCACACACGAGAGCGGGAGCCCGATTATGCACTTGAGAGCCTCAATCTATCTCAAAACCATATGGTACTAAGTAGGAGAACTCCCTAGGCTTATAACGAGAGCGGGAGCCCGATTATGCACTTGAGAGCCTCAATCTATCTCAAAACCATATGGTACTAAGT
Source organism: Euphrasia confusa (assembly GCA_954870475.1). NCBI lineage: Eukaryota > Viridiplantae > Streptophyta > Magnoliopsida > Lamiales > Orobanchaceae > Euphrasia > Euphrasia confusa. Next base: position 26,821,963 of record OX940968.1, on the reverse strand, counting down.
AGGAGAACTCCCTAGGCTTATATCATAGACTCCCCTCTCACAATTATTCGATGTGGGACAACTCACAAGTGGCCTTCAACACACCCCCTCCACTTGTGAGTCCTAGTCAAAGGGTGGTTATAACCACTCATGGTACTAAGTAGGAGAACTCCCTAGGCTTACATCATAGACTCCCCTCTCACAATTATTCGATGTGGGACAACTCACAAGTGGCCTTCAACACACCCCCTCCACTTGTGAGTCCTAGTCAAAGGGTGGTTATAACCACTCACAAACAGGATCTCACAATTATTCGATGTGGGACAACTCACAAGTGGCCTTCAACACACCCCCTCCACTTGTGAGTCCTAGTCAAAGGGTGGTTATAACCACTCACAAACAGGATCGAGCTCCCGCTCTGATACCATGTTAAATTTCAAATGGGGGTGTTCAAGTGCGGTCCCACGCCTAGCGCACACACGAGAGCGGGAGCCCGAATATGCACTAGAGAGCCTCAATCTATCTCAAAACCATATGGTACTAAGTAGGAGAACTCCCTAGGATTATATCATAGACTCCCCTCTCACAATTATTCGATGTGGGACAACTCACAAGTGGCATTCAACAATAACCACTCACAAACAGGATCGAGCTCCCGCTCTGATACCATGTTAAAATAGCTCACTTTTAACGTCCCTTTCATGATTTCGAATGTCCTTTTCTAAACAACCAACCGATGATGGACCTCCTGCATCTATTTCCAATAATCTCACTTGCTGACAAGTAGGAACATTTGCTTCGGTTAACTGTTGTACGAGAGCCTTCTTCGTGGTTGATACATTTCGATGTGACTTTAGTAAGTGAATCTTACTAGGTGTAGTCAAAACATGATTATGTCTTTCAATAAACTGGCTCACAATCCATGCATGTTTATCTTTGGACTTCACAATAGACATTCTTGCTTCACATCCACTTCGAGTATGTCCACGGAATCTTTCACCAGACCGAGGCACGCTATTTTTTAATTTGTTTTGCCATGTTTCGTCTGTTATTCCCTCTTTTGAGCATACAAACAATTTCCAAACGAGCTCACCTGTTTCCTTATTCTTTTTGCTATTATCAATTCGTGTACTAAACCCAGCCTGTCTTGCATATTTATTGTAAAATTCCTTAGCTTCGTCCGGTGATAGAAATTCTTGACCGATTGTGGGTAGAACACCAATCGTTACATGTGGAACGAAACCAGTATTTTCTTGTTCATCTCCCATCATGCTGCTACATTAAAATAAAAAAGCACATATATTATCGAGAACTTAGATTAAATTATCATAAACCTATTTATCCAACATACTATATTAAATTATAATACTATATTTTTATTGAAATATAATTAGTTGAAAGCATACTTTAAAAAGTAAATTCGAATGAGATGAATTACAGACTATTTTCACCTAGGTTTTGATGAAATTGATAAGATTTTGCCAAATAATTATGACGAGAGGAGAGGGATAGTAGAGAGGGGAGATAAAGTAATATAATTAAATAAAAAATGTTGCGTAAATATATATTTTTAATTTGTTTTGCCATGTTTAGTCTGTTATTCCCTCTTTTGAGCATACAAACAATTTCCAAACGAGCTCACCTGTTTCCTTATTCTTCTTGCTATTATCAATTCGTGTACTAAACCCAACCTGTCTTGCATATATTATCGAGAACTTGAGATTAAATCATCATACCTTATTCTTCTTGCTATTATCAATTCGTGTACTAAACCCAACCTGTCTTGCATATATTATCGAGAACTTGAGATTAAATCATCATAAACCTATTTATTCAACATACTGTATTAAATTATAGTACTATATTTTTATTGAAATATAATTAGTTGAAAGCGTACCTTGAAAAAGTAAATTCGAATGAGATGAATTGCAGACTATTTTCACCTAGGTTTTGATGAAATTGATAAGATTCTGCGCAAACAATTATGACGAGAGGAGAGGAATAGTAGATAGGGGAGATAAAGTAATATAATTAAATAAAAAATGTTGCGTAAATAATTTTTTTTTTTAAATAAAAAATATTTTTTTTGCGTAAAACTAATTTTGCGTGTAAAATTTAATTTCTCTTTCTTACTTACGTGTCATGTTTCAACTTGGATGACGGGAATCCCGTCTCGGGCAGTTGAGCATTTCCGGTGTAATTAGTTGATGCAATAATTAATTAGGCCCAATATAAATAATTTGTCCAGCCCAACAAAAATACATGTTCAGCCCATTAGATTAAATTTAATATCATCCCAGCCCATTGGTTGATTAATCAGTTAAGAAAGAAGCTCAATTTATAATAATATTCAAGTCTAATTAATAAAATGTTGAAATCCAATTAAAATATTAATTTCGACTACACGTGGATAAAAGGGATATTTAAATTACTTAATTTTTATATTAAAAAATTCGGGTTATTACAATTAGAGTCTTAAGGTGTCATTATAAATTATCATTGCGATGAAGAAATTTAGGACTTTAACTTTTCAAATATGTGTACCTCTTCACTTTTTGTACTAATTTTCTTTTGAAACTTACTTTTTACAAAAAAATCTCAATATTCCTGAAATCTTAGTATATTTTTATATATTTTTTCAAATTTTAATCATTGTTGCATATGATATGATCTCCTAAATAATTAGGACTACACAAAATTGAAATATGTTGGTTTTGAACATGTAGAAAATAGATTTTTGAAGACATCATCCCAAGAAAGAAGCATGAAAATTAATTGATGATTATAGAGGTGAGAGGCTTGAAAAATCTCGATAACTTTTTTATTTTTTTTATAGTAATTTATAAGTTTTAATTTTCAATGTTTTAATTTATAGAAGTTAGAGACTTGAAAAATCTACATTTCGTGATATTGTTGATTTTTACTTAATAGTTTATAAGTTTTATTAAAATTTATAAGTTTTACTGTAATAGTTTAATTGTTTTCTTTTTATTTTTACGTAAAATAATTAATTATTTTAAAATTTTCCTATATTGTTGATTTTTATACCATCTGCAACCGATACCAAAAACCTATTTTGGAGTAGGGAAAATGTTTCAACCGATACCAAAACATAAAACTTACCAAAAACCTATTTTGGAGTAGGGAAAATGTTTCAACCGATACCAAAACATAAACCTATTATTGGTTTTTGTGTGAGACCCATACAAAAAATACGTAAACTTACCTCAAACTCAAACCAATAACTATATTCTTTATTTATAAAATAGCCTTTCTATTTTACAAATTAATGAAACTGACCTATCAAATTATTTTTTATTTTTTTTAGTTTCTTATTTAACTTTTTTTGTAATATAATATTTTTAAAAAATAATTTCATTAATAATTAAAATAAATTCACATAAACATATTTTTAATAATTAAATAAAAATACATATCACAATTTAAAATTTTAATAAAAATATATTTAATTAATATTTTAATTAATATTTTATTATATTTATTATGTTTGAAATTTTAAATTGTAAAATAATATTTATTAGATTTTTAATGTTAAAAGTAATGGGGTTAAATTATAAATTTGTAAAAATGTTGGTTATTTATAAAAATAGTATAAAAAGTGATATAAGAAGAATATTTTAAGAATATTTTTTTAAGTTTGAGTATTGGTGTCTCGGTTGGAATCAAATTACTGTAAATTTAAAACTAAACTTATTTTTGAGTTTAAATTTTAGTGTTCGGATGACCTAATAGTTTATAAGTTTTACCAAAATTTATAAGTTTTATTGTAATAGTTTATTTGTTTTCTTCTTATTTTTATGTAAAATAATTAATTATTTTAAAATTATAAGAAGTAATTATTCTTTTCTAAAAGAAGTATTTAGGATAATTTTCAAAAAGAAATATTTAGAAAAAGAGGTAGATTATTTTATCAATTTATATTTCAAACTCAATAAAATTTACTTTCAAATTAAGGATAATATTTTTATATTTTTTTAGGGTATTATTAATTTTATAATTATAAAAAAAGAGTAGAAAAATTACAAAAATACTTTGACGTTATTAAATAACCATCATCCCATTTATAATAAGAAAGTGTATTTTTGACAAGCTACTTTAATTTATAATTATAAAAAAAAAGTTGTACAATAAATTATAAACAATTTCTTAAATTTACGCCCAAAATCTATTTTTCTAAAAAGTAAGTAATGTAAAATTATACTAAAAAGTAAGTAATGTAAAATTATAATGGAATTATAGTGGAATGCTTAAAATAGAATACATAAAATATGCTTTAAAAGAACAAAAAGATTATTATATTCTCCCCATAAGAGGGTAATTATCGTTATGATTGTACTAAAAAAAATGGTTAAGAAGTCAGTTTAACCCAAGTGTGATTGTCCCCTGCTTTCTCTTAAACCGCGTGGCAATCGACGACTAAACGAGATCTAAGATCTGTAGAATTCCCCAAGTATTTACAGTGCCACTGAAATCTTTACCACATTCTGTCTTTACCTCTATTTTTTTTCCTTTTCCCCTTCCGAAATGGCGAGAAGAGGATGGTGGCACGTCGTCGTTTTGTTGGTGTCGTGCATCGCGATTCCGGCCGTGAGATCAGATGGATCCGATCACAAGTACAAACCCTCAGATACTGTCCCGCTTTACGCGAATAAGGTCGGCCCATTTCACAACCCTAGGTAAATGCTTATTCCCCTCTTTCCCATATAACTGTAATGATCGCATATTGCATTGTTGATTATTTTCATGTTTTTTTTGGTGGGGAATTTGAAGAGTGTTGGATTTATATACTATCCTGTATTCAGTTTGTCTGCTCAATTCGAATAATTTCATAAAACATTTTCCCCAAAGAAGCGAGATTTGAGGTGATGATATAATTGTAATAGTAGTAGTTTTATGGAAGATGATTTTGATTGTATTGAAATAAAACGCATTTGTTATGTGATTGAAAAATATTCCATTGATTGTATTGAAACGATCATTCAATTATATTAAATGTTAAATTATGTTCACTCTCAATTAGTATATTCCACACAAAAAAAATCTAAAACTGCATTATTCGTCTTTCTAGAAATGCAGTTTTTGATACAAAGTTTAATAAAAATGAAAAAGAAATGTTTCCTTTGTTTTAGATGAATAAAACGAAGGATAAAATTAGTAATTTAACTTTATGATAATGAGAGGTCGTGAAGGTTGTTGGAAAAGGTTATGACATGAAGTGTAAATAAGTGTTACAGTATATAACTTATAAAGGTGAAGAGTGTTAAAGTAATTTTCATTTTACAATATGCGATCTTATGAAGGTCGAAGGACAAACCGAAAAAAAAATATGCATATTGTTGTGGGTCAGAAGAAGTATATTTCAAATTTGTTGAAAATGGTGATAAATGATGGCATTTGTTTCGAACTGAGCGTTCCGAGTCTTATGAGCCATTTTCTTATGTAATGCTCATGTTTTTTTGTCATTCAGTGAAACGTACCGTTACTTTGACCTCCCATTCTGTTCTCCAGGTATTTCTTATTCTATATTTTTTCTCTCGTTAGTTTCATTATTGTATCCCTTATAACATTTCGTGCTAACAGGTGCTGTGAAAGATAAAAGTGAAGCTCTTGGAGAAGTTCTAAATGGAGACCGCTTGGTCAGTGCTCCTTACAAGCTTGACTTTTTGGTTGACAAAGAGTCCGAAGTCATCTGTAAGAAGCAGTTGTCGAAGAAAGAAGTTGCTATTTTCCGAAGTGCGGTCACAAATGACTACTATTTTCAAATGTACTATGATGACTTGCCTATATGGGGTTTCCTGGGAAAGGTTGACAAGGAAGGCAAATCTGATCCTAGCGAGTACAAATATTTTCTATTTAAACACCTTCATTTTGAAATCTTTTATAACAAGGATCGCGTGATTGAAATCAATGCACGCACAGACCCCAATGCTCTTGTGGACGTTACTGAAGATAAGGAAGTTGATGTGGAGTTTATGTACTCTGCCAAATGGAAGGAAACTAACATAGCATTTGAAAAGAGGATGGATAAGTACTCTCATTCTTCCTCACTTCCTCGACACTTGGAGATCCATTGGTTTTCGATTATCAATTCATGTGTGACTGTTCTCCTTCTTACTGGATTTCTTGCCACTATTTTGATGCGAGTACTCAAAAACGATTTCATCAAGTAAGGGCATCTTTGATTCTGCACATTCTAAAAAGTGATGATACACTATACTGATTTCTCTGTTTGTTTGGATAAAGGTATGCCCATGATGAGGAGGAAGCAGATGACCAGGAAGAAACTGGTTGGAAATACATCCATGGTGATGTTTATAGGTTCCCAAAATACAAATCTTTGTTTGCTGCTGCCCTTGGGAGTGGCACACAGCTCTTTACCCTGTAAGTACATCTTTGAAAGTTAAATTGATTTCCTCAATTTTTGGTTAACAAGTTTTTTTACACATGGTAATTGTTTTTGTGGAATATTGGTTTTACCTACAAAAGAAATTAACTGAAATGAATTTTCTCTTTTCCAGGGTGAATTTTATATTCATACTTGCTCTTGTTGGTGTATTTTATCCCTACAACCGAGGAGCTCTTTTTACTGCACTAGTGGTAATATATGCTCTCACATCTGGGATTGCAGGATATACCGCAGTCTCTTTCTATTGCCAGTTAGAGGGATCAAATTGGGTAAGAAATGCAGATTAGTAAACATTTGTCTAGCTTAATGTGAATTCACTTGCAGGTGCATGCTTAAGTTTTATTTCTATTTTCATATTTACATTTGGCTTCACCAAATCACTTGTGAATCTTGCTTATTATTTAAGGAAGCTACCTGATTTAACTTTTTTGCTTCACCAATTCACTTATTGTAATCTTGCTTGTTATTTAAGAAACACATCATCCTGATTTTTTCTTTGATCATGTACAATGCTTTTTGACTTCAAAATATGTTCATCGATGGATTTAGTCACATTTGGTTATTGTGGTTTTGCTTCGCTAGGGACTTGAACTTCGGATGCCCATTATAATATTTTTTGATGCATTACATCACTTTGAAGTTGATGGTTTTGTGTACTATTCGGCCAACAAACTGATTACACAAGTTTCAAGTACCTTACATGTGATGAAGCTTTTTAGGTTTTTTTTCTATGCTATATGGGTCCCTAAACCATGCAAAAATGTGGCCTGGCCACTAAAAATAAGTCTAAACAATAAAATGAAGAAAGAGATTAAAAGTAATGCCACATGTTAATGTTTGTGTGGAGTTAGGGTAGTGCCCTTAGGGTAGCATAGAATTAACCCTTTTATGGTTTAGAGAAGACATGTTTCTTTGTTATTCTGTCAGGCATTAGCTGTGTTCCCAATCTAAAATTTTATTTTGCAGTAGTCTGATGCCCATGCTCTAATGATCCACCAATACTAGGTGTCTTTTCCCCATCCTCGGGGAATCTTATTAATGCATTTGTGTGAAAAATATCCAATTTGTATTGTTCTTTGGCGTGCAAATTTTGCATATGATTTATTTTTATCAGCAACTTGGTAGATCTGTATGCTGCTGCTGTTTTTTTTTATTCTGAAAATTTGCCAAGTTCCATTGTTGTACAAGAAACATTAATTTGTTTTGGTTTACACCACTCATGATGAGAAGTTAGCTCTTTTGGAGTTCTAGTGTAATTTGTTTGACTGTTAGAACTTAGAAGTTTCACATAGTTTAGGAACAAACTGAATGACATGTAAAACTAAAAGCACATTCTTATGGAGTTAGTGGTACTAAAGAGGAGGATTACTGTACTTTGTTGTGTAAAGTGATATACAGGTTTTTAGATTTGTATCAGTCAGTTGAAAGTGACTAATACATTCTATCTCATTAAAGTGGAAAAACAATTTTATATGCTCTAAGCTTATTGGAAATGTATTATGTACTTGCACCATTTGAATGTGACACCTCTACAAGATTTTCTCTGCAAAAAAGTGTCTGTGTCCCGGTTTTCCTGTCATTTCTTGGAGAATAGACTAGTTTTTTTCTGTAGAACGAAACCTCATTATCACATTACTTCATAGGTTGAGAATATCTAAATCGTGCAACAAAATATTCAAGGGAAGTAATTCCCACTTCTATCAAGCTACATCAAAAATCAATTTTATCATTCTACCTAGACACTACACCCTACTTGCCCTTCTAAAAAACATTAGATCTTTCTACCATAATAATCAATAAGACTAGTAGTTGTCAGTTTCTTTGTGCCTTTTTAACAATGAGGTACCATGATTTTGGTTTAGTTTAATTTTCTACACATTTTTGCTCATGTGAGAGTTTCACAAACTTATATTCTTGAGCGTATGCTATACAACTGTTTTAGATTTGAACTTCACTGACGGTATTGATGGCTTGAGATCTTGGTTGGAAACCTTGATAAAAAAAATTAGTCCACCTTGTGAATATCTCACGGCACTCCCTTAGTGATAGCCGATAGGAATATTGCTAACAAATATGACTGTATGAGAAATGATTTTAACATTAGTTTCTGTTCCATTTCGTGTTTTTTTGCATGTCTTTTTCCTTTGTTTCTGATCTTATATTACTCTCTTTTAACAGGTCCGGAATTTGTTATTGACTGGAGGCCTATTCTGTGGACCACTTTTTCTTACATTTTGCTTCCTCAACACTGTTGCCATTTCTTACCATGCCACTGCAGCACTTCCTTTTGGTACCATTGTGGTGATTTTTCTGATATGGGCTCTTGTGACATCCCCGTTGTTAGTTTTGGGAGGAATAGCAGGGAAGAATAGTAAGGCCGAGTTTCAAGCTCCATGCCGTACCACAAAATATCCGAGGGAGATTCCACCATTGCCTTGGTATCGCGGAACTCTGCCTCAGATGGCTATGGCCGGATTTTTGCCATTCAGTGCCATTTATATTGAACTTTACTACATATTTGCGAGTGTCTGGGGTCACAGGATTTACACCATTTACAGTATTTTATTCATAGTCTTCATTATCCTCGTGATTGTCACTGCATTTATAACTGTGGCATTGACATACTTTCAACTTGCTGCTGAAGATCACGAGTGGTGGTGGAGGTATGTTATCAAGTTGAATTTACTTACATTCGATAGGCTAATTAAATGCTTCATGCCTTCTATATGCGACTTTATTTCACTTGGAGTTGGGTGTTCAGATTGAGCTTTTTGACTGGTTTACATTTTCTGTATTTTGTCTGATTGAAGTGTCAACCTTAATTTCTTTTAACATTTTATAATCTTTCTCACATGTGTTTTCCATTTGACTAATGACAAGTTAATTGTCCCCCTTGTATCTCTACTACTGTGAAATGACATTTAGAACATCTTATGCATGGGGTTCTTTTCTTTTACATATTTTATACAAAATTTCTGTCCTATTCTCCTGGAATGTATTTAAATTTGGTGAGTAGAATAGGCATTCTGGCATTGTGTAACCATTTGTTACAACGTCTTATATATTTATTTGTGATCATCGTCTATTTATTAAATCATATTGGATTCAGAAGTACTGTAGTAGTCTGATTCTTTATTTTTGTGTTTGCTGTGAATTGCTATAAGAGCTTTTAGTTTCTTTTGTCATCTAACCAAACTCTTTTATGACATTGAAATTCATTTTGGTTAGTTTTAACAGAAACTTGGTCTGTGTTTCACTCTCCAATAATGATATATATTTAGTCTATTTCTGTTATATGATTATTTACCCATTTGTCACTTAACCCCGTAACTTTTACTTTTTTCCCCTCATCTAATCAGGTCTTTCCTATGTGGGGGGTCAACTGGCTTGTTTATTTATGGCTACTGCCTCTATTACTACTATGCAAGGTCGGATATGTCGGGCTTCATGCAGACCTCATTTTTCTTTGGGTACATGGCATGTGTATGCTATGCTTTCTTCCTAATGCTGGGAGCTGTAGGTTTCCGTGCTGCTTTGTTCTTTGTACGCCATATATATCACTCGATAAAGTGCGAATGAGAAATTAGATCATCTGTAATCCTTCCAAGTTTGGCAGGTATGTTGTCCTTTATATTGGAAAAATCTCTCTTATAATCAATGTCTTCTAACTGTACTTAGTTTCAAAGAGCCATTTAATTTTGAAGCGAGCACCCCCACTCTCTACTTTCATGTGTTTTCAGAGGAAATATGTTGAGTTGGGAGAATGGTCGTATATCATGTGATAGATTTGAAGACTCTGCCGGGTTTCTTGTGGAAGCATTTCTTGAGAATGACAACGTAATTTTGTGTAGGACTTATATATTGTATCAAAATAGGATACACAACAAAACTTCACCTAAATTTTCACCTTATTTTATGAATTGTTTCTTAGAATATAAGATGCAGCCAAATGGTCACGTATGTTGGCTTGGGTTCCTATGAATTTTGCGGTTTTCCTACTTGTCGTCCAGTTGACACGATGTATCAGGTTGGCTCATTTGGTCGAAGGAAAAGTCCTTTTTAATTTCAATATTTTCGGAAGAGACGTGAAAATATCAACATGGTGAAAATATCAACATGGTGATTTTTGCCAAATAATTCAATGAATTGATTAAAATTTTCGGGAAAAAAAACTATCAACGTGATTATATTCAATGAATTATTGTTTACTTTAATGTCACTAAAAACGTAATTTTTTTGCCACATGCAAATAACAACCTAATTATCAAAAATTGCTTTAAATTCTTAAAAATAGGAGTTGTTACTAACTACTCATTCTTAAAAATAGCAATTGTTACTAACTACTCGATGTGGGAACTTGAGTTTACATGATATAGGAGGATTTTGAAGCCAAGTTTACTAGATCGAGAGTGGTTGAGTAACTGTTCAGTCGAGTGACCGAATAACAGCTCAATTAATCGATCGAGTTGTTTCTGGATCTTTTAGTTACTCGATTGAGCCGCGCGATCGAATAACCCCAGGTAATAGTGTTTTTTTTTTGGATTTTGAGTAAAAGCACTTACATTGTTGGATAGGTATGAATCCACCAATCAGCGACCAATTATTTATTTATCACGTTTATATCAATTTTCAATCATTATTTAATTAATTGAATTAACCATTTTAACATTCACATTCATTTTGTAGTTTGAACTCAATGATGTGGTTCTTACAATAATTTATTTTCTTATTATTTCAGTAAATAAATTGACATTTTAATTTAATTTTTTTACATAACTAAATTTTTGTTCCCCAAAAATTCTATTCAAAATGTGTTTTTTTATCATTGTTGACAATGGGCTCCTCACTAACCATGACAAATGATTTTGCAAGAAGAATGTTTTCTTCCTTTGTCCATCTTAGTTGCTTCTTGCCTTCACTTTTAGTGATTACACAAATTTCAACTTGATTTGACAGTTGAAATTGTGTTTTTGGGACAACCGTTGAACTTATTGGTTTTGTAAAAACGTCATCCGATGATGACATGCGAGTTGATGTTGAAGTAGAAAATTGTCCTAAAGATTAGTGCAAAAAATGAAACTTAGGTGTTTAAAAGTTTGGATATCGGTAATTAATCTGAAAATTTTCCTAACTTTGAAAATTTTAAGAAAAAGTTGGAAAAATTGTGAAGGTTGATAAATGATAAGTAGAATTTGAGAAGTTTTTGGATTTTGTCCATTTAACATATGGTTCAACAAATTTCGATTGTTATTAGTCATTTTAAATGAAAGAAATGGTAAAATAGTAATTGAATATAAAAAAAAAACAGATAATTATGGATATCCATATTCTGGATATTTAAGGTTACCTTTATTTTATTACCGAAAAAATACAAAAGTAGTGGTCAAATAATCACTGACAAATAATCACTGACATATTAACTCACATAAACTACTAATTGTATCCCAAACAATTGATCTTAAATATTTTGCCACTACTTTTGTATTCATCCAAGTAATTAAGTACTTATTTGATCAATGCTTTTATATTCTCTTACATAGTCATTTTTTAGGGTATAAATACCCCAAACATTTCGCGAATGGGAACGACATTACTTTAGTAGTTCACGTGCTACCAGCACCTAGGGCGCGTGCATTGCATGCGCATGTCGATGGTCAATCGGCCATTGACACATGACATTTCAATCAAGAAAAACCTAAATGTATGAGGTAGATTGAAGGGGTAAGGAGGTTTGAACTGGTCTTTACGATCGTTGGTTCAGTCTATTTACGGTTTTATCTATGCTACTCCTGGTGGACTATACCATGTAATCTTAACCGTTGATTTAATATTATTATATTAAATATACACATAATCACACACACCCGACGTGTATGGTGTATGCATTCACGCGGTTAATATGCTATTGAGAGTAATGCTCCAGGAGTAGCATCTCATACACCGTCTATTTACATCCTTTTTTTGTGTGTGTTTGAACGTAACCAATGTAAATGGTCTAAGGACCTTGATGCATAAAATATTTTACCATTTAATTTGCCAAAAAACATCTACAGTTCCAAGACAATTTAATATCAATATTTCATATCAACCAATAATTATTACTAAAGTAATCAAAATCCAAAATCATCCAACAACAACAATAAATCAAACATCAAACATTATTACTCAATTTGTTTGAAATTTTATTTTTGCATGATCATCATTTTTATAAATAAAAAATAGAGATATAATAAGTATTGTTTGTTAATAATGAATAAGTTAAGTATAAAAGTAATGATATTAATGTAAATAGATGAATATTGAAAAATAAAGTTAATAAAAAACTTTCTATTTATGGTTGTGCAAACTTTTAAGAGACAATAAAAAATGGAAAGTATACAAACTTTTGTGAATCGGAGAAAGTATTATATTTATTTATTTTTAAATAATCACCAATTGCTACAGCTCAAATATGCAGAGAGTCCACATAATGTTTTATCATTTCTTCCACGGTTTGAAACAAACAACTGGCCTTCGATCCCAAATGCAAGTAAAAACAGCACTAATTTTCCTCAGAAACCTTGAAGAATGTGTATGACAAGATCAAATTGTTGATACCATCCATTTTTGGATCCGTTTCAAACTCTGGGTCGATGTAAAAAAATACCTACAGAATTCATGATAGGTGGTACGTCTATATTAATTATAGACTATATTACGGGGAATAGAAAAGAACATGACCACTTTACTTACCGGCATGTCAATCTGTTCCCCAGGGAGAAGCCGTTGCTCTTCAAAGCAGAAACATTGTATTTTATTGAAGTAAACTGCCGCCTAAAACATTTTTTATTGAAACAAATAAGTCATCACAAACATAGGGCCATAACTAAGTTCTACTTGGTTTTCCTAATAATTGCATCGAGAAATAGATTGAAGCAAAAAAATAAATGGAAATCATCTCAACATTGAATAACATGTGTTCATACCTTCATTGGAGTAACATTATAAGTAGACACACCAGTTATTGGAGTTGAACTTTTATTTTCAGCGGTGTAAAATGCAAGGGCACTCTCTCCTGGCTTGACCCTTACCTGCAATTAGATAGTTAAAAGGTTAAAAAAAAAAAGCATAAAAGCTGTTAGAAAAAATTCACTACACACGATCTCCAAAAGTGAAAGAAACGAATCTTTACAGGTAAATCACAGAAACTAACACGGGGATGTAGCATAATCACAATAGAATACATACATCTTCTAACGTTACAAATATTCCCCTAAGATATCACATGAAATCCTTAATGCTTGTCTTTATTTTTACAATTACCCCTTTCATTGTGAAATAAATAGAGCAGAAACCACCATAAAATAGGTTATTTATAATTTCCAAATAAAATTGAGATCTTTTTATTTCATTTTTTTCTAGGGTGACCTTGCTTTTACTTTTTGGAATTCAATCATATAATATTTATGTGCACATGGAAATAACGTAAGTTACTCAAGTACCTCTCTTTGTGTCGGAACAAATTTCCATTGCATTCCATCAGCTACATCAGCATTGAACTGCACAACTATCTCCCTACAAGAAAATTAACTACATGTCATTCAAACATAATCTACCATGGCTAATGTGGAGCCTTTTCATGCAGAAGAGTACAATAACAATAAAATTAAGTACTGTATCATTCCTCCTAGAGCCCTTATAATCCCTATAAAGTTCCCTAAAGGATAGAAGAACACAAAATATAAATTTTGCACAATTCATGAAAAAATAATGGATAGAACATAATCTTTTTAAGCAATGATATTCACACCTAGATGTGACAGTTCCATCCTTCGAATGACGGGCAATTTTTTCTTCAACGCTCTGCATATCACCAAGCATGCATTGCATCAGTATCAACAGAACTAAATGTATTTTGGAAAAATATAGCCACTGATGTAACCCTATGAAACTATTCTACCTCCCGACGCTGAACAGTACCCCCGTAACCAGTAGCTTGACAAAATCTCCTGTATAGAGGAACTGCAGCATAAGTACACCCCACCATAACAAAGACCAATCCAGTCAAGTACAAAAGCATCTTCTGAGATTTCTTTTCCACAGTAGCATGAGTAGAGTGTTGTCGGCTGAAAAAATTGACAGAACATGTCTCTTGCATACTAGAATTCCTCAACTTATATCCATGCATAGACATGAAATTCCGGCAGTCCCCAAATGTTCGGGTGTATATGTTGTTATTACTTGGTCCAAAAAGACAACGGTATCGTGAGCCCACGGCATCAAGCGGGCGCCTTGAGTTAAAAGAATGATAATACCAACAAATATGAGTGCAAAGTTTTTCTACATAAGCTTTAATACCAAGGAACGACTGTAATGTTAATTACCTGGATAAAAAGGGGTCACGTAGAAGACAGACTTTAGTGCAAGAAAATAAATGACTTCTTCTAGAAATCCGGGAAAATGACATGTTGAGTGAGTATAATATCAGAATAAATTCAAGAGCATCTGCGTGGCCTGACTGCAATCAAAGAACAAGGAAAATGACGCCAAAAGGGAAGCCACTAAATTAATTTATCGTTCAAAATTTTTAGAAAATGATTAAAATATGTTGAAACTTCATAAAACACAACCAACTGGATCAAAATATAGAAGATATTACCCACGAAACAGAGGTAATAATCTTCGAACAAAATGCATAATCATCAACTTGTCCCAAACCAATAAAGAAAAATGGAGATTTTCATTTCAGTATTTCGATTTTTTAGGCATGTTCTATCTTTCTTAAAATCAGGGACATCAAGCATAGTAATGAATTGGTAATTTTAGTTGGCCTCGTTAATTGCTATATATAGTTGTTGTATAATACAGATTCAAGTATTCAATAATCAACACACAGATTCACAATTAACCAAAAATTCGCAGAATTCAAAATGCTACAAATTGTATTTTTTTTAATTGTATTTGCAGAATCACAGATTCACAAAACCAACCTTTTTGCTGTTGTTGGTTGTTGATTCTTGATGGGTGTCAACACCACGAATTTGACGGGAGACGAGGAAACGGAGAAACGGCGTGCGTGCCGAATCTGGTAGGCGACTGTTCAGAGGAAGGAGGTCAAGAGCTTCGAGGAATCGAGACTGCGAGGCGGCGGCGACTCTGAGCCGGCGAGTGCGCTGGTGGCTAGTGGCGAATCTCAGATTAGGGTTGGGTCGAATCGGAGAGGGAGTGAAAGAAATCTGGAAATTTGGAAATTTGGGTTTATCGGTTCATTTCGGTTAACCGTTCTGTCAAATAGTATTGTTTTCAACCTAATCAACTGAAAGAAGGTCCACTCTAATTTTCTAATATTACAAATACTATTTCATATTATAATCTATATAAAATTAAATTTTATTTTTAAACTTGTGGACCAATCTAAATTTTCTATTTTTATTTAATGTGCATGTTATATATTAATAATTAATTATTTCTAAACAATTAACAATTAACTACTAATAATTATAAATTATTAAAATCTTTTTTTACAAAGAATAATACTATATTTGTTTTTAATTTATTACAATGGTTTATCTTCACAAAGAATATTGTAATAGTATATTATTTGTAATTATTATTATTAGAAATTATTATAGTACTATATTTTTGTAGTATTTTATACTTACATTTCTTAAATTCAATATTTTATTTATTTTTATTACTCCATGTCTCGATGGTTACATTTTATTTATAATTTATTTAAAAAATATGACAATTGATATGAGAAAGATGAATTATATAACACTAGAACAATTTTGAGTTAAATCTTTTGAATATAATTTTACACTAGAATAAGTTTTTTTTAGAATATAATTTTAGACTAAATACAATTTGGTGAAGATAATTTTGAGGTAAATCTTTTGAAAATAATTTTAAACTAGAATAATTTTTTTTTTAGAATATAACTTTACACTAAATACAATTTGGTGAAGATAGTTCTGAAACAAGTTAATCATTACATTGGTTTTGATTATAACAATTTGTTCATTATCCCATGTGATACAAATGTTGATCATTGATTAATTAGATACTATAGTACTATCTTCACTCAGGGTTCCAAGTACTTCAATGTAAATGATATGTACGATCATGTTGCACTAAATTTATAATTTGTATTTTCGTGTCATTACTAATAGTGCAATATATCCACGATCATACTTATCATGTCATCGATTCGTATCGGCCACGTCGCCGCTATCTTCAATATCTTCAATGAACACGGTCAAATAAAAAGAGATGCTATTAAGAACAAATCTAACATCTTTTAATTATTAAAAATTAAGCACTTTCATAAACTTAGAAGAGTATAGGAATGGCAAACCCTTGCCTATTTGGTGAATATTCAAGTTTTTATAAGTCCTAGACAAAAAAAAAAAAAAAAAAAAAAACTACTTTCTCATGAAGTGCTTCCACAGCCACAAGCAACATAGTTGGAGAAATTTCCCTTCGGAACAATGTCGTATTTGATCCTTCCCTCACACACTTGTCTCCCACTTGATCCAATCTTATGACACGATACAAAACCATTCCCCAACTATGCAATATTATCTCTGTAAAAACGGAAAGAGAACAACAAAAATACACTCTTAATGTTAGACTATGATGGTTACAAGTCAGAAAGCTTTCCTTGAAATGAAGGAATACATACCTGTCGAACTTGGAAAGATCACAAAGGAACTGGATTCTCATTCACACTTTATTGAGTGATAAATGTGGCGCACAAAGAACAAAGCAGCACGGAACCCTACAGCTCCCAGCATTAGGAAGAAAGCATAGCATACACATGCCATGTACCCAAAGAAAAATGAGGTCTGCATAAAGCCCGACATATCGGAGCGTGCATAGTAGTAATAGAGGCAGTATCCATAAATAAATAAGCCAGTGGATCCACCACATAGGAAAGACCTGATTAGTTGAGGGGGAGAAAAAAGGAAAAAACAGATTAAGATTACAGATAATAAAATATGCTAGTAAAAAATACGGAGTAATACTGCTTTCAAATCTAAAAGTGCAGAAGAACCTCAGTTATCCCAAATGAAGAGATTACATAGTAGGAGATGTGGAATGAACAATTCGGTGGTCAAATGAAAAAAACACCATTTTTTGTAAGAGTCAAGAAATTGAGGTTTACACTCAAATTTGACAATATAAAGAGGCTAATATCATTTCCAATATAAATAGTCCAAGCCTCATAAAGACTGCATGAAGCATGTAACGAGATAACATACCTCCACCACCATTCATGATCTTCAGCAGCAAGTTGAAAGTACGTCAAGGCCACAGTAATAAATGCAGTGACAATCAGGAGGATAATGAAGACTATGAATAAAATACTGTAAATGGTGTAGATCCTGTGACCCCAGACACTCGCAAATATATAGTACAGTTCAATATAAATGGCACTGAATGGCAAAAACCCGGCCATAGCCATCTGAGGAAGAGCTCCGCGATACCAAGGCAGTGGTGGAATCTCTCTCGGATATTTTGTGGTACGACAAGGTGCTTGAAACTCTGCCTTACTATTCTTCCCTGCTATTCCTCCCAACACTAATAATGGTGATGTCACAAGAGCCCATATTAGAAATATCACAACAATGGTACCAAAAGGAAGTGCTGCAGTGGCATGGTAAGCAATGGCAACAGTGTTAAGGAAACAAAAAGTCAGAAAAAGTGGCCCACAGAACAAGCCTCCAGTCAATAACAAGTTTCGGACCTGTTAAAAGAGAGTAATATAAGATCAGAAATAGGTTGGCAATCAGATATTCACAATGGCAAGTATTTTTAATGTCAAAGTTACACACCAATTATACACTTTCTTTACACGAGACACGAAAATTAATACGATTATACACGTGTATTTATATAGATAAAAACAAGCATATATAAGATTACGGCTAATATATTTCAAAACACATCATTTGTGGCAAGCATAACAGAAAAACAAACATCAAACACACAACTAACGAAGAACTGCGTAACAAACACTACAATCAAGAACTGTTTAAGCAAGCTAAAACTCTTTTTTATCAAGTAGGAGAAGCTTCTAGGTTGAATGATAAAGTTGGTCTTTGAGGTAGTGTGGTCCAAGTGTGTCGCTCAATATATATATTTCATTTGTTCTTAAAAAATTTAGATTCAATGATAAGCATAATCATGCACCTACAATTAAATTTAATATTGAAACTAAACAAATGACTAATCAACATTCATTACCCAATTTGTTCCTTCTAACTGGCAATAGAAAGAGGCTGCTGTGTATCCCGCAATGCCAGATGTGAGTGCGTATATGACCACTAGTGCAGTAAACAGAGCTCCTCGGTTGTAGGGATAAAACACGCCAACAAGAGCAAGTAAGAATATGAATGTTGTCCTGGGAGGGAGAAGACATTGCATGTTGATAAGAATAATATTCCAGAAATACAAAATAGTAACAATTATTGCGACGCCTGTTTACAAAACTAGGAAAATACATTAAACCTCTAAAGACATACTTACAGGGTAAAGAGTTGTGTGCCACTTCCAAGCGCAGCAGCAAACACAGACTTGTATTTTGGGAACCTAAATACATCACCATGAATGTATTTCCACCCAGATTCTTCTTGGTCGTCTACTGCTTCCTCGTCATGGGCATACCTTTAGAAAAAATAATGATTAAAAACAAAAATGGATTGTACCTCAATTTTCTTGAATGTTGAATAACAGAAAAACCCTTACTTCACGAAATCATTTTTTAGTACTCGCATCAAAATTGTGGCAAGAAATCCAGTAAGAAGGAGAACAGTCACACATGAATTGATAATTGAAAACCAATGGATCTCTAAGTGCCGAGGAAGTGAAGAAGAATGAGAGTACTTCTCCATCCTTTTCTCAAAAGCAATGTTCGTTTCCTTCCATTTGGCAGAGTACATAAACTCAACATCAACTTCCTTATCATCAGTAAGGTCCACAAGAGCACTGGGGTCTGTACGTGCATTGATTTCGATCACACGATCCTTGTTATAAAAGATTTCAAAATGGAGATGCTTAAATAGGTAATATTTGTACTCGCTAGGATCAGTTTTTCCTTCCTTGTCAACCTTTCCCAGAAAACCCCATATCGGCAAATCATCATAGTACATTTGAAAATAGTAGTCCTTTGCGACCGCACTTCGGAACTCAGCAACTTCTTTCTTCGACAGCTGCTTCTTACAGATGACTTCGGACTCTTTGTCAACCAAAAAGTCAAGCTTGTATGGAGCACTAACCAAACGGTCTCCATTTAGCACTTCACCAAGAGCTTCACTTTTATCTTTCACAGCACCTGCTAGCATAAAATGTTACAAGGAGGAAAAGAGTGGACTTGACAAGGTATAGAATGAGAATAAGAATACCTGGAGAACAGAACGGGAGGTCAAAGTAACGGTATGTTTCACTGGAATGAGAACAAATAACAAAATATGAGCATTACATGTAAATGGGTCATAATGCTAATTTACAAAACATCAGAGAACAATTCAACAAATAAGAATTTGATAAATATTGATATAGTTATACAAACAAAGCAGTTAATCACCTCGAATAAACCTTGCTCATAAGATGGCATCATACCAGCCAGTTTTTACATTTCTATGGATTTATGGATAACATTCAAGGTTATGTGCTTTTAAATCAACCAGGGTTTACATATTATATTCCTCATTCGTTCATTCCTACATGATGTTAGCCTTTCATCTATTATGTCATCTAACTTCATAAAGGTGATCGTAAAACTCCAGATTGTAAGTCATAATCAGTGAACCTCCCTTACAATCTTCAAATTCGAAAATATTTGTGAGGAATACTCAAAATTAAAAACCATCATCACTCCAGTTCCCAAATTCATCACTTTAACAATTCATCCACCAAAACGAAAGGGTCTCCCATCATTCTCAAAGCCCACACACTCACTCAATTAGCTGAATTGAGGGCAAATAATTCCAAAATCATCAGCAACACGAAAACAAAACTAAATCCACACAGAGACACAGTTCAAAAAGAAAAGAAAAAAGATTTAACCTAAAATTTACATAAAGGTAAATTAATCAAATCTCTCAATCGAAAACCCAAGATTCAATATGAGATCATTCAAGTATCGGAGACTTTGTACTTACCTAGGGTTGTGAAACGGGCCGACCTTGTTTGCATAGAGCGGGACAGCATCGGAGACTTTGTACTTGTGATCGGATCCATCCGATCTCACAGCCGGAATTGAGACGACGCAAAACAGCAGCAGAACGACGACGACGCGCCACCCTCTTCCTCTCGCCATTTCTATTTTCTAAGGAAATGCGGATAGATTACAATTTCAGAGTGGGAGCCCAGATCTCGATCTCGACCTCATTTAGTAGTAGTGGTCAATGAGAACCAACCACGCGGTAAAGGGAGAGTGAGTTACAAACAGTTGACCTCAGGTGAAGTGACTTTCTTACGAAGGTTTACTATTTTTTGATCCATATTTTTGATATTTTATTATAAATATTGAAATATACGTAAACATTATGTCCCATAAAAATACTACTCACGAGTCTCACACTAATATTTAGTTATTTACACTTTATTATTTGAAAATTACAAAAGAAATTTAATTATTAGTGCTAACATACATCTTTTGAAATACAAATAAAGTAAAATATCTTATTTTTATGGAGAAATAATTTTTTGATGAAGTACTGTGATATAATTGTTGTTGGTCAAAAATATATATCAAATTTACTTATAGTTTATTGAAGTTGCTTTATAAGCAATAAACTTATATTACAAAATGTGAGATTTAAAGTTTAAGCAAATGTACAAATATAAAGAATAAAAGACTTGTAGATGTTGTTTAGATATTACAAAATATAGCTCTGATGAAGGTCACATTTTGTTAAGACTTCTAGTATATGAGACATTTTATGTGTATGATCATTCAGTTGCATGGCAAATCACATTTTGTTAAGACTTGTAGTATATGAGACATTTTACATGTATGATCATTCAGTTGCATGGCAAATCGACTTGTATCGTCCTCGATTTTGAAATTATGAAGTCGAATTAGTGTTATGACATTCTTAATTTTATGTTACAAAAATTCTAGTGAAAAATTATAACTATTATAAACGATCAATTTAATGTGACCTTAATATAATTTTGAATGTGGCATGATTTATTAGTTTTGAATTTTGAGGTTTAATCACAAATCTTGCCCCACAAATGACGAATCCTGATTAATTCTTTTGTCGAATTCAAAAGATTCGATTATGGTTTTACAAATTCAAAAGATTCAATTATAGTACTAAATTTATTTCTAATTAATTTGTCGGATTCAAAAGATTGTAATATGGTTTTATGAAAAGTGAATTAATATTTAAAGTACAGTATATTAATTCCAGTTACACTCGTTGTTGATTGATTAACTATTACTACTATATTTTTATTTTTATTTCTATGGAGAGAAGCTTGTGTTAATTGATTAATTAAGCATCTACTAAAATATACTCTATTTAAAAAATACACAGTAATTTTTTTTGACCACCTACACCTTGAAATGAAACTACAGCAATCAAAATAGTCAAGTACAGAAATATGCACACAATTCCTTTATAAAGTCAAAATCAAAGGCAAAAGAATTCTATTGCAATCAAAATGGTCATGACACCCATATGAAAGGATTGACTTCGAGTATTTCGATCGGCTAATCAATCGATGGCAATGATGAGAAAACCGACGGTGACATACATAAGACAGACGGGATAGAGCGCAAGAGCTTTCCTACCTGGGTTGACGGCAGTGCTCATGAATGGATATGCAGCCCAAGAGCTCCAGCCCAAGGTCAAAACAACGACGGCCACTTTAAATATGACATTACCATATAGCATACAAATTGAGGCACCAATGTCCAGAGGGAATAGACAGTAACCCAGAAGGCTCAAGCTTTGGAAGAAGATAATTTGGCCACCCTAAAATAATCGAACATTAGATTTTATGAGCAACATTAAAGGTTTTAGCATCATATACAAAAACCCAAAATTAATTTCAATAGTTGATAGTCGATACGAAAAAAAATGCTACATCTGCAGCACAAAGAAATATCTCATGGTGCGTGTGTGTGCGAAAGAGGGGGAGGAGGAGATTACCAGCAGTAAAACATTCAAGGTTAGAATTACAGCTCCTGCCGCGAGAAGAGCAAATGCAACAGCAAAAACCTTGGACTGCAAAAGAATTCAAAGCACGGAAAAATGCCATTATCATATATGATTGTTTTCCACTGTACGAAAGATGCTACAAGCAAGATAACCACATAGCATTCGTTTAGGACCCATCCGGCCAGTCAGAAACTAGTGACCCAGGGCGGGTTACATGTTAGGGCCTGTTTGTTTGCATGCAGTTCAATCCTAACCTAGTAGACCCCAATTTATATATTTTTCTTTAAAATTCGGGTTACATTGTCTGAATAAAATAACATAGAAGCATTTCTAAATAAAGCAATAAAATAATTTATGATCATTTACAAATTAATTTGCTATGACAATTGACTATAATTTTAAGACAGCAAAGTGGGAAATTCACATAAATAATTTATTAATATTACTTCTAAATTTATTTCTACAAAATATAATTATATTTACCCTAGTCAGCAATTAAAACCACACGGTTGAACCCGTAACCTAGAGGCCAGGCCAGGATTGTGACCGGGCCAGGTCCTAAAACACTGCCACAAAATAAGTTTGAAAGAGGTTTTAAGGTCTGATATTTCCATGATTCATCATTCCAAACCTTCCCTTTGATTCAACAAATGAAAGGGGGTGAAAACAAAGCATTGTATGCTAACTACAAATCTCTTTTCTTGATTTAAAGGACACAATTAGCATGTAACTGGTAACTAATTTTTAAACCCGATTGCTAGTTTCAGAAGTCCTGCCAAATAATAAAATCAAGATATATGATGCTGAACTCAAGGCTATAAACGAGAAGTATCACCTCTTTGT
Source organism: Euphrasia confusa (assembly GCA_954870475.1). NCBI lineage: Eukaryota > Viridiplantae > Streptophyta > Magnoliopsida > Lamiales > Orobanchaceae > Euphrasia > Euphrasia confusa. The sequence continues at coordinate 26,798,557 of OX940968.1, read as the reverse complement.
GGAGCAAGGAAGTACAGTGAAAAGAAGAAAATGGTGTAACTTTACAAACAAACAAACAAAAATAATTAAGGCTTAATTCTATACATTACCACCTAGACATAGCTAAACAATCTGAGAATAATGGCTAACACCAACCCCCAATTACCATGTACCAATCTGGTTGGACTAACAAATAAAGAATACTTCGAAATAGAGTTCATAAAATGAGAGCTATGTCCCCGTCAAGGATCTAAACCAACATTAATTATACCAAATCATGCCAAACGGATGATGTCAAGAGAATCAAAGATCTGAATTATACTCCAAAAGATGAACTATGGATAGTGCATAAATTGATTTAAGACTTAGTCAGTGTCTCCAAATTTAAAATAAAAATGTTCAAAATACTAATAGTACAGTAACTTCTTTGAAGCAACGGTGACGCTTCGAATTTCTAGTAACTCATTAATCATGGGTAGCTAAAGGATTAGTGCATTGCAATTTTATTTAAAAAGAAAAAATAGGAAACATACTTTTAAAAAGGAAGCTTCAATTTTCTAGTAACTCATTAATCATGGGAAGCTGAAGTTTTGATGCACACTGCATTTTATTAAAATGAAAAAAAAAATAGCAAAAAGCATACTTCTAAAAGGTCCATGAAGACAAAAAATATCCACACTCAATTAACAATCACATGCAGTGTTCAGAAGCATATAAATGCACTCTTATCCACAAGGACCACAACGAAAATTCATCCAATTAACTAGATCATTTTAGCTGGTTATGAGTAACCAAGGCATCAATTAGTGGTCAAATTCAGAAGCACGGTTGTTGACCTATACAATTCCTAATCCTCCTAAATCAAATGCTTGGAGCACATAAGGTGTACACAGATGAATATGAATGAACATGTAATTTACACCCTCAACTCTTCTTACTTTAATATAAATTTTCTTTATTTTAGCGACAAATACAATAAATGGAAAGTACATAATCTTAACACTGTAACAAGTTTCCGCTCTATCAAATATAGCTTCCTTTTATGCTACCAATAATGCTCTTTAGTATCCTTGCAGGAAATTACTCGCGTGCAACTACTTCAAGATGAATATTACCACACCTCTTTCGACACAACAGAAACCCACAGAAATAGAATATAGATCAAACGAACTGATCTAATCCACCCAGAACTTATGATCAGAAGTGATAATTCTCAGGAAACCTAAAATATTCATACAAAAAGTTCATTCAGTCTTTTAGAAACCTTTTTGTCAGACAATTAATCATGGTTGCCGTCATTTAACACCATTCACAAATCACAAACAAACTTTTCAGTGCAACAAAAACAAAATCCAATAGAGCATAAAAAGAATAATATTAACCCAAAACTCAACCGAATCATGATTTCAAGTCCAAATAACAAAACGAATATACCTTCTCCACGGATGCAGACCAAGAGAGAACGAGGCCGAGGAAAACAATGAAGAAGAAAGGTCCCCACAGATCCCAATCTCTTAACGCCTTCCCCGGATCCTCCCTAAACGGATTGGGGAAAACAACCAGCTTCAAATTGCTTACAATCCTATTCAAATCCCGCATAACGGTGTCCCAAACGGGCTCCGTCAGAGTGTTTGGTCCAGACCCGAACCCTGACCCGGAAACTCCACCGCCGCTGTTCGTGGGTCCACGTGGAGGAGGAATTGGGGGCTGGGGGGCCGAGGGGTCAGGCGTAAGCTTGGGAACAGAGGGCGTGGGCAGCTTGGAGGGGGAGTATGCAGATGCAGGTGGAACGGGGTTGGGGGAGATGGGGATGGAGGCGAGTGAGGATGACGGTGGCCGGGCGGGGAGTACGGAGGAGGGGTAGGAGTGGATGAGGTTCTCAATCTCATCGATGTCCGATTGGGAGCTCGGATGGAGAGGGATCGTGTCTCCGTGGGACATTGTGTGTGTGATTCTTTCGATCCGGCGAGGAAATTAGGGCTAGCGGCGGCGGTGTATGAGGGCGGTGATCGGAGGTAGTTATCGGCGAGGGAAGGATAGAGAGAGAAAGAGGCTCTGTTTTGCTTTGAAAAGATATAAATTCGTAATTAAATTAAATTAAATTAATCAGGTGTAAAAAGTGTTTTAGATTTACCTGAGAACAAAATGAACTTGAGAAAAAATGTTGATTTGTGGAGGTCAAATTCATAAATCATAATCAACCAAACATGTAACTATGTAAGAGACAAAAATACATTACAAAATCTAATCTTTTAAATTTAATTATTGAATTAGGGTGAATCTTGTAAAAATCATACTTAGATATTTATGTTTTGAAAACATTAATACAAGTATTGTGAAGTATACACATTATGAAAAGTACAAGCAATGCATTGTGATTTGTGAATAATACATGATTATGAAGAACTCAATATACTAATGTTGTGAAAAATGTATTAATACTTGGAGTATTTTGTAAAATTTAAAGTGTATCTTTGTGATGAATGAAATGTATAATTACGAAGAATATAGTAAAAAAATTGTGAAGATTTGAATAATAATAAAGTATTGTACTTTTGTGAAGAAAGTATTAAATTATGAGAGGAATTCAACTCTTCACGAGCATAAACCAATTTTTTATAGGCTGACTCGATTAGAAATGACTGCTTTATGGTGTGATATTCTCCGATTTAATTATCGACGACTACTTTTCGGTGTGATATTCTCGATGATTGTTGTCCAATTTAATACTCTAGCTTCACTAGAGTAGTAAGAATATTATATTCAATTCTTTTAAATGTTCTTATTAAGTGTAATAATTTATGTAGATTTAATTAGTTAATAATTTTTTATGATAAGCAATATATAATATTAGGACAATTTTAAGAGAACTCCTCAAATAATAAATAAAACATTTCTAAAAAGGGAGGGGTATTAAAATATTGAACTTGATTATCTAAAAAATAAACTACTCCAACTTAAATACTCCATCCAACTATATAAAGATACAACATCATGTTAAAAATAAGTAGATAAAATATGAATTTAAAATAAAAAAAAACATTGCAATATGAATTTAAAATAAAAAAAACATTGCAACTTTTATGGTAGGAAATAGTTGTTTAAAAAATTAGAAATCACACATAATTAAAAAAGCATTGCAACTTTTATGAGAGAGGTTTAAAAATTAGAAATCACACATAATTAAAAGATTGAATTCAAAGGCACCAATAATACGATAAGTACTAACAATTTCCCAATTGGAATGATTTGATTATTGCCTTACAGGCCCCAAATTTACAACAAATTTTCTTTCATCACCATCATATATGGTAAAAAAACGGGTTTCACTTTCCCCGCATATCATGAACGGAACTTTAAAAATAATCCACCTGACCAGTGGAGGGAAAAAATAGTATATCCATGTTCAATGCAGAGACAACGAAATATTAGAAAAAGCCCACAAGCAATGTCGGCAGATTCAGGGCTTAAGAGCAATGGAAAGACCAAACTTTGGGGCGACATTGATGGCCTTGGTATCGTACTCCGCTGAAAAAGTCGCGATCGATTTAGGCCTCCATTCACGCTGGCTTAGAATAGCAACTTTCCCATCATCTGAAAATCTGGTTTTTAACGAGGTCAGTGGGTCGATTTTGTGAACACTTCCAATGCTGAAGCTGTTCTCGAAACCGGATAATCTGTGGGTCATCTCGGCGGCAACCTCCGTGCCGGTCAACGGGTTAATGAGATGTGCATAAGAAACCTTCACAGTTTGTCCCTTGTCAGTCCTGTAAAAATGATGATACATATTTTAATATTTTATACCCTTGAAGATAGATTTTGAGTATTGGAGGTAAATCACTTAGAATTATATGGCTCATTATTTTCGGTACAAATTAGTAATAATGATATGAAGTACCATTTGATCCTGGTCTTCATCAGCAACAATAAGTTTTACTCGCCTGACTACACTTGAACCCATATATTCTGGATTAGACTACGGGTAATCCTCACCTTATTAATTTAATCTTCACTAGCTTTATGCAAGGCCAGTGATGTCCAATTGTCCATGGGTGATTTGACCAAGTTTATTTGATCCAAGATCTTGGAATACAAAATATAATAATTAGCCACATATAGGGATGGTTATATCATATGTAGTACCTTTGAGGTTTAGACTAACACTACAAAACTTTTATGATATTTCAAAAATACAAATAACCCCATTAGGTGTTCCGAACACCCCCTCGAAGTTTGTATAAAACTAAAGAAATTTCAGGGTACATTTGTAATTAAAAGACATCTTGAAGGTGTACTTTGAAAATATAACACACAAAATAGCAACCCTTCTAAAGGTGTACTTTGATAAAATAGAAACAACTGCCAATAAATTGTAATATTAAAAATAACTATACTATTATTTTTCCTTTTGTAATTAACTCAAGGGTAGATTACTTCAACTTGAAGACGAAATGCCGAAACCAGTTGTCAGTTAACATGAGGAAAGAAGTTTCACACAAAAACTGAAATAAAACAAAAATAGGTCTTTTATAAACTAGTTAGGTTAAATCTCAAGCACTTTTTGTAATTACCCTAATATTTTATTATAATTGTTTCCTCATCGCAAAAATGCATTAATCTCTATTGTCAATTACTCATACGCCTAGGTTAAGTAGCGGAAGCAACAAACATCCCGGGGTATACATTCAATGGTAAACAGAAGTAATAAAGAGCGTTACATACAGTATAAGGGCTGCAGAGAAGTCAGGCTTGTTGAAGCTTACTCCAGCATTACACTTGGTAAAAGTCGAAGATGACGTGTCAAACCCAATCTCACCACCAATAGCTACATCTTTTGAGCCAATTGCTGCAGCAACCTCCAGAAGAGGACTTGGGTAGAGGCCAATACTTGAGTTAATGGTCGCATGATGATGAAGGTAATGCACATCAAGCTTAAACAAAAAATGAAAGACTATAAGGAAATACCCTGAGGTGCCACAATAGAGGATTCGTTAAATTATTAAGTCGTGCGATTCAATAAATAACACAAATAATTTAATTTTGTAAGGTAAGTGGTGACTTACTTTTACATTAAATAAATAGATATATTTAATACACATAAAAGAATATACAATTCACTGAGTCCAACATGGAAGGCTAACAGTGTCTAGCAGGCTAGCAGTAATATATTATTGCATACATTTAAAGTAAAACTTCTCACTGGGGTAAAGGGCTGTGCACCACATTATTTGGGGGTAAAGGGCTGTTCACAACATTATTTAATTCATATCTTAAAAAAATTCAAGGAATTTCACCTTTTTTTTTTAACATTGCACTTGTTAGGATCAACGGATTTTTTAACACGACAGATAAAATTCCACATTGAAAATATAGATATATTCTGTCAGCTAACTTCTCTCTCCACTTACTATAATATAAATTAACTCAGATTATTAAGGACCAGCATGGCAACAAACTATGACGAGCATTTTCTGAGAAGTCAAATGACTCAAATCTAGATACCTTGCTGGACTTGTGATCAGGAACACTGAAGCTAATTGCTGCTTTTGTGCTTGGCACCACATCATAAGTCACCTTGGTAGAAACCTGAAAACGGATAACCATAAGCCTAGTTTGTTCCAACCATAAGGAAAAATCAAATAACTACGTCCAAATGAAATAAACACTGTAGACTTGAATTGCAAGAGTCTTCTTACATTAGAGTAGGTATCAAGTTTAACATCAACAAGAGTTCTCCCACTTCTGTACTGCGTTCTTATGTCACCAACAAAGATTTGATCCTTTTTTACTCCTGTAGCTGCAAGTGCCTGACATAAACGATAAAATAAAATATTAATAATCTTGAGAGGTAGATATTGTTTTTGCCTTTTTAGTATACCATAACCTTGAAGCTTTGAGTGTTTCAGTGTTTGACATTCAAGTATATCATAATTCATAATAACAAAATGGATGTAAATTGTATTACAATACCATTCCAGTAGAACTTGGAATTGACAGGGAGAACTTCTGGTCATAACTGTAATCTTTGGTCAAAAGATCTGCATGGAAATAAGCATATTTAAAAAACTAAATAAGAGAAGTACATACGCAAAAATATATTTTGCAAAGGAAACAAATTTGATAATCAGAAACAACTATATTGCAATAATAGGAAATCAATATTAATTTAGACAAAAACTAATGAGTCGAGAAATATAAATTAGACAAAGAGATAACTCAACTCACAAGTCACAACTAGATTCATGTTACAACATCAGACCATCTAAGTTGGTGTATTTTTAAGGGAATATTAAATGCAAAGCTACTATATATACAAAGTCAATATTTCCTTCGAAAGAATATATTCTAGTTTTTTCGTACGTTGTAAAATATTAAGTCATTTTCAATCGTAAATACAATAACTGAAGATCACATGCTTTATACTCTCTCCGCCTGACAATGATAAGCCATGTTACAATTTTCGAGTGTATCCCACAACGACAAAGATAGTTTTTCTTCCTTAGTTATAAATAAAAAATTAAATATTAAATTCGCCTTAATTGCATGTTTATCATCAGAAATATAATAAAAATGGTGTAAATAAAATTATCTTTACTGTAAAATGTATTTTTCCAACAACAATGATTGAAATTTTCTGAAAGTTGGTGGAAAAGCAACTGAGTCCTTCATTATATCTTTGTGGAATGAAGGGAGGGGGTAATAGCACCGGCCCCTTCAAAAATTTACAGTGTTCTAAGCAAATAATATATTAGAGCTTCAATGGCGGAAAAGTTAGCTTAGCCATTGTTGAAACACTATGCTGAAAAATAAGGAAGGATTAACATTGACCAAAAATACATTTTACACAACTCGTTTCTCCTCTCCTTACAGTTTGCTTATGCAAATTACACAACTAGAAAGTTAAAATTTAAGCGTTATGGTTATTTAATACTTGGCATTTTCATACATAAATCGTGTCCTTGTCTAAAAAGATCATTTATCCTTGACATTAAAATTACCAAACATGCTGGAAGTACAAGAATTACATGTGAAACTTTGCCCCTAAATCATCCATAAATTACCAAATTACCTCTCGTGCGCCTTCCGATTTCTGAAAATGGAGCTGGACCGTTGCCCATAGCTTCTTTTTTTTTCAGGTCAAATCCTGCAAAACAATCAAACAATGAAGTTCAGTTAAAAAATCTCAGGGAAACGTCGACAAACCATGTTCTTTCATCAAAAGTGGAAACCCTAAGTAGCGTAAATTCATTTCGAACAAAAATCTTTGTTCAGTCTACTAGACAGGTAACAAGATTCAACAAAACATCCCTAAAAATATATCGAATAATTTTCCTAAAATTGCAAAACAGACGAACATCAATTACCTGAGGCTATGATCTCCGGCCGGCGACGACCAGGGAGACGACGCCGTTTATCTGTAAAACCTGAAACAGACGAGGGTTTCAAAAATAGAAGCGCAAGACTAAACAAGTTGTGTGATTGGAGGAAGATAACGGGGGTGGTCTATTGCGTTTTACCAGGTGTCTAATTGGGCCTTTTATTGGTTTAAATCGGCCCAAAGTCTAAAGGGGCAGATGGGCTAACAACATCGACCGAGCAAGAATGTTAGGCCCAAAATCCTCAGGCCGGGCCAGAGAAGTTGAGTTGGCCTGATGGGCTGGGCTGGCCGTTTCCCGTGTCTTCCGAGTTCCGACGATACACCAAACGACAACATCCATTAGAATCATATTTGGTATGGGAAAGGCTAAGGATATTTACGCCTCCTCTAATAATTTACAAACCTCTTATATTTGATTCACCTATCTTAAAATACCAATTATATCCTTTACACTTTTGATTATTCACCTTTGTCCCTTCGGCATGCCAGCACAAACCATCACAAAAAAAATACTGTAATTAATAATTTTTCCACCGGATGCCGATTGAGGTCGATCACCCAGATAAATGACTGGTATACATCTTCGTCGATGAGTTGTCAGAGGCTTGGCTCAGAGGCGTTCAAATCTTTTCACGCCGGAGAACAGAGATCAATTCGTAACTTGTTTTCTTTGTCATATTCAAAGAATTAAAGTGTGGCAAATTAAGCTTCTACTACATAAATTTCACATATAGATAAGAACAGCCAGATTAAAACAATTAAAAATTTTGGAACAGAAATTCCATTTATGCAGAAATCGAATAATTAAGATAAATTTCCAACTCGACCTAGAAGTAAAAATCTGGAAACTAAAACAATTAAATGGAAACAGAAAAATGTTAATATTCACTTTAAATTAAAAAAAAAACAATATTGTAATATCCTGATTTATTGCGGCGGCGGGAGGAAGATGTATGTGTGTGAAAACTGACAAGTGATTAGAAATTTAGAAGAGAAGAAGAATATAGGGGTGTACAAGGTAATGTAGTGTTAATTATTCTTAAGAAGGGTATAATAGGAATTTTGAGGGAGCTGTGCTAATATCCGTAGCCATTTGGTATACCTCATTTACTTAATAGTTCTTAACTATTTTTTTTATTAGTTATCGTCGTTGGACGTTTTTTACAAAGGAATCGAAGTATCGAACCCTGGCTTATTAAGGAGGAAGAGATAAACCGACTATGTTACACTAGCTACTTAAAAGAATATATAATATTATTAGATATATACGTTATAAATTGTAGTATAAATTATTAATTATATAATTAATTAACACTAAGTATCATATTAAATAAAAATAATTAAATAAAAATAATTCTTTGTATTAAAAACAATTAAGAAAATATAAATAAGAGATAACAATCAAATAAAATTTTATTTTTATAAGGATATAAAAAAACATGTTTCATTTAATTTACTATTATTTATTTTCTAAATAATTATGCAAACTATAATTATTTTAGTTTCTCAACTTAATATGTAATACTTTTAATTTTTTTACTTAAAAATATATTTTTACTTTTAATTTTAAGAAGTAAAAATGTATTTTTAAATAAAAAGTAAAAAAGAATATTTTTAAAGGTCAAAATATTAAGTTGAAAAATTAAAAAAATATATATATATTTAGGAAAACAGGAGTAGTGATTTTAGTAATTACAAATAATTTTTCATTTTTTTCACTTCATGAAAAAAGATAATATATTTTTTACTTTGTTATGAAAAAAGGATCAATCATGTTTTTAATTATTAATATAAAAATAATTTATATGTCATGGTTTATAAAAAAAAGTACTATAAAATCTCTTCTTTAAGGAGATTTTGATAGAAATTTTTTGTTCAAGATCCAACAGAGAAGTTCGAAAAATATCTTTTGGTTTTGTTGGTGTTGGCCACCTTCAGTACCTTGTATCAAAGGTTACAACGACAATACAATTATATCGTCATATTCTCCAATTGTGTAGATACTGAGTTATTTTAAATAATTCTTATAATTATTTTGGTTTGTTAATTTCATATATTTTATATTATATTAATAAATTATATTTTTTTATTAATTTTACAAATTTTGATACAGGTTTGAAGACCATATTCTTCAAATAGAGAAATGAAAAATAATATGTTCAAAATAAATAAATTTACAAAAATAAAATTATGATACTAATTTGTATGAAATCTAATTTATTTTGATTATGTTTTTTTTTATATTTATATTTTCTTTTTAATTAAAGAAAAACTTAGTAAATACTCTCTGTGTCCCACTTAAAGATGTAATACTTCATTTGTAATTGTTTACAATTACAAATGAAGTATTGTATCTTTAAGTGGGACAGATGGAGTAAAATTTACTTTACGTGTAATTGTTTTAAACAAATATATAATATTGATTAAGTTTTAAACAAATATATAATATTAATTAAGAAAAATAAAGAACTTCTTAGAGTAATTATATATAATTATTTTTATACCTATATAGTTCTATAAAATTACAAAAAATGAATTATCTAGACAAAAATTAATATAAGAAAAATATAAATAGACTAAATACTTGCTTTCTCACTTTTTCATTAATAAAATAAAATAAAAACTAATAGAAATTTTTAAGAGGTGGTCTTCTCATTAATAAAATAAAATAAAAATTCCTAAGAATTTTTATGAGGGAGTTATAGCATTGAAATATTGTTTTAAAAAATAAAATTAATCGTAATATTTCAACACAAATTTAAACAGGGATTAGGGATTCAAGCAATACAATATTAATGAAATATTTCAACACAAAAATTTAAATTTGAAGTAGTGAACTATTAAATTCACCAAAAAGAGTAAATGACAAAATTGGCTTTCTTTTTATTTTTAACATCATATCAATTTCCAACAAAAAGTAAGCTAAAAGTTGAAAAACAAATTTGAATCCAAACATCTCACAAAACAAATTATTTTAGTTTTATAATTTTCAAGAGCAAATTTCATTGGTAAGAAAATTGCCCAAAAATCAAAATAATTAAGAATAATAGCAGATAACATTAACCGAAATCTCATTGAATAATAATCTTCCACAATTAGAAAAATAAAAAATTGTCAAAAAGAAGAAGATTGGTTTCATTGCAAGAAGAGGTCGGAAGGCTCCGCGAATAAATTTTGTTTAAGCACTTGAATTAAGGACAATACATTGTTAGCTTATTTTTTTATTTTATTTTTAAACTTTAATTACAATTATTTTATTTTTTAATTTAAAAATATATTTTTTATTTTTTATGTCAAAAAAATAAAAATAAAAAATATATTTTTTAATAAACTTCATAGAGTAATAAAAAATTCAAGTTCCCACTAATATTAAAAAACTTAAGAATTTATACTTTATATAGAAATAAATGATAATATATAATAAAAAAATCATTAATAATATTTTTATTTATTAAAATCAATAACATATTTAAAATGATTTAAAATATATATCAAAATCAATAATCAAAATTTATAATTCTTAGATTTATTAATATTTTATTTAATATATGTAAACACATTTTAAATAAATATTGACGTTTGAATGATTCTAGATTGGATGATCAATAATTTGATCTAAATTACATAAAATGAGTCAAATTATAATCTGAACTCTTGAAACGAGTTGACGATAAAAACAATTTGTTGTTCAAAACAACTGAAAAAAATATTGTCACAAGATTTTAATTAAAAGTGGGGTAGAAACTAGTGCAACTGAACTTCCACCAAATGAAAAAGGAAGGTTTCAAGAAATAATGGTTGGTTGCTCACTTGCTCACAACATTAATTATGTTGAACTGATAATCTTGCAACCTAATAGAACATACTACATTTCCTATTGTCACGAAAAAATATAGATATCATAATAATGAATTAGATCTCATCCTCTCAAAAAATTCAAAATTGTTTCAATGTTATTCGGGGAAGTTTCTGAGCAACAACTTGCAGTGTCTCGGAAACAGCTTCATGTTTCATCTGTTGAATACAATCATACACTTCATGCCAAGTACGATAACAGGGAGGATATTTCGGCTCTCCCCACCTTCCAAATCCATCGTACAGACACGCATACCAACTGATAATCATTTGCTCCAACAGGGCAGCGCTTTTAAGAATATACAAGGCAAACTGAACCTCGCTTTCATGCCCACCAAATCCACTGATTTCTACCACTTTCAATTGTGACTGCGAGTGAACGATCACTTGGTTTTCTTCTTTTGGCCATTTACTGACGCTAGACGATATCTAAAAATAAAAATAAATATAAAAATAATAAAAAGTTGATAAGTAACGAAGGCAGGGAGTACTACAATTCGTATTAAAGACTTACCGACAAATGGAACTCCTCCAGGCGTGGAAATTCCTGCAAAGCCCGACTCAATGAAAACAGATCTAAATAATCAGCTGTAAAAACTACCAACTCTAATCGCTTAAGGTTCTTGAACATGTCGATCCCCGTAGCAATGCATCCATCCTGAGAATAAAATAACAAAATAGTAAAAACAAAGACATCGGAGTAACCAATTTAAAAAAAAAAAAAAAACAAGACAAAACTCATACCTCGTAAAGATTTCCAACATTATCCAAAACTAGTGTTTTAAGGGAAGGCAAATATTTCGCAAGCCTCCCACAATAATAAGACATATATTGTCGATGTGCAGTGATATAAACAATTTGTAGTCGAGGCACGTAGTCAAATATTAAGTTGACCAGATCTCTGGATTTGGAATGGAAATCGACTGTCGTGAGATTAGAGGCGTAGAAATCTATCTCTTTAATACCTTTACATTCATGAATAACAATGCAATTTATTTGGAGATTGAGCCTGGGGAAGCATAGTTTAAAAGGAAGTTCACACTGTTTTAAGGTCAATGTGCAAAGGCTTAAACAACTGGACAATATCGACTCTAAGGAACCAGAAGATGCAATCACTTTACAAAGCCTAAGAGTTTTCAAAGAGTTGCTCAGATATATTATCGGACTCGGCTGCAAAGAGCAACGACTCAATTTCAAGTATTGCAAGGATGACATGAGAGAAAGAAGGTGAAAAGAAAAAAGAAACGATGATGGGAAATTAAATGAACAAGAAGCCCGTAAGGTTAGTTCCTTAACGCCAAGATCTCCTAGGGCAAAAATGGATTGCTCCAATGTATGTGTGCATGAATCGGGTATACAGCAACGCAAGACAAAAGACCGAATACAAGCCGAATGACGGCGTAAGACTTTATAAACTCCATTGAGGAATACTTCAGAGTTGCAAGTGCATGTGCATTCACTGCCGATAGCACAGAAGGTGATGGTGGGCACAAAGCGAAAGAGATTCGTCCACCGTTTTGACAAGATGCGCGTGCTTAGAGCTTCTTTTGTCGGGATAAGAGATATGATTGAACACAGTATATCATCCGGGAGTTGACTAATGACGTCCTCCGGATTGGAAATTTGCATGTTGCTGAAAGCAAGTAAAAGTGGAAGTTAAGAGGATATTTCAGTCAGATTATAATTTGAACAACAGAGGATGTTGAACATTAATATGAATTATGTCTAAGTAGCTCATACCAGCATAATTAAATAATATAGTAATCAAACGCTTACGAAGATCTCAAAGGCGACAACTTCCAATCGATCAAGATAATAGTAATTAAAAGCTTACGAAGAACTCAAAGGCGTCAACTTTCGATCAATCAAATCAAGATCAATTACACGCTTACGAAGAACCCAAAGGGAGACAACTATCAATCGATCAATATAATAGTAACTAAACGCTTACGAAGAACTCAAAGGCGACAACTTTCAATCGATCAAGATAATAGTAACTAAACGCTTACGAAGAATTCAAAAGGCGACAACTTTTAACCGATCAAGATAATAGTTATTAAACGACTATGAAGAACTCAAAGACGACAACTTTCGATCGATCAAGATAATAGTAACTAAACGGTTGCGAAGAAACTCAAAGGCGACAACTTCCAATCGATCAAAATAATAGTAACTAAACGCTTACAAAGAACTCAAATGCGATAAATTCCAATCTATCCAAATAGTAGTAATTAAACGCTTACGAAGAACTCAAAGGCGGCAACTTTCAATCAATCAAGATAATAGTAATTAAAACCCTAAACCCTAAACGCTTACGAAGATCTCAAAGGCGGCAACTTTCAATCGTTCCAGATAATTGTAACATCGTATTTCATAATACAGAGAAGATTGATTTGCACGGAATACTAGTAATTGAAACGAGAATCATTACTGAACTAATTAGAATTAAAAACCAATAAATAGGAAATTCAAACAAACAAAATAATCTCCGGCAGGGCCTACCAAGAGTCGACGGTCCGCCGCCGTGCGCAGATGTGAGATGACGCCGCCAAGCTTAACCCTGTGTTGTGTTTTTGGGAACCCGTTGAAGTCGGGCAAAGTCGATAGATTGATAAAACAACAATCTTAACAATCTTATTAGAGCATCTCCAACCGATACCAAAAACCTATTTTGGAGTAGGGGAGATGCTCCAACCGATACCAAAATATAAACTTATTATAGGTATTATGGTGGGACCCACATAAAAAATACTTCGTTTACCTTAAACTCAAACCAAAAACTATTTATTATTTATAAAATCATCCTTTTATTTTACAAACTAATAAAAAAGATCTATTAACCTTTTATTTTAATTTTTTATTTAATATATTTTATAATGTAATTTTTTTAATAATTATATATTAATAATTAAAATAAAATTTTATTTTAAAAATAAAAATAAATATTTATAATTAAATATTAAATATTTCATGTTTGCGCAATTTTGTCATATTTTATTAATATTTTATTATATTAAATTGCCATATTTTATTAATATTTTATTATATTTTTTATTTTTGAAATTTGAAATTGAAAATAATATTTATTAATTTTTTTTAAATTTAATGTCAAAAGTTACGGGATTAAATTATAAATTTGTAAAGATATTGGTTATTTATAAAAATAGTATAAAAAATTGTATAAAAAGAATAATTTGAGAATATTCTTTTAAGTTTAAGTATTGGAATCTCGGTTGGAGCTAATTTACTGTAAACTTAAAATTAAACTTATTTTTTAGTTTAAGTTTTTGTGTTCGGTTGGAGATGGCCTTAAACATAACTTTGGTTTTCAAAACTTTTAACTTTTCATATCTTATTAAATAGGAAAAATTTGGATAAGGTAAATAATTCAGTTTTTTCTTAATTATAAAATTATAATATATTTGAAATTAAATTTATATATTTTTAATTATTTATTTATTGTTATAATTATTTCTCAACAAATATTTTTTATTTTTTATTTTTTATTTAATCATAATGATTTTAATAATTTTTGCAGTGAAACGATTTATATACACATTAATTCTCAATACAATATTTTTATTAAATTATATTTAAGGTAATTATACGTTATCAAGTATCATGCACACGTTGAATCATTTGCTTTTAAATCGATTTTTTTTATTAATTGTACATTATACTATATTTTTATATAATTGTTCTTTCAAAATTGAAGTTATAATAATATTTTATCACAAAAATTATATATTTATATTTTTAAATTTTATTTTAAGTTTGTTTTATATTTTAAATTATATATATATATATATATATATATATATATATACATAATATAACTAAATTAAAAAAAATAAGAAAAAGTGTAATTTAGTTTTAATTAAAGTAGTTTTAAGATTGTAATTATACGATGGTGTAATTACCATATAATTAATAATCGTATTGTAAATTGATAAAATTGTATTAGTAATAATTTTAAGTAAATTGTTTTTACTAGTAGCACTGCCCGTGCGATGCACGTGGTATTTTTTTGAAAATTTTATTTTATTTCATAATTCTATTCTCACTCTAACTCTAACTTGTAGGGGTGGACATGAGACGGAATTAGGGAAATCTCGTCTTGTCCTGATAATTTATATTCGGGTCAGATCGAGACCTCCTAAAATTTTAAATAAAATTATAAAATTAAAAATAAAATTAAATATTATTGATTTATAAAATAATCAAAATACAAATAAAAAGAAATTTAAGTGTTTGAGAGAAATAAGTTCAATTATTCAATTTAAAAGACATTTTACAATTTTTAAAATATTAATATTTAAGTATATTCAAAACAAATTATATAAAAAATAAATTATTATGATATTTGTGAAAATGTATTAATTAATAAATAAATTTAATTGAATGTTTAATTAATATTTTGATATTTTTATTAATTTATGTGAAAAATAACATTTTTTTATGTATATTAATAAACTTGCGGGACGGGACAGGAGAAAGGGATCGTCCCGATCCCATCCCGTCCCATTATGAAAAAATAAATCGGCTTGGGACAGAACGCGATTGTCATTTTTAAAATTGATCCCGTCCTATCTCGCTAACTTTCGGGATGAGATCGTGACGGGATGAAAATTCCGAGATAAATTGTTCACCCCTACTAATTTATAAACTCGTATTGAATCTCATTATCAATCGTTCTCTCAAATATGAAATGTTTTATTTAAATTGAAAGGTTATACATGTTTAAAATAATAAACAACATCCAGGGCTTTGTTGGTGAGTGTTTAATTTTAAGGGTGATTTTTTATAAAGGGAAAATTTTAAAATTCAGTTAGAATTAAATAACATAGTTTATCTTAATTATTAATAAAAGTACTTTAATATATATTATTTCAATTTTATTAATTTATAAACGGTTATCCATTATTATTAATAATATGAGGCATACGGTTATTACCCTTAACAATAATTATATTCTTAAAATACACTAATTAATAAAAAAATAAAAAAAAAATAAACATTAATTTGTAAACGCAAATTTATTGAGTAAAAGTTAAAATAATATAAACTATTCTACCTTTTTTCTTAAATTATTCTAATTTTAATTACAACATAAAAAATTTAAAAATAATTAATAATGTATAATGATCGTATAAAAAATATTATTAAAATTTAATTACATATATCTTTTCATTGTTTACAAATATATATTTGTTAATTATAATAACTGAATCATATTTTTTGGGGCAATTATTAATAATTATAACTGAACAATATAATTTTTTTTAATTAAGTTATATTAGTATTAATACTAATACAAAATTCAAAAATATGTTTTAAAATTACTTTTCAATAATAATTTCCAATATTTTCATAGTTCACTTAAATCATACTTCGTATAACTTTGTCAATACATATTTTCAACGTGTTTATAGATCTTTTAAATCATATAACTCATGTGATTTATAAATTAAATTGTTGAATTACTATTTCTATAAGCCAATTATTTTTTTTTATTCAAACTTCGTAAGTATATAAGGTGATCTATTAAATTAAATTGATAAATAATTATAATTATTTGTGGTTATATTATATCTCATTATTAACGAAATAATAATAAAATTATGAAAATAAAGTATAAAATCTCATTATAGAAGATATTTTATTTATTTGATTATTTTAAATATTTAAAAATTCGACACCATCATATTGATCTCACCTATAGTGAAAAAAATATAGAACAAAGAGAGAAAGAGTCGAGAATCATGATTAAGATGTGATGGGGGCAGGTCAATGTCGAAAACCACCGCGTCGCGGCCCGTACGTAATTACCTTATCGAAAATAGAGCTGTAAAATAGAAAATTAATTTTTTTTTTCTCTTCCGATCGATTAACTTTACAATTAGCAAATAAATATGCAAATCTTTTCATAGTTGTCGTTTATCAAATCTTGTATCAATTCTACACCTACGGAAAAGAATCACATTCCAAACGGATTGTAGGCTACAATTCCAATTTAATTTATGAGATATTGAAAAAAAAAAATCTACAAATAAATTATACCTAATTTGATTATAAAAAAAACATACAAATTTAAATTAGGACTTGTTCGAACATAATTTCAGTCAAATTCAGTTCAGTTTTTGATTCAGTTCAGTTCAGTTCAGATCAATTCATTTCAGTTCAGTTCATATCGATTCAGTTCAGTTAGTTTCAAAATAAATTAAAATAAAATAAACAAAAAATAATTCCAATCTATAATTATAAATATAAAATCTAGTTAATTTCATAATATTATTAATATTTTTAAAAAAATATTTAATAATTTATTATTATTTTTATAAAAAAAATCGTTTTTGTTCAGTTCATATCGCTTAAGTTCAGTTCAGTTCATATCGTTTAAGTTCAGTTCAGTTCAGCCGGTTTCAGTCCAAAAGAACTGGTAAAAGAAAAATGAAAAAAAAAATGCATAATGAAATAATTAAAGCGTACATGAAATTTTGGAAAAGATAAAAAAAAAATTCGACGAACATATATACGCAAAAATATTGAAGCATGAGAATACCTCGTCAAATTGATCTAGAAATGTTCTATGAAACGCAACTGATTTTTTCTTGGGAAAACATATGATTAATTAGAATTACACTTACTGAAAATAAAAACTTACCTAAAAATTATATTAATGTATAAATTTTGACTTAATAATAATATTAATATTTTTATTTGTAATTTATAGTTAATATTATTATTTTTATTTATAATTTATAGTGTGAACACAATAACATTAAACCTTTCTGATTGGTGTATGGAGAGATTCAGGAATTATATATGTATAGATTCACAATTTGAAAAAAAATTATTTAATTCTAACAAATTTTAGAAATTCTTCTTTATCCAAAATTTCTATTAAATTGATTTATTTTGTGCAAAAGTATGTGCAGTATATTTAATATTTTAGCTATATTATTAATTCATTAATTTATTTATAAATAAAAAAATATTAATTTTCATTTACAGTTATATTAATAATATGTTTTTATTCTTAGTATTTTTTTTTTATTTGATGGTTTCTGAAATTAAAAATAATAATTTGATGAGACACTATATTTGTATTTATTTATTTTTAATGAACAATTGGAAACTTAATCATTAAGTTGTAGCTTACAAATGTAAAAGCAAGCCGTAATTGAAAATTTCAATTAGAAACTTACATGTCAATCAATTAACTAATTTTGCAATTAATAAAGTCAACAAATTTTGTTTATATTTGCACGTGAACTACTTAAAATTCTAGCTATCATCCTTCAAAGAAAAATGATTGCTCGCAAAGTTGAGTGATATGGTGACGTGAGTGTAATTTTTCGGCGACGAAAGTTTCAATTTTCGGACGAGACAATTTTTTATTAAAATATTATAAAATTTGTCTTGGGGTGAGATATGTGGATTTTTTCCTACATGTGTCTGCTATTCGAGCATATCTCTCTATTTACATCCTAATCGATTGAAGAGCTTTCGATCGGGTAGGAGAGTAATTTTTTGTTTCTCCTCCTTATAAAAAAAAATCTTTTTTAATTTACAAATAAAGTGTATTATTTTTTACTCCATCTGTCTCGTAGAAGTCCTTACACTTTCTTTTTCGGGTCATCACATACTAGTTATCACACTCCAAAAAAGGAAATTATCATTACACTTTATATCTTCAAAACAATACAGTACATTATCATTAAAACAAAGAGGGTATCAAATAAAATATTAATTACTGAACTCTTTTTGTTTATTATGTTTCATAAGAATAAGAACATTTTTTTTCATTAAATCTTTAATGATAATAATTTTTTAATCAAAAAATAAATAAATATTTTTTACTTTTGAATTTTAAACTATAATTTTATTCATATTTTTTTAACTTAGTTTTAAACTTAGTAACAAATACTTTACTTTTTATTTAATTTTAAAAGTATGTATATACGTTCTCTTTTATCAAAAAATCGACAAATAATATATATATATATATATATATATATATATATATATATTAATTTTTATGTAGGAAAAGTGGTCATATAATTCCAAAAAGGAGGGAGTATTGCCTATATCTATAATATTACATTTGTCTTGTATAAATCTATTTTTTCCTTTTAGATGTGTACACTTTAAAAAAAAAATGAAATGATATCATTTTACTTTTTTTTATATTTAAAATACAATTTTACTTTTAATTTTTCACTTAACTTTTAAATTTCAATCACAATTAATTTATTTTTTAACTTAAAAATATACTTCTATTTATTATTTTTATTTTTAAAAAATCAAAAAATAAAACTATATATTTTTTAATATAATTGCGTGTTCCGGACCTTCCCGTGTATAAATCTTTGACATGGAGGAAAATAATAATATGTCTTGAATAAAGTACGTCAAACGTGAGCCCCAAACAAATTAAACATTAACAAGCCAGTTTTCTTTTAGTATTACTACTATTATGTTATACACGATTTCCTTTTCCTCTACGCAATCACGAACATTTTGTAAAATGAAGTATAGATTATTAATTAAATCATTCATATTCTTACGACGTGTGTGACTTTATAATAACGTAATTACTACTTAGTTTCCTAGGAAACCTACTTATACATTTAAAAAAGTCCCATCAATCTATTTAAATAAATATATATATAATCAAAAATCTCATACATACACACACATTCATCTCTCTCTCTCTAAACCACATTAATTTATTAGTTAGTATAGTATTAATTAATACTAACTAATTGTGATGGCAGAGGAAGGGTGGTTATTGCTAGGCAAGTTGAAAAGAGCTGTCAAGAAAATCAAGTTTCTATTGAGCTTCAACATGATGAAAAGGTTGAATCTCTTGTCGTTGATTGGGGCATCATCGAGCAAGAGGAGATTGACGAGCTTCAAAGACGAACGCCCTGGGTTGATGGCGTGCGTGGACGATCCGGATCTTCAAGACACGAGCACGGAAAACTCTTCGTCTAATGGCCATCGGCTTCAGAGGACAACGAGCTATCCTTCTTCATCGGAAGATGATGATGTCGACAAAAGGGCCGATGCTTTTATCGCAAACTTTTACAAGCAGCTTCGGTATGACAGGCAAATTTCGTTGGAGCTGAGGTACTATAGGGGTAATAGTTTTGATTCTTCTGATTCTCCTTGATGGATTAATTTGTACAAATATTATTTTTTATTTATTTTTTTGAATTTTTTTGTTTGGGTCAATTGTGGTTGTGGAAGGTTTCATGAATTTTATGAGATGAATTTTCCATGGTCATGAATTTTATGGTCATGAATCTTCCTCGGAATACATCAAGACCGACTCTTCTTCGGACTCCACCACTGCCTTCGGTTCCAGTTTCTCGCCGTCATCAGTCGCCACTTCCTCAGGTTGCATTGGCGATTGTACCAATTCCTCTAACTTACGCTCAATATTGCTCCAACACTTGTCCCAACGCTCAGCTCTGGCCCTCCTCTCTTCACGACGCTCCTGACTAAGATCACGGGCTCGGCGGAAGTCCCAACGCTCAGCTCTGGACCTCCTCTCTTCACGACGCTCCCGACTAAGCTCACGGGCTCGATGATAGCCACTCTGAACTTCTCGGTATCCGCCGCCTCCTCTTCGATTCCAGGCTTCATCATGACGAGCTCTCTCTTCTAAGGCGGTAAGTCGCTCATTCACCCCCTTCATCTTCGATTTAAGCATCCCTTCGAACCGTGCCATCTCCTTCTCCATGATAAGCTTAGCTTGGGTATGATCCATGTCAGTTGTCCTGCAAAAGTGTTAGAGACAAAATAGAGATCCTCACCACTCTCGTGTTTCACTCAATATGGTAAGTCACTCAATACTCGGTTCTCTCACTTTCTCTCTCTCTCAAGAATCGAAATCTCCCAACTCACCGATCGAATTCAATTCCAACAAAATCCACGAAACGAAGAATAACTCTAAATTGTTGAACGAACGATGAACAACAATAAGAATAATCGAGGACAAATAATTTTTTTTTTTTAATAAAAATTACTGTTCATGAACAGTAATTTTCGAAAATAAAAAAATAAAAAAAATAATTTTTTTTTTTTTAAATCAAGGAAGAAGAAAGAATAAGAAACGGAAAAGAAAAACGAGGTTACGTAATCGAAAAATAAAGAACCCAAACTTGGGCTCTGATACCAAATGATACGAACCTCGTTATGATAGAATTGATAGGAGATGAACGAAGGAAAACGATAAATAGGATACCTTGCGGAAGTCCCAAAACCCTTGATCCTAACCCACGAAATGATTTAGGTTCGAAGCCCTAAACCCCAACGAGACGTTGAATCAATAATTCAGAGATGATGATTGACACACAAACGAGATTTGACTGGCTCGTTGATTCGTCGGTTGAATTCTTTTGGATATTCGGGATAGAATTCGAACCCGAGAGAGATTTTAATAAAACTCACGAAACATAATTTTTATTCATCAAAAGTAATCTGTCTAAAATAATGAAAAGCATAGCATTTATATAGGCAAACTAAAAACATGAAAGAAAAAGGAAATAAAGCAATAAATCTCGCGCAACCCTAAAATCCGCCTCCCTTCAGGTCCTGTCGTCCGACAGGATATGATGTCGTCCGACATCCTCTTGTCGTCCGACAGGAAATCCTGTCGTCCGACAAACCTCCGTCGATCGCAGGCTCATCCTGCGAATCCCGTCTGTCTCGTATCCAAATTTCCAAGACCTGTCGTCCGACAGCTGGGAGGTGTCGTCCGACAGCTTGCCAGAAAACTTCCCGACTTCTCGGCACGTCCCGACTCCTATTTCGATGCTCTCTTCGTCGTCCCGGATCTTGGTTGCATCAAAAAATTTCGGGTTTTTTCTTTTCAAATTAAAACTCACACACATTATGCAAAATCATAATTCAAGATCATTAAACATTCTACATCGTCCCAATTACGAATTGTCCTAATTACTAATGGATATGTAGAACAAACTTCAAATATAAATAATTTATACTACATGTGATTATTCGTTCGTAATTTGAACATTTTTGAACCATTTAATGTTTTTAAAATATATGAATTTGCATGTTTTTTGAAAAATAATACCAAAAGTGATCGATCAAAAAACGACGACTTTAGGACAATAAAATTATGTACAAACATGAATAGTTGTGCATATCTGATTATTTTTGTCTCTATATATAGTCCATTATTCTATATGAACTTTCACTTACACAAACACTTCACATATTTTTGTTTTATAATTAGTTATCTCATAACTAGTTATCTCATATCCATGACTTATGAGCCAAATACTTCTCTTACACTCGGTCAGTCGCCATCGAGTAGAATTAACCATGATCATCACTATGGTAATAACCGAGACAAAGCCCTCACCACATCGTCCCCAAACTCATCACCGGCCGAGCACCATGTCTATCCTTGTGCCTACTGCAAGAAGAAATTCCATAGCTCACAAGCTCTTGGAGGGCACCAAAATGCCCACAAGCTCGAGAGAAGCCTCGCTAGGAAAAGCCGAGAACTTGTTAGGCCTCAGTGGGGCTTGAAGTCGAACATGGGTTGTGTTAAAGGGGAGGTTCGTATCGATTCTCATCACCATCAGAGCCATGTAGGTAGTCTTCGGCCGGGTGAAATTCATGCTCACCAAGAGGATCTTAGCCACCTAATTCAGCTTGATTTGTCTCTAAAGCTTTGAATAATATATATGTGTTATTTAAGTGTATTAATTATCAAATAATATTTATGCCCAATTTTCTTTGTGATATATTATGAAGATTAATGTATTATTATTATTATTATTATTATTATTCGAAGTAATTTTGGGCAAAAATATAAAGGAAAATATATCTTTTATGTATTTTTTGACAAAAAAGTAAAGGAACATATTAATATATATAATAATGAACATGTACAACGTACGAGGCGACCTTCATAGATGGTTGGCACATCATGAAGTTCAATCCAATTAATTGATCAATTTCTAGTTTATAGTTTTGTGAAAATATTGAGTTAATTAAACTAAAATGTAGTCTTAAATTTGTTCACTATTTGACTGTTATGCGTAGTATGGTACGATATTCGATCAATCAAATAAGATTTATATTTGATATTTCGATATCGATCTGGTTATGTCTCATTTTAAAACGACACTCCCCTACCTGCCAATCTCATGTCATTACACGAGAGACGTGTGTGATTATTTATTTGAGACGAAGAAGTACTGAAAAGTAAATACTTTAAGTTGTTTTCAAGAATCAAAGTTAGGTTTATGTCTCAATGACAATACAAAGATGCATGAACAAAACTAAGTTGTGATCAATTAAGAAGATGCAATGCACGTGACAAAGGATGGACAAATCCATATTCATATACTTACAACAACACAACAAAAAGACTAATAAATCATCAACCATATTAGGACAATCAAGACTATCTCTATGCTAAGATAACATTCCCTCATATATGATCATTTTAGGGTCACACGACTTTTCACGCGTCGAACGAGGAAAAACGGAAGCGACAACACACATCGTTCGAACAAGCTTTCCCCATACGCAACTTCTTCCGTCGATGAGATAGATACAACATACATATAAACAAACGAACACAATAATAATACATACAAACCATACACGTCGAGTATCGACTCTACTTTAGTCTAGACAACTAACTAGTCAATCATATATGCATGAATATTTTACAAACAAATTAATTAACCCTACACTCGCCTCGACCCGGGCCCCTCGGAAACCTCCATTTATCCGTGCAATAGTCGTACACCATATGCTTCCTCTGCAAGTTCTTCATCCTCATCCTGCTCTCGCTGTCCAGCTCCATATTGAGCACGCCCCTCGTGGAAAAATCGAGGTCTCCACAAGAAGACCTTCTCGTCTCGCGAGACCAAACACAAACATCCGCCGAGAAATTCCTGTAATAAGCCGTGAACGGAGCTAGAGTCCAGTTCGTCTTGACCCTCCCGTGCTGCGTGGCCCACTCGTCGGCATTCCACAGGCTCGAGTACAATCGCATCGGCTGGCTTTTGAGATACGGGACGCCTATGTTCTCCGTGTTTTTGAACTCCCTTATAGGGATGTTGTCTACTAAGAATCTAGAGAGAAATTACACAATGCACAATGTGTTGTCTATGACTAAACCGTAATTTGAGTAGATTTGAGGGGTTGTTTTGTAATTGTGAGTACTTACATGATGCACTTGGGATTCCATACAATGGAGTATGTATGGAAGTCTGCGGTTGGATCGAACCATAGGAAGAATTGTTGTTCTCGATCGCCCCTTCCGCGGCTGAACACGTTAGTGTGGAGCGTGTACGGATTGCCGCTCGAATTCCCGAGGAACTCGAAATCTATCTCGTCGTGGAAGTCTCCTTCCGGTGAAATCCGAGACATCAACTAGTAGTAGTAGTAGTAAATTTTGATTGGTTAATCTCGAATTTGTACTAATTACAGAAAACAACGTGTTAATTATATTTAGAGATAATATCAAAAAACGTTATGTAACATCGTTCGATTTCACATTTAGTCGTTTATGTTTATGGGAAAAAAAAATCAAATTTCGTCATATTTGATGATTTTCAGTAGAATTTTGCATGTTCAATTCTACCCGAGGCCTATGTGACGCTATCTCTAGTGTTTTGTCTTATTTATTACTTTATTCAACTAAGCAAGTGTCACACAAATACAAAAAAAATTAAATGTATTTTGTTTTTTAAAATCATGTTTTTTTAACACTCACTCAATTGAATTGACTTCACATAAAGAGTGAATCATCGTCCAATACTTTAGATATATATGATCACCGTTCGAAATTCAACTAAAAAATATTTAAATAGAAAGAGAATTGATTTTTCATAATTTTAAAGGACTAAATGTAAGAAGACTACTATGTTTGAAAATCGAGGAGAAAATTTGAGATCAATTATATTGTTCGAAACGAATCTTACGTAATAAGTGGTGACGGTGCCGGCAGAGTCGCCTGAGACGAGCTTGATCTGCATGTCGATCCTACCGAACATAAACTGTTTCCTGGATTGTTAGAAATCGTTTCATTTAAAAGCTCGAACTGGTAAGAGAAGTTGAACAATTTGAAATTTATATTATTGGGTCGAATATATTCTCCAATACGAATGTGTCAGCCATCAAAGAGCGAATATTAACATATGTATATAATGATTCAAATGCACACATTCGTACCTTGTCGTCGTCGTCGTGTCTTGGTAATTTCGTGCGGTTGAGATTGTTTGTGCGATAAAAACGTCCAACTGCAAAAACGAAAGAAATCGTAAGTTGTTTATTTTTCGACTTTTGGTAAAGGAAATTAGAGATGAAGGACCTTGAAAACAAAGATGGCGGAGAAGAGGAGGAAGGCCAAGTAGGGAAGAAGCTTATTGGAACGAGGCGGATGGGAATTCGTCCTTGTTGGTCGCATAACGTTGTTTGATTTCTTGCTGCAACACAACACACAATTCTTTTCTGCATTGTCTGTCAAATTCTATCATTAATTAAATCACATAATAATTATAATAAAAATAATTTTTCTTTTCGGTTCTGTTCTCTTCTTTTCCCCCCTCTGTTCAATTCTATTTTCCTAATGCAATAAAATAGTGGTTATCCATAAATTATGGATATATGTTCGCTACTCACTCTCTAATTAATAGTAACAAGAGATATAATTTTGTTTCCAATGTATTACTACATTTTTATTATAAAATCAATAATAGTAGTACTAATTAAGCGTAATTTAAAAATATTTTTTTTAGAAATATTAATTTTTTATAAACTAAAGCAATAAGTATATATGATTCATACATACACCAAATAAAATCATTATGAAATTTCCTGTGGATTACATATGTGAAGTAGTGTAGAGCTAATGCAAATATGTCGAAAAATCGATATTGCTATCCATCCATGCGGCAAAATCATGATCATCAATACGACTGCAGGGTGAGCTTGCAGGGTACATCGGAATGTCGTAATCCAATTCCACACTAGGTATGCGATCAATCATCAATCCAAGCCCGGATCAACTCCTTGTCAAACTCAACATGGTAGGGACCCCTCGACTTTGATTTTCCCGGTCACTAGAAATCTTGAAATTATATTAGTCGAGCGACGAGTCGAGGAGGCCCTAAAGACGCTAGACGAAGGGGAACACAAGGCCAAAGGCGATATAGACCAAAAATCAATAACTCTACGAAATAGTGATCCTCGAAAATCAACAAAAAACTAGCAAGCCTCTCGTTTTTGTTGATTCATGGGTTGGAGGCTTGCTAATTGTTATATTTTACAAACCCTGAATTCAAAGTAATGTAAATTGGTGCAAGCCCCTATTTATTATGAGCCCAAATGCATTTTGTTTTGAACTTAACTAGATGTTCTCGCTATGAACAAAATATATTTAATTAAAATAAGATAAAAATAAAAATTTTAATTTAAAAAATGCAATCTAAATGGTAATAATATAAAGAATATATTAGGGTATAGGGTATTTTGATTTGTTAAATAAGACAAAACTATCAAAAATTTGCTTAATTATATACATAATCACTAAAAAAACAACAAAATGTTTTTTTACCTATAATCTGTTGTAATTGGAAATAATTTAATTATTTTGAGTTTAAATTGTTGAATTTCTGTTTCCGACGAATGTCATATGGACGTAGCAAATTATGGGCAATATCTTACGACAGTGGCGACAGTGGCGGAGCCAGCTGAGGACCAGGGTGGGCCTTGGCCCACCTGAAAAAAAAAACTTACCTAAATATTATATATATATATATATATATATATATATATATATATATATATATATATATATATATATATATAGGAGAATTCTACAATACATTTGTTATTTTTAAATGTACCATACATTTACTAATTAACCAATAAGTAATTGACACATCAATTTTGAATTGTGCAATTGAATGCAGGGGATTATTCATCAAATTAATTAAAATAGACTTGCTAAAAATGAAAAATAAACTTCTATAAAATTCTAGTAATTTAATTTTAATATTTGTATATTATCATATAATTAAATAAAATTAGATTATTTAAGACAGAAAATATTTATATACTCAATTAATTAAATTAAAAATTGTATGTTAATATATTTGTAAATAAAATTATGTTATAAGAAAACTTGATAAAAAAATTTATTTTTTTACAAAAATATTCATGATTATATATTTTTCTTAAAAACATAAATTAAACAGCAATTAAATTATTTCATCATCTTTCTTGTTTACAAAGTTTTTTAAAAACTTAAATCTATGAAAAAAATATTTGTACATAAACACAAACAGTTTTTTTAATTTTTAAATCTATGAAAAAAAATTGTGCACAAGCACAAATTTTAATTTAGAGATAAATATTATAGTATGATCGAGGATTGATATGATGTGATTGATTGTGTTTATTATTGATTTATTGTTGATTTTTAATTTTTATTTATGTAGGATGATAAAAAAAAAGGGTAATTTTTGAAAAAGGGTAATTTTTAATAATTGTTTATAAATCAAGGAATTAGTTTTTCCTAATTATAAATTTAAGTAAAATTCCAAAAATATCCTTTAATTATTTAAACACAGGGGTGGTTATTTATTAACCGTTAAGGGTATAATAATAATTATTTTACTTTTTTTTATAATTAGAAAATTAATAATACCCTACATAATAAAAAAACAAAAAAAAAATTATCCTTAATTAGAAACTAAATTTTATAAGGTTTAACATGTAAATTAATAAATTAAAATACCCCTTTTCATAAATACTTCTAAAAAAAATTATGAAACTCATTTTATAAGTTAAAAACATAATATAGATAATACTGTAATTACATGTTTGAATCTTCACCCTAATATTATGGACTTGCATTAAATCTAAAGGTTTATATTAAATGTTTTAATCTAACGCTTAAGATTAAATGTAATGTATGGTACATGCACTGCACCGTAGAACCTCCCTATATATATATATATATATATATATATATATATATTACTTACTTTCTAACGTAATTAACAAAATAAATGTGTGTGCGTGAAGCGTCTTACACCATTGCGCATATTATTTACATTTTTTATACAATTTTTTTTTTTGTTTTTTATTTTAACCTTTTAACATTTTTTTTCATTAATTAATTTTATACACACTAGGACATAGTAAATTTTAGTAAAAACAAAATCATAAAAAATACATTTTTACAACAATTTATGATTTTATATTTATAAAAATTTGATATGTATGATTATTATAATTATCAATTACACTTTATAAGTAATTAAAGTAATTTTTAATTTCTTATGAAAATTAGTCATTTTCTTAATATTTTACACTATATTTATTAATTTTTTACTACTACTACTACTATAATATTGACAAGCTATTTTTTTATATTATATTTATTATATATATATATATATATATATATATATATATATATATATATATATATATATATATATATATATATATATAGTATATTTATTTTTATGACTAATTAATAAAAAATGCATTTTTTTCTAAATATCATATAATTTTAATATACATTTTTTGATAAAATTATTTTATTATAATATATTGATTTTTCATTTTTATTTCATATTATTTTTTCTAAAATTATTTTTAATATTTTATATTTTACCCTTTACAAAATAATTTATTTTATAACTTCAATATATATTTTAAAATAAAATTAATATTTTTTTAATTTAATATATTCGATATATATAAATAATATTTCAGGACGATAATATCTTGTAAATATAGCCCACCTTCGTCTCTACCCTGTCTTGATGCTTTAAGAATATCCCTATTATTTCAGTGTTTTTTTAAGTGATATATTATTCGTATGTTCTGCTTTAAGAATATCCCTATTATTTCAGTGTTTTTTTAAGTTCGGCAAGAATGCTCCACACTCTCTGAAGCACATTATAATATAATAAATTTAATATTATAATTTGATATTTTTGGTATAAGAAATTTTTAAAGACACAAATCAAATCTAGAAAAATTGAGGAATTATTAAATATTAGAAAATTCAATTCATTTAGGATAAACTTATTAAGTTCAGTTTAGCAGTCAACCTCGATAAAATCGAATTCAATCCAAAATAAAATTATAAGTAATTTATGTACAATTGAATTGGTACATGAATGATTCTTTCATTTTGGAATTCAATCCAAAATAAAATTATAAGTAATTTATGTACAATTGAATTGGTACATGAATGATTCTTTCATTTTGTTTTAAACAATCAGTAATCTTTAAAAAAATGTAGAGCATAGGTGGTGAACTCTATCACTCCATATGATGAGCTACTCGTCTATTTCAACCAACAAGTTACGAGTTTACCATGTTAGTGTGTCATGCGAATCAGAGTGACAATGAAAACAAAATTACAACTCTTTCAACCTATAGAACACTGATCAATGGACAATGAGAGGCAACATCTTGAAGACAAGTTGGAGTCGAATCTCATCAACGACCAGCAACTTCCAAGTTTGATCGTCTTCCAACTCACATCTTTAGATACTAATTTTAACTAGATGTACAATCCTTTGGGTTAATGTACAAATAAAAACACTTGTTTTTGTCATATAGCACCCTAAAATTAAAATAGCAAGTCCCAGTAAAAAACAAAGTGTAAAAAACAAGAGGGAGCACAATCCTATAATCAGACGCTTCATAACTCGGTGAATCATACATGTTCAATATATACAATCAACCTAATAGCAAATGTTATTAGTTATAACAAAACAACTTACTATAAAATCCGGTAATTGTGTCTAAATCACTTGTGTAAAGACTTTTGGAAAAGGTCAAACCGTGGGAGGGCAACTATACCCAATTTCCATTATTCAAAATAGAACTCATTTATCCTCCAACTCGGCAACATGAGCCCTGTTTTTGGCAACCAATTTCCTAATAAATATGCTCCACCTCATCACAGACTTAATCTTAAGCCAACCGGCCACAGGATGGGCCTGATTCTCCGCATAATCAAACCCGTGAGAAGGTAGTGTCACGTTAGAAGGTATATTAAACACGTCCTCAGGTGGTGACCCATCTACTGAGGCGTGGCCCTCCATGTTCAAAATCCTAAGTAACTGCTGCTGCATGTCTTCATTCTCGAGCATTTTGTTGCTTGTCATGCAGATTTCTTCTTCAGGGAAAATTTCGTTGACGATGCCATTGTTGCAGTCGGCAGGCCAGTCCTCGAAAGGCCCAAGTGCAAGACCGACTTCGTTTTCATATGTGGAGTGGTTGATTTGGTTGGGCGTACTGGGTTGGGTGAAAGATGTTAGTTCGAACTCATTGCATGAGCTTGGGTTTATAAGATGAGACTCAGTGGAATAACCAGCAATCATGTGGTTAGTATTATAACCCGAACCTGACAACAAAGATAACACTAAGATAAGACGAGAACGACTGCCCACTATGTTCGATTTTGTATCTGCCAGCTAGAGTTTTATTAACTACATATCTCATCGAAAATAAAAGGATAAATGCTTTAGATAAGATAATGATTACCTCGGATTAGTATGTTGTGGTCCATTGATGAAGTTTCAGAGGGAATCTGAAAACTCTGCGGTTGAGTTTGATTATCCAACGGATGAGAATAATTCCTTGTGGCCAGAGGAAAATCATTTCTAGGCATGCTCGACTTTTGAACTTGTTTCAAGTTGAACAGAGATTTCCCATCATACTCTACGACTTCACCCCAATTTTCATATGCTTTCTCCACCCAGGCATCAACACAAACCTACACAAATATAATTAATTAAGTGTTAGGATTCCATAGCAAAGCTTAATCAAGGTACGAAATAAAACAAACCACAAATATAATTAATTAAGTGTTAGGATTCCATAGCAAAGCTTAATCAAGGTACGAAATAAAACAAACGCCTAAGGCATAAAATGCTTGTTGCACTAATTTTTTTTATCATGTTTAAAACTAAAAAAAAAAAAAAATTCAACTTTACCTTTTGGTTATCTGACAGCAAATCTTGTGGGTAATATTGATCTTGAGCTATAAGGCCACTCAACTGGAAGATATTGTTAAAAGCAACACCTAGATTTGATGAATCATCTGGGTAGTAAACATAAAGCTTCCCACTCAAGATACAAGTTTTGGAATGCCTTATTAGGGCATCCCACATCTTATTGGACATACCGCTTCCAAGGATCTGGCAGCACCAAATATATCAATGTTGGATTATGTACAAAACATAATAGAAACATAAAAAATATATACTCACACTCCTCAGCTTTTGAGGGTTCCGGACAACCATTCTTAAGAAGTCCTCTACACTATATATTCCAGCAATTTTAAGTCTCTTATGGAATGAACCATCTTTCCCGATCTTCTCAAGTCTCCATACATCATCGTTTAAAGCAGGAGGATAATGTTTTCTGTACACTGATACAAATAAAGACAAACACAAACACTTGCTTGGTAAAGGATGGTGCGTAATTATATTGCATGCATTGTAAGAATGGAGATTCCGAATATTCGTTACACAAAATAAACATCAAATACAAATAAAATGAAAGAAAAAAATATACTGAAATACTTGAAGATATTTCCTAATTAATTATTAAATAGAAGTTAAAGTTCAAAATTTAAAAAAATTATTGTCTTACACTTAACTCCTTTATATATAAAAGACTTCAAAAAATTCACTATAAAAATATTAATGATATGCAGTATGTGTATTGTTGGAGTTTCATTTGTCTTTTATTTTCCAAGAAAATATAGGTCAACCCTCAGGTCTCAAATGGTTCTCTTTAGAAGTAAAAATTTACATAGAAAAAAAATTACAAAAAAAAAGCTACTTACATTCTCCTCGGTGATCCTTGACAGTAAAAGCTTCTGTCATCGCTTCCCGTACCCGCTCACAATAACCAGACCCCACCTTCAGACCAAGCCTGAACTTTCTGCTCTTTATCCAGCTAGAATTATCTGTAAATGTGATGTCTCCGAGGGTACCAACACCTTCTTTCAGCGTCACCTGTAAGTCCCCAGTCAGAAGAAGTCTCTTACCCTCACGCTCGTTCACAACATGGCTTTCAAACTCTTCCTGGCCCCACCCCTCGTTGTTGAAGTCTCCTTCCACCACAATGACGTCTAGCTTTAGGGAGGACTCAGGCCCACTTGTGACGACATGTCCCGTGTTGGCATCTACCAGTACAACGTGAATTGCAGCACTTTGTTCTCCCTCTATTCGACCACCAGTAAAAAGTGGGAGAGAAAGGCGAGATTTGAACTGAAGCTGCAAGTTTCTCCCATAGAGCCCTTCTATTGGTTCAGGCGGTGATGACCTGAAGCTTTAGAGTCTTAGGAAATATTAATAGATATAAAAATAAAACAGACACATACATATGTTTTTTGTGAGTGCGTTTTTGCGAAAGGTGAGCAATTTCAAGATATATTGCACAATGAAACACCAACAATCACATTGACAACCCTATAACTCCATCTAATGTAGCATTTAGGCCTTCTAAATTGCTAATGTAAGACATATCTTGGAATTTATATCTAGTTATAACATTAATAAAATGAAATTCGGCTAATTTATAGTTAATTGACAATTGTAACCCATATTTACATTTTTCATTAATGAGAAGGAAATTAAAAATTCTGCGTAATTTATAATTAGGACAAATTGTACCCAATATTTATATTTTTCATTAATAAGAAGGAAATTAAATTATTTTAAAAACGGTTCATATTGTATAAACTAACGAAGAAAATTAAATTATTTTAAAAAATGTTCATAATGTATAAACTAACGCAATATGAAAGATGAATGAAGAAAAATAGAAGTATTAAATATTATAAGTGTTCATATTGATTAAATTTTTTAGTATTTTAGTTATATTTGTAAGAATCGTTTTGAAAAATTAGTTTTTGTTATAAACTTATAAACGGATTCATAAGTTTATATTATTTTGTCATTTAATCAAATATTATTAAAAAATTACTATAATTCAGGTAAAAAACACTAGTTTTTGTTATAAACTTATAAACGGATTCATAAGTTTATATTATTTTGTCATTTAATCAGATATTATTAAAAAATTACTATAATTTTAAAACAGGTAAAAAACACGTTAAATACTCGTTGATACTCTCCACAGCACCATTCAATATCACAAACTATACAAAAGTTAAAATCAAAATTCTTAATTTATTTGAAAGTTTTAAGTTTTTCAAAAATTTGACATAAGAAGGAAAGAAAAAAAGAAATTAGAAAAAAAATGGAATATCCTAATTTAATTAGTCATTTTAGTATTTTAGTTATATTGTTAAGTATCATTTTCAACAATTAGTTTTATTTGTTTTGAAATTATAAGTAGCACATTCATATTATTTTGTCATTTAATGAGATATTATTAAAAAATTTATTGTTATAATTTTAAAACGGTTCGAAAAAAACAAGTTAGATACCCGTTGATTCGTCGGATACGGATTTGTATTGAATTATTGATGATCTGGCGGATTTTAGATCGAATTTCATTCTAAACTGTATGAAACAATGTTAATCCGCTCCACACCCGCTCCATTTACAAGTCTGGTTGTTATTCTAACAAGTTTAAATTATTGTTTGTAAATCAAACATGAAAATGCATCCATCCAAACAAAGCATTTATTCTCATCAAGGTTACCTTGTTTTTGAAGGATATTATAAAAGAAGTTCTTAAACATACAAACAATTCCATTTCATATGTAACTTAAAAACCTCTAACCTTCCTTCAAGTCTTGCAGGGACCAGCTTAGCCAAAGCTCTTTCAACTACTTCACTAACCTATAGACAAAAAATTACCATGTTTGTAATAATAGATTAACATCTCAATCAATAAATAACCATAATAAGAATAAGGTATTGAAGTATATATTTTGTAATTTCTTAAAATGAATCCAACCATCAATGTGAATCATGTAAAATTTTAAACAACCAAATCAAAAAGGTGTTCACAGTTTACCACTTTGCGGATAATCGGTTCGAAAGATGAGCAAATCTTCTGGACGGTATCCATCTTCAGAGCTTCCACAATAGCACTGTTATCACATATACAAAAAATATTAAATCACCCAAAAACAGAGTACTTATATCTGTTAGTAAATTACATTTTTACTCCATTTCAACACAAAAGTTTTTCATGGAAAAGGATGAAGAATACAATCACCTAGCTAACGGCGGATATCTTATTCTATCGGGCTCTTGCGTCGCTTCTTCGCCGTCTTCCAAGCTCCTTTTTCCTCGACCTTTCATCGAACTTGTTCGCTCCATGTATGCATTTATCAATTTCAGATGAAGAAGAATATATATGAGATTTGATTTGAACATATCTCAGTTTGATTTTATACTGGATCAACATGAAACTCTAATCTCAATAATTGGGGATTCACGAAGATTTTGTCACTTCACGGGGACTGATTGAAGTAGGACCATAGTCTGGTCAACATTGACGTCGACCGCTACCAAAAGTTTTGTCATCACTTCGTGAGGACTGATTGAAGTTTTGTCATCACTTCGTGAGGACTGATTGAAGTGGGACCGTACTCTGGTCAACATTGACGTCGACCACTAAAGGCAACAATATATTTTATCAGTACTACAATAAATATAAATTTATTTATTTATTTTTTTGCGTTATATTTTTTTGCTCTAAGTTTTTTTTGCGTAATTTAAAAATTAATTAATTTATTTAATTTATTTTTTTGTGTAATATTTTTTTATTAGCTGATTAAGATTTGATTGTTGTATTATGTTATTTTTGTAATATTTTTTTTGACTATTCTTTTTAATGTTGAAAATTATACTATAATAAAGATTTTATTTACAATGATGAACGAAGATTGTTGTATTACATATGGAGATTTGATTAATTTAATCTAAATGAATATTCATTCATTAGATGATAAATATTTAAATTTTGGAAATAAAAAATATAAATGATAAATATTTAAATTCTGGAAATAAAAAAATATAGATTTTGAATATTTTTTCTCTAAACTGCAAACATTTAAAATTAACAAACAAGTACAAGACTACACCAAAGTAAATTAATTAATTCAATATTTTCTAAAAATATTTAAAATTAACAAACAAGTACAAGACTACACCAAAGTAAATTAATTAATTCAATATTTTCTATTGAACAGTCAAATTTGACAAATATATATTGTAACTTTTATCATATGCATTGTCGATAAATTAATTAATTCATTATTTTATAAAAAAAAACAGTCAAATTTAACAAATATATATTGTAAGTTTTATATATTACATTAGTAAATACTTGTTTGTTTATTTATGTTTTTTTTTCACAATTATATATATATATACATATATCAATTTTTAATAATAATTATGATTTTTGTTTAATCTTTTTTAGTATATTTTTTGCAAAAATGATTATTATATTAAATAATAAAACATAATATCGTATTTTTTATAAACATTACTACTATATATTACAAGTAAAAATTAATATTTAATTAAATAAAATAATAATTTATTAAATAATATTGCACACAAATTTATTTATTATAGTAAATAATATTAATTTTTTAAGATTTAAAATAAACTAAAACAAATTTTAAAATAAATTTTAAAATATAAAAAGTTTATATATAATTTCAAAATACAGTAATTACTATTATGAAATTGAAAACATAATTTTATTGTAAATAATAATTATTACTCCCTTCTTCCCTTAACACTATGCATAGAGAAAATGACACGTAAATTAAGAAAAAGTGATTTTTTGTGTGTTTTATAATATAAAGTAGGGGTATAATAGGTATTGATGTGTAAGTAATAAAATAGTTAGTTGAAAAAGTAGTGGTATAAAGGTAAATAAATGTGTATTGAGAGGATAAAGTTGTGAAAAGACATTCCATTTATGGAATGTGCACTGTTTTAAGGAATAAATAAAAAAGGAAAGTATGCATTGTTTTAAGGGATAGAGGGAGTATATGTGTATTTTTTATACACATTACTACTATATAATTAATTAATTTATTTAATTTATTTTTTTGGTTAATATTTTTTTTTGCTTAATATAAAAATTATTTTTTATATTTATTTTGTACGATAATAAAGATATGAATGAAGATTTTTGTAAGATAGATATAAATGAAGATTTTTGTAAGTTGAATGAAGATTTTTGTATTAAGTGATGATGATTTGATTGTTGTATTAAGTTTTTTTGTTTGTAATATTTTTTTTTGCGTATTTTTTTAATATTGAAAATTGTACAATAATAAATAATAAAGATTTTATGTAAATGATGAATGAAGATTGTTGTATTACTGGAGATTTGATTAATTTACGCTGAATTAAGATTCATTCATTAGATAGTGGATATTTAATTTTAGTGAATAAAAATGATAAAGATTGAAGATTCATTGATGAAAATTTGATTTAAATAATTTTACTGAATCAAAATGATGAAGATTTTATTTAAGATGAATGAATATTCAATCTCATGAATGTTTGATTTTACAGATAAGATTATTTATATAGATAGAATGATGGAGATTTTATTTAGCAAAATGAAGATTAATTTATTAAGTGATATATATTTTATTTTATAATGAATATCAATAATATTAATATAAAATAAAAAATGATTTTTTTATCATGTAAAGATTAAATATGCGTTTTAAATTTATATTTTTGTATTGAAAGTTAATTTTATTAGTTTTTTTTTTACTATTAAGAGTATTTCGTTTTAAATTTATATTTTTGTATCGAAAGTTTATTTTATTAGTTTTTTTTTTTACTATTAAGAGTATTTAACTCCATCTATTTAATATATACGAATTCAAGAAAGTTGAATAGAATATTATTTTTAGTTGACAATGAATTAATTCATGTGTGGTCTTTTAGAATTAGATTATTGTTTTTTAAAAAAATTGTTTACAATACTATTATTTATTATATATCAGCCTTTTCTATTTATTAACATTATGTTTATGTTACTTATTAATTATTATTTTCCATGTTTGTTGTTGAAATTATATATAATGGCGGAGTCAGAATTTTTTTTAGTGGGAGCTAAAATTAAAAAAAAAAACAAAATCTTGAAGAATTTTGAATTTTTGACCTCTAAAATATTAAAAATCATAATTTTTTAAAATATATTATACATAAAGAAAAGAGAAAATAAAAAAAAATATATTATAAATAAGGAAACTAGATAAAGAAAGGGTGAGAAGAGTTTTTTTATATATTATATATAAAAAAAAGAGAAAAAAATTAGTAAGAAAATATATAAAAAATAGAAAATATGGATAAAAAAAGGGCGAGAAGGGATTTTTTTTAGTGCGTGCTAAAATAAAAAAAAATCTTGAAGAATTTTTAATTTCTGACTTCTAAAATATTATAAATCATAAAGTTTTTTTAATATATTATACATAAATAAAAGAGAAAATAAAAAAAATATATATTATAAATAAGGAAACTAGATAAAGAAAGGGCAAATAAAAAATATGGATAAAAAAAGGGTGAGAAGGGATCGATCCCTTGATACCTTGACCTTTGGAAGGTTAAGGAAAAGGCTTAGCCAATTGTACATATATATGTATATATGTACTTCATTTTTGAAAAATTAGGGTGGTCTACAGCCCACCACCCAGTGTGGGTCCGCCTTTGATTATATATTCGTATATTTTTTAAACATTAAAAAAAACAAACTTATTAAAATAAATTTTCACCAATCATCAATTTAATAATAATTTTTAAACAAAATTTAATACAAATGATACTGCATTTTTACATAATGAATTGGTGCGGACAGACTTTAATTACGATCTTGGTGACTTAGGGGATGCGGAAATTGGTGATGATAGAGCATGTACTTTGGTGGTGTTAAAAAAGTGTCATACGGAAGCCCTTCAAATGGGCTATTATGTTTAGTACTGTTGGAATATTAGAGAGTTGAATAAGTCTGAATACCTGAGGACAGGCCGAGACCTTATTCAGGAGCAATTAGTGAGTCTTGTCGTACTTTCGAAGACACACATGTGGCATATAGCTTGGTATTTGGTAATTCATTTTGTTATTTTTATTGTTTTATGTTGTTTCTTGTTGTTTGTTTGATGGGCTAGCATGTTGGATAGTGTGGGGAGGTAAAATTTTTCTTAAATGAGTTCCTTGTTTAATTGTCCTGTTTTTTTGTTTTTCATATAAGATATTGACTTTTAAGAAAAAAATATAAATTAATAAATTAAACTATTTTTTTCTTAAAATACTTATTTTTATTATTAACTAAGAATTTTAATTATTATTAATAGTATTTTAATGTTTTTGGAATTATGAGAGAAAATGAATAGAGATAGAAAATAAGATTTTGTACAATTTGAATACAACACAATTTTGAAAAATAAGATTGTTATTAATGTTTTAGTTATTTTTAATTATTTTCATTAATTAAAGTAATAATAATAATAATAATAATATCTCAATTTAATAAAAATTAATTGTGATGCAATGTTAATTTAACTAGTTGATTCGGCCCGTGCGTTGCACCGGGATGATTAACTGTAGTTTATTCCTGTATTTATGAATTATATATATATATATATATATATATATATAAATAAAAGAATTGGATGTGGAGATTTTTTTAACTACTAATCTCTTGACATATACCGATCAATATAAATTAAAAAATAAAATAAATGACTTCTCTCGTAAAAAGTATTTTTATATCCCGGAAAACATTAACTTATATTAATAAACAATTATTAAAGTAGTTCTAGTTTCAGTGTAAATTTCTGAACACTCCTTGTAAACTATATTATTAGTCTTATTCGTGAGGTTTCTCATTTTGATCACAGCATAAAAAATTCAAACATGTTTTATTAGTTACCCTTGAAATTGCAACATACAACTGCCCGTGCGTGAATAACGCATTCTCAACAGAATCCCCGCTTTTGACAATGATTGTCCTTGTCTTTTGTTAATTGTCATATCATATGATATCATAATTGAGAAAATTCACCGTTGAAAGCGAAATTGCAATTTTGAATAAGACGGCGTCAGTGGCAACTTTGAAATGTAAACAATTTCATTTTTGTTTTCGCCTCTTAAGACCTTCGTCTCAATAACATAGGTTCTCAATTTTGTTATTACCAATCGAGTGTCATTACATAATTCGGTCGTGTGATCGATGTTTCGTAACA
Organism: Euphrasia confusa; assembly: GCA_954870475.1. Classification (NCBI taxonomy): domain Eukaryota; kingdom Viridiplantae; phylum Streptophyta; class Magnoliopsida; order Lamiales; family Orobanchaceae; genus Euphrasia; species Euphrasia confusa. The sequence goes on along the minus strand of OX940968.1, from coordinate 26,759,099 downwards.
ACATAATTGGAACTCTAAGTTACACAAAATGATAAATATGAAAAAGTCCAAATTTAAAACTATAAATTTAACTGAAACCGTTCAACAATTATATGTATAAACATAATTTAAACCAAAATTGGAAAGAAAATAGGTTATGTTATTATATATCAATCTGTATTAATAATATAAAATGAGTGTTATAAGATTATGTTAAAAACTAATTAAATTTAAATTAATAACTTTGAAATTTAGACGACAAAAGTTAACTGTTTCTCAAGATTGCGTAATTAATTGATTTTTATTAATTAAAAAATAATTCAAAATATATAAATTTTAACAACAACTAATTTACCTTTTAAATTGAACCACATTTTCAAAATATAAAAGTAATTTTTTATTAGAAAATATATAAAGGATATTTTTTTAATAAAAATGTCTATTTTAAAAAAAATCTCAAGTTAAATTGTGGATATTGAATGGTTATATAACTAATTAGTTTGTTTATATTTCAATTATCAATTCTCAATAGCTATTTTTAATAATTTTTTTGTATTTATAATTTGATGTAAAAATAAATAAAAATTGTCGAGAATTGTTTTAAAATAATGGAGAATTTCTAACGATCACTTAAATCATATAATCGATGCGTGTGAATAATAAAAGATGAATAATTGTATAATTAATAAAATAAAATGGTTAATTATTTTAGTTTTTTTTTCAATTATCTCACTTTTTTATTAAGTTTTTTTTCAATTATCTCACTTTTGTAACTATCTCAAATAAAAGTTTAAATGTTTATATATTTTATAAGTTATATTATTTGTTTTATTATTTCTTAATATAAATTGAAATAAACAAATATATGATAAAATCATATATTCACAACAAATATATGATTTATTGGCGTATTGTTTGTTCAAATTAAAATATTAAAAATTCCCGTTTTATATCAAACATGAAATATTTGAAGTGAAAACAGATTGAAACAAAAAAAGAATTAAAAAAATACAAAAAAAAAACTCTTATTAAAATGGGATGAAAAAAATGTGTTTTCAAATAATTATCATCGTTTTCATTATTCACTCGAAATATATAACTCGTGAGAATTATAAAGGTTGAATGGTTGAATATTAATAGAAGTTTTGAATAATAATTTATTTGTATTTTAACTATACTCATTCTCAATATAATTGATTTATTAATTTATTTGTATTCTTAATTAATGATATAGAAAATAAAAAAAAATATTAATTGAAATTGTGTTTCAATAAAAACAATAACCAATTTTATTGGTCACTTTAAATATATAACCTTGTGAATTATTAAAGATAAATTGTTGTATAATTAATAAAATAAAAATTTTGAATTATTGTTATTTTTTATTTTATAATTCAACTATATTCTATCTCACTTTATTTTATTAATTTATTTTTATTTTTAAAAATAAATAAAATAAAATAAACGGATGATTTGAATGTTTTTTTTAATAATAAATTACAATAGTTTCATTAGTTTTCTTAAACACATAAATTTGTAAATTATAAATGTAAAATGGTCGAATAGATAATAAAATAAAATTTCTAAATAATTATTTTAGTTTTATTTAAATAATATTAAGTACAATATAATATATGTTTTGTATACTTACATTTAGAAAGTTGATAAATTTTTTAGTTGAATGAGTTTTGTGTAAAATTTAAAATTTTAAAATTAAATATTGATAATTTAAAAAATAAAAATTTAACCTATTAAAAATGAAAAAATTGAAACATATTTTCATTGGTCATTTAAACATATTTTCTATATGAATTATAAAAATTGAAATATTGCTGTATAATTAATGTCAAATAAAAATTTTAATAATTGTTTTGTTTATATTTTAATTATCTCCCTAATTTTTTTTTATTAATTTATATTTATTTATAATGATAAATTAAAAAATGAATTGAAAGTGTTTGCTAACAGTAATTATAATCGTTTTCATTGTTCTCTTTAAGCATATAACCCGAATGAAAAATAAAGATGGATAATTGTATAATTAATAAAATTAAATGGTTGAATAATTTTTGTTGTTTGTATTTCAATTATCTCATTTCTCAATTTTTGTTATTAAGTTATTTGTATTAATAATGATAAAGAAAATAAAAATATATACCAATAAAAATTATCATTTTTTAAAATGATTTTATTAAAATATATAACCTGTCTGAATTATAAATGTTTAATAGTTGAATATTTAATAAAATAAAATTGCTGAATAATTGTTTTGTTTGTATTTTAACTATTTCAAATAAAAGAATAATTGTTTTTTTTGTATTTTTAACTATTTCAAATAAAAGTTTAAATAGTTATATGTTATAAATTATATTATTTGTTTTATTATTCATTAAATATTTTTATATTACACATAAATTATTTATCAAATCATTAACATTTTAGAGAAGATTATAATTATTTTATGAAATGAAAAGATGCAACTAAATGATGCTCTAAAAAAATGATGAAATTTTATACGTGCATGTAAAATTATTTGGATGTACTAATGCGGCCGGTATGCTAATTATTCATGTAATAAGTATATATTAGATAAAATTATTTGGATGTACTAATGCGGCCGGTATGCTAATTATTCATGTAATAAGTATATATTAGATACTGTAACATGTTGATAATTTCAAGTTCAAGAAAAGGTGAAGATGAGTTTCACATAATGAATACATCATACACGGTACCTAGCATTAGTTTAATAATTTTATCATAGCCACTTACGTAGAATCAGGCAAAGAAAATATTAAAAATCATACCGAATAATAGTCAATCAACAACAAAATCTACTTATAATATATCAAAAAATTGAAATTGAAGATAAAATTTCATAAACCTTTCTAACCTGATGCGAAAATTAATGTATACTTTCAAGTTACTATAACAAATGATCACTTATCAATAAGAGGATCTTTTTTCGAATTAAGAATATCTCTAAAGCATCTCATATAATAAATATCTATTACATTGATAAGCACGTCAAAGCGGATATCAATTTTCTTTTTACATAAGAATATTTAAATCAACAAAAAAAATTAAAAGTATAATAAAAACCAAACATGTAAATTTGCACTACAAAAGAAATGAAAAAGAAGGAACATGCAAAAGAAAAAAAGTTAACAAACATTACATGAATATTAAAGAAAAACAAATTTACAAAAAAAAAAAAAAAAATACAATTCAAAAATAGAAAAACGTAAAAGAGCATGCTGGTTGTGGAAAGTGCTGCAACGGGGTGAGAGGCGACTTCAAATATACGCATGAATGGGACGAAGTCCAAAAAGAGCATAAATGACACTATGGAACCACGCTTCCACCACCAACTCAATTCTTGTATATCGAAAAAGAGTATTAATTAACCGATATTACGACGACACGATGATCATTCATGTCATGTAATTCTCTACGTGTATCACATAAAGGATCCATTGGAGCTTGATGTAGCTAGAGGATCAATAGTTGGAGGAGAAGTTGTGTTGCCTGCGAAAATAAAACTAAAATGACCGCCCACATGTTATTAAAAAGCATAATCTAAATATAATTAATCTATTAATTTGAATGAGACGTAACTTTCTAAGGTGACTGGGGTAGGACTGGGGTAGGACGATGAAATAATTTTCTTGCAAAATATAATTGGCACGCAACCTAAAAAAACGACAAATAAATTGTAATCATTAGAGAAAATGCAATGTTATATTTTAGAAAAATGGAACTGACCCATTTGCATCTTAAAATTCAACTTAGTGCATATCAGAAAATAAAATAAACAAATACTGTTTTATAAGGAGCTTTTATACTCTATTTAACTATTAAGCAATACCTTTGAAATCTTCATATAAGTTATATTTCATTTCCTAGCATCTGATTCATTGGCATGTAGTATTTGACATGATTGTATTCAAGAATATACAAACATCTGATGGACAAATAATGCTTATACTCTTATTCGTGGCAGGTGGCTAGGTAAGTTGTTTCAGGTATGTGTCAAAGAAAATATGCTAAAGATCCTTATTCATGGAAAGAAAGCTTATACTCTTACTAAATCCCTTTTATGCCAAGTTTAATACGTATAGAACATATAAATAAATTAGGTCACTAATATCAATAAGAACTGCACAATATGAAAATACTTGCGCTTTGCTGCATTTACATACCAGATGTCTCTGAGAAACATAGTCTACACTGGATACGGCAGCGTGGATAAGAAGCTGAGGCAGGTCGCGGCTTTTCACCTATATCATGTTATGTCACATAAGCAAGTTCAAGTCGGGCTCCTTTAAAAACTACATGTAGATCAATGTTGTAAGAATAACGACCAACCTGGTTTTTACCACATTAACTTGAACTGTAAAAAACAAAAAAGACTCACAATGAAAGGAACAGAAGCATTTATAAAATCCAGAATCTTCGGTGGGAGTATATGCAAATGAACATCGAATGAGATGCTCGTGATAATATTACACGAACACCGAGTTTTCTGAGCTTTTGGTAAGGTTAAAAACATAGCACTGAAAACTTACCTGAAGAAATAGACTATGCCGTTCGAATGGCCGTATGGCCGTATAATAGAAATAAATGACAACACGACAGCCAATAGAACACCCATTACATAAAGTATAAATTGCATAAAAAACTCAAAAGAATTATATAGTTACTGTTCAGAAAAGAAATATAAAACTAACTTACCAAATTGGGACACAAAATAACCACTTTGTTTTCCAATAGCAAACTGGTGACCAAGGCCAAAACCTGCACATATAAACATCAATATTAACACTGTATGCTCACTACTTCAAATTTATATAAAAACCTGAAAAGAAGAATTATACTTTCTAGAGAAAGGACTCGACATATTGAGAGTCACTTAAATTTACTATTTAAAAGTTGAAATCAAAAAGTTTAATTAGTATACATAATAAAATAATCCCAGGACAAACTTTTCAGGTTAAATTTACTATTTAAAAGTTGAAATCAAAAAGTTTAATTGAACCGGAACAAATAACGAATAATAGTAAAGAATCATAGTAAAGATAACAATTCACTAATTTCAGATATCTTTGGTTTACACAAAATGATAGAAAATAAATGATAGTAGTAGTAAAGAAATCCAAGAAACAAACCTCTTCATTATCATCGTTACTGTAAATTCCATATTGGAATGCCTGGCTCAAGTTATTAGCCAATGTTGCAACATCATAATCTCTATCCTGATAATCATCATCATCACTATCTCTTGTCCGGTCCTGTAGTGATGTGGGTCTCCTGAAAAATCAACAAACTAAATATGAGATTCAGCCAAATAAGACCATGCACTCAAGAAAAACAGTAGCCACTCAAAGAAATTCCGCATACTAAACAGCATGGCATATCCCAAAAGTATTAGGTAAAGAATCTTTCATTATTCTCCATTCAAGACCACAAAAGTAGCCCTAACCGAATAGCATGGCATAAAGATTAAAACACGTCTTAGCCTATGCATGGACATCTGGTCCTATTCAGCTGAAACCTGAAGGTTGGTTTAAAACAAAAGGAAACTTTGCTTGAAACCACAACAGATGCATAAATCATAGAGATCAACACGTTTGTACTATGGATAAAGAACTCACCCACATGTCCATTGGAGGACATTTTCAACTGCATTGCGCTTGAGCAGCACATTTGTCTGCCAATAAACCCAATCGGCATTCTCGCAGCTTTTAGGGTTACGGAAAATCATAAAAATAGGCATTAAACGATTCACAAAATTGAATTTATATTGAGAAATTCGGAAATCGAAATACCTTAAACACATAAATAGATTTTAATTGAGACGAATGATTTACAAACTTGCGATTAAGTGCACACGGAAGAAGCAGGCGTGATGGTTTTGAATTTTTGACGAAGAAAAATGGGAAGAATAAGTTTTCTACTCTGTGAAGCGTATATTGTGGCTAAAAAATAAAAATCTTACCAGTTAAATTGTAACAAAAAAACATGGAGAAACAACCTGCAATCCAAATTAGAAAGTCGCATTGAAATTAGTGATTTGAGAACGAATACCACAGACAGAAGGACGCTGAAGAAGGACGCGAGCACGAAAAAATCTGGTTTGGAATTTTTTACGATTCTATGAGAAATCTAGGTTTACGGTCAAGAAGAAAAAGATTTATGGAAAAGATAAGAATTTTATGGAAAAGATGAGAATTGAATAGGACAAAGAAAAAGATTTATGGAAAAGACAAGAATTTTATGGAAAAGATGAGAATTGAATAGGACAGTAAATAATCAACCGATTATTTATTTAAATCTTTTTTAAAATAATAAGTAGAAAAAAGATTGACAATGGTGTGAACGCAACTAAAATTAAATATTTCTATTGGTTAATTAATCCTACGTGGCGAAATTAAGAGTTTTTATTGGCTTTCATGATATTAGTTGATTCGTGATTTATATATTAATAGATAGATACGCTAATTTATTACTAATTTTATATATTTTATTCCATTGAATCACAATAATTATTGATATAATGTATTCATATTAATAAATTATATTATTATTTTTATTTATTAATATAGATATTAATTTTTGAAAATATTTATACAAAATTCCAATAATTATTTATATAATGAATTTATACCAAAAAATAATTGTTTTTACATTAAAAAAATATAGTATACTACTTTAAGTAATCAGTCTCTCTTTTCAAAAGAACAAACATACATATTTGTAATTTACAAATAATAACTGAAATAACAAATAAAATGTGTTTATTATTATGACACATAGAAAATATAGTTTAATTAATTAATACTATAAAACTATTTACGGTAATCTATTTAAAACATTTTTAAAATGTCTAAAAATACCCTATAAGTTGTTTAAAAATAATTTTAAACTTTTCAAATTGTATTAAAATAATTTTAAAATTATTTAAAATATTTTTTTATTATCTTAGTATGTTTTAAAATAATTTATTAGTGGCTTGAAATTCAATGTTTTAAAAATAAATTTTAATTTATTTAAAATATATTTTGTAAAATATTTTTAAGTGTTATAAAATAATTTTTAAGTGATACCGTATAAAATAGCTTTAACAATTTAAAAGTATCTTAAATATTTTTAATTTATTTTAAATACCTTATAAACATTTAAAAGTATATTAAATATAATTTTTAAAATATTTGAAATACATTATAATCATTTTAAAGTGTCTTTAAATAATTTTTAAATACTTTTTTAAATATTCAAAAGTTTCTTAAAAACAAATTTTAAATAATTTATTTTTTTAAGGGTCTTAAAATCCTTTTAATATATTTTAAATACTCTTTAATCATATGAAAGGTTTTTAAAATAATTTTTATGTGATACTATTTTAGAATCACAAGAGTTAGTACAATTTTTTTATTGCCTCTTAAAACCAAAATCTTGCACATTCATAATTAATAGATTTTTTTTATAACTCATCATTCCAATATTCATCTAATTACATTAATATAATTATTTTTTCACCTAACTATTTCATTAATTAAACAACCATACCTATCATACTCTTATTTTTTTAGGCTCAATTTATTTACACCTCCAACATTACTAAATCCACCTCTTTTTTATTTTTTATTTTTTAACAATATTGTAAGAGACTATAATACCCTTTTCTATTCCTTTCTTCCCAAACAAACAGACGGCGAGCGACTGTGGAAATTCCAAACCCAAATCTCTAGCCGCAAGTTGAGAAAAAAAATTGGGCGAACTCCACATGGAATCTCGTCGTTGCTAGAAAACTCAGGAAGAAGCCCTTGCCAGGAAAAAGCATCCGCCAAGGACAGCCGGAAGAATGGCTGAGGACGTCGGATCTGAATTCCGGCAACCTAAGCCCCTTGGGTCTTCCAATTGGTCCAATTTTTCAGAATATATATCCGTCGATTATCGACGGGAGGATATGGTTTCTCGGCAGCGGGAATGAAGAATTTTAAGGTGCAGTCGAGCGTCAAGTTTATTCCGGCGAGACGGCAACCACATTTGCTCAGGTGAAGATGGAGAATTCACCCTTGGATTTACCAGTACATGCTCATTAGATTGACGTCGTCGAACAGGAGATAGCCGGAGAATCACGGGTTCAAAACATGGAGAGACAATGAGATTTCGCTGAAGATCGAAATGTAAGAGTTATGCAGTATTTTTTTTTTTTAGAAAAGGGTAGTATCGGTAATGTGAAGGGGGTGAACTAATAAAATTAATAAAACTAAGGAGGTAAATTAATATAGGGGGTAAGTTTAGTAATGTTAGAGGTGTAAATAAACTCACCCATTTTTTTATTATTTAACACATAAAAACTAGGGCTAAATACACTTTGCCACCCCTGGATATGGGGTTTTTGCACTTTGCCACCCCGTCGGAAAACTTTTGCCGATCAGTACCACAGGATTAGCAATATTACAATGTGCAACCTGCCGGCTGCCGGATCGGAATATGCCCTGGAATATTCCGTTTTGAAGTGTTTTTTATTATTTTTCAGAACAAGAAAAGAGGTGATTACCCATTTGCCCTTCCCTCATATTTACTGAATATTTCATTTCATTTAATGAGAATTAAAAATTGAAAAACGTAAATTCCTTTCTCTCATTCCAAAATCGACACACACGAACCCTAACCTTCGAGCTCTGCGATTCAGAAATTTGGCGAAGAAAGAAGATGACCGAACTCTGCAAATGCGGGAAGGGAGTGGTGAGTCGCACATCTTGGAGTGATTTGAACCCTGGCAGGAGGTTCAAAGCGTGCGAAGAATTTCGGGTAAGAATCAAAACCCTAATTTCTGTAATTTCTCAATTCAGGGTTTCTGTGAGAACCCGTAACGTCTCAAGTTCAGAATTGGGGATAATAACCCTAATTTTTGAATTGGGGATAATAACCCTAATTTTTCAATTGGGGATAATAACCCTAATTTCTCAATGAAGTCTTTCTGAGAGAACCCGTAATTTCTCAAGTTCAGAATTGGGGATAAAAACCCTAATTTTGAATTTGTCAATTTCAGAGAATAACCCTAATTTCTGTAATTGTTTTTTGGTCAGAATGGAGGCTGTGGATACTTTAATTGGGTTGACCCACCAGCATGCCACAGATGCCATCACATTATTCCAGGGCTGCTCAGAAATATCAATTCAAAGGTTGAGGAGTTGGAGCAGCTCAAGAAAGAAGTAACAGTGATGAAAAGAAGGATTTGGAGAATGGCATTTCTGTTTGTGGCTGTACTGGTCATTTTCTGCAGTTTCATGTAGTTATTTGGAATGATTTTGTGTAATGTAATGCTGCTGTAATGGATGTTGGTGATGGATTTTGTGTTTGTACTGTAATGCACTGTAATGGATGTTGGTAGTGGTTTTGTGTAATGGAATGCACTTTAATGAATTTGAGTTGCTTTTATTGAAATCCATGAGTTTCCACTACTTATATGACTGAAAAGACTCTGTAACTGAAATGAAAAAAAACTGACTGAACAAACCTGTAACTCAAACATACCAAAATGACTGGAATTCAATACATTCCCAAAATCACTGATATTCAATACATTCCCAAAATCACTGAAATCAACTTAAACAACTTAAAATTGTTCCTTGGACTCTTCCTCACAGGAGTTGGTTTTGTCACTGGAATGTGAGTTGATTCAGGCTCTGTAACTGGAGTAGGAGTTTCCAATGGAGTACTTGTCTGCTCCTGCTTCTGGCTTTGGCTCTCTGACATCTTCTGTTTCTTAGCCTAAAACAGAAACCAGTTACAGTGGATGAAAAAAAGCTGATAAAACAGTTATAGTGGAAATGAAAAAAAGTTGATAAAACAGAAAATATTCCAAAAAGAAAAGTTGTTAAAAATGAAAAACAGTTATGAAAATACCTTATTTAGTGGACATCCTCTGGAGTTATGACCTTGTTGATTGCAAGTGTGACAAGTAAGGTTCAAAATCCTTTTTTTCAGTTTGCCATTTTTGGAAGTACCTCTTATTTCTCCTTGCTCCAGCTTCCTCTTGTGCTTTTTGGGCCTCCCAGGCATCACTTGTACTTTTGGAGGCCTCAGAGGCAACCTTTCATGAATGACCAGAAATCCCCAAGTCAGAACACACCAAATTAATGAACCAATGCCAAGTACTACCTGTCTCTTTTTCAACCACTGCATATGCAAATGGGAATATCCCATTATTAGCATCTATTCCCACTGCACTCAACAACATTCCTCCATTCCCAGTCTTCAAGTGGCATCCATCAAAACATAACAACCTTCTGCAACCATCTAGTACACCTGTCTTCAAAGCATCCCAGCAAACATAGAACCTTCTGAACACAGCCTCATTCCCAACAACATTAGACTTAATCACACAAGTACTACCTGAAAATGAAAATGAAAAGTGAGAAAATGGAATTATGTGAAAAATTGGACAGAGTAACCCTCTGTAAAACAGGGATATACTACTGTGAAAAGTAAAAAAAGGGATAGAGGAAATAAGAAGTAGACAGTGATAAATGAAAATTAATAACCCTACCTGGATTGCTCCTGAAGATCTCCTCTGCATAGTTGTACAATGCACTGTACTGCTCAGCCACATCACCATTTCCCATATTCTTCACCTTGTTCTTCACTCTGTACATCTGTGCCTTGTGAACAATACAGTTGATTTCCCCTTGAATGCTTTCAACCATTGAATTGACATTCCATGTAGGATCACTTCTCACCCTGTCCTTGTACTTCTCAGTCAGGAATCTTGTGTCCATTTGTGTCACCTTCTCTTGCCTCACACACTCATGTGTGTCATTCAGTGTCTTCACTTGAATTGTGGATTCATTGGACATCAGAGATCCATAAATAAGCCATGGGCATCCATCTTGCTTGCACACAGCTTCCAGTTTTGTTGCATGGTTGAACTTGAACTTCAATGATCTTCCAGTTTGAACTGCATACATCCTTAGTGCCTTTCTGAATATCTGTATGGTAGGGAAGGTCAACCCTACTTCAAACTCTATCTCTCCAACAAAATCAGGGTTGAACACCCTGAAGCCTTTGTGTTTTCCCTTCTCCCTAACAACAGCCTTCTTCTCAACTTCTTTCCCTTTTGATTTGCTTCTGGTTGCTGGCCTCTTGGGCATATCCATTTCCTTTTTTATGTGACAACCCTCACTGTCTACTACATCATCCACATACCTTGAGAACATCTCAGTCTCATCATCATAGCAGCCCTCACTGTCCTCCAAATAATCTGAATGTTCAGAATCAGAGCCCACTGACACATCACAATCATCTTCATCAAGCCCTGCCATCTCATTTGGGTTGTGCTCTGCTGCACTCTCAGTGTGATGAACATCAGATGCCCTCTCAGTTGGTTCACCAGCAGCTCTGTCACTTGGTTCACCTGCATCAAATTCCACTTCCACCTTTCTCTGAACAGATTTCACCTCCTCATCATCCTCATAATCATCAATGCCATCATTCAACTGATCATCATTCTCAGTGTCCATACTTAACAGTGATTCATCACATGGTTGACCTTGAAAATAAATGGCATTGGGATCTATCATCTCATGATCAACAAATATGGATACACACTTATCAGTATTCACTACACAGGGAATCTCACCCACATTCGCATCCCCAGAAATGTAAACTAGCTGCTTGCAATTATCTTCACAGTTGAAACTAAAATAATATTCCATAATCCCAGCAAGCTTTAATTCATACGTCATCATAGTGAGATCTTGCATACACAGATCGTCTGTACAACCATCAAAATAATTTACCTTCCCGTCGACATAGCAGATTTCCCCTTCTTTGTTTTTTCGGAATTTCCCGCTGTGATGCACTATTAAGCTGAACTTGTCGTGATTCAGAGGCTCTATAATCGGCGGTGCTGCATCATCCGGTCGCAAATACCACTGCATTTTGCTGTATCAGAATTAGGGTTCTTGAAATTTCGCGAATTTGGGAATTGAATTTTCGCAGCTTTGGGTTTCTCAAAATTAGGGTTTCTGGGCTAGGATTCTTGTCGGGAATTAACGCAGCTTCGAGATTTTGGGTGGAAATTAAATTTGGCAGCTAGGGTTCTTGAGGAGTTGGGAATTTTTAACTTTCGCGATTTCTGTGTGTAATGAGCTGAATGAATGAAGTGTTGGAATTGAATGAAGTGTTGGTAAAGAAACCCGATTTTCCTTCATTTTTCATTTTTTATTTAATTAATTTGAGTAAATACGTAAATACCCCTCAGCTCCATTTGAATTTGAAGTCTCCAGCGCTTGAGTGGAGCGTGACACTCAAATCCTCGGAATATTCCAGGGCATATTCCGATCCGGCAGCCGGCAGGTTGCACATTGTAATATTGCTAATCCTGTGGTACTGATCGGCAAAAGTTTTCCGACGGGGTGGCAAAGTGTAAAAACCCCATATCCTGGGGTGGCAAAATGTATTTAGCCCTAAAAACTATTTATTTTCAATTTACATGAACATTTCTCTATGCAAACTTTTAAAATACGGAGGAAGTAGTAAATACTCTCATATGTCCCGTAACTGTTTGTAAATTTCCTTTGTAATTTAGAAAGGAAACTAGCAAACACTTGAGGGACGAAAATTGTACATTTTTAGAATTTCAAAATGTCATAAAAGTATTTTTAAGTGATTTGATATACTTTTTAAACATTTCATAGTGTCCTAAAATAAGTTTTGATTTTTTAAATATATTTTAGTAACATTCCTCATATGTATACGTCAATAAATATAAAGTTACATAATATGCCGCCGACATAGAGGAGACCATTTGTCCAAGTATACACGTGATCCACCAAGTGACAAAAATGAAGAATAAATCGAGATCAAATTAAAATTGTTATGAAGAATGAAGCAGAGCATTTGAGCATAATCGGTAAGGATATGACTCTTTCCTTCTTTATTCAAAAGAAGTTAAGCTTTGAAAATTTTGAAATATACTCTTAATATGACAGAATACATGACAAAAAATACATACATGAAACGTAACACATGTCATACCTTCCTGGATTTGCATTGAACAAGACATTAATTTTTGACAAATGATTATTCGTATCGACAACCATTAATTTTTGTGATTAGACAGGATACTAAAATGTTCAAATTTAAAATAAAAGAATGTACACTAATTATTTATTTATTAAATTAGACGCATTAAAACATTTTAGTAAGCTTATTAAAAAAAAGAATACTTATCTCTTGTAAAGCATTTTCTCATAAAGAAAGAATATGCTCGGTAAATAAATAAATGAATACCTTTTTCAAAAAAACTCTCTAGGTGCCACGTGTGTCACCTCCTCCAAACTCCAAACAAAGGCTGTCCTCTCAGCTATGGCCTCCCCTCTTCTCCAAAATTCCACCTTCTATCAAACACACATAATTAAAATCCAAAATTTTCATGTGTAAACAAAGAAGGCCTATTTTTCTATAGCCCCATTTGTTTTTTTTTTCATTTTATATATTATTAGTTAGTGACAGATCTGTAAATTTTGGGGGATTTTCTAGGGTTTCCTTGAATTTTTGGGTTTTGAGAAAAAAATTCAGGGCTCCGGTGTTGCGAACTCCTTATTTTTCACTGGTAATTTACCGTATTTTAACTCTTCTTTTTTGTTTTTTGCGTTTTCGTTTTGAATCGATTCTATCAGGGTTTTTTTTCATTGAGATCTGTGTGTTTATGTTCTGAATCTTTTCCGGATACTTGTGTAACCCTTGTTCTACAGATAAGTTCATTATAGATGAAAATGGATTTTAAAAAAAGTTTCGATCTTTGTTGTGTGGCAGAAAAATGGGAAAACCCAATTTGTGATATTGATATTTGAACAGAAAAAGCCAAGCAGAATCATCCATGGATATCCCCACACTGACCCCAGGAGCCGCCTCGATCCAAACCGATGAAAGTCAACGAGTCAAATTCCTGTGCAGCTTCTCCGGAAGCATTCTGCCTCGTCCGCAGGACGGTAAACTCCGATACGTGGGCGGAGAGACTCGCATCATCAGCGTCCCCCGAGACATAACCTATGAGGACCTGATGTTAAGAATGCGAGAGCTTTTTGAAAGTGCAACTGTCCTTAAATACCAGCAGCCGGATGAAGATCTTGATGCCTTGGTTTCCGTTGTGAATGATGATGATGTCACCAATATGATGGAGGAGTACGATAAGGTGGGGTCCGGGGACGGGTTCACTAGACTGAGGTTATTTCTATTCACCAGTCCAGAACAAGACGGTTCCTCTTTACATTTCGGTCTGGATGGAGACGAGAGGGAACACGAGAGGAGATATGTCGACGCTTTGAATAGCCTAAACGAGTCTCCTGATTTTAGGAAAAACACGGCGGAGTTCGATGACATGCATGGTGCCGAGACATATTTTAATCCGATGAGTCTAGATGGCGGTGGGGTCCACGGGCTGCGGAATAATAATAATAATAATATTAACAACAACAACAATAATAATAATAGTAATATGGAGCTGCCGATGGCTCAGATGAACCTTCGACACCTTACGATTCCTCATCTGGGCTCGTCTGGGCAAATGGAAGCTCCGTGGAGTCCTGCTTACTATTCCCCCAGACTCCCTGAATTTCCGACTTCACCCTCATCCTCTCGCTATAGGCCTACTCCTTACGAGCAGCCTCAGTACTCGGATAGCAATGTGGTTTTGATGCCCACGAATAACGACAAGGCAGGTTTCCCTGGTAATGTTCTCCAAGTGCCGCCAAGTGTCTGTGAGAATTGCCGGATTACTTTTCAAAGGAATCAAGTATATGCCGAACCACCACCACCACCACTTCCCCAGTTAGAGCCACTGCCCTCGAATGTAGGTGGCAGTAATGGCTACTTTCAGATCCCTAACAATTCATGCGCTGAGTGTGTCCCAAATCCTAACACCAACCCAAGCCGGGAAGTATTCATTTTGAACTCTGACCCGAATCTTCATCACCCTCAATATTACTGTCGAGACAATCAAAATGACCCTCGGCCAGTCTACTCCGAGTCCCAGTGCCACGACAGGGGATGGGTTTCGCCACATCAGCCAAGCCCTTGGGCTGACAGTTATGTTATGGACAACGGTATGAATATCAATGTGTGTGATGGGCATCACCATTACATCCATCATGAGGACCATCAACGATATGGATCGCAGGTTCATCTTCCGTCTTTGGAGGACCGTGGACCTCGTTATGGACACCCTCCTCCTACGTACAAGTACGGAGGAGAAAATGCGTACCAGGTTCCCACTCACGGTCATATCCCTCCGCAGTCGCCGTGGAGAAATGTTCATAACAGCCCGTTTCAGGTGGGCCCACCTCACGAAGAATCTGTATCGTCTCAGCTGGTGAACAGTTCTGTGCTTCCTATGGGGTTTGTCCGAGAGACCAGTCCTATGTTGAGGTCCAGTGTGGAGAATCAAATCCCTTGGACGCAGCCTTCGCAGAAAGTTGTTGGGTTCGATCATGTCCAAGCTGTAAAACCTACTCCAAATGCTCAAGCTTTGGAAAATTACCAAAATGATGCTGAAACCAATACTTTGATTAGAGTAAATGGGAGTGACACTGACAAGAATCCTGTTATGGTCATTTCAAATGTTCAGGAACCTGTTTTTGAAAACGGTGCTGCCGTGAGTGAAACTAATGTTGCTGGTCTTGATGAGGATAAATCAGATGACCGACTGGAATTCTTGCCGGAGTTAATCGCGTCCGTGAAAGAGGCAGCTTTGGAGAATTTGAAGGTGGTGAAGGACAAAGTTCAAGAAGACACTGATTCGGGAAGTGCTGAGAATCATAAAGATGGAGTGGTAAGAATGTCAAAGTCTACGAGTTTTTTCGTTTTTATTCATTCCTTCTGAAAAAAAAACATATGTTGTTCTATAGGATGACAATGTAGAGTTGGAGATAGAAGATGATACATGTAAGGTGGATCAATCGAAGATAGAGCGGACAAAAGCTGAGGAAGAAGCTATTGATAGAGGATTGCAGGTTCTCATATTTTTTTCTGCGTTTTAGTCCATATGTAACATAACGATTCCCAGCGTGAGTTTTTATATGTATACTGATATGCCTGTCTCATGTGTTGTGATTTCATTGCTATATAGTATATATATTTATATTTATTTATTTTCTCTGCAGACCATAAGAAATGAAGATCTAGAGGAGATTCGGGAGTTGGGTTCCGGGACATATGGTTCTGTTTATCATGGAAAGTGGAAGGGATCAGATGTTGCGATAAAGAGAATAAAAGCCAGCTGCTTTGCTGGAAGACCATCTGAAAGGGAACGTTTGGTATTATTCTATTCCCCGCTTAAAAAAAGATCAAAGTCTGTAAATGTCTACAGTCTACTCACTACTCACTAGTACTTTCACAGAATAAGCTACTGTGCGGTCCATGTGTTTTTGCCATGAGATTCAATAGATTTAGGAGATTATGAATGCCTTCAGGCAAGTACACATCATTTAATTCAAATGCATAGGGCAAAACAAATAAGAACTTAGAGGTGTCCAAAACCGAACTGGAGCTGCTGGACAGGCGATTCAAACCGGTTATAAATCTGAATTGAGAACCGGTCTTAGCAGTCCTGTTTTGGTTCTCGAAAACCAAAAACCGGTTCGAACCGGGAATCGCCAGTTCTTTAAAAAAAATCAAAAAAGACCGTTTATTGCTGTTGGAACCGGAACCGCCCAACGGCTATAAACGGCAAGTTTTTCGATTTTCACCCTTAACTCCTATTTTTTCCCTTTATCCTTTACATTATAATAATTCAAATTCAATTTTACACATACACACATTAAAGAAGGGGGTTCTATCGGCTCGGAACGGCCTAATCGGTTTTCAAAACCAGAGAACTAAGGGGCGATTCCAGTTATTGAAACCAATAACCGGAACCTGCGGTTCAGACCTGTTGGACACTTCTATAAGAACTTTTCCCTTCTATGAGTTATTGATGGAGTGTATGTTTTAGTTAAAATATTAAGCTCCTCTTTACGATCTCCTGCTTAGGATTGCTACATTACTGTTTCTAGCTACTATCTAGTCTCGGTTTCTTTCTTTTTAGTCTTTTGATTTTTGGTGATCCCTGGGGACCAATTGGCGCCGGTGCTCTGATATTTATAACCCTGGTCTGAAAACCCGATAGCTATGGAAATGGATAGATTTTGCCACAATTTCAATAAAATTGAGTTGCTAGTTTGTGGATAGATAGATGATATAATTGTTTTTAAACATTTGAGAGCTACTATTACTGTTTGTTGATTTCGGATTGATCTACAATTTAGGATCATTATTATGTCTTAAAATAAATCATGGTCAATTATTGCCAGCCAAATATTTATGTGGATAGATCACGTGGTGACGTGGTGTATATTTGTGTGTGTAACTAATGCATTATGTAATTAACATCTATAATTATACATTGACACATATTAAAATGAACATAGTTAATTCGATAAGAAACACAGTCATCGTCTTATCAATTAATTTTCTTGACTTATAGTTGTCCCTATATAGATTTCATAATGTATTTTTTAGCATAGGAAGGCTTGACAGCTCCCTATGATTATGCACTTAGTTTAGGAATGTTTTGAGACTAGTTTGTTTGTAATTGTATATGCGATGTTTTTTTTTTCATGTAATTCCATATTAAATTAAAATGTAGTGTTTGAAATTCTTTCTTATTATTCTTTTATGAACAGATTGCCGATTTTTGGAAGGAAGCTCTTATACTAAGTTCCTTGCACCATCCAAATGTTGTCTCTTTTTATGGGGTAGTTCGAGATGGCCCCGATGGATCCTTAGCAACAGTGACAGAATTCATGGTCAATGGATCTTTGAAACAATTTCTGCAGAAGAAGGACCGGTATTTCTTTTTGATTTTAATAAAGGGCACGCAATCTTCTGTGTCACTGGCCCACATATTTATTACTTGTTTTGTGACTTTTGTTTACTATATTTTTGAGCAGAACAATTGATAGACGTAAGAGACTCATAATAGCTATGGATACTGCATTTGGTATGGAGTATTTGCATGGGAAGAATATTGTTCATTTTGATCTGAAATGTGAAAATCTGCTGGTAAATATGAGGGACCCACATCGTCCAGTGTGCAAGGTTAGCCGATTTGCTGACCCATTTTCTTTCTTTCTTTCTTTTAGTTTCCTTTTGAAGTTCATGTACTATGTTCAGCATTTTGTTGCAATATAAGCTTTTCCATACAATTTTTGGAAAAAAAATATTGTGCTCCCTCCGTCCCTTGAAGTTAGGACACTTTCCTTTTTCCTTATCCCATAAGTTGGGAGTCGAAAATTATCCTTTTTCGCCCATGTTCGGTTCTAGGAAAGAAAACCATTATTTTGTTTAAAAGAGTTTCTCTTCTTCCTATTGAAACCCATTAAAGAGTTCTCGACTGCTTACTCCTAGATGTCTATTTTAACACCAGGAATGGTTATCTCAAATTCTCAATGAAATTTAATGACTATGAATCTATGATTAATGCCGAGTCTTTCGTACTCAAACCAATTGAGTTTATATGAACTGAAGGAGGCGGGATGGGTGCACTTTTTCATTCTTGATTCTGTCTTTCCAAATAATACCATTTACTTTCCAAAATCTGAATTTTTTTAACCTCATTGCTGAGTGATATATTAATCTTGGCGGATAGACCATGCAAAAACTTAATGATACCTGCTAGGCAGCTAGTATTACTACTCATTGATTAGAGTTAGCAGTAACATGTATTTGAATTATTTATTACTGGGCCATTGGTATTAACATTAGGTCATAATTTAAAAAAAATGATTGCAAAATTATTGTTTCAACTATACTAACTACCATTTACTTAGTATTGGTGAAAATAGAAGTTACCTATCTTTTTAGGATGGAGGACTATAAGTTTGAAAGGTTGAGTTTTGCCAGCACTGAAAAAAGTGTTCTCAACATTTAATAGAGGTTTTACAATTACCAGCTTATGCTGGATGGGGTGCTTCTGATTTTGTAAAAAATGGTTTTGATATTTTTGTACGAGAGTTCCAAGTTGCCACTCTCTTGTTAGATACACATGTCAGCCAGATTTGGGTAATTTTTGTCTTTCTGACCAAGGCTCATCTTTAATCCCTTTTTGTCAGCCCCCCATCCTTTCTATACGTAAACGTTACAAAGTGTTGATTCTCAATGATTTTTAGCTTTTACTGTAGTAAATCACTTCTTAAAGGAGAAGGGTACTTACTTGGCTGTATTGTTGTTTGTTCTTTGAGTAGATGTTCATTTATGAATGCGACTTATTTTTTCGTGTTTTGAATTTCTTAGATAGGTGATCTGGGTCTGTCGAAGGTAAAACAACACACATTAGTGTCAGGAGGTGTTCGTGGGACATTACCTTGGATGGCGCCTGAACTCCTCAGTGGCAAGAGCAACATGGTCACAGAAAAGGTCATAACTGTCATCTCTTTCTAATTCTAATTCTAATTCTATATATACACACACACACATCACACACACAAACACACACTCAAAGGGATGCTCATTTTTTTTGGTGTGGCAGATTGATGTTTATTCATTTGGGATATGCATGTGGGAGCTGCTTACTGGTGATGAGCCGTATACAGATATGCACTGTGCTAACATAATTGGTATGTATAATTAGTTGAGCACTTCCAGTTATTTTTTTACAACTTTTTTGCTTCATATGATTCTGATGCTCATATAAATAATACCCTTCGAGACACTTTCTGGATTTGAAGAAACATTGAAACCCTACTATCGTTTGTAGGCGGGATTGTGAACAACACATTGCGCCCACAAATCCCGACATGGTGTGACCCTGAATGGAAGGCAATGATGGAAGGTTGCTGGGCCTCCGAGCCAGCTCAGAGGCCCTCTTTCTCGGAAATTGCTCAAAAGTTGAGGAATATGGCCGCAGCAATGAATCTGAAATAACTCCTTTTTTTCCTTTTTAACGGCCGAGTAGTGTTTTTCACTTGTGTAAAGACTACCAGACCGTAAAGAGACGCACATATATACACTATTATGATTATTACCTTCACCCATGAACTCTAATAATATTACTTTTTTTGTTTCATGGAGTACACTATTTTATACCTTTTGACATGCAAGCACTAGGGCACTACTACTACTTGCGGGGACCGAGAGTTTGCATTGATGCTGTAAGTTGTGTTCAATTTACAATTTCGATTTCGATTATTTTAAATTTTAGGGCTGCCCACCCTCGAGGAATTATCATTCAGAAGTACACTTTAGTTCGATACGCAATTTCCTAAATGTTTTTGTTTTTAATATACTAAAACCTCGAGGGTAGTTTTGTAATTAACTTAAAAATTGATCGGTTGTACTATCTTGAATTGTGCAGGATGGACTAAGTGTCAAGTTATTGGAGTGGATGCTTTCTTCTCCGATCTCTGTATTGGTCAATTCAGTTACAACCCTGAGGACTGTACATACATAATCAATGTAGTGTAGGGTATTCGTGTCCTTTTGTGGTTAAACATTTTCTATCTTGGACGTCTGGATATCACAATCACTTGGTAATTTTATCTGAGACACTAACCTTCACTAAATTTTGGGATGTAGAAGGTATGTGTTGGCGTGGAGAGGGATAGTGAATATGTTGGATAATGAACATGGTAGGGAAGATTCGGTTAGGTCATTAGTGGACGTAAAACTTACATTCCTAGTTTTTCATTACCTTGCTCTGACATGAGATTTTCTATTACATTTTGTTGACGTAAAAAAACTTGGAATTTTCAGCTAGTGAGGAGTTTCTTTTTGCTACATATTTTTACTGAAACTGATAGAGTTTTTAACCTAAATCTTCGGTGACTATGTTTGGTTTTGTTTGATTTTGGAGTCTTTCTGACTTGTGTTGTGAAATTTTGTGTTTGTATATTTTTTTCTCTTCCAAATAAATACAGTATTAGTTTTATCTTTCTATACTAGAGCCCTCACTTAAGACTGTTCAGAATGAATACTATTTTCAAAGGTCACATTTCAATTCCCTTTAAGTTTGTAATATCTTCTGAGCTTTTATTGCTTGAATTTGGTTGAACCGGATGGAGTTGATCTGAAACATATTTTTTTAATGGAAAAAATGGCAATAAGGCCAATTTTCAACATTTTTTGGGCAATAAGGCCAATTTCCAATTTATGTGTCAATTAGGCCTTTTTGTTCCAATTGGGTCAAAAAAATGTATTTGGAATGACGAAAATACCCTATTTCCTCTTTTCCTCCGTACCAAACACGAATCCCAAATCTCTGTGCCCCGATGCCTTCGAACGCCACCACCACAATTTCCTCCCTCCGCGGCGGCGCTCATCCGTTGAGCTCCACCCGCTTGGAGGCACCGCGCTTCGAAATCGAAATCCCGGAAATACTCCCGATCCCCGTCGTCGTCAAAACAAGTGGCGTACTGCCACAGTTACGACGAAGGCCCCCCGGCCGGCTCGCTCCCCCACCCAAGCATCGACCTCACTAGCAGAGGAAGCGCGCGCGCAGGAGGAGGGACGCCGCCGCCCCCGCGAACGCCGCCGTTCTCGGAGCTCCCGACGACAGGAACGCGACGGGCCTGCTCGAGCTGCCGTTGGTGGGGCTGGTGTTTCGGGGCGCGGAGATAACGGTGTCGGGCGGGCGGTTGCTGTACCGTGTGGCGGGGGAGTGACGCGGTGCATTGCTTCACGTTCGAGAACTCGGATCTGCTGGGGATCGAGGCGAACAACATAGGCTTTTGAAGAGCTGAGAGGACGAGCTCATACACAGGAGAAAATAAACCATAAGCACGAGGATGATTCTCTCTATTTTTTATTTTTTTTATATTGTTATTTTTGCCCAATGTCCAGTGTTTAGTTGTACATTTTCATTTTGTAAACATTCAAGAAAAATATGAATTTTAAGTAAATTTATTTATAAAGGAAAAAAATTCAGTGTGTTTTTATGACATTCAGTGTTAAAATGAGACATTAAGTACGTTGACATTCAATGTGTGTGTTTTGATGTCATTCAGTGTGTTTCAGTAATGTTTAGTGTATTTTTTTAATCAAACAGTGTATTAATGTGACATTTAGTATTTTTCATTCCTATTTAGTGTGTTTCTGTCTTGTTCAGTGTATTTTTTAATCAACTCCCGCTCGACGAATAAATCCTGTTCGGAGTAGCAACGTAAGTGAATTCGTTCGTCTGTATTAGAATTACCGTTTCCTAAAAAAATAATCATATGAAATTATTCGATCTTGTGCGATTCTCCAGAAAATGAGGAAGATCGATATAGTTTGCATACACCTCGCCAGGATTTTGATGACAAAACGTGGACGTACATCGAGAACATTGTTGTTTCCGTCTTGATGAAGCACTCCGACAACTACCCCCAGCTCCTTTCGTCGACCAGGCGTGCTGCGTAGAATCTGATGGCGATGATGAAAAAGCAGTCGAAGAATTGGGTTCTCGACATGGTCGAGGTGGAGAAGCTCGCAGATTACACTTGCTATCCTGAGTATGCTGACCTGTGGAACAAACTAATGTCGCAGCAGAATGGAAAATCTGACATAGACATTGTGTTCAGTGTATTTTTTAATCAAACAGTGTATTCATTTGACATTCAGTGTTTTTCATTTTTATTCAGTGTGTTTCATCCTTATTCAGTGTTTCATTCTTATTCAGTGTTAAAATATGACATTCAGTGTGTTTTTATGACATTCACTGTTAAAATATGACATTCAGTGTTAAAATATGTCATTCAGTGTGTTAAAATATGACATTCAGTATGTTCAGTGTTAAAATATGACATTCAGTATGTTCAATGTTAAAATATGACATTCAGTGTGTTAAAATATGACATTCAGTATGTTCAGTGTTAAAATATGTCATTCAGTGTTAAAATATGACATTCACTGTTAAAATATGACATTCAGTGTTAAAATATGACATTCAGTGTGTTCAGTGTTAAAATAGGACATTCGGTGTTAAAATATGACATTCAGTGTGTTCAGTGTTAAAATATGACATTCAGTGTGTTAAAATATGACATTCAGTGTGTTCAGTGTTAAAATATGTCATTCAGTGTTAAAATATGACATTCAGTATGTTCAGTGTTAAAATAGGTCATTCAGTGTTAAAATATGACATTCAGTATGTTAATCCATACTTCGACCATTTCGAACATATTTAACAAAATGTATCACATGACAATTTCAATTACAAAACAAATATAATCCAGAAAATGATTCATTCGAAACAAATAATCAAGATCATAATTAATATTATGTGTACAATAAAATTTCAATACAATAGGACGAACGGTTGTGAGTCGAATTCTCAACAGAAAATCACCACTCATAATCATCCATCACCATCAAAAGAACTACTGTATCTGAAATAACATACACCTGATTTCATAAAAGGTACACTGAATTATCAAAAATGTAAACGTAATTAAAAAAAAAATAATATGTGTTGAACCCGCCTTGTAGCTTAGTGGCATTTCATCTTCATGATCATGGATTGGGTCAAAATGTTTTTCTTCTTCCATTCTTTCATAACTATGAGTTTCAGTGCTCGGCTTGATATTTTTACCCTTTGATCGTCTCCTCCACCTCTGTTGCATCTTGGATATTAACATCTGACTCATGAGCTTTCTTCTTTCTCTTCCTCTTAATTAAAGTCGAATTAACATCTTCTATTGTATCATTGGCATCCATCAATCCAGCAGAAGTCTCTGTTCCCTCAAACGCAACCCTGCCCTCGTTAACTGATCCATCATTCCTCAAAACTGAGACTTCAACATTTATGCCAAAGATAAATGTTGTTTCCCTGGAAAGTAGCCAAAGATAAATAAGATATACTCCTACAACACTTTATTTATAAAAAATGAAAGGAGCCATTCTGCAACTGTCAACCTCACAATTTTTTTTTTAAAAGTTTGGCAATGACACAATCTGATGAATCTCTTTTCATTTCATTCTAAAAAATAATCAATAAAACAACATTTCACCTAGCCCCTTATCAACATCATCAAAGCAAATCATGTAGCCTTATCAACATCAATAAAATATATGGTAACAAGAATTGTACCTAGAAAATAATTCAACCATGCAGTATGTCAATATCTTATAAAAAAATAGAAA
Source organism: Euphrasia confusa (assembly GCA_954870475.1). Taxonomy (NCBI): domain Eukaryota; kingdom Viridiplantae; phylum Streptophyta; class Magnoliopsida; order Lamiales; family Orobanchaceae; genus Euphrasia; species Euphrasia confusa. The sequence continues at coordinate 26,734,952 of OX940968.1, read as the reverse complement.
AAGTACAAGGAAGCTAAGCTTCATGGGATGAGAAAATGAGTCAATTAATTTCCTTCTTCGAGAATCATATAGTAGTACAATTTGTTCAATCTTCATATATTATAATTATTTTCCTACCTTGTTAAATACTACCTTGTTAGTGGTGGGAGTAAGAGGCATATGGATCGAGACAAAGATGAAAACTCGAAACACCAACCAACTAACCTCACCAAATTCACGAAGCAAGAGCGTTGGCGAAGACGAGAATGTGCGCACGCGAATAAAGCGCCCGTCAAGCTCACCTCATTGGGCCTCGTCCCGACCCTAAGCAACTCCCTGAAACACCCAAACGCCTCGTCAAAAGACTCGTGTTGTGCGAACCCCGCAATCATCGTGATCCAAGATACCTCGTCTCTCATCGGCATTTCCTCAAACACCTTCTTCGCCAACTCAAACTCCCCAAGTTTAGCATACACAGCGAGCATCAAGTTATGGGAAGTCAAGTTCTTTGCAGGCATTTCGTCGAACACTCTCTCAACACCTTTTCACATCGCCACTAGAACACGCACCTCCTCAAGAAGCTCCAGTCCGCCGGCCTCCACCCCGACCCCAAAAAGCCCGATATCAAATCAAGCCAATCCGGCCGAAGAGGAAAATTAAAGGTTCCGGTCCGAGCCCGACAAAGGATGTGAAAATCGAGGGCGTGGCGAAGGTGAAAGCGTGCGTCGAAGCCGATTCGGGTTTCGTCCAGGTTCTCGAGGACCGAGAGTTGCGGCAGCATGGGCAGCGGCGCGTCGAGCAGCGGGACGGCGGAGAAGGCGTCCTGACCGCCGATGTTCGAGGTGGGGGAAGGGGGGTTCGTGGACGATTTTCTGGGGGTGGGTTGCCAGCAACGGTCGGATTCGAATTCGAATTCGATCTCCGACGATGCGACGATGCTGGAGCACGAGGTGGAGATGGAGGATCTTAGGCTCGAAATGGAGGCATCGGTATGTGAATTACTTTCTTGAACAGGAAGAGAGAAAGAGGGGTAATAGTGTATTTACGCATTTTAGGCGGCCTAATTGACACGCTTAATTTCTCGAAAGCTGAAAAAATATTGAAAATTGGCCTTATTGCCATTTTTTCCTTTTTTAATTTTTTTTAGAATACTTTTTTGGCTCACTATTAATTTTTATAAATTTTGGGCATAGAATTTAACAAAAATATATTTTGTGTGAAGTGAGTAAATAAAGTGAGTTTATGCAATTTAAATTATTTATTACTTTTTTGTCTTGTATAATGGTTACATTTTTTTATTAATAAGTTTTTTTTTTTTTGTTTCTGAAACAAAGCTTCCAATTAAATAAAAGTTATGTTATGTAAAATTAACTATTAACCACCTTTGTTTCATGATGATTTAATTGAAAGCTTTGGCAATCATACTCATTGATATCAAATGTAAGAAAAAAAAATATAATTGCACCATACATAAGTGCACAGATAATCAAATATTAATATATTTCGGTCAATGCTAATATATATATTAGTACAATTGAATTTAAAAAAATATCAAATTTGTTAACTAAAATTGAATTTCTTAATATCTTACCATATTTTACATGAAAGTCAAAAGCTACACATACATAACACATTGAATTAAAAACTCACCGCGTCGTAGTCATGAAGGCCACAAATAAGCCACAACAAAGATCATTAAGACGAGCGGGCAATCTAAAATGAAGACAATTTTGATTCTTTCGGACATCCTACAAACAAGTAACAAAATAAAATATAATTAATATTCGAATAAATTAAGTATATACGAAACAATGAAGTTACTCTTGTAGGGATCGGTTTTACAGAGATGACAAAGGACAGAAAAAGACGAGGCTTGTGCTAGACACAATCTCCTTAACACAAAATTCGACCTCTACCGATCGTTTGTTTCCCAGGATACAACGTCTCAAGCAATTACATTGCACGTCGAACTGAGAGTTGCCTAAATGACTTCACCGGGGGCCAAAGAGAATATGAAAGAAAAGGATAAGGAAGTAGCAGATTGCTGGAGTAGTTTTGATGTGTTTTTTCTTTCAGTCATGAGGCTCGTTTATATAGTCGAGCACATAGGGTTGCTGAGGGTTTATGCATGAACCTAGACACTGTTGACCGTAACGGTCAAGCGATTATGGCTTTGCATTAAGGACTCCTTAATGGCCATTTCGAAATTCAAAAATATAATCAGAATATATAATTTTCATTTCATTTCTTTTCCGAACCGTTGAAAAGTAACGGTTATTTGACTCATAAATAATTGTGATTTTATTTATTTAGCTTGGTCAACTGCGCGCGCACGTAGGAGGCGGAGCAATACTATAGTAATTGATTCATAAGCTAATAAAGGCCAATCATCTTATATACTCACTTGCCTTTTGATAGTTTTCCAATGTTGGATAACTAATATCCTTTTCATTTTTTTTCTTTTTCCCTCTGTTTTGATTATATTTTACAAATTAATTTCTCATTCATTTCAACTCCGATTTGAGCAAATGAGCTATCGTTTCGAATCTCTCTCCAAGCTCTATATTTTCCAACAACCCTAACCTTTTCTTTATTGATCCGGGATACCAATTTCTATGAAAATTGATAAAAATATGATTCAGTTAAGATCCCTATTACATTCGAAATGTAAAGGTAATATTCTGTATACACGAGAACCCTAACTGATAAAAGTTTCATAACGAGAACTTTTATACAAAACTCTAGGCGATAACTTAGAACTTAAAAGTATACACGACGTTAAACAAACCCTAACGAGAACTTAGAAAATATTAACCAAACTTTAGGCGATTTTTGGGGAAAAGTTTGATAGTATGGTGTTTCCCTACACAGACTCGTAAGATTTACCTCATCTTCAATTCTTGTTCGAAAAGAGGTTTGAAGAAAGGAAGGGCCGATTGATAATCGTCGGGATTCACTTCACGAGCTTGTGTATTGATAATCGCCGGAATTCGCTTCAGAAAATTATGTCGGTCGCCCGCCGGTGTAGGGTAATAAAAAGTTGCGGTTAGGTAGTAATTTAATTCCCCTCATTACAGTCATTAGTTAATTTAAATTTTTTATTGTTTGTGAAATTAGAACGAGATTTTTGTATAACACACACTTTTTTACCGTATAAAAAAAGTTTTTTTTAATTGTTTATATTGTTAAAAAATTATTATTTTAATATTTATATTAAAATAAAGGAGTTTTTAGATAAAACTTCAATTGTAATGATTCTTCTATTCGATTGTAACTAATGTTGGGAGATGGAGTCGAAACCGAGGACGAAGAGGACCGAATTCGTCGAGGATGAAAACGGCGCCCGCCGGAGAAGGTCCAGCGGTCGCTGGACCATTGCAGCGAGCGCGGGAGAGGGTTCGGCGCTCGCCGAACCTGTGAAATCGAGGCAGACCCTCGATGAGGCCCGACAGCGGGCGCTGCCCAGCAAACGGCGGTCGCTGGAGGTCCGGCAGCGGGCGCTGATTTTGCGCCTGGCAGCGCAGATTGTTTTCTTGCTCGCCAAGTTTCGGGGATTTAGTGTCTTTTTTTCGGCGTGGACTCCTACCTTAATTGCTATTAGGGTTTCTTATATGTCTAGTCCTATATAAGAGGGTCTCCAACAATGTAATTAGTATGATGATATGATGATAGCATCATCGAGAGAGAATACTAGGGAGATAGAATAGACGAGATCGAGAATACTGTGATACGTGTGTGTGCGTTTGTAAACTCCCGGAGTCGTCTATTATTATTCTAGTGAAAGATCTGTAGCGGCGAGAGTGGACGTAGCCTATTTGGGTGAACCACTATAAATTCTTGTGTTCTTTTATTCTCGTTTATTTTTCGTTCGTGTTTGTTTATCGTTTCTTGTAGACGGAATTGGGCGCAAATCCCAACAACTGGTATCAGAGCTTTGGTGGAAAAGCTGGGCAATCGAAGAAACGATGGGATACATCACGACCTTTGGAGTTACGAGATTTGATGGCCTGGATTTCACATCCTGGAGGATGGAAATCGAGAAGTACCTGGGCGAGAAGAAAATTCATCTATCGTTGGAAGGCGTGAAGCCGGAAGAGACGAGCGAGGCGGGCTGGGCTATCCTTGATCGACAAGTACTCGGATTGATCCGTTTGACGTTGTCGGAGAACGTTGCCAAGAAGGTGATGAAGGAGAAGACAACCGCGGGGATGATGAAGATGTTGTCCGAGCTGTATGAGAAGCCATCGGTGACGAACAAAGTGGCCTTGCTGCAGAGGTTGTTCCATTTGAAGATGGAAGACGATGGTGTAGTTGCGACTCATGTGAACGAGTTCAACTCGATTGTCAAAGAAGTGGCTTCGTTTGAGATCGAGGTTGATGATGAAGTTCTGGCCCTGACCTTATTGGCATCGCTACCGATTAGCTGGGAACCAATAAGAAAGGCGTTGGGTGATTCCATGGGAGGTGGGAAGTTGAAGCTTGAAGATGTGAGGGACCGCGTCCTTGCCGAGGGAGTTCGGAGGAGGGATTTCGGGGAAGCGTCTACTTCAACTACGTCGGCCATGTCCATGAGTCGAGGTGAGTATCTCCATGGGGATTTCAAACGTAGTGGAAGGGTGAGTTCGAGCAACCGAAAGAAGAAGCAATTCAAGTGCTGGAATTGCAGAAAAGTCGGTCACTTAAAGAGGCATTGTGGAGAGCTTTCGGGGATCGGAGGCGGGAAAAATGCGGTGACGGAAAAAGACAAGAGTGGAGATATCTTGCTTACATCTTCTGAGCCTCTCGGAGACTCTTGGGTGCTTGACTCAGGAGCATCGTTTCACACAACGACGAGACGTGAAGGCATGGAGGATTTTGTTGCCAGAGATCACGGTAAGGTTCATCTCGGGGATGGAAAGACCTTGGGCGTCGTGGGTGTTGGTAACGTGAAGTTGAAGACGTCGTTTGGGCAGACGTTGAAGCTGTCGAATGTAAGGTGTGTGCCGAAGCTGTGGGGGAATTTGATCTCGGTTAGCCAGCTTGAGAGGGGTGGACACAAAGTTACGTTCGATAAGGGGTCTTGGAAGGTGTCAAAGGGTGCGATGGTTATTGCTCGTGGTCGAAGGACGGGTACCCTTTACACTACGACTTGTGGTCGTGATATTGGTGTGGCCGACGACACCGATGAGCCTGGGCATTGTGGGCTGGGTCATATGAGCGAAAGAAGGTTGCAACCAAAAGTGAGTTCGGAGGAACCTCATATGGATCGGAGTCCGTGTCTCGAGAAGCAGAGAAGAGTACGATTCTTAGTAGCCGAGAGAGAATCGGAAGATGGAGAGCTGAGATATGATTTGGGAGATGTTCCGGTAAATGTCGCCCATGTAGACCAACCGGAGGAGGTCTCGATGTTCAATCATATGCTTTCAAAGCGAGATGACGTAGCAATGTTGGCTGAAAATTCGAGCAATAGGGCAATGAGAAACGGGATGAGCTTGTTATTGTCAAAGAGTGACTCGTTGGTAAGAGACGAGGTAATGCATTCGGGTAAGTTTCCTTGCGACTCTGCTGGAGGAAGTCTTATGAAAATTTCGAAGAGCATTGATGAGAAGTCCGACATTTCCCATGCGGTGGGAGTTGTTAGACGATTTGAGTGCATCTCTGGGGATCGTTTTGAAGAGAGTCCGGTGAAGAGGATTCTAGAAACGAAGAAGAGTATGCAAGGGAATCGTGAAGCTAACGGTGAGAATGTCGGTGGTTCTCGAAAAAGGTCGTCAAGGATAGACGACGGGCATGTGAATGCCGACGTTGTCCATACAGTGGGAGTTAGGCGGTTCACAAGCAATTCGGGGAAGCGACGTTTGGGAGCTTTGAGAAGCTTGGTTTCAATGTTGCGGTTTCGGAGGTCCGAAAGGGAGTTGCGAGGTGATGAGAAGGTTAACGGGGATGACAATGTGATGAAGGCCTGGAAGAACCTGAGAAGTCGCGATGCGTCGAAGTTGGTGAAAACTTCGACTGGGCGATGTTGGTAAGGACCGGGGATGCCGCTGCAGTGGGAGGTGATCGAGTTTCGCCTCCAAGTGGGAGATTGTTGGGAGATGGAGTCGAAATCGAGGACGAAGAGGACCGAATTCGCCGAGGATGAAAACGGCGCCCTCCGAACCTGTGAAATCGAGGCAGACCCTCGACGAGGCCCGACAGCGGGCGCTGCCCAGCAAACGGCGGTCGCTGGAGGTCCGGCAGCGGGCGCTGATTTTGCGCCTGGCAGCGCGGATTGTTTTCTTGCTCGCCAAGTTTCGGGGATTTAGTGTCCTTTTTTCGGCGTGGACTCCTACCTTAATTGCTATTAGGGTTTCTTATATGTCTAGTCCTATATAAGAGGGTCTCCAACAATGTAATTAGTATGATGATATGATGATAGCATCATCGAGAGAGAATACTAGGGAGATAGAATAGACGAGAGCGAGAATACTATGATACGTGTGTGTGCGTTTGTAAACTCCCGGAGTCGTCTATTATTATTCTAGTGAAAGATCTGCAGCGGCGAGAGTGGACGTAGCCTATTTGGGTGAACCACTATAAATTCTTGTGTTCTTTTATTCTCGTTTATTTTTCGTTCGTGTTTGTTTATCGTTTCTTGTAGACGGAATTGAGCGCAAATCCCAACAACTAATACTTACTTACATATTAAAATTAAAACAATATAAATGTTTTAGCTTCACTTTTGGTACAATAGAGGAGACAAGGTTTAAATATACTAAATTAATATTCTTTATTAATACTATAAACAATAAAAATGGTTAATTCATTGTTTTATTGATCAAGAAAATATGGTCAATACTATAAACAATTAAATTACTACCTAACCGCAACCTTCACTAAATTTTGGGATGTAGAAGGTATGTGTTGGCATGGAGAGGGATAGTGAATATGTTGGATAATGATCATGGTAGGGAAGACTCTGTTAGGTCATTAGTGGACGTAAAACTTACATTCCTAGTTTTTCATTACCTTGCTCTGACATGAGATTTTCTATTACATTTTGTTGACGTAAAAAAACTTGGAATTTTCAGCTAGTGAGGAGTTTCTTTTTGCTACATATCTTTACTGAAATTGATAGAGTTTTTAACATAAATCTTCGGTGACTATGTTTTGTTTTGTTTGGTTTTGGAGTCTTTCTGACTTGTGTTATGAAATTTTGTGATTTGATTTATTATTTAATAATTATTTTTTTCTTATTAATGGTTACAATTTTTTTAGGTTGTTTTTCACGTTTCATTTAAAAAATAATTATTCATATTTTTTTATTTTAAAAAATAATTATTCATATTCATACTTATTTTTTTAAGCATTACTCTCAATTACTTATTAATTAAAAATTATATTTTTTTTCTCTTTATGTTTTGGTCAAAAAGTAAAAAAAAAAAAAAACAATAGTTCCTCTTATTCAATAGACAAAAACACAAGTTCACTAAGTTATTTTGAATTTAATTTTACATTCAATTCATTTCAAAATCTTAAAATAAAACCAATTAAGAATAATTAAGAAACAATTAGCTCTCAAGCTAGATTATGCTTCCTAATTTTGAATGTGTTATATAAATTATTTTTATTATCATAAAGAAAATATGGTCAATTCATACAAATTGTGTCCAAAAGAACAATCTGTGATATTTTTATGAATTGACCATATTTTCTTTTGACCAGATTCGGCCGAGCCCATCACCGAGGGCTGAAATTAGCCTTACTCGCCTCGCCGCCCAGGCTTCATACTGGACTCAAATCCCTTTTCCCCAGCCTTACAGCTCCCACCGGATTCTTCGGCTGAGAGTTATTCGCTGAGAGTTAGTATATAGAGTGTTGAGGGGCGTTTTCTACTCATATCCCTGATCTTGTAACTTAGAACCAACTTCTCTTGTATGCATAATAGAGTAGAGAAATTAAAATTTTCCTAAACGGCTGTAAAATGTAGTAGAAATAGAATCAAGGAAATGATGGCTCTACAAAATACTATCTACCCATTGTGTGAAAGACATGACACTATATCTGTCAAGCACTTGAAATCCTCGGTCGAGCTTCCGTTTTCTGCAACTGCCATAGACGCGCATTCTTTAAGCTTTCCGATATTCTCCCTCATCGTCCTCCCTTCTTCTCTCGACAGAACCAGATCCAGAGCCTCCCCCATGCCCTTTTTCGTAAAACCACCACCCAACCCCACCCCAATCTTCCACACATCTTCCACCCTCCGCCTGTTAATCATCTGATCCCCGAAAAACGGGCGGCAGATCATCGGGACCCCTCCGACCATACTCTCCATCACCGAGTTCCACCCGCAGTGCGTAACGAAAACCCCTATCGAGGAATGCCCCAGAATCTGCTGCTGTGGGGCCCACGCCAAAACCTTCCCCACCGAGCTCGTTCGCTCGAAAAACGGCTCTAATAACTTCTTCTTCGATTCGTCCCTGAAAGACCAGATGTAAGGGACTCGTTTCTCCTCCAGGGCCTCCGCCAGGGCTAGGAGCTCCGGCGGAGGTGGGGTCAGCATCGTGCCGAAGCTGATGTAAGCGACGGAGGCGGAGGAGAAGTTGCTGCTCAGCCAGGCGAGGCAGTCGTCGGCCGGAATCGCCGGCGGTTGGGGAGGAGGGGGGCCGACGTTGAGAGTTTTCTTCAGCTTGGACTTTAGATCGGTTTCGATGGCGGGGTCGACTCCGGCGAAGGAGTTGAGCACGACTGCGGCGGCGCGGGGGAGGGCGAGGGACATGCTGTGGAGGAGGCGGGCGAAAGGGGAGTCGGAATTGAGGACTTCCGGTGGTAAGTCGGCGGCGTGGATTGCGGATAGCCCCGGAAGGAAGTCCAGTGTCAGATCCTGGTTTTCTGCTGCTGTAATTAATGTCAATTTTAATTCAAATGAAATTGAAATTGAAATTGAAATGAAATTTAACCCCAAATTCACTCTCACAATTTTGCCCTAATTTCTGACGAATCGCATCGGTGTACAAATGAAGCGAAACCGGCGCCGGCGCCGCCGTCCAGAACGCGACCCAAGGGATCCCCAATTCCTCCGCCATGTCCACCGAGAACCAGAGGAACGCATCCGTCAGGAGACAGGTCGCCTCCGATCCGGTTTCCGCCACCACCTCCTCCAATCGCCTCCTGAAATTCCCCGGCGTCGCTCCGACGAACAGCTCGATCCTCTCGAGGGGATTGCCGGAGAAGACGTGCCCCTCCGGCGCGCCGTCGACGACGTCGTAGGCCTTCACGTTTCCGTCGATCCGCAGATTCGCGCTCGGCAGAATCTTCCGGTTCGAGTCCGCCGTGCAGAAGAAGGAGAAATTCACGCCCGGCGCGGCGGCGGCGAGTCGCTGCACGAGGTGGAGGAGCGGCGTCGGATGCGAGCCGAAGGGGAATGCGAATGCTACCACGTGTGGCTTTTTTGCGTCGGTCGACATATTTTTCTTATCACTAGTAATTTATTTTCTCTGTTGATATTTATAGAAACGGGAAACGGAGAACGGGAATGACGGAATCAGTTAGGAATTTTTTATACCGTTGCAACGGAAACTGTAAACTTGTGGCTCACATTTCACACTATCACCGAGTTAAAAATTAATAACCTATCCGATTCGTCGGATAAGAAACTCGATCGGAGCACAACACAATAAAAATATTTTTTCAATCGACTTAATACACTTGCATAGTTCGATTTAACCAAATTTTGTACGTACATACTACAGTCTTACTGGTAAAAATTGTTTCATCTAAAAGTTCAAACTTACAATATATTAGGCTACTCGACATTTATATTATTGACTCGAATATATTCTTAGATACTTACCAAGTTGTGGCCGTAGAGGAAGTTCACCAACTCTGCAATGCAGTGCGGGCAGAGCTGTTCCGAGATTTTGTATATGGTTTCATTGTCCGAGGAGACGAGGTGGTGGGTGGATTGAAGGGTTGCGATTATCGCGAGGAGGACGAGGAGGATTGGTGGTCTCATGTTTGGTTGGCTGGAGAGTTTTGTAAGGTGATACGAAGGATCAAAATGTGGCTATACATATCATGTGTATGTTAAGTAGTGATTCGAATTCAATCAGAAAAAAAAATAAAATTAGAATTGATGGACAAAATTAGATGGAGGGATTTGCTTCGCTGGCCTGGAATTAATATCGAAAGTGACCTGTTAATTTATGTCCCGAAATTTCGATTCATTCTACGAGAGGGACTGATCAATTTTGAAAATGACAACTTCGTTCGGTTCAGTTATAGATAAATGGCAATCTCATGCCCACCCTCAGTTTTCACGGGAGAAATTGAATAGGCTGAAATTATTTGTATTGATAATGTCGTTTGTGTTTAATCATATTCAAATGTCCATATTTCAGATTAAATTTTCATGGTTGAAATTAAAAGTTAAGTATGATACAAAAGGTACACATTATTATTGTATAAGAAATATGAAGACTTCAATAAGGCCTCTCTCCAACGTAATTCCCCGGTGGATCATAGTTGCAAGTCATGAAAACTCCCTTGCTATGATCACACTCAACCCTAGCACACCCAATTCTCTTTGTATCCTTCCACACAATTTGCGTATAATGCCCGCATTGCTGCCCGCTCGCGCAAGAATTCGATCCATAGTTATAGTATCGCACCTCGTCTGCCCAATCTTTGGCCGCCTGATACGGGGTCCACTCGTTGCCACTGCCCCAAAAGATGTTCTCGCCGTACAAACTAGTGTTCGAGTGCCTTAGATCACAGTCTCGACGTCTTTGATTCGCGTATGACTCAGCAAATTGTGCTACTTTGTTGTCCCACTTAAAGGGCTGTAGCCCGTGTCCGACCGCACGCCGGGCTGCATTCTGAGGGCCCAAAAACTGATTGATTGGAGAATCGGATTTCGCCTTGTTGGTTAGGCAGAGGAGGATTAGGAGGATGAGAGTGCAGTAGTAGATCCTCATGATTGATCTTGCTATTGAAATGTGAAGAAAAAGACAATGTTTGTGAAGGTGCTTATAAGGTTAATTTAATTGTTGTTTTTAGAATTTTTTGAAGATTTTTTTGCCCCCACTATTTATGAACATTACAAAGTCATATTGCAAATTGCAACAATATTTAATTATGAGTCAACAAAATATGGGGACACCTTTAATGTATAAATTTCGCAAATAAGAATTTTAATTACTCCTATTCACTCTTTTTAGCTTTTATAATTATTGTTCATATTATAAATTTTCCATTTATATGTTTTATTTTCCACTAACCACTTTTCAATTTTTTTCCATTTTATTTTTTTAAATGGATATTAATTGTAATTAAATACTTTACTAAGTACATGTGTCAAACCATAAGGTGACATATAAGAAGAATAAGAGAGTACTTCCTACCTATATATGCACTTATTGACCTACCCACACGTAACGTAAATTAAAAAAAAATATTACTTTTTATTTTTTAATAAAAAATTAAAGGATAAAAAAATGTATTTTTAAGTTAAAAATTAAAATATTTATGAGTAAAATTTAAAAAGTATTTGTAAAATTGTACTTTTTAATTAAAAATATATATAAAAAAAATTAAGAGTTTGCATAATTAATTGTAAAATCTAAAAAAATAGTGCACATAATTAATTAAAACAGAATTAGTATTAAAATAAAATCATAAAAACAAAATCATTTTTTCACATCATTCTTATGAATGATTTATATTAAATTTAAGCGTAAAAAACTTTAAACGAACGTATAATTAAAATAAGATTTGTTTAAACAAAATCAAAACTTTTAAGATAAACATTTTGAAATATATATAAAGATTTGTTTAAACAAAATCAAAACTTTTAAGATAAACATTTTGAAATATATATATATGTTAAAAAATACACAAAAATTGAAGCCTAGAAGTGTTTTCTACATTTCAAGTTGCAAGAACAAAGTGGTCCTTTTGCATCTTTTGAATTATGCCGCCAAGAGTTAAACGACACCGTTTTGTCTCTGAACGACGTCGTATTGTCTGGGCAGCGCATGTTAGCGGGCTGCCTTCGATCGAGCCTCTTTTACGTGTTAGTTGATGTTAATTCGAGATTCCAAGCCCTCTGAATTCCCCGTCAGCTCACGCACAGCATGCGCACCTCAATTTCGATTAGAAATTTGTGGTGGAGATTCGCCCAAATCGTGATGATCGTAGGGTTCATATGCCACGGAAATTTGAGGATTTTGCGTGCGTATATAACAATATAATTCACGAGTTGTGTGTGATATAGAACTGTAACTGAACACATTTCGATAGCCTTGAGAGCTCGAATAATACAGTAGCACCACTTCCCTCCCCGAGCACGTAGATCGACTTTTAGTCGATCGAAGCTCGTAGAATACTGGGCATTTCTTGTGATTTCTGTTGCATTACATTCTTACGCGTTCAGAGATACTTATAGGTGTGTTAGATCGCGTGTTCGACGTTGAATCCCGATTTCACCATTGTTGACTCGAAACTCAGTTTTGAAGCTTTTGAACTCGCGCGTTTGTTTGTTGCCTTGTTCGAATCCTCAGTTTGTATAAATATAATTCAAAAATATAAATATATATTTTTAAAATTATAGACCTATTTAAAAACATTTGCAAACACACAAGTTGGTATAAATATAATGTTACATAAAAGGGATATTCCTACCTACATCACCCATAATATACATACAAACATACTAATAATACTAATATTGACCAAACACTAATTAGTTTGGAGTTTTGACCAATGATAGCTAGGAATCGATCAATACGGCCGCTCTCCGACATAATTCCCCGGCGGATCATATTCACAAATCATAAAAACGCCCTTTCCTCCGTCACACACAATCTTAGCACACCCGACCCGCTTCGTTTCCCTCCACACGATCTGCGTATAATGCCCGCATTCTTGACCCTGCACACATGAATTCGACAAATAATTATACTCCTGCCCCTCCGCCACCCACGCCGCCGCCGCCTGGACCGGGGCCCACCCATTTCCGCTGCCCCAGAATATGTTCTCTCCGTAAGGACCATTAGAGTGCTCCAGTGCACAGTCCACGCGCCTCTTGTTCGCGTACGCTCGAGCGTACTTTGCTAATTTCGGGTCCCACTCGAGCCGGGCCAGCCCGAGCATCGCGCGGGCCGCGTTCTGCAGGCCCGTGAACTGACGCGCCGCCTGTGGGATCCTGAGCGCCGCCGCGTCGACATTGGTGTTGGGGCTGAGCGGAAGAAGAAGAAGAAGAAGCAGAATGAGGATCATTAGTATATAGCAAAAGTGAGTGTTGAAAAGAAATGTCTGTTGGGGGATGATATTTATAAGGACATTTAATTTACGGGTGGTTTGGTTCAATTTAATGATAGTAGTTCATAAAGGAATATTAATATAGCAATTTTTTGATATATATTTTAAATTAAAAATAATAGTAAAAGAAAACGTTCTTTCTTTTAAGTTATTTTCATTCCATTCAATTCAGTTTAGTTCAACTATTCTTTAATTTAGTTTAGTTCACACTCATTAAATTTAGTTCAAATTTATTAAGTTTAGTTCAAATCAATTAAGTTCAATTCAGTTTAAATCAATTAAATTCAGTTCAATCATTTATTATTATTATTATTATTATTATTATTATTATTATTATTATTATATTATTATTATTATTATTATTATTTTAATATTTTAAAATTAAATTCAATTGAAATTAATTTTATTTCAGTACCTATTAAGTTCATAGTTGTTAGGTTTAGTCCAAAAAAATATGTCATAAATGTATTTTAAGTGAAAAATTAGACGTGAGTAAAATTTAAAAAGTAAAAATAAAATTGTACTTCTTTCAATATCAAAAAATTATGCACTTTTTCCTTTTTATTTCTATTGTATAAAAAAATTGTGCATAATTTTTGGAAAATAGTACTATTTAAAAAAAAGTGAAATAATTTATTTTATTTTTAAAAAGTGATTTTATAATTATAAAACATGACACTTTTTTCTTATTTATAAAGGAACTACCACAATTAATATAAAACTACACATTTAATATAAACCATATGTGAAATTAATTTTAATATATCAAAATGAATTACAGTATATACTTATAAAGTTAATATTATTTGGTCTCCAGGAGCATAGCCGAGTGGTAAGGCCTGTGATGATGTGGGTGTAATTCCCCGGCGACGCAGGGTTCGAATCTCGGGGGGACAAATTTTCATTGAAATATTATGAAGGTTTGTCCTGGGGTTCGACCTGTTGGCTTTCTCGCACAGGTGTCTGCTACTCGGGCACATTCCTCGATTTACATCCTACCCGATCGAGGGACCTCCGATCGGGTGGGGGTGGAGTTTCTCGTCTCTCCTCCTTATCAAAAAAAAAAAGTTAATATTATTTGTGGTGTGGTGAGTTGGCAGCCATGTTCGATAATGATTGCTACCACACCTTGTGGAGTGTCATGATGGCCAAAAGTTGATTTAGATTTTTCAAAAAAACATTGGAAATTCATAACAGAATGACAACTATTTGATTGGTTCGCCTTATAGTCTATTGTAATTATATGTTCATATGATATTGTATGGACCTATATATCTTATCATTGTTGGAGTATATTTTATAATTAATACTCCCTCTATCCCTTAAAACAATGCATACTTTCCTTTTTAGTTCATCCCTTAAAACAGTGCACATTCCATAAATGGAATATCTTTTCACAACTTTATCCTCTCAATACACATTTATTTACCTTTATACCACTACTTTTTCAACTAACTACTTTATTACTTAAACATCAATACCTATTATACCCTCACTTTATATTATAAAACACACAAAAACTCACTTTTTCTTAATTCACGTGCAAGTTTCTCTATGCACTGTGTTGGGGGAAGGAGGGAGTAGTATTTTATTTAATTCAAAATAGTTTAGATATTTTTTATATGAAAAAAAGAAAGTAAAAATATGAAGTATTTTTAAGTTAAAAATTAATAAAATAATTGTAATTAAATTTAAAAATTAAATAAATAAAATATTAATAAAATGTATAAATTAAAAATTAAGATATTTATTTCATATTTTGGTAATTATTTTAAAATTTGTTATCAGTCTATTCTAATATGAGTGTATAAAATATATTGACTTTTTTTATATTACTATTTTATCGGTCTCATAAAATTAAAATTACATTTTTTTATAATTTATAAATGAATTAAATACAGTGGAATTTCTCTAATGCAAAAAGAGTAATAATTATAAATTTTATTTTTAGATGCTTTAAATTAATAATTTCTTTTCTTATAGAGTAATGATTATATTTATTTTTTATTTTAAGTAAAAATATTTTTATTTATTAAATATTGAATGACTACATATATATGTCTGGAGTGTATATTAGTGATTGAGTGGTCCACTTGTGCTCATTAAATGTCGCTTTCAGTCTCAGCCAACCTCACATGGGATGGAAATTATATTTACAAAACTAAGAAATTGTACGCAGTCAACAATTAATTATATAGTATTTTTATTATATTATATAAAATAAATTGCATGTCAAAGATTTCCAAGAAATTTAATTGGTGGAGACTGTGGAGTACTGTATGAAATGAAATTTAATTATATTTAACCTACCGCCTCTATCGATTTGCACGATTTTGACTTATTGCCAATAAGTGTGAGACAGCACGATGCAAGTAAATTGTTTTAATATTGTACATAAAATTAATTGGATACTTGATTTACAAAAATATTACATTTATGAAATATTAAAAAAAAAAGGGTAGTTTGAGTTATTAATTTAAGTTTAAATCCTCATAAAAAACACTTTCTAAATAAAGATAGTTTTTACTAACCGTTTTTATTAATTGGAATATTATTGATTTTATAATTATAAAAAAAAGTACATTTTGAAAATATTAATTACTATAATATCTTTAATAACCAACTACCCCATATATAATAACTAAGGGTAATTTTGGAATATTACGCAATTTTATAATTAGGAAAAAATAATCCCTTAAATTACATACAAATTTTTAAAATTACCTTTTAAAAAAAATCCCACAAAACCATATATTTCTATCCCAAAACTTTAGGGCCCAAATTTGAACCGAATTTTAATTTTTCGGTGATCGATTCAATTTGTTTTTGAAATCGGACCGTGATGTTTTTTTTTTCTCTGATTCCAACTTTTACGGAGTTAAACGACTAGCCCTAGTGCCCTACCCCTTAGCCAACCACTTTTGAAATCCTCTCATTGTTTATTATCTCGTCTCTTATATTATTGGTCAAACTTTTTTTTTGTAATTTGCAAAATAAGTATAATCATTACTTTGCAACAAAGCTAATATACTTTCTTTCTTTATTGTCCATTCTATACAAATAATCTGCATTTTACTCCCTCCCAATATAAGCAATAGTCACATTTTTTTTGTATTTTGTGGAGAAAGTGTGACTATTAGTCTGGAGGAGAGAGATCTAGAGTATATTTTTACCTATTTTTTAATTTGTATCCACAACTTTACTTCATATAGTGTACATTTACTTACTTTTAACCTTTATTTTATTAATTTTAAAAGACATTTTTTTATACCAGTCCAGCTCGACGGGTTGACTCGAGACCCGATTGCCCGATGCAATCTTGACTCGGATTAGTCGAAATACTGTTTTACATGTCACTCGTTGTTAACCTGCTGATTCAATCGAATTTTAGTGAGTAGTGATTAGTGGATAAAGTATGAGTAAAATTGTTTTTTAAAATGAAAAAATAATACTCCCTCTACCCAGTAATAATAGGACAGATGGTAAACGTTGACTTTTTTCTCCTTCCAATAAATATGATAAACCATATAAAAAATTATGAAAAAAATAACTAAAATAAAATTTAATAGTTAAATTTTATTTAATTATTTTTTTATAATTTTTTATACTGTGTATCATAAGTCAACGTTGCCACATGTACCTATTATTACTGGATATGGAGTATTACTTATTTCCTTTTATAGAGGGTTATATTATTATGAAATTTCCATTTAAGAAAAATTGTTTTTTTATTATGAATGGAGAGTGTATTTTTTAACTTTTAGAACAAAAATAAAAAGTAAAAAATATTTTTAAGTGGAAATATAAAGTATAGTTTAAGAAGTAGGTAAATAAAGTATGATTAATAGTAAGGTGTTTTAAAGTGAAAACGTTATAAATATAAATATTTTTTATTTTTTGAGGTGGGTCAATTGTGGTTGGATATCTCAAAATTAATGAAAAAATAATACTACAACTATTATGAAACGGGTAGAGTGATTGTTTAGAACGACAATAATTTTCTCGATTCTCTTACTATTAGATTTAATCTAAAATTATGAATTTTTATGTTTATGTGATTTATAATCATTTGTAGTTTATTGTAAATTTAATTGATCAGTTATTATTTAAATGACGGTCTGACAAGCGCGAATACTTGTCGTGGACCAAACACGCTGTCAAAATAATATTTATATTTAACCAGTACTCTTATCACTACAAAACGTAGATAATGGCAAGTACGTGGGGTCGGTCCCACAAGGAGGCAATTACAGTAGGTGATCTCGGCTTTGCCCAAGGGGTTGTCACAAAAAGATTTTGAGTTTGGTTGCTGTGGGCACAGCGGTTTTGCAATCTTTTCAAACACTTTGATCTAACTACGGCAAACAGAAATAACATGCAAATAAATAAAACCAAAAACAAGAAAAGCAAACACTCAGATCTAACATAATACTAAAAGTAAAAACTGGAATCAAATGATAAACAAGGCATCCGGGCAGACAACTTCACTCAGGATCATTAGGGCAAACTACCGGTCATCGGCACTAAGGATTTCTACCAGCGGTTTGTCAGCAGTTATAGGGTGCAAAAACAAAAGTGGTCCTACTGCGTCACGCCCAGCAATTGCCCCACCCCTTATCTATCCTTACTGTGTAAAGAAAAGGCTAGCTATCACTATGCCTAAACCCCCTGGATCTGAACAATTCGATAACCTATGCGACCAAACATGGATCTAGTTTGCCCAAACCCGCATTACCCTCTAGACAGACCCGCTCGGCCAATAGCATGCTCGAAACATACGACCGCATCTCCTGCAAGTTCTAGTGCTATGCCCGCAACAATACTACAAGGTACATCTATGCGGTTTGTCAATCACCAGTATCCCAGTTTGTAAAGGTTCACTAGTGGTCGTCCTAGTTTACCCAAACTCCCCAGAAATAAACCTCAACCAACTTTGCCTCGGGAAAAAACGCCCAACCGGCTACTTTAGCCCCTTCAACCTCGCGGCTCAAACTAAAACCCTAAATCTCCATCGATCCGTTCCTGCCCAGATGCACAATGAATTTAGCTACTTATACAGAAATTAAAAGACGAAATAAATAAGGGAAAACAAACTATATTAATCATGGCTTCAAATCGTAAAACGTTTTCGAAGGAATTGAAAATACGGAATTAAAAACTTAAAAACAAAACATAAGGAAATTGTTTCTCGACCCGAAGGTCGGATCTACTGCAATTAAACAAAAGGAACTCGGA
The DNA here is from genome assembly GCA_954870475.1 of Euphrasia confusa. NCBI lineage: Eukaryota > Viridiplantae > Streptophyta > Magnoliopsida > Lamiales > Orobanchaceae > Euphrasia > Euphrasia confusa. The sequence goes on along the minus strand of OX940968.1, from coordinate 26,716,460 downwards.
CGAACAGCTCCGCTTCCTTCTCCGGCAACTCCTCCGGCGGCGACGGCGAACTTCGGGACCGGCGGCTCTCTCGATTTCTCGATGCGTAATGTGTATCCTGCTGCCCGTCGCGTCCCGTTCTTTTAAAGGCTTCGATTTTTTGAATTTCAAATCCGCGGCTGTTTCTCCTCCCTAAGGAATAGGAGTCAGCGGTCAATGACTTGGGGATAAGTCAGATCCCCCGAATCCAGGGATTCTGGTATGCTGCCAGCTTGCCCGCAGCGAATCTCCTGTCAACAGCCGCTCTCTGCCCAAATCGAAGTCTGCAGGTAATTCTTCTCTTCCACAGGTGGTCGGACCAGGCACGGTACTTGGTAAGAATTCTGGGTCTTCTGCTTCATGACTTTACCCATTTGCCCACGAAGGTCAAACTGTTGCTTGTCACTACCCACTCCAGAATACTTCTTTGCCCAAAGAAGGGGATTTCCTTGCCTCTTTTGCCCAGTGCGCCACCTGTTACCTGCATCAACACACACTCTGCCCAAACACCTAATTGTGCCCTCCCAGACACGTTAACGACTCAAACTGACTCAATAAAGGGTGTAAAAGTGCTCTAAGATGAGCAAATAAAATGGCTCATCAGAACCGCACACACTTGGATACGCTTGTCCCCAAGCGTGGGCTCTGATTTGCCTGACTCAAAACCAAAGTGAAAACAGAAATGAAAGAAATAGGAAGAAATAAAGCAAAGGACTATAGCATGATCAGTAAAGGGCATAATACATACAGATAACACAAAATTCAAGTAAAGATAAAAATAAGTCAAGAGTCTGTTCTTGGTCTTTGGGTTCACTCCCTCACAGTGTTTCTCTCTTTTCAGTGTATGGGTTCAATGACACTCGTTTTCTGCTGTGACTCCACTTTGCCTAAATTTGCCTTATTGCTAATCTGAGTTTGTTTTAACTAAGCAGGGGGTTATCAAAGGGGCTTTTATTGGGTTGTAGTGTTGGGCTCATAAGGGTAGATTTTTCTGGGAGTAGGATCTATTTGGGCAGAGGGCTTTTTGATGTTAGCCTTTTCTCTGACACTTTGCCCCTTTCTTACGGGCCTTAGCACAACAACTTTTTATTCATCCTCTTTCTTTTCTGATTTTTTTCTCTTTTTTTTTTCTTTTTCTTTTTTTTCTTTTTTTTTTCTTTTTTTTTTGAACACTATGCCCTATCTCCCTCTCTTCTCTCTGGCTGCCTATGTAATGTGGGCATAATACCAGAATGGGTTCACAAAGAAAATCAATCAGGCTCAAAGGGCTAGCAAGGGGCAGTGTTATTTATTCAAGCAGACTGAAACAAGAAAATGCCCTAATCATTTAACAACCCTACTCAGTCAAACTACTCAATTCAGCAAACAGGCAAAGACAAGCATTGTAAAGATCACAGCAGACTCTCAAAGAAAGAAATCATTTATTAATGTAGGCTCAATTCTCACAGCTTGCCTAGATCAGTTCCATCATCCCTATTTCATGCATCTTAACTATAAAGTTTGAGTTACTGTATGTATGTTTGCCCAAGGTGACACATAATCATGCTGACTCGATTAGAAACAGGGGTTTGCCCTTTCCCTTTCCCCCCTCACACACTTTGCCTGGGCAAAGTGTGCAAAAGTAATAAGATCAGTAGGGGCTAACCACGACCAGACTATGACTCAAAAAGTTGGCGCACCTGCCCCCTGACACACTTTGCCTGGGCAAAGTGTGTCAGCAGGGAGATCAACCTAGTCTCCCCCGAACCAAAGTGACTCGGGGGTGACCTTAACAAAAAACAGAAAAATAAAAGAAAATAATAAAAAAACTAACAACTACTAAAAACAAGGGAGGGAACAAATTAGGAGGTGGAAGCAGGTGTGTACCTGAATCCACAGTAGTCAAAGTATGCGATCATCATTGCCTTCACATCTCCGAATGCCTTCTCAATCTTATCCAACCGCGCCTCGATCGCGCCTTGCCTCTCTGCAACTTCCTCTTTGGCCTTAGCCTCAGCAACCGAATCCTTCACTTCAACCTTCACTGGTTTCTCTTCCAAAATCTTCACACCGCCGTCACTCAAAGGCACAATGTCCTGCATGCGCTTGAAACACTGGATGTCAAACTTGCCCTCCACCATCATCTCCAGCTCTTTGCCCTTCTTGATCAGGTTCATCTTGACCGCGTACACCATCGGAAATTGGGCCAATGATAGGCACTGGAGGGGGTGAGTTTGCAACCACTTCATTTGGGCACAGAGGCAGGCACTGAAATGCAGCCTGATCTTCTGATGCATGCACCACAGTATGCCCAGTTCCAGATGGGAAACGGCACTGCTGGTGTCCGTCTTGCCAAAGAAGTTGATGGCCAGGATCCTGTGGCAAACCCTGAGTGCATGGCTCTTCAACTGGATTCACTTGGTGCTTTTCCCCACGAACTCGCCTCCTTTGCCCAACTGCTTCCAGATCTTCTGCAGCTCCTTCTTTGTGTATTCTGGCAAAGCCCTCAGTGACTCCTGGTAGGCCTTTGACTTCAGATCTGCAATACCTGCCATATCCAAACACAAATCCAATTCATTACCACCAATAGAGACAGCTCGATCAAACAACTCAAACTGAATCCCTATAACTCCCTCATCCTTGGTCTCTTTGATACCCAAAGACCCAAAGAATTCTCTCACGATGCCTTCATTGATTTGCCCAGACCACTCAAGAAACGGCTCCCACCCTATGGCCTTGAAATAGCCTCGAACTTCCTTCTCCACACCCATCAGTTTGAGCGATTCGAAGCACACCGTTTTGGGGGCCGCGATTTCGCGCGCCGTGGTGTCAACCGCCTTTCTCTTCTTTGTGGATGCGTGGGTCCTGCTTTTGGGGGCTGGGCTTTTTATCACCTCCTCTTCTTCGTCTTCTTCCACCGGAGTTTTACCGGCGGCCGTCGAATCTTCATTTTCCTTGTCGTCGGAGGTGGATCCGGCAGTGGGGGTGGGAGTAACCTTCTTCTTGCCTTTGCTGGCCGCCTTCTTCTGCTTCTTTTTCGGGGGGGCTGTCAACGGCGGTTTTGCCCTCCTCCTTCTGAGCGGCGGTGGCTAGGGTTTCCAGATCTTCGCCGGTGGTTTTGGATTCGTCAATCTCCTTGGCCAAATCGTCGATAGGGGTGTTGTCGGTTTCCGTCGTGGTGGGGATCGGCAGTATGGTGGCCAGGGGGACGGCGTGGATGGCTTCTTCGGCGGCGGGTGATTTGGATTTCGCAGGGCTCGATTGCTTTGGGGAAACCATCTTCTTCAACCTTGATGCGGTGGTACCTATAGTAAGATCAATTAGGGTTCCGTGGGGGATTTTTCTGAGTTTGTTTTTCGCTCTAGTAGACACCATATGGAGAGAGAGAGGGTATATAATGTTTATTTTGAATTTTGAAAAAGGCTGAAAAATTGGGGGTGGCAGTTATCGGTAATCGTGGGGGAGTTATGATGAGGATGGAACTGCAGAGTCCCTGATGGGACGGTCTCCAGCCCCTTGAAAATCGCAACTGCCCACTTGCGTCCCTATTTGCCCAAAGGCTCAGTCTGCCCAAAGTCCTCCTGCAAAATCAAAAACAAACAATACCCTTTCTCACGGCATAGTCAAAGTCCCTTGTTGCCAGTAGTTTATTCCTAATCTAAAAAAAATGAAATAACATAATTATACAAACATACCAGGTTGCCTCCTGGCCAGCGCCCTATTTATAGTCCCGGGCAGGACCCAATTGCTTTATTCGTTCACTCAATCAGGGCAAGCTGCCCTTCCAGATTCTCTTACCCAAAGTAGGGCTTCACTCTATGACCGTTCACTTTGAAAATGTAGTCATCATCGTTTTTGCTTTTTAACTCCACAGATCCATTTGGGCTGACATGGTGAACAAAATAAGGTCCTTCCCATTTGGAGGACAGTTTGCCCGAACGGAACTGATTTCTAGTTTGGTACAGTAAGACTAACTGTTCAGCCTCAATCTTATTCCTCTTAATCAGTTTGTCATGAGCCCTCTTGGTCCGCTCTTTGTAGTGGGCAGCGTGGTCATATGCTTCAATGCGAAGCTGCTCTAATTCGACCAAGTCAAGTTTACGCTCGTTCCCAGCCAGATCCCAATCAAAGTTGACTTTATTCACCGCCCAGTGTGCCTTGTGCTCTATCTCCACAGGCAAATGGCAAGCTTTCCCAAATATCATTCGGTAATGGGAAATACCAAATGGAGTCTTAAATGCAGTGCGGTATGCCCACAGTGCATCATCCAGTTTGCCTGCCCAATCCTTCCCCTCTGGCCTAACTGTCTTCCTCAGAATAGCTTTGATAATCCTATTGGAGAGCTCTGCTTGGCCGTTTGCTTGGGGGTGATAGGCACAAGTGATTCGATGAGTGACTCCATATTTCCGCAACATCCTCTCAATTACCGAGTTGCAAAAATGGGTCCCCTGGTCGCTTATTAGTGCTCTGGGCACACCGAACCGAGTGAAAATATTCCCTTTGAGAAATTCAGCCACAATGCGCGAATCATTGGTAGGAGTTGCCTTTGCCTCAACCCATTTTGAGACATAATCGACTGCTAGGAGTATATATTCCTTACCTTGTGAATTTGGAAATGGCCCCATGAAGTCTATGCCCCAGACATCAAAGATTTCTACTGGCAGTATGGGCACAGAGGGCATTTCATTGCGCTTGGTCAAGTTGCCTTCCTTCTGGCACTCATCACATCTCTTGCATAGCTCATAGCAGTCTCGAACCAAAGTGTTCCAGTAGAATCCGCAATCCAGAATCTTTCTTGCTGTACGCCTTGGCCCAAAGTGGCCTCCACAGGGTTGCTTGTGGCAGTGATCCACTATGCCTTGCTGCTCGGACTCAGGAATGCATCTTCTAAGGACTTGGGCTTCACATCTTTTCCACAAATAGGGTTCATCCCAGACGTAGCTCCTTGCCTCACGCTTCATTTTGTTTTTCTCGTAGTAGGTCATGCCGTCCCTGAAAATACCAGTAACCATGAAGTTTACAAGGTCAGCGAACCATGGCTCTTTGCCCAAAGTGGTTATAGAATACAGATGCTCATCAGGGAACGTCTCGGTGATAGGCATATCCTCTTCTTTCTGGAGAATCCTACTTAGGTGATCTGCAACGAGGTTCTGATTGCCAGACTTGTCTCGAATTTCGATGTCAAACTCCTGAAGTAACAGGATCCATCGAATAAGCCTTGGTTTAGTTTCCTTCTTTGCCATTAGGTACTTCAATGCAGCGTGGTCTGTATACACTATGGTCTTACTGCCCAGCAGATAAGACCTAAACTTCTCAAAGGCAAAGACTATGGCCAAAAGCTCCTTCTCAGTCGTGGCATAGTTACTTTGGGCAGCATTAAGGGTCTTCGAGGCATAGTAAATCACATGCCTTTCTTTCCCTTTCATTTGCCCTAACACAGCTCCCACTGCATATCCACTTGCATCACACATCAGTTCGAATGGCATGCCCCATTCTGGTGGTTGAATAATAGGCGCTGTGACCAATCTCTCCTTCAAATGGTTGAAGGCAGCCTTGCAATCCTCATCAAAGTCCCATTCTACATCATTCTGAAGCAGTCTGGTCAAAGGGCGAGCAATTTGGGCAAAGTCATTTACAAAGCGTCTGTAAAAACCAGCATGCCCTAAGAACCCTCTGAATTGCTTCACATTCCTTCGGGTATGGTAGCTTTGAAATGACTTCGATCTTGGCTTTATCCACCTCTATGCCCTTAGCTGAAATAACATGCCCAAGGACAATTCCCTCTTCGACCATGAAATGGCATTTTTCGTAGTTCAGAACAAGGCTCTTCTCCACACACCTTTTGAGCACCATCTCTAAGTGTTCCAGGCAGGAGTCAAAGGAGTTGCCATACACGGTGAAATCGTCCATGAACACTTCAATTCCATTCTCGAGCAGGTCAGCGAAGATACTCATCATGCACCTTTGAAAGATTCCTGGTGCATTGCAGAGGCAAAGGGCATTCTCCTGTAGGCAAAGGTGCCAAAAGGACAGGTGAAGGTGGTTTTGTCCTGATCCTCTTGAGCAACCCATATCTGCATATACCCTGAGTAGCCATCCAGAAAGCAAAAGTGCTTCTTCCCAGCCAGTCTTTCCAACATTTCATCAATGAAGGGCAAAGGGAAATGATCCTTGCGGGTTACCTTGTTCAGTTTGCGGTAGTCAATGCAAACTCTCCACCCAGTTTCTAGTCGGGTGGCAATCTGCTCGTTTCTTTCGTTCTCTATGACTTGAACTCCAGACTTCTTTGGCACCACATGCACTGGGCTAACCCACTTGCTATCTGACACTGGGTAGATTATGCCCACACTGAGAAGCTTTTGGATCTCTTTTAGCACAACTTCCTTCATTGCTGGATTGAGCTTCCTTTGAGGATCACGTACGGGCATAGAGTCATCTTCCAGAAGAATGTGGTGTTGGCAGATGCTTGGACTTATCCCTCTGATGTCAGCCAAAGTCCACCCTATGGCCTGTTTGTACTGCCCCAGCACATACCTCAACTTTGCCTCCTCTTCCTCTTGAAAATAGGCACTTATGATGACGGGCAAAGTGTCATTATCTCCCAAATATAGATACTTGAGGTGCTTGAGCAGCTTTTTCAATTCCAGTATTGGTGGCTTTTCAAGGGAAGGCACCATGATCATTTCTTCAATCTCTATCGGTTTGCCCGGATTGCTCTTGAAACTCTCCAGAGAATCTAACTGTTCAATTGCCTCTTGCAATTCTTCCGGTTCGTCCTCCATGTCAAACTCTGTAAGCCCTTGTTGAATGGCTATCTCAGTATGGTCATACTTTCCACATTGGAGTGCCTTTGCCTCCACTGCCTTCTCAATTTGGTCAATGTAGTGGATCTCCTCGGTGTCAGCTGGGTGCTTCATGGACTTGTAGAGGTCAAAGGTGACCGTCTCTCCCTCGAATTTGCACGTCAGCCTACCGGTTTCGCAGTCGATGTGGGTCATTGCTGTTTTCAGGAACGGTCTGCCCAATATCATCACTGGGGCTTTACTTGATCTGCCCATATCGAGCACATAAAAATCAGCAGGAAATATCAACTCTTCCACTTTGACCAGGACATCTTCCAGTATGCCCTCAGGATAGACGTTCGATCTATCAGCCAGTTGGATCACAACTCGAGTGGGCTTTAGCTGCCCTATTTCCAGGTCTTCGTACATCGCTTTGGGCATAACGTTGATTGATGCTCCAAGATCGAGCATTGCCTTTTCTATCTTCATATGCCCTATGATGCACGGAATGTAGAACATGCCTGGGTCTCCACACTTTGTAGGTCCAGTCTTTTTAATCACGGCAGAGACATTCTCCCCTACCTCAAACTTCGCATCATCCTGATATTTGACCTTCTTTGTGCAAAGCTCCTTCAAGAACTTAGCACATCTGGGCATAGCGTTCAGTATGGTCAGAAGGGGCATATTGATTTCCACCTTCTTAAACATCTTGAACATCTCTTGAGTTTCTTCCCTCTCACGGTTTTTACTAAGTCTGCCCGGGAAGGGTGGCTTGATTTTTGGTGGTGGGGACTTATCTCTCTTTGCCCTGACTATCACCTCTTCTTGCTCAATATCTGTCCCAGGGTCTTCCTCAATGACTGGGGGATCATCTAGCACGGGCTCTTTGCCCTTTACTGCAGACTTTTCCACTATGGTAAGTGGTTTGCCACTCCTGAGCTGGACGGCATTAACATGGGCATTGTTCACTTCAACTTTTGGGGGCAAAGTACCTCCTTTCTGCTCCAATTTTGCCACCACTTGAGTGAGATGTTGGAGTTGTGTACTTAATGTCTAGATTTAAGTAACGGAAACTCACGATCCATTGCCACTAATCTATTTAATTAAATAAACAATTATTTGCGTTTAATTATTTATAATTAAATATATGCAAATCATAGTCCTGGATTTTATACGTTGTAGTTAGTATGGTGCTGCATGGGCGCACAGAAGATCATACTATCGGTTACTCGTATTTAATCGAACAGTAGCTCACGACCTAGATGGACACGGACCAATCCATCGGTATAGTCGTTGTGTGAGAGAGAAAATAATTTATCTTAATTATTTTATCACACTTGTACACTTGGTGTATTGGGCGGATCGTTTGAGATTTATCGATTAGGATTGCCGGCGATAATCGATTTAAGTCTCAGTGTATTTTATTCTTAATCCCCGAAACTATTGCGGGTGTGTATATTTAATATAAGTGACTTTGATTTACCAAAGGAATTAACCGATTTAATTATTGGGTTAATTACCGGTTAAGTTGGGTCACTGTATTTTATATATGGCATGCCGTGAATACTTGACGGGAAAGTGTATCCCGTAAGGGTTGATAATATCCCCGAGATGAGTTCATAAGGAATTATTATGTAAACCCTGCAGGTGGATTTGTTCCGCATAATAATTAAGGTTGAATGGTACTAGTCTCGGATATAAGAGATGAATAAATTAATTAGCAATAAATTAATTTTATTCATGGATATTTATATCTTAAATACACGGAATAAATAAATACTACCGGAGAAATATTATTTGATATAATATGGTTTAATATTGGGAGTGCAATTAATTTTATATAGTGGAAAATAGAATTAATTAATATTAATGGATTAATAGATTTGGGCTTGGGCTCAATTTAATCATTAATATTGGAAGCCCAATATTCCACCTCCTTAAGATCCCCTACGTAGCCTATAAAAGCACTACATGGTCTTCTCTATTCTCATAACTTGAAGATCACAATTCTAGAGAGAGAAAGGAGAGAAGGAGATCCATAGTGTTCGGAGGATCGTCGCCCACCCGACGTTCGAACAAGTGCAAGGAATACGTGGGAAGATCTCAAGGTCTTCAATACGATCTCGTTTCTCCGCACAACGAATCGAAAGGTGAATTAAATTTCCGCAATTTAATTCTAGTTTATTGATCAATTATCGAAAAACAAGATCCGAAAGTCGAACCCAGATTAGACGAACGATCACGTGGTGGTGGCGAAGCCACCGGACCGCGGGATCGCCGCCTAGGGTTTCGGAGGGGCGAGAGGGTCGAACCCTCGGCTGGAGCCGAGGGCGTGCGATCGATCCTCATGATCGATCGCGGAGGGCGCGGGCTGGTGCCGCCCCTCCCCACCGTGAAGGTGGTCGACCTCCAGGCGGCGGCGAGTCGCCGGACTCGCCGCGGGGGCTGCTGGGCAGCCCCACCCCAATCGATCGCAAGCGCGCACCCGTGGGGGTGCGTCTGGGGCGTGCGCGGCCTTCGGGCCTCGCTGTGCGCTTCGGCCGTATCCCGGCACGTGTGTCGTGTTCGTGTGATCTCCGGCGAAGGGTTTGATCGGGTTATTGGTTTCCGCAAATTTAAATAACCCGGGATATCGAATTCCAACAATTGGTATCAGAGCGTATGGTTACGTTTTTCGTTAATTGTTTCGATAATCGATTATCGTTGTTTATAGCCATAGATTAATTTAATTGTTAAATTATTGTGCTATATTTGTTCTACGTACTTGTTTTATCTCTCGTATGAATTGTGTTTGTCGGAAAAATTAATTATTAAAAATCGAGGATTTTCGGAATAATCGAACCGGAATCGATCGCGGCGTGGCTGGGCTCGGAGCGGGCTGTGCGGGCTGCTGGGCGTGACCTAAACGTGGCTGGGCATGCCGGCGTTTGCCACCAGTGGTGGTGGTTCGTCGGCAGCCGGCGGCTGCGTTCCGTGGTTGCGTTAGCGGCTTCGCGGACGGCTTCGCGATGGGCGGGCTGCTGGGGTCCGTTCGGGCACGCTTTTGCGGGCTGCTGTGCGGGCTGTGCAAGCTGGAGCATAGTCGATGGCGTGATGTCGGTGGCGGCGTCATACCAGGAGTCGGCTGCTCTGGCGAAGCTCAAGACGGGCGTCGGCGCGATCATCGAACGGCGTGGTTCGTTCGGCTCGATCGCGGGCTGCTCGTGCGTCGCTGCACCATGGGTCGATGGCATGGGTCGTCAGTGGAGACGTCGTGCCGGAAATTGACCAGGGCTGGTGCACAGCCTCGCCGGAGAAGACGATCGAATTTAAGTCGCGCTGCTGAAATTTTTAAAAAGGTGTCGGCCGACATCGGTTTTGTCTTTGGCCGACACCATGCGATTTCTGGATGCATGTGCGTGCTGTGCATGGCTGAATTAATTACTTCTCGTGAATTAATTGATGGTGCTGTTTGGATTGCATGGCTTGGGCATGCATGTGTTATGCATGTTGGTTCGATTGGGATTTTGGGTCGACCAGAATCTCGGTTTCGGTTCGTCCCGGTAAATCCGATCTTTCCGGAAATAATTTAAACTTTCTAATTTTATTTAATTTAATTTTGGAATTAATTCAAATTCTATTTGAATTAGATTTCTTAATTATGGAATTAAATAATGGAATTAGATGGAGAGTTAAATTAGGAAAGAAAATCCTAGTTTCTCTAGATATCCTATACCGGATTAGAAGTCTTGAGAAGAATCAAAATTCGATTTTGATTAGGATTCTTGAGATCTAATTTAAATAGGATTGAGAAATTATTAAAATATTGATTTTATTTAATTTAAGTATTTTATTTAAAATCATTAGATTAATTCAAAATTTATTTTGGATTGGATAATCTTGGATTTTATTTAGAATAGAATTAAATATGGAAATCAATGGATTTTAATAATATTGATTTTATTTAATTTAAGTATTTTATTTAAAATCATTAGATTAATTCAAAATTTATTTTGGATTGGATAATCTTGGATTTTATTTAGAATAGAATTAAATATGGAAATCAATGGATTTTAATAATATTGATTTTATTTAATTTAAGTATTTTATTTAAAATCATTAGATTAATTCAAAATTTATTTTGGATTGGATAATCTTGGATTTTATTTAGAATAGAATTAAATATGGAAATCAATGGAATTGATTTTATTTAATTGGAGTATTTTATTTAAAATCATTAGATTGATTCAAATTTATTTTGAATTGGAATCTTGGATTTTATTTAAAATAAATTAAATATGAGAATCAAAGAATTTTTCCGTCACTCGACAAAGTATTCAAGACGTAGAATGAAGACTCAAGGAAAGCATGCTGGAATTCATCAAGGTACGAATAGTCGAGAAATAATTTTACTTGAGTAATTATTTGATTATTTGTGAACGTACTTGCATGAAATGTATGTTTGTTATTATGCTTATGTGTATTTAATTATGCATTAGATAGCGTATCCCTTTATTGTAAAAAGCTAAGTGGGAGAGGGAATGGAAACATTGCCATGGTCTCCATTGCTGTTCTCTTGGTGACTTTTATGGACTTCTGAAGTTCATATAGATAAGTCATTGGAGGAGAATTCTTGTAATTCCTTTTACGAGAAACATTAATTAAGTTTATCAAACAATGCCTAATTTGTCTTTCCAAAGCTGATTTCAAGTCGACTCATTCTCACCCCGGGGAGTGGAATGGAGCCAAAGCCACTTGGTCATGTAGAGGACACAAATTAGAGACCTTCGTGCCATTCTTTGATAGATGGGTCGATTGTCTGCTCGGCTCCCTCATTTATGAGAGATAGGGTTGTTCGCATGGTGAATCACTGGTTAGAAACTTCGAGTTTCACTTATGATTCTCCACGTCTTGATTTACAAGATTAAATGGATCAAGTAATTGGGAGTCAATTATAAAAGTCTCTTAGTGTAGTAAACGTCCACACCACGTGGCTTGCTATACTGACGGACTTTGGATTAATTGATGTAGACAGTTGTAAGTAATTATGAAGAGTTGTGAAGTTATCGTAAACGTCCACACCACGTGGCTTGCGGTGATGTAGCAATTCCAAGTAATTTACTTTGGTACTGAGTAATGGTTTACACTTAGATACGCATTATAGTATTCCTCCCCACGAGGTTCCGCTATAAGTGATGTATGACCGAAGCAAATCTAATTGCTAAATCATTTGGGTGGGTAAACGTCCACACCACGTGGCTTGCCTTACCTGATGGGATTTTAGATGTGATTAGTGGTTTAATGATATTATTTGAGGGAGATAATATCGGAGATTAAATCGATTGTTTGTTGTTATATGTGCTCATAGATTAGGAAATGGCCTTGAACCCACTTTATGTGATACGTAAGGATTTTAACTCATTGGTCCCTGAATGTATTGATTGGAATAGAGATCTGGACATTGCCCAGACTGTTGAAGAGTACAAGTTTGTACTCAGTGAGCCTTGTCCTCCCGAGCCTATTGACATAGGCGGCTAAACAAGAAGCGATGAGGATACTCATAAAGGCCAGTCACTTCGAGGAAACGCTTAAAAACGTTTTTAAGATGATTGACCTTTTAGACGAGTTGAGACGGAAATCGCAAGCTCTTGTAGCCAATGCCAAAGGTTTCGAACCTAAAGGCATGAATCGGGGGAAAGGACAAGAAAGCAAAGAAACCCAGTGGTTCCTTTTGGACCACGAGATGGGACGAGAAAGCCAATAGGCAAGTGTTCTCGATGCAAACAGTCTGGGTACTGGAAGTCTGATTATCCTCTCAAAGAAAGTACGAAATCTTCTTTAGTCGTGAAACATAGTCAGTGGTATTATCTGCCGGAACCTGGTGTGTAGATATAGAACCACTGACGGTATGTGCATTCTAAATGCAAGGGTTCCAGGAAACCCGACGACTTAGAAAAGAAGAAATCGTAGTCTACATGAGCAATGCTGTAGAGGAGGCAGCAGTTGCAGTGGAGGACATTTTATAGGATTTCATTTTGGGTTATTGCTTTTATGTACCTTTCAAATTAGAAAGAACTTTGTTCTGGATTTCTAATAAATGGATATTTTATTTCTTTTAATCATTTGATGGTTATAAGAAGAAATAATGATATTGTCTATTTTGGTACATTAGCTAGCAATATATAAATGATGAATCCTGAGTCCACCACGATGCAACGAACCGTTTAATATATAACTCGTTTTACTAATAAGAGATTTCTTTATTAAATCATTTATACTTGTGGATTCTTATGCTAAGTCATATTTATTCAAATAAGAAGTTCAAAGGTCGAAAATTGATTAAGTTGAAGGAGTGGACCTTCCGACCTAAGAATCTAATTTGGAAGATAATACGACAAAGCAATCCTTTATGGATATAAGATATAAGATCCGGACAAGTATTAGAATTGATTAACTCTGATTTATGATCAGAACTTGGGATTGGATCTCAAGTGACTACACCATACAGTCTTCTGTAGGATTGGTGTGTCGGAAATAAGAAATGGAACTCTTATAGAAATAGTAAAAGCATGAGTTAAACGGAACTACCTATGTTCTATGGATATGTCTTGGAAACAACGGCACATTCAAATATGGTTGTAGAATATCCTAGAAGAACAAAAGGTGTGTGTTCGATAGTACTATGAACCAGAAGGACGTTATAAGTTCTAACGCCCGGTTCTTAGAGGAAGACTATTAGATGAACCACAAGCCCAAAGTGACGTAATACTTTTTGAAAGAGAGAAAACGATAAAGACTTAGAACCAGCCGAACCGAGTAGCGGTACACCACTAACTGCACCTACTGTTATTACCGTTTATACACCGGAATGCCGTTGTAGTGGGAGGTTGTTTGACAACCGGAGATATTCATAACACTATGAGAGTTTTCGGACTCTGGACCTAGTATACATGAAATCGATCCCTGGATCTACATAGAGGCAGTACTAGATCTAAATGTGCCTTCTTGGAAAGCAATAAGATTATTGCTAAGAGGCAAGATCATTTAGAGTACAAGCTTAGTTGATCCATTTATAGATTGGAACAAAGCATTGAGTTCGTGGTACTTGCAAATTGATGAGATAGTCCATTTTATGGATTCATCAAAGCATAGACGAATTGTGTGTATTGGAAACGTAATGGAAAACAAGGTGGTGTTTCTCGGAGGTTTTATGTAGATAGCATTTTATCATTGGTAACAATGTAGAGATGTTGTCAGACATAAAATGATGGTTGTCTAGAAAAATCGATATATGAGATAAAGAAGAAGTTAGAGCATGTTCTTAAGATCTAGTATCTCAAGAAAAGAACATTGTACTTCTCTAGATATCTTATACGATTATGGTTCGTTTTAACATGCAAGATTCCGAGAAAGGTTCGTTACCTTTCAGAGACGAAATGCATCTATCTAAGGATATGTGTTTTGGAAACACAAAAGGAGATAGAAGCAATAAAAATCGGTTTCCTACACTTGGAGTGTGGAAAGCTTGATAAATGCAATGTTGAAAACGAGAACCTGATATCGGTTATGCGGTTAGCATAGTGGGAGGATATCAAGGTAATCCTGGAAAGGAATACTTGACTGCTGTAATGAACATTTTAAGTACTTTCGAAGTACTGGAAACTATGTTCTGGATTACGGAGCAGACAAACATTTCCTTTGGATTACATTCTCTTAGATTTCTAATCGAATGAGGACCGGTGTAAGTCGATATCAGGCTATGTGTTTCACTATTGAAGGAGAAGGAGTTTTACATGGAAGAGTGATAAGCACGATGCTTTTCGGACTCTACCATGGGTAACCAAATAAGCGGCCTCAGAGGCAGCGGAAGTTTTGGTATAACTCCGGGATAATTTCTGGGACTTGGATGTGATTCTTAATTTGCCAAAGGCTATGTAAATAGCGGTGCGATGGCAAATGGTAAGAAGTCACAAGTCCATAAGTGTAAGATAACACATAGTGCAAGTACCACCTGATACGAGTCATCGTCAAGGGAGACGACGCTGTAGTCACCAAGATAACTTCAGAGCGGCAACCTAGATTGCTCATTCACATAGTACTTCTTGGAAGTACAACTTAAGCACGTGATGAGTATGGGAGTCGGGAGTTTGGAGGAAATGACTAGACCTTAGTACAAGTGGGAGATTGTTGGAGTTGTGTACTTAATGTCTAGATTTAAGTAACGGAAACTCACGATCCATTGCCACTAATCTATTTAATTAAATAAACAATTATTTGCGTTTAATTATTTATAATTAAATATATGCAAATCATAGTCCTGGATTTTATACGTTGTAGTTAGTATGGTGCTGCATGGGCGCACAGAAGATCATACTATCGGTTACTCGTATTTAATCGAACAGTAGCTCACGACCTAGATGGACACGGACCAATCCATCGGTATAGTCGTTGTGTGAGAGAGAAAATAATTTATCTTAATTATTTTATCACACTTGTACACTTGGTGTATTGGGCGGATCGTTTGAGATTTATCGATTAGGATTGCCGGCGATAATCGATTTAAGTCTCAGTGTATTTTATTCTTAATCCCCGAAACTATTGCGGGTGTGTATATTTAATATAAGTGACTTTGATTTACCAAAGGAATTAACCGATTTAATTATTGGGTTAATTACCGATTAAGTTGGGTCACTGTATTTTATATATGGCATGCCGTGAATACTTGACGGGAAAGTGTATCCCGTAAGGGTTGATAATATCCCCGAGATGAGTTCATAAGGAATTATTATGTAAACCCTGCAGGTGGATTTGTTCCGCATAATAATTAAGGTTGAATGGTACTAGTCTCGGATATAAGAGATGAATAAATTAATTAGCAATAAATTAATTTTATTCATGGATATTTATATCTTAAATACACGGAATAAATAAATACTATCGGAGAAATATTATTTGATATAATATGGTTTAATATTGGGAGTGCAATTAATTTTATATAGTGGAAAATAGAATTAATTAATATTAATGGATTAATAGATTTGGGCTTGGGCTCAATTTAATCATTAATATTGGAAGCCCAATATTCCACCTCCTTAAGATCCCCTACGTAGCCTATAAAAGCACTACATGGTCTTCTCTATTCTCATAACTTGAAGATCACAATTCTAGAGAGAGAAAGGAGAGAAGGAGATCCATAGTGTTCGGAGGATCGTCGCCCACCCGACGTTCGAACAAGTGCAAGGAATACGTGGGAAGATCTCAAGGTCTTCAATACGATCTCGTTTCTCCGCACAACGAATCGAAAGGTGAATTAAATTTCCGCAATTTAATTCTAGTTTATTGATCAATTATCGAAAAACAAGATCCGAAAGTCGAACCCGGATTAGACGAACGATCACGCGGTGGTGGCGAAGCCACCGGACCGCGGGATCGCCGCCTAGGGTTTCGGAGGGGCGAGAGGGTCGAACCCTCGGCTGGAGCCGAGGGCGTGCGATCGATCCTCATGATCGATCGCGGAGGGCGCGGGCTGGTGCCGCCCCTCCCCACCGTGAAGGTGGTCGACCTCCAGGCGGCGGCGAGTCGCCGGACTCGCCGCGGGGGCTGCTGGGCAGCCCCACCCCAATCGATCGCAAGCGCGCACCCGTGGGGGTGCGGCTGGGGCGTGCGCGGCCTTCGGGCCTCGCTGTGCGCTTCGGCCGTATCCCGGCACGTGTGTCGTGTTCGTGTGATCTCCGGCGAAGGGTTTGATCGGGTTATTGGTTTCCGCAAATTTAAATAACCCGAGATATCGAATTCCAACATGAGATGTGAGACTTGGGCTCCTAGACTTTGGAACTGCCCTCTAGTCTCTTGCTTGAATTTCTCATTCTCTTGGTGGGCTTTGGCATTCTCTTGCTGGAACTTGATGTTCTCTTTGACCAAAGTTTCCATCATTTCGGACAAAGTAGGCCCTTTGGTCTGAGCAGGCTGGTGGTACATCCCGGGGCCTTGCTGTTGGTACTGTCCCTGTTGATTGTAGCGCTGGAAGTTTTGGTTACCATTATACCCCTCATTGTAGTTGTTGTTATTTCCATACCTATTATCATAGTATGGTTTCCCCCTTCCTTGCCCGTTACCGTTGCTCTGCCCCATTGCTTTGACCTCCTCGTCATACAGTGTGGGGCACTCATCAGTGGCATGCTCTGTGCCCTGACAGATCTGGCAAGCTTTCACACCTCTCTTTGGCCCGGTGGCCATAGTGTTCATAAATTTCTCCATTGCGCTGCATAGTTTGTCGATTTTTGAATCAGCAGCTGTGGTTGTCCCCAAATTGGTCCTGGGCAACTCACTTCCATCATCTCTGAACTCCTCTGCCATCTCCTTGAAGAGTTTAAATGCCTCCTCAGCACTTTTATTCAGGATGGACCCTCCACTGGCAGCGTGCAAAAGGGTTCTCTCGTGCATCCTTAGCCCAGACACAAAGTATTGGATCAAATCGTGATCAGGGATCTGGTGCTGAGGACACTTTGCCAACATCTGCTTAAACCGTGCCCAATATGCGGGAAACTCTTCGCCCGCCCCCATCTTAATGCTACTGATGTTCCTTCGCATGTGTTGGATTCTGGCGGCGGGGAAGTATTTTTCCAAAAACTTCTATTGGAGCTGTGCCCAAGTAGTGATTTGTCCTTCGGGCAGAGTGTAGAGCCACTCTCGTGCTCCATCCCCAAGTGAAAAGGGAAAAGCCAGCAGACGGATGTATTCGCTCAAAGGGGGCCCTCCCCTTATAGTTCCGCAGGCTAACTCAAAGTCTTGAAGATGCCTCTGTGGGTCTTCCATGGGCATATCGCTGAACTTAGGCAGTATTTGGATGAAGTTGTGCTTCATCTCCCAGTTCTCAGTGATGGTGGGCAAAGTGATGCCTGATGGTCGGAGGTTCAGATTGGCAGGGAACATCATGTCCCTGAGGGTCCGGTTATGTGGACCGTACATCGTGGTTGGTTCTGGTGAAGGTCTTGGTGGGGTAATTGGTTGACCTCTCCTTGCCCTTCGCGGATTTTCTGCCCTTGGTGTATGGGCAGCTTCTTGGGCGGCACGTGCTAACGCTTTGACTAGCCTTGTTTCTTTCCGAATTCGCTTTGCGGTCTTTTCGATCTCAGGATCGTACCAGGTGACAATCTCTTTGCCAGAAGCAGAATCCTGCATAAACAAAACAAGTCAAACTGTTAGCACAGACAACTTACTATTGGAAATTTCCCTCCTAGGCAACAGCGCCAATTTTGACGAGCGCGAATACTTGTCGTGGAGCAAACACGCTGTCAAAATGATATTTATATTTAGCCAGTACTCTTATCACTACAAAACGTAGATAATGGCAAGTACGTGGGGTCGGTCCCACAAGGAGGCAATTACAGTAGGTGATCTCGGCTTTGCCCAAGGGGTTGTCACAAAAAGATTTTGAGTTTGGTTGCTGTGGGCACAGCGGTTTTGCAATCTTTTCAAACACTTTGATCTAACTACGGCAAACAGAAATAACATGCAAATAAATAAAACCAAAAACAAGAAAAGCAAACACTCAGATCTAACAGAATACTAAAAGTAAAAACTGGAATCAAATGATAAACAAGGCATCCGGGCAGACAACTTCACTCAGGATCATTAGGGCAAACTACCGGTCATCGGCACTAAGGATTTCTACCAGCGGTTTGTCAGCAGTTATAGGGTGAAAAAACAAAAGTGGTCCTACTGCGTCACGCCCAGCAATTGCCCCACCCCTTATCTATCCTTACTGTGTAAAGAAAAGGCTAGCTATCACTATGCCTAAACCCCCTGGATCTGAACAATTCGATAACCTATGCGACCAAACATGGATCTAGTTTGCCCAAACCCGCATTACCCTCTAGACAGACCCGCTCGGCCAATAGCATGCTCGAAACATACGACCGCATCTCCTGCAAGTTCTAGTGCTATGCCCGCAACAATACTACAAGGTACATCTATGCGGTTTGCCAATCACCAGTATCCCAGTTTGTAAAGGTTCACTAGTGGTCGTCCTAGTTTACCCAAACTCCCCAGAAATAAACCTCAACCAACTTTGCCTCGGGAACAAACGCCCAACCGGCTACTTTAGCCCCTTCAACCTCGCGGCTCAAACTAAAACCCTAAATCTCCATCGATCTGTTCCTGCCCAGATGCACAATGAATTTAGCTACTCATACAGAAATTAAAAGACGAAATAAATAAGGGAAAACAAACTATATTAATCATGGCTTCATATCGTAAAACGTTTTCGAAGGAATTGAAAATACGGAATTAAAAACTTAAAAACAAAACATAAGGAAATTGTTTCTCGACCCGAAGGTCGGATCTACTGCAATTAAACAAAAGGAAGTCGGACGAACAGCTCCGCTTCCTTCTCCGGAAACTCCTCCGGCGGCGACGGCGAACTTCGGGACCGGCGGCTCTCTCGATTTCTCGATGCGTAATGTGTATCCTGCTGCCCGTCGCATCCCGTTCTTTTAAAGGCTTCGATTTTTTGAATTTCAAATCCGCGGCTGTTTCTCCTCCCTAAGGAATAGGAGTCAGCGGTCAATGACTTGGGGATAAGTCAGATCCCCCGAATCCAGGGATTCTGGTATGCTGCCAGCTTGCCCGCAGCGAATCTCCTGTCAACAGCCGCTCTCTGCCCAAATCGAAGTCTGCAGGTAATTCTTCTCCTCCACAGGTGGTCGGACCAGGCACGGTACTTGGTAAGAATTCTGGGTCTTCTGCTTCATGACTTTACCCATTTGCCCACGAAGGTCAAACTGTTGCTTGTTACTACCCACTCCAGAATACTTCTTTGCCCAAAGAAGGGGATTTCCTTGCCTCTTTTGCCCAGTGCGCCACTTGTTACCTGCATCAACACACACTCTGCCCAAACACCTAATTGTGCCCTCCCAGACACGTTAACGACTCAAACTGACTCAATAAATGGTGTAAAAGTGCTCTAAGATGAGCAAATAAAATGGCTCATCACGGTCGTTTATCAAACATAACACAATTTAGTTATTTATTGAATGAGTTAAATGAGTTCAAAATAGTTTTTAAATTTTAATTATTATTAAGTGAGTTAAATGAGTTGAAAACAATGTTTTATTAAATGAGTTGAAAATAGTTTTTAAATTTTAATTATTTATTAAATAAGTTAAATGAGTTGAATTTTTTTAATGAGTAGCCAATTTATAAATAGAGTGAGTTTAAGTTTAATTTATTAGATTAGAATTTACATTTTGCAACTCCCTCCCGAATAGCCTTGACTGACACCATCCACACCCTACCGGTGAGACTGTGATCTAAGCTTTTTAAAATAGCTTATAAGTTGTTTATGAGCTTATAAGATTTTATAATTTGTTTGGTAAATTTTAAAATCAAATATTAAAAAACTTAAAAATAAGTTGTTTAAAAGTTTATAAGTTGTTTAAAAAAAAGTAAGGGGCTAGATATTTTTTTTCAGCTTATAAGCTGTTTAAAAAAAATAAGGGGTAGATATTGTTTTTTCAAGCTTATAAGCTCTTGTAACTTAAATAATAAAAGACCAAAATACCCTCAAAATTATTACCTTTTATATATATACAAAAATTCTAAATTTATTATTTAGTTAATATAAATATTTTAAATTATTTTTTTCATATATAATAATTTATTTTTGATAATTGTATTTATATAAGGTCTTAAATTGTCAAACAAATTAAAATCTTATAAGTTTATATATATATTTTATTCAAACGGTTTAACAACTTATTTAAATATTTAAATAAGACATAATTTATAAGGCGGAACTTATAAGCCCTTTTAAATAAACTCACTCAAACGAGCTCTAACAAAAATAAATATTTTTATTTCTTTTTTTAACTATTGCGGAGTAATACAATTTTTCTCTTGTATATCAATTATCATTGTACTATCGATTATCAAATTGATACCTAATATCTATACAAGTTTATAAGTTGATACCTAATATTTATACAAGTATTTGATAATCGATAGTACCCGATAATCCCGGATATTTATTTAAGTTGATAATTGATATCTTCTTTTTAAATTGATACCTAATAATTTATACAAGTCAATGCTGGACACAAAAGTACCCGATAATCCCGGATGAAATTGGAACTTGACAAAAATATTGCTCAAACTAGCGCCTACATTAACGGTAGATGATTGTGCAGTAATTATTCCTTCAAATCGATCACTACAACAATCAATGGACTATATTTTTTTATTCCTTAAAAATAGTATGAACTTATAGTCTTATACTGTGACTTTGTTAAGTATATAGCAAATTATTGAGTTTTTTTTTTTTTTTACAAAAAAAAAATTGAGAAAAAACCCCTAAAGAAAAAATAGATGAAGAATAAATACATTTAAATAATGAAAAAATACAACTAATTAAGTTGGGAAATTATATTAATTTTTTGTTTAATCTAATTGTGGGTAATATATATATTATATATTATATAATTATATAAATTATTTATTATTTATGGACTTAATTAAAGTAATCTAATTATGTAAATTGATGATATGGACTCTTGGGTAAAGACTTAATACTAGTCTAATTATGTGTTTGTTTATGAGTAGCCTCAATACACGGACTTTTTCTTTTGGACTGAAATCATTAAATTGAACTGAACTAACTGAGTCTGAACTGAATTGAACTGAAATTTTTCTTTTGGACTGAAATCATTAAATTGAACTGAACTAACTGAGTCTGAACTGAACTGAAACGATCAGAATCGGAAGTAATTTGATTTTATAGAAAAATAATAATAAATTTTGTAAATTGTCAATATTTTTTTAAAAAATATTAATAATATTATATTATTAACTAGATTGTATACTTAAAATTATTGATTAAAATTATTTTTTATTTATTTTATTTTAATTTATTTTGAAACAATTTTTATCAAGATGAACCCAATTCTCTTTGTATCCTTCCACACGATTTGCGTATAATGCCGTGCATGAATTGGAAGTGTAGTTATAGAACTGCTTCTCGTCTGCCCAAGCTGAGGCCGCCTGATACGGGGTCCACTTGTTTCCACTGCCCCAGAAGATGTTTTCGCCGTACAAACTAGTGTTCGAGTGCCTTAGATCACAGTCTCCAATTCTATTGTTAGCGTAAGACCTGGCAAATTTTGCTACTTTCTCGTCCCACTTAAGGTGATGCAGCCCGCATCCGATGGTACGCCGAGCTGCATTCTGAGGGACCAAAAACTGGCGGACTACCTTAGATTTGTATTTGGCCACATTGGTTTTGCAGAGGAAAAGGAGGATGAGGAGAGTGCAATAGTAAAAAAATTGACTCATTACTTTTGTATTTAACATTTTAACAACAATGTTATGTGATGGAATATTTATAGAGGGATATTAAACAAGTTTAGTTTAAGGTCATAAAACAAAAAATAATAATAATAATAATAATATCCAAATTTCTATGAATTGTTTTTGATGTCTAGCTAATATTCTCCAAAGCTTTTATGGAGTATATTCATCAATAATTAAACATTTGTATATATACTTGTTATTTTGTTATTTTTAGGCATGAGATGTCACACTGTTTAACTACATTCATTCTAAAAAAAATTAAAAAAAAAAACTAACATTGAATAAAAAAAAAAATTCTGTAGTCAACCATAATGTGAGTGAACCACGAGAATTGACCCCGCGCGCATGCTGGATTCAAAATTATTTTCCTTAGAGTGTGTTACACTTATATAACACTTTACTAAATACTTGTACTACTACTTCATTCCAACTATATATGCACAGTTCGTCAACTGCTTTTCTTGTTTGACCATCCATTAATTATGATAAAAAATATATTAAAATTATTAAAAAAATATTAAAATAAAATATATCTCTCTCGTTTAACCGTGATTACTTACAATACGAAATATATTAAAATTATAAAAAAATACTAAAATAAAATTTATACTTATAAATTTTATTTTAATATTTTTTTTATAATTTTAATATATATTTTTATCATAAATAATCATATTGAAATAAGAGAGCAGTTTGCATGTATAGTTGTAACAAAAATAGAATTAAAATATACTTTAATATTTATTTTTATCTAGTACAGTACTATCATTTGAGTCCATTCACATTAATAAACCATTTGAGTTCATATTTGTTTAAAAAATGAGTACTATTTACTCACCATCAGTTGTATATTATGATTTTTACATTAAAAAATAAAGTTCATATTTTTTTTAAGAAATTAGTACTTTTTACTAACCATCAATTGTATATTATAATTTTTACATTAACCAATAAAGTGGATTGAAGATTTTACTTTGTGATTAGAGTGCAAATCTTATAAATAGAACAAAAATATAATTTATAAGGAATCTAAAATTTGTCAAGGTTGTTTGCTCGAACAAAAATATTATTTATAAGAAATTTAAAATTTGTCAACGGAGTTAAGCACTTAAAATTAAGAATCATAAGGTTCAAGTTTTGAACTCGAGACACATGTGTATGATTATTTAAAATTTTTGCAATAAATCAATAGGCTAGTTTGAAAAAAAAAAATCTAAAATTTGTTATTTTATTGTAATATATTAATAATAATAATAATACAAAATTTAAATATTTTTTTATGACAATTTAAGCAAAATTCAATTTTTTATAATTCATGAGATGTCTGATCTATAAACTGAAATATTTTCTTATAAAAAATTCATGTACATACTAACATTTTTTTGTATATTATCAAGATGTATACTGTATTTATTTTTTCATGATTTTTTTTCTAGTTTTCTAAAAACTTCTTAAACAAATATTGAAATTTATTTTTTCATGAAAATTAAAAAAACAAAAAAAAAAAAGAAAGAATCTAGGCTCTGTCTCACCGATGTTTGACTTTTGCTGCTATTTTTGTTTTTGGCTAGATCCAATCGGGGATTTTGAAAATTTTCTCCAGGGGTTGCAGAGTCGTGGGCGTAGAAATTGGGGCGAATGGGAATTGTTTTCACGCGCCTCTTTTCGTCGGTATTTGGGAACAAGGAAGCTCGGATCCTGGTTCTCGGCCTCGACAATGCCGGAAAAACCACTATTCTTTGTACGAAATTTCTCGATTTCATCGTCCTTCCCAGCTCCTTCTTGCTTGTGACTGTATTTAATTTTGTTTGTTGTGGGTTTTTCAGATCGACTTCAGATGGGTGAAGTGGTTTCGACTATTCCAAGTAACTATTTCAGATCACTTGATTCACTTTTTTTTATTGTTAATATAACAAAGTATCAGGGTTTTCCCCTCTTCCTGATCTCATACTCATTTGATAGTTATGGTGGTTTCTTGAAATTAAATTCTTGAATTGTTTGTTAATGTTGGTGCATTTACTACTCACTTCATCTGATTCCATAAAAGAATCGAGATTTTTTTTCGTTTTCTCGATTGATCAGCTCTATTTTGTTCTCGCCTTTTGAAATGCAGCGATTGGGTTCAACGTGGAAACAGTGCAGTATAACAACATAAAGTTTCAAGTCTGGGATCTAGGTAACTTTATCTGCACTTAAATGAAAGATGTTTTTTTTCTCTTTAGAATTAGGAATTTGTGTTAAGTTGCATGTGTTTGAAATGATAATGGACAAAATCAGCAAGAACAGAAGAAGATTCTCATTTTCTAGACATCTTGAGTTACGTCTCCTATAAAAAGGAAAACAATGTAACCTTTTATAATCGTTCGGGTTGAAGCTCCTTTGAAGAAACCTAACAACTAGTATCATGCTGATACTTATGTCCAATGGTACTTTTCACTCGTACCATTTTGGCCATTGTTTAAATTTTTTATTAGCAGCTGTAATGCCATCCTCTGTTCAGATGGAACTTTGGTCACTTTTATATGGCGAAAGTGGGCACTTTTTTTAGTGTTTGATATCGTATTGGATTGCTATTAGTATATTACTGCTTTTCTGTTTGTCCTGTTCGTAACATATCTAATGCTTATGTTGCCTTTGCTTGTGGCAGGTGGCCAGACTAGTATAAGGTAACTAATATTCTGATTCTATTGTTAGGTGACATTTATCTTGATTATTTTCCCAGTCAGTAGGTTTCTTGTATTTGCAATCGAATGATCTCCGTAGTACTTGCTGTCTAATCGTTTTTATTTTTTCATCTACTAGAGAATTTTATTTTATTGACTAAGATTGAGAATGAAATACTGGGCTGAGACCCCAAAAAGAAAATTAAATGAAAAAAACAACCGGTAATAATACGCAGAGAAGATAAGATCATATGATTTAACTTTAAACATGTTTAGAAATTTCATTTTAAATTTATTAATACTGGGTTTCCTCCATTAATTAATTTATGATTGATAAATTTTGCTGAAAGTGAATATAGTTTTCCAAGTAAATAAATCAGCTGTAATGAGTCTCTGGGAGGTGTTTTGGGGGCTCAAGAGAAGTTGTACAAAATAGTTATTTAGAAGAATAAGAGAATCCGATTTCATAACCGTTTTCAAGCAAGGTTTATGTTATTCAATCTGGACAGAAACAGTTTTATCTCCTCGTGCTGATTTTTTTGGGTAAAATCAGGATTCCCATTGTGAAATAACATTTGTGTATATCTATCTAAGGAGACAGCAAGAAACACAAACATGTATTATGTTTTCGACATATTGAAAGAAAAATTAAGAAATTAGTTTGTGGTGCTTAGAGAATCTTTTGTAGTTCTAGCTGTAGAAATAGATTTTCTGCTGGTGTCTTGTAACGTCCTACATAGAACTTTTACTTACCTAAAATATTATCTGTAATCAGGAGTTGTGCATGTTCTGAACCTTCATTTAACCAGCTTTCATAAAATTTTCACTGATTGGGCTTAGATAGAGATGCCTTTGATTATATTTCCCTTGTAGCGTTTCATGGTTTAAATATATATGTATTTTTTAACATATATCTGGTTTGTCTATTTAGGCCTTACTGGAGGTGTTATTTTCCAAATACTCAAGCCATTATATATGTTGTTGATTCGAGTGATACGGATAGGTTGGTGGTTGCCAAAGAAGAATTTCACTCAATCTTGGAGGTGCTCTTCCTTCAACTCATTTTAATTAAAATGATAATTATATATTGTATGAGCTGCGCTTTAAGACATTGAACAATATTCCATTGTTTGTTTATATTATATGTTGAACATGTTTCAATTTTAATCTATAGTCCATACATATTTAGTCTATGAGGATTCATGAGTGATGAAGTTTAGTAAATTTTAGGAAGAATAACCAGAATGAAGTAGTTCCAATCATCTCCCACTGCATTTGCAGCCTAGACCTGAGCTTATTTGTTAATATGTGGAGGTTATAAATAGGAAAGTGTCTTATGTTTTCAAAAATATTTGAACGATGGATATACTTATTGTGGAGTCGATTAATATTTTCTTAGATAAGGGATCGTGATGAACATGACAGAGGAATATTTTCTTAGATATGGGTGGTTGAAATTTTAAAATTATGAATATTGATGTAATATTTTGATGGAATCTAATTTTTCAAGTACACTTTCGTATTTCCATTTCTAGTCATGTGTGCTAATCAGAATCTAGAAAATGTTAAAAAAAAGTGACCATTTTAAAAAGTACAGTACATAATAGCATCACGCATAGCTGCAAATATCAGCACGTTTGACATAAAATAAGAACATAAAATAGTGCCTTGTTCTCGCACAAGAACATAGTTCTCGTCGCTCAAATAGTCAAATGGGAACCAAATCCTCACATGAGAATCGTGTACAATGATATATTATTATATTAAGCTAAACGAATTCTATTTTCATCCACGATATTATTCAATGGTTTTAAACATTGTCATTGCGCGTTTTACAATTTCCTTGATTTTGATTTTAGCACCACATATAGTTGAACCAAAGAGTGCATATAAAGTATTATGGTCTGACTTGATATTAAGGGATTATGGCCTCTACCCCATGAGGTTTTTGATGGTTAAACATCAGTAAGGAGATCATATGATGATACATTTGTAAATTGAGATATTTAGAGGATCATCATTCTTTCTTGAATTGAAGTTGACTAGAATGTTAAGAACTCGGGAACTTGTTGACAGGAGATTCTTCCTGTTATTTTACCTTCAAGTTTTCTTGTTGAATTTTTTCAAAGAACAAAAAGCAGACCTATACTAGTGGATTTTCAACCTTTTAATTTGTTTTATTTTATTAGTAGTCACTGCGCTGGTTAGAGACTTTTACGCTTTGTATATATATTAGTTGTCACTTGTCACATACATATATATAGATAAATTCAGGTTCAATTTTGTTGCCATTGTCACAAGCTTCGAATGTGTACTCTTTCCATATCACCCATGTTATTCTTTAATTTTGACATTTGTTTGCAACGATATGGCTTTTATTTGTCAGGAGGAAGAGCTGAAAGGCGCCATTGTTCTTTTATTTGCAAACAAACAGGTCAGCTCAATTGGCTTTTGACACACGCACACATCAAGAAACGAGGTGAAACCACATGTTCGTGTTATGCCTGTTTTGTTTTACAGGACCTTCCTGGGGCACTCGATGCTGCTGCAATAACTGAGGCGTTGGAATTGCACAAGATTAAAAACCGTCAATGGTCTATTTTCAAAACCTCTGCTATAAAAGGAGAAGGCATCTTTGAGGGTTTGGACTGGTAAAACCCTTCTGATTTTTCCCTTGAGATGAGATTCACATCAATTCATTTAACGTTTACAAACACACAAGTACTTTCTTACAAATTATTCTACAAACTCCCTCTTAAGCTGAACCAACTTTTAGTTTCTCTTTTTAAGTAGTAAATAATCACTTTTGCAAACACTCCCTAAATACGAGTTTTGTGAATCTGAATCACTATCTTCCCTTGCATGTTGTCTTGTGAATTAGGTTGAGTAATACACTCACATCTGGAGGAGGCTAATTTTTTGGGCATGAATGAGATGGGATTTGTTCTCAAAACGTTGATCAAGAAGAGTATTTGGTGTTACGGTTTACGTTGAGATTCGTTAGGACAATTGTGGATAGAATTATAATTTGGGTTCACCAAGATATGATGAATATCCTAGTTTGATCTTTTTTCTCATTTCAATATTTACACCTGCAGGATTATTTATTTCCAATATAAATATATAAATTCGTCTTCTCCATGGTTTGTATTCTGTGGAAGGGAAATGGGGAATTGATATTGTGGCCTTTTTGTGCTATAAACTATACGGCCTTTTCTCAGTTTTAGAAGTGAGTTCAAAGTTGAGTGTTGGTTTAGTAATGACTATTGGAGTGACTGAAAAAAAATTTATTTCAAAGGAGAATTTTTAAAATACAAGGGTATTATCTTAGATATCAACTTATGTTGGAAATCAATTGAAATAAACGCTACTTGAACAAAATCAGTATGCACTATTATTATTACTGCAATAATAATCCATACAGACAATAATCTTCACCCCCCTGCCCTCCAAAATTTTCCTAAGTAAACAGAAATCTAACATCAAAACTGACAATGAATAGCCCCCCCTCTAAAACAACGGACTAGATACAAGTTTAAAAGAGGGATCTAGACAACAATGACTCGATGCCTGATCATATTGATATTATCGGGCATCAAGATAAATAATGTAACATATAAAAAAATGGGTGGTCAAGATTAGTCTCCCCTGACCATGAGGGAGTGATGGCGTACACGTTTGATTTCGACAAAGGATGAGTACTCCTTGTTCATCGGTTGTTTCCAAGGTTCACCATCCATTTGCATATAAGCCTCTGACCATTCTCCTCCCCTAAGCTCAAACCGTATAGCTGAAGCCTGAGGACCACATAGAATATCAAACCAAGAACATCATTAAGTAGTAACCATGATCATACCGATGTATTATATTAGAATCACAAAAAACTATTAGTAAGATTTAGCCTAAAATTACAACAAAAAATAAAATACTTAGGGTTGTGTTTGTTTTACAAACTAGCCTCTGCACTAGATGCGGGTTTTAAAGTAGTTACATATTACATACATTAAGGGAGTGCTTGTAATTTCGGATTATAGTTCGGATTATGTAGTTAGATGATTCTTGTGCAATATGCTTAATCAAAACTATTTAGGTAAGGTGCTCTCTTTTGTTTTCATTACATATTCTGTTGATTAAAAATAAAAAGTGAAGATTTACATAGACTAATTGTTAGTAGTTACAAAAGTAGTAGTACCTGGGTTATGTGTTTTGCGGAGATCAACTCGACCATAACCATTGACGCATGCCATCCTTGTTTGAACCCGAAAACTTCAAGTAAACCATCATCAGCTTGGGCCTCCACAAATCCTCTCTGGCAAAGGAGAAACATTTCATTCCTCGTACATATAATACAACCCAAATGCTATCTGCTATACTTGGTGGAAACTCAATGAGGTCACTCTCTTAAAAACATTTACCAAGTGATACCATTAGGGGTCGGAAAGACGTAAAATTATACTGTAATATATATGGTATGACAATCTCAATTCAGATGTACCTTCTCTAAATAATCTGGCTTCAAATGTCCCCACGGATTTCTACCACTTCCATAACTAGGAAGATTGAGAGCAACAATAGACCTCACACTGAAAAATCCCATCAGTGAAAGCCAAAGGAGTCAACAATTTGTGTGTGTGTGTGATACAGTAAAACCTCTATAAATTAATACTCTCGGGACCGTAAAATTTTATCAATTTAACTAGGAAGATTGAGAGCAACAATAGACCTCACACTGAAAAATCCCATCAGTGAAAGCCAAAGGAGTCAACAATTTGTGTGTGTGTGTGATACAGTAAAACCTCTATAAATTAATACTCTCGGGACCGTAAAATTTTATCAATTTAAAGAGGTATTAATATATCGATAAATTAATATTTTATTAATTAAAAGAGATAATTTTCAAATTCAATAAATTTAAATATATTTATTTAAAATAATTTGATTAAGATTCATGTATCAACTTTGTTGCAACTAATTAATATATTCATGTATATTATTATAAATTCAATTTATAATGTCAACTATTATATTCATAAAAATAAACTAATTTATAATACTAAATTATGTTTTCTCATCATCTAACATGCATCACAAAATCAATGAAATGTATAAAATATTATGTGAATATAAAAGAAACCATTATTCACAAAAAAGATTACAAAAATCAATTGATGAAAAATATTCTTTAAATGTTAGTCAACCTACATTATCAAACACTCTAAATAGATCACATGAGTAACCAACTTTGAGAGTATTTATGAGAACTAATATTTATAATTGTAATATTTACAAATTATTAATTTAAAATTTTGATGGGACATCATATTTATAAAGGGTTTTTTCAAAAAAATATTATTATATTATCTTATCGAATTCGCTTATTTTTTACAAAGGCCCAAGTTAGGACCAGAGAATTTTATTATTTTAGAGAGTTATTAATTTATCCATATTAATTTATAAAGGTTTTACTGTAAAAAACAAGAATAATTAATTATTTATGTTTCTTTTATTAGGTCTGGGCTTTAGGGTTATGTTGGGTTGGGCTTTAGGGTTTGTTTAGTTAGTAAATTTAGCTTATAAATTGTCAGCTATGGTTAATTCTTAGGCATCGAATATTGAAGTTTATTGGGAGCCTGGAGGCTTTGGGCAAACGGTGTTCCGTTTGATTTTTATTTCTTCTTTTTTTTTATCTATTTTATTTTTCCGTTTCTATCAGTGTGTGTGTCTCTATGTATATATATATGAATAATTTGGTGAATGAATGATGTAAATGCTTTTGTAGTGGTGAGTGAACAATCAATAATTCAGATTCAAAGACAACAATGAACCTTGAAGGGACATGAACCTGCTCCCACTCTGAAGAATTGACCTTCTTAGCATATATCCTCAAAATGTTCTTCAAACTCCTACACAGCATAAATATGAAAATGTTTGACCAGTTTGTTTTAGCAAAACCACAGTAGCTTAATTTGCAAGGGTGTAGCGGCATTTTTACAGCTTTAAGGAGGTGTGCACTACTTTCATCAGAGTGAGAATAACGATATACCGATGAATGAGCGCACATAAAAGGTCACACAGAAAACATATCTGATTAATCAAATCAATGATCTTCTATGAGACTTTTATAGCAAAGTAGATTTTCAAGGCAAGAAAGAAGAGAAAGAGATATGACCATCTTTCAGACTCACCTAAAATTCAAACATAGGAGTCTGCTTATAGAGCGGAGATCAACTATGACTTAGTTATTTACAAATGATACTAATAGTGCAAGGTCAACTGATGCAGATAGAACTACAAATATACTCCATTATATTTAATACAAAAATATGACCTTAAACCAGGATCACTGCTGCATGGTGTGAAGAACCATCCTTGCTTGCAACTGTATCCAGAATAGATTAACTGCACTCAATAAGGCACAATTTTTGGCCATTCAGAGTTAAAACTACTGTAATTCTACTGAAGGAATTTGGAATTTTCTGAAAATAAAAATACTCTGAAGAATTTTCTGGAAGTTCCAAATGAATGTCTATTTCCAGCATAAAAAATATTAATATTTTAATATCCATACAACACAATTTTTTCATAATGAATGGTAACAAGACGGATACAAGTTAAAAAAATAGTGATCTTTGGATATGGGAAAGGAAATCCGCACCTTGTTCGCAATAGGTCCCTGAGCTAGGTAAGGTTTCTCATTGCGTAAATTGTGGAAACCATAAGCGACTTGCGCATCCATTCCTGCATCCACATTAACATATTTTTATAAAGAGCGTGTAGGAACATAGACAAAGACAGATTCTAGAAATTACAAATGCAGACCTATGCTGAAATAATTATAAAATACTCCTTGATAGCAGAAAGCCTTCTCCGGCAACTCTCCTTCAACTTCCAGTTCCTGAAGAATAAAGAAAGTCTAAATTCATAAGCGTAGGAAGTAAAATACAATCTTTCGTCACACTATAATCTATTATAAGTAAAATGGTTATACACCATAAGTACTTAAAAATAAAATACGTATGGTTACTAACTATGCTAGCCATGTTCTTATGACCTACGTTGCTCATTTTGTGGGACAAAGCTTTTCTCATATGTAGAGCGTTTATAGACTCCTAAAGTGTGTTTCATCGATACAAGCCCACTTCTAAATTTGAACAGATAGTTTATCTTATACTCTGCAACGAAAATAATATTATACTAATGACTGTTCAAGTGATTCTTTAATTTAAAAGATCCTCTTCATTTTGAATAGGATTCTCTACAATTGTCTTGTATTTCTAATGGCCCAAATCAGCATGAACAGTATTGTAAAGAATTTAGACATGGTTAACTACTACTCTTTCATCACACTTCTGTGATGCATCAACAGTCAATTCTTGCTACGAAATGAGCACGCAACTATAATAGTTAAGAAGGAATTCAGATAGACAACAAAGTAAATACAACCTTCAGCCACAAACCTTATCAAGAGGAGTTTCTTCTGTTTGCTTCAGAGAATAAGGTATCTCCAACTCCTCGCCAGCTGGTGTTGATATCAAAAGATGCCAACTGCAAATTAAATCAGTCCATAAACTCTAAATACAAGAAATCTCCTCGTGAATGTAATACACACTACTCTTTAGTCTTTAACCATAAGTCCATAACAGACACAAACTTCTACAGAATTTAAATAATGATAAGAATTGTATAGGTGTATATATCACAGATTATTTAGATAGCACTAACAAACTAACGACTCACCTGTCCAGATGAACAACAGGACCCGTGGTGACCTGGTCAAGGGTTCTTTTAATGGCTGCCTTCCAATTAAAAGGGAACGAGCCACCCTGAAAGATGTAATGTAAGTATATCAACTCATATACCAGCATAAGCAGAAAATAAAATGCCAATTTGATGTAGAGAGAAAGATTACCCAACCAAAACTCCTTGACAAGTCATTTCCTGTACCAAGTGGAATGATTCCGGTCGGTGGAAGAGGCAGTCGATCCTGTTTGTTAAGCTCTCCAAGACAACCCAGGACCCACCCAACAGTGCCATCACCCCCTGCCACCTGTCAAACACCAGATGCAAAGTTTTTGTATGTGATTTGAACATAACAAAAAGCAGCCACACGGACTATTTTAGTAAAGGCGGGCATCCAGCATAAGAAATAAATACCACAATCCTAAGTCTAAGGCGAGACTCTTTAGCACAGTTGTCTCCAAGAGTAGCAAACTTTTCCAGGAAACGCAATCCGTATTCAACAAATTCGTTAGGCTTCACAGATGAAAGTTCAAAAACCTGAGCATTTAACATGAAAAGGTTAAGGACAATTTACACTTCCGGTTTCTGTTGTGATGAAATTGGAACAATTTTTATTTGCATATATGTGTAGGGGACAGCATAAGCATCAAAGAAAACATGTATACATGTATATTCAACTAGCTATAAGTGAAATACATCATTGGTAGTTGACTAGTTGCACTTTCAATGAACAAAAGAAAAGGGTATATTACAAGTAGCTCATATTTGCAAAAATCTTTTCAAATATTTATATTTCATAATACAAGGAATAAATTCCTTACAGAATGACGACTTTTATATTAAAAAGAATCCATAAATTGATGACTATATTCTAAATTTCTCCTGAGACCTACAATTTTTCGTGGGTGAGGAGGGATTCAAACCTTGACACTGATGTCCCAGGGACCCACAAAAGGAGGCCTTCTTCGAACTAAACATCTCAGTAGCCATAGAGATCAGATATTGTTGAAAAAAACTAGATCATCGGTCTAATTCGATAACAATCCTAGTTGTTTAGTAGATAAATTAAAAATACCAGCACTTCCAGGCTCCTATAGTCTTCCAAGTTCCAACATCCCCATTATTTGCTATTCCTACAGCTGATGTCCACATTCAACCAGGTCTGAACCCAGCTAACGGCTTATATGCCCGGACGACTGTTAACTAGAAATCACAGGTCCCCACAAACGAAAAGTGTTTATTTGTTAAAAAAACGATGTATATTTTCCCATGGGTCTGGACCATCCCGCACCAAAACAGTGTTACCTTTATTTGACCAACAATATACATACCCCATGCGTGATATATCCCTAAACCAAATGTGTGTGTTTCTACGGGAGGAGCCACGGCTATCCTTGGCATAATACAAGCCCAGCACCAATAAATTATTGCTGAAAAATCCTTCTCATCAACCTACCAATCTGCCAATTATGAGAATTATTAACATGACATCAAAGTTTACACTTCACACTCTCTGCACATTTCTCCCAAAACATGTCCATAGCCACACTTATGATCCAATTACGAAGATTATCTCTAATGAAAAATAACAGAGAAGGGAAAAAATGCATCTATTTATTCGCACAATCGCACACGACAGTCTGAAATCAAATGTACGCGATGATCACCTGTTCCTCGCTCATGAGTTCCTGGAGGCGAGCCTTGAGCTCCGGCCCTTGCCTCCCGCCGCTCTTCGAATTGATAAACACAACCAACGGAATCTCAGGCGCCTCGGCCGGCTCGGTAAGGTCGGCGTGAGCCACCTCATAGAACTTCGCCACCGCGTCGTCGTCGACGTCCCTGACTCGGATCGCCTCCCTCATGGAGAACCTTAGGTATTCCGGGAGCGTGATCCTCTTCTTCAGATCCACTTTGGGGATTCGCACGCCGGATAGCGAGCAGCCGCGCAACGAATCGATTACGGACGATAGGCCCAACTCCGAGGCTCGGCCCGGCGTGCCCGGGGAGTCCATCGGTCGATGTTATCTACGATTGCTATTTCTACCCTACCGACGTACCAAAATGTGGCGTCCGGCGGCGACTGTAGCCGGAGAATGAAAAACAAAATAGCGTGTAGCTAATTAAATAAGAATAATAGTAAAAAGATTTAAAACCTTTTCATATATTATACTTCTGTACATTAATTATTTTTGATCTTTGTAAATTAATCTATTATCAATGTGTGATCTGAATAAAGCTTTTAGGAACGGAGCACAGGTGTTAAGCAAACTATATTTCTGACTTGAAGGAAAATAATACTCCATCTAAGTAGATGAAGTAAAAATGTTATTTTTTGATTTTTTTAACCAAAATAGTAAACATTAAAATACATTTTTATGTTGCAAGATAATTAGTTGCGATTAAAATTTAAAAAGTGAGATAAAATAAATATAAAATTTTAGTATAAAATTTTAGTATGGTTAAAATTTATGATTTTCTTTTTGTCTCAATTATTTTGAGATTGATAGCGTATTTTTTTAATAAAATACTTTTCCCATATTACAAAAATTAAGATGTTAATATTAATACACTAAAAGCTTGTAAATAATAATAGTATAAAATTAGATACTAAAAGCTTGTAAATAATAATAGTATAAAATTAGATGGTATAGAAATTGTCAAATTTCTTTTGAAAATTAAAAGGAAATGTCGGATCATTTCTAGGAGACGAGAAAATATGATATATAAAGTTAATATATTAGTAAGAAAATAATGTTAATATATTAGTTTAGCTTACCTTTTTAATATTGGATTATCAGAAAATGATTTTTTTTCCATTCATGGCTCATTGTTAGTTAGTAACCAGTGACCACATTCCATTCCTACCAAATTTCATTCCATCATAATCAAACATGCCAGCAATAAAACTAGGAAAAGCTACACATTACTACACCATATGGCCAGAAGAGTCTGCAAAATTTGTGCTGCGTTTACATATACCAAAAAACTTAGATGCAAAGGAGGATCATATGCACAAAACGAGTTTCAGTCGTGGCAATCGGATTTCTGTCAACTCCATTGCTAGAAGCCTGCACCAAAGTAGAAAGTAAACATAAAATTTAACCATTTTTTCCTATTGCAAAAAACTATAGTGTGGAAGCCTTGGACAGAAATAGCTACAGATACAAAACAGGAGAATTTTCTTCTTAGAAAGCTTCTCACGTCATCATTTTTTTTCGTTGTGCTAAAAAAGACACACCTAACACCGCATGTTTGACATGATCAAATTAAACTGTGTTTTAGACTTTATTCTTCTAAGCACACACATTATCTTCATTCCAAATAATATAACATTATTTCAAAGAAAAAATAGGATTTGTTATTAAACACAATTCGGGTATTATCATCCAAATAAAACAGGAATACAGACAATTGCATGTAAACATTTCAAGCCATTAAGCACATTTTATCATCTCTTCTACCTACATATATTATGCTGCTGCTTATACATACAGGTGACGGACTGATCTATACATAGCTCTCCATCCAATAG
This sequence comes from Euphrasia confusa, assembly GCA_954870475.1. Taxonomy (NCBI): domain Eukaryota; kingdom Viridiplantae; phylum Streptophyta; class Magnoliopsida; order Lamiales; family Orobanchaceae; genus Euphrasia; species Euphrasia confusa. Next base: position 26,680,422 of record OX940968.1, on the reverse strand, counting down.
AGCTCGACTGATGGCTGGGTTAAAGATACATTTGCTCAAAAATATTTAAGATTCATACAATACCACATTACCACCCTTTTATGTAAAGAGTCATAAAGAATCGGCACATCTGACCTTGGTCTGAGCTAACAGTATACGAACACACCCATGTACATGCAAAAACAAATCACAAAGCCACACAAATAAATGATCACATTAACAAAAGCCTAGTTAATTCCATACTAAACTAAACTATAAGCCCTTTAAAACATAAAATATTTCATCACTTAAAACCATAACAGGAGCATTAAATGAACAATTATTTTGGTTTTTCATTTTCAGGGGAACATCAATATGTGATTCAGAGTAGCTGGCAGCCTCTTAGAAAAAAAAAGCATAAACAAAAAGGACTATAGAGTATAGATGCGCACCTATGTCACAGGACAAGCTTGAATTCAGATGATAGAAAATCATCCCTGCAAAAAATGAAAAACACACTGGTTATCAAACCAGTTATTAGTAGAACAATATATAACACAGCTAGTTATTGAACCAAATTTTGGCTTAGACATTTTCTTCCCCTTCTTGTTCTGTTTCTTAGTGAAGCTGTTTTTCTTGTCATTTGTCTTGTTCCAACAATTTGGCGAGATAAGTGTCTCAACACAAAGTCTAGGCGCAAACTTGAAAGGCGTATCGATCTTCCTAACATTATTCGTCTTTGAACCAAACACTGTGAGTGTCTTTCTCATAATATTAATCACAATCGTTTCACGCTCCTTGGAATAAACAAACGGACACACATAATGATGTGGTTCACATGGAAATGATAGAAGTACTTTCCAAGATTCCTTCACTCCATACTCCTCCATTACCCACATGACAAACCTGGAACCGTAGTTACATACTAATGCAAGGCATCCATCAAACACCTCAAGAAAACATAAGATTAAGACTAGACCGCTCGTTTCAATCTCTGGCAACGGCATCTCATAATCCACTTCAGTTTCAAGACTATAACCCATTAGTTTAAACACTGAACGCTTGGTATGAATCAGTGAGTGAAGAACTCCATTAAAATGGGTAGGCCACAGTCCCTTGATATAACTGGCACTCCTCCTAGTTCTCCTCCAGCGATCCGATTTAAGCCCATAAATCCATTCCTCAGAATACACAACTAAAGGGTTTCGCACGTTTGTCATAACCTTAAGGACCTTATAATCCTCACTTTTCGAATCATACCCAAACCCGTACGAAATTTTGATCGGTTCGGTAGGGTGAAAATCAATACTCGGACAGTCGGGCAAAACCTTGTACTCTCTCGTGAAAGGATTAAACAGAACAAGAATCTCAGGGTCTCTCTTCACAACAAACATACCATCGATGGAGTTTGAAACTGCAAAATTATCTTTGTCGTTGTATTTGAAATCCAGATCCATAGACTCCACCTCGTCGACCGAATCCAGACTTGTCCGGTAGAATCCACGGTAACCGGAGATGAGGTGTCGGTTGGAATTCGTCCGCAAAGAGCGGCGCAGGTGCGTCTTCGCAAACTCCTCGCTGTCGATCAGAGAACGCCATGATTTCTCGACGGCGCGGAATCGCTTCAGGGACTTCACCGGGAGGCGGACGAGGATGATCTCGATGAGTTCGAACGGCATGGATTTGCCGTTCGCGATTTTGGGAGGTACATCAGAAGACATTCTTCGAAAAAATTTTGGGTTTCAAAGTTTTGGGGTTATGCTCTCTCTCTCCCTCGGCTCAGGGTTTTAGTGCGGGAATCCACAGTGAGTGTGTGTTCCTAAGAACGCCGTTGATTATTACTCCATCTGTTCCCAAAGCTATATCACAAGTGATCCGCTGACTTTTTTCTTACCGTTCAATACGTAAACGTAAACGGTACAAAAAAATTATAAAAAATAACTAAAATAAAATTTAACTATTAAATTTTATTTTAATTATTTTTTCATAATTTTCGTGTACTGTTTATCATACGACGGTCAAAAAAAGTCAGCGTTGACCACAAACTATAGCTCTGGGAGTACTTGATTACACTCGTGTCACTTGGTTTCCTAAAATTACTAAGTTTAACGTCATTCACGCATTTTATCATCTTGTTTTAATTGTTGAATTCTAAATAGAGGGAATATTTAAATTTAAATAAATATATAGTACTGTTATCATACAATTTTAAAATATAATTTTACTTTTTTATATTTTAAGTTACTTAATAATTTCTTTACTGCATTTTACTGTTTATATTGAACACTTGTGAATTTAAATTGTTAAAATTATTACTCTCTATTATTTATTGTCAAAATCATTTACATTAGTCATTAGGACGATTTCATCTGCTATCGAACACATTCGCTTTCGAGCAAATACAAATTAGTGTTTGGCATTCAACGTCAATATTTGATTAGTTCGAATTAATATATATAATTACATATTAAGCATCAAGATCTGATAAATATTAGTAATATTTGCATTCTTAAAGAGTTGAAATACTTTTCTTATATGTGCACGAAAATTAAAATATGTATTTTTTTTATTTTTTTAACTAAAAAGCAAGTGAGAATTTGTCCGTATACACTTATTAAGATAGTTATTTTTTAGGGATAATTATAGTTTAGTGCCTCAACTATTAGCACCTTGATACTTTGGTGGCCCATCTTTTTTTTTTGGTGCTTTAGTGGCTGAACTACATCGTAATTACACTTAAGTGTATGAAATGGCGGATCCCGGCCACACGTGACTTGCACGTGCATAAAGTTGACAAGTGTCATAATCTCGTTTGCTGAAGTTGAGAAATGACTCTTTTACCCTTTTATTCATTATCAGTTTTTTTTTTATATAGAAAATCGATTTAAAAACTTAATAAATACACTACTTTGATACGCATTTGTAATCTCGTACGCATTTGTTCCCAATTTCTGTACACAAACCCTAATTTCGATTTTAAGAGAATAATTGAAAATCAAATCTTTATGGAAGAGCTATGCAGATGCGGGACGCCTTTGGTGATGAAAACCTCTTGGACCGACGCGAATCCAGGTAGAAGATTCATGGCTTGTTCCCAATTTCGGGTAAGAATCGATCTGTAAATGTATACATATAAACCCTAATTTTGTAATTCTGAATCTAAACCCCAATTTCTAAGTTCATTCCACTTATTCCGAACCCTTAATTCGATCTCTAAATGTATACATATAAACCCTAATTTTTTCGATTTTGACAGAAATCTGGGGGTTGTAATCGATTCTCTTGGACCGACCCACCTGCTTGTGATAGGTGTTCGCAAATCATTCCTGGGCTCCTAAGAAACATCAATTCAAAGGCAGCAGAAATGGAGCTGATGGAAAAGAAGTGTGCTTTGATGGAAAAAAGGTTGTTGAAGATGCAGATTGCTGTTATTGTAGTGTTTTTGGTATTTGTGATGTTTGTTTTGTACAAGTAGTGTGTAGGAATTGTAATGATTCTGAATTTTTTGAACTTGCAGTGTTATGGAAATGTTATGTTTGCTCTAAGTGTTGTGTTTTGTGTTGTAAAGATTCTGATTTTGGGCAGATTTTATGAGAAACATAACTGTTTGAACATGAATGATCCAAATAAGTTCAACATTGCTTCAAATCACAACAAAGCAGTTCAACATTACTTAAAACCACAACTTCAGTTCAACATTACTTAAAATACAACATCAGTTCAACATTACTTCAAATCACAACATTAGTTCAACATAGTTCCAAAAGCAGAATCACAACATCAGTTCAACAGAGTACAAAAGTTCAAATCACAACACAATCTACTACACAGAAGGCACAACCAGAAAAACATAACATCTTCAAACTAGGGATTTTCTTCTCTTGACTGCTTCACCCTTAATGGTATTCTGCTAAACAATGGTTGTTCAGAAAAGGCCAAATTTCTCTTCACAGGAAGTGTAGATAGGACAGACTCATAACCCTTCAGAAATGCATCAGATGGTTGAGATGAAGACTTCTTTTGAGCAGGCTCCTTTCCCTTTGGCTCACTGACTGTGGGCTGAGATGAGAACACCTTGTGAGCAGGCTCCTTTCCCTTTGGCTCACTGACTGTTGGCTGAGATGAGAATACCTTGTGAGCAGGCTTCTTCCCCTTAGGGTCATGCTTTCTTGGGCTTCTCCTCACAACAGTTTCACTTGGTTTGGCAGCCTATCAATAAGGAGAAGATGAATCAGATAATACACATCAGTTCCATTAACCAGCAGAATAAATTTAAAATTGATTTTACCTTAGGCTCAACCTTTCTCTTAGCTTCTTCATTCACATCAGTTTTCTTAAACCTTGGGCTTCTCCTCACATCAGTTTCATTTGGTTTGGCAGCCTATATAAATAGGGAGAAGATGAATCAGATAATACACATTTTATTCATTAAACAACAGAATAAAATTAAAATTGCTTTTACCTTAGGCTCAACCTTTCTCTTAGTTGAACTCACATCAGGCATCTCAAACCTTGGGCTTCTCCTCACATCAGTTTCCTCATTTGGTTTTGAAGCCTATCAAGAAAAGAAGATGAATCAGATAATACACATGTTAGCATTGCAATTAAATCTGATTTTACCTTCTTCTTCTGTTTTCCATTTTTAGACTCCATTGCAGTTGGAATGGCCAGCCCTGGCTCCTTCACATTTTTTCCCTTATTCAGTGGGCATGTTCTTGCATTATGGCCTGTTTCTTTGCAAAGCCTACAGCTCATCTCCACTCCTCTCTTTGTCAGCCTGCCATTGTTTTGAGATCCAATGAGTTCTCCTGCCTCAAGTTTCCTTTTGTGTTTCTTGGGTCTTCCAGGCATCTGTGACACAATGGGGGGTACAATGGGAGGCAGGTTATCTTGAGCAACAGCAGGCCACTCATCCCTTCCATACAAAGGTACCATATAGTGGCTGTAGACCTTCAGGTATGTCTCCCTATGAAAGCAGCTAGCCACATAGTCTTCAGGTTTGTATCTCATGTGATTCAGACATGATATCACATGAGGGCAAGGGATACCTGACAACTGCCATCTTCTGCAGCTACAAATTTTGTCACCAAGATGAATATAGAATGTTTTTTCATAAGGACCTGTGACTTCAAATTCCAGATGGCCATTCCATGCAGCTGCCCAGCCATAAGATTTCACTTTGTTTTTGTCCAACTTCTTTTGAATGTTAGGGCAAAGTAAGCCTGTGTGAGACAGCATCTCCTTCCTTTTAACTCCTACCCTTTTCATAAGCTTTTTCCTAATCTCCTCCAACATAGTCAGAATGCCCTTGCTCCTGGCCTGTAATATCATGGAGTTAAATGATTCTGACATATTGTTGCTAATCATGTCTGTGTTGTTCAAAGTGTTGAAATGAGACATAGACCAGTGTCTAGGGTTCCTCTTTGTTAGCCAGTCAAAAGCAGCAGCATCATGAACTTGCAGTTCACTCATGACAGCTTCATAGTCAACCAATCTACTAGCTCTTGCAGCTCTCCAAACAAGTTTTTCTAAAGATAAACCCTTGTGCACCAGCTTCATGTTTGCAATGAGATGTCTCACACAAAATCTGTGATCACAGTATGGGAGCATCTTTGTCACTGCATCCACTAGCCCTTTTTGTTTGTCACTCATCACTGTCCACAGGTATGCATTACCCTCAGTGATCCCCAAGTCTCTTGTCAGCAACTCCAAAAACCACAACCATGACATGTACTTTTCTTTCTCAACAACAGCATAGGCAATAGGATAGATTCCATTGTTCCCATCTACACCTACTGCTGTCAATAGCACTCCCCCATGCACTGATTTCAAGTGGCAGCCATCTAGACATATAAGCCTCATGTTTCCATCCAACATCCCAACTTTCAAGGCATCCCAACAAATATACAACCTCTGAAACACTTGCTCATTTGCCATAGCCTTTGATTTTATTCTGAAGGTGCTGTTTGGATTGCTTCTAAACACCTCAGCAGCATATCTGTACAAATCCCCAAACTGTGCCATCAGATCACCATCTCCCAGCTTACCAACCTTCTTCTTCACAATGTACATCTGCCATTTGGAAAATATGCATCCCACTTCAGATTGCATTATTTCTACCATTGAATTCACTGGCCAAGTAGGATCAGACTTCACCTTCATTTCATATCTCTGAGAAAGATACCTGGAAGTTGCTTGAATCACTCTTTCTTGCCTGACACATGTGTGTTCATCATTCAAAGTCTTCACAATTACAGTGTTGTCTCTTGGTACTCTAGAGCCATAAATTACCCATGGGCAGTCCTTCTGATAACATCTTGCTTGCACTTTCATCAAGGTGTTGGTTGGAAACCTCAATGACCTACCCTGCTCAACAGCATACTGCTTCAAAGCTGCCCTAAAGGTAGGTATATCTTTGAATGATAAACCAACATAAAACTTCACATTCTGCATATCAGTTTTTTCATTGAAAACCCTATACCTCTTCTGCTTCTTTTGTACTGGATTGCTAGGGTTTTTTTCACTACCAAAGTCTTCATCTGAGTCAACAAACCTACTGAAATCCTCAGTATCCACATCATACTCAGCCTCACTATCAATTAGGTAATCTGACAGTTCTGAATCATCACCTACTGATATGTCTGGATCACTATCCATCTCCTCAACCTCATCATCGACCAAGCTTTCTAATCCTGCTCTCACAGCATCTGTTGGATCTGCCCTTCTCACATCTTCCTCATGACCATCTTCCTGCTCCTTAGCATCTTCACCATCTTCCTGCTCCTTAGCATCTTCACCATCTTCCTGCTCCTTGTCAGCTTCCATAGACCCCATATCATCATCCTCAGTAGCTTCTCCCACTGCTATCTCCTCCTCCTCACTGCTATCTTCATCATCAACAGCATCTAAATCCTTTACCTCAAATATACTTTCAGGAACTAAATCCTCATGGTCAACATACACAGAAACTGTTTTATCAATACTAACACACGCACCAATCATAGTGGATTTGTAGTCATCAGATGCAGACTCAATATGAGTACACTCATCATAGCCGTCCATGCTAAAATAAAATGCAATAGAACCCTCTATTCCAATAGCAGAAGCCATAGACTCCAGATCTGAAACTTTGAGTGTGTCACCTTCAACAAAATCTATATAACACACTCTCTCACCTACGTAACACCTCTTACCGTATTTTTGCATAAAGGCGCCTGAGTGGTGAAAAATCAGTGTGCACACATCTTCACGGCCTCCATAGTCAGGAGCAAGCTTGCCGTCAGGTATGACTTCACTTCCCTTTCTCAATTTCCACGGCATTGTTGAAGAATGGAGTTCAACACTGGAATTCAAGAATGGAGCTTGCTGTCGGGTTTTCTTGGGAATTGATGAAATCGAACAAGAAATAGGTGCTGGACGCAAGGATTTTGGGGTGAGTCAAGATTTAGGATTTCAATTTGGGGATAATTTCAGATTTCGGGACGATTTGAGATTTGGGGACGAGCGAATTTTTTTAGGGTTCTTTCTGATTTGGGATCGATTTGAGGTGGGGGGCGCGTTTTTATGTTTCACAGATTTATTACAAGTATTAAAAGTAGGGAAATGTATTAAAAGTATTAAGAGTATTAAAATATAGTTGAGATTGGAAATGTCGAATATACCCTCATGAACCCGGAGCTCCTATTAAAATATGCACGTGCAAGTCACGTGTGGCCGGGATCCGCCATTTCATACACTTAAGTGTAATTACGATGTAGTTCAGCCACTAAAGCACCAAAAAAAAAAGATGGGCCACCAAAGTATCAAGGTGCTAATAGTTGAGGCACTAAACTATAATTATCCCTATTTTTTATACACGCTCATTTAATAAAAAACAATTGTGATTAATTTATTTTTTAAATATGTAGTCGATGACCGAATATGTTATCTGAAGATCGAAAATGATGTCTGGTGACTGAAAATGTTAATTGAGAATCGAAAATGATTTCTAAGATCGAATTAATTATATGGTGAACAACGTCTTACATTTTCGGTTTTCGAACAACATTTTCAGTATTCATCCAGTATTTTCAGTGCTCGGACATCATTTTCGATCCATAGACAACATATTCGGTCTTCTACTTATATATTCGGTTGTCGAAACTCTTTTACTAAATAAATCAGTTTTCAATAAGCTAAAAGGGTATTAATTTGAGACATTTTAGGAATTAAATTTGTAGAAAAATATATTATTAAGTAAGATAATATGCAAAAGATAAAATGCTATTTCAATGAGGCCTGTTTTTTGAATTTAATTTTAGTCTATTTCAGTTCTTCGATTAATTTCGTTTCAAAATAAATTAAAATAAAATAAATAAAAAATGATTTGGATCAATAATTTTAGGTATACAATCTAGTTAATGTTTATTTATTATTAATATTTTTTTAAAAAATATTTAACAATTTATAAAAATTATTAGTATTATTTTAATAAGATTATCGATTTAGTTTAATTCAATTCAGATCCATTTAGTTATGTTCAATTCACTTTCAGTCAATTATGTTATTCATTTGTTCAGTTCAGATAATTTTAATCCAAAATAACAAAAGAACATAGCCTCAAAGTGTGTTTTAAAATTTCTCATAAAAAATAAAAGATAAAAAATGTATTTTTAAGTTACAAATTAATTAATTGTGAGTAAAAATTTAAAAAGTAAAATCAAGTTAAATTAAAAAGTGAGATAAGTAAATATAAATTTATACTATTTTATAGTTAATTGTACAATTTGTTTTAGTGTTTCATTTATTTTTGGATTGATGGAGTACAATTTTTTTTTAAAATGATGTATGTCCACACAATAATGATTCTTACATTTTAATTCTAACCTTGTAAATAAGTACTAGTAACATGAAATTATATCGGATAGAAATCGACAAATTTCTATTGAAAACTAAAAAGAAATTAAAGTCGAATCATATTTATTTCTACAAGACTAGAGAAAATATATAAAGTATTAATATATACATGAAAATAATGTTAATTAGTATATAATTTAGCTTATCTTTATAATAATGTATTATCATAAAATGATTTTTTCTCCATTCACGACTCATCATTTAGTAACCACGTTCCATTCCTACAAATTTTCATTCGACCATAGTATCAAACAGGCCAGAAATAAAACTAGGAAGCTACACTATTACACCATGACCAGAAGAGTCTGCAAAATTAGTGCTCCAGTTACATAAACCAAAAACTTGGATGTAAAGGAAGGAACCCATTCCTCTTGATGGTAAGCACAAAACGGTTTTTCAGTCGTGGCAATCAGGTATTTTTCAATTTCATTGCTAGCAGCCTGCACCAACGTATAAAGTAAACATAATTAAAACATATCTTCCTACTGCAAAAAACTATAATGTGCCTTGGACATAAATGGCTACAGATACGAATCAGAGAATTTTCTTCTTAGAAAGCATAAGCATGTCATGTGCAGATCAGATGTGCACCTATTATATTGCAATAGAACAGAACATTCATATGCTAGAGCAACTCGGCTTTACTCTTCGAGTTCCTAGGTTGTACTACTGTACTAATAGCTTCTCCCTTCATCACTTTTTTGCCATGATACTAAAAAAGACCAACCTGACACCGCACATTCGGCACGATCAAATTTAACATTGTTCTTCTAAATTATACAAGAATATACTGTATATTTTTTTCCAAACACAGAACATTGTATCTTCATTGTCAGTACTAATATTCTATTCCAACTTATAGATGACAACATCTTGATATTTCAAAGAAAAGTGAGGATTTGTTATTGAAACACAATTCGGTGTTATCATTCAAATAAAACAGGAATCAAGACAATTCCACGTAACCATTTCAAGTCATTAAGCACATCTTTATCATCTCTTCTACCTACTCGTATTATGATGCTGCTTACACATATAGGTGACGAACGGAACTATGTATCTCTATCCATCCAAACAGATCTCGACTGATGGCTGGGTTAAAGATACATTTCCACAATCTTTTCTTATTCATACAGTACCACCCTTTTATATAAAAATCATAAAAAATCAGCACACCGTGACCGTGACTGTGGTCTGACTCTGAGATATCAGTATATGAACAAATACAAATTCATATACATGCACAAACAAATCACTAAACCATACAAATAAATGACTACACTAACATAAGTCTGGTTGATTCCATTAATTCAAAAATAGCATTACATAAACAGAAGGACTATAGATGCGCACCTATGTCACAGGACTAGCTTGAAACCAGATGAAAGAAAATCGTCCCTGCAAAAAGTGGAAAAGGGGACTGGTCATAAACCAGTTGTTTTACACAATAGAACAAAATATAACACAACTCCATACATGACTAAACAATAACAAGTATAGAAGTGAAAAAAGAAAGAATATTTTTTATTAGACCTTTTGTTGTTGTTGTTGTTCTTCTTCTTCTTCTTCATTACCTCTTTCTTCCCCTTGTTGTTCTGTTTCTGAGTGAAGCTCTTTTTCTTGTCATTTGACTTGTTCCAACAATTTGGCGAGATAAGTGTCTCAACACAAAGTCTAGGTGCAAACGTGAAAGGAACATCGATCTTCTTAACAGTATTCGTCTTTGAACCAAACACTGTGAGCGTCGTTTCTATAATATTAATTACAACCGTTTCGCGCTCCTTTGGATAAACAAACGGACGCACAAAATGATTTGGATCACCTGGAAATGATAGAAGTACTTTCCAAGATTCCTTCACTCCATACTCCTCCATCACCCACATGACAAAACTGCAACTGTAGTTACATACTAATGCAAGGCATCCATTAAACACTTCGAGAAAACAAAAAACAAAACCCGTCATTTCAACCCCTGGCAACGGCACCTCATAATCCTCTTCAGTCTCAACACTATAACCCATTAGTTTAATCTCGTCTACATGCTCAGTATGAATCAGTGTGTGAAGAACTCCATTAACATGGGTAGGCCACTGTTCCTTGATATAACTGGTACTGTTAATTCTCCTCCAGCAATCAGATTTAAGCCCATAAATATATTCCTCAGTAGACACAAAAATAGGGTGTCCCTTACCCAAAGTAGGGTGTTGCTGGCACATGATAGTCTTAACGATCTTATAATCCTCACTTTTCGAATCATACCCAAACCCGTACGAAATTTTGATCGGTTCGGTAGGGTGAAAATCAAGACTCGGACAGTCGGGCAAAACCTTGTACTCTCTCGTGAAAGGATTAAACAGAACAAGATTCTCAGGGCCTCTCTTCGCAACAAACATACCATCGATGGAGTTTGAAACTGCAAAATTATCTTGGTCGTTGTATTTAAAATCCAGATCCATAGACTCCAGCTCGTCGACCGAATCCAGACCTGTCCGGTAGAATCCACGGATACCGGAGATGAGGTGGCGGTTGGAATTAGTCTGCAAAGAGCGGCGCAGGTGCGTCTTCGCAAACTCCTCGCTGTCGATCAGAGAACGCCATGATTTCTCGACGGCGCGGAATCGTTTCAGAGACTTCACCGGGAGGCAGACGAGGATGAGCTCAAACGGCAGAGATTTGCCGTTCGCGATTTCGGAAGGAACAGCAGAAGACATTCTTCGGAAATTTCTCGACTACTTAGGGTTTCAAAGTTTTGGGGGTTAGGGTTATGCTCTCTCTCTCTCTCTCTCTCTCTTGGCTCAGGGTTTTATTGCGGGAACACACAGTGAATGTGTTTGTTCCGAAGAACGCCGTTGAAAAATACACTACGGCGTAGTAACTTGAAGAACGCCGTTTGAATGACATGGTTTTTATTTAATTTGTACATTATAGATTATGGACATTACACTCGTGTCACTTAGTTTTAGAAAATTAAAAGTTGACCCAAAAACTATTGTCATGTCTCATCCATATTTTGGTTCTCTTCAAAGTTACTCATCCATAAATGATTTTTTTTTTATAAATTTATGCTTTCAATACTTATCTATTTACATTAATATTATTAATTTTCATCTAACTTGTCCATTAATTAGCCAACAATATTTATTATACTCTTACATTTTATTATGAGTCCTGTGGATTTTTGGTCAAAATGATAAGTATTGTGTGTTTTTTGTGCTAGGTTATAAAACTAGGAGTTTTTTACACCAATTGTAATAGAATGGTCTAATATACCCCTCAAACTTATTAAAAAAACACAAAAAAAATACCCAAAATTCGGTCCCCACATTTTTGTTTTCTCTCTCCCGTTCTCTCCCGTGAACCCGCCGCACAGCTTTTTTTTTCTTCGATTTTGAATCACCGGATCGGGAGCAATGTCATCTTCATCGCAGTCCGAACATGAAGAAGAGGAGGAGCAACAACAACAAGAACCGAGTCTTCAACCTCCGGTAATTCCCAAATCCGAAACCCTTTTTTTTCAATTTTTTTTTTCGAAAATTCGAGCTATGTGATGGATTATATTGTGCTTTAGATGCTTGGTTGAGTTGTTTGTTGATTTAGAACTGTAATGTGGCCATAATTGTTCTGAAAATTTGATTTTTCCGATTTTGTTTATGGTTACTCGAATCGAGTAACCTCTGTTTTTTTTGTAAACCATCGACCAACGTATTCGTGTAGTGCCATTCGACCAACCCCGTCGACTAACCCATTCGATTAACCTCTTCGAGCAGTCAGCTCTTGATTAGTCGATGGTGTTAATCGAATGGGGTTAATTGAATGGGTTGGTCGAATACGTTGGGCGATGGGGTTAATCGAAGGGTTGGTCGATGGGGTTAATCGACGGGTTGGTCGATGGGGTTACTCGAAATAGGTTGGTCGATGGAGGCAGAAACTTTTTTTTTTTTTGTTTGTTTTGATCCTATTAATCTGTGTTTAATCGATTCGGTTCTCCATTTGTGCAGGCTGGTTTCCGATGGAGGAGACCGGATTTCGTCGACATTTCGAGGGCGATAAATTGCGGCGATCGACGCGGCGTTCTGAAAAACGTACGAGAAGTTCTGATGGAGGTGGGTGGAGAAGAGGGCCTCGCGGAGTACGAACAGACGTATCTCTTCAGTCAGTTCCTTTCCATGCCCAGTGCAGACCGATCGAACAAACCTCTGCACAAACTGCTATCGAGAGAGATCGTTAGCAAGAGCAGAATACCAGACTTTGAGCACTGGTTTGCTATCGGGGATCGTATTGTGAAGTTCCGAGCACAAGAATACGCCCTGATCACCGGCCTGCGCTTCGGGGATAGTAACTTCGATCCCACAAACAAAGGCCATGAAGCTCCCATTACAGGCATCCATCGGAGGTTATTCCGTTGCAGAGTGATGAAGATTGAAGCACTGCTGAGTTCGTTCAATGGTCTGCGGATGGGCCACGAGCTAGGTGATTATTTCAAGGTTGCCAACATCCTGATTCTCTACTTCGTTCTGATTGGTCGAGAGAAACTGGATGTCGAGAACTGGGTCTGGACACTGGTGGAGGATCACGATGGCTGGGAGTGGTTTCCTTGGGGTTCTTACACGTTCCAGAACTTCTCCCACTACATCAGCATTACTGGGATGGCAGCTGATCAGGCCGAGAAAGCGGCTTATCACTTTTACGGTCCAGTTTGGGCCTTCCAGTGTTGGGCCTTCGAGGCCTTTCCTGCTTTAGGGAGACAGTGCGGTACTCGGAGCCGAGAGACGCGAAGGCCCCGGTTTTTGCATTGGACGCAGAGGAAGACGAACTTCGATTTCACGGATTATTTCGAGGATGAGCAGGTAACCGTCAATCTGTTTTTGTTAATAATTTTTTCGATTATCTAATAATTTTTTTTTTAATTGTTTTCTTTTAGCTTGAAGTTCACGAGACCCTCACACCGACACCGGAGGAGGAGGAGATGATGTATTACCGGAGTTTGACGGAGGCCGGTGAGCTTTATGCCGTCCCGTACCAGCCTCCCCTCCGCTTAACTCACGCAGCGGCAGCGGCGCCGGCACGAGCACCGGCACCGAAGAAGCAGATGGAGAAGAAGAAGAAGAAGCTTGTGGATCGTGTGGCCGAAAGCGTGGCCAAGACATTCAAGAAGGCGGCGACAGGTATCCGCACGCGTGACGATGTCACGCCCAGCTCTTCAACAGAGAGACTAGAGAGACGTAAATCTCGGAAAGCTCGACATGCTTCTCCGCCTCCTCGACATGCTTCTCCGCCTCCTCGACATGCTTCTCCTACTATTCCTCCTCGAGGTTCTTCTCCTCCTGCTCGAGATGCTACTCCTCCTGAGTCTCGAGCTCCTCCTGCATCTGAGAGAGTGGTGGACGATGATCCACCTATTTATCGTCGGAGTGACCTCGAGAGGATCTTGTTCGACACGTCCGAGAAGGGATTCACGACTCACATCGTGAAGGCCGTCACGGAGAGCGTGACGAAGAGTGTCACGGAGAGCTTGCTCTCCAAAATGAAGGGCTTCTTCGGTATGAGACGACACTCGCAGCCACGGCCTTATCCCTCGAGGCCAGTGTACGAAGAGCCTTCCTCGCCACCTCAGACTTCACCTCCTCGTCATTCCTACCACGCATCGGACATTGCTGAGACTTCTTTGAGCAGAGCACCAGCTCGATTCTCGACGTCGGCGATGCCTGACCCCCCTCGGTATTCATATGCAGACGCTGACGCATGGATGCGTTACCGCATGCAGCCCCAGCCCCAGGTGCCTCCGGCCTATCCGTTTGAGTATCCATTCGAGAGTTACCAGATGCCGGGTCCATTCGGTCCATTCCAGGGTCCAGTCTTTCCATTCCAGGGTTATCAGATGCCGCCACCGGCCTATCCATTTGAGTCCCCCAGCTACCGCACGCCTCCGTCGATTGTTCCTTTTGATCTGGAGACGTCCAGCACTCCGACACCACCTGTTGTGGTCGATGTCGAGACCCATACTGGGAGGACCTTTGATATCTTCTCACAGCCAGCTGCTGATGACGAGGAGGGTGACGACGAGTATGCCGGGGACCTCGGGTGCTTCAGTGACGAGGATGACGACGACGAGGAGGAGGGTGACGAGTCCGAGCAGGATGCCGGGGAGAGCAGCCTCGGACCTCGTGTTGTTCAGCCTTCCAGGTACCTGCGTAGCCCTTTCATCCGACAGTTCACCAGGGCACGCGGTAGAAGAAGCTGGAAGCTGTACGATATGTACAGAGCAACGGGGCCCGATTCCTGCGTTAGGGTGAAGTGCTGTGATGATTTGATCCTTGATCAGAAATTCTTCGACGATGTGGAAAATCCCTCTGTTTGGTTCAGCTCTCAGGTAATATTTTAAATTATAACCTTGTTAATTTATGTTTAAATATTAACAACGTGTCAATTTTCAGGTGCTCGACTTGTATATTGCGTTCATGAAAGTGAAAATCAGAACTAGGACAGGGGTGAAGGGTTACGTGAAGGACTTTACGCACCAGATCTTCGGTCCCGACTTATACGTAAGTGAATGTCTTTTATCTATGTTAGTTATATTTTACTTTTATCCTGTTCTTACTGACATAAAATTTAATATTTATGTCATTTTCAAAGAATGATTTCTGCATCGAATACGGGAAACTGAAGCATACAGGGACTTCGAGTGATTTCGAGAAGAGATACAAGAATTGGCAACCACCTAAGCGTTTGCTAGACATTGTCGAAGCGGGTCCGGCTCGTGGTGAGCATGGTTGGTACAATATCAGTCAGGTATGTTAACTGAATTAGGTTAATCTTTGGTTTCTATGATTTCTTATATTTTCATTGTTTGTATTTTCAATGTTTGTTTGTAAGGTGGCCATGATTTGCAACATTGATAACATTCACTGGGTCGTGGCGGTCATTGATTTCGAGAACTGGACTGTCGAAGTGTATGATTCATTGTGCAATCTCAGAGCCGCACAGCTGAAGCCCCTGACAGATTTGTTGCCTCGATTGTTGAGATGCGGACACTGGTGGGACCAGCACTCGTACCTGTAAGTTTCGTTCATTTCACTGTGTAGTGTAGTTTTTTTTTCTAATATGATATTGACGTGAGAAGTGTTTCATTCATTTCAATGTTTTATGTTTCAGGGAGCGTAAGAGGTGTGCTTTCAAGTTTAAGCTGATGCCCAGGGCTCAACAAATAATCCAACCCGACGGAAACTCGTGTGGGCCGATTTGTTGCATGTACCTGGATCGGTTGTTCAACAAGAAACAAACTCACGAGGACAAGACTATTGATCTTCCTTACATCGTTAAGTATAGAAAGTACATTGCTAGGATGATTTATTGGTTAGCTCAGGAGGCATACACGGAAGAAGACGTACGAGCTTAGTATTTGTGTTTGAATATACTTGTTTAGGATGATTTATTGTTTAGTATTGTTGGTATTTTTGTCTTGGATGTGTTGTATATTGAATGCTTGGTTAGAATGTTGCAGGTGGTGACAGCACAACGCACGGGTTGCGTGGGGATAGGCACTCCGAATGGCATTCGCGATGCTCTTGTGCTGGTCGGACACAATGAGCAGATCGTCTCCATCGTAGCAAAGCCTGAGGTTCTCTAGAAACCACGTCCACTCCAGGTCATTCTCAATCGGACCGATACCAAAGGCAAGCGGGAAAATCTGCTCGTTTCCGTCCTTCGTGACGGCAACAAATAACACACCACTGTTTTTCCCCTTCAAATGAGTGGCGTCGACTACTATGATGGGACGCAGAGTGCGCTGCTGAAATGCACTAATGCACTGCCCAAGTGCAACAAACATGTGACAGAACACGCCCTCACTGGTCGTCTGAATCTCATACCGAGTCCCTGGATTGCATTCTTTCAGCACGTGCAGATATGACGGGAGCATCTGATATGAATCCTGATAGTTGCCGTACCTCATTTCAACGGCCAGGTTCCTCGTCCGCAGGGCGAAGCTGTAATCGATCACTACTCCGTACAATCTCCTCAGATCAAAAATCATCGTCTTCGGCTTCAGTGTGATCTCATCGTCGACTAGCTGACGTGCAAAGTAAGTAGCGGCAACCTTGCTCGACACGTGACGATCGGCAGTCCGACTCAAATCATTGACACACTCGTGATTCAAGTTCAGCCTCGTAATCTTCCAGAGTGTTTCGTCATTCCCAGTAGCACACAATTTGAACGGGCACTTCTCAGAACCTTGCTTGCAGACGAACGCTACCCGTTCAGTGGTCGAGCGTTTAGTGGCACACTCCACCATATGCTCCATGTGATACATCCCCACCGCTATCTTCAGATCCGATTTCGTTCGGAATGTCGAGCCGACTGCAATGTGACCATACACCAGTTCGGGAGGCTCGACCGATCGCAATGGAACCGCGGGGTCAAACTCCGGCAGTGGAATGATCCAGTTGCGCATTGGATTATTCTGAGCATTCTGAGCTGCTTCGGGATGCTCGCCGGCTCCCACACTAGAACTCGAGGACAGATTACGGCGTGACAGAATATTTGTGATGACCCGCGGCTGTCTAATCCATTCTGTCCATTCAGTGGTCAACGACTGCAACAGATCGGTCTGACGAGCTTCTTCGTCGTCCTCGGAATTCTCAGCATGCCTCTCGCCCTCGGTCGGTACATCCGGATCCACTTCTGGAATATTCACCTCGGGGGCATTTGGTTGTGCCTCCTCTAGCATCTCGGTGACGAAAATGAAACAATCGTCCTTTTGCTCGTCTAGCATGCGGGATACATCGTCGTCGCTAAGCAAAGGACACCGCACGCTCCTAAAATCAATTCCTCGTGTTAAGATGAACAACATGTACTCGATATTCGGCGGAGGGCGCAAAACGGCACGAATCTGTCTCACAAGACCATCGAGGGTAAGTTGATCCCTCCTGAAGAAAAGGCACATATCTATCCCGTCGACGTAGACCGCTCGTTCCCAACGACCACCGTAACGTATCGTGATTCGTTGATTCGACATCTACATTCACAAAAAACATTATTGAATTAGGTTAACTAATAAAACATATCCATATAAATCGACGAAACAAACCAAAAAATACGAAAAATGCATTTTTTGGCAAAAAACAGGCCATGTTACTCGAATGGACTGTTCCATCGAGTAACAGGATGGACAGTTTCATTCGAGTAACAGGATGGTCATTCGAGTAACCTCCATTCGAGTAACCTCATCAGTTCGAGTAATCTCACATTACTCGAATCAGTGTTCCTGGAATGAGGTTAGTCGAAACATGTTACTGAAATTAGGGTTAATCGAAAAACTACTCGAAGGCATTTCGGGTAACCTCAGTTCGATTAACCTCATTTCGAGTAATGTTTCGCTTCATAAATTCATAGTTACTCGATGGGTTACTCGATGGAGCGTACCATCGAGCAACCCATCGAGCAACAGACGCAGAAAATAAAAATCAAAAAAACTTGAACACGTACCTCTCGTTTTCGCTCGTTGAGGCACGCGTATATCCGACGGCTTTTTCCAGAATTTAACGGGGCAACATGATGAAATTTTTTTGAGAGAATTTTGAGAGAGTTTTGAAATTTTTTTGGTAGGTTTGGATGATGAATATGGGGGATATGAATGCACAATTAAACCTACACCAAACCCTCAACTCAACAAAAAATCTGATCTCGTGGGCCCCACAAGTTATTTTGATTTTGTTTTTATTTTATTTGAGATTGTTTTTGTTTATTTTGGATTTATTTAAATAGTAAGGGTATAAGAGACATTTTATGTTCAATTGGTGTAAAAAACTCACACTTTTATAAATGGGGACTTTAAACTCATCTCTTTATCAATTGTGACTAAAAAGTCACATTCCCACTTTTATTATTTAACACAATTGTTTTTTTTTTATTTTATATGAAATTTTCTAAATTCAAACTCTTAAAATATGGAGGGAGTATATTTTAATTTAATATTTTTCTGAATTTTTTTAAACTCAAACTCTTAATATACGGAGGAAGCATATTTTAATTTAATATTTTTGTACTTACTGCATACATTTTTAAAAACATACTAATTTTATTTTTGTTTTTTATTCATTATAATAATAAAAAATAATTTTTAAATATTAGTGTTCAAAGACATGAACATATGCAGTATAGTTATTCTCCGATGCCTCTCCTCAATAGTCAATCCTCATCATTTGCACTGAAAACTTTTTATACGCGTATATTCCGTTTTAAATATTACTCTATTTTTTAATATAATTATTTGTTTGGTACTAATAAAAAAATAAAAAAACAGTATAACTCTTTTATTAAGAAAACAAAAAATTGGAGGCAGTTGATAGATAACAAACGGATAATTCATTTTTTTATAATTATACCTATATTATACCCTTATTAATAAAAAATAAAAATATAATGAACATTTAATTTTAAAATTTATTTTATAGAGTAGTATATGTAATTTAATAAAGTAGTGTGCTTATTTTTCCAAACAAAACTTTTTAAAAATTAGACAAAAATGTAAAATTAAAATTATGAATTAAAATGAAAATATAAAATTAATTATTTTTATAACGTCCAGTTGCTATTATAGGTAAAATTCGAAAATGAAATGTATTACCGTTTCTAATAGATTCTAATTTCTAATAGAGACAAAGATTAAACAAACAAACAAAAAATCGCATAATAACTAACTAGCGAGATATCCATTTGGGAGGTTTGCTTAACCCGAACATTAAGCACAGCTCCTCATTTCAACTGTTAGGTATCTCTGTCACTAATATTTCTTCGGTTGCTTTGAGGACGGTTGAATTCTTCTGATTTCCCGGAAAATCTTCGAAAAGGTATCCGGGCATTCTTGATTTTCCGGCAAGAATCGGAGGTGCGTGAATAAAAAACATATTTTTCTGGGCGATTTCAGAAAAAAAAGGGCATCTTGATTTTGTGGGCAATTAGAAAATTTCCGTTTTTTCTTTCTAAACTGATATG
Organism: Euphrasia confusa; assembly: GCA_954870475.1. Classification (NCBI taxonomy): domain Eukaryota; kingdom Viridiplantae; phylum Streptophyta; class Magnoliopsida; order Lamiales; family Orobanchaceae; genus Euphrasia; species Euphrasia confusa. Next base: position 26,660,577 of record OX940968.1, on the reverse strand, counting down.
CCCATAGGATTTGGGCCTAGATTTTGTAGCCTTTTTTCTTATTCATGTCTATATGTTCATTTCCTCTAAAGTCAATGATTGTGTACAGGGCAATTTTTTGTGGAAAAATACAATCTTTGAATTCGGAGAACCTTTGATTTCTTCATATGACGACAATGAGATTCTTGAGCCTCGTGGGAAATTCTTTCGGGTGTTCAGCCTCCGGGGAGCGTCTTGTGTCGGCTGCGAGAGACGGCGATTTTCAAGAAGCCAAGGCTTTGCTTGATTACAATCCTCGCCTCGCGAGGTATTCGACTTTCGGCGTTCGGAATTCGCCTTTGCATTACTCTGCAGCACAAGGTCATCACGAGGTTGTGCGTTGCACGAAAATTATGAATTATATGCGTAGAGTGTATAAGTGTTGCTATTATTGATTTTGTGTTGTTCTTTGTTTGCGTGTCTTCGAGTAGATTGTTGCACTCTTGCTTGAGTCGGGGATCGATGTTAACCTCAGGAATTATCGCGGGCAGGTAGAGTATTGTTTCTCTTTTCGTTTTAGAATGTTTTGATAAAGAATGCAGTTCATAAAATATGTATCGTTCATTGGAAGAGAATTGTTGGTGCTTCGCATTTATGTTTTTGAATCTTGTTTGAAATTTAGTACTTTAATAAGCAAGCATTTTGGGAGTATCATTTTCTAAGAGTGTTCATTTATTATCTTGGAAGTACCATTCAATAATGGATAAGAGTGTTCATTGAAAAGAACTCATTGCTTTTTTTTATTAAATTTATTATGATGATTAGTTTTGAATGTTTTCAAATTCTAAGTTTGGGCGTTGATTTGGCATCATTTAATCACGACTAAAATCAGGGGTCATGGCGCTTTTAAGATTTCGGATTCAGCTTCTAGTTTAAAACTTATTCACCAAAAAAAATACACTTATATGATGATTATTAGACTGAGTCATTACTTGGTAGACGATGATATTTTAATCGTAAGAGCTATGCAATTTAAGTATCAATTGTCGTTATCTTATTATCAACAGACTGCCTTGATGCAAGCTTGCCAATATGGTCATTGGGAGGTGGTTCAAATTCTTATTCTCTTCAAAGCCAATGTACGTCATTCTTATGTTGTCTTATACTATTTCCTCTAGTTCACGTTTGGAAAAAACACCTAAAGTTAACATTTTTGTGTTTTTAATTTAGATCCACAGGGCAGATTATCTGAACAGTGGAACTGCCCTCCATCTGGCGTCTCTAAATGGGCACTTCCGATGTATTCGTCTTCTTCTTGCCGATCACATTCCCAGTACTACTAAGTTCAAACGCCTGATAAGGAAAAAATCAACGAACGATGAATCTCTTTCGGAGTTTGATGAAGGGTACTTGCCAAAACTGACTGGAGGAATGTTGCTTGTCGAGTAATATCTAATTTATGGTTTATGGTTTTTTTTAGTTCACTGTATGCAATAATCAATAGACCTGCTGACGGTGGGGTCACTGCTCTTCATATGGCCGCACTAAACGGACACGTTGAGACTGTTCATCTCCTTCTGGATTTAGGCGCCTCTGTATCTAATTCGACGGTGCAAGATGGGGCTACTATCGATTTAATAGGTCAGTCAGATAAGTCATTTAAGAATGTATGTATACTCGTCTTATGCTAATACATTCAATTAGATCTGATTCTTTTATTACCATCTGTTTTGGTTGTGAATTAGGCGCTGGAAGTACTCCTCTTCATTATGCTGCTTGCGGTGGCAATTTGCAATGCTGCCAGGTTGGTATATTTGGTAACCGAAGAAGCCATTTTTCTCGTATTTTTTTTTTCAATTTTTTTTTTCACTTGGGTTATGTTCAGCTTTTGATCGCCAAGGGTGCCAGTCGAACAACAGAAAATGCAAAAGGGTATGTACGTTTGGACACGGAATATTTTAAATCTTCTGTTAGTCAATACTAACGAGTGTTTTATTATTATTATTATTATTAATAATTTGCAATGGAACGTACAAAGATGGACTCCGTTGATGGTTGCTCGTTCATGGCATAGAGATTGGCTTGAGGAAATTTTAACTCAAGAATCTGGCGGTGGTGAAAGAAGACTTAATTCTTCACCATATTTATGTCTTCCTCTTATGAGCATTGTTGAGATTGCTAGGTGAGTAAAACCACTAATTTGAGTAAAAATTTTTGAATAAAATAATGTGGAATCGAGACGTTTTATGATATTATCTATCTTCTCTTTTGACATGTTTAGAGAATGCGGTTGGAGGAGCAATGACTTAGCATCAGCTTGCTTAGATCCGTGTGTTGTTTGCTTGGAAAGAAAGTGCACAGTCGCTGCACAAGGTAAATTTCTCATTTAGTAATCGACCATTTAATACAGTGCTTGAACTGAAACTGGCTGAACCGAACTTAATATGTCTGAATTGAACTGAACTAAACTGAAATTAAGTTCAATTGAATTTAACTTTAAAATATTGAAATAATAATAAAAACTGAACTGAATTGAACTTAATTGGTTTGAACTTAACTGACAGGGTGTCTCCATGAGTTCTGCACCCAGTGCGCCTTATACCTGTGCTCAACAAACAGCACATCCACCGTGGGCCATGGCCCGCCCGGCTCGATTGCCTGCCCCTTGTGTCGTCACGGGATCATCTCTTTCAAGAAGCTGGCAGAGACAAAACCACTGCTCAAAGAAATGCCTCGAAACAGATCACTTCCCTTCTGCACTTGTTCGGCTGAAGGGCCCGAAGCCCGACAATCTCTGGAGCCCGATTTCTCGTGCGTCCCACTCGGAAGCTCGTTCGGTTCTTTCCAGTCCGCGAGCAGCCAGAGCTTGAGATTCAGCCCGGGCTTTTGCTTGGGGGCCCAAGACAGGACGAGCCCGGAAGTTGATGTGGGTTCGGAGGAACCGTTGGTCAAGTGTTCGAGATTGAGCTTCCGGCGGTCGGGCTCGCAGAACGATGGCCGGAGATGGCTGTGCTCGTTTATTCAATCTGTGCCGACTTGAAGCAGTGCCGGATTATGGATTCGGTGGATCTTATTTAGATATATATACAAGTATTGGTGATTTATTTTTTATGTAAATTATATGGTATATTCAAAAATGGTAAATTGTAATAATAAACTGTTGAATTGTTTGATGATAGTTTGGTGGTGTTGCCTTTTTTTTAATATAGATACAATTACCCCTAAAATATTGTTAGCCTCTCTGTTTTAATGGGAGTTATGTGGGTGGTTTTGTAATCATGTCAAACCTCAAGGGTACCTTTTGTAATTATTGATTATATATAAACTCAGAGAGCTTGAATACATCAGAGGTATATATCTGTGACCTTCAATTGCCACTTTGTTCCAAGTAAACGTAATGCAGTTTTCACTTCTGGAATGTTCAATTTCTTTTCTTCGGGTGGGGACTATTACTGAACTCATGCATGCCGTTGGTTTTTCACACATTTGGGTTTTTAATTGACATTTTTTTTTTTTGGTTAAAGGATCATAACTTTTGATGAGGAGTTATGTGACCCACGATCCTTGTTCAGGGATGGAGCTTCTTTTCGACAAGGCTTGGCGCCATGAATCAACTCCAAATTCGAATGTTTAGCTCATTTTGTGAGGAGTTTCTATCCAAAGGAGAGTACAAACAATAATAAACACCCAGAGATGATAGTGGTTCACCTTAAATTATACTCCCTCTATCCGTGAGCAATAGACACCTTATCCTTCACAAAACAAAGAAAAAGTGTTTATTAGTAGTATTGCTCATGAATGGAATGGAAGTAGCAAGTAATTTCTACTTTTCACTAGAAAATTAAAATGATATAAAATGGGTTTGAAATATTTATATTGGTGGTGCCCTAAGCCCATCAAATAAAAGCTCAAATTGGCCCAAGTTCATACATGCAAGAAGAAAAATAAGAGAAAATTATTATGTTACAAAACAGTTTTCTTGACATTTTTACCCTCGTTTTTATGCCCATGTACTCTTGAACCCTTCAAGAGAATCAAACATAGCCTCTTCATACTTTGCAATGATAGGTAGGAGGCGCAGAATCTAGTGGCGGCTGGGCAAAGAAGCTCTTTTACCCTCATGGTTCTTCAATAGTGCCAAGAAATCTACCAATGTTATAGGCATAAAACTAATTAACACACGATGAGAAGTACTCGTGCACGAACACGAGATGTATTATAAACTCCAAAACTCAAAGATTCAATCACATAGTGATCAAGAATGTTCAAACACTATATTCCACTTTACTCTATTAATCACTTTAAACAAAATTCACACAACTTCACTTATTGATTAAAAAAAAAACCAAGAACGCACATTGTTATTACTTGTTATATAGTGCTTCGACCTCGGGTCTAAATAACTTTGGGAAGGAGTTAGTTATGATCTCGTATTCAGCCAAAATTCATGTGAGTAACCTCGTGCTTGAGTTATAAAGCAGAATACAACGCTAAATATATGTTGTGTAAGTTGTACACTTCATCTGTACAAGATAAAAATAAAAACTTAAGAATATATAAAAAATATAATTTCTTATTCACACGTCGTCGACCTAACTACTTGTCAATCCGAACGCTCCACGACAGCAACGACACTCCTCATGACCTCGACCTGAACTCGAAGAGAAGCTATGTAGTCTAGGGTTTCCTCAATCAAACTAATCTCATCCATTCTTTCTCCTCCGGGCACGAGCCTCTTGAGCACACGAGTCCTCTTCTTCACAAGCTGACTCGCTTTGATGCTAGAACTCCTACACCGGCTGCTCCTCGTGATGATCTTTTTGCTGCATGCGATAATCTTATTATTTCTTACTTTGCGGCCCGAGGAGGAAACGAGGCCGGCCATGAGGGCTCGACTCCATTGAGTCGAGGCCTTGCTTCTTGCGGAGGCAATGGCGATATCGGAAGATCTCTTGATCGCGTTTTTCCTCTGGGAGATGGTCATTTCCTTGGTGTATGTTTGAAGCTCCTTTTTCCATTTCTTGAGGAACTCTTGTTTCAGCATTTGTGTTGATGATGAATTTTGTGTGCTGCAAAAAATATAAAGTAGTATATATATTTGTTAATTTAAAAATATATAAATAAATAAAAATAGAAAATGCACACATACCTTGCAGCTTTCATTGATAACTTTGAGAGAAATAAAATTGGTGAGACATGAAAGGAATGAGAAAGTGAATGAAGGCCATTTATTTGAGGAAGGAAAAGCAAAGGAATAGGGAAAGGGTTTGGTGGTGGGCCTAGACAAAGCACATGCATGCACATGGAAGTTAATGGCCCACGTGCTAAAAATTAATTAAACCCTAGCTAAAAAATATATTGAAATCTTGTTCATTTATTTTGGTGTCAAGATAGATGAGCAGACGTGATCGTGTGAAGATGAAAGACAGGAGAATACTTTTATCATTATCACTTACTCTCTTTTAATATTTTTTTTTATAAAATATATGTATATATTTAAATAATTAAATAAAAATATTTCAAAATTTTACGACAATAATTTTTTAAAATTATTTAAAAAAATCAATTCATATCAAATAAATTTAGTTCAGTTAATTTCGCTTCATGATGTTCATTTCGTAACGAAAAGTATGGCCACTACCCACTAGCCATATTTAATAATATGATATTAAATTTTGATTTTCACACGTGTATTTAATCAATTTTATGTACTATTGATATCGTGATGATATATATAGAATATATTTATTTATGTTTTTTTTGTTTAGTTCGAATTTAGAACATTTTCCTAAATTCAAGTGTTCAACTAACTAAACTAACAACATTTAACTTTATATTTAATTTTTCTCAATGTAATTTTTCATTTTTTAATTTATTTAAAATTGATTGAAATAAACTCTCTTGAAGAATAAAAATTATAATTTGAAATAAACTTCATATTGTCATAATTAATATTTTTTCAAGTTCCAACATAGATAAATATACCTCTATTTAAGAATAAATCATAATAATTATATATACTTTTACAATATATTTAAGTTGATTTAAAATACTTGTTCAGATTGTGAAAATAATTTAATCTTTTGTGTTGTAATCATATCCTTCAACATGCTTGTGGGCATTAGCTCATCCACATGACTACCTTTTTGTTGAATTCAAAACATTTTCAACTTGTCGAGTAAGTTTAAAGCTTCTTGAAAGTTTTTGTATTTCTATGCTATTATCCTCTGAATTATTTTTCTCATTTAATTTCTTGCCTAATTCTTGCAGTAATTTATTCATCCTTTAAAGTAAACAATTTGTTGCTCATTTGGATGATTGAGAAAAATATTTATCTCCATCTCGTTGGTGTAGTGAATATCTTTTACTTGACTTTTCAACTCTTTAAGTAGTTTTTGATTCTCCTCATCCATTTATTTTGCAACTTGCAACTCGTCAACTTCAACGGTCCAAAAAAAAGACTTATATTAACTTTATTTAGGAATAACTCTCATTTAAAAATATTTTTTGTGATCTCAATGATATGAGTATAGAGAGATTTTACTGTATATTGATTTACAGTGGATGAATTAACTAAAATTAAATTAAATAAATGAATATTAATTGAGTATTAAATTCAACATATTATACCATCTAAATTTTAGATTTTAATTGTATTAATATTTCGAGTTTCAAGGTTTATACTATATTAATTAGTTGGACAACCGTAATTTAGTTGGAGAAAATTACAAGATTCCGGAAATCGTAGTTTAGATATACCTCTACACGGCAGGATGTATCAATCGATAGTTTATAAGATTTTTTTAGATTTTTAAATTTGAAATATTTAATTTGAATTCGCAAAAGTCTACAAAAAAAATTACAATATTCAATACGAATTTAAAAAATATATTTAAAAAAAAATTTAAAACATGTTTCGAATTGGATTCGGTTTTCTTTCAATTAAAATATTTTTATTGGGAAATGATTATTACTATCTTCCTCAAATATGCATATTCACTTTTTTTAAAAGGTATCATAATATTATGCATACCATTACAAAAAAACTATTACTTTATTTGTAAGTTTAATTATTGATTTCTACTATAGGTGAAATGTTTTTACATTTTCTTAATTCGTCAAAAAATGATTGTCAATTGCTACATGAGATTAGAACATTGTTTGAATTAAGTTGGAACCAAATATTCTAATAGAAAATCAAAATCTAATCTTTTAAAATGAAAACAAATAAAGAAACTCATCATGAAATTGAAAAAGTAACATATCAAAATCTAAACTTTTTAACCTACAAAAATATTTTTGTATCTTATTAAAAACTTCATTCTACATATTTGTCTACATAAAATAGAATTAAATCATGTCAAAATGATCTATTTCCTTTTTGGTCTTGACACATCTCCTCTTCATATTAACCGTACATATATATTGAAAGAGATTATAATGAAAAGATTGAAAGGGATTATTATCACATCAAATTATCAATTTGCCGACTGGTCACATAAATGCTACTCTCCAAACATTAATACTCGAAGTCATGATATATTAGTTGTAAATTTACAGTCATTATATGAATTACCCACAAATAAAATCATCCCACGAACTTGTAAACCAAATCAATAAGATTATTGAAAGCATCGCCTTACTCACCTGTAGTAAGATCTTATTATTATTCATTTAGTTCGTATACTTTGTGATCATAATAAATTAATAATTAACCTTCTTGGACAAGGCAAAATCAAGAACATGCCATAAATACCGAGAAAGGGAAAAAGAAAATTTGGCATGATCCGGAAAACATGGTAAAGCGCTGATGAGGGGAGTTAGATGGGGCCCACGAGAAAAAGATTATACTCCGATTTGGAAGGAAATGGAAGTTGTCACATGGTCACCACATGGAATTCCTATAGAAACTGTGAGCTGTAAGTTATAAGTGTTATGGCTTTTTTAAATCAGATGTATTTCGGTGCTACTTTTGGCTTACGTGCAACACTATAGTTCTTACCTACCCAGCATGCACCATCTATCATCTCCAAAACTCGAAGCCCAACCCGAAAACAAGAAAAAAGAGTAGTCACGAGTCGAGTTCAAAATTTATTAAGACCGGTTCGTCAAGAGCTCAGACCGAAAAATGAAAAGTTGATTCGAGCTCGAGCCAAAATAAAATTTGGAAAACCGAAAGCTCTGACCTATTTTTTATTATTTTATTTTTAATATTTTAATATATATTTCAAAATTAAAAACATGAGTTATATATATTGTATATCAATATTATTTAAAATTTTGTATTTAATATTTTTTATATAATAAATTATTAAAAAAATCATTTTTTATTAAAAAAATATTTTTAAAATTAAAATTTAATCTCGAAATTCAACTCTGACTACGGGCACCGTCCCAAGCCAAACATTCATTTTAAAAAATTCGGCCCGAGTCACACCAAATATACGGATTTTGAGCTGAGACTTGAAAATTTTGGGATCGGCTTGCGCCCATCCCTACTATGATCAATTATACTCCCACACTCTGGTTTTAAAATTGATGTTTCCTTTGAAAAAATATCTATAATATTCTTATCCGTCCATCATTACTATGATCAATTACACTTTATCATACTCTCTTTGTAAAATTGATGTTTCTTTTGATGGAAAATATGTTTCTTTTGAAAATATATCTATAATATTCTTATTCGTTGATAGGTGAACATGCCATAATTATACGATTTTCATTGAGGCTCATATGACGAAAAATTCGGAATTCTGGTTTTATATATTGTCTGATATAAATATTACATATATAGATATACAAATAGATATAGATTTGATTAATTAAAAATTAATTAAAAAAAACAATTTGATTTTGAAATATTTTCCTAATTTATACTTGGTTACAAAAATATCACTACCCATATCTTAAATATATACTCTCTATAGTTTAATAAACATGCAATACTTTTGTAGACACGGAGATTAAAAAAAATGTTAATTTTTGACTTTTTGATTAAAAAATAAAAAGTACAAATGTATTTTTAAATTGAAAAATAAAGTAGTTGTGAGTGAAGTTTAAAAAGTAGGTGAATAAAGTAGGGGTAAAATAGTATTTTAAAGTGAAAATGTTAAAAGATTTATTTCCTTTTTGGTGTATGAACTATTATGTGACACCTCAAAAAAGAAAGTGTTGCAACTTTTATGAGAGGGAGAGAGTAGTATTAATTTGAAAATTAGTTTTTTAATTTATTTAATTTTTTTTAGGTGAGATACTTTTTTTTACTATATAATTTAATATATTAATTATCATTAAAAATAATAAAATTTAGGTAAGTGCAACTTTGATAAAAGATTTAAGCGTTTAATGTATTTTATTGAAGTTTTGGAGGAAATTTTCAATTTTTATCAAAAAATTGAATGTTTTAAGTTTTTTAACTTAAAAAATAAAATAAAAGTACATTAACATTTTCAGGTATTTTGGTTTATGAAAATAAAGATATAATTCAAAACATGCTATATTAATTATTAACTCAACTAACTTTGTTTTATCTAGTCTACATCTGCAATTTACTAATAAAGAAACTAATTACAAAGAGGTCCAAGATAAGCAAATAATTATAAACGGGCCTCTGTGCATGGGCTGCATGCAGCTGATAACCATAACCTTTAACAGGCAAACACACAAAAGAGGAAACTGATAGAGGGTATTTATAAGTGTTTGAATACACAAACTCAATAGTCTTTCCGCTAGCCATCGGCCTTCCACCATAGACGAGGCAATCGTCATATTCCAATCGCCTAAATAAATCGGGTGGGACAAGAGTTTTCGATGAAAACCAACCGCAATGGATGTGAACCCTCGCAGCCCAACAATCGCTACACGTATTCGTAATCATCACACTATACCTTGGTATTCCATGCAATGACTCCACGCCTTGGCTCACTTGGATTCGAACGTGAGGACACCAAGTTTTCCATTGCTTGTTATTCTCTGATTTTAACGGTTTGCCTTGAGTTTGGTTCGAGGTTTTTTGGCTTTCGGAAAGAAGTTTCGATTCGATGACATGGGGAAATAATGCCAAGGTAGAGAAAAGAATTGTGCTATAAACTAGTTCTAAGGTGTAACAGGACATGTTTGCCATACGATTATTAGTTTGAGGGATGTTAACCAAGAATTTATAAGATTGTAATTTGTAAATAAATAAGTATGGATTAATAACTGTCATTTGTGTGTCATGATATTATTTTAGAATATATTAATGTGTCATTAACTAATTAGCTTAATACATTTATGGGATGCATATATATGTAGTTTTTTTTAATTTTTAGAATATATTAATAATGTATCATTATTGTCAATCTATGTATGGCAGCAAGCAAATGTTTTTTGCCCTTTTAATTGAGTGACAACTCACAGTTCCTTTTTTTCGAACATTTTAATCCCATTTTTTTAAATTTAATTTTAATTTCGTACATTTTGATTAAGTTCGATTAAATTCAACTCAACTCGATTTGATTCATTTAAAAACATAATTAAAATAAACAATTTAATGTAAATAATCAAGTTAATGCCTATAATATAATTTATAAAAATTTTAAATATTTAATAATTTAATTAAATTATTATTATAATAATAAATTTGTTTAGTTCATCTCAGTTAAATTCAATTCAAGTCGATTCTCAATTTATATCAATTCAATTAATTTCAGTTCCAAAACAATATAGTTAAAGTTAAATTCAATTCAAGTCGATTCTCAATTTATATCAATTCAATTAATTTCAGTTCCAAAACAATATAGTTAAAGAGACTAACATGTACATTTCAACTCAATTCAGGAAGAAGGAAGAGTATAAAAAATATTCGATATATACAATTTGTCATATCGAACATAATTGATACTAATTTATTATATTTGTGCATTATTGTTTCAATATACATAATTTTATATTTTAAAAAAATTTACCCAAAATTTTCAATATAAAATAATTATATAGTTAGATATAAAAAATTAAACACGTATTACATAAGTATTTGGCATGAACATTTCATTACAATATGACAACCCTTATATTGGAAATAGAAATGAACCTATCAATTTTTTTATCTCAAGTTCACCGAAGTTCTAGTACTCCTTCTATCTCGTAGAAATTGTCACAATTTCATTTTCTGGTCATTTCATACTAATTGTCAATTGTCATCTTCCAAAAAAAGAAACCATCATTACACATTGAATGTTTAAAATAATATAATATTACTAAAATACCACTACTTTTACTCAACAAAAATTATTTTTTCATTAAAAGAAAAAGATCATAGCACCCTTTGACTTTAAATAATTATAATATAATAATATTATTTTTTAACCTCCGTGCTCATACTAGTGTGACAACTAAGTATGAGACGGAGGGAGTATATTTTAGTTTTATAGTATTATATTATTATAGAGTTTGAGGAATCTAGCTCGATCTTGACTCATTCGTGAACTTGAGTCTTTCAAGAATGTGCAAGGGTTGTTAGCTCAGTTGTCAAAGGGTGTTAGCTCAGTTGATTGAGCGCTCGAATTGAAGATCAAAGGTATTAGGATCAAATCCAAAACATTGTAATTGACCTATACAAAAAAAAATATGTTTAAAAAAAAGGGAGGTAAAACTTTTTAAATAGTTAATTAGGTCTTATTACTTTAACAATAAAAAAAATTAAATTATTTTTAAAATTATTACATACGGTAATATATATATATATATATATATATATATATACACTACAAAAAAACCGCGGATCCCCTACGGGGATTCCCTACAGCCTTTTTCCCGTAGGGATTTCCCTACGGCATCCCCTACGGGAGCATATTTTGAGATCCCCTACGGCATTCCCTACGGCTTCAGCCGTAGGGGTGACTCCCGTAGGGGATTCCCGTAGGGGACTGCGCGCGAATTCGCGCGCATACCTTCCCTCCAAGAGGCCCTACGGGGTCCCCCGTAGGGAATAATAAATCCCCTACGGGAATTATTCCCGTAGGGATCCCCTACGGCAAATTCCGTAGGGAGTATTTTTTTTAAAAAAATTTTTATTCAATTAAAGAAATACCCTACGGGTATTTTTCCCGTAGGGGTCCCCTACGGCATTTGCCGTAGGGAGTTTTTTTTTTAATAATACAATTAATTTATATAATAATAAATTCTTTAAATGTTATTATAAAATTACGTTAAATTGTTTTAAATGTTTTTTTTAAATCAATATTTTACTAGATAATAAAATTACAATTAAAGTTTTTTTAACCATTTACGCACTACGCAATTACAATTATGCAACTACGCAATTACACAATTTTATAAAAATAGTTAATTAAATAATACAATTAATTTATATAATAATAAATTCATTAAATGTTATTATAAAATTACGTTAAATTGTTTTAAATGTTTTTTTTAAATCAATATTTTACTAGATAATAAAATTACAATTAAAGTTTTTTTAACCATTTACGCACTACGCAATTACAATTATGCAACTACGCAATTACACAATTTTATAAAAATAGTTAATTATAAAAAATATCACAATTATGCAAATACGCAATTACACAATTTTATAAAAATAGTTAATTATAAAAAATATCGCAATTACGCAAAAATTACGGAAAAATAATAAAAAGGTATTATAGTCTAAATAAATTTCAAAAACTACTACTAAATAATATTTAAATCTACGTAAAACTTGTAAACGCAAAAAAGTTAAAAAATAAAAGACCTTAAATATTAATAAAAAAATATTGAAAGTTCTATTTAATTTAATATATTTAAATTCCCTTTTATTTAAAATTACCTTTTTTTTAAACCAATATATATATATATATATATATATATATATATATATATATATATATATATATATAAGTTAATGGTACATATATATTATCTTTTAAGAATTGGACATATAACTCAGATAGCCTAGCGGTTATCATCCTCTTCTTCCTTCATAAGGTCAAGGGTTCAAACCCTTGACTATTCAATATACATGAATAATTATTACAAAGCCCTCAATTGAGGGCTGGGCTTGTCTCAGGCCTTGTAATGGTGAGATGTTGTCGGGCCTCGGATCGTGGGTCGGGCTTGTGGCCCGAGCCGCTTGGAGCTCCCGTTTTTAATTAAAACTTATTCTCTACGGGGATAAGCCGTAGGGATCCCCTACGGGCGAACCTACGACAGCCCCGTAGGGATCCCCTACGGGAAAGAACGGGCGCGGAAAGCAGTCCCCTACGGCCAGCCCGTAGGGATTTCCCCTACGGCTCCAAAAATCCCGTAGGGGATTTGTTCCCTACGAGGCAAACCCCTACGGCGTGATTCCCGTAGGGGATGCCGTAGGGAACCCTGTTCCCTACGGATTTTTGTGGATTTCCCTACGGGAATTGCCGTAGGGAATCTGCGAATTTTTTGTAGTGATATATATATATATATTTATATATATATATATATACTGATTTTAAATTTATTATTTTATTCATACAATATTTTTTTAATTTTGTTTCGTTTTTATTGATAATTATGTTAATATAACATTTTATCAGCTCTTAGAGCCGTTTGAGAGTTTTAAAAGCTTATAAGAAGTTATGTCTTATAAGTTGTAAAGTGTTATGTCTTACTTAATAAATAAATTGTTAAAATCTTTGAATAAAATTGATATATAAACTTATAAAATGTTAATTTATTTAACAATTTAAGATCTCATATAAATAAAATTTCCAAAAAAAGACTTGTTATATATGAAAATAATAATTAAATTAACAAAATAATATATTTGAAATTTTTGTATAAATATAAAAGGTTATAATTTTAGAGATTATTTAAAAAGTTAATATAAAAAGTAAGTATCCTTATTTTTTTAAACAACATATAAATTGTTAAATAACTTATATTTAAATTTTATAAGGTTTTTTTTTAATTATCAAAAAAAAATTAAGAATTTATAAACTATAACACCTTATAATTAAGATCTATTAAATAAGGTCACCCAATTAACGCTCTTTAAGCTCTTTAATTAAGTAATGTTTGAAAAGTAAGTTAAAAAAAGTGTACATAAATATTTGAGTTTTTTTCACTTTAAATACAATTTGTACTTTTACCGATCTCATACAAATATAATAAAATTAAAATATATTTTTAATTAATTAGGTGACGGAGGAAGTACTACAAATAGATCAACATAAAGTAAATAGGTGAAATCAAATGATGTAACGAACCTTTAGACTGAGAAATAAATATTAAGCCTCATAAATTTTTTACTAGATAATTAAAAATGCTTCTAAAAAACCAACATAAAATCTTTGCTAGCTAGGGCGCACACAGAAAAGAGGCAACTGATAGATGGTAGCTATTAGTGTTGGAATACACAAACCGAATAGTCTTTCCTCTAGCCATCGGCCTTCCCCCATTGACGAGGCAATCGTCATATTGCAACCGCTTAAATAAATCGGGTAGGACAAGCGTTGTCGATGAAAACCAACCGCAATGGATGTGAACACTCGAAACCCAACAATCTCTACACATATTCGTAATCGTCACACTATACCTCGGTATTCCCTGCAAAGACTCCACGCCTTGAATCACTTGGATTCGGACCTGAGGACAAGAAGTTGTCCATTGCTTGGGATCGTCGGAATGCGTTTGGTTCGAGGTTTTTTTGCTTTTGGAAAGAAGTTTCGATTCGATGTCATATGGAAATAATGCCAAGGTAGAGAAAAGAAGAATTGTGCTATAAACTACTATGGTGTAACAAGACATGTTGGCCATATAGTTATTGTATTAGTTTGAGGGATGTGAACCAACAATTTATAAGATTGTAAATGTGGGCTTATTAATAAATAATTATGGATTACTAAACTGTCATTTGTGTGTCATGATATTATTTTTAGAATATATTAATGTTTCATTAACTAATAAGATTAATATATTTGTGGGATGCATATATATGTAGTTTTTTTTTTTAATTTTTAGAAAATATTAATATATCATTATTGACCAATATCTACATAGCAGCAAGCGTCAATGGTTCTTACCCTTTTAATTAACTCACAACTCACAATTGCTTTTTGTTTTTTTCCAACATTTTAATCCAGGTTTTTTTAATTTAATTTTAGTTCAGTACATTCTGATTAAGTTCGATTAAATAGTCAAGAGTTGTTAGCTAAGTTGGTTGAGCACTTGAATTGAATATATAAGGTCCAAGATTCGAATTTCGAGACATTGCAATTGACCTAGACACAAAAAAAACTTCGATTAAATTCAACTCAACTCGATTTGATTGATTTAAAAAAACAATTAAAATAAATAATTTAATGTAAATAATCAAGTTAATGCTTAGAATATAATTTATAGTTTTTAAAAATTTTAACTAATT
The DNA here is from genome assembly GCA_954870475.1 of Euphrasia confusa. Lineage (NCBI taxonomy): Eukaryota > Viridiplantae > Streptophyta > Magnoliopsida > Lamiales > Orobanchaceae > Euphrasia > Euphrasia confusa. Next base: position 26,645,237 of record OX940968.1, on the reverse strand, counting down.
TATACTCCCTCGGTTCAAAGACAGTTGTCATACTTTCCTTTTTGGGGTGTCCAACAATAGTTGATACACCCCAAAAAAGGAAATAATTATTTTAACTTTTTCATTTAAATATACAAATTTATTATACTTTACCCCACCTACTTTTTAAACTTATTCACAATACTTTACTTTTTCACTTTTAAAATATATTTTCTCTTTACTTTTTAATTAAAAAATTAAAAAAAAATAATTTTCTTAAACTCCGTGTCCAGCAAAGTGTGATATCTATTAATTGTCGAAGGGAGTATAAATTATTATTATTGTAATAATAATTCATTTGTTTAGTTTATCTCATTAAATTCAATTCAAGTCGATTCAGTTTATATCAATTCAATTCATTTCAGTTTCAAAACAATATTTCAGCTCAATTCACGAGAAAGGAAAAGTATCGAAAAAATCGATATATACAATTTGTCATATCGAACATAATTGATACTAATTTAGTATATTTGTGCATTAATGTTTCAATATACATAATTTTATATTTTTTTAAAATTTACACAAAAATTTAATATAAAAAAATTATATAGTTAGATATACAAAAATTAAATACGTATTACATAAGTATTTGGCATGAACATTTCAGTACAATATGACAACCCTTATATTGGAAATAGAAATGAATCTATCAATTTTTTATCTCAAGTTCACCTATAAGTTCTAGTATATTTTAGTTTTATAGTACTACTATATTATTATTAGGTTGGAGGAATCTAGCTTGATTTTGACTCATTCGGGAACTTGAGTCTCTCAAGAATGTGTTTTAAAAGACATAAGGGGATGTAAAAAAAATTAAACAGTTAATTAACTCTTATTATTTTAACAATAAATAATCAAATTATTCTTAAAATTATTACATACGGTAATATATATATATATATATATATATATATATATATATATATATATATATATATATATATATATATTGATTTTAAATTTATTATTTTATTCATATTTTTTTTCGTCCATAATATTTTTTTATTGATAATTATGTTAATATAACATTTTATAAGCTCTTAGAGCCGTTTGGATAAGCTTTTAAAGTTTATAAGAAGTTATGTCATATAAGTTGTTTTAAAAACTATAAGTTGTTATATTTTATTTAATAAATAAATTGTTAAACCGTTTGAATAATATTTATATATAAACTTATAAGATATTAATTTGTTTGACAATTTAATATTATATAAATAAATTTTCCAAAAAAAAACTTGTTATATATGAAAAAAAAATTAAATTAACAAAATAATATATTTGGAATTTTGGTATATATATAAAAGGTTATAATTTTAGATATTATTTAAAAAAAATTATATAAAAAGTAATTATCCTTACATTTTTTAAATAAACTGTTAAATAGCTTATTTTTAAGTTTTATAAGTTTTTTTTTTAAATTATCATACAAATTTTAATAACTTATAAGCTATAAAATCTTATAAGTTTTACTAAATAAGGTCACCTAAACACTCTCTAAGTAAAATTTGAAAAGTTAGTGAAAAAAGTAAGAGTAAATGATTTATGTCTTTAAGTCTAAGAACAAAATGAGTATTATTTATAATTTTTTATAATACTCACTTTGTCCCATAGTTATAGACCTTTTTTTTTAAATACACATGATTTGTGTCTATAAGTCTAAGAATAGAATGAGTATTATTTATATTTTTTAAAATATATTTAATAATATAAAAATATATTATTATAATAACAAAAAAATTAGTTTAATTTATTTCGATTAAGTTCAATTAATTTCAAGTCAATTAAATCCGGTTCAATTTATTAATTTTAGCTCCAAAACAATAGTCTTGAAGACACTTACATTTACATTGGTTATCACGTTATGCATTGCACAAGGAAGGATGAATACCAAAAAAAAAATCCGAGATATTCAATTTGTCATCGAACATATTTGATACTCCATAATTCTATATATTTGTAATTTGTTGTTTCGATAAATATCTTTTATATTTAAAAAAATGTTTTAATTTGATTTACCTAAAATTTATGTAGATATACAAAAATTAGATACGATATGAATATAAGGACATGAATCTTATCGTATGTCAAAATTTTCTTATCAAACTGTATTCCATAAACTTTATTTGGCATGAACAATTTGTGGAGGGATTGCAGCTATGAAAAGAGCATCACAAGATCACCAAATATGTGCAGTTTGTAATTGTGTATGCAGGGGTCGTTTTGTTATTAATAAAAGTCTTGAGAACTGTTGCAATAATTGTTTAGTATATAATTGTTTTAGGAGACTCCCTTGTAATTTGATTTTTGAGTTGAATGAAATACTTTTCTTATTTTCTTTCCCCAATTTCTCTCATCCTCTTCACAAGTTTACTGTGAATTCATCCATGGAATTCTAGCTCTAGTTTCTTCACAATTCAGTACAATAAGACAATCTTAATATTGAAATTTGAAAATAGAAATGAACCAATCAATTTGAGGTCAAGTTCAGTTAAACTCAACTCAATTCTGGTTTTATATAAACTGATCCTACTACACATAACAATGACCATGAATAAACAGATCCTCACACAAATTATCACAACTCGTGATTAATACTAAAGGTGGATAAAATGAAGTAAGAAAAAGAAAAATAGTTGAAATAAAAAGAAAGTATAAATATAAAAGGGCGCATAAGAAAATTATATCCATTAAACAAGATTTCAAAAGACTATATCCATAAAACAAGAGTTCAGGCGATGAATTAGATACGGAAAGCATCTCCTTCAGCCCTCCTATTATTTCGAAGGACAAATAATAAAACTAAATAAATGATATTCCCACATAGCGCATTATTCTCTTCGACTTCAAAGAGAACATAAACACTAGCTGCAAACAATAGATAAAAAATAACTCCAAGTAGAGAACCGGGTCGACCCTGAAGAAGGTTTTTATTCAAAGAGGGCCAGGGAACGTTCCATTCTCCCTCTGCTCATTCCACCTATCAACCTGCGGGGAGAAAAAATGATTCACGGAAAATGATCAGTCAAAGACCAATAGGTGGGTGGGCTGTCCGGCCTTACAGGTAAAACAGAGTGCTTAAATTTCAACATTTTCGGCTGCAAACCTCCCAAGTCGCAAATAAACCCCTTGAGGTTTACATTTGCTTTATGAATTAACACTCAAATGAATAGAAGTTGTTTTAAATGTAGCCCTAAAAAAATCATAATTCATTCTACGATACTAAACATCATGATATCAACATATTGAAAATTTAGTTAAATTAAACTGATCATAAAAATAGTCGATTTGATTTGAAACTATATCAGAATAAATTAACATCCATGTGTGAAAATAAGATGCTAGAAGAATGAAGTGATGGGACGGTAAAATCAACTCACCCACTCTCCCGGGCATAGGGAACGATAGTATTTGGCAAATTTCTCACAAGCATCAGATTCTTCACCCTTAGCGGTCACACACCTGAAAACACATTATGATAATAATTATTAAGAAAAAAAGTTTAATGACCAAATAATACAAGTGTAAAATGTAAATAGTTAGTGATCCTTCTGTACTTCCATAGTTGTTTTAAATGTTATCATACTTAAATTGTCTAATCAGCTCTAGACTCATGTAGTTCGCACAATATTAAAATCCAACATTAGCTGTTTGAAGAAAATTTAAACATGGGTTATAGAGTTTTAAATTTTTTGAAACTTTGTACTAAGAGTGTTTTACGAGTTTGGCTACGATGCTTAAATGTCTCATCTAACTACTGACAAAAGAAAATTTCCTGAATACATTTTTCGAATAAAAAATAAATAAACTACCATTTTTTAGATTCTCCTAGCACATTGCCTTGTAGTATGTGCATTCTCTTAAAACACAAATTATGAATCCAACAATCCAATTAGACAAACTATGCATATGCTTTACGAAAAAAAATATTGGCCATATTCCACTTAACTAAGACTCAAGAATTATAAAGACAATATTAACATTAATTGGTAAATGTTTTCACACACCCAATAAAAGATTCAAACAAGGGTTATCGATTATTTTTATCAACTTGTGCAACGGGTGTTCTGTGAGTTCGCAATTATGTTTGTTTTTGTCCTGCAAGTTCAGCACCTAATTTACACGGGATTGCAAAATTGAAACATCTCGCAACTGTCCCACATAATATAGTTTCCGGATACACATAGTCGCCCACCCCATTCTTTAGTGTCAATTGAAGCAAATAATTTCTAAGAATCACATGACCCTACATAGTACATAGGTATCAAACCCGCAAAACAAACATTATAAGTTGCAAAAAATCAACAGCCCTTTAAACATTGGGTTTTCCAAATGTTAGAAGACAAAATCTCAACACAAAATTTCCTAAATGCAATTTTGAATTAAAATAAAAAATCGACGAAATTTGTATACTCTCCTAGAACATGCCTTGTGGACCTGTGTGTTTTCTTCTAACACAAATATATAATAAACAATCTCTGAATATTTCTTAGAAAAAAAATGAATGCCCAAATAAAAATGAAATATCAATACTCTAATTTACCGGTGAAACTCAATGTAACGGGTGAAACAATGCCGCGATTGATTGGTGGTCGGAAACCGATAATCAGCTGGCGCAGTTTTTAGTTCAATCTGAAAAAAAAATTGTTCAAGAAAACCGATTACGATCAAATAAGATTAACATTTAAAATATTAAATTAAATTATTAGAAATCATTGATCATAAATCAAAAACTAAAATAAAAATAAAAATTGGCAACCCTAAAAGCAAAATATATTAATTGGAATAAAATTAATACAATGTATTTACCTCGGCCATGACGGATGGGAATGACGACAGTACTTCTGGATCGATCTGAGCAGGAAAAATGAGGGATTGTTTTGCGTTCTAATTTTGGGCTAATGAAATTTGTCGAATAGTCGGTATTTAATTTGGATGGAAATAAAATAAAAGGAAAGTGTGACGGGTGTGTGGTTCGTGCAGTGACTAATGAAGCGTTACCACGTGTCATGGAATTATTATTATTATTATTATTATTATTATTAGAACATTCAATTTGAATACTGATAAAAATGTACACAAAACGATTGCAGGCTATTTTGTAAAATTTCATTAGGAAATTCAAATTTTTCGGATGATAAAATGACGTCGTTTTTGTTTGAATTTGGGCGTAGCGTGCTAAGATGAACGATTTCTTACTCGATTCTTAATCAAAACACATGATACTTATTGAGGTGTGATCCTTGCCAACTCAAAGGTTGATTGCACGTGAAATTGGACGTTTTGATCGTACGGTTGAGGAGAACGAGTCTGTTGCAAGATTGAGGGCTCGAATGAATTTTGTATTTTGTGTGTTTTAGTTTTAGCATATGATCACTCGTGTTTATGATTGATATGCAACTAGTGAGCTATAGATAGAGATGTCAATCGGGTCAACCCACTCGATTTCGGGTCAGTCTATTAGGGTTATCATGCTACTTCAGTTCGGGTTGTTCGAGCTGAACTTTTTTCGGGTTGTAAATTTGTAACCCTAATTCTAAGATTTTCGATTTCGGGCTAGCCTGTTGGGCCGAAAATAATAATATTATATAATAAAATAATATTTTTTAATATCAAATTAAGTTTAATATTAATAAAATATTAATATTTAATTATTATTATTATTGATAATAATAATAATAATAATATTATTATTATTATTATTATTATTATTATTATTATTATTATTATTATTATTATTATTATTATAATGTTTAAATTGTCCAAAACATCAAATATTCATTCAATAACATTTAAAATTGTAATTTAAGTTGATATTTTTCTTTTATTTGAATTTATTATTTTATTTATTTAAAAAAATTGTGTAAATACATAAAATAAAGTTTAATATATTTAAATAAATCGGGTTGTTGGGCTAGCCCACGGTTTGTGGGGCTAGCTCATTCGGTTTGTCGGGCTCCTTCAGTTCGGGCCAATTCAGTTTCGATATTTTCGGGTTGAAAATATTCGGCCTTAATTTTACATTTTTTCGGGCGGACTTCGGAACAACCCACAAATTTGGGTTTGATTGACATCCCTAGCTATAGATAACATATTGTGCTCGTTTTTTAGCTTCGTATATTCTGAGAACATCTCTCTCTTCCACCGTGCACGTAGATCGTCTTTTAGCGATCGAAGCACGTAAAATCTTTGTGGACCGCACTAAATTTGGATTGCAAGTTTCTCTCAAATTGAATGTCACATACGTCGGTCAATTGATTTTCGGTTAAATTTGACTTTTTAACTGAAAATGACTAAATTAAACACATTTAAATTTATACCGTAGTAAATTGAGAAAATAAAACAAAACGAGACAAAAAAAAAACTACTTTATAAAACAAATAAAAATTTTCTCCCTATAAGAACCCTAATCTGATAACCTCTCTTTCCTATCACTACTAAAAAAAGTAGATTAGATATCACTTCAAAAAAATCGGTCGCTGATTCAACTGATTTCTATGACACCACACCAACGATATCAGTCGAAGAAATAATGATTTATTTGGTATCAAAGAAATAATGATTTATTTGAGGATTTTGTGTGGACTCAGGGGAAGCAATTAATATATTTTTATAATTTTAAACAATAGTTATCCTCTGATTATAATACATAATGCATGTGATCTGTGTAGGGATTAAAGTTCAGAGTCGTAAGGAAGGTCAATTTACAATGGATATTGCCTTAGGTATATTAGTAATGCTACAGTTGCATGAATATGAACCCCATCCCCTTTAAACCTATTTATATATTGTTCGAGGCTTTAAGCCTTTAATCAATTATGACCTTGAAAGTTATACTTTATTGGGCAGAATGCCTAGCCTTTATTAATTGTACGTAACAGGAAGATGTGCTCATTTGATCTTATATATGGTGTTCTATCTTATGTGCACTAGAGAGTTCTCCTACTTAGTACCATATGGTTTTGAGTTAGATTGAGGCTCTCTAGTGCATATTCGAACTCCCGCTCTCGTCTGTGCGCTAGGCGTGAGACCGCACTTGAACACCCCCATTTGGAATTTAACACTCGCGACCTCGCTGACTGGGGTCTCATCATTTTAATTTGCGGATCGAACCACTGATTTTTTGGCCAAGTCAACAAAGGTTTTACTTAAAAAGGTTAGGCGTGCAAGGGCCTCCGCCTCTTGATAATCCTCACGGGCACCACCTCTTCGCCCAGTTTAGAACCGACCGTCTACTCTGCCGGCGAAGTCTTGAATCCTTAGACTCCATTGATGGGTTTGAAGTGTTTTTAATTTATTTTATTTTAAGTTTTTTTTTTTATTTTAGGCTTATTTTTCATCCTAGGTGAGAGTTAAAAAATTAAAATATTTTTTAATTACCACATGTCAAATACATATTGGTGCGTATCACCAAATCATTTTTTTGAGGTGGTATACCGGGTACAAGCAATAATTCCTCTTTCCTTACATTAATTTTATTTACTTTTATAAACACTACTCTCAATTATTTAATTTATTAATTTAAAAATAAATATTTAACATCAATTTTTTAATAAAAAATCAATAATATTATATTTTCTTAATCTCCGTTTCTAATCACACCTTACCATTATTGCCGTACGAAAAGAGTATTAAGTAAGAGGCCAAGTCACAAAAAGACACAAAATCCCCTACATCGATCCAAAACCCGCGTTGTTGATTATGTACATTCTGTCAAATTCAAATGGGGGTGTTCAAGTGCGGTCACACGCCTAGCGCACAAACGAGAGCGGGAGCTTGAATATGCACTAGAGAGCCTCAATCTATCTCAAAACCAACATGTAGCGATTGCTACATAGCAACCGCTACATAGAGGTAGCGGGCGCTACTCTAGAAAAAAACAGATCGTTTGGTAGATCGTTGTCCAAAAACGTTAAAACCTTTTGATCTCACCTAGCGTCCGCTACTTTCGTTTTGGTCGTTTTTTATCGTTTTCAATTTGACTTCACTTCCCAATAATAAGATGAATAAGATGGCCGGTAATTAATAGGAGTAAGAAGGTAATTCACACATATGTACAACGAAAATAACGAACAAATTATCGCACAAATCACAACAAAATTTGCACCTAAAACGGGCGAATCAACCATCAACACTTGTATGCCGACATACATACCTTACGGCACATCAAATCACATTCAGAAATCATATCCATAACCACAAACCAATTTATTTACAAAACAAATACTTAAATTGTAATTTGATAAAATATATGTACACGGCTATGAATTGAAATTGACTCAAGTGTGTGCGCAATCAAATTAGCTCCACTCTCCCTTGTAGTGGAATTGTGGGTGCAGACTCACAAGATTATATCAACGACTTTCCGCCACATGTTGATATCAAACATGCCACTCCACTGCATGCCTCTCACACTTTATAATTTTCCCCACAATAACAATAATAATCATATTAATTATTTTTAGCAATTTTCACATTTCACCTAACTTAAAACATATCTCTACCTCTATAAATAGCAGTCCTTCTATCATTGCCAAAACACACACAACACAAATCAAGAAAGCATTAACTATATATAATTGATTGATAAAAAAAAAAAAGAAAATAAGATCATAACATGACAATTTTGAAGTCATGTGTTGTTCTTTCTTTCCTTCTCTTATCAACACTTGCATGGGTGTCTGAAAGCCGAGTTGCGAGGAAGGACCTCGGCTTGGACTTGGGTGGCGGATTGGGAGTCGGAGTTGGAGTTGGGGTTGGCATTGGTTTAGGAGGTAGTGGAAGTGGCTCGGGCTCTGGGGCTGGGGCTGGATCCGGGTCAGGGGGCTCGGGTGGGTCTAGCTCGAGTTCTAGTTCAAGCTCTAGCTCGAGCTCCAGCTCGAGTGGTGGGAGTGGTGGAGGCAGTGGGGCTGGGTCGTCTGCCGGGTCGTCTGCCGGGTCACGGGCTGGATCGGGTTCGGGTGGGGCGGGTTCGGAGGCTGGATCCTCTGCTGGATCCTCCGCTGGTTCTAGAGCTGGATCCGGTGGTCACTACTGATCATCATGAAGGGTTTGTTTTAGCATGGGATTGAGTACTATTATATTCCTGATGCATAGAAAAGTAATTGTATTATGCTTGTGTGTTTACGTGTGTAATATTATATTATATAGTACTACTAAGTTTGTTGTTATTGATATTAATAAGATTGTGATGCACTTCTTTCTTAATTTTATGCTACATATATATTTCATTAAACAGAAATGAAAAAGTAAAACAAGCCCATAAGGATAAACTTTAGAGCTAACAAATTTATCGACCCACAAACATCCGAAGTTGAAAGATATACTTACAAGTTACAAACAAGATTACAAGAAACACAATATCGTTATAAACTACCACGCGATGCGCCAAATACGCCACAGAGCTCTGGCCTGAAGGGTTCAACACAATGAATCTCTTAGATATATCATACATCGATTGGATATATGAACTTTGAGCTCACATATAGGTTGTACTACATTATCACATTGATAAAGTCTTTTAAGGTGTTATATTGGTCAAACATTTACATGGTATCAGAGCAGACCCAATATGATTTGGAGTGTCTCGACCGATGTATTTCCGGCCACGTGGGTGCATGCCCCAGCCGATGTATTTTCCAGTCACGGGTAATTTCGATATATTTTCGGCTACTGAACTTTGGCTACTGAACTTTGGCTCACATAAAGGTTTAACAACCTTATCACCTTAACAATATATTTTAAGATGTTATTAGTCCAACTTTTATAGAATCTATAATATTACAAAACGTCGTGTAATATAGACCAATTCAACATTTCATATTTTTCAACTTTATAAAAAAAATAACACTCTCAATTCAACATTTAATATTTTTCAAGTTTATAAAAAAAATAACACTCATCTTCGACGATTTTTAGTAAAATTTCGCACGTATGCTCATAACTAAAATCTATTTGACAACTGATCACTCTATCGTTTTGTCTAGTTTGGACTAAAAAAATTGAGTAATTGTCATGCGAACACGACTTTAAAAAAAGAAACACGTTAATTTTATTCATATTTGAATAGATATAAAATAGCATTAAACACTAGTGTAAACTGTGAACGGACTGACCTTTTTAAGACTATGTTTATGAGCAACCCAACCCAACCTAATTTTTTAATAAATTATTAATTTATTTTACTTTTTCTTACACATTCTCTAACCCAACCATTTAATAACTTTTTTAACTATACTCACAACCCAATCCAAACTAATTTAAAACTATTTTTATTTATTTTATAATTTATTTAAATATATACAATCAATTTAAATTTAATTTTAAAAACTAAAAATCTATTAAAAAAGTCATTGAAAAAATAATTAAAAAAAATAAATTTTTTTATTAAAAAATAAATAAATATTTGTAAATTAAAAACAAGGTTACAAATAGATGCACAAAATAATAAAATACAAATCGAAATCAAAGCATGTGAATTACATTCAATTATCATTGCCGAATTTGTGTCATATATGCTTAATCAAATCATTTTTAAGAGCAAGGTGAGCCTCTCGATTGCGGAGTTGTTCTCTATTAATCATATATGCTGATAGATTTGCTATTCGTTCGGTTGAGTATTGAGAATGTTGATCTTCTTCTTCTTCTTCTTCTGGTACACCATTGTTCATCCGTTGATTTGTAGGTTTGTCTTGAAGAAATTATGTGGGATCATTGATGTCGGTGATTTTGTGTCGATTTTCTATGTCCATTTGTGTGAGAAGTCGTTTCATAGTAGTTGTTTCTTGGTTTATTTCTCGTGGCTTTGGTACGTTGATGCACTTGTTGAGTTTGCAGGTACGGGAGCTTGCGGATGTCGAAAAGGACGAAGAAAGGAGCTAGAACGAGTCGAGTCGAAGCGAAGTCGGTGCAGCCCAGGAGCAGGCGACCGCCCATGTCCCCCCAAGCGATCGCATGGCAGATTCCAGGGAACCTGCCAAAGGCACCAGGCGATCGCCTCCCTCAGCGAGCGATCGCCTCCTCCGTCGCGAGCGATCGCCCCCCCCATGCCAGGCGATCGCTTGCCCCTTGTCCAGATTCTGATCCCCCACTAGGCGACCGCTTCCCAGCCAGGCGCTCGCCTGCCAGTCAGCGCGAGCGATCGCGCCCCCTCCCAAGCGGTCGCTTGCCATCCTTTTCCAGCATTGACCGTGGTTGACCTCCGAGTTTTCGAAACTATTTAATAGGTCTTCGTACCTAGGTTTGAGAACACTTTTTTTTAGACTTTAGTTTTCTGACTTAAGAGAGAACGTGGGAACTCGTAGCTCTTAGGTTTTAAAATTCACGCTTTGCATCTTGGATTTTTTTCTTGTATCGAATCTCGGCAAAAGTTGGATTAGCCTCCGACGGGTGCCTATGCTTGTTCTTGGATATTAATCGTAGTAAGATTTCTTTACTTTTCATTGCTTGTTCTTCAGTTTCTTTTTCGGTTAATTGTTTGGTTATTTTCATTTGTATTTTCCGGAAATCGATTTTATGAATTCATCTTTTCAACACTTTAATTGTTCTTCATTTAAAATCATGAATAGCTAAATTCCTTGCCTAGGGTTAGGGTTGATCGATTCTTCCTACTAGGATTTGAATTCAAATTTCGATATTGAATTGGTGCCAACCGGCGACGGACGTATTCGTTCTATTTGATAAAATCGAATTCATAACCGAAGTATAGAATTGAAATTCCCGAAACCCTAGTTCATCTTCCTTTGATTTAAAAATACTATTTCTCGCTTTCGTACTTACTTTCTCGTCTTTTCAAATTCCCTAGGTAATTTTAGATTAAAACAAAAACCAAATCAACTCACGCATTATGCTATTTCTTTTCTTTACTTAGTTGCAAACGAATAAACGCTTTTACGCCGATAGTAGTGTTCCTCGAGAGATCGACTCGGGCGAGTTGCTTTAGCAACTAGTTCGATTATTTTATTTGATTTGTGACGCTACAAAACGACTTTAATCAAATTGGCGCCGTTGCCGGGGAACACTTTAGGCACTAGTATTAGTGTTTAGGTGTTTGCAACATTTTCTTTTTTTATTTTCCTTTTTATTTATTTTACTTGAGCAGGTGCGTTTGATTGTTTGTTTGTCTTTGTTGGTGCATGGTAGGTACACGAAGAGCGAATACCGAGCTTGCACCCGTGATAGAAAACATCAATAGACGCAAGAGCATCAGTCGGTGCACGAAGTTAGGCGAAGACTCCTCGTCTGACCCTACCACTACCGATTCCGAACCCGAGACCGAAACCTTAACCATGAACGAAGAAGAACTCCGTGACGCCGCAAACCGTAACGGGAACAACGGGAACAACGGCAATAACGGGAACAACGGGAACAACGGCAATAACGGAAACAACGGGAACAACGGAAACCGTGTCCAGCCACCCCTCTTTGGAGATTTGACTCATCCGCATATCGACGGAGCTAGCTCGTGCATCGTCCTGAGTAACGCCGCCCGGAGATACGACCTCAAGGCACACCATCTTGCTCAGCTTCCTCAGTTCTCCGGAACCACTAACGAGGATGCCCTCAACTTCATCAGGGAGTTCTACACAGCATTGCAGGCCTTCCCCATCGGAGCACTAGATGATGATCAGCTCCGGTTGAAATGTGTTCCGTATGCCTTGAGAGATAGGGCGAAGAACTGGCTGCTATCCTTGGAGCCAGACTCGATCACTACCTGGACGGACATGTACCGAGAGTTTATTACTCGGTTCTATCCTCAGCAGAAGACCTTCGACTTGAGAGGTCAGATATGCGCCTTCGAGCAGGAACCGGGGGAGTACTTTCATGAGGCTTGGGAGCGATTCCGGAGCCTATTAAGGCAATGCCCACACCACGACCTCACGCCCACCTCGGTCATCCAATTCTTCTACAAGGGTTTGAGCAGAGAGGACCAGAGAGAGGTGAAAACCGCAGCTGGCGGAAATATCAGTGGTCGGAACAGTGACGAGATGACGGAGATCTTCAAGTCACTATCAGCTGAGTCGAGACAAACGAGCTCAAGGGGAAGCAGTAGCTACGCTAGACCCGAGGGGAATGTGAATGCCCAGTTGGCGAAACAGGTTGCCGACCTGACAAAGAAAGTCCAGATGTTGGAGACTACTGAGGAGCAACCTAAGAGGCAGATCTATCACGTGGAGCCGTGTAGCTTATGTGGGGAGATTGGCCATTTCTCCAGCACTTGTGGACAGAGCATGCCGTCTCCACCCCAAATGATGGACCCGAACTACGGTCCAGAGGTGCAGGTGAACGCGATGCAGGGGTACAATCAGCAGGGCAACCAGAGGAATGACCCCTACTCTAACACTTACAACCCGGGCTGGAGGAACCATCCTAACTTCTCGTGGAAGCAAGATCAGCCACAGACTCAAGGGCAAGGTTCTCAGACGAACTTCAATAACCAGAACCGACCTCAGAATCAGGGATACCAGAATGCCGGGAACCAGAATTGGCATAATAATCAAAATTACCAGCGGCCCCAGTACCAGCAGCAACATCAGTCATACCACCCACCTCCACCTCAGCCACAACACGTGCCACCAAAGACTTCAGACTTAGACGAGAAGTTCGCATCCTTCATGGCCGCGACTCAGGCCATCTTGAATAATAACCAGCAAAAGATAGATGGGGTGGAGAGCAACATGACTAACCAGAATGCGGCGATAAAGAGAATCGAGACGCAGGTTGGGAAGATGGCTAGCCGAATGAATGAGATGGCACAGGCTAATCAGAAGGATCGGATTCCGAGCCAACCGTATCAGGCTAAGGCGGTCACAGTGCTTAGGAGCGGACGTGTCATTTATAATCACGTCGAAATGCCAACCGAGGAAGTAGAAGAGGACATTCCGGCTCCGGAAGAAGCCGAGGAGAGAGGTCCGATCGAGGAACCGTTGGCGAAGCCGGTGGAGAAACCGGTAGAAAATACGATACCAGCACCCGAGACGAGTCGGGCAGCCTTACACAAGGCCGATAATCCTTATAGACCTCCCGTGCCACCGTACCCGCATCGGTTGAGGAACGAGAAGCAAGATCAGCAGTTCTCGGAGATTTATAAGCTCTTATCTAAGGTGAATGTGAATCTCCCTCTCCTCGACATCATTCGAAACATCCCGTCCTATGTCAAATTCTTCAAGGACCTCGCTTCGAGGAAGAGAAAGTTCATCGACAACGAGAAGGTTGTAGTTTCCGAGGTGGCGAGTGCGATACTTCAGCACCAGCTCCCCGAGAAACAAAGAGACCCCGGGAGTTTCAACATAATGATTGCCGTTGGGAATGGCAAGGAAGTGTCCGGGATGCTCGACTTGGGAGCGGGTATAAATCTGATGCCGTACGCCGTGTACGAGAAATTGGAGTTGGGCGATCTCAAGCCCACTCGTATGTGCCTCCAGCTCGCCGACCGATCGATTCGATACCCCAAGGGGATTGTGGAAGACATATTGGTACAGGTCGGAGGATTGATAGTACCCGTGGATTTCGTGGTACTCGACGTTGGAGAAGTTCCCGAGAATGGGCGAGATCACGCCATTCTTTTGGGAAGACCATTCATGGCCACCACTAATACTGTGATCGATGTGAAGAACGGTGCGCTTGAGATGACCGTTCTTGGTGAGAATGTCTCGTTCTCCGTCCGAACGGGGAAAGCCATTCCCGCTGCCCTTTACGTGGAGAATTGCTCCTTCGTCGACCACGTTGATGACGAAGTGGAAGCCGCTTTCGTAGAGGAGAGCAGCCCCGAGATCCTTGACGGCGAAGAGGAAAAATTAACGGACCCCACCTCACAAGAAGCCGAGATCGAGGCTCCGAAAAATAAGGTGGAGTTGAAACCGTTACCGAGCCACCTCAAATATGTTTTCTTGGAAGACGGGGAACAAAAACCCGTGATCATCTCAGCCACTTTGAGAGCCGAGGATGAAGAAGCGCTCGTGGCAATACTAAAGCAAAACAAGAAAGCGTTTGGGTGGAGTCTAGGAGATATCCGTGGCATCGACCCCTCGGTGTGTATGCACCGGATCATTTTAGAGGAGGGATCGATCCCTAAGAGAGATGGGCAGAGGCGACTCAACCCGGTTCTGATGGAAGTCGTGAGGACGGAGATCTACAAGCTCCTGGACGAGGGGCTGATCTATGCCGTTGCCGATAGCCGATGGGTGAGTCCGGTTCATGTGGTCCCAAAGAAGGGAGGCATCACCGTCGTGGAGAACCAGAAAGGGGAGCTCCTTCCGACTCGTATTACGATGGGGTGGCGAATGTGCATTGACTATCGGAAGTTAAATGCCGCTACCCGAAAGGACCATTTTCCTCTCCCTTTTATTGATCAGCTACTTGATAAATTATCAGGTCATGCATTTTATTGTTTTCTTGATGGTTTGTCAGGTTATTACCAGGTGGCGATAGCACCGGAGGACCAGGAGATGACGACTTTCACGTGCCCCATTGGTACCTATGCATGGAGGAGGATGCCTTTCGGCTTATGCAATGCACCGGGAACTTTCCAGAGGTGTATGATGTCTATCTTCTCCGAGATGATAGGTAACTTCATGGAAGTCTTTATGGACGATTTTTCTGTTTTTGGCTCTTCTTTTGATGATTGTCTAGGTAAGCTCGATAGAGTCCTTAAGAGGTGCATTGAGAGTAGTCTTACCTTGAGTTGGGAGAAGAGTCATTTCATGGTGACGAGTGGGATAGTACTAGGACATATGGTGTCTAGTCGGGGGATAGAGGTTGATAGAGCCAAGATAGAGGTTATTGAGCGACTACCCCCTCCCATTAATGTTAAGGGCATCCGTAGCTTCCTTGGGCACGCCGGGTTTTATAGGAGGTTCATTAAGGATTTCTCTAAGATTAGCCAACCTTTGTGTCATTTACTAGGGCAAGATGTTGAGTTTAAGTTCGACGAGTCGTGTCTAGTAGCTTTTAATACACTTAAGGAGAAGCTTACCTCAGCCCCGGTAGTCGTAGCACCTAATTGGGAGTTGCCCTTTGAGATTATGTGTGATGCGTCTAACTCAGCGGTAGGAGCGGTTCTTGGTCAGAAAGTGGATAAGTTGCTTAGGGTTATTTATTACGCTAGCGTGACGTTAAATAGCGCCCAAACCAACTATACCACCACCGAGAAAGAGTTGTTAGCCGTAGTGTTTTCCTTGGATAAGTTTAGGTCCTATATCATAGGTTCTAAAGTCATCGTCCATAGTGATCACCAAGCCCTACGACACTTGCTAGCTAAAGCTCAAGCCAAACCGAGGTTGATTAGGTGGATCCTATTACTTCAAGAGTTCGATGTAGAGATTAAGGATAGGAAGGGGTGCGAGAACGTAGTAGCCGATCACTTGTCTAGGCTAGAGCCACCCCCCGAGATTATAGGTGATAGTGTTGATGGTTCGATCCCCGACTTTTTCCCTTATGAGCTTGCTATGGCTATGACTCCGGTACCTTGGTACGCGGATATTGTGAACTTTTTGGTTGCAGGAGCTCTAAGGGAAGGGATGACCTCTCAAGAAAGGGCGAGGTTCGAACATTTGTCCCGGGAATACTTCTGGTCGGACCCCTACCTCTACAAGTTCGGGAAAGATGAGGTCATCCGTCGATGCCTCCCGGAGGAGGAGCAAGCCGATGTACTCAAGTGTTGCCACCACGACGAGAGTGGAGGTCACTTTGGAGGCCATAAAACAGCCCACAAGGTGCTCCAATCAGGTTTGTATTGGCCTTCTCTTTTCCGTGGTGCAATTGATTATTGCAAAGCTTGTGATCGGTGCCAACGTATGGGGAATATAGGTAAGCGTGATGAAATGCCCTTGAATATCAACTTGGCGGTTGAAATTTTTGATGTTTGGGGTATCGACTTTATGGGACCTTTCCCCGTGTCTTGTGGTTTTGAGTACATATTGCTAGGTGTTGATTATTTGTCCAAGTGGGTTGAAGCAATCCCCACTAGGACTTGTGATGCTAAAGTGGTGCTTAAGTTTGTGCAGGAGAATATCCTTTCTAGGTTCGGTTTCCCGAAGGCCATCATCAGCGATGGCGGAAAGCACTTTTGCAACAAGCTCTTCGAGAAATTGATGGTCAAGAACGGCATCAATCAAAAAATTGCAACCGCATATCACCCACAAACTTCCGGGCAAGCCGAGACTAGTAACCGTCAAGTGAAGGAGATACTCGAAAAGACCGTGAAACCGTCCCGCAAGGATTGGTCGGAGAGACTAAACTCGGCTTTATGGGCTTATCGGACCGCATACAAGACGGTGCTCGGAATGAGTCCTTACCGCCTCGTGTTCGGGAAGCATTGCCACTTGCCGGTGGAAATCGAGCACCGAGCTTATTGGGCAATCAAGGCTACCAATATGGATCTAATGGAGGGCGGAAGTGCCCGAGCCTTAGAGTTGTCCGAGCTTGCCGAGATGCGCCATGAAGCCTACGAGAATGCGCGTCTTTATAAAGAAAAGGTGAAGGTGACTCATGATAGGAGGATTAAGAACAAGGAGCTAAAGGCCGGGATGAAGGTACTCTTATTCAACTCGAGGCTCCGGTTGTTCCCCGGGAAACTCAAATCGAGGTGGAGTGGACCATATGAGATTTTAGAGGTGTTTCCGTATGGAGTTGTTAAACTCTATAATCCGAAGACGAAGGAGGCATTTCAAGTCAATGGCCATCGAGTTAAACCGTACATCGAGGGAGAACCGCAATCCATTGGAGTAGAGTCGATTCTACTCGGGGACGTCTCTTATGAATAGAGCACGTTAGTCGGGCTCGTGACTATAAACGAGCGTCGCGTGGAGACTAGTCCACGGACCGTATTGCTCTCTCGGTTTTAAAAATGAGTGCCACGTGGGGGCCTACCCACGGACGTCAAGCTCACGACGTAAATCGAGCTAGTTTGTGCCTTTACTTGACAGGGGAACGGGAGAAAAGATCACACGGTGAAAAAGAGACGGCTCGGATTTCAGCTCGGAGCAGGCGATCGCCCATTCCAGGAAGCGCTCGCCTCGTCAAATTCCAGGAACCTGGAATTTCCGGCAAGCGATCGCCTCATCCTTGGCTGCGATCGCCTGGTGCCCATTCCAGGAAGCGCCCATTTTGGAGCAGGCGACCGCCCACGTGGGGGAAGCGCTCGCTTCCCCCCTATTTTTATAAAAAAAAAAAAAAAAATTTTTTTTTTTTAAAGTTTTTTTTTATTTTTACTGAAATTGAATAAGGGGAGAAGCCCTAAACTAACAAGCCGCCACCCTCACTTTCGAAATTGTTTTTGTTCTTGCAGCTTGAAGAAAACCCTCCGGCCGAGCCCCTTGTCCCAATTCTCAGCCCGTCCAGCCACCGCACCCTCTCCGATCAGCCGCCAATTCCAGTCGCCACGCTCTCCGGAGAATTCACGGCAATCCCGTGAAACCACCACCCGAACCCGACCAACTCCACCGCAGCCACCGCAGCCACCGCCGTCGACCCACATCGATCCAACCACCATCGCCGTCGGTCAGCCGTTCCGCCGCTCGCTCAGCCGCCGTCGACGTTACTGCCCAACCACCACCGCCCGCCGCCTTCGCCATCTCCGACTACCATCATCCACGGCCCACCTGCTCCGAGCTCAGCCGCCTAGACCCATCACCGCCGGCCGTACACCTTCGGCAGCTCAGACCTCGAAGTCGACTCCCGGCTTCGATTCGATTCACGGCAGTCCCGTGAACATTTCACGTCTCGGTTCTCGACTCGCTCCGACAGCCCCCATTCCCGGCTTCGACTCTATTTCACGGCAATCCCGTGAACGTCCGGTTAGTTCGACGTTTTCCGTTTCAATTCCGAAGTCGGCAATCCCGACTCTCGACTATTTCACGGCAATCCCGTGAACGTTCCACTCCTCGACTCATCTCGGCAGCCCCGTTTGTCTTTTGTCGGTAACCCCTCGACCTTTGGACATTATGGTGAACACTCGTAGTAGGAAGAAAGCCCCGGCATCCAAGAGGCCACGGACTGACGGGGGCCCCTCCAACGAGTCTCCGGACCACGACGACGAGGAGAGACAGCCAACCCCTCCTCGGGCACCACAGCAGCCCCCGGCTAATCGCCGGACCGACCTCCGGGATACGTACGGTGCCGACTTCCCCATCTATAGCCACAAGGAAGGTGAACGGCTTCTCGCCTTTCGCAAACACGAATTTGAGTATCCCCGCCCCTTTGATTGGTCTCTAGTTAGGAAGTTGGGGGTGTACGACGATGTGAAGAAGTATTTGAAATTGTTGGGATTGTGGACTATCGCACAAGAAGACTTCGGATATTCGACGTCCCTTGGCCTAGAGATGCTATGCACTTTTGAGAAGCACTCGAATGGGCGTATCTACACGTGTCGGCTTTTAGGCAGGGAAGCTCGGATCAACGCAGAATCTTTTGAGGTGTGCTTCGAATTCCCCATTGATGATGCTCAGAGGGCAATCCCCGACAAAATAGACAAGAATGCGGCATGGCAGGCCATTACCTCGGTCCCCACTTATACCGGAAAGAGTATCCAAATTGCCGACCCGGCCCTGCTTCTCGTGCATCGCTTCATCGCTTACAATATCTCCGGAAAAGATGAAGCTAACAAAGTGAACAAATCGGAGCTTTTCCTTCTCGAGCGCGCCTACAAGGGATACTCTTCTTCTCCCACCGACTACTTGTTAGGGCAGATGAAGAGGACAGTCGAGCGAGGATCCCATCATGCATCCTTCTTCTACATTGCGACTGCCTTGGCCCATTCCTTTACTTGGATTGACTTGGACGACCCCGACACACTTCCGGATGACTACAACTCGGAACCCCGGCCGATTGATTTGCAGGAGCTTCACGGTTCTCATCTCCTCGACCAGGACGGCCAGTTTCGCCCTCATTCTGCACGTATCGCGCAAGGGGCTCCGAGGAATGCCGCCTCGACTAGCACCGTACCTCCGGGTCAGCCCCCGCCTCAGCTACCGCAGCCAGGATATGCCTCGGGGTTTGGAGATCCGATTCCCTACCCGCGGTACCCGTCATATACCGCCGGTTTCCATGACATGATCAACCAATTTCAGGATATGCGCACTAGTTTCGAGGACGCGGAGACTAGTAGGAGGGAGATCGAGTATGATATGCGGGAGGACTTTCGGACGACTTCGGGAGCTACTCGGACCTATATTGATGAGCGGTTCAACCGAATGGAGGCCCAAGCCACTCTTCAGTACGACCATTTCAATGGTCGGCTCGACCGGATCGAGGCCCAGCAGTCCACTCACTACGACTACTATGTGGCCGAGAACGCCCGTCGGCAGGCCCGTGAGGACACCGAGCACGCCTATCACGTCTCTCAGTACGCTCAGATGATGGCCATGTTCCGAGGGCCACAGTATCCACCACCCGAGCCGTGAGGATCGACCGTACCTTCGTACGGTCGCGGTATGTATATAGTTTTTCTTTGTTTTTCAGTTTCGTGAGTCGTGTCTTCTTTCTTGTTTCCTTTTATTACTTGGGTTGCTTTTGTGGTTTTCTTTTAGTTTTTGGTGTGTAGGTTGTTTACTCCTCACTTGTGGACATCCCGAGGTCGACTTTCTTTGGACGCGTGCTTTCCTAGGAGGGTGCTTCATCCACGAGGACATGGATTAGCCCAAGTGTGGGGGGTTTGCCTCTTGTTTCTCCTTTCTTTGCTCTTTCTATGTGATTTCTTGTGTTTTGTCATTTTTCTTTTACGTGATTGTGTTGGCATGTGATAGCTCCCCCTTTGTGAGATATGATTTTCATAAAAGTGTAGTTGTTGTGTCCCCCGTGCATGTTAGTTGCTTTATTTCGATTCTTGGAGTACGATAGATTTTTGATGCTAGAGGTCGGTTTATGAATAATTGTTGATTCCGTGATTAGACACCGTAAAGTGACCTTGAGATAATTGCATGTCATCGTTTCACTTTCCAAATGACCTTGTGAGAATTTGAGCCATTATAGCTTTCTTCGTTGTGTGACACTTCTCGTTGATTTCTTGAGCTTCTCATTTTCTTTGTTCTACATCTTATGCACCCGTATGGACTAGAGATAGCTAAAGCATGCCTAGGTTGTTACTTGAGACTTGTACGTCATAAATTACTTGATTTTGAATATGATTGGGTATTGATCGACTAGGATTACCATTTTTAGCCGCTTTTCGATGTTTTGACCCCGAGCCCGTCGTGGGACACCCTAGTAGCCCCGTTGAGCCTACATTTAGCCTTTTCTTGTTGTCCTATATTTCGCGAAGGAGAGAAGGGAGGTCTTGTATTTGGGGATATAAGGTGTCGATACGATTTGTTTTGTAATTAGTCGAGACATGTTCTTAGTC
This sequence comes from Euphrasia confusa, assembly GCA_954870475.1. Lineage (NCBI taxonomy): Eukaryota > Viridiplantae > Streptophyta > Magnoliopsida > Lamiales > Orobanchaceae > Euphrasia > Euphrasia confusa. Next base: position 26,623,885 of record OX940968.1, on the reverse strand, counting down.
TCAAAAAAAAAAAAAAAAAAAAATGAGAAAAACAAAAATGAGACAAGTTTAGTCTCCCAAAAAAATAGAAAAGAGTCGAGACATGTCATAAGTCTCTAAAAAAAAAAGAAAAAAAAAAAGAGAGAGGAATAATAAAAAGAGTCGAATGATGGTATTAATTAATTGCTCGGATGTTTGATGTGGCTTTGATGAGTTCGTTTGTTGCATATGGTGTGGAAGGGGGTGTTGTGCGTTAGACGGATATTTGATTGTGTTGGAGGTACGTTCTTGTACGAGTTAGTCCACTCTTTCCCAAATATTCCCGAATACCTTTAGCCGAGCCCCGTTACACCTATGTTTGTCGATCACCCATGATTCTTAAGATAGTAGACCTTGATTAGTGGAGAGTGCAATTTGAGCATGTATTTAGTTGGTGTCCTTAGGTGCATTTGATGTTATTTGAAGCTCATCGTTGACCCTTTCATGCTTTCCTTGGTTTAATACACAAGTTTACTTCTTGTTCTTTCGCTTGTGTGTGCTTATGAGTGACCTATTCTTGAGAGTTAAAGAAGAAAGAGTGAATCTTTGCGAGGGAACTTGATATTGTGACATGTGATGATGCTTAGGTGATCTTTATTATGTCTAATTCATTGTGGGTCGATGGTTGTTCACTTTACCTTTTCCGTACGCATCGAGGATTTATTCGTGGTTTTGAGAATTCGAGTGAGTAATTGGCATGTATGTGTTTGGAACGTACTTCTCGCTTTTATGATTGCTTGCTTGAGGACAAGCAAGAAGCTAAGTGTGGGGGAGTTGATGTCGGTGATTTTGTGTCGATTTTCTATGTCCATTTGTGTGAGAAGTCGTTTCATAGTAGTTGTTTCTTGGTTTATTTCTCGTGGCTTTGGTACGTTGATGCACTTGTTGAGTTTGCAGGTACGGGAGCTTGCGGATGTAGAAAAGGACGAAGAAAGGAGCTAGAACGAGTCGAGTCGAAGCGAAGTCGGTGCAGCCCAGGAGCAGGCGACCGCCCATGTCCCCCCAAGCGATCGCATGGCAGATTCCAGGGAACCTGCCAAAGGCACCAGGCGATCGCCCCCCTCAGCGAGCGATCGCCCCCCCCCCCCCCCCCCCCCCCATGCCAGGCGATCGCTTGCCCCTTGTCCAGATTCTGATCCCCCACCAGGCGACCGCTTCCCAGCCAGGCGCTCGCCTGCCAGTCAGCGCGAGCGATCGCGCCCCCTCCCAAGCGGTCGCTTGCCATCCTTTTCCAGCATTGACCGTGGTTGACCTCCGAGTTTTCGAAACTATTTAATAGGTCTTCGTACCTAGGTTTGAGAACACTTTTTTTTAGACTTTAGTTTTCTGACTTAAGAGAGAACGTGGGAACTCGTAGCTCTTAGGTTTTAAAATTCACGCTTTGCATCTTGGATTTTTTTCTTGTATCGAATCTCGGCAAAAGTTGGATTAGCCTCCGACGGGTGCCTATGCTTGTTCTTGGATATTAATCGTAGTAAGATTTCTTTACTTTTCATTGCTTGTTCTTCAGTTTCTTTTTCGGTTAATTGTTTGGTTATTTTCATTTGTATTTTCCGGAAATCGATTTTATGAATTCATCTTTTCAACACTTTAATTGTTCTTCATTTAAAATCATGAATAGCTAAATTCCTTGCCTAGGGTTAGGGTTGATCGATTCTTCCTACTAGGATTTGAATTCAAATTTCGATATTGAATTGGTGCCAACCGGCGACGGACGTATTCGTTCTATTTGATAAAATCGAATTCATAACCGAAGTATAGAATTGAAATTCCCGAAACCCTAGTTCATCTTCCTTTGATTTAAAAATACTATTTCTCGCTTTCGTACTTACTTTCTCGTCTTTTCAAATTCCCTAGGTAATTTTAGATTAAAACAAAAACCAAATCAACTCACGCATTATGCTATTTCTTTTCTTTACTTAGTTGCAAACGAATAAACGCTTTTACGCCGATAGTAGTGTTCCTCGAGAGATCGACTCGGGCGAGTTGCTTTAGCAACTAGTTCGATTATTTTATTTGATTTGTGACGCTACAAAACGACTTTAATCAATCATAATAGTGGCGGTATGTCTCGCGTTCATCTTCAACTATCATATTGTGCATAATTATACAAGTCATCATGATTTTTAGCTGCATCCCTACCCGTAGAACGGGAAAATGTTGAACCGCCAGATATTTCCTTGTGGACGACATACTCTCCTTCTTCAGATGTTTTTGATCTTTTAGTACTGCCACCACTTTCTTCATTGCCCATATCTTCAGCGCGACAACGTGTTGTATCGTGCCCCAGTTGTAATTCCCATTTCGGATGTTTACACATAACTTCATTAAATACAATGAAGTCATTAAATTTGTTGCCGCTTGCCTCATAAATTGCATGAGCTTCCTTTTCAACATCTTTCATGCCTATTCCACTTTTTTTTTCGACCGAATGTTTCTCTATAGGCAGCAACCCACTTGTTTGCATTTTCATTAAGTCTTTTCCAGCGGTCTTTCATCTGATTTTCGTTCCTTGGATTGATTTCTTCTGGATTTTCCACTCGACATGCTTCGTATAATTCAAGAACTCGTGCCCACAATGATCCTTTCCTTTGATTCTTGCCACGAATTTTATCTTAGCTAGCTAAACACCATGATGACATTAGAGCTACATCTTCTTTAGCTTCCCATTTGTCGCCTCTTGCACCAGTTTGAGCACTTTGTGAAGTCTGGAAGTTTTGTGTGATAGGAGTTTGGTTAAGATTAGGTGAAAAAAAGGATTTTCTTGATATCGGAAATTTGATTGCTCTTGAGAATTTTCAAAATCTTGAACATTAGTGTAATATTGAGAGTTTGGATATTCTTGAGAATTTGAAAAAAAATGGAATTTGGTTAAAAGTTGGAGAGGAAAGTTTGAGAGAAACGATTAAAAAGATAAGTCTTGAATGTGCATGAAAATATATCAATACTATACTCTATTTATAGATGATTTAAAAATACGAATTTTAGAATATTTTATTTTATTTTTTAATAAAATATAAATCAAGATATGTGTTATATAAAATATTGGATAGAAAATGAATATAAATTAAATTCAACATATTCACTAATCAAAAGATGACATGTGGCAATCAAGAGTCGTGTGGGCGAACGGATCGGTGGCTCCATTTACATTTATCTTTTTCTTTTTATTTTTTCATTTTTGTCGTATTGATGACCAAATTTACAGAATCACCAATAAACCTAGTCTAAGTGAAGGTGACCAGTGTTTTTTAAGTAAATTTTGAAAAAAAATGTAATAGAAATAACGAAGTTATATACTCTTTTCGTTTCGAATAGAAAAAAAAACGAAACAATAAAAAACTTTTTATTAAAAGTAAGGGTATATATATATATATATATATTAAACAGACATTCAAAAAAAAATATGTATAATTCAACGAGACTGATATACTGTAAGTACATATAAATAAATAATAAAGTGATTTTCATAAAAGGTTAATTTTAAAAGTTTATATGTAATTTAAAATATTAATTTTTTTAATTATAAATTTGTGTAATATTTTAAAATTACACTTGCTTATTATACTTGTATACTTGTGTAATATTTCAAAATTACACTTACTTATTATACATGAGTGACTGATTATAGCAAAAGTATTTTAGTAATAATATTTTCAATTTTTTTTATAATTATAAAATTAATAATAACTCAATTAATAAAAATGGTTAAAAAAAACATATTCAACGAAAATGATAATTTTGGAAGATTTTATTTTTTTACAATTAGACTAAAGAAGAGTATTTATATATATTAAAACACTTAGGACTTACTCTTTTTGTGAATGGCCTATATGAAAATTGAAATATAAATTAATAAATAAGACTACACATTTCTTTAAATAGTTTTAAATAAAATACTTAATTAATTTGAAGCAATAAAAAACTTGGGAAAAATGGCAATAAGGCCATTTTCCAACATTTTTTGACCAATAAGGCCAATCTCTAATTTTCGTGTCAATTAGGCCTTTTTGTTCCAATTGGGCCAAAAAAATGTATAAAAAATGACGAAAATACCCTCTATTTCTGGTCAACCTGCCCACCCCCTACCCATGACCCACCCCACCTGCCCCAAATCACACGGCGCAAATTCAAATTCAATCGGGATTCTCCCGCACCCGATGTCGCCGTCGTCCTCAAGGAGTTGATGACGACTGTCGCCTGCGGCCACCGCTTCGACTTCGCTCACAGGGACATAAAGCCCGACAACATCCTCTTCGATTCGCGGGGGAGGATGAAGCCCGACGACTTCGGATCCGCGTCGGAGATCGAGACGCCGAGGAGCTTGACGATGCTGGTGAAGTGGCTCTGGATGACCACAGTGAGTTTCTGATGTACGTCCGACGACGACGTCAATTTTCGGAGCTTGCCGTGGTCTTTCCCTCACTGTGATGGTGGTGGTCTTGCCCTTGGCCGCCGCGAGCGGGGCGGCAATGGTGTACAGTACTTATATAGTACATTTATTTAGTTTTGCAAATTTCATGTGAAGCTAATGTAGTATGTTGTTTCTGATGATGACTGACCATCAATTTGGAATGAGATTCATTGAAGTGGACTTTCGGAATATTTGAATCACATGCTCAAAGCTCGTATATTACTTTCGATTAGAGTCGAGTTTTGATTATCATCATGTGCGCAGGAAATGGAGCTATGTCTTGATGCTTGTTCCAAGCTGGGGAAGCTAATGAGGTCGTGTCTAAAAGAAGCCCTCGGCCCGAAGCGCTTGTGGATGAGTGGGGGCCCGCACGGAGGGGTGTTCGGGTGCAAGAGCGGGTGCGGGGCGTTCAGGACGAACAACACGATCGGGTCGTGGATTATGTCTGTCCCGATCGACACGCGCATCCTCTCCATCGCCACCAAACCCAGGCTGACGAACCCCGCCCCTGCCCTCTCGACGCCGCTGCTGGGAACCCGGACCACTGCCCGTTAAGGAACTCACGATCGAAGCCACTGCCTCCAGTCGCCCCTGCCCTCTTGAATGGAAATTGAATTATGGTTTATGATGAATGACTTTAATTGATGTTAAGGAAAATGACTGATTTGGTGAAATTGTAATGGAATGTTGAATCGATGTTTCTATCACGAGTTTTGTGTATTTTTTCATTCGACTTTTATGTATTTTTATTTTACATTCAGTGTGTTTTTATGACATTCAGTGTTAAAATATGACATTCAGTGTGTTTTTATGATATTCAGTGTTAAAATATGACATTCAGTGTGTTTTTATGACATTCAGTGTTATAATATGACATTCAGTGTTAAAATATGACATTCAGTGTGTTAAAATATGACATTCAGTATGTTCAGTGTTAAAATATGTCATTCAGTGTTAAAATATGTCATTTAGTGTGTTAAAATATGACATTCAGTGTGTTCAGTGTTAAAATATGACATTCAGTGTGTTAAAATATGACATTCAGTGTGTTCAGTGTTAAAATATGACATTCAGTGTTAAAATATGACATTCAGTATGTTCAGTGTTAAAATAGGTCATTCAGTGTTAAAATATGACACTCTGTGTGTTCAGTGTTAAAATATATCATTCAGTGTTAAAATATGACATTCAGTGTTAAAATATGACATTCAGTGTTAAAATATGACATTCAGTATGTTCAGTGTAATTTTATAACATTCAGTGTGAAAATCAGGCATTCAGTGTTATTATGCTTCAGTGTATAAATGGGGCATTCAGTGTTTTCGATTTAAATTTCAATTGAAAAAAAATTAAAAAAAATATGTTCATACTGCATATTTATACTGATATACATTCCATTGAATACATGACCTAAACTAGCTGAACTTTTCCGACTGTAATTCACTCGTCGACTAAAACAAAAGAATAAAACACGATTTCTACACGATTAAATCAATTTCTCGAACTATTATCGAGCCTCGACATTTCATCAGTATAGACTCTGAATCCAAGTTTCGTCACGATCGGAAAACAACCCAACGCGAGCACCTGCTTGATTATTCACAGCAAGGGTAGGCTAAATAGTTACATCCCCACGCAGCTCCCCCCGCTTGATGTGGTAGTGGACAGTGGGATCTTTCTTAACTGTAGAACAACTTATGCCCTTTCACGGCGGCGCGTGCACATTCAGCTTCCTCGTTCATTTTGGCTATATGACTTATATCAGTAAGCTCAACGCCATGTGAAACTTTTGGAAAACATCCCCTATAAGCGAACCTGTTTATACCAACAAATGCAAAAAAAAATAAAAAAAAAAAATCTCGAATGCTAAAAAGGCTGCGACGAACGACTTACGGCGGAAGGTCGATGACAGCTCAGTATAGAGCCTCCCCAAAGGCTGCGATAAAAGATTCAAATTAGTTTTTGTATTCATTCACGCCAAACAATGAGCAATATCTCATTTAAGTTTTTGAAAAACAACTATTTCAGACATTTCTTACTTTCTGAAAATTCTGTAATACTTATACATCTACCAGAAGCAACATTTCCTAACACACAAACTTCCTACATAATGTGTTCAAAGAAAATCATAAATACCAGTGACTAAACTAAAAGGTTAGTGTTTGCCTGTATTAATTCATTATATGCTGGCCCAACCTAGCCCACTTTTGTCCAACCAAGGGAAAATGTAAGAGGGTGTATTAACATATTGTCAATTACATCCATAAATGGTCTTAGTGGGTCGCGTTTGGACATCTGCTTTGATGTAGCTTGGCAAGTAACAGGGGTTGTTCCATAGGTAACTTCAAAGCAAGTTCCACTGTTGAGGATGGAGGGACAAAAACAATAAGCACTGTAACATGAAAATCAAAACACTTTTCTTCTTAACAGAGATCACAATTACAATACTCAGATACACAAAAAATAAATAAATAAAAGCGCCATAACCAATACCTTGAAGAGGCGGTCAGGGGCTCGACTACCAGTGGCGACGACATCGGCGAAATTCAGGAGTTGGATCGTGGAGTCCCTCCAAACCTCCTTGAAAGAGAAGTCGGCGGCTGAGGAGAAGCCGAAGAAGACGCGATCGCACAGCTGCTCTCTGGGGAAGAGGATCCGAAAGGTGACGTTCATGACCTTGATCCATTTATCGATCTCGTCGGCGCTGAATTTGGCCACGTTGTCAACGAGGACGAGGTCAGATTCGAGGTAAACGACAAATCAAACGCGCGGGTACACTGAATGAAGGTCGGAGTCGAGGTAAACGACAAATCGGACGGGCGTCAACACTGAATGAAACGTAAAAACACTGAATGTATTTGTACAATTATGCAGAATCGAGTCGAGCATTTTGTCGAACACTTGGTGGGCGGAATGAGCGATCGCGTCTTTCGCGTGGAAGACGGTTTCGATCGCGGCCTCTTTCTTGTTTTGAAAATTAACGATGAAGCAATCGAAAGCAAATCAAATAATTGAAATCGAAAGCAAATTGAATAAGTAGAGGACACTAACCATCTTCTTCGGCGAGCAAGAGTGCAGGAGACTACGGCGGGGGCCTGGTCGCAGACGTCGCAGACGGGGATGCGGGCGTGGCGGGCGGACGTCGGAAGCGGTGTGGATATCGACGTCGCAAGAGGTGCGCCCATCGCCACTTCGCGCCGTGCGCGAACCATCCGCCTCCGCATCAGCGCGCGAACAGAGACGAAGGAGTCGGAATTGTCTGCGGCTGACAAGTTGCGGTGGTCGTACAGGCGGACCGGGAGCTCGAGCTCAAGCTCGACGGAGGGGAGGAGAGAGCTGGAGGCGAGGCTGAAGGGGATTTCGAGTGGGGAGGGGACACCGGCGACGGCGTGGTTCTCGATGGAGAGGGCGAGGACGAATTTGGGGCTACACAAATTCACGGCGCGTGTGTTGATTTGGGGTGGGTTGGGCGTGAATGGGGATGGTAGGAAGAAAAGGATAGTAATGTCTTTACACATTTTAGGCGGCCTAATTGACACGTGTAATTTCTCGAAAGCCTTATTGGTCAAAAAATGTTGAAAAATGACCTTATTGCCATTTTTCCCAAAAAACTTTTTCAATTATAAAATGATGAAACAAATATAATTGCGTGGGAAAACAATTACTACTATTTTATAAAATGCATAAAATTAGTTAATTTCAATTTTTTATATTAATTTTAATTTATTATAATATATTTTCATTAATTATATCATAAAAAAATTATTTACACATAATATAAAAATTAAAAATATATATTATAATATATGTATACATGAATACGAAACTAAAAATTAAATAAATCTTTTATAATATATTTATATAATAAAGGAAATATTTGATATAAATTTTTATAATATAAAAACCAAGCTTTTTATCTTTTTCTAAACTGTGATATAAATAAATAAACAAATACTTCGTATCAAATACTCCGTATTATACTTGTATATACTACTTACTAGGTACATAAATGTCCAAAAATCTCCGCATTGCATTTTTATTTATTAATTAATTTCCTAAAAAAATGAAAATTAATACTCCGATCTGTGTCCAGCCAAACAAGACCTCCAGCTGGTTCACGCGTCTTCCTTGTGGTCTCCCACACTATATTATCCTCTCTCGTCTCTATCGTTTTTCCTTAGCAGATGCTTCCATTTCACATCTGCCTTTCGATTTCCGATTTATCAGTAAAACCCCAATTCCCCTCTTCATAATTTTTCGATCGGATTTCCGATATTTCTCTTGGGAATTTCGTCGAACACCATGCCTTCACTAGCTGAACAGGAGCTTTTCCTGCCGTCGACGCCGGGAAAGCTCAAGGACAAATCGAAGAGTATGCACCGCCAGTTCCACCGCTGCTTCGCCTCCACGAGCACCCTCTTCCTGTGGGCCCTGTTCCTCGTCGCCCTGACGGCGGCCTACCTCAGTTTCCAATCGTTCGTCGATTCCGGCAGCAGGTACTTCTCCGCCGCGTGGGGCGGCGTCCACTGGGAGAAGCAGGTCCGATCCTCCGCCCAAACCCACCGCCGCAACGGCGCCACCGTCCTCGTCACCGGCGCCGCCGGATTCGTCGGGACCCACGTCTCCCTCGCCCTGAAGAAGCGCGGCGACGGCGTGGTCGGGCTCGACAACTTCAACAGCTACTACGACCCATCCCTGAAGAGGGCCCGCAAAAATATGCTCAGCGCGAACGGCGTCTTCATCGTGGAGGGCGACATCAACGACGCGCGCATGTTAGCAAAGCTCTTCGAGATCGTCAGGTTCACCCACGTGATGCACCTCGCCGCGCAGGCCGGAGTCCGTTACGCCATGGAGAATCCTCAGTCGTACGTCCACAGCAACATCGCCGGCCTCGTCACGCTCCTCGAGGCCTGCAAAAACGCCGATCCGCAGCCCGCCGTCGTGTGGGCCAGCTCCAGCTCCGTCTACGGGCTGAACGAGAAGGCCCCGTTTTCCGAATCGGACCGGACCGACCGGCCCGCCTCCCTCTACGCCGCCACCAAAAAAGCCGGCGAGGAAATCACCCACACCTACAACCACATCTACGGGCTTTCGATAACCGGGCTTCGGTTCTTCACCGTTTACGGGCCGTGGGGAAGGCCCGACATGGCGTACTTCTCGTTCACCCGGAATATTCTGCAGGGGAAGCCGATCACGATTTACCGGGGCAAGAACCGGGTCGAGTTGGCCCGTGATTTCACCTACATCGACGACATCGTGAAGGGCTGCCTCGGGTCGTTGGATTCGGCGAAGAAGAGTACCGGGTCGGGTGGGAAGAAACGGGGCCCGGCTCAGTTCCGGATCTTCAACCTGGGAAACACGTCGCCGGTGACGGTGCCGATGATGGTGGGGATTCTGGAGAAGCAGCTGAAGATAAAGGCGAAGAAGAACGCCGTGGAGATGCCCGGAAACGGCGACGTTCCGTTCACGCACGCGAACATTAGCTCGGCCCAACGGGCTTTCGGGTACAGGCCCACGACCGATTTGCAAACCGGGTTGAAAAAGTTTGTTCGATGGTATTTATCTTATTACGGCTATAATCATGGTCAATCTTTTTTAAGGTAAAATTTGATTTGATTTTTTCTTTGATTTGATTCACCCCTTTTTTATTGGATCTTTAGATATTTTTATTTTTATTTTTTTTGGAATTTTAATTTTTCCTTTCATGTAAATGATCAAATACAATATTTTATTTAGTAGTTAAATGCAATGAGGTATTTTGAATTTGTTTCCTAATGTAATAATGTAACTTGTAATATTGGGATTTATATCATGGTGCACGAAATGCACGCTACTTCAATTATAATATTATTACTGTATATATCAAATTGAATGTCACAAATCAAATATATCAAGTATCATTTTCTTTTTAAAGTTGAATTAGGGATAGATCTCTTTTTTTTTTTTTGTCTATGTCAATTGCAGTGTTTTAGTATTCGAACCAAGGACCTCATGTCCCCAATTCAAGTGTTTTGAGATTCGAACTAAGGATCTCAAGTCCCCAATTCAAATGTTCAACCAACTGAACTAACAACACTCGGGTTCATTGATATTCCTAGTATAGTAGATCTCTTATAAGAGTTTCAATCGAGCTGGTGACCGAAAAAACTGCACCAAAACCTAACAAAAAAAGACCGGAAAAGTAAACCAAAATCATGTAAAAAAAAAATATTGATTTTAAACATATACTACTCCTAGTAGCATTTTAATTAAAATACGGATGTCGGCAGATAATAATTACATTCACAATTAAATATTTTTGGTGTTGTACTAAGTCAAAGAAAACTCGATCGAATCTGTATTATTGGGCAACACACTTTACTCGATTATTTATTTGTTTATTTATTTATGTTGGTGACAGCATATCTCAATTATTGACACTTCACTTTCGGTTTGGGCATTAATTATGATACATATTAGGTGAACATTGATTTACATTACTTGTACTCCGTATGCATTTTTATCTTCCTAATGAAGAATATGTTCAAATTTCAATACTGTCCTTTTCTATTCCAAACATGTTACTCAAATAGCTTGAATTCGAATTGGCTCATGATTATTTGTTTGTAAATGTAAAGATACAGGTAGGGGATGTTAATACATGACGGTACATAAAACCGTGTATGGATTAGGAACATCGGTTCTGACAGTTTCATCACACTGTCTATCAAAACGATTGAAAAGGTTAAAAGCTCATACTACTTTATCCATAAGAATAAGGTTCATCTGCTGAATTATTGTCGATATAATTGTAAAAGGATAAATATTTAAGAAAAAGCCTCTCATTATACTTTGATTTTTGTTACCCTGAGGCTTAACTTTTGATACACTTCTTGCCAGAAGTAATGACATGTTCTTTTGAACTGAAATCGGCTGAATTGAAGTGAACGGGTCTGAACTGAACTGAAGTAAATTGATTTGATTTTTTTATAAAACTAATAATAAATTTTATAAATTGTCAAATATTTTTTTTAAAAATATTAATAATATTATATTATTAACTAGATTGTATACCTAAATTTATTGATTCAAATTATTATTTTATTTATTTATTTTTTAAATTTATTTTTATCAAGCTAACTGAACTGAACTGTACTGAAGTTAAAATGATTTGAAATTAAGTTCAAAATAACATGTTCGATCTCATTGATAACGAGTGAGACCAAATAATTTGATCAGATCGTTGATGAACCATTCCATTTCCTCATAAATAGCTCCTTTATACTTTACTTTATCCGGAACAAAGTTCTAAAAGGCGCTAGGCGCTAGTCGGGCGGTGACTAGGGGCCTAGCGCCTAGATGGATTAATCGGGGACTAGGCGGGGATTAATCGTTTTACTTTTTTATATTTAATTAAATAATATAATATTTTAAAAATATTTTTATGCATAATAAATCAATATTTTGAACAAAATAATCAATAAATAATCTAAACATAGTATTAATCACAAGTTTAACATAGTAATATAATCAAAATAGTTTGTAAATTTAAAATTTTAGATCATTTTCATTATATATTTAATATATTTTTTTCAAATTTTGGTGTCGTACCTCAAAATTTATTATAACATCATTTATTTTATTTAATTTATCAAGATTTATATCTAATTTGATTGTTCAGTTAAATCTGCTCGAGAACCGTCGAAATAAGTAAAGACGAAATTAATTGAACTTAGGCAGTCCAAAACGGCTTTAGGCGGGTCTTGGCGGGTTTAGGCGGCGCTTAGGCGGGTTAGGGGCCTAGAGCCTAAAATCGAGGCGGTCGTGAAATTACGTCTTCGACGTATGATACCAACTTTTCGCGAAGTTGGGCTTAAACCACGAACACCAGCTTCAGTCAAGATAACAGTCACACAAGTTCGTGGAATGAAAGACGGAAGACAAAGACAAAGTTATGTAATATGTTTTCATTCCATTGAAACAACGAAACTAAACTATTACACTGAGTATGGTAGGCAAAACGATTACAAGAAGTTTCCCGAGTGTCGCAACAACTCCCACTAACTTGCAATCTAGCACACGAGTACCTAGAGCTAAATCTCCTAACTCTAATCTTGGCACAAGGTGCAAACGCTACTACACAAACTCGAAGCTCGAAGCTGTCGGTCACGATTCTAAAAATCAGATTTCGTTCTCTCAAAATCGTCAAAAGGTGAAATCGAAATCCATAGGTTTATATAGGCAGCCCGCACATGTGAGGTGATGACGTGGCACAATCTCATTCGTCACATGCTTGGCTGATGTCACTTTTCCATGAATGACCTCACACTTGTAGAACTTGGATTCTTGAATCTTGGAATCTTGAATCTTCGATTCTTGAATCTTCGAATCTTGAATCTTCAATTTTAAAACCAAAATTTCAATTCAATCTTGACTCCGTCGATCTCAATTCTTCATCTTCAAACTTTCGTGAAAAACTCTAAGTGTTGAAGCCTCAGAATTTCATCGTCTTCATGGTCGTCAATATCATTGAAGTAGAAAAACACGGAACCATTCTTCATTCCTTGATTTGTGTACTTGGTGAAAGAGATCACGTTGAAAGTACTTATGTGAAAATCGTCGTTGAAGAATGTCATAGTCGCTGGCACCGTGCCTTGAGGACAAGCGTCGCGAAACCCGTGCCATTGCCAAAACCGGCGACAGGAGTCGCCGATTCCATGACATGCACAAATGCCAAAACCGGCGACTGGAGTCGCCGATTCCATGTCAACCCAAAGTGCCACAAACGGCGACTCTAGTCGCCGTTCCATGCTGAAGCCAAAAACGGCGACGCCAGTCGCCGTTCCATGCCAAGTCCAAACCGGCGACTCCTGTCGCCGATTCCGTGTCATTGTGGACATGCACACATCCGGAGACAGCAGTCTCCATTCCTTAGCTTGCACCGAAAACGGCGACGCCTGTCGCCGTTCCTGTCATGCCAAAACCGGCGACTCCTGTCGCCGTTCCATGGTCATGCCATCGTTCCAAAACCGGAGACTCTAGTCTCCTTTTCCATGTACCTGCAATCCTGAAAATCAACAAAAACACAAGTACAAAAACGTTGTTGCCAAAATCAACATTTACAATCTCCCCCTTTTTGGCACAACTCATGAAAACGAAGTTAAGTAAAAAGAGATATACGAATCTCCCCCTCAAACGAATATCAACACAAATAAGCTAAGTAAAAGATGGAAAAACATCAGTCATACAATCAATGAAAAACCATAAAAGACTTAGCCAAATATCAAACCAAAACATCAAAAATACTTAGATAAAAATTCAATCCAAAAACATTATCCAAGAGATAGAGAAATATGAAAAACATTTGCATGGACGAATTCAGAGTTTGATGCATGCATAAACAAAATATGACACACGAGTTCCAGAGTTATAAAAAAAAAACGGAAATAAAAACTTGGAATAAAAACTTGAACTTGGAATGTGGAACTTAAGATCTTGAGTCTTCAGTCCTTTGGCGAGCCAACTGAAGTGGGTTCACGTTCCGGACTCTCGACCACGTCTTCTTCATCTTCGCCATAGATGAAGCCATCATCAGAACTGGAGTCCTCTTTCTCGTCATCGTCGGTCTCATCACCCAGACCAAAGATCTCGTACTCACCGAAGTCTTTTCCACCTTCATCTTCGACATCAAGAATGTTGACATCAGCGTCGACATCCTGATCTTTCAATCCACCCGACGGCATCGCCCTCGAAGATTCGCCAACCTTCGCCTTGCCCTTATCACGAATATCCATCGCTCCTTCAAAAATATCATCATCAGTTTTCTCTCCATCATCAACCTCTCTGTCCACCTGTTCAACAGCTATGTTGTTTCCTTTCGCCAGCTGCACGTGCGCCTCTTGGATCGCATCCCTTACCATCTTCAGAATGAAAGTATCTTTCAAACTTGCATCGGGGGCTCCAACATCACCGAGTCCTCCCCCTTGTTGGATCTCTCGTTGAAGTTTTTCGAAAGATAACTTCTGCTTCTTTTGAGCGTCGATCATTTTGTTGTAGGCCACGGCATGTTCCTCTTGACACTGTTCCAGAGCCAAGGTGTCAGCATAAAATTCCTTAACACAGGCTGAAGGCACCACAGCACGATGACTGTGGATAGGGTGATAAGGATTTCTGTAAGGCGGAACTTTAGAGTAAGGCCCAAACTCGCGAGGAACGATTCTGGGCTGTTGGTTGGTTTGAGGTTCCGCCTCATCAGCTGCAGCTGTGGATTCATTCTTTTGTCGCTTGGCCGAGGGAGACTTGTCTTTCTTGGCGATCGACTTTCTCTTTCTTTTCAGTGGAGATGGCGGAGGAGTTAGAATGTCAGGAAGGGCATTCCTGTCAACAAAGTCAAACCAAGGGAGATCGATGACACGTTTGGACGGATTCAGGTACGTGCCAGTGATCTTGACAGCGCCATTTTTCTTTAACTTTTTCTCAAAGTCATTATCCGGAGTAAAGCCTTGAGCGTGAAGCATGCCGTAGATCAAACACGGATGCGTGAGTTGAAGTTTCTGTGCCTCTGGCCAGTCAGCTTGGCGAAGAATGGTCTCGTCCGTCGTCCTGGCAATCTTGCATAAGTCATTGAAAATTATTTTGCCAAGGTTGATTTGTTCGCCACATCCAAGGCGAAAGATGATGTGCATCAGCTCCGGAGTCAAGACAGATTCGTCCTTGTACGCTGTCCAGTTGGACATGCCAAGTCGCTGCAAGATGCCGTAAAAGGCAGATAGTTTGTTCGGCGGCGGCAGTTCAGACTTAACTTTCTTTTGAGTAACGAAAGTGCCGATGGTAAGATCTTCGGCCCGTTCCTCAGCAGAGGGCGCAGTCCAGGTAGAATCAACTTCCAACCTCTCTAGAAACTTGTTTATGGAAAAGGGGCGGAATTTGTATAACTTTTCACGGAAAACAAAACAGCCATACAGACGGCTCTTCGGGTTCGCGAAGTCAGGAGACAAGCTGGCGTAGAACTTGTTAAGGATGGGAATGGAATAGCGGTAAGTCAAGCTCACGGATTTGAGCATATGCATCTTGCTCAGGAAATCTGTTATGCCGTGACGGTCATAGTCTTCCTTCAGAATAGTTCGATCGGTAAGGATCGGTAAAGTCTGGATGAGTTTGTGGCGACGTTCAGCAGTCGCAGTGAAGAAATCGCGAGAATGTGGTTTAGGACACTCGGAGAATTCCGAGATATACTTGAAGCCGTCAGTCGACTTCTGCGATCCAGCTGATCCAGAAGATAGTGGCGGTTTCTGCGAACTATGAGTTCGAGACTTGGTGACTTGTCCACCAGAGTTTTTCGGAGTGGATGTTTTCACACCACCTCCACTGGCGGATGGTTTCTTGCCTTCGGCACTCCCAGCTGGAGTCGCCGATTTCTTTCCCGAACCTGATGGCGACATAAGTTTTGGTTCTGTGCCAGCAGTCACAGTCACTGTGGAAGGGATTTTGACAATCTTTTTGCCATCCTTGGTTATCTCGCCAGCCGCGAGCAACCTATGGTATTCAGCCTTGGGAACGACCCCACTGTAGATGCGGAAGGAAGCATCTTGGAATTTAGTTTTCCCTGACTTAGGCTCTTTTCCCGGCTGACGGGCAGAGGAGTGTGCCGGTTTGGCAGTAGTTGTCAAGTCAATGGACTGTTCAGTTGACGCAGCCTTGCGTTTCTCGACTTTTTCCAAGTGAGCTTTAAGCTCTTCATACGCCGCCTTCTTGGACGTGGGCGACGGAGCCTGTTCAAACTGTTCGTTCAAGTAGACAGTCATGTCAGCCAACATGTCATCCAAATTCTTAGCAGACAACATGTCGGAAACTTGGAAAAAAAATTCTAACACTTGTCAAAAATTTAATCACGGAAACGATGGACAGGGCGCCGGGTGCGCGAAGCTAGAGTTGCCGGATGCAACGGAAATTGGAAAAACTTAGAATCTAGAAACGTCGGACAAGCAGTCAGCAGCTGAGAGTCGAGAGTTCGAGAGTTCTAAAGTGCGATGTAAGCGTAACCATGATAGAATCACCCTAGGGGCTATATATAGGAAAATTTTGGGCCGCCCGTCCGGATTTAAAATACACAACTCAAGACCTGTAAAAAGCCCATCTCAAGAAGAAAATTTGAGCCCATTAGACGAACAAAATTTTATTAATTTGAAAATATTATTAAAATAATAATTTTCAAAAATAATAAATAAAAATTAAATAAATAAAAATATGAAAAACCGAAGATCAAACCGAAGGTTGGAATGACGAAGTTCAGTGCCATAGGTTCGAGTCTCCGGAAATGGGCATGGCGTTGGACAGGCGCTAGATCAGCGACCCTAGTCGCCGGTTTTGCGGAGTCCGTAGTCTCCGGTTTTGACATGGGCAAGTCTCCGGTTTTGTCATGGGCAAGTCTCCGGTTTTGTCATGGGCAAGTCTCCGGATTTGTCACTGACATGAGTCGCCGCTTTTTCGGCGACAGGAGTCTCCGGAAATGGACAATGATTAGTCTCCGTTTTTGGAGAATGGAGTCTCCGATTTTGGGTTTCCAATTTCGCCAACAGTTGAACTTAGTCGTCGCTGCACTCAATGTTTAGACATCCGAGATGGTAAACCACATAGCCCTGTATATGAACTACAGAAATGCCAAAACAAAAACAACACATCCCGAGTTAGTCATTCAAGAGTTCAACACACGCAAACATTCAAACACATTTTAGTGGAGATTCGAGGGGTGATATTAGGCAATGAAGAGCAAATATTTTCCCAGAAAAGAGACACTTCCATCATTTTTCCAAAACCAAAAATTTCACAAGAGGTGAATAGAGCTTTGAGGTAATGAAAAATCTCTCATATTAAAAACCGGTGAGATGGACCGAAGTATGTGATAGACATGTTTACTTGTCCTTCGTCTCAGTCACAAGGAAGCAGTCGTGTTTCATCGAAACATATTGGCAGAGTTAGCACCGCACAAGAGATTTTAATTCATGAATGCAAGGTGAACACTTAAGGCACTCCGATCAGGAACTAGCATTACTTCAATCAGAGGGGAGCCGGGGTAACCGGCGTCCTCCAGACGAGTTTATAGCTTTAAATGAAATGCAACAGACACTCATTACAGCAGTCAGAGGGGAGCAAGGTTCACTTGCGTCCTCCGAAGTGTGATAGGAGAGTGTCTTAAAGATCAGCGTCCATGTACAACTTTTCGAAGAGGGGAGCCGGGGTAACCGGCGTCCTCCGTTACTTGGCTTTATGGATCTATGCAAATGAAGCGAGGAGTTTAAGCCATGTTCACATGTTCGCATTCAGCGGAATAAATACTCTTGTGTCCGAAGACTAGAAGCGGCCTCGAATCCATGTTTGTCTGACTAGACTAATCCACGACGATTCCGAGTGCATATTCAGAAGTAAAGAAACTACTCTTTCAGACTTCAAAATTTTTTCGTGAACTCTTAGAGAGAACACATGCAGAGAGAATTCCTTAAAGTTTTGAATCTCTCAAAGTCAAGAGGTTTGGTAAAGATGTCAGCAAGCTGTTTTTCCGTTGAAATATGCTGTAGACTGACTATATCACGATCAACCAAATCTCTAATGAAATGATGTCGAATGTCGATGTGTTTAGTTCTTGAGTGCTGGACGGGATTTTCGCTGATTTTGATGGCACTCTGGTTATCACAATACAGCACCAATGGAGCACTCTCAAGAAGATAGTCATTCAACATTTGTTTCAACCAGAGTAGTTGAGTGCAACAACTTCCAGCCGCAACATACTCCGACTCGGCAGTTGACAGTGCAATGCAATTTTGCTTTCTACTATGCCAAGACACGATATTATTGCCAAGGAAGCAACAACAACCGGAGGTACTCTTTCGTTCGTCCGTGTCCGTCGCCCAGTCGGCATCAGAAAAGCCAACAAGGTTGGATGAAGTGTCGCGCGCATACCACAGACCTAGCTGAGAAGTTCCAGAGATATAGCGGAGAATCCGTTTCACAGCTCTTAGATGGTCCTCCTTTGGATCAGCTTGGTACCTGGCACACATACAAACACTAAACATAATGTCAGGACGAGTGGCAGTTAAATAAAGTAAACTCCCAATCATGGAACGATAAAGAGTTTGGTTTACACTCCGACTTTTCGTTGACGTAGACAAGCGTTCGGTAGTTGCCATGGGAGTGTTAGCTGGCTTGGCATGATGCATCTCAAATCTCTCAACCATATTTTTAGCATACTTACTCTGAGATACAAATATCCCATTTGGTCGTTGAGAAATCTGAAGGCCAAGAAATTGATGCAACTCCCCCTCAAGACTCATCTGGAAAGTTGAGGACATGGTTTCTGTGAATGCAGTCACGAGTTTAGCACAAGTAGCTCCGAAGACAATGTCGTCAACGTAAATTTGGGCAACAATCATGTGTTTGCCTTCTCGCTTGATGAACAAAGTTTTGTCCACCGATCCACGCTCAAAGCCGAATTTTAGAAGAAAATCCGTAAGACATCCGTACCAGGCGCGAGGCGCTTGTTTCAAGCCATATAGAGCTTTGTGAAGCTTGTAGACATGGTTTGGCTTTTTCGGATCCTCAAAACCCTTAGGTTGAGCAACGTAGACTTCTTCTTCCAGAACACCGTTTAAGAAAGCAGCTTTGACGTCCATCTGTCGAAGTTTGATGCCAAGATGGCATGCAATAGCTATTAAGAGTCGGATGGACTCAATTCGTGCGACCGGAGCAAAAGTTTCATCAAAATCTATGCCTTCCACCTGGGCATATCCTTGGGCAACAAGACGAGCTTTGTTTCGGACAACTTGGTTATGCTCATCTGTTTTATTCTTGAAAATCCATTTAGTTCCAACAACATTGATGTTTGAAGTTCGGGGAACTAAGGACCAAACATTATTCCGCGTGAACTCATTCAACTCTTCTTGCATGGCCATGATCCAAAAATCATCTTGCATGGCTTCCTTGTAATTTTTCGGCTCATTTTCGGAGAGAAAACAAGTGATGCCGATTTCATTACACACAGCAGAAGTACAAATGTTGTAGAGTTCGTCGGGATAGTTCATTGGTTTCTTTGAGCGTGTAGTTCGCTCATTCAAACTTCCGATCATTTGGTTCGGTGGGTGACGTTTTTGAATATGACCAGGTGCCTCTCTCGGAGCGTCAGCTGGGTTTTCAACTTGATCATCATCGTCATCCTCAGTTACCGAAGTGTCATCGTTTCGGTTGCTAGACTCTCCAATTTCAGGTGAAGTATTAGGAGTAGCATTTTCGGAAGTCACAGTAGTGGGTGTTGAAGGAAATGTTCGAACTTCAAGAATTCCTTCCTTAACCCAATCAGCCTCTGCATCTTTTCCTAGGAAGTCTTGTTCATCAAAATTGATGTTGACAGTTTCTATGACTTTCCTCGTTCGTAGATTGTACGCACGGTAGGCATGACTGTTTTGGCTATAGCCAACGAAAATTCCACGATCTGCTTTGGCTTCAAATTTCTTTAGAGGATCACGATCCTTCAAAATATAGCAAGTACAGCCAAAAACACGAAAGTGTGCCACCGAAGGTTTCTTGCCATTGACAAGTTCATAGGCAGTAGCAGTAGTGCCAGATCGAATACTTATTCGATTCAAAATGTAGCCAGCTGTAGAGACAGCTTCTGCCCAAAAAGTTCGAGCCAGATTTTTAGAAATTAACATCACACGCGCCATCTCTTGCAGTGTTCGATTTTTCCGTTCAGCGATCCCATTTTGTTGAGGCGTTTTTGGGGCCGAGTATTCATGATGGATTCCTTTCAGCATACAAAATTCATTGAAGCTAGCATTTTCAAATTCAGTGCCGTGATCACTCCTGATCCTTTTAACCTTAGCTTCATGATTCGTTCGAATCCATTTCACAATACCTTTGAAGGCATTGAAAGTCTCATCCTTGGTCGCCATAAATCTCGTCCATGTGTATCGGGAAAAATCATCGACAACAACCAACACATATTCTTTCTTAGCTAAGCTCTTCACCTCCATTGGACCCATCAAGTCCATGTGTAGAAGTTCAAAGGGGGCTGCAGTGCTCATTAGAGTTGGAAGTGCCGGATGAGGAGTCCTTGTCAACTTGCCCTTCTGACAGTCACCACATACTCGCTTCTCGATTTTGGGGAGTTGAGAGATTCCTCGAACTATCTCCCCCTTAACCAGTTTGCTCAGATTGCGAGTGCTAGTGTGGCCAAGTCGTTGGTGCCACAAGTCAACTTCATCAGGAACGGTCACGGAGAAGCAACTATACTCAGTTGTATAGCAATTGTTTTTAGCACGTGGACCTTCCATTATACACTTTCCCTCAACATCAAAAACTCGGCAAGATTCCTTATCAAAGCTAACATTAAATCCTTCATCACACAGCTGACTAATGGAGATTAGGTTTGCCACAAGTCTTTTGACATGGACAACATTTCTGATTGGTGGTAAGCCTTTGATTTGAAGCGTCCCCTTTCCCTTGACAGCACCTTTTGCTCCCCCTCCAAACACCACGGGGGAACCAGTCATCGGCTCATATTCTTTCAAGAATTTCTTTGTGCCAGTCATATGTCGGGAGCAGCCACTATCAAAGTACCAAATGCCTTTGTTGCCAGCTTCAGAAGCATTTAGTGCAACATGGCAGAAAATCAGTTCCCTTGGTTGCCAACTACTGGTTGTAGAGTTAAGTTCAACTTTACTCTTTTGAGACTTAGGCACCCATTTCTTCTTTCCATTCATTTGGACATGTCTCTCAGTCACAGCTTTCAGAGTTGTCTTAGCTTTCGGATTTGGAGAAATGGGTTTCTTTATTTCCTTAGCCACTTCGGACTTTTTCTTCAGGGTCATCAACTCTCTGTTCGCGTCATCCTTCATTTTATAACAAAATGGTCGAATGTGTCCAGGTTGGTCACAGTAGTGACATACATACTTTCTCCTTTGACGAGTTTCAACCTTCGTGGACGTCTTGATCAAAACGGTTTTAGTGCTAGAGGTTTGTCCATTTTTCTTCACGTTCTGAGATTTCTCTAAGTTCTTCAGCAACGTCTTCTCATAAGGTAGGATACCACGAGGATGTTTGACAATATTCTTCGGGAATTGATATGTCTCAGTTTTTGAAGTCGAGATCGACTTTTGAGTTTTAAGTTCTGGAGACTTAGCAATCTTTTTCCCTTCAGCAATCTCCTTTCGTTTAGATGATTCAACGTCATCCTTGCTTTTATCCTCAGACAGATCAGTCGACGCCTTAACAAAATTCACATCTTTCTTCTTTTCAGGTGTCGAGTAAATGGACTCAAAAACTTTTTGAAATCCAAGTCCGTAACGATTAGGATTCATATATGAAGCAGCATTGTCAAACACGGAAGAGTTCGTGTTCATTTTCCTTAGTAGCTCATCAGTCATATGAAGTTTTTCTTTCAACACATATCGTTCCTTGTCAGTCATGGCAAGGTCAGTTTGAACTTTCATTAGTGAAGACTTTAGTTCATCATTTTCAGCATCCGAGTTCTTAAATAGAGTCTGCAGTTTCTTCACTTCAGCTGACTCCTTTTAGAGTTTTCAGAACTCATTTTGTCACACAACTCTCTCAGTTCGACAACTTCCTTGAAATACTTATGTTTTTCTTCGAAAAGGTCATCAAATTTTACTTTGAGAATTGTCAAGGAGTTGTTCAACTTCTTCTTCTCATCCTCAGTCTTCTCAACTGAGTTTCTCATCACTACCACTTCATCACACATCTTGAGTTGTTCATTCGAGAGTTCATTAAAGGATTCAGTCAAGCACTTCAGAGACACTTCAAGAGTGCTATTTTCAGTGATAGCTGTGTCACACAATTTTTCGAGTTTAGAATAACTCTCTTTCAGATCAGCCAGTTCAGTGGACTTGGTCACACTTTGATGGACATCAGATGTCATCTCTTCCCTTTCGGCTTCAGACTCAGATTCATCATCCGAGAAAATGTTATCATCGCAAAAATTTCGGTTTGTTGATGCCACACGGAAAATGTTGTCTGCAGTTGCAGTGTCTTTCAGAAATGCATCAAAAACAAAGTTTTCGACCTCCACATTTTCGAGATCAAACGATTCACCAAAAGTGACAACTAGAGCGTTGTCTTCATCATCGTCAGAATTGTTGTCCTCAGACTCGTCGTTTTCAGAAATGACATCCTCATCGTCAATCACAACATAGCTAACTGGTAGCTTCTTCTTTCGATGTAAGTTCGGGCATTCGTTTTTGACGTGCCCATATCCTTTGCACTCGTAGCATTGCATTTTAGAAACATCTTTGCTAGCAGAGGAGTACGGCGAAAGTTTAGTCCCCTTGAACTTTTTGTCAGACGACGATCCCTGATTTCGGTTGTCAGGAGTGTTCGGATACGAGTTAGAACTTTTCTGGAATTTTCGAAAGTTTCGAGCACGGTTCTTCCTCTTAAATTCTTGTTTCACGAGATAGGTGACTATCTCAGTCAGTGCAGCCAGTTTGTCCGGATTACTAGAGTTCATCAGTTTTTCAATTTCCTCAGCTTCCTCATCATCAGATTCACCCAGATCAGCAGAAAAACTACTTTCAGTTTTCTCATTTTTCAAATGAGTTTTTCGAGTGTTTGAGCTTCTTGAACTCTTCCCTTTCTCTGAAATCTTAAGAGCAGTCATCGGTTCGTAGACAAGCGACATGTCTGGGTTGCTGCGAACTTTGAGAGTTAAGTCATAATTTCTCAAATCAGCCATCAAGTCTGCGTAATCCCAGTTTTGATTCTCATCGTTGCGAGCTTCGATAGTCAGCACCTTGCTTTCGAACCTAGTGCTTACACTGGATAAGACCTTCTCATAGACCATGGGGGCTGGAAAGATTTCCCCGAGTTCAAATGCCTCATTGACATATCTCATGATCTTGTCCAAGTAGTCATTTATGTCTTCATCTTCCCTCATCCGGAGTTGATGGAATTGAGCAGTGATAGTTCGGATTTTCGATCGCTTAACAGCATGACTTCCCTCACAAGTCCGTTGTAACGTTTCCCATGCATCTCTGGCAGATGTGCAATTTTTGACCAGCTGATACATACTGAGGTCAAGCCATTCACAGATAATAAGTAAGGCTTTGCTGTTAGCCGTGGACAAGTCATGTTCCTCTCTCGTCCAACTACGTTCCGGTTTCGGAATTCTCACGCCATCGGCGTCTTCCGTATATGGGCGTTCCCATCCTTCTAACACTGCCATCCAAGATCTGGAATCAAAACCCTTAATCCTAGCAGATACTTTGGCCTTCCAATTCGAGTAGTTCTGATGAGTTAGCATAATCGGTTTCTGGACAAACATGGACGACTCCATTGTAGCGGAAAAATGAAGTCAAGTAACGGATCACGTCTTATACGTATGACGTCCCGCTCTGATACCAATTGAAATTACGTCTTCGACGTATGATACCAACTTTTCGCGAAGTTGGGCTTAAACCACGAACACCAGCTTCAGTCAAGATAACAGTCACACAAGTTCGTGGAATGAAAGACGGAAGACAAAGACAAAGTTATGTAATATGTTTTCATTCCATTGAAACAACGAAACTAAACTATTACACTGAGTATGGTAGGCAAAACGATTACAAGAAGTTTCCCGAGTATCGCAACAACTCCCACTAACTTGCAATCTAGCACACGAGTACCTAGAGCTAAATCTTCTAACTCTAATCTTGGCACAAGGTGCAAACGCTACTACACAAACTCGAAGCTCGAAGCTGTCGGTCATAATGGTACCGATATACCGATCCGATCGATATACCGTGTGTGCGGAAACGTGTAAAGCAATAGATCTACTATGCCATGATCTTAGTGCACACTTAAATGTGTATAAGAACACATATAAACATATATATACACATCCAATATATATATATATATAAGGTTCAACAATTACTTACTTGTTGTGATCGTTGATTTCGGTTAAGGTGGTGTTGAGTCGATTGAACCACCTTAATAGATCAGCAACTCAAAGATCTCCTTGTGAATGAACTCTTCACTTCTTTGGATCGTCCGGATGTTGAAGCCGCACAAATGGCCCGGCCTCTACGTGTTGCACACGAACCCGGATGATGAATTGCTTGCTTGATCAAGTTGATTCTCCAAGAACAACCTCTTTTCTCTCTTTCTCTTGTGAATTTCGTGGGTGGTCTTAGTGTGTGATGAAAATCTGATTTTCATCCATATAATAGCCTCATTATTCATGCCATAACACCCCATTGTAACCTCCTACATAATGGGCATCATTATGCACCATTAACATGCAAAAGGAGTTACAAAGGAGGTGAAAGGTCATGCCACATACACATGCCACTATGCATTGTATGTGGTCCCACTTGCTTGTGTGGCATGCCATGTCACACTATGTGACATGCATCCATGCAAGCCATGCATCCCATGCATGTGAATTAAATCCACGTAAATATTGATTCTAAATCAATATATATATCAAGCATCGTACATCATCTTTGAGTCCGTGTGTGACCCTGTAGGTATGATTTATCGATCAATATTATATTGTTCCCAACAATTTAATATTATCAAATAATCATTTAACATCCATAGACGACCTTATGACTTTATCGATTGCACACGTAGGATCGAAGGACATATCCCAACAATCTCCCACTTGGCCTTCAGAGCCAGTGTGCTGCCAATTTCCTGTTGTCACTTTATGTCTAAATTTGAACTTGAGGCAAGACTCGAGTCATCCTCAATCGGTTCAAACCTTTCTTGGACTTTGAGACAGACTGTAAAACCAGATTTATCACTATGATACGAATCTGGACGTGGCCACGTATTTTCCACAGTCTCGACTCTCCAAGTGGCCGGTAAGACATGTATCCCATTTATAAAATGGAGGACAATCCCATCTTGTCAATCCAAGCTCTCCCACTTGCTTCCTGATATACCCAATAACAAGTTTTATAACCTCCTTTTACGAAAGGCGTTTACTTGTATCAAAGTACACCATTTCACAATGGAATCACTCTGGACTACTCAGGTCAGAGGAAATTGCTCGACAGTCAATGAAATAGTATTATGACTCGAAATCTTAAATACTATTCCAGTCGGGTCTGTTCGATCATTAGCTCCCAGCTAATATCTATGTAATTGTACTTGATGTCCCACATCACTAGCCCATGAAGCGGCGTTATAGTACACATTACAATCTAGTTCTTTGTATCGTCAGTTTGTCCATACTCGATGATACGAACTAGGAACAATTTATGACTTAATTATATTAGTTCAACAATTGGGACTTCATTATGTGGTAAATCGACCTCATAACCCAATTAATATAATTTAATCATTTGGACAATTCATACAATTTAAACCACAATTATATGAAGAAATTATTGAATATCATAAGAGATAAGTGAATGTTTACATAAACTCCAAAAGTAGACAATACAATAATAGGAATCACAATCCATCTCTAAGAAATCGTATCCCTATTGCAGTCGTATGAGCATCATGCTTTGACTGCTGGAGTGGTTTAGTTAACGGGTCTGCAACATTATCATCAGTTGCAACTTTATTTATCTCGATGTCTCCACGACTAACTATCTCCCTGAGAATGTGGAACTTCCTGAGCACATGTTTGGATTTGTGGTGCTCCCTAGGCTCCTTGGCTTGCGCGATAGCTCCACTATTATCACAATAGAGAGATATCGGATGGGCCGAACTAGGTACGACACCAAGCTCATCTAAGAACTTTCTTATCCAAACGGCCTCCTTTGCTGCTTCAGATGCAGCAATGTACTCAGCCTCTGTAGTAGAATCAGCTACGGTGGGTTGCTTGGAACTCTTCCAGCTCACCGCACCTCCATTCAGACAAAAGACAAAACCGGACTGAGACCGGAGATCATCTCTGTCTGTTTGGAAGCTTGCATCCGTATAGCCTGTCATAACCAACTCTTCTTGTCCTCCAAAGACAAGAAAATAATCTTTAGTCCTTCTAAGGTACTTAAGAATATTCTTGGCGGCAGTCCAATGCGCCTCACCTGGGTTTCCTTGAAACCGACTCGTCATGCTCAAAGCATACGATACATCCGGTCGTGTACATATCATGGCGTACATAATAGACCCTATTGCCGAAGCATAAGGAATATTTGCCATCCTCATTTGCTCATCAGGTCCCGAAGGGCACTGCCTCTTGCTCAGAGATGTGCCATGAGTCATTGGAATGAGACCCTTCTTGGCGTCTTTCATTCTGAACCTGTCAAGCACCTTATCAATATAGGTTGCTTGACTAAGTCCAAGCATCCTTTGTGATCTGTTCCGACAGATCTTGATGCCCAATATGTACTGTGCTTCTCCAAGATCCTTCATTGAAAACCATCTTCCCAGCCATTCTTTAACAGAATTAAGCATAGGAATATTGTTTCCAATGAGGAGTATGTCATCGACATACAACACAATGAATACAACGTAACTCCCACTGACTTTCTTGTAAACACAAGAGTCTTCCATGTTCTTTTGAAATCCAAACTCTTGTATGGATTCATCGAACCGAAGATTCCAGCTCCGAGATGCTTGCTTTAATCCATAAATGGATCTATTAAGCTTTCATACTCTCTCAGCCTGATTAGGATCGATAAAACCCTCTGGTTGTGTCATAAACACTTCCTCTACTAGAATCCCATTCAAGAAGGCGGTTTTAACGTCCATTTGCCATATCTCATAATCATAATGAGCAGCAATGGCTAAGAGAATCCGAATGGATTTAATCATAGCAACTGGTGAAAAGGTTTCATCATAATCCACCCCGTGAATTTGTTTATATCCTTTTGCCACCAACCTTGCTTTGAAAACACTAGGTTTTCCATTCATGTCTGTTTTTATTTTGTAAATCCATTTGCATCCAATGGGCCTAGCCCCTTTAGGCAAATCGACCAAGTTCCAAACTTGATTTTCAGACATTGATTCCATTTCGGATTTCATGGCACCTTGCCATTTCTCGGCATCTGGACTCGTCATAGCTTGGATATAGGTCGAAGGTTCATTGCTTTCTAAAAGCATGACTTCATAGCTCTCGTTTGTCAGAATACCTAGGTATCTGTCAGGTTGAGATCTAATCCTTCCGGACCTTCGAGGGTTAGGTGTGGTTTCCAAAACCACTGGAGTACTCTCGACTTGGTCTTGAGTGTCCATCTCAGTTTGATCTTCTTGAACCTCGTTCAAGTTATCTTGAACTTCGTTCAATTCAACTGAGCTCCCACTTACTTTCTTGGAAAGATATTCCTTTTCAAGAAATACACCATCTCGAGCAACAAAGACTTTGTTCTCAGATTGATTGTAAAAGTGGTACCCTCGTGTTTCTTTTGGATAACCCACAAAGAAACATTTATCCGATTTGGGTTCAAGCTTTGTAGAGATATTTCTCTTCACATAAGCTTCACATCCCCAAACCTTGATATAAGACAAGTTAGGGACCTTCCCTTTCCATAACTCGTATGGTGTCTTATCAACAGCTTTTGACGGTGTCCTATTCAGTGTATAGGCCGCTGTTAAAAGTGCGTGTCCCCAAAAAGATTTTGGTAGTTCACTAAGGCTCATCATCGATCGAACCATATCTAATAAGGTTCTATTCCTCCTTTCGGAAACACCATTCATCTGGGGTGTTCCAGGTGGAGTGAGTTGATATAAAATACCACAACTCATAAGATGATCATCGAATTCTTGGCTAAGATATTCACCACCTCGATCCGATCGAATGGATTTTATCTTCTTACCAAGTTGATTCTCAACTTCATTTTGGAATTCTTTGAACTTTTCAAAGGCTTCCGACTTATGCCTCATTAAATAGACATAACCATATCTACTTAAGTCATCGGTAAAAGTTATGAAGTAGAAATAACCTCCACGTGCTTGTGAGCTCATTGGACCACATACATCAGTATGGATTAAACCCAATAGGTCACTTGCACGTTCTCCTTTTCCTATAAAAGGTGACTTTGTCATTTTGCCCATCAAACATCCTTCACATGTATCAAATGACTCCAAGTCAAAAGATTTGAGAATGCCTTCTTTAAGAAGTTTCTCTACACGTTTAATGTTGACGTGGCCTAATCGACAATGCCAAAGGTATGTTTCATTGAATTCATTCGATTTGGCCTTTTTGGTATCAATGTTATATATATGATTGTCAAGTTGAAGTATATATAATCCATGTTCTAATCGTGCCGAACCATAGAACACTCCACTTTTTGAAATAGTAAATAAACCATTTATTATAGTGAAGGAAAATCCTTCAGTATCCAATACTGAAATAGAAATGATGTTCTTGGTAATACTTGGAACGAAATAAACATTATTCAATACTAAAACAAGGCCCGAAGGCAAACACAAATCATAAGATCCTACGGCTAATGCAGCGACCCTCGCTCCATTTCCAACCCGCAGATCGACATCTCCCTTTACCAAACTTCTACTTCTTTGCAGTCCCTGCACATGTGAAACAATGTGAGCACCGCATCCGGTATCCAATACCCAAGAAGAAGAATTTGTAAAGTTTATGTCTATGACATAAATACCTGAAGATGAAGGAACGACACCGTTCTTTACATCCTCCTGGAACTTGGGGCAATCCCGCTTGTAGTGTCCAACACGTTTGCAGTAGAAACACTCAGATTCCCCAGGAACCTTAGAAGCTTTCAAGAACCTTTTGGAAGGAGTTGCTACAACTTTCCCTTTCCCTTTGCCTTTCACTTCCGGTTTCTTAATCCCCTTGAACTTTTTGGTACCTCCTTCCCGAATCATAAGAACTTCCCTCCTAGGGTCCTTCTTAATCGCCGGCTCAGCAGCCTTAAGCATCCCATGGAGCTCATGAAGCGATTTCTTCAGTCCATTCATGTGGAAATTCAGCCTAAAGGCGTCATATCCATCATGAAGAGAATGAAGAATGAAATCGGTAGCCAACTCGTCATCATATGCAAAACCGAGGCGAGCACTTGAAGCAAATAATCCAATCATTTGCTGCACATGTGGTCCCACGGGTTTACCCTTTTCCAGCCTAGCTGTTGCTATAGCCCTGGTGACACCGAAGCGCTCAATCCTAGCCTGTTCCCCGAACATGCTCTTGAGCTCTTCTATGATGTCATAGGCTTCCATGAACTCGAATTGTTTTTGCAACTCGGGTACCATGGATGCCAACATCAAACATGTCACCTCATTCGAGGCTTTCTTAGCAAGGGCATATGATGCCTTTTGGGCATCCGTGCCCCCATCAGCGGGAAGCACGGGAAGGGGTTTGTCCAACACACTTTCCTTTTCTTCGTATTTGAGGACTATCCTCAAGTTACGTTGCCAATCAAGGAAATTGGTGTTGTTCAACTTTTCTTTATCCAAGATAGAGCTGAACTTGAATTGAGTTGATACAGACATATTAAACTACAGAAGAAAGATAAATTAAGTAAGTAAACATCCACAAAGCGTTTAAACAAATAAGGTTGTCTCGCATAACTACTTTATTTGTTTCATTTTGTTCATTCGATATCCAATATCGTCGTTCCCAATTATCTTAATATCAAAACCGTGATAAATCGTAAGTGAAAACTCGAGGTTTTCTAACCAGCGATCTTATCATGCAATTGAAGCCCTATCTCTCATTAAAATGAGGGAGCCAACCAGACAATCGATTCACGCCATCCAATGGCTCGAATGTCTCTAATCTGTGTCATCGACATAAGCAAGCGCTTTGGCTCCATTCCACTCCCCGGGGTGAGAATGAGTCGAGTTGAACTTAGTCTTTGAAAAACAGATTAGGCATTGGTTTTTGACATTTTAATAAATTAGAACAAAACGATCCCAAGACCCTCATCTTGCGAATCCTTAAGCCGACTGAGTCCGCACTTAAGAACTCCAAGATAGGTAGACATCCCATGTCAATGACATCCAATGTCATTCTCGGTCGATGAGAGTCCCATTCTCATCTCATGTCTCGATAGCCACGCCTGCAGTGGATCTATCGATGAGAAAACCAAACTCACTTGTAAGGGTCTAACCCTTACTCCCACTTATCCCAAGATAACAAGTAGTACCCCGCTGAGGCGGACCTACCAACTTATGATCGAGGGCTTTATGGGTGTGATGTTTTGGACAAGACATTATACTCATTATTTTGGGAACTTGCATGCATAGGTTTGTTTATATGTAAGTTGAACATTTATAACATAAAACAACCTATAACTAGCATAGCAAATAAATACGAAATCGAAAGGCCCCTAGAACCTCACAACTCTCAAAAGAAAAGAATTAAAGTAACAACAAAAGCCTTGAACATCTTCTGGACTGCTCCTCGCCCGCCATATCAGTTCCGTGCCCTTCGATTTTGGTCAAATCTATTCCGTACCCAAAAAACCACGAACGACGCCCGCCGTTTCACAATCAGCGGTCGCCGAACACCACCGGCGGTCGCCGTTTCCAAAACGGCGCCCGCCGAAAGGGTTTGGAAAAAATCTGACCCAAAATCAGCATTTCGACGGTCGTCGTTTCCAAAACGACGGTCGTCAAATTAAAACGACGGTCGTCAAATCAAAACGACGGTCGTCGTTTTTCTCTGACAGCCCCGGTTTCGCCC
The DNA here is from genome assembly GCA_954870475.1 of Euphrasia confusa. Lineage (NCBI taxonomy): Eukaryota > Viridiplantae > Streptophyta > Magnoliopsida > Lamiales > Orobanchaceae > Euphrasia > Euphrasia confusa. The sequence continues at coordinate 26,592,866 of OX940968.1, read as the reverse complement.
GTTTTGCTTCGTTTTGCTTCGTTTCTTCTCGTTTTCGCCGGAGATCCGAGATCCTCCATCGAACCATGGACCAAGTCCATCGCTTACAAGTAGTAAAATACAAATATAATAGAAAAACCTATCTATTACAAATGATTCCAAGGGACGCAGCCCTCAAAAGACTATGGCCAATCGAAACGTAAAAACGATGAAATCATTCACCCGACCACTAACGGTGGCCGGCCTTACATCTAATCACATAATCACAATTAAACAAATAATCCAATTATGTTGATTTAACCTTCGTGTCCAACACAAAAGTGTGCACGAGCCCTTGGCTCTGATACCAATTAATGGTACCGATATACCGATCCGATCGATATACCGTGTGTGCGGAAACGTGTAAAGCAATAGATCTACTATGCCATGATCTTAGTGCACACTTAAATGTGTATAAGAACACATATAAACATATATATACACATCCAATATATATATATATATAAGGTTCAACAATTACTTACTTGTTGTGATCGTTGATTTCGGTTAAGGTGGTGTTGAGTCGATTGAACCACCTTAATAGATCAGCAACTCAAAGATCTCCTTGTGAATGAACTCTTCACTTCTTTGGATCGTCCGGATGTTGAAGCCGCACAAATGGCCCGGCCTCTACGTGTTGCACACGAACCCGGATGATGAATTGCTTGCTTGATCAAGTTGATTCTCCAAGAACAACCTCTTTTCTCTCTTTCTCTTGTGAATTTCGTGGGTGGTCTTAGTGTGTGATGAAAATCTGATTTTCATCCATATAATAGCCTCATTATTCATGCCATAACACCCCATTGTAACCTCCTACATAATGGGCATCATTATGCACCATTAACATGCAAAAGGAGTTACAAAGGAGGTGAAAGGTCATGCCACATACACATGCCACTATGCATTGTATGTGGTCCCACTTGCTTGTGTGGCATGCCATGTCACACTATGTGACATGCATCCATGCAAGCCATGCATCCCATGCATGTGAATTAAATCCACGTAAATATTGATTCTAAATCAATATATATATCAAGCATCGTACATCATCTTTGAGTCCGTGTGTGACCCTGTAGGTATGATTTATCGATCAATATTATATTGTTCCCAACAATTTAATATTATCAAATAATCATTTAACATCCATAGACGACCTTATGACTTTATCGATTGCACACGTAGGATCGAAGGACATATCCCAACAGGTCACGATTCTAAAAATCAGATTTCGTTCTCTCAAAATCGTCAAAAGGTGAAATCGAAATCCATGGGTTTATATAGGCAGCCCGCACATGTGAGGTGATGACGTGGCACAATCTCATTCGTCACATGCTTGGCTGATGTCACTTTTCCATGAATGACCTCACACTTGTAGAACTTGGATTCTTGAATCTTGGAATCTTGAATCTTCGATTCTTGAATCTTCGAATCTTGAATCTTCAATTTCAAAACCAAAATTTCAATTCAATCTTGACTCCGTCGATCTCAATTCTTCATCTTCAAACTTTCGTGAAAAACTCTAAGTGTTGAAGCCTCGTAATTTCATCGTCTTCATGGTCGTCAATATCATTGAAGTAGAAAAACACGGAACCATTCTTCATTCCTTGATTTGTGTACTTGGTGAAAGAGATCACGTTGAAAGTACTTATGTGAAAATCGTCGTTGAAGAATGTCATAGTCGCTGGCACCGTGCTTTGAGGACAAGCGTCGCGAAACCCGTGCCATTGCCAAAACCGGCGACAGGAGTCGCCGATTCCATGACATGCACAAATGCCAAAACCGGCGGCTGGAGTCGCCGATTCCATGTCAACCCAAAGTGCCACAAACGGCGACTCTAGTCGCCGTTCCATGCTGAAGCCAAAAACGGCGACGCCAGTCGCCGTTCCATGCCAAGTCCAAACCGGCGACTCCTGTCGCCGATTCCGTGTCATTGTGGACATGCACACATCCGGAGACAGCAGTCTCCATTCCTTAGCTTGCACCGAAAACGGCGACGCCTGTCGCCGTTCCTGTCATGCCAAAACCGGCGACTCCTGTCGCCGTTCCATGGTCATGCCATCGTTCCAAAACCGGAGACTCTAGTCTCCTTTTCCATGTACCTGCAATCCTGAAAATCAACAAAAACACAAGTACAAAAACGTTATTGCCAAAATCAACATTTACAGGTCGAGTACAGCCTAGAGCCTAGGCGTAGATTAATCGGAGCTAGGCGGGGATTTTTAGAACCATGATCCGGAATGAATAAGAATTGGGGATCGGATTTGGGCGAAATTCCCGCCAATGGCTGAGATGTTTAGTTTGACTCCTAAATCAATTTGCGTGTGTTTAATTGAAATTAATTAAAATTAAGGCCTAAATTCCGTTAGCCTTTTGGTATTGAAATTGGCGGCTACGCGCATAATGTTGCCCTCATCACTCGATTTTCATTATATCCTTCTCAGAAAATCAGAAAAATCAAAAACAACATGAGAACCCTAATTCCCCAACTCCATGAATGAAAATACATAGTTAGCTTCAAGAACAGAAAATCGAATTGAATTTCATATGGGCTCTTTTCGCCGCAGGCTCTCTCCGTTTGGTTCTTCACTCTCGGTAATCCAATTGCTTATTTTCCATGAATATGCTGTTATATGCACGGATTAATTCGGACAAGGAAGTTCTTTTTGTATAACCGTAATCCTATAACTCTGCTGATTTACAGTGGCAGATCATGGCCGTTGCGAATTCTGGATTCGTGGAAGGTCTTCTTTTGAACTCGCATTGTTAAATTATTGTCTCGATCGATTATTGAAATTGCGATAACTGAAATATCGACCGAGACTTAGGATGCTAGTTGTTGTTTTATGTTTTTTTGAGGGGTTGAGTTTGTTTCATTTTGTGATTTTAGGGCTTGGAAGAAACACTCACCGTAAATTTAGCTCGATTGTCACGACGGAGCAAAGAGTGCTGAAAATCGACGGAGACAGGAGTTTAGATGACGAAGTTGCCAAGATTAGGGATGTGTTTAACTCCTTGAAAGATAGGTTTCTCAAAACACCGAATGTGTTGCAAGGAATTCCCAAAACGGACCCTAAAGGTTATTATGACTATTTTTTATTTTGTTTCATTTAGCCGGAAAGTCTATTTCGTCTGCTTGAATTAATTTTAACTCGTTAGATTCACATTCTTAGGCATATACGTGAATAAGAACTTGAGATTGGATAATATACAAGTGTACGGGTTTGACTATGACTACACATTGGCACACTACTCTGCCAATTTGCAAAGCTTAATATATGACCTGGCAAAAGAGTATTTGGTGAATGAGGTATGTTCATAATGTTTTTGTAGAAAAGATTTTAACGTGACGAGACTTTTCAAGTAGAAGCTAATAGCAAGTTAATTTTATTTTATATTTTTTTGGTGTACAATTCAGCTTAGATATCCTGATAGTTGCATGGAGATTAAGTATGACAATTCTTTTCCGATAAGAGGGTTGTATTATGACAAGTCAAAAGGATGTCTACTAAAGATGGATTTCTTTGGATCAATTGAGCCTGAAGGATGCTATTTTGGAAGACGAAAGGTATCTCTGACTTTCTCTCATGTAAATAAAGCAAGCACTTACATATAACTAGTTTGCTCATTATAAAGTGTTTAAATTGGTTAAAAATAACACTAGCTAAATAAAGACAGAAGAAATGGTTGTGTGCTCATTATATAGTGTTTAGTGGTTTGGCTTTTATTTATTTTTAATTGTCATTGGAATGAAAATACTTTTTCTTCTAAATTCATACGTCAAACCTCTCTAATCTGGCTGTCCTATGAGATTATATATTCTATTAATAATTTATCTGTAGTGAAAAAAAATTCTGCTTCCTCTCAAATTTCCGCATGTGTCTTCTATCAATATTTGTTAGGGATGTCTAAATATTTTGTAGGATTCTGTTTATAAGACCTTATAATAGTTTCGTACTTACATTGCTGTATAATTGAAGTTGAATTTTATAATGCCAAGATACCCTGTATATGCTCAATTTGATATAAATAGGGTATGAAATAATACTCTAATGAGGTTACAGTTTTCTTATGAAAATGCAGCTCAGCCGATCTGAAATCAACGACTTATATGGAACACGACATATTGGTCGCGATCAAGCTCGAGGGCTAGTTGGTTTGATGGACTTCTTTTGCTTCAGTGAGGTTTGTTCATTTCTTGCCACATATTCTCTTACTATTCTTGTGTATCATTTCTTCAGTATAATTTAAATGCTTTTTATATAAAATATTGTCATAATTTATCATGAATGACTGCTTAAACTTAAGTGTCTAGAAATTATTGCTATGTCAACATGTTCTCACATACTTCATACTACATTTATGTACCTTGTGGTCCATGCTTTCTATCACTACATTTATAAGTATTAATTACTAGACAAATGGACATCCACCAATGTGATCAGAAATTGTTTAACATGATGATTAACAATTTGGATTTATTGTATCAATAATCTGAAGTTGTGATTACATTCAGAAGGCATTGACTAGGCTTATGAACACATAAGCAGTATATGTACACAAACAAGTTTTTAGTAAAGAAATTAAAAGACGTAAGTTAAAAAATAAGAGATATTTTATATCCTTGTTTCCATGGTATTAAGCTATATGTGTTCTGATATTCTTACTTGTGGTCCATGTCATTGTCTTATAGTATACGCTACTACTGTGAGTAGATACTGATTGCGCAGTATGCATTGATGCCTTTCAAATTTAATATGGTTCATTTTTCAAGGATTAGTAGTGTTTCTGACAACTGATGAGATCAAGCTTACTTGTCTTACTCTTACTAACCCTGACTAAAAGAAAAAAAAAACTCAGGATGAAATGAGTTTGTTAACTTGTTACAAAAGTTTTAAATTTTAATGTAGTTCTATAATTAAAATGTTGAGATGCTATTAAACAAGTGGGATGCTTTGAAAACTAATGAGTCACTTAAGGAAACTCTTCACAAAACTATATGTGTAATTTGCAGGCATGCCTTATTGCTGATATCATTCAACATTTTGTTGATGCCAAACATGAGTTTGATGCTTCTTATGTTTATCAAGATATAAACCGAGCAATCCAACATGTGCATCGAAGTGGTTTAGCCCATCGTGGAATTCTATCTGATCCAGAGAAGTATCTAGTCAAGAATGTATGTTCACTTTTCTCAAAAAAATGGTTGTCAATATATTTCTAATTACCATTTGGATGAATCTTTACTGGGTATTTCATGGAGTCCGTATTTCCAGGGACAACTACTTCGCTTCTTGAGAATGCTGAAGGAGAATGGGAAGAAACTTTTCTTGTTGACGAATTCTCCTTATTATTTTGTAGATGGAGGACTGAATTTCATGTTGGAGGTAATTAATTATTGTGTTAGTAGAATTAAAAGACCCGTTTACTTGAAACTAAGTCTTGTTCTATTTGAGTTATAATGGAATGGATGTTTTATGCCTTTTCAATGGTTGAAATGTATCTGTTATCTGCATGATCCATAGATCATATCTTAGTAAAATTATGTTCTTAGTCTGAAGGTAAAATCGTAAGCGTTGTTTAGTTATATGAAAAAAGTGGGACCCACAGCTGGTGTGTTTTTAGTACTCGAATATTCTATATTTCAAGTTTCTTTCCCAGAAGAAAAAACCTTATTGCGTTAGACTGATATCACCTTTCGGTTCCCCATCTGCGGTATAATCTATGTATGTATAACCATCATCTACATTACAATGAAAATTGTAAATTTTCAAATCCAAAATATTAGTTTCCTTATTGACTAGTGTAATGATTTAGCCGTACTTGATACATGTGTTTTATACAGTATTAGTATGTTGAGCCGATATTGTATAACTTGTGTTCCTCATGACTAGTGTAATGATTTAGCATGTTTGTATATCATTATTCATCGACATTACAGTCAAGACAATATGATTGTTACTTTTTTTAAAACATCATTATGTTCATTAATAAGAAAAACTAACCATCTTGTGTCTTGTTAACTAGGATTCATTCGGACAACAAGACTCCTGGAGAGAACTTTTTGACGTTGTGATTGCGAATGCCAATAAACCAGAATTCTATACGTCTGAGCATCCATTTCGGTAGTCATCATTTTCCTGTTAATTGTTTCAGTGTTTTTCTCATTCTCTTTCAGTATGGCACTTGATTGTTGTCCATTGTTATCTGCTAATGTGGCAGTTTTACCTTAACATTTGACTTTGAAGAGTATGGTGCTAATTAGTGAAATCATCTCTAGCAGTTAAAGGATGAAAAATCACAAAAAAATAAAGAAGATAAAGGTTCGATAAAACAAGTTAGTTTCACAAAAAAATATGTTCATTCATTTCATGTTTCTTACTTACGCAAGGAATAAATATATATCTTGGCTTATATTTTTATTCAGGGGAAAGTTTATTTTCAGTATGCACTGGACAAATGAGAAAATTGGTATCAGTATGAATGGTTTCTATTTTTATTCAGGGGAAACTTTATTTCCAGTTCTGTTTTTTCGTCCGTCAGAAATTTACTTATATATACTATATTTGTTTCTTTGCCACTTTTTTTTCCACCTGGAACTACCCATGTAGCTGTTATGATGTGGAAAAGGACACTCTAGCTTATTCCAAGGTGGATGCTTTTCTTCCAAACAATATTTACTACCATGGATGCCTCAAGACTTTCTTGCAAATAACTAAGTGGAAGGGTCCTGAGGTATGGTGAGCTCTCTTGTATGTCAGTTATATTCTTTATTCGTTATGGAGTGAACAATTAACATTTGGACATTGTTAATTGGAAGTGAACTCTATTTATTTCTGAGTGTGTGTGTGTGTGTGTGTATATATATATATATATATATATATATGTTTAGTGTATTAATGTTAGTTGACTTGGTTTCTGAAAATATGTAGGTGATATACTTTGGCGACCATTTATTTAGTGACCTTAGAGGGCCTTCAAAATCTGGGTGGCGTACAGCTGCTATCATTCACGAGTTGGAGGTGTGTCTTTTAGCTGATTATGCCATTTTATATTTCATGACATTTTATTTGGAAACATATTTTGCTCATTCCAAAAATCTGAAGTTATTAGATGGTTCTTGATAATCATTACATGAGGCTTTGATAAAATGGCGGCATCATTGCTTTTCGAAGAAAAACAAGGATTTTTATGTTGGTCCTTATAATTTATCTGAGTGTCTTGCTTGAGATTTATTTACTAATTTTCTTCTTGGTTTATTTCAGAATGAAATACAGATCCAAAATGAAGATGGTTACCGTTTTGAACAGGTAATTCTTTTGGAAATTATGATGTTTCTACTTAATCTTTTTTGGTGAGTGGGGCATTTAGAAATTGGATATGGCACGTACAGACAGTACAGTATGAATATTTTTTTTAGTTGTCCCGTTATAATAGTTCGGGTAATATTCTCGCACATTAAGAAACACATTTAATAGACCTTGTAAAATCAATAATACACACCATGTTTCTATTATAACCTTATAACAACACTGTTTTTTTTACTAAGCCTCAATGAATGTTGATATAACATGATTAAAGATTATACCACTAACTTACAAACAGAGACCATCCTTTTGGGACAAAAAAAAGGGACCTGTGGACTTATCAGATGGTACGGAGGGTATGGTTGGAATATTCTCTTTCACATATTTCCTTCATTCTTATCTAATTCACCCATATCCTTCTACTGTATATTCCCTAATCAGTCTTTTTTGTGTTAAATCACTGTATTCTAACTTCATGGCTCCTTCACTCATATCCTTACTGTTATGGTTTTTATTTATCACCTCTTATAATTTTGTACCTAATTGTCCTCCTCTATGAATCTGCCTATGAATCCATCGACAGGCGAAGTTCCACGTAATACAAGAGCTTCTGGGAAAACTGCATTCTATTGTTGGTAATAGTGATGCAAATGAAGAATACACGTCTCTGCTTCAGGAGCTCAACCAAGAGAGGCAGAAATCGCGTGGGGCGATGAAAAACATGTTTAATAAGTCGTTTGGGGCTACTTTCCTAACTGACACAGGTCAAGAGTCTGCATTTGCTTACCACATCCATCAATATGCCGATGTGTATACCAGCAAGCCCGAGAACTTCTTGCTTTACCCGCCCGAAGCATGGCTGCATGTGCCTTATGATATTAAAATCATGCCACACCATGTGAAGGTAAGTCCCATTTTCTCTGCGGTGAATTCTTGAATATTTAAGTCGTTGCTATACTTTGGATCACTTTAGATAAAACACTCCTGTCAGACCGTCTAATTGTAACATCGGTCAGACGGGTATTACATTTAAGTGAACATCTTTGTGGATGAAAGCTTGACTTCTGGCTTTCTCTATTTATACTCTCTGTTTCAGACCAATGGTCATGTGAGATTGAAAAATATTGTTTTATTGACTTAGGTGAAAGATGTTTTTATAAATTAATAACAAAGTTAGTTGTGAAAAAATTGTTAAAAAGTAAATGACAAAATATATAAAAAAAAAATTGTTTTACAAATGAAAACGTAATTTTTTTTAAGGAATTTGATCATTGATATGAGAAGGACAAAAATTAAAAGTATGATCACTAAACGGATTTAGAGTACTCTCTCTATCTCGTTAATATCTTTCCACTTTCTGTTTTGAATGTTCAATACTGTATATAGTATATCCTCACACCCAAAAAAAAATTACAGACTTTTTCAACTTGAATACAATTATACTTTACTTTTCATTTATTTTTTCTTACTTTACTCAAAATTACTTTTATTCTTTCACTTTAAATATAATTTTACTTTTATTGTTTTCATAAATATAATAAAAATAATATATTATATTAATTTAAGTATGAAGATATTTAGGCGGGAAATGAATTATTATTTATTTCTGATCTAAAAAGTTTACTTTCTTGCAGGTTTCTTCAGACTTGTTTAAAAATTGATTCTTTACTATTTGAGTGGAAACTAGACAAATTGTAACAGGTACCTTGAGATTTTCTATTCTTTCATTTATTTGCCAAATATTACAATTAGTTTATTAAATATTAGAAATATTTATAGTGTAGTACTAAACTATAAACACTTTTCTATTTTGGAGTATAACATTTACATACTTGGATACATGTGACTGTCACATGATTTGTAGTGGCATTTTCGTAATTTTTTTATGTATTTAATAAATGTGCAATTACATATAAGTCCCTACTTTCTCTTCTTTCCTCTATCATCTTTATGTTCATCATCTCAAAAACTGAAAAATAAAAATAAAAATGGGTTGGATGGAGTTATCAGAATCTTATAACTCAAACAGATCAAACCTAGTTTTAAAACCACATTACAAATTTGGAAAAGAAAATCAAGCACTAATAAATTTTCCAAATAAAATTGTTATGATCCAAAATCAACACGTGAGCTGATTATTCCTCAAATCAAAAACCCATAGTTTCTTTAAAGTGGGCAAGCCGTTCAAGAAATTACCACACAAATCAAGTGTTCTAACGAAACAGCATCAGAGCTCCTCCAACTAGAATCATGAATATTACCAGCATGTGAGTTGTTCTCCAGAGCAACATAAATAAGAGATGGGGATTGAGAAAAACAAAGACGAATCTCACCCGTCCCAGAAAGAAGAGGACACCGCTCGAAGCTATAACAAATCTCTAAAATTTGGGGCAAAAGTGAAAGTATGGAGAAATTGGTGGACAGCGTTGTAATTACCCTTCACTTTTCTCCTCCTCCTTGTTGCCTTGTTGGTGCCTCACGTAGAACTCTTCATAAAGGGCGGCACCAGCTTTCCGAATTCTCCGCCAAGTACACGGGATCCTTGATTAACACTTAGGTAAACCAATTGTTCTTTTTTTTTTCTCGCAATTCGTTCCCAATTCAGATATGTACGAAATAGACATTTTCAATTAATTATTTTGTTCGGAAGATTCTTTTTTTGCTTCGGGTTGTAAAGTTTGTGAATAATTTAATACAATTAATAGTGTAGATTTGGTTGAGTTGATTGTAAAATAGCCCAAATTAACATTAAAGTACAAAAAAATAATAGTTTAAGCACCATAATGTCAAAAAAAAGTTCAAGTCACCAAAGTAGAAAAATGACTAACTACATGTACTTAACTATAATTATTCCTAAATATTAGTAATAAGTAAAAGTTCTTAAATTTTTTAAGTAGAGAAACTTCTACACCGGTAGAAATCAAATATATTATTATTTTATTATTATCAAGTAACAAAATCAATTTTCTCTTATAATTTTGAAATATATTATTATTTTATTATTATCAAGTAACAAAATCAATTTTCTCTTATAATTTTGAAGGTTAAAGATTATTCTGTATTCTATATAAAAACTAATTAAAATTAATCATTTTTAAAAAATTAAAATTTTAACCTTACAAATTATTTTGTATTTTATATAAAAATTAATCAAAATTAAAAATTTTGAAATAGTTAAAATTTTAACTTTACAAATTATTTTACAAAAAAATTAATTAAAATTAAGATTTTTGAAACACTTTAATTACAAGATTATGACAAATAGATGAAAATTAATTAAAATTAACAATTTTTAAAAAGTTAAATTTTCACGTTCTCTAGTTTATATGAAAATTAATCAAAATTAAAAAACATTAAATAGTTAAAATTGTTCTCTATTTTATATGAAAATTAATCAAAATTAAAAAAAAAATTAAAATTTTAACGTTAAATATTATTTTACATAAAAATTAATTAAAATTAAAATTTTTTGAAATAATCAAATAAAATTAAGAATTTTGAAATACTTAAATTTTTAGTGTTACAGATTATTCTATATTTTATATAAAAATTAATTAAAATTAAGAATTTTGAAATAGTTAAAATTTAAAAATCAATATATGATTATTTCTATAAATTAAGAATTATTTTGTATTTTATATAAAAATTAATTAAAATTAAAAATTTTGAAATCTTAAATTTTTAGTAAGAATTATTCGAGATTTTATATAAAAATTAATTAAAATTAAGACTTTTGAAATAGTTAAATTGTAAAAATTAATATATCCTTAATAAATATAAATATAAATTACTATTATTATTATTAGTCCCTATATCCCTTAACACTGTACATAGAGAAAATTGCAGAGTAAGAAAAGTGTTTTTGTGTGTTTTATAATATAAAGTAGGAGTATAATATGGATTGATGTGTAAAACCATGTTTATCAACAATCTCTCACAACCTAACTTTTTAATAAAAAATATTTTCACTCTCTTCCACCTCATCAACCTAATATTTAGAGCATCTCCAATGCTAAGACATAAAATGAGTGTCTCATTTCCACTTTTTGGTGACACGTCATCAAAAAGTGGTTTTGAGAAAAAAATGTCCAATTTCATACAATGCATAGACCCACTTTAACTTACATCAGCACGTTGAGTAGAACACGTATTCAAGATTTAAAACACATTTCTGTTGTGATGAAGTCGTCCACTGGTGGAAAAGTAGTGTAAAATATATAGTATGTTCTTTTGTGTTGTGTTTCGTGTTCAAAACACACAACTTGTGAAAATATGTGTTTTAAAAGTACCGAAATGTGTTTTTACGGAATCGCGAATAGTTGAACGTTTTTCTTTAAAACCTGAATAAGCTATTTTACAAACCCGAATAGCCTTTTTACAAACGCGAATAGGTTTTAAAATTTACTACCCACCGGAAATTTTTATTAAAAAACATTGCGATAAAAACATTATTAAAATAAAAAATAAAACAAAAGTACATGAAATTTCAAATTACATCACATAATTAGAAATACACAAAATTTATGTTGAGATTATGACCGTTGCATTCTTCCCGTTGAATCTATCATTTACTTCATTAAAATATTATTTTTTTCACTAATAAAAAAAATAATAAAATAAAAGCCAAAAAGCTGCTCTTGGGTGGGTGCTACGATAGAGGCACCCACCGAAATTGAAGGATTTGCTCCAACGGGCCAAATTGGCTGAATTATGTGGACAAGACAAAACACGGGTCCCGAGGCTCATGTTGCCACTCCATTGTGGATGCTCTTAATTCAACTTTTCATTTTTTTATACATTATCCACAACCTACAACCCAATTCAATTTATCAATTTTTGTTATTATTAAATAAGTATATAATGTTTTTATTTCAATTTATATTTTAAATATATAAAATATATACATTAAATTGTAAAATGTTTCAATAAATAATTGTTAAATAAAATAAAAAATAAAAAATAATATTTAATTGTTAGTAAAACTATATTAATATGGATCTCGTTTTACCGAGAATAAAAAATTATAAATTTTGATATAATTATATATATATATAATTATAAATATATAACATTATATATAGTATTATATAAATAAAATTGTATAGCATATATATAAATTAAATACATTCACCAATGTCTTGATGACATTTGGCAACAAAAAAAAAAGAAAATATTGACACCCTTCGGGCGTGACAGAGACTAGGTTGTGAAGAGGGCGTGGACTTTTTATTATTATATTATTATTTCTTTTGTTTTTTTGTGAAGGGAGAGCGTCACGCCCTCCCGATAAACATGGTCTAAGTAATAAAGTAGTTAGTTGAAAAAGTAGTGGTATAAAGGTAAATAAATGTGTATTGAGTGGATAAAATTGTAAGAAGACATTCCATTTATTGAATGTGCACTGTTTTAAGGGATGAACTATGCATTGTTTTAAAAGATAGAATGAGTATTTAAATATAAATAATAAATAAAAATTATAAAATAAAATTAATTTTTTTGGGTAAAATGATTGGATGGTTTATAAGTTTTTTAGGTAAGAGTAAAAAAAATTGGGTAGAATGATTGGATGGTTTAAAAGTTTTTTTAGATAAGACTAAAAAAAGTATGAGTTGGCACACGTGACCTACTCTTCATCCAAAAATTCTATCCACTACGGATATGCTTTTAAGATTATAACACATCCTTTATTAATAAAAAAAGAAAAACCTAATCCAACCTAATCTACCAGAATTCTGGTAGGGGACGATATAATTTTCTCAAACTTGTTGTGCTCTTTACGATCCTGTGACACCACTTGTTGCGAATATTGAAACTAAATCACTCACGACTCTCGAAATATATATGAGATGCGAAGAAAAAGATAAACGAAAGAACGAACACACAAATCTACGTGGAAACCCGAAACACGGGAAAAAACTAAGGGAAGAAAGAACCAATCGACTACATCGTTGAGGCTTACAATTCACTTTATGATCTATTGCACTCTATGATTTTCGTCTACCGGAGAACCCCAATTTATAGGTGTAGCAAACCTATCAAATTGGAAACAATTAGAATTAGGAATAAATCCTTTTCTTAATATATGACTCCTAAATTAATAAGGAATAGAATTATATTTTCCAATATAATTCCGATTCCAATCAAACAAATCAACTTAACAATTGATCGCCTCAAATCCATGCCGTGAGCCCGTGACTTTCACGATTCAGCTACTCAACATCTCACCGACCCACCCACATCAATTACTTACGTAATTGCATGACAATTAATTCTTTGGTGATGCCACATCACCCACTCAATTAATCAGTGAATTAGCGTGAGACTTAAAACACGAGTAGAATTTCTCGATTCGTTCGCGTCACGTTTACATTCGATTCGAGTCATATTCAACAAATCTCCACCTTGACGAGAATCCCCGAAACTCCAAGTCGCCCAACTCTAACGATCGTAGACCAATTTTTCTTTCTTCCACCCAGCCCCGCAAGACTCACTCAAAACATAAGCAACCTAAGTTTGAACCGCACCAAACTTAGTACAAGAATGCGAAGTTGCACCGATCATTCCTTGGGTACCACCAAGCTCTATGACCTTCACGCAATCACCATTCTCAAATCTCGCCTTCCCACTACTATCAGCACCACCTGCATTCGCCAATACTCCAGTGCTATCCATAGTACGCCTAGGCTCGATTATCCAAATTTTGAATACTATTCGGGTTAGTATTCCCGGTGTCCCCGACACCAACACACATGCGCATGACTTTTAAACCAAGGTGATCCCGACTCACCTTCCAGCGAATGACTTCCTTGGACAGAGGCAGTTGTCCACTTGGTAATTGTGTTGCCGCATAGCTCATACAATCCACCAAATCTTTCTCTCGCCTCGCAAAATAAGTCGCCCTGACTTACTTTCAACACTCCACCTTTACCGAAGTTGATACCCATTCGGATCTAAGGTCTATGAGAGATAAGATTACCATTCAGGACCGGAACGTACCTTGCAGTACCGAGGGTTCGAATATGCCCATCGACTATCTTGATTCTCACAGTTCCCGTGCCGCGTATCTCACACGATTTGTCATGCCCCATGACCACCGTTCCACCGACACTCTCATCAAACCTGTCAAACAACTCCATGTTTCGACACATGTGATGCGAACAAATAGAATCCAAGATCCACCCCTCACTCGTTCCCCAAATCAGATACAACCAGGAGTTCCCCATCAGGAAAACCACCTTCTCCGGAATCGGCCACCTTCGATTCCTTTCTCCGATTCATCAGGGCCTGACAATCCCCTTCATGTGGCTATTTTCCTTGCAGTAGTGACAAAACTTCTAGAATTTCTTCCATGCTCCACCTTGGCCATTAAGAAATTCACCTAGATTTTCACCACCCCCCTTTTCTTGTAGTAATGACAAACTCCCTGGAATTTCTTCATCTTTGCCCAACTCTGGACACCAAGACATTCCCCGGATTTTCACTACTCAAAAAACCTCCTTCATCGTCTCCCTCGATCGCAAAGCCGCGACCGCATGAAACAAATCACCGGAGGGATAGAGTGCAATTATACCTCACCTTTCTATTTTTCCATACCTTCTCTTCTGGGTCCATCGCGCTTGACATCTTGCCCATGCCTCAGCAACGCATCATCAAGATTCATGTTGGTTAGAACCACTGAACCAACTCCACCTTGAACCGCCATGAAGAGAACCACGTGTACCGATCTAACACCGAATATCAACCATCGTCATCTCCCAAAATATTCTCGAGCTCCACCTTGATCTAGAAACACCAATATCCGCAACGCCCGCCTTGTATGGATTCCCCGACCGGGATCCCCACGAAAGCTCTTGATAACAGGTCACAGGATCGTAACCTAGCTCTGATACCACTTGTTGTGCTCTTTACGATCCTGTGACACCACTTGTTGCGAATATTGAAACTAAATCACTCACGACTCTCGAAATATATATGAGATGCGAAGAAAAAGATAAACAAAAGAACGAACACACAAATCTACGTGGAAACCCGAAACACGGGAAAAAACTACGGGAAGAAAGAACCAATCGACTACATCGTTGAGACTTACAATTCACTCTATGATCTATTGCACTCTATGATTTTCGTCTACTGGAGAACCCCAATTTATAGGTGTAGCAAACCTATCAAATTGAAAACAATTAGAATTAGGAATAAATCCTTTTCTTAATATATGACTCCTAAATTAATAAGAAATAGAATTATATTTTCCAATATAATTCCGATTCCAATCAAACAAATCAACTTAACAATTGATAGCCTCAAATCCATGCCGTGATCCCGTGACTTTCACGATTCAGCTACTCAACATCTCACCGACCCACCCACATCAATTACTTACGTAATTGCATGACAATTAATTCTTTGGTGATGCCACATCACCCACCCAATTAATCAGTGAATTAGCGTGAGACTTAAAACACGAGTAGAATTTCTCGATTCGTTCGCGTCACGTTTACATTCGATTGGAGTCATATTCAACAAAACTATATACAAGAATTTTAAACTATACTCCCTCCGATCTTAAGAAATGGTCACATGTGGTCAATGTTGACTTTTTTTGTCCGGTCCAATACATATGATAAACAATATACAAAAATTATGAAAAAATAACTAAAATCGATTTAATATATAAATTTTATTTTAGTTATTTTTTCTTAATTTTTGTACACTGTTTATTTTATGTATTTAAGGGACAAAAAAGTCAACGTTGACCTAATTCAACCTAAACTTTTAATAAAATATTATTTTATTTTACTTTTTCTTAAACAATCTATAACACCAATTATTTCATACATTTTCGAACTTTATTAACAACTCAATCTGGCAGTTGGGAGTGTGTTGTCTGTTGGGTTTCGTATGGATCTCATTCATAACGCAATAGATAGATTTATGTATTTTACGAGCATGAAAAAGTGCGGAAGAAGAAATCATACATAAACAAATAAAATCCTAATTCTATGGATTTAGTGCGCACGTAGTAGTAAGAACAATTAATTGAGTTAGTAAAGAATTATGTACCTTGTAATTCTTGTATGTAGATAGCTCACGCGTAGATGGATAACCGCGAACGTACCCAACCTCAATTCGTTGCACGAACCCTCCTTGATCAACGAATATTGGAAGCCCTCTTTAATATCGAGTCCCACTCGATTCTCTCGTCTCGCCGCGAATATTAAGCTTGTAGAAAGTGAATTCTATTATAGTATAGTGGTAAGTATTCCTGCCTGTCACGCAGGTGACCCGGGTTCGATCCCCGGCAACGGCGCCATTTTAAAGAAGCACTTTTCGATCACAAAGGAAAGAGAAAGCGTTTTTACCTCGCTTCAAAAACCGAGGGTACGTTGTAATTCGACCACTCGGATTATCAATCCGAGGGAGGGCTAGAGTGAGGGGTTTTCATAATCATATTCATTTCAATGTATAACAAAATAACAAGTACGTTCATGTAAACAATCAAAAGCAAGTAAACAAAGGTATATCAAATGGAAAGAAGTGGAGATGAAGTCAAGGAAAACGCCCACAAAATGATTAACTAATGCTTTGGTAATTCCCAAAGGATCTCGTCCCTAGAGTCGATCCCTTGTAGTGTTTAAGTTCAAATAATCGATATATGAGAAGAAAAGGCCCGACCTATCGGTACCTAATCGTTTAATCTCCGTGTGTAGCACCGTAATGAAAACACACGTTATCAATTATCGTTACTTAAACCTTTAGTTTGTACATGCAAGAACCGAACCTCGAGATGAAGAGCCCCGCACCACGGTAGCTTATCGATTTTAATCTCCAATTAACCTAAACCCCGCCCCACGGAGATTTGGATCAATTGTGGTTCGAGAAATCACACTTAAAACTAAGTTTTATTCATTGAAGCATTTTGTCAAACACTTTGTGGGCATTACCTAAGCTTCATCCCCAACTAGGAATTTAGCCAACAAAAGCCATAGAAATCATCATAATCAACATGTAAATCGTAAATCCAATCTCAATCAACATCATTCAATACAATCCAAGCTTAATTTTCACAAATCAAGCAAAGTATGAAAATTCTACAAAATGCAATAAAGAGAGAAGGGTAAAGAAATAGCCAAGGTGAAGTCTCGTGATCGTAGGTAGTAGATCTCGATTCCGTCGTCCTTGCCCGAGCTCGAATCCGTCGTCAATGGAGACTTGCTCTTGGAAGAAGATGAAATTTCTCTCTCTCTTAGCTCTTCAAATTGTTTTCGTGTGTCAAAAATAGTGTGAGAAGAGTGTTTCTCCTCCTTTTATACTCACATGGGGTGAATAACCGTTTCCCCTCAATTTCCCACCAAAAATAGACCAAAAATGACCATTTTACCCCTCGGTCAATGCTTAATAGTCACGGTCAACGCCCGGTCAACTCGGGGTCAACACATTTCAGCCAGGGTCAACTCTTCTTTGGCGCATTTCACTTGGTCCTCGCTGAAAATTTCATTCCTCGCCGGTGTGGTCCTCTCTAGATTTGGCGCATATTGAATTGGTGCATTTCAAGTGGTATGCGCAGAAAGGCTCCCTCAGTCCTCGCAATTCTCTGTACAACTTTTCTCCTCTCCTCATTCCATGTTGGTCCTCGCCCAAAAATGCGCATATTGCCAAAATGCGCTCCGGTCCGCGCCAGTTCCTCCCTTGCGCGCGACTTTTCGATTCTCGTCATAACTTTGCCGTCCGAACTCCGATCGTCGAGATTCAAAATTCTACAGATTCCCGACTTCAAGATATTCGCGTCCATGTATGGCACAACCTCTAGTTCCGAGCTAGTGATAGCAGTTTTTGCGTCGAAGTCGCTGCAATTTCCAGGTTCGGATTTTCTCCTCGTTTCTCTCGTTTTCACCTACATTTCACACACAAACTCGACTATACCGTGCATAAGTTCCGTCACATCAATAATAAGCAAATCCTCAATGATCACACACATATTTACCTAAAATATACAAAACCACGTCCAAATAGAACAATAAAAACGAGCAAAATATCGGCATTTCAATTGTAGCAACATAATTCGTGGGTAGAAGTCATTTTATATAGGAGGGAGTAGAAAAGAGTTTAGAGTTGAATAGGATAAGAAATAATAATATGCAGAATTTTCCCAAAAATATAGCCTCTGTCGGCCGACACCATTCCTATGCATATTTGGTGTCGGTCGACACCCTTATTAAAAAACAGCCGCCATCTTTGACTTTCCATGTCGGCATTTAATTGTGCATTGTGTCGGCCGACACATAGGTTAAATGGGTGTCGGCCGACAGTTAGTACAAAATGTGCCCGACTCCGTTTTTCTCTCTGTTTCTTCCGTCGCTCAACCTCGATTCCCAACCAAGGTTAATATACTCTAAGTATACACGATGAATAGGGCCGTATGACTCATTTGGTTTGATTGTTGACTATTAAGTTCAACTCTCGACTAGACACTTAACGTCGCTCAATCGATCTATCTACACATGACGCACTAAATAGTTTGTTTCGATACGACACACGTGGGATGAATGACACCATTCCAAACACTGTCCTCCGGGCGGCTAGACCGTGGCATGGGAAGCATTGAATTTCCTGTACCTATCGTGGTCTTCTCGCTGCCTTGATTTATTTTATATGGCATGAAAGGAATACTCGTATCCAGGAAGCGCGCTTGGAGTCGGCAGAGGGGGTGGGCTATCAGGGCTATATCCATTATGAGGGATCGGATCGCTTCGCTAAGGCTACCAGACTCACTTCAGGCGCGGGCTTTGAGGCGAGTGTGGTTAGGGTTTAGGGTTTTGAGGCGAGTGTGGCACATCGCGTGGTAGGGGTGAATATTGTTGATGGTGTGTTTTTTATTTTTGGAGATTCTGAGAGTTAGCTTGTTAGCTCGCTATGCGGTAGGATTTGTCCCTATGCGCTTTACTGTATATCCACACTCTTTTATTTTTTTCCTTATATGATATTGACATTTAACAAAAAAAACTCAATCTAAAATTATTTATTTATTTCAATTAAAATAATCAATTTTCATTATATTTTTAAAAAATATGTATATTACTAGTAATATGAAATATATTTTTTAAGAAATTGAAAAAAAAATTAAAATTTTGTAATAAAATTTATAAAGTTAAAAAGATAATATCACATTTGGTCATGTAACATATGTTCATCCAACGATTGGTCCTTTTTCTATTTGAAAAATCAAAAGTGGTATTGGTTTGGCCGTTTTTGTCCGGTATATTATATTATTATTTGAGCTGCGTAGGGTTTGGAGACGACGCAAAAACACGTATATTTGTATGTAGAAAGGGAGCTGAAATAAAATCACACCGAGACTAGGCTTGAATGCCCGAGATGATATCTCTGTTTATTCTCTGGTATTTTCAGGTAATATTATATATGTGGGTGGGTATCAGATCACTCGTCCGGGATCTTTTTTCTACTCCATTTCGGACCAAGTCTATTTATAGACGCATTACGCAAAATCCATCTGTCCATTATTGACACGTGTTTCTACATGCAAAAGATAGAGACGTCTTGGGCTTGTGCACTTCTGCCCAGTGCGGGTCGCAACTGTGTGGCGTCAGGGTCCCGGGGTACGGTCCCGGGACACGGTGCCCGGGATTGAGTATGGCCTTTCTCCGTCTTTGGGCGCTCCTTCCGTCGCGTATTTATTCATGTGGTGGTCTCCCGTGATTTGGGGCTCGGGGTTGGTTCCAGAGCTCGATGCCCATCGCCCTCATCATCGCGTGAGCCGGGTGTTAATGTCCGTGCCCCGTGCTGCAGCGTGATCCCGGGTCTGTCCTCCCGCAAGACGAGTCGTTGGCGCCCGTGTCGGGTGCTCGTGGCGCGGTCCCGGGTCTCGGAACCCCGTCGCCCCGTCGTCCCTCTGCATACGGGTCGTTGGCGTCCGATCTGTTGGAGTTGTATACTTAATGTCTAGATTTAAGTAACGGTAACTCCCGGTCATAGCATTTAATCTGTTAAATGAACAATTGTTTGCTTTTAATTATTTGATAATTAAATATATGCAAATATAGTCCTAGATTATATACGTTGGAGTTAGTATGATGTGCGTCGTCACACGGAAGATCATACTATCGGTTACTCGTATTTAATCGAACAGTTGCTCACGACCTAGATGGACACGGACCAAGCCATCGGTATAGTCGTTGTATGAGGGAGAAAATAATCGGTCTTGATTATTTTATCATACTTGTACACTTGGTGTATTGGGCGGATCGCTTGAGATTTATCGATTAGGATTGCCTTAGATAATCGATTTAAGTCTCAGTGTATTTTATTCTTAATCCCCGATACTATTACAGGTGTGTATATCTAGTATGAGTGACTTTGATTTTCCAAAGGAATTGTCCGGTTTAATTATTGGGACAATTACCGGTAAAGTTGGGTCACTATATTTTATATATGACATGCCGTGAATACTTGACGGGAAAGTGTATCCCGGAAGGGTTGATAATATTCCCGAGATGAGTTCATAAGGAATTATTATGTAAAATAATTAAAGTTGAACGGTACTATTCTCGGATAAAAGAGATGAATAAATTTATTATGCAATAAATAAATTTTATTCATGAATATTTAAATCTTAAATATACAGAATAAATAATACTACCGGAGAAATATTATTTGATATAATATGGTTTAATATTGGGAGTGCAATTAATTTATATAGTGGAAAATAAATTAATTAATATTAATGGATTAATAGATTTGGGCTTGGGCTCAATTTAATCATTAATATTGGAGCTCAATATTCCACCTCCTTTAGATCCCCTACGTAGCCTATAAAAGCACTACATGGTCTTCATAATTCAACACATCATAAGATTATCATACTTGATATTCTAGAGAGTTCGTGAAGGAGATCCATAGGAGTTCGGAGGATCGTCGCCCACACGACGTTCGAACGAAGTGCAAGGAATACGTGGGAAGATCCGAAGGTCTTCAATCCATCTCGTTTCTCCGCACAACGAGACGTAGGTATAATCGTAAACCCCCTCTTATGATTATGCGTTTTATAATTGTGATATATACATGAACGCACGATCCGGAAAACGTACAAACTTCGGTGACGGGGATTCGAGATCCCAGGCGAAGATCGAGAGAAAAGCTCTCGATTGGAATCGAGGGTGCGGCCGAACCCTAGGGTTCGACCGCCGGCATGCGCGACGAGGGGAAGCCCCGGCTGGACGCCGGGGCATGCGATCGACTTCGGTCGATCGCCAGGGATGCCGCAGGCGGGTGCCGCGGCGGATCCCCCCGCCCCCTTCGCCGCCGGCGTGGCCACATGGGACCCTCGGCTGGAGCCTCGGGGCGATCGAGCCCGTGAGCTCGATCGCGAGTCGCTGCGGGGTTGAACCGCAGCTGCCCCGTGCGCGCTACGGGAGTTCCCGTAGCAGGGGTGCACGGGGCTGACCCCATGCGAGCAGCGGGTTCGATGACCCGCTGCGGGGCTGCTGCGAGAAGCCCGGGGATCGCTACGAGCGATCCCAGTGATCGCTACGAGGCGATCGCGAGCCCCCTCGTGGGGGCTCGGCTGGACGCTCGCGGCCCTCGGGCCTCGCTGGGTGTTCGGTCGGGCCCCGGCTCACGCGGCGCTTCGCGGTTGGTTCTCCGGCGATTGAGGATTTCAGTCGGGTTATCGGTTCTGCGATATTTTTTGATAGCTCGGGATATCGATTTCCAACAAGATCGTGATGCTCGGGGCCGGGGAATTGCATGCGGAGCATGTCCTGATCCTCGCGATGGTGGGCTGACACGTGGTCCCACGCCACCAATTGGTGAAGGGACTGATCTTCGGCGTCCGTTCGGGATGCGCTGGCGCGATTCGGGGGCTTGGAAATCGTCCCACTGCATGCGGGTTGTTGGCGCCTGAGCTTCGTGCTGGGCCGCGTTCCGGGACCCTTTGATTCGTCGTCCCGTAAGTCGGGTTATTGTCGCCCGTTGCGGTTGGCCGAGGTCCGGACATGGTATGCGTGGGCATTAGCTGATTCTTGTGATGGCGAGTTGGCGTGGGGGCCCATGGTACCAGTAGGAGCCCTATCCGGGCTTTTTTATCCGGTGTCGGATGTTGGCTCATTCCACGTGTCGGTGGGGGATTTTTGTGGCTCAACAGGTATTTACTGGTAACAAATGACCGGATGATGCTGACATAACAGTCATTTTCTGCAGCTCGCTTCGTTGGCGAATTTTGATTGGTGAATGAATCCACGTCATTATTGCATCCAAAATTCACCTATTTTTAAACCCTAAATTCACCTATTAAACCATACATTCGAGCGAGATTCCGGAGATTTACGAGGGAGCTTGGTCGAGAGATCGAAGTCCACCAACATTAGGTGGCCTTTTTCCTGAATCATCACGTTCTCAAGCTTCAGATCCCTGTAGACGATGCTGGAATCGTTAAAGTACTCCAACGCCAGCACCAGCTCCGTTGCGTAAAATTTGAAATTCACAATTTCAATTCCAATTTTCTCTTCAGATCGATAGACTCAATTTCAGCGGATTCAATTAATCCCCAAATCGAAAAACCTAAATCGATTTCGATTAAATCAATTACCTGATGATATCGTCGGAGAACATTTTTTCCGTCTACTTCTTCCTCTGTTCAGATCTCGGCCGGAGTAGAAATCGATGGCGTAGCCGACGATTTTGTCGGTTCTCAAAACTCCGTGGAGCTTGGGCAGCAGCGGGTGATTGGACGAGGCCAAAACCTCTCTCTCGAAGCAAATCCTCCGTTACTCAGTTTCTCGACCGACGATCTTAGAATTGCTTTCAGCGCGAGTAGTTCTCCGATTTCGTTTTGGACGAGGAAGACGACGCCCTTGGCACCGCGGCCGAGCGCGAAGATAACCGTCAGATTTTTCAGTTCCAGAGCAATCGCGTCGTCGTCTTCTTCGTCGCAATCGCGACAAGGGTGACGACCATCGTGCATGTCATTTTATTGTTGGAATTGATGAGAGTCGTAATGAACAATGGACAAAAATATTCATGTTCATTTTGATAATTTCAGAAAATAAGTGAATATAGGGTTAAATAGGTGAATTTTGGGTGCAATAATGACGTGGATTCATTCGCCAACTAAGCGAGCTGCTAAAAATGTCTGTCATGTCAGCATTATCTGGTCATTTTTTACCGGCAAAGACCACTTTTGATTTTTCGAATAAAAAAGGGTCAATCGTGAGATGGACATATGTTACAGGACCAAATGTGATATTATCTCTTATATAAATATACCAGAATTTTAGACTATGTTTATTAACGACCTAATCCAACCTAAACTTTTAATAAAATATTATTTTATTTTATTTTTTCTTAAACAATCTATAACACCAATTATTTTATACATTTTCTAAATGTATTAACAACTAACTCTAAAACTATTTATTTATTTCAATGAGTACAATCAATTTCATTATATTTTAAAAAAATATGTATATTACTAGTAATATAAAAAAATATATTTTGTAAGAAATTGAAAAAAAAATTAAAATCTTGTAATAAAATTTATAAAGATAATTTTGTGTTTGTGTATAAATCTATATAAATATTATACACTATTTATAGATAATTTAAAATTATGAATTTTAGAATTTTTCGTTTTATTTTTTACTAAAATATAAATACATATATGAATTATATTACCCAATTGTTGCTATATGTTAAAAATTAGTTGCTATTTATTAAAAATTTTGTTTTTAGAATTTTTTTTTGTTTTTTCCTTTTATATTTAATTAGTTGCTATATATTAAAAAAAAATTAGAATCATATTACGGATTGTTGTGTATAAAATGGTATTAACAAAAAATAATCAAACTCACAAACATTTAATCTTCACCATTTGAGTTTTGAAAATAAAGATGGGGAAAATAGTGCAATTATTTTTCTTTGTGGTTCTCCTTGTTTCTCTCCCATCATGTAAGCTAACAGTCTTTATTATTCGATAGTTGCAATATATTACTTATTTCAACAAAAACAAGTCAATTACTAAAAATAATTTTTGTTTATGTTTATATATTTGCAGTTGATGGAGGCTTGCACTACTTTGCCATGGCTAAGGATCCATGTTTTGATTCAAGACCTGCGCATTGTAATGTAAACGGAGTTCAGGAATGTGTGGTGTATTGCGCAAACAAATATGGTTCTCCCGGTAGTCTCATTAATTCCTATTGTGAAACTTTCGGAGCCTCAGTCACTTGTGTGTGTGTTTATAAATGTTAATGATGATATTATGATAAAAATGAATGATGTAATAAAAAAATATTAATAAATGTTTATCATCATTTTTTCATGATTTATTTTTATGTGTCTAATCTTAATATTACATTATTTTGATTTATCAACCCCCAATGCGATTTTTAATCAACTAAATAAATTAATCATTAATCTATGAGAAATTGGATAAGATTTACAATAGTCTGATTTAGAATAGACATGCACAACACAAATTTTATTTTGAATAATCAATCACATTTATAAATAAGAAATATTTTTATACATTCTTTATAAAATGTAATTGTTAATTAGGTGAAAAGAGGTTCATCGCTTTACATAGGGGAGAGACTCGATCATACATGAAAACAACTTATCTAAAAAAAATCCAAAAATACAAGAAAAAAATGAAAAGTAAAAATTGAATATTTATAAACTCCGAAAAAATTCAGTCTGAATCAGTTCGAATCAAAAGAGACCGATAACTCGATTGGGCAAACTCGACATACGGCGGACTGACCCAAGTAAAATATAATTTAGTTCAAGTATAAATATATAACTAAATTAGTATATATATTTAAAAAAAAATATGGTGGATTACGGTTTTATCTATGCTACACTCGGTGGAGTGCACCATGCATTTAATAACCGTTGATTTAATATTATTTTATACAAATGCACACACAATCAGACACACCGACACCGACGTGTATGGTCAGTGGCGGAGCTAGAGAAATCACGAAGGGGGGTCCAAATTTTTTTTATAACTATAATAAAATTCAAAGCTACAAAAGTATACGATAAACTACAAAAGTATACAATAATCTCGTCATTGTATTAACTATGAATGTATAGGAGGCAAGTCCAATCTCCGAGTTCTCATATTCTGAAAATGTTGGATAATAACTTCATTATCAATACTTCTGAAGACGTCTTTCTCGATATAACAAACCAAACAATTGGTAAGAAAGTCATCTCCCATTTTGTTGCGCAAGTCAGTCTTGATAATATTCATCGCAGAGAAGGCTATCTCAACAGTAGCGGTTGCAACTGGTAACACTAAAACCAACTCAATCAAACGATATATCAATTGAAAAACAGTGTGAATTCCTAAATCAACCATCTTCTTAGCAACATCTCCTATATTAAGCAGAGTAGAAAATATTCATTGGCTCTCATTTCAGAAATCCACATATGCAATTGTTCAGGAAGCTCCATGTAGTTTCTGATCTAGCTCTTTTTTGTCTTGAACTTTCAACATTTCCATCAACAGTTGAATACTCAACATTTATAAACACACTCGAAGATTCAACAATTCTCTCAACAGTAGAAAATTCAACATTCGGAGATTCGGTAGGAAGAACTGTACTCGAGTCCGGTAACTTTTTAATTCGAATAATAAACTTATCCATGAATCTGCATAAAAATTTAAATAATTGAACCAACAATCTGTCACAAACTTTTTAGTGAAAATATTTTTTCTCCACAATTAAATACAAAAAATCAAAACCCTAAATCAATTTAATCATTTAAATTTGAACCAATTTTTCAGAATTCCATTACGAAATACTTCAAACATCACGAAATTTTTGGGAATTAACAAACTACTTTGCGCACGCACACAAAACCAAACAAAAATTGAGCCTTCAACTGAAAAAAAAATTGAACCGAGAAGAAGAAGAAGAAAATCACCTTTTGATGAATACTGCACCTTCGGAACAAAGACTGTGTTTTCGAAATAATTTGGGATGCCCAATTAACTTGACGAGATTGCGTGTGTTTTGTTTAGAGACTGCGTGTGTTTTGTTTAAAAAAATATTGCGTGTGTTTTGTTTAAAAAAATAGAGAATGAAAACAGGTGAAATAGCTTTTGTTTTTACTTTTTTATTTTATTTTAAATAAAAAAAATTATTATTAATTTTTTTTTTAAAATTATTGGGAAAGGGGGGTCACTGACCCCCTTGACCCCCTTTTCCCTCCGCCTCTGTGTATGGTGTATGCATCAACGATTAAAATGAAAGGAAAATAATACACCAAGTGTAGCATCTAATAGACCGTGAATTACACCACACCAGAGCCATTGAATGTCACGATTCTAACAAAATGCTTTATTTTTAAACTCACCTCCTAATCATGATAAATAAATTAAATATTAAATATTTATAAATTGCAACTAATGTAAACTTCCTACAACATCAATTTGTTGTACAAAATTATAGCAAATGAGATGACATTGGTGAACAAAAAACCGATGTGTCTTGTGCAACATAATTCACATCATTTTCCATAACACTAGATGTTAACATGTCAATTGATTAGGTACATACCAACATAGCTTATTTTTTTTTGAACCAATAAGTAGTTTCACATCACGATTATAATTAATCTAGATGTCAGTATTTTTATTTAAATAAAATTTATCGCATCTGATGTTTACAAACCGATGTTAAAAGTATATTAGTAAGTCAAATATATTCTCAAATATTGTTCTTTACTTGTGGGTCAAAAATATTTTTTTTTAGGAAGCTCAATAAGTAGATAATTAATTTGAGAGTAGTTACTCTGGCGGGTGACAAACCCAAGACTTCGGCGGTAGCCTAACGCTCAAATATTATGTTAGAAGCTGTATTATCTAAAATCTTAAACTGTTAAAGAAGTTTGACAACTTTACATTAATATTAGTGGATGAAATATATTATCTAATGAAAGTTTTAGTGAAACATAAATTGAGGTAGTTATATATATTTCATAATTGCAATGTAGATTGGTCAAACCATTTAAATTTTAGAAATTTTTTAAATAATTTAATTAAAATACATTATAATGTTTTGGTGAATTATTACATAATTCTTTATTGAAAATTATATAATGAAATATATTTGTAGATTTCATAATTGGCAATGTAGATTGCATAAACATTTTAGATTACATAATTTATTATTTTTAATTATTTAGTTGCTTTATATTACAAATTATTAAAATTATATTACGCGATTGTTGTGTATAAAATGGTATTAACCAGAAATAATCAAACTCCTAAACTTTTAATCATCACTATTTGAGTTTTCAAAACAAAGATGGAGAAAATAGTGCGATTATTTTTCTTTGTAGTTCTCCTTGTTTCTCTCCTATCATGTAAGCTAACAATCATTATTTGATAGTTGCAATATAGTATTTATTTCAACAAAAACAAGTCAATTAATGGAAATATTTTATCCACATGTGTTTATATTTGCAGTTGATGGAGGCTCGCACTACCTTGCCATGGCTAAGGGTCCATGTTTTGATTCAAGACCCGCACATTGTAACGTAACTGGAGTTCAGGAATGTGTGGTGTATTGCGCAAAAAAATATGGCTCTCCCGGCAGTCTCATTAATTCCTATTGTGAAACTTTCGGAGCCTCAGTCACTTGTGTGTGTGTTTATAAATGTTAAACATGATATTATGATAAAAATGAATGATGTAATAAAAAAATATTAATAAATGTTTATCATCATTTTTTCATGATTTATTTTTATGTGTCTAATCTTAATATTACATTATTTTGATTTCTCTACGCTCAATGCGATTTTTAATCAACCAAATAAATATTAATCTATGAAAAATTGGATACGAAATAGTCTGATTTAGAATAGACTTGCGAAGAGCACAAAAAATATTTTGAACAATCAATCACATTTATAAATAAGAAATATTTTTATACATTCTTTATAAAATGTAAGTGTTAAATAGGTGAGAAGAGGTTAATCGCTTTAGATAGGGGAGAGACTCGATCATACATGAAAACAACTTATCTAAAAAGAAAAACCAAAATTATGACAAGAAAAAAAAAATGAAAGGTAAAAATTGAATATTTATAAGCTCCGAAAAACTTCAGTCTGAATCAGTTAGAATAAAAAAAAGACATATAGCTCGATTGGGCAAACTCGACAAACGGCGAGCTGACCCAACTAGCCCGATTAATTTCATTGAAATATAATTTTGTTCAAGTATAAATATATAACTATATTAGTATATATATTTAAAAAATTAGGGTGGGTTACACCACACCAGAGCCATTAAATGTCACGATTCCAACAAAATGCTTTATTTTTAAACTCACTGTGGAAATGGAAGCTAAGAATTCCATGAATCAAAGGATAATTGCAGTAATGGAGTTTGAAGGAGAACAGAGAAATTGGGGAAAAATATGAGCGGGAGAATAATGCGCTCCACTCCAAAACTTGAATTACAAAGTCAAGTACATACAGTATTATATACTAACTAGTAATTGCAAAATGGTCCTCAGAACACTTATTAATAACAAAAGATACCAAGACAATATAAAAAAAAAGGCTTGCTGCAACATCTTCATGCACTTCATTCTATTATTTCCACAGCAGCTACACCTCAACACTCCCCCTCAAGTTGGAATGCCCCTAGATTGCAGTCCCAACTTGACATTCATCCTGTGGAAAAGATCAGCTCCCAAAGCCTTTGTAAACACATCTGCCACCTGTAGATGAGTTGGAATGAATAGAGTGTGGATTGTTCCATCTTGTATCTTCTCTCTAATGAAATGGCAATCCACATCAACATGTTTAGTACGGCTATGGTGTACAGGATTGGCTGCCAAAGCAAGAGCTGCTTTACTGTCACAGAACACACTTGTAGTTGGTAACTTAATACCAAAATCAGTGAAAACCTGCCTTAGCCAAACAAGTTCACACACAGTAAGTGCCAATGCTCTGTATTCTGCCTCTGCTGAACTCCTTGCAACAACAGTTTGCTTCTTGGACCTCCAACAAATCAATGAGTCACCAAGATAAATAGCAAAGCCAGTAACTGATCTCCTTGTGTCCACACATGTTGCCCAATCTGCATCACAAAATGCATTAAGTTTTATCTCTGCTGTTCTTGAATAGAAAACACCCTGTGTTATTGTTCCTCTCAAATATCTGAGAATTCTGTGTGCAGCTCCAAGGTGACTTTGAGAAGGACTATTCATGAACTGAGTTAAAACATGCACTGGAAATGTGATGTCAGGCCTGGTGATGGTTAAGTATAATAACTTTCCCACAAGCTTCCTGTATCCAGTGACATCTTCAAGTTTATCACCATCTGTCACACTGAATCTAGCCTTTGTATCCATGGGAAAGGAAACTGATTTGCAGTTTGAATAACCATACTCTTTAAGAATCTCCTTGACATATTTCTGCTGCCCAATGTTAATACCTTCAGAGGTCTGAACAACTTCAAGGCCTAAGAAAAAACTGAGTTGTCCCAAATCCTTAATATGAAAAACATCATCAAGAAACTGTTTCACTTTTGTAACTCTGTGGCTATCATTACTTGCAATGATCAAATCATCCACATAAACAAGTATGATGAGCACTTGATCAGAATTGTTAAAAGTGAATAAAGAAGTATCAGATTTGGACTGAGTGAAACCATAATCCAAAAGAGCTCCTGAGAGCTTGCAAAACCACTGCCTACTTGCCTGCTTTAAGCCATATAGACTTTTCAACAACTTACAAACTTTGTTCTCCCCCTGTTTTGCAAGCCCCTCAGGTAATGACATATAAACTTCCTCCTGGAGATCACCATGTAAGAAGGCATTGTTGATGTCCAATTGAGAAAGAGTCCAACCTTTTACAGCAGCCAAGGCCAGAAGTGCCCTCACAGTTGTCATTTTCACAACTGGGGCAGAAGTTTCTTCATAATCTAACCCTTCCTGTTGGGTATACCCCTTTGCCACTAACCTGGCCTTGTATCTTTCAACACTCCCATCTGCTCTATGTTTAATCTTGAACACCCACTTACAACCAATGGGGTTCTTGTCAGGTGGTAAATCAGTAATAAGCCAGGTCTGATTTTGAGCAAGAGCATGAAGCTCTGCTTTCATGGCCTCCTGCCATTGAGGAACCAAGGCTGCCTCTCTATAATTAGAGGGCTCAGAAATGATGGGAACAGTCAAATTATAACAGTGAAAATCACTAAGGTGAGCAGGGGGATTTCTTATTCTGGGAATTCTCAAAGGTGGTGTATGATGAGCTGGTGTATTATGGACAGGTGTATTATGAACTGGAGAAGACAAAGTAGGTGATGTAGGTGAAGAAGGTATCACAGGTGAAGTAGAAGGAGCAGGGGTAGTTATATTGGGTGTATAGGAGAAATCTGAATCAGTGTGAATGAAATGAGGTGGAGACTCTGTTTCAGAGGTAAGAAATGGGAATTCTGTCTCAACAAAATAAACATTTCTAGAGACATGGACACTGTGAGTGGTTAAATCATAAAGAACATAACCTTTGGAACTGGTAGGATAGCCAATAAAGACACACTGACTTGCTCTGGGGTCAAATTTCCTTTTGTGAGGTAGAGGGTTAGACATATAGGCAACACAACCAAAAACCTTGAGATGATCATAGGTAGGAAGATGATGGTACAGTTTCTGGTATGGAGAAGTGTTGTCCAGATTTGGGGATGGAACTCTATTCATCAAATAAACAGCAGTAGAAACACAATATCCCCAAAAAGAAAGTGGAACCCCAGATTGAAATTTCAAGGCTCTAGCAATAGTGAATATGGTTTGTTGTCTCCTTTCAACAATCCCATTCTGTTGTGGGGTATAGGCACATGAAGTTTGATGAACAATGCCATGAAGAGCATAAAACTCAGGAAGATGAAATTCAGAGCCTCTATCTGATCTTATGGATTTGATGGACACATTAAATTGGGTAGAAACCATTTTGTGAAATGTCTGAAGTTTATTTTTGACATCTGATTTATGTTGTAACAAACAAAGCCAAGTGAATTTGGTACAATCATCAACAATGGTGAGAAAATAATTGAAACCATCAAAGGTAGATTCAGGAAAAGGGCCACAAAGATCACAATGAATGAGATCAAAAGGAGCTAGAGAAACTGAAACACTTTTATTGAAAGGCAACTTATGTTGTTTGGCCATAGGACAGATATTACAAACAACATTATCAGAAGAAACAACATCAGAAATATAAGGCTTCAAAAGAGACATTCTGGAGAGAGAAGGATGGCCTAACCTGGAATGCCAAAGACCTTTACAAGTAGAAACTGTATGGGCTTTAGAATGTGAAGAAAGAAGATAAAGGCCTTGATGATATCTACCCATGCCAATCACTTGGTGTGTATGGGAATCCTGTATAAGGCAAGTTGACTCAGAAAACAAAACTTGGTGATTGGTAGTTCTAAGCAAAGTGCTAACAGATAGGAGATTGACATGGAATTGGGGAACACATAACACATTGTCAAGGGTGAGAGATGGACTGATATTCACAGAACCCTTATGAGTGGTATAAGTAACCTGTCCATTTGGCAGATTAATGGGAAGTTGATATGGAACAATGTTGTGTGTATACAAGGATTCTGAACTGATCATATGATCAGTTGCACCAGTGTCTATAATCCATACTGGTGAGGTACCAACCATAAAGGAATGATGCAAGGAAGTGGTGAAAGTAGAATGTATACCTCCAGATGCCATACAGCTAGATGAAGATGATGATGGTGAATGAGGTGTTGGCAGAATACCATTGTGGTTAGAGTTCCCATGTGAATGATAACCAGTAGAAGAAGGCTTCAAGCTCCCAAACAATTGCAATAGAGTTCCATATTGCTCCTTGCTGACCACATAAGAACCATCACTATTGATTGAACCAGATGCCATTTGAGCTGAACCAGAATTCATTTGGGAACCAGAAAAACCATGATTGCCTCCAGTGTTCCCATATCCTGGATTGCCACCATTCATATTCCCATTATTGCCTCCATTAGAACCTGCATTACCTTGCTGGTTTCTGAATTTGAAATTTGGTGGGAATCCATGGATTCTGTAACATTTATCTTTAACATGACCTTCAAGTTTGCAATAACTACAGATTGGCTTCCCTGTAGTTCCCCATTTCCCTTTGTTGCCTTGTTGATTTGCATATTGAGCACTGACATCTGATTGACCTCCATTAACAGAATCAGTAACAGGAGTAACATCCTTTCCTCTACTGACATTCAAGGCAGATGCCTCAGAAGTGGTTTGAACAACAGATTTATGTGTCTCCTCTTGCAGAACATAATTGAAAACTTGATCCAAATCAGGCAGAGGATTCATAGCTAAAATCTGACTTCTAATAGCAGCAAAATTCTCATTCAATCCCATAAGAAACTGTATGATCCTGTATTTTCCACTCAGGAATTCATAACTCACACAGTTACATGGAGCAGTCCTAATAAACTGATCCCATTCATGCCATAAGCCATCCAACTTATTGAAGTATTCAGTGACTGAGAGACTACCTTGCCGGAGAGAGCTAATGGTGGTCTGCAGTTCATAGAGACGAGGAGCATTTCCTTGTCCATACCTCCGTTCAAGCACCCTCCACATCTCGGCAGCATCCTTGGCATAGCGAACACAAGGTGCAACTTCCTTGCTGCAGGAATTGATTATCCATGAAGAGATCATCAGATCGCACTGAATCCAGTCCTCGAAGGTTGGATCCATCTCTGTAGGTCGCGGTAACCTTCCATTAACAAAACTCATTTTCCGCTTAACACCAAGTGCAATTTCCATGGATCGACGCCATGAAAAATAATTGTGATTATCCAGCAGCGGTGACACAAGCACAGTATTCGGATTGTCGCCGTTGTGCAGGTAGTAAGGATTAGCAGCCTCTCCCATTCCAGATCTCGATTGCAAACTTGACGTACTCATCTTCGAAACAAAAAAAATGACGTGCGGAAGGAAATAGAAATTAAATCGATTGAGCTAGAAATTCACCGCAATAGCGGGGCTCTGATACCATGTGGAAATGGAAGCTAAGAATTCCATGAATCAAAGGATAATTGCAGTAATGGAGTTTGAAGGAGAACAGAGAAATTGGGGAAAAATATGAGCGGGAGAATAATGCGCTCCACTCCAAAACTTGAATTACAAAGTCAAGTACATACAGTATTATATACTAACTAGTAATTGCAAAATGGTCCTCAGAACACTTATTAATAACAAAAGATACCAAGACAATATAAAAAAAAAGGCTTGCTGCAACATCTTCATGCACTTCATTCTATTATTTCCACAGCAGCTACACCTCAACACTCACCTCATAATTATGATTAATAAATTTAGTACTCCTTCCGTCTCATGACTCTTTGTCAAGCTGGTCAATTATTTTCTTGTTTGACCGTTCATTACTTATGATAAAAAATATATAAAAATTATAAAAAAAATATTAAAATAAAAAATATTAAAAAATATATTTTCTAATAAAAGTTATGGGTGAAACATAATTTGAGGTAGTCATATATTTCATAATTCACAATATAGATTGGTCAAACTATTTGAATTATAAAATTTTATTGTTTTAATTATTTAATTACAATATATTATAATGTTTTGGTGAATTATTACTTATTCTTTATTTGAAATTATATAATGAAATATATTTGTAGATTTCATAATTCGCAATGTAGATTGCATAAACATTTTAAATTATAGAATTTTATTATGTTTAATTAGGTAGATGGTATATATTACAAATTACGCGATTATTGTGTATCAAATGATATTTATTTTGTAAAGGTTATTCACATAAAAAAGAAGAAGCGATTGTTGTGTATAATTTTTTTTTTTTTTTTTTGAAAGTTATTCCTTTAAAAAAGAAGAAGAATAATATAATACAAAATCGCGCGTAGGAGATGAAAATCTTCACTGCAACATCGAACTAACAGACTAGCTTTTCGATCGCCCCAACTACACATAAAATACTAAACAAAATACACAACCACATTTATCAGGCTATATAAAATGGTATTAACCAGAAATTATCTAACTCGTAAACTTTTAATCATCAACATTTGAGTTTTCAAAATAAAGATGGAGAAAATAGTGCGATTATTTTTCTTTGGACTTCTCCTTGTTTCTCTCTCATCATGTAAGCTAACAATCATTAT
Organism: Euphrasia confusa; assembly: GCA_954870475.1. Lineage (NCBI taxonomy): Eukaryota > Viridiplantae > Streptophyta > Magnoliopsida > Lamiales > Orobanchaceae > Euphrasia > Euphrasia confusa. The sequence continues at coordinate 26,558,330 of OX940968.1, read as the reverse complement.
TCGATAGTTGCAATATAATGTTGGGGATATACGCTTCTTGGGGTGATATATCCCTGTCGATCGGATCAAAGAGTAGGTTCGATTCGCGAATAAACAAAATAAAAAGAAGACAAGAATTATGTGGTTCGGCCAAGAATGCCAACTTCCATGGATACCGCAATATTATTGGATAATAATATTTCTGTGTACAGGACCGGATCTCGATATATCTCTTACAACAGGTTACCTACAAAATAAAAATTGCAATTGTTAGGGTTTGAACTCGGGTCTACAAAAATTTAACAATAACCACTTACCACTATACCGAACAATCAAATTGTTTAATATAGAATGTTAATTCAATTAATACTCTATAATATAAATATTTTTAATAAATAAATAAAATAACTTAATTTATTATTTAATCACAATAATAATTCATTAATAAAAATATTTTTAAAAAATTAATTTTTATTTATTTATAATTATAAATTTAAAATTAAGTAAATACCAATTAATTTAAATTTGATTATTAACTTTATAAAAAATATTAAAAAAATTAATAAATTATTAAGTAAATTTAAATTTAATAATCTATTAGATTACATTTATTAAATAATTAATCGTAAAAAATTATTAATCAAAAAATATAATAATAGCAATTAAAACATTAATAATAAATTAAATATAAAATAATTCAAATTTAATAATTCAGTATTTTAAATTAACTAGTATCACTTCCCGTGCGATGCACGTGATTTAATAGTTTGAAATAATCTAAAATTTTATTTAATTTCTAACTATTTGGGCCAAATATTTATTAATTGACTAACAAATTGTTTTATTTAATAATCGAACTCTCACTTAAATTTGTAAATTTGTATTAATCTCATTATTAACCGTTATCTCAATTATGAAAATTTTATTATTTTCAAAGACTACGCATGTTTGATGTAATTTATAGTATGTAAGCTTCTTGGGGCATAGCCGAGTGGTAAGGTTTGTGGTGATGTTGGTGTAATTCTCCGACGCAGAGTTCGAATCTCGGATATGACAAATTTCATTGAAATATTATGAAGTTAGTCCTTGGATGAGACCTATGATTAATTTTTATTGAAATATTATGAAGTTAGTCCTTGTATGAAATTTATTGACTCTTTCCCACATGTGTTTGTTACTCGGGCGCATCCCTCGATTTACATCCTACCCGATCGAATAGTCTTTGATCTGGTGGAAGAGGAGTTTCTCGTCTCATCCTAGCCGATCGAGAAGCCTCTGATCTGGTGGAAGAGGAGTTTCTCTTCTCTAAATCCTACCCGATCGAATAGTCTCTGATCTGGTGGAAGAGGAGTTTCTCGTCCCATCCTACCCAATCGAGAAGCCTCTGATCTGGTGGAAGAGGAGTTTCTCTTCTCTGCATTGATCTTACATCTTATCCGATCAAGGAGCCTCTAATCTGGTGGAAGAGGAGTTTCTCGTGTTATCCTACCCGATCGAGAAGCCTCTGATATGGTGGAAGAGGAGTTTCTCTTCTCTGCATTGATATGGTGGAAGAGAAGTTTCTTTTCTCTGCATTTCTCGAGTGTCAAACTCATCCAACAAATACCTAAAACTGGTGGGGAAAATCCAAATAAATGGAAAATAAAAATTATAATGTTGGAAAATAAATTATGTTAACCTACAAAACAAATTTAACATAATTAAATTAGGAATAAACTAAAAAAAAAATTTAGTCGAACATAATTAATAACTCGATTCAATGTTCAAAATAATAAAAAGGGAAATATGAAGCCAAATTATATCAAGAGAAAATAATATACTTAAAAAGTTTGATTAATTTTTTTTACCTCAAATGGATTAAAGAACAGGAAGATATTGATTTTTATGAGATATGATGAATTAAAATTAAATTAATATTAATGGAATAAAAATGAATTTTGAGAAAAAAAATAAAAATATATATATATTTAAGATAATAATTAATTATTATTACTAAAAATATATAATATCTAATTAATATTTAAAATTTATATATAATAATTTAAATATGATTAATAATATTACTAATTATAATTTATAATTTTTTTATTTATAATTTATAGTGTGAACACAACATTATTCTTGTTTTCCTATTGGTCCACATGTATTAGTAGATCCTGAAATTATATATGTATAGATTAATTAATTAATTATCATTAAATATTTAAATTTAATAATTAAAATTAAAATATTAAAAAAGTCATGAAAATTGAATATTTTTTGTAATTACTTTTTATTTTTAATATAATATTAAAATAATTTGTAATTTTATTTAATTTAATTTTTTATAAAATGATTTATTTATTTTATTTATAATTTTTTTTCATTTTTTTATTTCTGTATTTAATTTTAAATTTATTTTATTTTATTTTATACTATACTATTTATTTATTTAATTATTACATTTTGTCTTTTATTATTTATTTATTTAATATTTGTATCAATAGTACAAATAACATAATAGTTCATATTTTTTAATTTGATGGTCCTGGTGCATTGGATTTGTCTTTGGTTGTCTTTATATTGGTCAAAGGTTCGATCCCTTATTTATCTTTTTATTTAAGTTCGATCCCTTATTTATCTTTTTATTTAATTAAATTATTTGACCGATTTAGTAAGTTTACCTATTGTCACCTCATGTTTTAACCAGCAAGACTATATATATGATATTTTCCCCATAAAATAAGGAAGGAGATACTTTTATAGATAGTAGGTAAGACTCTAACCCAATTCCCAAGAAACTCAATCAAACTCGTGGTCAAACAGCCGTCAGGCCACCAAGCGCCCGCTTGGTCCCCTTGCGCTTGCCTGCTCCCTTTTGGCGGAGATATTTAGGTTGAATTACTACAAGATGTTCATAGAGCAACCGATGATGATGGGGATCGTGAAAGGTATTTTTTTTATAAAAGAGTTCAACAAGATGTACATAGGAATAATATTCTAAATGAGGGCTAAATAAATATTTTACATTATATAAAAATAATAAAAATAAAAGGAGGGTGTGCGGAGTAAAACCGGAAGTGCATATATCTTGAGAGCCTATAAAAAATGTGCAAGCCTATAGTTTTAATCAGGCCCATTTTTTAAACAATTCAAATACACTGCCTCGAATTCGAAAAATTAAAGAGAGAACGAGATCTTTCTAGAATCGACTTTTATTAGAAGAAGTATCATCAAATTCGAAAAATTAATTCTGCAAGCAGGAGCAAGTAATCCAAGGGTTTCTTATTTTTCCTTTGATTGTAGTTGAAGCAATGGCGGTGATCGAGGAAGAATCAGGCGGCGTAAGCAATTCCCAATCACTACCAAAGGCGGTGGCGGATGCGCCGTCGGGGTACGGTTCCGATGGCTACGAGACCGCTAGTGAGACCGAGCTAAATGAATCCATACCAGATAACGATGACGGCCCTGCTATTAAAAATGGCGATGATGAGGTTATCCGCGAGGTCGGAGTAGGAGTTCGTCACGAGAATACTGAAATCATCGATAATGAGGCTAATGAGGTAATGACTGATAATGCTTTTTCGTTTTCTTTTTTTGCCCTTAAAATACTATGCTGTGAAATGTAATTTAGGGTTAGTGTTGTGATTAATTAAGCTTAGATTGATGGAGAAGCGAGATAGCACTATAGCAGTATATCATATCGATGTCTCGACTCTTGCTCGTCTGTGGAAGGAGGGACAACGGGGCAGGTTACACTGTTCTCGTTCGGCAATGGCATAGGATAGGGGCATGAGTGAGGATACCCATGAACCTATTTTCAATCTCACTTGATAAACTTTAACTAAAAGTAAATATATTCGTGATATTGAGTTTTTCAGAATCTCTACAAGTTATTATCTTGTATGTTGAAACATATAGTAGCAGCATGGGTACAGAGCATGGTAGGGGACCTAAGCCCGTTTTTCGGGATTATAGCCATCCCTTGAAGTCCTCATAAAAAAGTTATTACAATCATACTGAAGGTCTCAGTTAGTCAATCACACCTGCTATTAATTGTAATTTTATTGGTCTTTGTTTTCCTGGATTTAATTTTGACATTGTTAAGTATCCATGGTTTTCTTGTATTAAATTATATGTTTGATTTGAGCCCCAAACTCTTCACCCGTGTTGGCTAAGTTAGCTTTTCTTTCTTTCCGAGAAGTAGAAAGCATTAGCCCAAGCAAATGATGCAAAACTCGAGGGAAATTCACTGTTTAAAGCTGGACAATATGAAGAGGCGTTGTCGAAGTACGAGTTTGCAATACAAGTCGCCGCAGATTGTCCATCATCTATAGATATAAGATCTATGTGTCATGCAAACAGAGCTGCTTGTTTCTCAAAACTGGTATTTTTTTCCCTTCTTGAACAGTTGAACTTAAAAATATGTACCATGGATTCCCCATATGTTAACTTACATTATTGCAGATAGTCTATGTGATGCATGAATATATTTGTAGGACATCCGTTTTATGCATAACTTTGTCTCTTCATGATTAGTACTAACTGTATAATTCGAGCAGGAAGACTTAGATAGTTAAATTCTAAGAATGTGCAGATAATTCATGAAAGCAATTATACTGTGACACTGTATTGGTTAGTTACAACTTGTTCTCTTTCATTGACTTTACTTTTAGATATATTTTTCATTTTTGATAAATTCATGCATTAAACCCCCTATTACCTTAAAAAGAAGAGGCCATATATACTGCAGTCTAACCCACTTCGAAAATAAAGTCAACAAAAAAATTATTCTCTCGTGTCTTTGTGTCCAGACTGAAGCCTAATCCCTAGTTTGCAAGGCATTTAGTTCAAGATATATATGAAATAAGTTTGCAACAGAGTTGTCGTATATTTGTCAAATAAAAATGGTCTGTCAATCGGTTGATTGTACTCCTCCACCATCACGATTTCAACTCTTAGGTAGGGGTTGAAGGAATAAAAGAATTATGGTTGTCAACTTCATTATTCAACTTCATATAAATTCTACTACAAAGTACACTTTGAATCAAGATTCAACCTGAAGTTGATTTTACTCCACCATCGTGATTTTAACTCTTAGGTAGGTGCTGAAGGAATAAAGGAATTATGGTTGTGATTGTGAACTTATTTATACGACTTAATATAAATTTATTATACTACAAGTACACTTTGAATCAAGATTCTACCTGATTGTGTAATGCATATAAACTAATTATATTCCCCATTAATTATTACAGTTACTATCAATCATCTCATGATGAACTTGTAGTAGCTGAAAAAACAAACAAATAAGATGAGTTGTAATGTAATGCAAAAAGACGAATCACGAATCAGAAGTGATAAGTAGTTTGCTTATAAGGTAGATTTAATTCCTATTTTACCACCGATTCTTCTTCTACGTTCTCAGAATTTTTTCTAAGTTAATTCTAACCGATTGAGATCTTATTCATCATCATTCTACATGTTTCCAACTGCTTTCATGTTTAGATGAAACATGAAGAGACGATCAAAGAGTGTACCAAGGCATTAGAGCTGAATCCTACATACATGAAGGCTCTTCTAAGAAGAGGAGAGGCTTGTGAAAGAATGGAGCAGTATGAAGAATCAATTGCTGGTAAAGTTCATGCAAGAGTTTTAAAGTTACTTCTGAGGAGAGGATTATCAATAGTGTTTGTTACTTTGTTGCCACTTTGTTATTTTAGTTTTATGTTGTCAAGAAACTGAATTTTGAATTTTCTAACGAACTATTCCTCTCAGATCTAACTTATATGTTTATGGTATGATTTTTCTGAGGATAGGCGTGTGTGTGAATTTGGTTTTTATCACTTCATGGTGGCTGATGCGGCTTTTCTGTTGCATTCTTTTTACTGAATGGCTCCATTTTTTAACTTGCAGATATGACTAAAATCTTAGAGTTGGATCCCTCAAATGACCAAGCTAGGAGAAGTATCATCCGTTTGAAGCCATTAGCTGATGAGAAGCGTGAAAAAATGAAGGAAGAGATGATTGGTGAGCTTTTGTAACTTTTTCTTTGCATGCGATGTTGGTGCAATTGAGTTATTGCTTCAGTACTTGTCGAGTTGTCGTAATAATCTAATACATGCTTTTACATAGAAAAGAGATGGATCCATTAAAAACATTATATGGTATAAGAGTCAACTAACGAACTGGAAGAGCATATAATGTCTGTCTAATCATCTCAATAATCATGTCAATGGCATGCATCAGATAGCTCCTAGCTTTATTCTTGGTTCCGTCGAAGAATTTAACTCTTACAGTTAGTTGCTTTGGAATCCATGCAGCTTCTTGCATGCATTGGGGAAATTTTGTAATTTACTATGTTTTGGATATCAGCATTCCTAACTCCAATGTTTATCTCCAACTATACATACATTTATGATTTATATAGCAGTACCTGAAATAAATCTTGTATTTGAGTAGTTTCTGTTTACAAACAAAACACTAATCGATCTGGGTTTTACTTTGTGAATGAAGGAAAACTGAAAGAACTTGGGAATTCAGTTCTAGGTCGTTTTGGGATGAGTGTCGACAACTTCAAAGCAGTCAAAGATCCAAATACTGGTTCCTATTCCATGTCATATCAACCTTAGGTGTGCTTTCCTACATTTATATTGGAAATTTGGATATATATATTTATGTGGTCTTACAGAGAATGAGTGACGAATAGGATTGGTGTTCGAAATATGCTGCACTTTTCATTTCACTTCTATTTTGGATATTTGTTTTAAGGTTTCTCATTTCTATCAAGCTGCAGTTAGTTACATGTTTGTTGCAGTCTTGTATCTACTGATGAATTTTTTTTTTTGCTTGCTTTAAAATGTTCTACTACCTGAAAAATGGTCCATATTCAAATGGTCTATTTTTGGATATTTGTTTTTTAGAATCGCAAATGGTCTCACCTGAAAAATGCATTCTCACGTAAACTCCATAACTCAATCAATTTCAACTGTTCATCATTTTTCAACTGTTCCGGCAAGAAATCGCACGTGCTCGTCATGTGCCTGCTTACCTGGCGCCGAAAAGCTGACGTGGAGGCTGAAGGTGGGACCCACATATTCAATTATAAAAAAAACATACAAAAATTGGAGCCTCCATGGTTTGAACCTAGGTCATTCAACTAAAAGAATGGGGGCATTTACCATTGAACCAAATATAACACTTGTTAAAATTTATAATTTCACTGATTATAATATGTCTGTTATTATTATTAAAAAAATTTAAAATAAATTATTCAATATATAATTAACTAACCAACCATGAAATTAAATAAAAATAGTTACTACTCCTATATAATAAAATAATTCATTAACATATTGAAAATAAAAATAAATCATAATTAATTATATTTTTATTATTTAAATTAATTTATGTTAATTATATTTTTATTATTTAAATTTATTAATTTATGTTAACGCATTATATTTTTATAATTTTTATTATGTTAATTAATTATTTTAGGGAGATTTTGGAAAAAAGATACATTAAATAATTGATTATAATTAAATTATAAATTAAATTAGCATTTCAATTTTTATTTTTTAATTATAACATAGATGGGTAGTTATTTAGTAGGGAGAAATTTTAAAATACACATTTATTTATAGCAAAACTCTTGTCTGCACTCCAATATAAAACACTATCTTTCTTACATTAAAAAGTGACAAAGTGTCCAATATACCCCACTTTATTTAATCCAATGAATAATAAGAAAAAAACCGAAGGGTTAAAGGTTCAGACAATTTCTTCTTCTTTCTTGGACGACACGAATTTGGATGAATGTTTAGGATGACTATTGTCATCTTTTTCCCCAATTTTTTGATTGAAACCCTAACGCCAGTTTTTTTACTGTAACTAAAATCCGACCAAACAAAAAAATTCTCTCATAAATAAGCATATATTTATCAATTGAGAATTCCATAAAAAATAATCAAATCAAATTGAAGGTGAAGGTGAAAATAAAAAAAGAACAAATCGTCAACGTGATTCCCCCACTTTTCCATTGCCGCCTCCGCCTGTTCTCTCTCCCGCCGCCGCATCAAATTCACTTTCCTTCGCCGCCGCAGCTAGTTTTCCTTCCGCCGCTTCTACTTCCGCGAGTGTCCCCGCCGTAACGTCAACCACGCCGGCGTCGAAGCCTCTCCCTCCTGCACATTACCGTGGTTACGTCGAACGCCTCTCCCTCCTGTGGTTGCCGTCGAATTTTGGATAGTTTTAGGGTTGGAGGAGTCGTGTGATATACTGTAGAAATACGATTGATCTCCATTTTTATGTAATTTGTAAATTTATTTTTAATTGTGAGGGTATTGTAGACATTTAAGGTATAAAAGACAGTGTTTTACAGTGGAGTGTATAAAAGAGTTTTTATTATTACTTTTGTGTATATTGCACAATTTTCCCTATTTAGTAACCATTATGAGTATTTTAGTAATTATTTTACTATTTTTTATAATTATAAAATTAATAACACCTCAATTAATTAAAAAACTTTAAAAAAATTAACTTAATTATGTAACTAAGATTTTAAATATTTCATTATTTTAAATACCCCTTTTCTTAATTATTTTATTATTTTAATATATACTAGTAGTAACTATTTTTATTTAATTTAATGTCTGGTTAATTAATTATGTATTGAATAATTTATTTTAAAAATATTTAATAATAATAACAGACATAATATAATCAGTGAAATTATAATTTTTTGCAAGTATTAAATGTGGTTCAATGGTAAATGACCTCCTCCTTTCACCCAAAAGACTTAAGTTCAAACCCACCTCCAGCCTCCACGTCAGCTTTCCAGCGCCAGGTAAGCAGACACGTGAGAAGCACGTGCGATTTCTTGTCGGAACAGTTGAAAAAGGATGAACACACGTGAGAAGCACGTGCGATTTCTTGCCGGAACAGTTGAAAAAGGATGAACAGTTAAAATTTATTGACTTATGGGGTTTATGTGAGAATGCATTTTTCAGGTGGGACCATTTGCGATTCTAACTCTAATTTATAGTGTATGTATGTGTGAATTGGTTGCGTAAACACCTTTACACCTAAAGTGTGTAACCGATAATATCATATAAGGTTAATCCGCAATCAAATGTATCAACCTGTCTCATGAATATCTTTTATGCATCCAACATTGAACAACATCCATAGTCCAAAGATGATAGACTTATTTATTGTTTGAACCACTTTTTTTACCAAAACAAAGTTCCCTTCTCAGTTGACAGCAAGCACTGAGTTTGGACGTCTAAATTCATGGTAATCAAAATAAAAAAACAAGTGTCATGTAAATTGTAATGCAGATGAAATGGAATCCCTTTTCAGTGATTAGTGATCGGTTTTCAAATCGAGGGGTAATGCAAACATGAAAGACAATCGGTAACATGAAAGACAATCCAATAAGCAAAATCGCCAACAACAATATCACATCCGCTTACTAATTCATCCATTGAAGTTTTGTATTTTCTCATTTTCGGTCTTCAGCCAATTTCCAGTGTTATTGATTATTAGTAGAATATTTCTCCCGTTGTTTGTCAGAGTTTGGATGTACATATCATCATTGTAAATATGCTTCGTAGTCGATGTATATTCGACTCTATTGAATTCATTCATAGGTAGCAATAAAAACACAATTTGTCATGAATAAATGATGACCTTGAACACGAAATCACCTATGTGAATGAATTCATAATAGGTATTTACCCCCTATTATGAAAGGAAGTCTTTTTCTGCATTTACTTGTAAATTTTAGTCAAAGACTACAACCATAAATGACAAAAAAAAAAAAAAAAAAAAAGGCATGCGGTAAAATCTGAAACAGCTAAAATGAAAATTTAGTCTCTATAGAAATAATAATATTCAAGTATTGAGAAACATAAAATTCTTAAAATCGGTCCTGCAACTCAAAGACTCTCTATGCCCGCAAACATGTCACTATAACTAAAGCGGCCAAACACTCTTCAATCAATCGAATCTTCACCGACTAAAAACAACCAAATATTCTGAATCAATCAATCTTCACCGACGAAAATAGGTAATGCACAAAGTAGAACGAAGTCAGGAATCCGATAGTCCCAGTCGAGAGCATGATCGCCACCGCCATTATCAGCGAGTACCCGAGATAAAGCGTAGCAGACACGGGTCCACTCAAGCTCTGCAGGTCAAACACAAGATAATTGATCGAGTACAGGAACACATACAGAGCAACAGAACCCGATGCATAGAACGCCTTCCACCACCACATCCAATCCTCCACACACAGATGCATGTAGGTAAGAACCACCGACACCTCAGCACACACAACTACCAACAGCATAAGAACAATAAGCAAGAAGCCAAACACATAATAGAATCTGCCGAGCCAGATACTAGAGAGAATGAAGAAAAGCTCGATAAACAGAGTTCCGAAAGGAAGAGTCCCCGCACCAAGAACAAGAAGCCATGAGGGGTATTTCCGAGTGGGTATCTCTCTAGGGATCTGATTGGTACGAACGGGGTACTGAATGATCTCGGCTCTCGTCCCAAGGTGTCCCCCCAAGAGAGTGAGGGGCACAGAAATACAAAACCAGAGAGAGAAAAGTATGAAATAAAGGGAAATGGGAATAGCACCGGTACTGTTACTTCCCCAGAGGATGAAATTTAGAAAAGTCAAAATAACGAAAACGATTCCAGGGAAAAAACAGGCAGTCGACCAACAAACCGATCTCCAGCCCTCGGACGTGCCTTTCAAAGTTGTCCACATGCGGACCCCAACGTACCCGGAAGCTATTCCTAGGAACAGATAGAGCAATATCATACCCGTTAAAAGCATACCTCTTGAAGCCGGGGACATGAAGCCAAAAGCCGCAAAGACAATAGTGACAACCGCCATACCCGTAATCTGAACTCCATCTCCAACCATCACACAGAGCAATTTAGAATGTGAAGGTTCCCGAAAGACATCACCAACTACGAGCTTCCATCCTGAAAGCTCCTCATTCATCTGAGCCTGAGCCTCCTTGTCTAATTCCTCATACCTAGTTAGATCCCTTCTCACCGTTCTTAAGAAAATAACAAAAACGATTCCCGCCAAAAAGAAAATCACCATCAATGAGTTCAGAATCGAGAACCAATGCACACGGGCACCTTCCATCCTTAAATAAGCATCCCATCTGGAAGGCCATCTGATATTGCTTTTCACAAACTCTACCTCATACGTGAATGAAACCCTCTCTTGCTCCCTTATGATCTGGGATTTCTCTAGCTCCAGTGGGCAATGGACAGATGTCACATTATCGTAAATGTGGAGTTTCGTCATCTTCTCGGGTTCGTATTTCACACTGCAGGGAACAACCTCAAAGCCAACGATCTCAAATCCTGCTGCCTTCTTTTTGTCTACTTCTGTAATGATACCCATGCCTTCTTCTCCAGTGCCGATTATTTCCACACCAGCTCCTTCATACTCGTGAATCAGAACCCGGAACTTGAGATGGTTGATGATGTAATCTTCATTACTGCTGGGAGGGGTGTATCCAACTGGATATCCAGTCCACTGGATTTTAATGTTGTTTTGAGTGGTGAACCTCATAGTCGGCAAGTTGTCGAGAATCATGTTGACTTGATACAGGTCACGGGTCCTCTGTTTTAAAAGCTTCACCTCATTCTCACTCAGTGGAGGGGTGGTGCATATGTAAAGGGACTCATTGACATTCATCCGGAAACGGTATGGAGAATTGTCAATCTGATCTCCCATTAAGAGTTCTCCGAGATTTTCAGCACTTTTCTTGATGCCCCCAACAGGCTTGCAATAAGGGAGGCTGTAATAGCTGAAGGGAAGTTCAGTCTCAATGGAGGTTAGGGAATTTACCTTGGCATAAATTTCATCCCCAGTTGAATACGTATGCATGTAGCTTCCGGGTAGATAGAAGCCATTACAAGCTTGAAATATGAGAAATAAGTATATGAAAAGCGTGCATGATTTCCTTCTTGAAATCAAAGGCGGGGCCATTGTTTGATAGAAGGAAAGCAAAGGAATGTGCTCAAACCAGCCTCACAGATCTAAAAGATGGCATAAAGGAATCAACCCTGCAATTTGAAAATTCATAGAGTTAGGTGTATTACATTATAACTGCAGTAAGACTTCAATGAATGTCACGAATTAGGCCACCAGTAACAAGTAGAATACAGGAAATCGGTTATAAATTACGATCATGACGAAAATAAAATCATCATGTTAAATTAGGCAAAAAGGGAACGTAGTAACACATAGTAAAAAAATACTGCAACTCCATACATCACACGTGAAGCCTGCAAAAGATCTAGCAATTATCTATATCAAATGTAATATTGTTTTCTAAATAGTTCACTCCTGATACAATACCCGCATGAAAGCTGCTAAAACTGGTTATCGCTGTAAACAAAGTCCTTTTACCCGTTGGGGTATGCATTTTATCAGGAATAGCGTGTCAATAACTATAGGATAATAAGCAACAACTATCGAATAGCAGCACACATCGGTACCACTTAGTCGATTTATTCAGAAACAAAGGAAAACCAAGGGCATAACCTACACAACATTTAGCTCATTTCCGCCACCAAATAAGTAAAGCTAAACCCTTTACTAACCACCAGACTGGGTTTTTCCAAAGTACACACGAAAGAAACTTCAGAAGGAAAAATAACAAATGGCAGTGAAACTACATTACATTAAAACTTGATCTTACACATACTCAACAATTACTGTTCGATTGCGCAACTTAGCAAATAAACCAATAGCAGGAGGAAGACGACAAACAGATTCCCATACACACCACAAGTGAAAACAGATTTCAGATCAAAAACACCCAATCGATCCATAACTAACTTTCCATTAACCGCACAGAGAAAGAAAGAAAAAACCATAATCATGTTTTAATGGATTCTCCATGAAAAACTCAGATAAAAATCCCCCAGAGATTCGATACCTGAATCGATTAACCAGAAAGAAAGAAAAAATCTAGTCCGTACATAGATCTACAACAACGTCCCCAAAACCAATTCAATCAAAGCGTTTTAAAATCTGAATTCATACAGATAAATGAGCTAAAATTACTGTAATAAACGTACCGACGGTGGATCTGAATTCGGATCGGCCGGAAATGCTAAAGTGAAATTGATTACAGAGAAAGAGTGTGTTAGTTACGCATGCGATGCGTGAGAATTTGTGCTGTATGGTGGCAGCAATCTCCTACAGATTTAGATCTCGCCTCTACTTCTTTTTTAATGTTTTTTTTCAATTATGTGAAAAGACCTAATTACCCACTCACATTTGGATTTTAGCCGCGGATAATTAGTTCTAATTAAGTGCTCTATTTTAAACTTGGGTACTCTAGTCTATGTAATGTACTAATGTTATTTAAGTAGGAGTACTTTATTTTAAACTTGGGTACTCGGTCTATGTAATGTTATTTAACCTCTAGACTTAGAGCACAAGTTAATTACCCTCTCACATTTGGATTTGGATAAAATAAGTATATAAACTTGTTTTGGGTCGTTTTTGTTGGAAAGAATGAAGTACGGGGTGGATACGAGGGTTTCGCAACGACTACCAAATCAAGTAAATTTTTATGTAGAAAGGGCTGAAATTTCTAGGCCCGGGGGGAAAAGGATAAGAATCCGAGCTCAAGAAGATAATGTCTTTTATTTCGATAATACTTTTAATCGTATTTTTCGCCGCCCTTACAATGAGACGGGGAGGCCGGCTTTTATAGGCGAGAGCACATGCTCATGCATAGCCACGACATCACGACACGTTAAGTCTACTCTAGGATCATTAAATGTCGGGGCACGATTCCGAGCTGGGTTTAAGAGAGACCCGGGGCATGAGTTCGGCGGGGCTTGTGCGGCTTCCGTTCGGAGGCTTCGGCGGAGGTGCTTCCCGATTTGTCCTTTTGGATCAGCCATGAGAGTGCGATGCTCTTTCCTCGGCCCGGGATGGCGCCTCGAGCGCGTTGCATGAGCCCGGGCCCGGGGTCCGGTTGGGACTCGCCGCGGGGCGTGCCTCGTTTTCTGGCTCGGGACGTCGCCCCCTAGTTTGTCGGGTCGTGAGGATTAGCGCAGCTCCCCCCCTTCGTTGGTTTCCCGGGGTTACGTTCTTGCATGGATCGCATGGGCTCGGACCCTGGGTTCGGCCTAAACTCCCTTCGTCGGCTTTGAGCGTCGCGGGCGAGCCTGTCTTTCCACGTGTACAAATTGATTTTTTATCCCCCAACATTGGCCCCCGGAAACATCATCGGAAAGTACGAGATCCGGGGAGGTTTCCGCTCGTTGGGCCGGCGACGCGTCACTTCTAATGCTGATTGGGCTGATTCCCCGCCGGTCGGTCCTTCTTTAAATGAGGTAGTTGGTGGCTGGGTGACCTGTCCGTCTCACAGCTTTCCTCGAGGGGCTCGCCTTGATCCGGGTGCCTTCCGCCCTGCGGCTCTTTGAAAGGCTGAATTAGCTAATAAATGTTGTGCTCTTGGAGTGGTGCTTTCAGGAGGTGGCGTGGGAGAGTGGGATTGACCGTCTGGTTCTTCCGGGCTATAAATCGGTTTCGAGGCCGCTGCTCGCCTTATTTCGCTTCCTTTATGTCTAATCATCCTCTCCGATCCGCCCATTCCGCCGTGGGACCTATCATCCAAGTTCGCGAGCATGAGCCGGGTGATGAGTCGCGGGTGGAGACGGCGGATTCCGGGGCGCGACGCTACGTGGTGTCCCGTAAGTTCAATCCGCGTTACCACCGCGAGGTTCTCCTGATGCCGTCGCACTTCGCGCAGATGTACAAACATGTGTGGCCCGCCCTGCTCGCTGTCAGCGATTCCTCCGGCTGCCTCTGGGTCTTTGACTTGATCCCCGGTGGCAGTCGCCTGGGTATCGGAGGTATTGGCTGGGCCGTGTTCGTGAAGCACATGCAGCTTCAAGATGGATGGCGGGTGGAGCTTCGGTGGTCGGAGATGGAGGATATTGTTGGAAATCGATATCCCGGAATTAATAAATTAATTAAAATTAATTATTCAATTAATTCCGACCGAAATCCTTTGGAGATCGAATATCCTGATTGTCTAAATTGCGGAACCGACAATCCAATCGACTCCCGGTTGCCGGAAAACCCGCCACGAACCTCCACGGGGATAGCCTAATCAAACAAACCCGCCACGGGGATAGCCCGTGGCTTGTTCGATCGAGCCACCACGCGTGGGCTCGCGGCTGTCCATGGCAGCCGCCTAGGGCTGCTTGTAGCAGCCCGTCGAGCATCCCCAAACCCTCGCGGACAGCCCCAACCTCCCGGAGGTTCGCCTCAATCAAGCCCTAGCCTCGACCCGAGTCGCGGCTGCCTAATCAAGGCGTGCGCACGCCACCGGGCGCGCGCTAGGGTTCAGCCCGTAGGTCCCCGCACGCAGCCAGCGAAGCCATGCGGATCCGCTGCGGGAAATCCCGCAGCCCGCTGCGAGCGCGCACGGGGAGGGCTCGGACAGCCCGCGAATCCGCTACGGGAAAACCCGTAGCTCGCGGGCGAGCCCGTGCGTTCGAGTCCTTCGGCGTCCAGCTGAGACTCACGCCCCCTCGACCCTCTCATGCTCGAGCCGTTGAGCCGCCGGCGGTCCGGTGATCTTCGATCACCACCGCCCGGTTCAACCTCGACATGGGTCGCGTTCACGGATCTTGGTTCACGATATTTTTACGATAATTAAAACGATTAAATCATAAAAGGGGGTTTTACGATTTACCTCGTTCTCGTTGTTCGGAAAAACGAAGAACTCAATTGATGACCTTGAGATCTTCCCACGTATTCCTTGCACTAGCCCGGACGTCGTGTGGGCGACGATCTACCGAACTCCATGGATCTCCTCCACTCTTCAAGAACTTTATGATTGGCGTATCTTAGGTTAATGAATTGTGAAGACCATGTAGTGCTTTTATAGGCTACGTAGGGGATCAAAAGGAGATTAAATATTGGGCTTCTAATATTGAAAATTAAATTGGGTCCAACCCAAATCTATTAATTCTTATCAATATTAATTTTATTTATTTTCCACTATATAAATAAAATTGCACTCCCAATATTTATCCATATTATATCAAATAATATTTCTCCGGTAGTATTATTTATTCCGTGTATTTAAGATTTAAATATCCATGAATAAAATTAATTTATTGCTAATTAATTTATTCATCTCTTATATCCGAGAATAGTACCGTTCAACTTTAATTATTATGCGGATTAAATCCACCTGCAGGGTTTACATAATAATTCCTTATGAACTCATCTCGGGGATATTATCAACCCTTACGGGATACACTTTCCCGTCAAGTATTCACGGCATGTCGTATATAAAATATAGTGACCCAACTCAACCGGTAATTGACCCAGTAATTAAACCGGTCAATTCCTTTGGAAAATCAAAGTCACTTATATTAAATATACACACCCGCAATAGTATCGAGGATTAAGAATAAAATACACTGAGACTTAAATCGATTATCGCCGGCAATCCTAATCGATAAATCTCAAACGATCCGCCCAATACACCAAGTGTACAAGTGTGATAAAATAATTAAGACAAATTATTTTCTCTCTCACACAACGACTATACCGATGGATTGGTCCGTGTCCATCTAGGTCGTGAGCAACTGTTCGATTAAATACGAGTAACCGATAGTATGATCTTCTGTGTGGGCCCGACACACCATACTAACTACAACGTATAGAATCCAGGACTATAATTTGCATATATTTAATTATAAATAATTAAACGCAAATAATTGTTTATTTAATTAAATAGATTAATGGCAATGGATCGGGAGTTTCCGTTACTTAAATCTAGACATTAAGTACACAACTCCAACAATCTCCCACTTGTACTAAGGTCTAGTCATTTCCTCCAAACTCCCGACTCCCATACTCATCACGTGCTTAAGTTGTACTTCCAAGAAGTACTATGTGAATGAGCACTCTAGGTTGCCGCTCTGAAGTTATCTTGGTGACTACAGCGTCGTCTCCCTCGACGATGACTCGTATCAGGTGGTACTTGCTCTATGTGTTATCTTACACTTATGGACTTGTGATTTCTTACCATTTGCCATCGCACCGCTATTCACATAGCCTTTGGCAAATTAAGAACCACATCTAAGTCCCAGAGATTATCCCGGAGTTATACCAAAACTTTCGCTGCCTCTGAGGCCGCTATTTGGTTACCCATGGCAGAGTCCGAAAAGCATCGTGCTTATCACTCTTCCATGTTAAAACTCCTTCTCCTTCAATAGTGAAACACATAGCCTGATATCGACTTACACCGGTCCTTATTTGATTAGAAATCTAAGAGAATGTAATCCAAAGGAAATGCTTGTCTGCTCCGTAATGCAGAACATAGTTACCAGTACTTCGAAAGTACTTAAAATGTTCATTACAGCAGTCGAGTATTCCTTTCCAGGATTACCTTGATATCCTCCCACTATACTAGCCGCATAGCAGATATCAGGTTCTCGTTTTCAACATTGCATTTATTAAGCTTTCCACACTTGAAGTGTAGGAAACCGCTTTTATTGCTTCTATCTCCTTTTGTGTTCCAAAACACATATCCTTAGATAGATGCATTCCGTATCTGAAAGGTAACGAACCTTTCTCGGAATCTTGCATGTTAAAACGAACTATAATCATATATATGTAAGATGTCCAGGAGAAGTACAACTTCTTCCTACATCTTTCATAATGATTTATCCAGACAACCATCATTTCATGTCTGATTACATCTTTACATTGTTGCCAATGATAAAATGTTATCTACATTATAACCCGAGAAACACCACCTTGTATCCATCACGTTTCCAATACACACTATTCGTCTATGCTTTGATGAATCCATAAAATGGACTATCTCATCAACTTGCAAGTACCACGAACTCAATGCTTTGCTCCAATCCATAAATGGATCAACTAAGCTTGTACTCTAAATGATCTTGCCTCTTAGCAATAAACCTTATTGTTTTCTAAGAGAGCACATTTAGATCTAGTACTGCCTCTATGTAGATCCAGGGATCGATTTCATGTATACTAGGTCCAGAGTCCGAAGACTCTCCTAGTCTTATGAATATCTTCGGTTGTCACACAACCTCCCACTACAACGGCATTCTGGTGTATAAACAGTAATAACAGTAGGTGCAGTTAGTGGTGTACCGCTACTCGGTTCGGCTGGTTCTAAGTCTTAATCTCTCTTTATCATTTCAAAGTATTACGTCACTTTGGGCTTGTGGTTCATCTAATAGTCTTCCTCTAAGAACCGGGCGTTAGAACTTATAACGACCTTCTGGTTCATAGTACTATTGAACACACATCTTCTGTTCTTCTAGGATATTCTACAACCGCATTTGAATGCGCCGTCATATCCATAGAACCTAGGTAGTACCGTATAACTCATGCTTTTACTATTTCTATAAGAGTTCCATTTCTTATTCCCGACACACCATTTCTACACAAAAGTGTATGGTGTAGTCATTTGGGATCAAATCCCAATCTCTGATCAGTATGCCATGCATTCCTCAGACAGGCACTTGCCTTCGCGATCAAATCGCAGGCTATAAATGGATATACCTTGAAGGTTCCCCACAATAGCTTTGTGTCCATTGACTTGTCAAAACACTTTGCTTTTGTGGCACATCAGGTATGCTAATCCATCTATCGAGTAATCATAAAATGAAGTACTCGTACCTTTAAGTCTGAGTGAACAAAGGTCTGCATACATCAGAGTTAATCATTTCTAATACTTGTCCGGATCTTACATCTTATATCCATAAAAGGATTGCTTAGTCATGTTATCTTCCAAATTAGATTCTTAGGTCGGAAGGTCCACTCCTTCAACTTAATTGATCAAAAATCAATTTTCGACCTTTGAATTTCTTATTTGAATAAATATGACTTAGCATAAGAATCCACAAGTATAAATGATTTAGTAAAGAAATCTCTTAAAAGTAAAACGAGTTACATGCTACGGTTTGTTGCATCGTGGTGGACTCAGGATTCATCATTTATATATTGCTAGATAATGTACCAGAATAGATAATATCATTATTTCTTCTTATAACCATCAGATGATTAAAAGAAATAAAATATCCATTCATTAGAAATCCAGAACAAAGTTCTTTCTAATTTGAAAGGTACATAAAAGCAATAACCCAAAACGAAATCCTATAAAATGTCCTCCACTGCAACTGCTGCCTCCTCTACAGCATTGCCCATGTAGACTTACGATTTCTTCTTTTCTAAGTCGTCGGGTTTCCTGGAACCCTTGCATTTAGAATGCACATACCGTCAGTGGTTCCATATCTACACACCAGGTTCCGGCAGATAATACCATTGACTATGTTTTACGACTAAAGAAGATTTCGTACTTTCTTTGAGAGGATAATCAGACTTCCAGTACCTAGACTGTTTGCATCGAGAACACTAGCCAATTGGCTTTCTCGCCCCATCTCGTGATCCAAGAAACTTAGGACCACTGGGTTTCTTTGCTTGCTTCTCCTATCCCCCGGTTTTGCCCTTAGGTTCGAAGCCTTTGGCATTGGCTACAAGAGCTTGCGATTTCCGTCTCAACTCGTCTAAAAGGTCAATCATCTCAAAAACGTGTTTAAGCGTTTCCTCGAAGCGACTGGCCTTTATGAGTATCCTCATCGCTTCTTGTCTAGCCGCCTATGTCATGTCTAAACTTCTCCTTGAGTTTGAACATGATAAAATCAGTTCTTTCCTCAACAGTCGAGACATTAGTAGGTTCGGGAGAACAAAGCTCACTGAGTACAAACTTGTACTCTTTAACAGTCTAGGCAATGTCTAGATCTCTATTCCAATCAATACATTTAGGGACCAGTGAGTTAAATTCCTCAAGTATCACATAAAGTGGGTTCAAAGCCATCCATAATCTATGAGCACATATAACAACAAACAATCGATTTAATCTTCGATATTATCTCCCTTAAATAATATCATTAAACCACTAATCACATCTAAAATCCCATCAGGTAAAGCAAGCCACGTTCGTGTGGACGTTTACCCACCCAAATGATTTAGCAATTAGATTTGCTTCGGTCATACATCACTTATAGCGTAACCTCGTTGGGAGGAATACTATAACGCGTATCTAAGTGTAAACCATTACTCAGTACTAAGGCGAATCGTTTAGAATCGTTACGTCACCGCAAGCCACGTTCGTGTGGACGTTTACGACAACTCGCAACCCTTCACAATTCCCTATAACTGTCTACATCAATTATTCTAAAATCCCATTCAGTATAGCAAGCCACGTTCGTGTGGACGTTTACTATACCAAAAGGATTTATATAATTGACTCCCAATTACTTGATCCATTCGATCTTGTAAATCAAGACGCGGAGAATCATAAGTGAAACTCGAAGTTTCTAACCAGTTATTTACCATGCGAACAACCCTATCTCTCATTAGATGAGGGAGCCGAGCAGACAATCGATCCATCTATAAAAGAATGGTACGAAGGTCTCTAATTTGCGTCCTCTACATGACCAAGTGGCTTTGGCTCCATTCCACTCCCCGGGGTGAGAATGAGTCGACTTGAAATCAGTTTTGGAAAGACAAATTAGGCATTGTTTGATAAACTTAATCAATGTTTCTCGTAAGAGGAATTACAAGAACTCTCCTCCAATAACTTATCTATATAAACTTCAAAAGTTTATAAAAGTCACCAAGAGAGCAGCAATGGAGACCATGGGTATGTTTCCATACCCTCTCCCACTTAGCTTTTTATAACAAAGGGATACGCTATCTAATGCATAATTAAATACACATAAGCATGCATACATGAAATAAAGCACATAGAATATTATCACATAGTCAAAATAATACTAGAATATTATTTTCCGACTATTATGGCTTTATCGCATCCCCGTACGCATCTTCTAGTCTTCAGTCTTCGTTCTTGAATGCTCCATGTGACGAGAATATTAATCCCAATATTTAAATCTATTTATTTTCAATTAATCCAAAAGTTACTTAATTCGAAAATTAAGTCAATCGAATATATCAAAAATAAAATTAAATATTATTAATATTTCTATTTATTTTTATTTTCCTTTCTAATTCTATTAAATCTTTAGAATAGTCTATCCAAGTAAAACTTGGAATATTCTAGAAGACCTCTATAATAGAATAAGGAAATAAAATAAATTAGGACTCTTAATCCTTTCCAAATTAATTCCTTTCCTAATCTATTAAAAATTCCATAAAGGAATAATTAAATAGGAAAAACAAATTAATTCTAAATTTATTCTTTTCCTAATCCATGAAGATTCCCATGAGTAGGAATAATCAAATAGGAAAATAAATTTAATACTAAATTAATTCTTTTCTTATTCCATGAATATTTCATAAAAGAAATAATCAAATAAGAAAACCGAATTAAAATAGGAAAGTTGGATCTCGGCGGAAGAGCACGGGTTGGGATTCCCCGCGCCCTACTACCATCGATCGCCGCTCGGAGGAGCACGCCGCCGCCGCCCAGCCCACGCGCCACCACCACCGGTGGCCGGCGTGGCCGAGAGTTCCCGGGCAGCCCCTCCCCTCGATCGAACACCATGGGATCGATCATGGGGATGATCGATCCCGAGCCCTTCTTCTCTTCGTCACGTGTCTTCTCCGGTATTCGTTTCGGCATCGATCCAACGTAAATAAATTACAAAATTAATTTACAATTATCCGGTATCGATTCTATACATGAAATCGACCCTATACATTTTCCGGAAAAATAGAACGTAATAATAAACCTAAATTCGGTCAACCCCCGAATTTTTACTATTACAAGCATTCACCACACATAAAACGAATCTCGACATGTCCGAGAGTTTATTAAAACCAACAATCACATGACAAAATAATTAAATGAATAATCATCAAGCCATAATAGTCGGAACCCTGCAAGGTAGAACAATTTATCGAAAAATACCGTGAACTAAAACCAACGCTCTGATACCAGTTGTTGGAAATCGATATCCCGGAATTAATAAATTAATTAAAATTAATTATCCAATTAATTCCGACCGAAATCCTTTGGAGATCGAATATCCTGATTGTCTAAATTGCGGAACCGACAATCCAATCGACTCCCGGTTGCCGGAAAACCCGCCACGAACCTCCACGGGGATAGCCTAATCAAACAAACCCGCCACGGGGATAGCCCGTGGCTTGTTCGATCGAGCCACCACGCGTGGGCTCGCGGCTGTCCATGGCAGCCTCCTAGGGCTGCTTGTAGCAGCCCGTCGAGCATCCCCAAACCCTCGCGGACAGCCCCAACCTCCCGGAGGTTCGCCTCAATCAAGCCCTAGCCTCGACCCGAGTCGCGGCTGCCTAATCAAGGCGTGCGCACGCCACCGGGCGCGCGCTAGGGTTCAGCCCGTAGGTCCCCGCACGCAGCCAGCGAAGCCATGCGGATCCGCTGCGGGAAATCCCGCAGCCCGCTGCGAGCGCGCACGGGGAGGGCTCGGACAGCCCGCGAATCCGCTACGGGAAAACCCGTAGCTCGCGGGCGAGCCCGTGCGTTCGAGTCCTTCGGCGTCCAGCCGAGACTCACGCCCCCTCGACCCTCTCATGCTCGAGCCGTTGAGCCGCCGGCGGTCCGGTGATCTTCGATCACCACCGCCCGGTTCAACCTCGACATGGGTCGCGTTCACGGATCTTGGTTCACGATATTTTTACGATAATTAAAACGATTAAATCATAAAAGGGGGTTTTACGATTTACCTCGTTCTCGTTGTTCGGAAAAACGAAGAACTCAATTGATGACCTTGAGATCTTCCCACGTATTCCTTGCACTAGCCCGGACGTCGTGTGGGCGACGATCTACCGAACTCCATGGATCTCCTCCACTCTTCAAGAACTTTATGATTGGCGTATCTTAGGTTAATGAATTGTGAAGACCATGTAGTGCTTTTATAGGCTACGTAGGGGATCAAAAGGAGATTAAATATTGGGCTTCTAATATTGAAAATTAAATTGGGTCCAACCCAAATCTATTAATTCTTATCAATATTAATTTTATTTATTTTCCACTATATAAATAAAATTGCACTCCCAATATTTATCCATATTATATCAAATAATATTTCTCCGGTAGTATTATTTATTCCGTGTATTTAAGATTTAAATATCCATGAATAAAATTAATTTATTGCTAATTAATTTATTCATCTCTTATATCCGAGAATAGTACCGTTCAACTTTAATTATTATGCGGATTAAATCCACCTGCAGGGTTTACATAATAATTCCTTATGAACTCATCTCGGGGATATTATCAACCCTTACGGGATACACTTTCCCGTCAAGTATTCACGGCATGTCGTATATAAAATATAGTGACCCAACTCAACCGGTAATTGACCCAGTAATTAAACCGGTCAATTCCTTTGGAAAATCAAAGTCACTTATATTAAATATACACACCCGCAATAGTATCGAGGATTAAGAATAAAATACACTGAGACTTAAATCGATTATCGCCGGCAATCCTAATCGATAAATCTCAAACGATCCGCCCAATACACCAAGTGTACAAGTGTGATAAAATAATTAAGACAAATTATTTTCTCTCTCACACAACGACTATACCGATGGATTGGTCCGTGTCCATCTAGGTCGTGAGCAACTGTTCGATTAAATACGAGTAACCGATAGTATGATCTTCTGTGTGGGCCCGACACACCATACTAACTACAACGTATAGAATCCAGGACTATAATTTGCATATATTTAATTATAAATAATTAAACGCAAATAATTGTTTATTTAATTAAATAGATTAATGGCAATGGATCGGGAGTTTCCGTTACTTAAATCTAGACATTAAGTACACAACTCCAACAATCTCCCACTTGTACTAAGGTCTAGTCATTTCCTCCAAACTCCCGACTCCCATACTCATCACGTGCTTAAGTTGTACTTCCAAGAAGTACTATGTGAATGAGCACTCTAGGTTGCCGCTCTGAAGTTATCTTGGTGACTACAGCGTCGTCTCCCTCGACGATGACTCGTATCAGGTGGTACTTGCTCTATGTGTTATCTTACACTTATGGACTTGTGATTTCTTACCATTTGCCATCGCACCGCTATTCACATAGCCTTTGGCAAATTAAGAACCACATCTAAGTCCCAGAGATTATCCCGGAGTTATACCAAAACTTTCGCTGCCTCTGAGGCCGCTATTTGGTTACCCATGGCAGAGTCCGAAAAGCATCGTGATTATCACTCTTCCATGTTAAAACTCCTTCTCCTTCAATAGTGAAACACATAGCCTGATATCGACTTACACCGGTCCTTATTTGATTAGAAATCTAAGAGAATGTAATCCAAAGGAAATGCTTGTCTGCTCCGTAATGCAGAACATAGTTACCAGTACTTCGAAAGTACTTAAAATGTTCATTACAGCAGTCGAGTATTCCTTTCCAGGATTACCTTGATATCCTCCCACTATACTAGCCGCATAGCAGATATCAGGTTCTCGTTTTCAACATTGCATTTATTAAGCTTTCCACACTTGAAGTGTAGGAAACCGCTTTTATTGCTTCTATCTCCTTTTGTGTTCCAAAACACATATCCTTAGATAGATGCATTCCGTATCTGAAAGGTAACGAACCTTTCTCGGAATCTTGCATGTTAAAACGAACTATAATCATATATATGTAAGATGTCCAGGAGAAGTACAACTTCTTCCTACATCTTTCATAATGATTTATCCAGACAACCATCATTTCATGTCTGATTACATCTTTACATTGTTGCCAATGATAAAATGTTATCTACATTATAACCCGAGAAACACCACCTTGTATCCATCACGTTTCCAATACACACTATTCGTCTATGCTTTGATGAATCCATAAAATGGACTATCTCATCAACTTGCAAGTACCACGAACTCAATGCTTTGCTCCAATCCATAAATGGATCAACTAAGCTTGTACTCTAAATGATCTTGCCTCTTAGCAATAAACCTTATTGTTTTCTAAGAGAGCACATTTAGATCTAGTACTGCCTCTATGTAGATCCAGGGATCGATTTCATGTATACTAGGTCCAGAGTCCGAAGACTCTCCTAGTCTTATGAATATCTTCGGTTGTCACACAACCTCCCACTACAACGGCATTCTGGTGTATAAACAGTAATAACAGTAGGTGCAGTTAGTGGTGTACCGCTACTCGGTTCGGCTGGTTCTAAGTCTTAATCTCTCTTTATCATTTCAAAGTATTACGTCACTTTGGGCTTGTGGTTCATCTAATAGTCTTCCTCTAAGAACCGGGCGTTAGAACTTATAACGACCTTCTGGTTCATAGTACTATTGAACACACATCTTCTGTTCTTCTAGGATATTCTACAACCGCATTTGAATGCGCCGTCATATCCATAGAACCTAGGTAGTACCGTATAACTCATGCTTTTACTATTTCTATAAGAGTTCCATTTCTTATTCCCGACACACCATTTCTACACAAAAGTGTATGGTGTAGTCATTTGGGATCAAATCCCAATCTCTGATCAGTATGCCATGCATTCCTCAGACAGACACTTGCCTTCGCGATCAAATCGCAGGCTATAAATGGATATACCTTGAAGGTTCCCCACAATAGCTTTGTGTCCATTGACTTGTCAAAACACTTTGCTTTTGTGGCACATCAGGTATGCTAATCCATCTATCGAGTAATCATAAAATGAAGTACTCGTACCTTTAAGTCTGAGTGAACAAAGGTCTGCATACATCAGAGTTAATCATTTCTAATACTTGTCCGGATCTTACATCTTATATCCATAAAAGGATTGCTTAGTCATGTTATCTTCCAAATTAGATTCTTAGGTCGGAAGGTCCACTCCTTCAACTTAATTGATCAAAAATCAATTTTCGACCTTTGAATTTCTTATTTGAATAAATATGACTTAGCATAAGAATCCACAAGTATAAATGATTTAGTAAAGAAATCTCTTAAAAGTAAAACGAGTTACATGCTACGGTTTGTTGCATCGTGGTGGACTCAGGATTCATCATTTATATATTGCTAGATAATGTACCAGAATAGATAATATCATTATTTCTTCTTATAACCATCAGATGATTAAAAGAAATAAAATATCCATTCATTAGAAATCCAGAACAAAGTTCTTTCTAATTTGAAAGGTACATAAAAGCAATAACCCAAAACGAAATCCTATAAAATGTCCTCCACTGCAACTGCTGCCTCCTCTACAGCATTGCCCATGTAGACTTACGATTTCTTCTTTTCTAAGTCGTCGGGTTTCCTGGAACCCTTGCATTTAGAATGCACATACCGTCAGTGGTTCCATATCTACACACCAGGTTCCGGCAGATAATACCATTGACTATGTTTTACGACTAAAGAAGATTTCGTACTTTCTTTGAGAGGATAATCAGACTTCCAGTACCTAGACTGTTTGCATCGAGAACACTAGCCAATTGGCTTTCTCGCCCCATCTCGTGATCCAAGAAACTTAGGACCACTGGGTTTCTTTGCTTGCTTCTCCTATCCCCCGGTTTTGCCCTTAGGTTCGAAGCCTTTGGCATTGGCTACAAGAGCTTGCGATTTCACCGGGTCCCTGTGCCGACCGGGGGCGAGACTGCCGCCGCCTCTGACCGTCCCCTTCCGGGGCTTGGAGAAACGGAGCATAGTTCTCCGGGATGAGCTGGGTCAAAACTGGCCAATGCACATGGTGCGCTGCGGAGATCGTCTCCGTATCTCAGGAAAAGGGTGGAGGACCTTCTGTCGCCACGTAGGCATAGGCCAAGGGTGGCGCGTGCGAGTTCAGTGGGACTGGGAGGTGTGGTCGAAGGTCTTCGTGATCGACGGAGAGGGCGTGGCCCGGTCGCGGCTTAGATAACTCCTCCTCCGGGGGATAGGTTAGCTAGGGTTTTTCTGGTGTTTCATGTGTACTTTTGCGATGATGTAGTGTAGACCCCCTGAGGTCCCTCTGTTTTTTGTAAAGAATTATCATATGTAATTCTATCATTTTTTCCAATCGGCCACCCTCCTTGTTTCGATCGTCTTTTGCTTATCTTCATCTTCGCGGGATCGAAACTCCAATTTTTGCGAACGAACTCCCCGGGTGTCATGGCCCAGTCAGGCTTGCCCCGGGGTTGATACCCAATATTTCCAGGCCCCGGACCCCGGGCGTCGATGGGCGTTAGAGCCTCGGGTGATCCCTCGTCGCGGGTCCGGGCCTCGGGCCTATGTCGTAGGGTTGCAGGGGCGAGCAATCCAGTGGGCAATCATTGGGGTTTCGTTGGGCCCACTAACACCCAATGGGCCTCGCTGGGCTGCGTGGAAAAGAAAAATACTCGAGTGCGTTTATGGGTAACCGCTCCCCGCCCCTTCAAATCTTGCGTGCGTATCTTGTCTAAAACATTGCCGTATCTGTTGCCCACTTCCTTACGTGCTCTGGCGATTCGCAAACCCTAAATCGGCTGGCGCATAGGTAATTTGATTCCTTCTAATTTTATTTTCTTCTCGCCTAATTCTTGCTACTTCCGCTTTGAGACGATGTCGGACCCGCGTGATGAGGTTATGGCCGAAGCGGAAGGGTCTGTTGCGAGTTCGGGCGGTGGCGACGCACTGAGCGATTCCTCGTCCAGTTCCGGCGAAGATAACGATATTCACCTCCTTCATGCCCAATTCCTCCGTCTGATGGATGAAAAGTTCCCGCCGCTCGCTGCCCTTGATTACCCGAGCTATTATCGGACCCACCGTTATGTGGCCGCCGTTCGCGACCCGTACACCCCGCCCGCCGAATGCCATACCCCCAAGTGGGGCGATCATGGCAAGCCTAGCGTGATCACCGCTGAGATGATTGAGCGGAAGAGAGTCGTATGGCGGGCGCCGGTGGACGTGCACCTTCACTCCCCGGCCCCCGGGGAATCTCCGTGTTGTCCGCCCCCTGGGATGGTTGCCGTGGGGACGGATGCTCTGGATCTCGGGTTGCGCTTCCCGCTTCATCCTTCGGTGAGCGCGGCGCTGCGGTTCTGGCGGGTGGCCCCGCATCAGATCCACCCCAACGGATGGGCCCAGATCATAGCCTTCCTATCTCTGTTGGGCAGCTCTGGATTGATTCGGGTCTTGACTGATGTCGAGATCCGTCGTTCGTTCGGGATTTCGAGCACTGGGGGCTGAAAGGGCGTTTTACTGTGAGGGGTCGCGATGGCATCCCTACCGTCGGGGTGAAGTCATCGAAGGTCGACATTCCCTGGCCGAGGTGGCTCTACGTTTCTGGGGCTTGGCGGACCCTGACGCCGGTGGGGGAGATCGATATTCCCACGAAATACTCTGAGAAAATTCCGAGTGAGTCGTGTTTGTCTTTAAACACCGTTCCCCCCTTGCTGATTCTTGACCTCTTCTTATCTGTTATCAGGTGTCAATACTCGGAGAGAGGGCCCCCTAAACTGGGACTACCAGGTTGCCTTGAAGATCGCCGAAGCTTACACCTCGTCTGAGCGCCAGGCCACCGTCCTTTGCCGAGAAGACTTGCTGCTGAACGCTCGCCTTATTTGCCCGCCGCGACATCTCCACGACCCGTATCCAGGTAATGATGCGAGACCTTAGCTCAACCTCTCTCTCTGATGTCTTTCTTGATTTCATGACCTATAAATGCGCTCTGATTGCAGCTCCTCGTACATTTATCTTCGAGGACCGTCCCTGCTCGAAGATGTCGGGGTTCCCTGGGATCACTGATCGCAAGGGGTCGGATTTTCCGATCCCGGCATCGCGGAGCCGGTCCGTCGGGTCGGCCGGTCCTTCGACCTCTGTGGCTCCGCCGCGCTCGGGGTCCATCCCAATCGATATGCCCCGGACCTCGCCGGCCGTCTCTACTGAGGTGGTCGACCCGGACGCACCCCGGCATGCGGCGGCGGATGGCCCCCCGCTGTCCCGTGCTATTGACAAGGATGTGATCGATCTGACCTCGGACTCCGCACCTCGGACCTCGGAACAATTAGCGGTTCCTCCGGTCTCCTCTCCTTCGCGGGTGAGGATGGAGGCATTGGACTGTCCTCCCTTGTTTGCCGCGGTCCGGGCCACCCCTCTTTGTATGGTGGAGGGCTCGGATATCGGTGAGTCGCGGAAACGCAAAGCCGTTGAGGATCCGGAGGCCCCGGACCTAGGCTCCGGACGACCACAGATGGCTGCGCCTGAAGGCTCTGGACTCCCGCCGGCCGTGATGGGATGCTCGCCGTATTACGGCGTTGACCCGAGCCGCCAGCAGAGGTAAAATCGAAACTGAAACCCTTCTTTTGTGGTCTCGTAAAGCTTTGGTTTCCAGACCGCGATTGGGGACGTCTCTCTAGGTCACGTTTATATTCAAACACCTCACCCCAACCTTGTCCTTTCTTTGAATGCAGGGTCCTGGACGCCGCTCCGGACATGCCCCCCGTGATCCGGGATTATCTGGCCGGCTACGGTCCCGCGCTCCCGATGGTTACTCCCGGGACTCCGGTCGGAGCGGCTCTGAGCGCCCTCGGCCGGTCCTGGACCCACGAACTGCAGGGCCTGGTTGGCCGTCGGGATCAGACGTTCATGTTGGCCACGATGCTGATTAGCCAGGCCGCCATCGTCAGTGCCGCGGGGTGCGAGTGGTCGGAGAACCAGGCCCGTCAGTCCTCGATCCCCGGCTTCACCAGGAGTACCTGGACCTCGAAGAAGATTTCCACATCGACATGAAGTGGTGGCCGAGCTACGACCGCCTGGTTCGTCCCAAAGAACCGTTGATCAGGCTTCCCGCGCCGGCACAGGGAGAACAGGTGGAGGTCGAGCCCGAGGCGGAAGAAGATACTTCCGTTGCTGGTGCGGCGGGTGGCTCTCCGAGGCCCGAGGATGGGTTGTCTCCTCGTCAGGTGGCCGTCATGGAAGATGTCGTCACCGGCTTTCCTGAGCAAAGCATCGATGCTTTTTATGAGGGCTTCGAAGCCGGCCATTCTGTGCAGTCTGCCGAAGAAGGTGTTGAAACCGACGCCGACGCCTTGATGGAGGAAGCCCCTGACGCCGACCCGGAGTTGGCGGCGAAGTCCCCGAAGTCCTAGGTTGCGGTGGTTTTTTGGAGTTCGTCTCTGCTTGCCTCGTGAATTCTGATTTTCTTCTTTTTGTTTCATTCCGATAAGGGCCTCGGCCTGAAAACAATTTCTTGCTTTGATTTGGTTTTTTGTTGGGGCAGTAGCCCGGATATTTCTTGGTTTGGTGGGGGTGACCCCTGGTATGTTAATCATGTTTTTACTTCTTTATGACTAACATCTTAATTGCGTGTTTCGCGTGGTGCCTTAGGGCTTTGCTTTAGTCCTGGATTTGCAGGGCTTTTAGCTTGGTTTCTCCGAGCCGCGGGTCCCGGGTCTTGATTGTCCCGGGCACCGGGGCCCTGTTTGTGGCGTTCATTTCGAACTTTGTCTGCTAATGCGATTTTTATTCTTTCCGAAGTTCGGTTTTGGCCAAAGATTTTTGGTTCTTTTTGTACCCGTACCTCCGCGACCCGGGGCTCGGTAGAGTCCTTATGGGTTTGGGGATTGATGGTTTAAATGGGGTTTTTGTGGCTTTTTATAGCTTTTATTTTCTCCCCCCGTGCTCGCAACTTGGGACATGGTAAATGACTTTCTTACTCTAGAGTCGCCTAAGTTGGAGACTGAATGGGTTCGTGGCCTTTTGGGCTTTTGCGGATGAGTCCACAAATTATTCTCGTATCGTCCCCGTAGCCCGCGTCCCGGGATTGTGTTATTTCAATCTCCGCTCTTCGGGTCTTAAGCAGGTTAGGCCTTATTCTCGACTAAACGGCAATACTCAAATCATAGGGAATTGTTTCAAATTCGCCGACACTCGTGGGTGCTCTCTTTTATTTTTGCTATCTTAGAGCATATACATATAGCCTTCGTTCATCGGCTTCGTGGGGGCTCGGGCCTGCTCCGGTCCTCGTCCCTCTAGTGGTAGAATGTTTTCAGATGCAATGCGTTCCATCGGTATTGGTCTGGCGTCCCGTCCATTAGTTCTAGCGCGTACGCCCCGTTCTCCAGGCAAGTCGTCACTCGGAAAGGTCCTTCCCATGTCGGCCCGAGGGCCCCGGGGTGGGTTCCTAGTAATTTTTTCAACACCAACTCCCCGGGGCTGAATTCTCGGGTCCTCACCTTTGTATTGTACATCTTGGCAATTCGTTGTTTGTTCATCGCGTTGAGGGAGTCGGAACTCAACCTACGCTCCTCAAGGAGGTCTAACTCGAGACGCAGTACCGCCTAATTCTCCGGGGTGACGTCCTGGGTGGTACGTTGCGAGCGGACTATCACCTCGGCCGGGATCACGGCCTCCGTGCCAAACGCGAGAGCGTATGGTGTCTCTCCGGTGGCGTTCTTCATCGTGGTGCGGTATGACCACAGCACCTCGGGTAGCTCCTCGGCCCACCTTCCTTTCCGCAACTCCAGTTTTGCCTTGATGGTGTGCTTCAATATTTTATTCACCGCCTCGACCTGCCCATTGGATTGCGGGTGGTATGGAGTCGAGAACGCCCTCCTTATGCCCCATAGCGCGCAAAAGTCCGAGACTCGCTCGCCGTCGAATTGCCTACCGTTGTCCGAGATGATGGACTCGGGTAATCCGAACCGGCATATGATGTTCTTCCAGATGAACTTGATCACTTGTGGTTGGTCGATCTTCTGGACTGCTTCCGCTTCGGCCCACTTGGTGAAGTAGTCGACCGCGACAAACGCGAACTTGAATCCGCCCGGGGCGGGGGCCAACGGGCCGATGATGTCTATGCCCCACCGGGCAAAGGGCCATGGGGAGTATAACGCCTTGAGGGATCCGGGTGCGGTGAGGATGTTGGGTCCCATGAGTTGGCACTGGACGCATCTCTTCGAGAACTCGGCGGCGTCGTGGCGTAGGTTTGGCCAGTAGAAACCTTGACCCATGGTTTTGTGGGCTAGCGATCTACCGCCGGCGTGGTTACCGCAAATGCCCTCGTGGATTTCGGACAGGACTTTTGCTCCCTCGTCCCTAGATATACATTTTAACAAAGGCATGGAAAAACTCCTGCGATAAAGTTGGGAGCCCAGAACAGAGTACCTTGCAGCTCGCGTTCGGAGCTGTTTTGCCTCGACCTTGTCCGAGGGCAGGGCCCCGGACTCGATGAAACCTTTGATCGCGTCCCGCCAGTCGGCCCCGGGCTCGAGGGCTACGGGGAGGATCTCCTCTCGGGAGTCGACTGAGGGAGTCTTCAACTGCGTCAACACGACTCGGGATAGATCTGCAACCCCTTCGAAAGAGGCTAATTTGGACAACGCGTCGGCCTGTGAGTTCTGCTCCCTGGGGATCTGTTCGATCCGGACGTCGGGAATCTTGCCGCACAGCCTCCACACCAGCTCGAGGTACTTGATCATCTGCTCTCCTTTGGCTTCGTAGTCGCCCGTGACTTGGTTCACCACCAGCTGCGAGTCCATGTACACGTGGAGTTGCGGGACGTCCACCGCGATGGACATTTCGAGGCCGGCCACAAGCGCCTCGTACTCTGCTTCATTATTTGTTGCGGAAAATTCAAATTTTACCGCGTGGGCAAACGAGTCACCATCTGGCCCGAGGAGCACTACTCCGGCCCCCGAGCACGCACTGGTAGACGATCCGTCCACATAGAGTCTCCAGGGGCGTGCTTGACCCGTGCTCCGCTGGGGAAATGTTAGCTCGACCACAAAAACCGCGAGTGCCTGAGCTTTTATCGCGGTGCGAGGCGCGAAGGTTAGATCATACTGGCTCAGCTCCAGGCTCCACCGGAGCAATCTTCCTGATACGTCGGATCGGTGCATGACTTGCCGCAACGGCATTGTGGTGAGTACTTCTACGGGGTGTTCGAACAAATACGCCCTGAGTTTGCGGACCGAAATTATCAGGGCGTACGCTAATTTCTCGAGCGGCGTGTAGCGGGCTTCCGCCTCGTGGAGGACATGGCTCACAAAATAGATAGGTAGATGGAGGGTCCCTTCGGCCCGGACGAGCACTGCGCTCAGCGCGCACTCCGACGCGGCGAGATAGAGAAAACGTTTCTCCCCCGCCTTGGGGACCGTCAAGATATGGGGTCCCGCGAGGTATTCCTTGATCCGTAGAAAAGCGTCCTGGCTATCCTTCTTCCAGTGGAACTCTTGGTTTTTGATTGATCCGAAGAACGGGCGAGTTTTGTCCCCGAGCCGCGACATGTATCGGCTGAGCGCCGCGAGGCAGCCGGTGAGCCGCTGGACTCCCTTCACGTCCCGGGGCTCGGCCATATCGAGCACGGCTTTGATCTTCGCTGGGTTGGGCTCGAGCCCGTACTCTCCAAACACGTGTCCTAGAAACATTCCCTTCTTGATCCCGAAGTGGCACTTCTTGGGATTTAGCCTCATGTTGTAGGCCCCGAGGATCTCGAAAACTCGAGCGAGGTCCGTCACGTGGTCCGCCTCGCTCGCACTCTTCACAATGATGTCGTCGATGTATACTTCCACTGTCTTGCCGATTTCTCCGGCGAACATGGTATTGACCAACCTCTGGTAGGTGGCCCCGGCGTTCTTCAGGCCGAAGGGCATCCGCTCCCAGCAGTAGATGTTACTTCCCGTGTAGAAGGTGGTGTGACGGGTATCCTCGGGATCCATCGAAATCTGGTGGTACCCAGAACTCGCGTCCATGATGGAGAACATTGTGTGGCCCGCGGTGCTGTCGACTAGCTGGTCGATGTGGGGCATAGGGAAATGGTCTTTGGGGCATGCCTCGTTGAGGTCCGAGTAGTCGATGCAGAGTCTCCACTTGCCACCTGTTTTCCGCACCATTACTGCGTTGGACACCCACGTCGCGTCGTGCGGGGCGAGGCGTATCAATCCGTCCTTCAAGAGTTTGTTGGCTTCCGCGGTCAGTGCCTCGCTCTTCTCGGGCCCCATCTTCCTTCGTCTCTGGGCTATGGGGCGGTGCTTCGGGTCCAGGCGGAGGCGATGGCTAGCGTGCTCCGGGTCGACTCTCGCGAGCTCCCCGCTGCTCCAAGCGAACGTGGCCAAATTGGTCTGTAAGAATGACTCGAGGTCGGTCCGGGTCCCGGGATCCATGAGGGAACCTAGCAAAACCTGTCGGGGCACCTCCGGGGTTCCGATCTCACACCGGATGGGTTCTTCGAGGGTCTCGACGCCGCGGTCATATTTGAGGCGAGTCTCGGGGAAGGGGTCGGGATTTGACTCGCAGAGATCCGGGAACGCGAGGTCCTGTCCCGCCCCGAGGCTCACGACTCGCTCGCCCGTACCCGGGCTCGGCGTGTCCAGGGGGACTCCGAGATGCGTCCCGAGCGCGGGGCTGGTCTCAAGGACGGGGACGACTCCGGTTGTGGGAACCGCACTTTCTTCAGGACCTCGGACGGTGGGTGGGTCTAGATCGAACACGCTCGTCCGAGGGCCCGGGGTGCTGAGCCTGGCCACCAGTTGGTTGACCCGGGAGGTATCCGTCGCGGCTTCCGCCGATGGGTCCGTCAATTCATACGAGGTTGAATAGAGCAAACACTTCTTCGCCATTATTTGGTCCCCTCGGATGGTGCCAATGGCCCCAGAGGGGACCGGGAACTTGATACAATAGTAGTAGGTGGAGGCCACAGCTTCGAAAGCTTCCAAGAAAGGCCTCCCTAGGAGCGCGTTGTACCCACTGGCCCTATCTATGATCACGAACTCCAGGTTTCTCAACACCTTGATCTCGGGTCTGACCGAGTCCGCGAGCTCCAAGGGCAGGGTGATTGTTCCGAACGGGGTCACCACGTCGCTGCCGAATCCCTTGAGCTTGAAATCGCAGGGGAGGATGTATTGCGCGAGCTGACCCATTTGATCCAAGGCCTGCTTGTATAGGATGTTGCAGTGGGCCCCGCTGTCGATCAGCAACCTTGAAACCTCCATTCCCAAGATGGGGGTCTTAATCACCAGGGCGTCCCTTTTGGGGAAGGTGACGCCGTCCTTGTCTGCGGGGGAGAAAGAGATCTCCGCCTTCTCCGTGATCCCCAGGGGCGGGGCTGGTCGCGTCGCGTGGTAGACCTGCCACACCTCGAGTTCACGCCTCCTCTTGCGCTTGATTATGCTGGCGATCGGCCGTAGCCCGCCAATCATCAGGATCTGGCCTCCCTGGCCCCGCTGCTGGTCACGGTACTGCGGGTCGCGACCCGCTCCTGCCTGCTCGGGGTTGCCTCGAACCGCGGCCCCGTCGCCTCGGGGACCGGGACGCGAGAGCAGGTCCCAAAGCTTTCCGTCTTCGAAGAGCTTCCATAGTTGTCTGAGTAGCTGTTTGCACTGGCCGGTGGCGTGCCCGTGTTGGTCGTGGAACGAGCACCACAGCCTCTTGTCTAACTTTCCTTCGGGGGCTCGCATGGGCCCCGGTTTTACTAGGGCGTCTCCTCCTGTAGCTAACAGAACCTCCATCATAGTCATGGTGTCTTGACCCGTCAGTGCGACGAGTTTCACCTCCATCTCTTTGTAGCCCCGGAGCGGCCGACCCTGCTCGTATGGTTTGTAGGGGGCCTTTCGCGGTGCGGGTGCGACCCTCCGGTCCACGGGCTCCGCGTCCCGTCTCTTTTGCTCTGGGGCACTTTCGTTTCCTCGCATAAGACGCTGGAACCAGCACTGGGCCCCGGCTTTGATGCGGAAATCTTCGTAGCTCCTTGGGTAACAAAGCATCAAGTGTTTGAATAGCTCCGAGTTCTTCCGGAGTCCGCTCATGGCGGTGTGCAATTTCAAATCTTCGCCGACCTCCTCGCCGCCGAGCAGGATGTCCCCTACCCGGTCCACATATGACTCGTCACTTTCGTCCGCCGCCTGCCGGACCCCGATCAACCTCTGGCTTTGCTCGAGTCGATTGACCTTTGAGGCGAAATGGGCGACGAAACGTTGGACCAAGTCGTCAAAGCAGTGGATGGATCGGGAGGGTAGCCCCGCGAACCACTTGTGGGCCGTGTCCCCTAAAGTGAGTGGGAACAGCCGGCACCTCGTGGCGTCGCTAGCACCTCGTCCCGACATGTAGGTGCGGAAGCGGCTGAGGTGGACCTCGGGGTCCGTCTTCCCGTCATAGAGGGCGGTCTGTAGGGGCTGGATCTCGTATTGCATGATGGCGTGCTCGACTTCCAACGCCAATGGCTCCTTGCAGAAGTCGACGCGTTCGGGCTTGACTTGGGCCTCGGCGAGCCTTCTCTCCACCTCGGTTACTTTCTCGTACAGGTCGCGGAGTCCTGCCTCGGGTCCCGACGCCGTTGGACACGGGACGACGGGATGCGACCTGCGTCCGCCGTGCGTGGCCCGCTCGTTCGTTGTTCCGAGCTCCGGGGCCTCGTGCGCCGTTGATGCGGACAGGTACTCGGCTGGATCATTCAGATCGAACATCAGTCTCCTGGCCGGGGGCAGGCGCTGGTCTTGACTCGCTTGCCCCGGTCCGAGGCGGTCGAATGCGCTGGTTTTAACCTGTTTTCTCGATGATAGAGAAATAGGAGTGGTAAGGGTGTGCTTACGCTGGGCCAATCTGGCCATTACTTCGTCGATCTTCTCGGGGGTATCGAGCATACTGCCCGAGAAGAGAGCCGGGGTAGCGGGAACTGGTGGGTCTCGGCGAGGGCCGGGGCGCGCGCGCCGGTTGTGTCGTTCGGTGAGCAGGTGACGCTTCAGACGTCGTGCTTCGGAGCTGCTTCGCACCTGGCGACGAGCGATTCGTCGAGAACCTGGTTCCCTTAAGTGGATTTCGGCCTCTGACGCGGGATAGCATCCGTGGGTGGTCGGTGCCGGGACCGCGGGTTCATCTTCCACGGGCATCTTTCCTCTTCGGGTGGCGGATCTCGAAGAGTCCGACGCCGTGGCTCCGTCTTGCTCCTGGCTGGACATTTCTTCACCAAAGCTCTTTTCATGGGTCTAGAAATACAACCCCCTCCTTCTAGCGCCAACTGTTTTGGGTCGTTTTTGTTGGAAAGAATGAAGTACGGGGTGGATACGAGGGTTTCGCAACGACTACCAAACCAAGTAATTTTTTATGTAGAAAGGGCTGAAATTTCTAGGCCCGGGGGGAAAAGGATAAGAATCCGAGCTCAAGAAGATAATGTCTTTTATTTCGATAATACTTTTAATCGTATTTTTCGCCGCCCTTACAATGAGACGGGGAGGCCGGCTTTTATAGGCGAGAGCACATGCTCATGCATAGCCACGACATCACGACACGTTAAGTCTACTCTAGGATCATTAAATGTCGGGGCACGATTCCGAGCTGGGTTTAAGCGAGACCCGGGGCATGAGTTCGGCGGGGCTTGTGCGGCTTCCGTTCGGAGGCTTCGGCGGAGGTGCTTCCCGATTTGTCCTTTTGGATCAGCAATGAGAGTGCGATGCTCTTTCCTCGGCCCGGGATGGCGCCTCGAGCGCGTTGCATGAGCCCGGGCCCGGGGTCCGGTTGGGACTCGCCGCGGGGCGTGCCTCGTTTTCTGGCTCGGGACGTCGCCCCCTAGTTTGTCGGGTCGTGAGGATTAGCGCAGCTCCCCCCCTTCGTTGGTTTCCCGGGGTTACGTTCTTGCATGGATCGCATGGGCTCGGGCCCTGGGTTCGGCCTAAACTCCCTTCGTCGGCTTTGAGCGTCGCGGGCGAGCCTGTCTTTCCACGTGTACAAATTGATTTTTTATCCCCCAACAAAACTCATAAGATGTTAATTTGTTTGGCAATTTAAGATCTTATATAATTAAAATTACCAAAAAAAAATTAAAAAAATTATATTAACTAAATAATAAAAATGATTTTTTTTTATATATATAAAAGGTAATAATTTTAAGGGTAATTTGGTCTTTTATTATTTAAGTTGGAAGAGCTTATAAACTGTTTAAAAAAAATATCTCTCCTTACTTTTTTTAAACAGAGCTTATAAGATGTTACACAACTTATTTTAAAGATTTTAAAGATTTTTTACTAAATAAATTTTAGGAGCTTATAATTTCTTAAACAACTTATAATTTATTTTAAAAAGCTTATAAGCTCAGCCAAACAGAATCTTAAAAAACTTAAAAATTGTACGTACTATATTTTAAGTATTTTGTAACATATTAATCCCTTGTGAATTCGACTAAATAATAAATTTATATATATAATGAGTGAGATTTTGAGGAGTGTATTCAATTTAAAATTTGTACAATGTTTTTTTATTTTTAAAATTTAAAATGATTCAATTTGGATTTTTAAAAATCTATGAAACTTTGAGGTATTACATATTTTAAAAGTCTTAAAAATATGTGTGTATTCAAAGGTTTATTAATTTTAACACTCAATAAATTTTAGTTGATTTTCTTCCAAAAAAATATAAATAAATTTATTTTTCCAAAATCTCTTGTAATTTAAAAAGATTTCTACAAATTTTTTTAATACTCCTTTTGTTCCGGTAATGTTTGCAAAGGAGGTTTTAATTTAATAAAAAATAATTTTTTTTGTGTGGTATAATATAAAGTAGATGTATAATGAGTATTAAAAAAAACTTATGTCGGCATCGTAGGTTAGAGTGAGCTTGTAAAATGTGTTTTGATACCATTTTGTGTTTGTCGGATAGCTGGAGACACTTTCTTTTTTAACTTTTGTGAAACAATCTTGTCTGTAAGTTCATAAGAACTTGATAAGCAAGAGCGGATCTAAGTGTGACTAGCTAGGTCGGGCTTAGGCCGCCCTAATATATTTATGTTTATTTTTTTCTCCAAATATTATTGGTAGTTCAAGTTATCAGCCTTGTTGAGGTCAAAGGTTCAATCCCTGCAAAGTTCAGTTTTTAGTTTTTAGTCATGACCTCCTCTTATTAGCAATCTTGATAAAACAGTTTTACTTCTGGAAGGACCTTGTTGAGTCATCATGAACCTCTCTTACAACATCTTTGATGTGATAATTTTGTATCTAATTTTAAAAAGACATCGTAAATCATCATGATGTTCTCGTTGCTCAGCTCAACCCTCATATATGGCTGGTGGCCGTGTTGGAAGGCTGGTGTCGATGAGATGGTCTATTCATAATAATCTCATCAGTACGACTAATTTAACTAGTTTTATTGTCTTTAGTTTTGAGAGCACTTATTCAGAACCACTTTATATAAGTCTATTTGGCTTACTAGTAGTTGCGTTTGTCAAAAAGATGTCTTGTTAGCATGCGTTGATAATTCAATTCCAAAATAAAACATATCACCTCCCAAGTTAGTGTTAAAATATTTTTAATGTGGGTTTCATGACTTTTTTCCTTGATGATTTTAATGGAATTTGTAGACATCAAACCAACAATATACTTTTCAGTTTTAAATAATAATTTTCGCATTAATTATTTTTATAGGAAGTACGAGTATTAAATTTCAAATGGAATTTGTCAAAAATATTTCGAAACGTTTGTTCGTCACTACGGTTTAATATACTTACAGTATTTTCGAAAATAAAATAAAACAAAAATCGATTTACAATCTCGTTGTTTCCCTAAATTCAAAAATACTCGAATGCATGATTTAGCGAAGAGCGGCAGTGGTTTGGCCGTGGAGGCAGAGGCGGATGTTTAGAATTTGATATGGCGGAGCCACCGTCGTCGTCGTCGTCGTCGTCGTTGCAGAGACTGAAAGAGAACAAGCTCTTCAAAATGGTTTTCGCCGTGACTGGAATCATGTCCACCCTTGTAATATACGGAGTCTTACAGGTAACGATTCTGAATTTTCGAATTTTCGAATATATATATTTTCCCCAAAATTTCAATTTTGATCCTCTTTATTAGGACTGTATATATTTGTTTCTAGAAATATGTTTTTCTGTGTATCTGGAAGACGTTGTTATGATACGAAAACTTATCGGTGTATATTTTTCTTGGTTTAGATCAGAATTATGGCAAAATATATTCTGGAGAAACTGACTGGATTTTCTTTTTGTTTCAGGAAAAGATTATAAGGGTTCCATATGGTCCCCAAAAAGAATATTTTAAATACTCATTATTTCTCGTATTTTGCAACCGCATCACAACATCTGCTGTATCTGCTGGAGCTCTACTGGTAATTGCGATCCACCTCCTATCTATTAGTTTTTCTTATCATGCATCTGGAGTTTTTTAAATTGGTTTAATACAAAATGGTTCGACTTTATCATCTGTTTGTAGCATTTATACTTAGTAATTTATTCCATGAGAATCTTATCACGAGATGCATGAGTTTGTTCTGTACATATGTTGGAACTTCAGGCCTCGTGTTTTTTAGGTCAATTGAATTTTTCTCTCCTTACGTTTTCACAGGCAAGTAAAAAGACCCTAGACCCTGTTGCTCCAATGTACGCTTATGGTGCTATATCAGTATCTAATATACTTACTACAACTTGTCAATATGAGGTAAAGCTGTATTCCTTTCTTCAAAAGATTACTCCAAAAGTGATTGAAGTTGATTGATTGATTTTCTCATTTTCAACATTATATTATATGTTAAGATGTAAAGAAACGTGCTTGCTCATATTAAAAATTTCTGGGTATACTTATTACAGGCCCTTAAATATGTCAGTTTCCCTGTACAGACGCTGGCAAAGTGCGCCAAAATGATACCTGTTATGGTGAGTTTCTAAAGTTCTCCTAGTGGTGGTTCTTATTAAGAAACACTAGTTATGTGAAACATGTGTGCATTTCTAATTATCGACTGGGAAACCCTTGAAATATTTTTTCTATCTGGAAATATCAGAGAAGAATTTGAATGTATATCTATATACGAAAATTATCACTCTAGTTTGATTCCGACATTCCGTTATCAATTATACGGACACTCTCAAGGAGAATGTATATATGTATATAGCGTTAACTCTAAATCCCTTAAATGGGGTCAGTTTCTGGATAGTGAATAAGCATAGTAATAAAATAAATTAAAATAATAAAGAAAATGAAAACTTTGTTGAAGACCATGGAGACTTTAGTATGAGACCTCTCTTGAATTTGCGAATTGTAGAGTTTGATTTAGTAAAACTAGTAAAGCTTTCCATATTTTAATTTTTAAGGTGTTTGAAGTAGTTATATCATTTGTTGCCTTACCCTCTTTCCTTTTTAATTCATTTTTTTTGGGTGCAGATCTGGGGCACTTTCATCATGCAAAAGAAGTACATCGGGCGTGATTATCTATTTGCGTTCTTAGTTACACTTGGATGCTCAATTTTTATATTATTTCAGGTTTACTTTTTCAAATAAATAAATATCACTCTATTTTATGTTGCTGCATGTAAATAACTCATCTTCCTAGAATGTGAAGAAGTAGGGTTTACATTAAAATATAAATTATTTGCTAAATTATTTTTATTACAGATCATTTTTCTAATGAACACGTTAATTTTGTGTTTTTGCTTTCAGTCAGAAAATTGATACTTCAGTTGAGTCAGGATTGCATAGAAAACTCATAGAAGAGAGAAAAGGTCCTTCCAATATGTAGGAAAAAATAGAGTTCGAAAGAGAATGGAAAAACATATCAGTGAGCTCTTAATTGACCATTGATCACTTTTCAAGTGCCTAAGAGATTTTTAACTATATTAACTTTCATTTTTTAATCTCTGAGAATGGAAATGTCACATCTTTTGTGGGACAAAGGGATTATTAGTTATGTATTTGAAAAAATAGAAGTTACCCTGTGCTTTTTCACAGTTTTGTCTTATGTTTCTGAATCTGAACAAATAAAATCTTGGAACAGGCTATTTTATTTTCCCTTTCAAGTTCTCTCTTAGAGAACTGAGTCAATGCTCAACCTGATCATATTAGTGCGATAGTCTATGTTGCTTATAATTGATCGAGAAGATGTTGTGGTTTATTTTGCTAATTTCTTGTATTTTACGAAGTTGTTTATTTGACAGTTGACAAGAGTTTTACTCTTGAAATGCAGGCAGAAGGTGATATCAATCCATACAGTAAAGGAAGGGAAAGCACGTTTTGGGGTGTTTCATTGATGATTGGTTATCTTGGGTACTATAAAACAGCTCATTTAATAGCTTTTTATAGATTTATCTTCCTATAGCAGTGTTAGAACTCTTCAATCATGGCAATTTTTTCTCATCCCACATGCCCACATTAAATCATACATACGAGCCGAGGTCACCCATGTTTCAACGATGCTCCTCTTAATATGGGATGACGGCACATTTTCCCATCCCTTATTTGGGTTATAATGAAATGTTTTGTTTGAAAACAAGCTAGTAGATGCATGCAGTCTACATTGGTTACTTAAGAAAATCTTGTTATGTCCTTGTAGCGCAAACTGCTCAAACAAACTGTCCAAATATCACTAGTATCACAAAATCTTGAACAAATAAAGTAATTAAATAAAATTCTTGATTAAAGGCTCAATAAATTCACTAACAAGTTTACTCTTTCAGGTTTTGACCAGACATAATAATTGTTGGATTCTTTTTTTAGGTTTGATGGCTTCACAAGTACATTTCAGGA
This sequence comes from Euphrasia confusa, assembly GCA_954870475.1. NCBI lineage: Eukaryota > Viridiplantae > Streptophyta > Magnoliopsida > Lamiales > Orobanchaceae > Euphrasia > Euphrasia confusa. Next base: position 26,515,887 of record OX940968.1, on the reverse strand, counting down.
TAAACTTTTCAAAGGCTATGATATGGAGATACACAATCAGATATTTTACACGACACTATGTTCTTGCATGATCAGTTTTTCAGGTGAGATAAATGTTTGATCCATCTCTGATATGTAGTCCCTTGTAGTTCTCTACTTTTATATATTTGAATCTTGACCCTTTATAAGTTGGTTATAGTTTGAGTAGTGAATGAAATCTGATAATATAACAGAAGTTTGGGATTAGTGTCGAAGTTTTTCACCTTTTTCCATTGTGTATTATTTACAGTACAAAATCAAAATTATACAGTACTTTGGTACTTTTTATTTTGCTACAGGGTGGCAGATAAAAAATTAGTAATATACTTCATCCAATCTTATTGATCCTCATTTATATCGAGGAACTAACAAAGCCTGTCTCATCAAAGATGTACTTCTTTGACCAGTTACCAATCAAATTCATCTTCTAATTTGAGAGCTAACACTTAGAAAATCTATATGCAGATTTTATCATTCTCCTATGCAATCGTGCTAATTTAATGAGTTATGCAGAACTCTTTCAGTTTTGCTACATGCATTAGGCATTATTTGATACATCAGTTCACATTTTAACTGCCTATATTGATTTTTTTTGTTTTGTTTGATTACTACTTAGGTCTAATCTTGCAGGGCAGTCTTCAGATGGCTATAGACTTTGTTACTCGGCATACTGATTGTTTCATTGACATCGCAATTCTTTCTACTGTAAGTCATAAACTTTGTTATTTCTCCATTCATGTAAATCTTAACCCGTTCAATCAGTAGTTGGTCATTTTTATTTTATTTTGCAGGGATTATTACAAAATTCACCCTTCGGTTTATTTACATAAAAGCCTCAATTTTTTTTGTTTAAATCTTTGATGTTCTATCCCATTTTATATTCAAATTAAAAGCATTGCAGTTACCTCCTCAATTTCAAGGCTGAATCAAACCTCAAGTTTTGTTTTTTAAGTATCCCTACTTTGTATTTTATTATCCTTGTCATGTAAACTCGTTTTGAGTGATCTTGTATTACAGGTAGCAACAATTAGCCAATTTTTTATTTCCTACACCATTCGCAACTTTGGTGCTCTGGTTTTTGCCACTATCATGACAACAAGACAGGTATATAGCTAACTTATTGATTTCATTGAATTCTGCCCACAGATGTAAAACATCCGTATTGTCTTATATCTGGCACAATTGATATGATTTATTTTTTATGTTTGTTAATGCAGTTGCTAAGCATTCTATTGTCCTGCCTGTGGTTTTCTCACCCACTTAGCTCAGAACAGTTGATTGGAGCTGTAAGTACCCATCTTAGTCACTTTACACCTGTAGTTTTTAGGCTGTAAATAACCACAGATTATCTTATATTTTGTTCGTATATTTGGAAGGGTTGACTCGCGAATACTTTTATTCATTCATGAATAAATATTCAAATAAGTTCATGATGAATAAAAATAGTTGATCTTGGTAAAAAGGACAAAGTTTAGCTATGGTAGGTGTAATAGTCCAACCCACTTTCGCCATTAGCATTCAGTCCAAATTAAAGTTAAAATTATTCTTGAATAATCAACCATTAGCATTCAGTCCAAATTAATGATAAAATTATTCTTGAATAATCAAATTAGGATCAAATAAGGAGATGATGATCGAATATAACCATGTGAGAATTATAGTCATTTTGTCGTACACTTATGATTTAAGTATTATCAAATGAGGACTGTATGAACTTGGCATTTGGCAACAAGAAATTCCTTTCGCTGGAGTTTGAGGCGTATAATCATGCGCTAGTGGTTTAAATGACAGTTTCACTTAAAATATTATTCATGGCATTTAAATCCAAACAAAATACTATGTTATAAGTAAACAATTCGGGAATATGTTCCTGAACATAAGTAAATAATTTTCTTGTTTATTTTCTTTCATTAAGTGAATAAACATAAATGAATTCGGTTCATGCTCGAACCTAGCAGTTGTATGTTTTCTGATTCTTGATTCCTTCCTTCATTTTTGAATCTCATTGGCCAGGTTATTGTCTTTGGTTCCCTATACTCAAAAACCTTATTAAAAGGTAAACCGAAGCCATTGCCGTCACAGCAAACGGATAATGGGGTTTCTAGTCCACCCAGAGTTAACGCATAATGTCCCTTTCTCTTCACCTAATTGACTTGTGGATATGGGATATCTGATGAAAAGATTGCCTTGTAACTTGTGAAACTCGGTTCTTTGAGAGTCGACTACAACAATATTCTCAAGTGAACTGCATCTGATGATAGAAATGGTGTAGTCTCTTGAGTTTTTTTACTACCACATAATCAGAGAATTATTTATACGCATACAACACTGTTTTAACATAGATTTAGACCTTGGATTTTTTACTTGATCTTCCTGTGCTATTTGTAACATTGTGTTTGGGTTATTTGGCTAAATATTTTTATCCTGTAGGGATCAAGATTTGGGTTGGCTTGTCGTATTTTTTCCTATTTATAATGGTTGGACTGTGAGCTGAGTTAACCAGTGGAGTTGGCTTAAGTCTGATGAGTATGGACGGTCGACTTAAGACGGTCGATTTAAGCTAGCTCAAGTCTAATCTGTGAACCTAATCAGTCATTAGGCTCCAATCGGTTATGTAAATTATGCCAACTGGTAATGGAATATATGTGGAATTTGAGATGTATTATTATTGTGGGAGATTTGTTGAGTATTTAGACTGGTCATATTTAAAAGTTTAAATTTTTGCTTATTTCAAGTAAAATTATTTGGTAAATTTGAAGTTTAAGAGCTTTACTTTCATATTTTTCCTTTAAATTTACTATCAAACAAATTTTATAATCTTATACTTTTATAATTTAAACATTAAAAACAAAGTTTGTAATTTTTATTTCTTCAAAACATTAGTAAAAATTAAGGTATCAAGTATTTACACAAGTTATAAATTTAATTAGTAAAATCAATTATGTATTTTTATCTACTTTTAAATTTTTATTTGTACTTTAACTTTTTTTTTAATTTTAAAATATAAATTAATCTTTACTTGAATTGAATATTCCATATGTCCTATTAAAATATGTACATATATTTTTCATTTTGGATGCCCCAACTTAAAAAAAAAAATCACATTTTGACTAATAAAAAGTTATAAAAATCACTTTAAAGTATATTTTTTGAACAGTAATTTAATACAAAGTTATAAAAATATTTACAAGAATATAAATTTTAAATAATTTTAATCTCTCCCATTTATTTATCCAATAAAATTCTATCTCACCGCCTTATCCACACGCTTGATGAAGTCATAACACACAATTCTTTCTCCTCAAAGAAAACTCCATAACCATAGTCCATAACCACCTCTAAACAGCTCGCATGGCTACCTCAACAATGGCGGCCACAGCCACACTGTTCTCCTCCTTCGGATTGAAAACCCAGCTGCCGCTCACACCCTCCTTCGCCAACAACTCTCTAAAGTTCAGTTCCTCGTACTCTGTTCGCGGGCTTCGTCCAATCGTTCTCAGCAAGACTTTCACAACGGCGAGTCCCGTTCCGAGAGATTCACTGCGACTGAAAGTGGAGTGTGCCAAGGGATACAAAATGAAGACCCACAAGGCAACCGATTTGTATTTTTTATTTTTATTTTGATTTTTCAATGTGTTTGAATTTTGTATTTTTTTGGATATTTCAATGTGGTGTGATTTGATAAATTGGGGGTTTTCAGGCTTCTGCGAAGAGATTTAGGGTTTCTGGGAGTGGGAAGATAATGAGGAGAAGAGCAGGGAAGCAGCATTTGCTGAGGAAGAAGAATACTAAGAGGAGATTGAGACTCTCCAAAATGGTTTGAGTTTTTTTCCTCGAATTTTTGATTGTTTTCGTTTCTAGATTACGTCGTGCTATGCTTGATTTTCTCGATTGTTTTTGTTTCTGGATTACTTCGTGCTCTAATTATCCACACCCCTTTTGTTGATTGTAACAATTATTGTCAAAAAATCACTACCTTAGCCGGGAAAGGGGAGAGTCGACGAGTGGTCAAAAGTGACTAACTGTAAATCTGTCGAATTTATTCTACGTAGGCTTGAAGAGAGGCATTCATCAGTTAGGCTCTGTATCAACTAGTTCGACTTATTTTTTGGCGATTAAAGACTAGGAGTAACCGTGATAATCAATATTGTTTTCGGAAACGTGGTACAACTTACATATGTGTAGTTTAGCTGGAAAACTGTTCTGATCAACGAGTTAAAATGTAATATTTTGAGGAGTCTGTGGAGGGTATGGGGGTCCCGGATTCGGAACATGGAATTGCGGAATTTGAGAGTGAAGTCTTGTTGTAACACGATAAGCCAATATGATTATACTGTATTCTGCACCAACTATCTATTTGTTGAACTCGAAAGTATTCATGTGTGGAAAATATTGTATTTGTAATCCTTATAATTGTCCCTTTTAATGAGCATCGTCTCATGAATCAGTTGTATCTTCGTGTTTGCTTTTTACAGATGCAAGTTGACCGCAGTGACTACAACAATGTCATAGGTGCCTTGCCATACTTGAAAGTCAACCGGTCGAATTAAAACGGATATGTCGAGCTCGTTTTTTTCTCTTTACAACGGTACTGTTACTTTTGATATGAGGATTCAAGTTGCCTTCAGCTTCGTTTGTATTTAGTCCTGCACTACTTTTTAGCTGCTTATAATATTACTACTTTATTTGTTTGTGAATAAATTGTGGTTCTTGAAGATGTGTTACTACTTAACATCACAATTTTTTTTTCTTACTTCATTTTCATATAAATACTCAGAGAGCTCAAATTACAATCCTCTAATTATAGCCTTTGCTCGATTCCAACAAGGATTCTTGCTCGTTTTTATGCAATTTCCCCGGTCGGGTCAAATCCAAAAGTAAAGCATTGCCTGTACAAATGTCGATAAAACACTGAGTTATCGGAGTTATCCCAAACATATACTCCTAGTATGGAACTGAATCACAGAATTTATAACACAATTAAACATGTAAATACCTCCGAAAGAGCACGTAAAGATGGCTCGTCTCTTTTCGCCGATTCCTCTACTTTCAAGCCCTTGATCTCTTCATGCAAAGAATTTAGCCTCTCTTTAATCTCACTCAACAATTTCAATTCTTCATCTCTGTTATTACAAGCTCCCTGCCTCTCGACTTCATTAGATATCTCGTTAAGCCGACACAATCCAGGTCGAGATTCAGAAACACTATCAGTCCTACACTCAACAGAATTGTCAATATTCTCCTCAACATCTTCGTTAGCCTTCTCATTTTTATCTTTTTCCCGAGACTCCGAAGAACATGACTTCTGATCGATCTGTGGGACCTCGAAAACATCGTGGACCCTCGGAGAACAAGGATATTCGAAACCAACCCCATTCGATATCTCCTTCACTCGGACATCTAATTTCCTTATTTGCCCCGAGTAAGAACCGATAGAATCCAATTCTCGTAAACTCTCTAGATCTTCGTTTTCTTGAGAAGGGTTGTCCCAAGAATCGACACAACAACCCATGCTCAAGAGCTTGCACCTATAAGCTTGGACCTGACTATACAAGGCGGATATCTCCATTTCTTTCTCATGTACAATATCTTCGGCCACAGCTAAGGATGCCTCTGCATGAGACATTTTCTCGTCCGAAAACCTTTTGTACTGCTCGGCTTCCATTTTGACTGTGGCCATTTCGCCTTGAAGTCGAAAGATCACGGATAAGGCCTCGTTGGCGGCAGAGGCAGAGGCCTCTCGTTCGGCGTCCAATTCATAGTAGAGTTTTTGGAGAAGGGTTTGTTGAGCACAGAGTGTGTCCTTTAGGGATGAGATGGCGCTTTCCGACATCAAAGACATCGAGCGTGCTGTTTACGGGGAAAAGGAAGATGTAACCACTATATGATCACAATTATGAAGAAAAAGATTTAATTTTTTTTTTTGTCTTATTCTTAGTGATTTCTAACACTCTATGAACAATATGATCATATTAGTTAATTTCATTGATTAATAAAAAAGAATCCAAATTCAAGAAACTGTGACGAATAAATCAAAGAAGGAAAAATGAAAATAAACACACATAAACTCAAAGTAGTTCTTACCAAATTAAAATCCTCAGCAGAAAAAGCTTTTGATGGACTAATCTTTTTTTAAAAATTTTCTTTTCTCAAGCAAGAAAAGGCAATTATATACCACTTCAAAAAATGGGTTGTGATTTTTCCCTCACAAATCTCCAAAATGAGAAAGCCCAATTGGGAGAAAACCGAGAGTGAAAATGGAATGAGAACAATAATCACTCTGTAACGGTTTCTTGATTTTGTCTTCTTGCCAAGAAAAGAAAAAACACAAAATGGGTTTTAGTTTGAGTTGCATAAATTTGGGTTTCGTAATTTTGCACTATTCTTAAACTAAAAACAAGATCAAAGCCATAGCACCAAAGTTAAGGAAGAAAAAAGTGATGACCAAAAATCAAACGTACCACAATTAATACTAATTGCAAGATTGAATATGTCCCACTTTATTAGTCTTTATATATGTTTAGATGAATATGATTGCAATCAAGAACATAGAGATAAGCGGTGGATTTTGGCATCTTATTTTGGACTGTCACATAGATGTTATTTCTGATGCATTATACTAGATATTATATTTATAGTAAATGTATACCCAATACACGTTAGTGTGTATAATTACGTGTGAAGTAATTCTTTTTCCGTATAAGTTTCAGGCGTGTTCTATATCATGAGAATGAAATGAGCTTAGAAATACATTGTTTGTACAAATGGTAGTATGGTACATGTAATTATATATCACTATTAACTTTTTTTTGTCATTGTTTTTAATTTTAAAACTAAAATTTACATTTATCATAATAATCTCATACTACATTCATTCTTCGTCTAAATTATTTATGCACATTTCCTTTTTTGGACATTTCAACTAATTATACACACTCTTAAAAATAAAATAATTATTTTATTTTTTTACTTTAAAATATTATCTTACCTTTATTTTTTTCAAACTACTTTTCAAATTTTATTCACAATTAGTTTACTTTTTAACTTAAAAATATATTTTTACTACATTTTGATACATTTTTTAAATACTATTTTACTATACTCACTTTTTTCAATTATTTTTTAAATTTTATTCACAATTAATTTATTTAATAAGTAATATTTTACATAGTTAGAATTTCAAAATGTGACTACACCTTAATAACATCAAGTAATATCCATTGTCTCCGGTTAATTTATAATTGGAGTAGCGAGAACGAGAGAGACCTAATAATAAAAATTAGGTGGCGCCAAAATAATTACCGCCGTCGTCTCCGCGCAACCGCCTTGCTTCTCCGCCGTCCCCGTGTCTATTTAACCTATAGTCTCCTTTACAATCCTACTTTAATTAATTCTGTTATCCGAAATATTTGTATTCGCTAGGAAAATATGCAGAGGTAACGGATGTTTTTTCGCCCAGTCAAATTCCGTTCGATCTAAAACCCCATTTTCCGGTGATCGAAAAATAGAGAATATATTATTAGGGGTTTTCGAACCCTTGTCTGTTTCCGATTTCTCCTTGATTAATTTTTTCCATTTGGTTTGCGAAGCTTCGTTAATTGAAGAAATCTGAAAAGGAAATGTTGGCTGTTTAAGGAACAAAATCTGACGAGATCATTATTCATGTAAGTTATATAAATTTCCTCGGTATTTTCATTTCCTTTTTTTCGATAAAAATATGATTATTTTTTCATTTCTTCCCCACTGATCGAGGTTTTGATGGTCTAAAATTCAGAGTAATATTCTATGTAAAATTGCACTGTGAATTCATTTCTTCTTCTTCTTCTTCTTCTTCCACGTGGTCTCCATGTTTTGTATAAACAAATCTTAATCCTTTTGTTGTTTCTTGATATTATTTTATTTTAACAAAAAAATAAAATTGTGTGTGATTGTGTGTGTTTTGCATTATTGAGAAAATTCCTTTTCATGAAAAGGATTTGGTTCTTGGTGGGGGTTGTGAAATGTGAGTTTTACTTCCACTGTGTGTGTGTGTTTTTATTTTGCATATGGAGGTCCAGCACCATGGTATTCCCGTGACAGGGACAAAAGCTTGCTTGGGGACCAAAAACAAAAATTAAATTTATTTATGAGAAAGCAAAAGAAATGAAGAGTATTTCTTATCCAACTGCAACACCTGTTATAGTAATTCTACTTTCTCGATTTCTTTTTCGGGGGTTGCAGAGATGTGGGATCTGCCCAACTCGATGTTAGTGATAGCGATGATTTTCGAAGACCCATTTCGCAATTCTTTAAGATCTGCGAGTCTGTAAAGAAGAAGATGTATTCTTTTGAGCATCTTTTCCTTTTCTCTTTTTCTTTTTCTCTGTTTCCCATTCGTAGCATCTTACTTTTGCCTCACTAATTCTATTCCGTATTTGGCAGATTTTCATCGAGGCCCAGGATCTGTATTCATTAATTCGATCCATCCCTTGTGATTAGTATATGAAACTAGAAATCAATGTGGCGTAATCTGCACAGCTTGGATGGATGTATGTGAATCAAAAAGACTACCATTGGTTCCAGCCGAGAACAAGAACAAGAATGAAATCACACGGCGGACCCACACCAGGGATGTCAGCTCTAGGTACAGATCACCTACACCCTCCGCACCCAAACGCTTCCCTTCCCCAAACGCCAGAAGATTATCATCATCATCATCGTCATCATCAATCCCAACTGCACCCGCACCCGCACCCAAGAGAGCCACGTCAGCCGAAAGAAGGCGCCCCTCGCGGCCTTCATCACCTCCGTATCCATCGACACCAGTTCAGGATACATCCGCAGAAATGATTTTGGCTTCTAGAAAAACTGCTGGCAGCAAGTTACCCGAGTCGTTATGGCCTTCCACAATGCGCAGTCTCAATGTTTCTTTCCAATCGGACTCTTATTCCATCCCCGCCAGCAAGAAAGAAAAACCCGTTTCCCATGTGCCTTCTGATCGCACTCTGAGGCCATCCTCTAACTTAACCTCTAGGAAGCCAACGCCGGAAAGGAAGAGGAGCCCGCTCAAAGGGAAGAATTCCGATAACCATTCAGAGAACTCCAAACCTGTTGAAAGTTTGCATTCTCGTCAACATCGGTGGCCGAGCACTGCTCTGAATAGAAGTGTCGACCTGGGTAGTAAGACTAGCAAGATCTCTGCGAGTTTTTCTCATTCTGGGAGTGGGGCATCTCCCCTCAGGAGATTATCACTGGATTGCGGGGCAAGTAAGCCTTTAGTCAAGTCCACAAGTGATATGCTGTCGCGAATATCACGTGATGATAGTTTTTCGAGTTCATCAGGCAGAACACAATTGATGAATGCTGCGGCTAGGGCTTTGTCTAACCCGACACCCGGTTCACGCGCACCATCGCTGTCCGTAACTAGAGGGATAAGCCCATCTCGGACGAAACCGGGTATCAATCCTTCTTCTAGAGGGCCTAGTCCTGCTCGGGGAAGACCGTCTAGTCCATCCAAACAGCCTCCGAGTTCGACTTCAGTGCTTTCTTTCATTGCGGATATTAAAAAAGGGAAGAAGGCAGCGAACCACATAGAAGATGTCCATCAGTTGCGGATGTTGTATAACAGGCACTTGCAATGGAGATATGCAAATGCCCGAACTTGTTTTTTGTCGCAATCTCAGAAAGTAAAGGCCGAGGTTTGTGCGTATATTGTTGAGGCTGTACAAGTTTTAGTTAGTACTTAGTACATTTGGATAATTTGCAGTTATTTATCTTCTATTAGTAACTTTTTTGCTTAGTAAGTTCTGAAAAATTTCTTTGTATATGCCTGTCTGTATATCTGGTAGAGACCCTTTTAGCCTGTTTCAACTTTAATATCTCAACCACTGCACATGGTTGTATTAGAAGACATAATTTTCAGTTTTAGTTGTTCTCTTTCGTTTTTTTTTTTAAGTCAAATAAATCCATAGTCCTCTTAATCCCCTGAGTTGATTATGTTGGTGCAGAAAATGTTGTGCACTGTTTGGATTGTAGTTGCTGATCTTTGGGATACTATAATGGAGAAAAGGATTGAGCTTCAGCAGCTGAGGCTCAAGTTGAATCTTTACTCAGTTCTGAACAAACAGGTAATGCCTCTCTTAATGTGCCCGTGTACATCATAATTCATTCAAATTGCTCAGTTGTCTGGTTCAATTATTCGCTTTGTACTTATGTATATCATAATTCGTTCACAGTCTATTGTATGTGTTATTTTCTGAGGATTCAAACACTTTCTAATTCAAGTATACCTGCTCAGCTAACTGGCCTTGACGAGTGGAGTTCATTCGAAAGGGATCATGTTAATTCTTTAACCTGGATCATCCAAGATCTTCAGGCTAGCACAATTCGGATTCCAGTCACAGGAGGAGCCAGGGTATGTCAATTTAAGAAGTTGTTCATGATGAACTCTATTTTAGAGAAATAACTCCAGAAAATATATATTTTGCAGGGAGATGTCGAAACTCTTAAAGCGGCTATATGCTCTGCTGTTGATGTCATGCAGGCAATGGGATCGTCCTTATTCACCATACTCTCAAGGGTGAGATTTTTGTTTTTTAATATTTTTAATAGTCTACCTTATATAGTTAACTCTATTGACTCCTCGTGTAAGATTTTGTGTGGATTGTCAAGCATCTTAAATTTGAGTACGTACACCTAATTAGATGTTTCTCAGTTTCTGTGCAAAACAAGCCTGGTGGTGGTTTGGCACCCTGCTGAATCAACTAGGTTTGATTCGTCTGGTTCATGTATATATATCCTAAAATACACTATTTGGTTTTTCTAAAAATATGTACATTAATGACTTGGGAAACTATGATGAGGTCCAGATTTCAGTTTGTAATAGATTCAGTACATATCCTCTACCTTGTAGTCAGTCAAGGTTGCTTTCGTAATGATAGTTTCTCAGTAAGTATATATAGTAATTTACAGGTATTTACTCCTTCATTCAATTTTGTGCATGTTATTGTTATTCTTGCATAGAAATAAGGATACTTTGTACAATGAAATTATTGTGATTATCGTGTAAAAGATACTTTGTACATTTGCTTCGTGTAATTAAGTTGAGCAAATGATACAATACCCAGCATTTTGGGATAATAAAGGTCTTGCATAGTACACAAATACCCTCAGTGTATTCATAGGAAATTTTCCTTATCATGCACATTGCAGAAAAATGTTTACAATAATGTCCTAATGCTTCTGTGGACAACCCATGATAGCCTCTTAAAAATATTTATCGACTGTTACCTGGTAGATTTAGGTGTTTGGTCTTATGCATTGCAGCTGATATGCATTTAACATGCTTCAATTGCCTGACTTCTTAAGTATAGTATAACTCTTACCATTTTTTCACCTAACTTGTGTGTGTTATCGTCAAAAAGAAGCATCTAAGAAGAGTATAGCCCTTACCAATTTTTAAGATACGCCTATTGAATGATACAGGCGGTGGGGGTGAACTCGTTGGTGTCTGAACTTGCTGATGTGGCAGCACAGGAAAGAGGCATGCTTGATGAGTGTGAATCAGTTTTGGGCGCTGTAGCTGCATTGCAGGTGAGAAAGAACATGTTTATTGCTATGTCAAATTCCTCTTCTTTCTTGTGTTGTTAGTGCTGGTGAAATCTCAGTCGGGTTTTTGGAATTTTTTGTGAAAAATAGTTTCAAGTATATTTACAAACCATACCCCCCTGAATGCATTGTTTTACAAAATGTACCTACTGAATGTCATGGGCCATTTGTAAATATAACTCGTGTGGGTATTTATAATTTTGAAAGATAAATTAGATTCTTTTGTAATTAGACAAAACCTGAGGGGTGTTTTGTAACGGTCACATGAAGTTTAACAAGAATGAACGCATATTCATTCTGTCTATTTTGAGCAGGTGGAAGAATACAGCCTTAGGACCCATCTATTACAGACGAAACATGCTTTGAGAAATGATGAACCATCGTCGTACGGGTATTAAGGTGAAATCAATTTTTGCATACTTTAGCAGTGACTGTGACACGACGATTTTCTTTGCCAGCGTAAATGGATGATCTCTGCACTGGCTGGCTGCTTATTTTTTGGTTCATGGCTTGTAGGTTTAGTTAGAGTTTGTAAGTTTGTTTGTTTATTTATTTATTTGCCTTTAGTGTATTGGCTCGAGCTCTATTTTCATATTCTCTAATTATATTAGTATTACATTTGTAAAAAAACAACCAAAAGTGAAAAACAGAAAGGGAAAGAGATGGAAATATAATGGAAGTTAACTTGTTCCAGGCATGAAGTAATCAGCATACACTTTATTGTATTAACAAAAGGACAAAACAAAAACTTATTCACATCCAAAACACAAACACTTACACATGAAGTAACAAAGTAAAGGATTATACAATGCTATAAATTGGAAGAGATCTCCTGGGATTGCTGAAATGGTTTGGTTACTCGTGCATGGAATTTGGTTTGCATTCATTAGTTAATCCAGTCGAAAAATCAGTCCATAATATTACTTACTGATTTAGCTACAGATTGGGCAGTAGGTAATTGTCTTTTTTTTTGTAATGAGGACTTTTTTTTAAAGTTAATTGTCATATACTGTATACGCCATCTTCTAAGTTCATTTTACAGAGTAATTTCTTTTCCTCAGTAAAGTTGTTGATGAAAGTTCATTTAATTTATTTCAATTCAATTCAAAGTAATTTAGTTTAATTTAAATGAATTAATTTCATAGCTGAAAGTTCATCTTATCGTAAGTTTATTATATGTCACATATTTGTTGATGAATTCATTTAATTTAGTTTGATTGAAATTTATTTAGTTTAGTTCACTCAAATTCATTTTAAAAGAACATAATTTTGTGAGCTTATTGAAATCTTTTAAATACACATTGAATTGTTGTACCATTAGTCCGATTTATAGATCCCTGTAAACATACTTTAAAACATCTATCAAAAGAGTTTAAAAATCCAATAAGGTAAATAGGGGAAGCAAGACATTCGTTGTTAGGGTTATTAAGGTCTCATAGATAATTCCTCTTTCATCCAAGATTATTTCAAATTTAAGTATAATTGTTTTCTAAAAGTTTAATACTTCTTCTCGTCCCAATATACAATAGTCCCAATATAGTTGACATACTTTTTTATGGAGATTTCCCACAGTAGTTGTTACAACGAGAAAAGAAATAATTATTCCAATTTTTTTAATTTAAAATACCATTATACTCTATTTTATCAATGTTTTATTAAATTTTACTTATAACTACTTTAATTTTCAATTTAAAATAAATTTTTACCTTTTTTATTTTTTGTCAAAAATTATTTATTCCGTGTATTTAAGATTTAAATATCCATGAATAAAATTTATTTATTGCTTAATAAATTTATTCATCTCTTATATCCTAGAATAGTACCACTCAACCTTATTTATTATGCGGGAACAAATCCACTCGCGAGGTTTACACAATAATTCCTTATGAACTCATCTCGGGGATATTATCAACCCTTCCGGGATACACTTTCCCGTCAAGTATTCACGCCATGTCGTATATAAAATATAGCGACCCAATTTTACCGGTAATTAACTCAATAATTAAATCGGTTAATTCCTTTGGAAAATCAAAGTCTCTAATAAATATACACACCCGCAATAATATCGGGGATTAAGAATAAAATATTCTGAGATTTAAATTGATTATCCAAGGTCGTCCAAATATAGTTGACATATTTTTTTTAAGATTTCTCACAATTGTCCCAATATAGTTGACATACTTTTTTATGGAGATTTCCCACATTAGTTGTTACAACGAGAAAAGAAATAATTATTCCAATTTTTTTAATTTAAAATACCATTATACTCTATTTTATCAATGCTTTATTAAATTTTACTTATAACTACTTTAATTTTCAATTTAAAATAAAAAATTACCTCTTTTATTTTTTGTCAAAAAATAAAAAATTAACATTAATCTTAAACTTTTTATGTGTCATTTATTTTAGGACGGAATACTAAAATAGGATGTACCAAAAATATAATAATAATAATAATAATAATAATAATAATAATAAATCAACAAAACCCACGAAAAAATAAGGGTTTTATACTCCGTCTGACCGTCTCTATGTAAGATTATATATATACGTACACTTCCTAAACCGTAATAAAATCTTTTAAGAAAATCTCTTGAATTCGGAAGAACTGAAAATCTATTCTCCGTCATCGTTTTTTCGTAGATCGATTGTTGTGGTAATTGGATTCCGGAAAATTCTGATTTGCGAGTTATGCAGACTAATCAGACGATTTTGAGCTTTAGACCAGGCGGTGTCACTCGCGGCGGAGGCAGAGTATTCGGCCCGCGTTTCGATTTATCGGCGGCTGGTAATTCCGATCAACCGCTGCTGCGTCCTCACCGCGGTGGTGCTGTTTCTACGTTCCCGTCCGTGAAGGTCAGTTTGTTTCTTTCATATTGCAATTGTTTTGTGAGATCTATGTTTTTTATTGATTGGTTATGATCTATGTACATATGTTTTCAAGTTTAGCTTATCGATGCTTAGTGGGAAAGTTATTATCTTATTGATACATGTGAATATTCGGTAATGATCAAGTTATCCATCGGTTTTTGTCTTTGTTGTTTTCATGTGCCTCAAGATAGAGTCGGTTGGATTGATATTTCTTTCTTTGAAGCTGTTATTTTAGGGTTTCAATTTTATTTCTTCGTTTTTTCTGCAATTGGTACTACAAGGAATTGGTGTTTATAAATTATGGGATAAATTTTATGACTTTTTCGGTTTTCAAGAAAGAGATTAAAGTTTCCTTTACCCTTGTTCAATTTTTTTTAAACTTTGTAAGGTGCTAGAATGCGGATGCTGATAAATTTTGAAGTTTTTAGGATTTGTTAGAAATTATGTATGGTTGTTTGTTCTTGGTGTGGTTTATTTCCATAATTTTTCGTTTGGTTTAATTAACTTGATATGATATGATGGGAAATAACTTTCTCTGTAATTTTAGTAATATTTCTATTTTTTATGCCTTCTGCTTTCTGACAACCTGATGTTCATTGTTCTGTCGTCGATTTATGTAACACACGCTGACCCTTTTTTGCAATTTTGCAGACTAGGGAGTCCCGATTTGAGGGTCATGAGCGAATCAGTTATACTAGGGACCTGCTTCTTCAGCTGAGAGAGGTGAGACTTCTTTTTGGTGTATATTATACAAGTATGAGTAGTGTTGATGTTATGCGGTGTTACATTTAAATTCCGTTTCATATCTTTTGATTGTTTTAAATCAACTACTGTTTGGGGGTCTCATTTGCAGCGTTAAAAGTAAATCAAGTTTACCTTTTCCGGTCTCATTGCTCATTCTCTACATATTTTGTATCTTAGCCTTTTTGCATTAATTTGATGTGTGTTTAGTCACCCTTTCAACTGCTGCTGTTACCTGAATACTTACTTCGACACTGCATTTAATAGGTGGTGGTTCAAATACCAGAGGTCATTCTAAAAGTCAAACAGGAAATCGAAGCTGATTTTTTTGGTGTAGACCCCAGCTGGAGCCGTGGAGAAAACACTGTAAGTTTTTGTGTTACTCTTAATAACCTCTCTATTAAGATTTTACTTATTTTTTTATAACAGCTTGGTCATTTGATACGGCTATTCCTTTTCACACACACCTCGCCCTATATAAATGTTATGGATTATTTATTTAATTGTAATTTGTTAGGATTTTTAAAACCAGTTATTTGTGTATATACCAAATCAGGCTCAGAGTCGTTATGTTGACCTAGACATCCGCGACTGGCGTAATCGTTCTGCACAGTTGCCTGCTCCAGCAGTGGAGAGATCTTGGGAGTCGAACGGCTTTAATGGCAAGTCTGACTCCTGGCATCAAGATGCCAACCCAAATTCGCAGTTCGTGAGAGCACATATTTCTTCAAACCAAGGGGTAATTTGCTTCCCTTATGTATGCATGGAGCATGTGTATTGTAAAAAAGTTGAGCAATATTATGAAATGCACTGTTACATGAAGCTGTCATTTAAAGGTTCATAAATTGTGTGGTGCAGACTACTATGCATAGATTCTGAGTGCGATTATGATTTTTAAGCTCCTGAATAAAAGATCTTGCTATTTTCTTTTGTTAGACGTGAGGAAATAAGGCTTCAAAAAAGTCTCTAGCTTTGTCGGTGTTGAATTTGCAATTCATTTGAAAGATGTCTAGAATAATCTGGAGCAGTTGCTTGCATTTGGTCTATAATAAGTGTTGTGTTAAGGTCAAAGTTATTTTGGATGAAGCCGAGGCATTAGACATTTCTAAAAAAATGAGTTTCTAAAATATTTTATGTACTTTGTCCATTAATAAAATTAGTGTAATTGCTTTGAGTGCAATTTCAGTACTCATTGTTGATTTAAGCAAAAAATATTAAGCATTACTGTGTTGCTTATTCAACAGGTTTCACAGACTCTAATTAAAGCTGAGGCCCCATGGTCTGTTAGAAGTGGAACTCTTTCTGATAAGGAGCGTGTTCTGAAAACGGTTAAGGGGTAATCCATTTTACTCTTCCTATCTGATTTCGCTAGATGCCCTTTTTTATTTTTATTATTTTTGTTATTTTCATCTCTATGCTGCTCCTGCAAAAAAAATCTGTTCTCAAACCTGTAAGAATTATGTATACCATCCTTGTGCATTTCCCCTTATTATTATTTATTAGTGCGTGCCTCAAAGTTTTTGCTTTACTAATATTAACATGTATTACTACAGAAGTTGTGATTTTGTAACTACTCTCTTGATATGTATGAAGTCATTTTAATTGCTGTATATGTATTTCCTACAGCATACTGAACAAGCTGACTCCTGAAAAATTCGACCTCCTGAAGGGTCAGTTGATTGACTCTGGGATTACAACACCAGATATTTTGAAGGTACTTACTACTTACTATAATATAAAATAAAAACTGTATTTTCTTCATTTGTCCTGTTGGTTTAAACCTCAAGTAAAATGTTCTTACATTGTCCTTATTTTCTCATCAGGGGGTTATCTCCTTGATTTTTGACAAGGCTGTGCTGGAGCCCACGTTTTGCCACATGTACGCATTGCTCTGCTCAGACCTAAACGAAAATCTCCCTCCATTTCCCTCAGACGAGCCCGATGGAAAAGAAATCACAGTCAAGCGGGTCCTTCTGAATATCTGCCAGGAGGCATTTGAAGGCGCCGGAAAATTGAGGGAAGAGTTAAGTCAGATGACTGCTTTTGATCAAGAATCAGATAGAAGAGATAAAGAGAGGTTGCTCAAAATACGCACACTTGGAAACATTCGTCTGATCGGAGAACTAATGAAGCAGAGAATGGTTCCTGAAACGATTGTTCATCGCATTGTTCAGGTTTTTTCCTCTTTACTTGCAAAGTAATCATTTTCCTTGCCTGATGACATTTTTAATCCTTGACTGATTATGTAAACACAGCAATGTCCATTGGTTGATTTGAGCCTTATTTTTTCTAGAACTATTTGATCTAAAATATATAAAAGTGACTTTTTACTAAAAACCCTTAATTTTACTCTATAAATATCTTCATTAATCATTTCATCGTTGCCTGACAGTGAGATTATTTTTTGTGAAGGTATTATTGGGCCCAGATCCGAAAAGCTGTCCTGCAGAGGAGAATGTTGAGGCCATATGTCAGTTCTTTATAACCATCGGTAAACAGCTCGATAAGAACCAAAAATCAAAGCATTTTAATGATATATATTTCAATCGCTTGAAAGAGCTGTCAGGAAACCCATTGTTGGAGGTGCGATTGAGGTTTATGATCCGCGATGTTTTGGATCTGCGCACCAACAAATGGATCCCGAGGCGTGAAGAGGTGATTTGACTCTCCTTTTTATAATGGGATATTTACAACAAGTACTCTCAAGTTTTGATCTACTGTAATTATAAAAATAACCAACTTTCGAAAAATGCCCCAGATATTTGTTTCACCTTAAAATCAATGGGTTCTGCTATGATAATTTTATAAATGTGAGGGTCGGGGGTTACTTGAAAGACGATACATGTAAACAAACTTAAATTGTTGGATTTGTTTTGTGATTTTTAAAATTAATTACAAAGAAGTTACAAATTTACAAAATATCCCTGATTTTTTATTGGTTCAAATCAATATTTTTATAAATGTGAAGCGTAGTTATCAAATAATCTTTCCCAACCTATTATTTTTTCAATCTGTTTTTTGTAAGCAGGTCAGCCTCGAGTATTATTTTCTGACACATGAATTTCATTTCCTTCCAAACTGTATTTCTCACAGTCCTTTTTCCATTAATGATTTTTCCAGGTAAAAGCAAAAACTATTAGTGAGATCCACTCTGAAGCTGAGAAAAATCTTGGGCTGCGTCCCGGTGCTACTGCCAGCATTAGAAATAGCCGAATCCCTTCTGCCGAAGCTCAAGGGGGCAATAATAGTCTTAGCCCTAACGGCTTTTCAATGAACCGGCCTGGTTTAGGTGGCATGATGCCTGGCATGCCTGGAACAAGAAGAGTGCAAGGAGTAAATAATGATGGTTGGGAAGTTGTTGCCCCTAAAACTCGATCCCTGCCAAGAGGCGATGGGTCAATTAATACATTGATCGGAAGATCATCTTCACTAAAAAATCGCGTTTTGCCTCAAGGTAGTTTCACGAGCGACAAAACCAGTGTCCTCTTGAAGGGCATCGCTACACCCGCCCGCCCAGCTACTGTGGACCCTATTCCTACCCCAATACAACAGAAACCGACTGTGAAATTGAATCTGGAGGAGCTGAAGAAGAAGACAAATTCGCTTTTGGAGGAATACTTTAGCGTCCTACTCTTGGACGAGGCTTTGCAGTGCGTCGAGGAATTGAAGTCACCGACCTATCATTCAGAAGTCGTCAGAGAAGCCATTGGTCTCGGGCTGGAGAAGAGCCCACCCCGTGTCGAGCCTGTTTCGAAGCTTTTGACTTATTTGTTTGGTAAGAAGGTTGTAAATGCGAACGATATCAGGGCTGGATGTCTTCTCTTTGCTGGGTCACTTGAAGATCTCGCCATTGATTTACCCAAGGCACCAATTCATTTTGGTGAGATTGTCGGGGGACTTGTCTTGGCACGAGTATTGGATTTCAAGGTTGCGAGCGAGATCTTGGCAAAGGTGGAGGATGACTTATTCGGAAAGGCTGTATTTAATGCTGTGATGAAGGTTGTTGGATCCGGCCCTGGTGGGAAAGAGGTTTTGGATTCGCAGGCAGAAGATATTAAGGCGTGCGAGAGCCTATTTTAATCGGGAAGCCTAACTTTAAGATGGAAAGGATGAGCTGTGAAGAATGCTATGTTATGTTTTTGGTTGGAATTGGATGTACATTATTCTTAGTCCCCTCGAGGTTAAAGTAGATTTTGCGGTTTTTGATTGTGGCTTGTCGGAGGCCATCCCGGTTTTGTATTTTTGACTAGTTTCTAATTTATTTCTTGGTAAATTTTGCTGAGTGAGTGATGTAGATTATGTACTGAAGGATGTTTTATCTGTTTTGCAATGTTTTTTTATGAAAGATGCAATTATCCGAGTCCTTTCAAACTCACGAGAAAGCTGATTGTTTGTGGGCCTGTTTTAAGTGTTCTCGTGGGTTTGGTTTACTTTACATCACTTTCGGTCGGTGAGACCAGGCATTCGAATGAGGGTGGCATATGTCTATTATAATTAAGTCGCTTCAAAAAATAATTATCTTTTAAATATTATATTCACACTTCTTTTTGTATTTTTACATATATATTCACGCTTCAATTTATTTTTTTAAATACAATTATACTTTTAATTTGTCACTTATTTTTGTATTTTTACAAAAAAAATAAATTATTTTTTACTTTAAATATCAAATTATCATTACATTTTTTACAAAATTAATCTAATTAATATTTTATTCATCTATTTTTAAACTTTATTCACAATTAATTTACTTTTTTTGATTAAAAATTAAAATGTAAAAAATGTACTCCGCATTATGAAGTGGAAAAATAAAATGACTGCGAGTAAATTTAAAAATTAAGTTAAAAATAGAAATAAAATTGTATTTCAAACTCATTTTTTAATACTATTGAGACACTCGTTCAAAATTTGTTAATACTTCATTCTCTCGTCTCAACTTACTTTTCCAGTCCCGTAAATATTTATACACTTTCATTTTTAAGGTGTATTACATATATCTTTATTTTAAAAAAATATAATCTCTCTATTTCATAATAATAAAACCATTTTTTCTTAAATAGTTAGTATTTGGTACTCAATTTTGTAGAACAATTCTTCGCAATTTAAACTCACAAATGGGACACTTTGTGACAAACCATGATAACGACGTGACAGTGATTTGGACCCAATCAATTTTAAAAAAATCAGGTATTTTGATTGGAAAAGATTTATACATCTCATCCACACACTTCCATTATTATTCTCTTCATATCTATTAACCCTTTCTCCATGTCAAAATAATCTATCTTTGTTTGAGAAAATAAAAAACTAAAAATAAACAATGAGGCATGTAAACCCTCTTATCCTCATAGCACTACTTTTTTTATTGCTGCCCTTGATTTGCCTTCCAACCTCGGTTGATCAAAGTATCTCAAATCAATCTCAAATGATCTCGGAAAAGGCGTTAGGTGTTGAGATCAAGAGAAAGAGGCATGTAACTATGCCCAATGGATCGGGAACTGGAACCAGAACGAAAACATCATCGGCTGTCGGCCTAAGAACATCTTCGTTGGATGTATGTTATTCGCTCACTTTTTCCATTTTCTTCGCTTTCTTGTTGATGATTTTCAATATTTGATGGTGGTGTTTTTAATGTTGTTTAATGATACGATGTATGTGTGTATGGACTCAGGTTGAATCGAGTATATATTTGTTTTAGTATGTATAACATTTATTTTTGCCACACTTTGTTATTCATGTCAAGAGTGAGATAGATAATTCATAATAGTAACATGTGTTTAGAACCAAAGTTTTTCTTGTAATATCAAAATTAACTCAAAATGCAATTTTAAATATTTTTTATTTTTCAATAGGAAGTCGATTTTTTGCCCAAGTATAAAAAATGGTCGATCTAAGAAAGCAAATGGGCTTACTTTTATTATTAAAATTGATGTATATCATCTTTTGATTGATTGTTAAATTTTAATATATTGAGAAAAAAAAAAGTATATCATCTTTTGATTGATGAATAACAAAGTTTTCATATATAATTTGTTTGTATAATGGTTCCAAACAAATAAAGGTCTCGCTCTCAAACTCTCACTATTTTATTTTGCAATTTTATTATTTTGATTTTCTCCATTTCAACATAAACACACGTAGACATGTATATCTTAATTTTACTTAATACTAAATTATTATTCTTAACTAATTAACTATATAATTAGTATACAATGAAATGAAGTAATTAAAATGGTCAAGTTGTTAACAATTTATTAAAATATAAACTAATGAGTTGAGAATTGAGATTAAAAAAATTGATAGTTGATACTCCTTATTTATGGGGGAAAAAGGCGGCTTGTGCAGAACATTGGCTTTACTTTGGTGTGCAGAAGTTTGGGAGTTCTATTTTTAGTTTTTCTGCGTTTCGAACTCCCTCCTCTAAAAATGCTAATGTGATGTTCTACCTCATTAGATTTTCCTATGAAAACTATTACAGCATGGATGCAGGTCTGCACCGAGGATCCAGTCTCATCGGAGACTGGGGACCTCATTTTCGAAAGATCAATTGATGATTGTATTTGTCTTTTTAACATCGTAATTCCAAGGGACTCTGACTAAATGACACACGATAACTGATAAGTGTATACTTAACAATAAACTCACCAAGGCAAAAGCATCAAATGTGATTAGTAATGAAACCAAGATATTTTTTTCCTGCCGTTTTAGTGATATTCAAAACAAATAAAAGCAAGATTTCAAATTCGTCTCACACCAACACAGATACCACATCCAAAATTGAGCTGAAACTGCCACTCTTTGACTCTCTAGTAGTGTGTGTGAAACAAATAATCTAAATTTAATTTCGAATGTCAACCTCTCTATTGAAGGACATAAGCACATTAATTCTGGCAACTAGAAAGTGCAGTTATGAGAGATCATCTAACCATGTGTATATGTGTATCTACTACCCCCATTAGACTGGAAGACGTGATCCGTTTCCAAATAACATCTCGTGACTTAAGAACCAATCCCCGGATTTATAAATCAAATCAGCATTCGGACATACTAATAATAAAAGAAGAAAATTTTCCGAAGAGAAAACAACAGTTCTTAATTGAGAAACCCCTCATTTCAATACCAGAAAATTTTATTTATGAGCGAGGTATCTAAGCAACCAGAAAGGAAATGGTTGAACAGAGCTAACTCCCGGAATCAAGAAACGGGCAACTCAGAGTCATCAAACCATAACACAATCACATGCTCGTGCTTATATGAAATTCTAAGGTTGCGCACAAAAAAACATCTTTTATTTTTGTTGTTCCAAAATGATGACTAGTTTTCATGGTCACGGTCGATATAATTTCACACGCACTACACTATCATCGTAATAAGATCGAAAGTCAAGATTTAACAGAGAATCACAAATGGTCAAAGCACATGAACAAGAAACAAAATTATCAATAAACCCCAAATCCAAACTCACAAATATATTCATATACAAGATTTAAAGATATATCAGTTCAGATTACGCAATAAACACAACTTCAAAGTAACAATAAATAATAGCAGTACTAATTTACCACGTATACAGAAGAATGGTAGGTACTAGGCGAGCTGATAATAATCGCCGCGGAACCTATCGTGATCGATGAAGACGATTGCGTAGAGGGCGTAAATGATCCCGGGAACGTAACCTAATATCGTGAGGATCAAGCAGATGAAGAATTCGACCTGTAAATTCAACAATTATATTTTAAATTAGGGCACAATTTGAATTTCAATTTCAAATAATAATTAAAAAAAAAAAAAGAAATTGAAAAGAGGGGTTACGGTGCAGCAGCCATGGCGGAGGCAAACGCCGAGAGGAGGGAGGAGGATTGCGAGTATGATT
The DNA here is from genome assembly GCA_954870475.1 of Euphrasia confusa. Taxonomy (NCBI): domain Eukaryota; kingdom Viridiplantae; phylum Streptophyta; class Magnoliopsida; order Lamiales; family Orobanchaceae; genus Euphrasia; species Euphrasia confusa. The sequence goes on along the minus strand of OX940968.1, from coordinate 26,492,798 downwards.
TCGCAGAGGATCTCGCATCGTGAGGCCATGTTCACCGTTTGATCCCCACACACACTCTCTCTCAAGATCTTCCGATCTTCTGCTTCTGATTTAAATCTCAAAAGTCAAAACACGTATCAATAAGGTCAAAATAGGAATTCTGCCCTTCAATAAATTAGGATAAAAGAGTAATAGGAGGATTTTGAAATATGAGTATTTTTAATTGTTTTTATCAAGGTTTTAAAATGATAAGCGCTAATTGGGCGCTGTCTATGGGCGCTGTCTAGAGGTTTAGTATTATATTAATTAATATTATATTTTAAAATTTATTTTTACATTTTTATTTAATTAGTTAATATTATATTTTAAATAAAATAATTTAAACATAATATTAATCACAAGTTTTAATATTGTAAAATAATCAATATAGTTTATTAATCACAAGGCGGTCAAGTACGGCCTAAGCGGGGATTTTTAGAACAATTAATTTTATATAGTAATTAAGTGTATTAATTTATTATAATTATAAATAAGTGTAAACTTTCATATTTGATTTGTAATACAAATAACACATCCATGTGGGTAAATAATATAATACACCTTTCAAGTTTTAATCATCTATACATATATAATTTCAGGATCCACTAATGTCAAGTGGACCAATAGAAAACCAATAATAATATTGTGTTCACACTATAAATTATAAATAAAAAAAATTATAAATTCTAAATAGTAATATTATTAAACATATTTAAATTATATAAAAATTCTAAAAAACTACTTTGAAATTATATATTTTTGGTAATAATAATTAATTATCTTAAATATATACTTTTCTATTTCTCTTCTCAAAATTCTTTTTTATTCCATTAATATTAATTTTTTAATTTCAATTAATGATATCTCATAAAAATTGATCTCCTCCTATTCTCTAATTCACCGCCGGAGTTAAAAAAAATTGATCAAACTTTTTAGGTATATTAACTTACGTTATATTAATATAATTACATTTATGTCATCTCATTTCCTTTATGTTCACCAAGTAAATTTAATTTTTTTTTAATATTTTTATTTATTTTTCATCTTTATAATTTTTATTTTCAATTTATTTTGATTTTTCCACCACCGGTTTTAAGTATTTGTTGGATGCGTTTGACACTCGAGAAATACAGAGACGATAAACGGAATGCAGAAACGAGAAACTCCTCTCCCAGCAGACCAGAAGCTCTTCAATCGAGTATGATGTAAATCGAGGGATGTGCCCGAGTAACAGACATATGTGGGAGAGAGGCAATAAGTCTAATTCCAAGACTAACTTCATACTATTTCAATGAAAATTTGTCATATCTAAGATTCGAACTCTGCCTCGCCGGGAAATTTCACCAACATCACCACAAACCTTATCACTCGGCTATGCACCAACAAGCTTACATACTATAAATTACGTCAAACAGGCGTAGTCAAACAGGCGTAATCCTTAAAAATAATAAAATTTTCATAATTAAAATAACGGTAGTTAATAATAAGATTAATACGAGTTTACAAATTTAAGTCAGCGTTAGATTATTAAATAAAATAATTTTTTAGTCCATTAATAATTTTTTTGCAAAATACATAAAATTTTAAATTATTTCAAACAAATAAATCACGTGCATCGCACGGGAAGTGGTACTAGTTATACTAAAATATAAATAAAAACATATCAATACCTCTCATTTTTTAGATAAAAAGAAAAAAATAATATTTTTTAAATCTCTTTATTGAAAGAAAGAGTTTTATATTAACCCCTTCGATATCCAAAACGACCATTAATATTAGGGATAATTATTGTTTAGTGGCTGAACTATAGGCACTTTCAGACTTTGGTGGCTCATCTTTTTTTTTTGGTGGTTTGGTACCTGAACTAAGGCTTAATTAGACTTTAGTACCTGAAACGGCGGATCCCGGTGACACGTGCATAACACGTGCCTTCAAGTGACAAGTGTCACAACTACAATGGCTGAAGATGAGAAGTTACGGTTGTACCCTTTTCATTATTTATCATTTATATTTATAAAACATATTATACGTATTGGTTGGGTGAAGATACGTATTCATTAACAGAATACGTATATCCCATTTCTATAAGAAACGGGCTCTTCTCAGAATTCCCAAATTCATCTCTATACCCTAATTGCGATTTTCCAGAAATCAATTGAAGAGCAAATCTTCATGGAGGACCTATGCAGATGCGGGAAACCTTTGGTGATGAAAACCTCTTGGACAGACGCGAACCCAGGTAGACGATTCATGGCCTGCGGAGAATTTCGGGTAAGCATCGATTTCACTGTATAAACCCTAATTTCTGATTTACTATATATAAACCCTAATTCCCTATATATAAACCCTAATTTCATACATATCAACCCCAATTTCTGATTTCATACATATAAGCCTAAACCCAAATTCTGATTTCATACGTATTAACCCTAATTTTGTTTTCCAGAAATTTGGGGGTTGTAATGATTTCTCTTGGACCGACCCACCTGCATGTGGAAGGTGTTCTCAGATCATACCAGGCCTCTTAAGGAACATAAACTCAAAGGTTGAAGAGTTTGAGATGATTGAGAAGAAATGTGCTGTGCTGGAAAAAAAACTTCTGAAATTGCGCATTGCTGTAGTTCTTGGTATTATGGTAGCTGTGATGTTTGTTTTTAACAAGTAGTGTGTAGAAATGCCTGTCTTGTGTTTCTTGTAACAGATGTTCAGTGTTGTAATGCTTTTGGTAACCAGTAGTGTAATGTCTAATGTGTATCAGTTTGTTTGTAACAGATTTCTATTGTAAGAATTTGGTTATTTTTCAATCTGAAATGTATTTTGTCATTCTGAGTAACTTCTTAAACATTAATAGGAAGTCTAAAACACAAAATCAGAGTAAATCCAAAACACATTATTGTTCAAAACAGAATTATCCAAACACAAACCTAGACAACATCAGTTCAAATCAGAATTATCCAAACACAAACACAAACCTAGACAACATCAGTTCAAATCAGAATTATCCAAACACAAACAGAAACCTACACAACATCAGTTCAAATCAGAATTATCCAAACACAAATAGAAACCTACACAACATGAGTTAAAACCAGAATTTTCCAAACACAATCACACAGAATTTCCAAATTCAAGTACAAACACATCAGAACTTGTTCTTCACATCCTCTGATTTTTTTCCTCTCCAGGCTTATGCACACTCTTTCTGCTAAACATTGGTTGGGAAGAAAAGGAGAGATTTCTTTGCACAGGAAGCTTTTGCATAACAGATTCAAACCCCATCTGGAATGCTGACATGGGCTGTTTTGCAGGTTCTTTTCCCTTGGCAGCAGAGGTTGTGGGTTGAGATGAAGACACTTTATGAGCAGGCTCTTTTCCCTTAGCAGCAGAGGTTGTGGGTTGAGATGAAGAGACCTTGAGGGCAGGCTTCTTACCAATAGGGCAGTGTTTCTTACCAATATGAGCAGGCTCCTTTCCCTTAGGCTCAACCCTTGACTGAACCTTAATATTGGCTTGTTCAGGTACTTCAGTTTTCTTAAATCTGGGACTCCTTCTCACATCAGTGACATTTTGTTTGACAGCCTATACAAATGAATCAGTTAATACAATTAGAAAATAAAATGAATCAAATAATGCAATCACTATCCATTACAAATGTATACCTGTTTTTTCTCCCTTTTAACCTCTGTTGTATTAGCTGCTGGAATGCTCATCCCTGGTTCCTTCACATTTTTGCCCTTGTTCAGTGGACATGTTCTAGAATTATGTCCTGTTTCCTTGCAAAGCTTGCAGCTCATCTCCACTCCTCTCTTTGTCAGCCTGCCCTTATTCTGAGATCCCCTGATTTCACCAACCTGAAGCTTTCTTTTGTGCTTCTTGGGTCTTCCAGGCATTTGAGAGGCAGTAGGAGGTACAATAGGAGGCAGGTTATCTTGATTAACAGCAGGCCATTCTTCCCTTCCATACAAAGGGACCATAAAGTGGTTGTAGACCTTCAAATAAGTATCCCTATGGAAACAGCTGGCCACATATTCTTCTGGCCTGTATCTCATGTGATTCATACATGATATACTATGTGGGCAAGGAATACCTGACAACTGCCATTTTCTACAGCTACAGATCTTGTCCCCTAAATGCACATAGTATGACTGTTCATAAGGCCCAGTAACTTCAAACTCCATATGGCCATTCCATGCTGCTGCCCAACCATAAGACTTCACCTTGTTTTTATCCAATTTCTTCTGAATGTTAGGGCACAACAACCCTGTGTGAGCCAACATGTCCTTCCTTTTCACTCCAATCCTTTTCATCAGTTTTTTCCTAATGTCCTCCAACATTGTTAGAATGCCCTTGCTTCTGGCCTGTAGGATCATGGAATTAAATGACTCAGACATATTGTTACTGATCATATCTGTGTTGTTCAGAGTGTTGAAGTGAGAGAGACTCCAATGCTTTGGATTCCTCTGTGTTAACCACTCAGCAGCAGCAGCATCATGAATCTGTAATTCATTCATGACAGCCTCATAATCTACCAACCTACTTGCCCTTGCAGCTCTCCAGACAAACTTTTCCAGAGACAATCCCTTGTGAAGCAGTTTCATATTGGCAATAAGGTGTCTCACACAAAACCTGTGATCACAGTAGGGTAGCATTTGAGTCACAGCATCCACAAGCCCTTTTTGCTTGTCACTCATCACTGTCCAAAGATAAGCATTACTCTCACTGATTCCCAAATCCTGAGTCAGTAACTCCAAAAACCACAACCATGAAACATACTTCTCTTTCTCAACTACTGCATAGGCTATTGGATAAATGCCATTGTTCCCATCCACACCTACTGCTGTCAAGAGCACTCCCCCATACACTGTTTTCAAATGGCAGCCATCCAGACATATAATCTTCCTATTTCCATCCAACATTCCAAGTTTCAATGCATTCCAGCTGATATACACCCTCTGAAAAACTTGCTCAGTGCCCATAGCTTTAGACTTGATTCTGAAAGTGGTGTGGGGATTGCTTCTGAACACCTCAGCAGCATATCTATATAGATCTCCAAACTGTCTCTCCAGATCACAATCACCCATCTTGCTCACCTTCTTCTTAACACTATACATCTGCCACTTGGAAACTATGCATCCCACTTCAGATTGCATTATTTCAACCATTGAGTTGACTGGCCAAGTTGGATCAGACTTTAACTTCATTTCATATCTCTTAGACAGGTACCTGGAAGTGGCTTGAATCACTCTTTCTTGCCTAACACATGTGTGAGTGTCATCCAGAGTCTTGACAATGACAGTGTTGTCTTTTGGTGTTCTGGAGCCATAAATAACCCAAGGGCAGTCCTTTTGATAACATCTTGCTTGCACTTTCATCAAGGTGTTGGTTGGAAATCTCAAAGACCTACCCTGCTCAAGTTAATGGGATGAATTAGAAAATTGTGATGAATCAGAGAATGTGAAGAAACAGAGAATGTGATGAAAAAAAAAATGCAATCATACTATTACCTGTTCAATTGCATATTGATTCAAAGCTGCTCTAAAGGTAGGTATGTCTTTGAAACATAATCCAACAAAAAACTTGACATTCACCATATCAGTCTTCTCATTGAAAACCTTATATCTTTTTAGCTTCTTTGCAACTGGATTGCTATCTTCTTCATCATCTCCACATTCTTCATCTGAATCATCAAACTTCTTGAAATCCTCATTATCAACAGCATACTCATCCTCACTGTCAAGTAGATAATCAGACAATTCTGAATCTTCACCCACTGATATATCAGGATCACTATCCATTTCCTCAACCCCATTATCAACCAATTTGTCTAAACTTGCTCTCAAAATATCTTCTGACTCTGCCTCTCCAACCTCTTCTTTCTGCTCTTCCTGCTCATCCACATTATCAGGTTCACTGCCCTCTTCCTCATCCTCAGTATTAGCCTCACTGCCCTTTTCTTCATCCTTATTATCAGCCTCACTGCCATTTTCCCCATCCTCAGTATCAGCCTCACTGCCCTCTTCATCATCAACTTCATTCAAATTCTTAACATTAAAAACCTCTTCAGGAGCCAAATCTTCATGATCAACATATACTGAAACTGTGGAATCAATACTAACACACGCACCAATCATAGTGGCGTTGTAGTCAGTATTTGCATGCTCAATATGATTACACTCATCATATCCATCCATACTAAAATAAAATTTCATAGAGCCCTCTAAACCCACAGTCGCAGCCATCATATATAAATCTAAAACTCTCAGTTTATCACCTTCCACAAAATCTATATAACACACTCTCCCACCTACGTAACACCTCTTACCGTATTTTTGCGCAAACTCCCCTGAGTGGTGGAAAATCAGTGTGCTAACATCTTTGCGACCTCCATAGTCGGGAACGAGCTTGCCGTCGGGTATTTTTTCAGTTTCGCTCCTCAATTTCCACGGCATTGTTCAAGATTTGACCTTCACTGTAAAATAGGGTTTTTTGGGAAATTGATAAATCGAATTCGAATTGGGTTTCTGGAAGAGCAGAATCAACGACGATTCAGGAATTAGGTTTGGGTTTCAATGATTTTCGAATTGGGGACGATAACAAATTCTAGGGTTCTTCGTCTTAGAGAATTGGGGATAGAGTTACGGGTTTTTCAGAAATGTGATGAATGTGATGAATCGTTTTTTGTTATGTAATAAAAGAGAGGAGTGGAGATTCCTTGTATTCAATGTGTAGTAATACAGTATTCAATTCCTTGTATTCAATGTGTAGTAATACGGTATTCAATTCGTATTCATTAATAATGTATGGAAATGTCCATAATGCCCTCCAGAGCCCGCAGCTGTATTTAAAAAAGTCACGTGTTATGCACGTGTCGCCGGGATCCGCCGTTTCAGGTACTAAAGTCTAATTAAGCCTTAGTTCAGGTACTAAACCACAAAAAAAAAAAGATGAGCCACCAAAGTCTGAAAGTGCCTATAGTTCAGCCACTAAACAATAATTATCCCTTAATATTAACACCTATCGATTATATGAAGAGACTAATCCAATTCCCGCGCACCTTGATTGGCTGTATAGCAGTAGCATTGAAGACGAATTATACTAAAGAGATTCAAACCCATATCAACAAACCCCATTAATTATTTTCATGGAGAGAGAGATCCGAAATGAGATCATCGCCGCGCGGAGGTCAGGTTGGAGCTCATGCTGAAATCCACCAATGGTACCTAACTTAATAAAAGATTCCGACTTTTTTTAATACGATTTCTTGATTTCTCAATTTTTTTTAATAGCATGTTAACCCCTGTCAATGTATTTTGTGGGTTTATTTTGAGTGATTTGTATGTGATAGTGAAAATGTAAGGTCTAAAAATTTGTTGGGTTTTGTGTGTGGGTGAAATTAATGTTTATTTGTGCAGAGATTCATAATGTCTGCAGTATGTTTTTTCAAAATACTCCTATTAATTTGTTGGGTAATGTGTCTCAGACAAAAAGATAATCCACCGAGAAATCTTCCATTTCTGCCCAACTTACCTGCAGGAGGAGGCCATTGATAGAGAGACCGCGAGGAGGAGGAGGAGGAGGGAGTTCTTCATGATGGAATCCGCCAACAGTTGCAATTGTAACCTCTTATTTACGAGAGCACATATTTCTTCAAACCAAGGGGTAATTCGTAATTTTCTTCTCTTATGTAAGTATGAGTTGCCTTGGGATTTCTTCTGCAGGTTCATAAATTGTGGTATACACTACACTGCATAGATTCTGAGTACTACAACATCTTGCTATTTTTTTTGTTCTTTTGCTTCAGCGACTCTATAGTATAGCTCATCTTACAATGCATTTGGTTTATCTCAAGTATTATGGTCAAAGATGTTTTAGCTAAAGCCTAGCAATTGAATAAGCATTACTGAATACTGATATAAGCATTACTTTCTCACGAGGAAGAGCATGTTCTGAAAAAGGTTAAGGGGTAATCTATTTTACTCCATATCCTACTTGTGCATTTCCCTTCGTCGTTTTTTATTTGCGTTATTGATATGAGTGTGAATTTATTTTAGCATATTATTTTTTACAGCATACTGGACAAGCTGACTCCTGAAACATTCGACCTCCTGGAGGGCCAGTTGATGGATTCTGTGATTATAACAGCAGATATTTTGAAGGTACTTACTAATCTGCGCTATTAAACAAATACTGCATTTTGTTCCTTCAAATCTTTATTTTCTCCACAGGGGGCTATCTCTTTGATACATGACAAGGTTGTGTTGGAGCCCGCGTATTATCTCTTTGATACATGACAAGGTTGTGTTGGAGCCCGCGTATTGCCCCATGTTCGCATGACTTCTCCTGATCAAGAATCGGATAGAAGAGATAAAGAGTGGTTGCTCAAAATCCGCAAACTCGGAAATATTCGTCTGATCGGAGAACTATTTAAGCATGGAATGATTATTAAAAAGATTGTTCATCACATTGCTCAGGTTTTTACTCTTCTCTTGTGTAAAGTAATTTCCACTGAGTATCTTCATTAAGCATATCATTGTTTCTTGACGGTAAGGTTATTTTGTTTGAAGGAACTCTTGGGTCCAGGTACTAAGAGCTGCCCAGCAGAGGAGAATGTCGAGGCCATATGCCAGTTCTTTATAACCATCGGTAAAAAGCTCGATGAGAACCAGAAATCAAGGCGTATAAATGATATTTATTTCAATCGCTTGAAAGAGCTCTCAGGAAACCAGATGTTGGTGCTGCGCTCGAGGTTTATGATCCGCGATGTTATGGATCTGCGCTCAAGCAACTGGATCCCGAGGCGCCAAGTGGTGATTCTATAACTCTATTCATTATACAAGATTTCTAGATATAATGAATTACATTATGGGACGAAGAGTTTTTAATGTGAACTGTGAAGATATACTCGTATTTTCAAGGGGAGGTTAATTTATAAATCGAAGTTGTAATTGCTCTTACCGCACACTTAGTTGGAAGAGGGCAAAATCTTTTGGTGTGCAAGATTTTGGGATGAGTTACTTTCGATTCACTACTTATCTGTGTAATGATTAATCTGCAATGTTGAATCCATTTTTTTGTGTGGTTTAATCCCTTGTGTAAACTTTTGTTGGCTGAATAATTAAACTCTTGTGATTTTAAAAAGATTGATATGCATTTTGTTACATTAATCATAAATATTTCATGTGTCCATGCAGATTAAAAGTATTCATTATTGAATTTGTAATTGATTTTGTTAGTCATAATTTATTTCTAATATTAAAATGTTTTTTTATTTTACAAATGAAGTAAATTTAGTATTTTTATATGCCATCAATATTTGTTTATAGAAGTATTTAAGAAAATGGAACTTTTGGTTTTAATGCACTTTATATGTAAGAGAACTTTTTAGAGTTGTTAGCTTAGTTATGTCAAAGTTTGTTAGCTTAGTTGGCTGAAAGTTGATTATTAATTTTATTTTTAATTTGATGAATATAAAACAAATTAAAGATTGTGTAATTTTATTTTAATTTGATAATTTAAAATTCAAATTTATCCTGCAAATATAAAAAGAAAATGAAAGATTGCGTTTGACAATTTAAAATTCAATTAATTGTGAAAACAAAAATAAGTTACAAAATAATGAGGATGAGATAATTTTGTATTTTAATTTGATAATTTATATATATGAGGTAAAGGTGTAAGTTTTCTATACATATACTAGGATCATCTTCGGTCCCGATGCAAGACCGGGCATTTTAGAATTGTGCTCGATAAAGTTGATTTTACAATTGTATCCCTACATATGGTCAAAACTTGTGTTGTTCCAAACAAAATCAACACCAACATGACATCAGTGCTAGAAAATTGCAACTCTTAACAAGCAAACTGAGATCTATTATATGTGAAACGGCAACATATGAATAAATTCGACTTGTGAACACTAAAAAGACTGAAATTATAATATATAGCCAAAGGCACTTCACTTATTGTATTCATTTTTTTCAAAATGATTTTCAATAAATGTTTATCCTAATGCAATTCATTGAAGAATGGAACAATATCGAGCAATAATGTACATAATCAAAACAAAACAGTTAGGAATACAGAAAAATTACAATGCATATCAGTTTCCACGTCTCGTGACAAACTTTAAGTTCGGAAATAAAGTAGCCAAGTACCTATTGGGCTAGATTGAAACCAGTAAGGTACAACATTAAAGGAGTAATTTATATAATTTTTGAGAATATAGATTTCAGAAGAAATATAATTATCAATCAATTAGGCCTGCCGTTGAAAAAAGAATATATAAGACTAAAGCAATTGCAAATAGAAAGTAAAACGCAGTGAACGTATTAAAGAAAAGTTTGATATGTTCAAGATAGGAATTTTATTCACTTCAAGTAGAAAGATTAAACCTCATGCGAACCTCAATACAGACCTTTTCAGCAGTCGAAGCACGGCCAGAATTCGGTCCAGCACTCAACCTGCTTATAAGTCCTCTCGTATGATTTATCTCCTTTTGTTGGTTTTCCCATGCTGCACTGAGATTCTTCTTTGGATGAACAAGAAATTCTGGCCCAATGAATAAGAAGGAGAATATTAACCAGCAATACACACAATTGCATATATATAATTTACAGAACGTATCCCGGAGCATTAGTCTAATGTTATATTTACTTAAAATGTGGTAGCCCCAATAAAGTAAAATAAAAGCAATTGGATCTTGATGAAGAGGATAACATGTGGAAATTATTGGAGAAACAGCTCAGCACATTTCTCCAATGTTATTTAGTTCAAATAAAGGAAAATGACAGAATTACTGGTCAATTATCAGGCGAGTAAGGATTAAGGTATAAGGGATGTCTTAGTAAAATATATTTAGGGTCTTCAGTGAGGAAACTGATTAATTAACAATCAAGTGAAATATAATCAAGTGAGGAAACTGATTAATTAACAAATGCTTTCTTTTATCCGCTTTTAAGACAAATATTATTGTTGGAGTGAATTAAATGGCAAATACCCCTCAAAACAAATGACAATGACATAATTTTAATTTTGAAAACCAATTTGATACTTGTGTAAATGGGAGAACCACAAGGGTATTTTACGTAAATAATAATTTACATATAGAATATAAATGTAGTTATAAACTACGTTCTACATAGAACGGGTAAATAGAAACAAGATATTAGTGAAGCCACATGTACCTCGGGTTTAAGATCCCGATGTACCACCACTTGGAGATGGCAGAAAGCTACGACAGTTAGTATTTGTATCATTACGGTCTTGGCATCATCCTCTGTATATTTACCGCCCCTATAGCATGGAGGTAACTAAATTTAACACTAATGATATCCAAAAGTTAACAACTAAACAAGAACCTGGTCAATTAAATGGAGAATGCATATACAAATCATCTTAGTACCTTGAGAGTACTCTATCTAAAAGCTCACCTCCTTCGCATAAACTGAGAAATTAAGTTAAAAATTAAAATCATACATATTTCCAAATGAGAAGAATGACTCTGAAAGTTAAAACATGAAGCAATCAAACTCACTCCATCACCACATATACATTCTCGTGATCTTCACAAGCATCGTAAAATCGTATGAGATTGCGAAAGCCGTGGTCATCTAGTAACACGAGAATGCAATAATTTAGGCGATCAGCCGATCACATCAATCTCATCAAGAACAATAAGCCATAACAATCATATATCACCTTAGCTTTAGGTATGACCTTTACAGCCACCTCCTGCCCTGTGAGCTGCCCCTTCTTGAACTTAGCACTACAAGTATACCCAAAATGTCCTCGACCCACCTCGTCTCCGAGCTCATATTTACTGCTAAAAGTCTTGGAATTTGGAAAACCCAAAACACTTATCCAACCCGACCACCTTCTGCCCCTCTGCTACCGCGTCGAGCCGCCGAGCAATCAGCGACATGATGTGTTTCGCCATCAACTATGTTACCTTCTGAGATCTGGATCGTAATTAAAAAGCCAAATATTATGTCGGTTTTTATCATCAGCTGTGTTGTTTATTTTCTGAAAGCAACACATGAAAATTCATTCCCAATGAATCTACGAAGCAATAAACGAAAATTCCCAGGCACAGATATATATTCTGTTTACAGATTTCACAATTAATGTAATAAATTCACAAATGCTTAATTATTAATTAATTAATAAAAAAATACAGATTTTAATAACGGTAATTAAAATAATCAACCATTCATCGAAATTATAAATTAGTACCTTAACCTGATGATCGGTCATCTTCACAGGAGCCGAATCCAGCATCTTCAACAAAAAATGCAACAATTAGTATATGAACACAACTAACTTATCTGAAGGGGATATATATTATTAGAAAAATGAAAAAAGAATAAAAAAAATTGTTACCTTGTTCTCGTATTGTGTATCTGGTGAAAACCCTGAGCCCACAGCAATGTCCCCAATTTCACTTGGATTTACATGTGTTTCCTCTATCACTGCCTGTTCAGTAACAAAAATAAGCATTAAAGAAAAAAAAAAACAAATTGAAGCTTCAGCATATCAATGGTTAACAGATTCAAACAGACCTTCAACAATATCGCAGCAAGAAATGAAAAAAAAAACTCGGAGAAATCATGAATGATGAATCGGACGAATCGCAGCAGACAAAAACCCTAAATTGACAATAACTCTAAACTGACCCGTGCACTCTCTCGGTAATACGAGAAACAAAACAAAACGTGTGACGGTGCGAGGGTGAAAAAAAACAAATACCGTATTAAAATCCGATTTTCTATATAAGGTATAGATAATGTATTTCTATATTTATAATTATTAAACGACGAATATTAATATGAAGAGACAAATATTATAAATACTACTCGGGCTAGGGTAAATTACCTTTTGAATACTTAGTCCTAAATCCTAATTAATCTGAGACTTTACTTCTTCGTTGCCTGCAAACTGAACTGAACCTGCCGTTGATTTGATGGAGAGAGAGATTCGAAATATTGAGATCACCGCCGCGCGGAGGCACCTCCTGGAGGAGGAGCTCATGCTGAAATCTACAAACGGTAACTCAAATAAATAAAGAAAGCTCCCGACTCAATTATTACTTATCTGGAAGGGTGAAAATTGTTGGAATTATAGGATGGTTTTTTTAATTTAAACGATTAAACTACGGGGCCCCGCACGTCGACGGAATTTCTAATTCTTCGAGTATTTTATTCTACCATTTGAGCAGGTGTTACTTGATCAATAATTACTAAAATCCATGTATCTGTGAAAGAGTAATTGTTGTATAAAGTATGGTAGTTGAAAGTTTGAATATAAAAGAATGAATATATGATAATATGTATTATTTCATATTGCTAAAATATAAAGGAAAGTGTCTAGTTAAAGATTAATTAATGTTATTAATTAAAGATTAATTAGTGTGATATATATTATATAGATATAATATATATGTATATGGATTGTGTGGATGGTGCATGTATAATTACATGCATACATTAAGTTAAGTGCATGAATACATGCAAATATGTACGTGAGTATGTGCTGCATGAAATTGTGTGTGCATGTGTAAGCCGTAAAATATGTGATGGTTCAGTAACATCAATATTCAGCGGTTGAATAATTATGAAAAGGTGCTATTATATTCGAAAGTTTAACCAAGGAGGTGTATTGTTACACTTTGGGTAAGTGGCTTTTCATGAAAAGCTATATGCGTCTTCTCGATGGTAATTCGAAAACTATAAATAGCCATGCTCATTTCAGAATTCAACACATCACAATTGAATACACATTCAACACACAAAATACTCTGAGGACACAATTCGAGTTATCGATATTCCTCCTGTCTTTCCTTTCTTTTAGTGCATAAGAATTCCCTCTGTTTCTTGTTCGTCAGATTCAATATCGTGTGCTTCGATACTGTCTTATTGTTGTTTTATCTTGGGAGACCTTTGCTTGTGATTCCGTAAAGCACTAATACGGGGCAAATTCGTCTTAAGGACAGAGAGCCATCTCTCGACTCAGCAGTGTAATATTTGAAATACAGAAATAACCCCAACAATCTTAAGACGAATTTTGTTTTGTTGTTTCTGTATTGATGAATATTCAAGACGATGATTTCAAAACAGTGACGTTCATGAAATGTGGGGAGAAACGTCAAAGAAAAATCGTGTTATTCTATATAACAAATCTCAAGATATTTGATAGGAGATTTCCCTTCTTCTTATGGGGATGATTCTGTTGGATCTGGAACTATGGCGACTTCCGCTAGATCTAGTACTCAGTCTTCTTCTACTGGGTTTAGATTTGAGCCGACGGTTCAAGTCTCTTTAGTTCAAAAGATGATTGAGGACAAACGAAAATCGTAATGATTTTATGTGGCTTAAAGAGGTTCATATTAAGGAAGTTCGTAGACTTCAAAAATGATGAACTCTAAATCAGTGATAAATAAATTCAGGATTAAGCCTGAATTTGTGGGGCGAAGTTATACTCACTTCGATTACAATTCTTAATAGAATTCTCCAAAAGTGCAATGATTAAAATTCTTTTTGAATTATTGAAAAGAATTAAACTGTGGATTGCATATTAATTGAATATGTCAATAACAGTAGTTTATATCGATTCTTATGTTGTAAGTTTGCGATATTAGATATCCATTTGGATACAATTATTATATTTAGAGATGTTAAATTCTTTGAACATGTCTATCCTCGAAAAGAGAGAAGAAAGGTTTAATTTCTGTTAAATGAAATTATGAAACGGCTAGTAGTTCGGATGTATGTAATTCGAAATCTATTGATTCTAATCAGAAGGGTACCGAAACTTCTGAAAATGAACATAGATGGAATACAAGAACTAGAAAGGCTAAAACCTTTAGTATATATTTTCTGACCTAATTGGTAGAAAATGATTCAAGAAAGATTAATGTTAATCAAAGGGTTTCTCAAATAATGAGTGTGATAAATGTACATACGTGAAAGGAAACATGATTTCAGTAGTGTTGAAAATGGTTTGCCTTTACGTATTTGAAAATCTTATTAATGGGAGTAACCTAAACTTAATCTTGGAAAACAAAAATGTGTTGAAATGTTGTACGACATGAAAAATATGGGTGTGGCAGATGTCATATTGAAAATAAAAATTTCTAAGACGTCTGAAGGACTGGTGTTGTCTCAATCTCATTACATTAGAGATGTATTGGAGAAATGAGTCATAATTGATAGTTCTCATATAATCATCGATGGATAGAAATCATTATAATGATAAAATCATGGTGAACCCATATAAGAAAGTAAGTACGTACAAATCATTGGTAGTGTAATGAATATTACAAACTGCACTCATCCATATATTATTTATTGAGTAAATAAGTTGGAGATGTTTATGCACAATTAATCCATGAAATGATCACTGGAAGGCGATAAACTGCGAGTTGCGATATTTAAAATATACGCAGAATTATGATTTGTACTACTAGTGATATTCAGTTGTATCGAAAAGATACAGTGATGATAACTGGATATTTGATACAAAGAAAGTCAAGACTACTGATGGTAATATCTTTACTATTAGTGGTGGGACTGTGTCTTGAAATTCCTCTAAGCAAATTTGTATTACTCGATTCATTATGAAATCATAGTTCATAACTTTCGGATAAAGTTGGAGAAGAAGTTGAACGACTTCATAATTTCTTAGAGGATTTCCCATGTTGGGATGAACTCGTGCTTTTAGTGATAAGTCACTATGATAGTCAGTCGACTTTGGAAATGGCACGGAGTAGAATAGTAAGTCTAGACATATATGTCGTAGACATAAAACCATTAGGCAGTTGATCTCTACGAGTGTGTATTTCGGATCCGTTAACAAAAGGCCTACCGAGAGATCAAACATAAATGCATGTCTAGGGGAAACCATTTCTGACTATGGATTTATGTATACAAGTCAAGGAGAATCATCAAATAGACGCTTGTAAAAGAACCAGCGTCTTCATTCAAACTCTTAATGCAACTGGATCCTGCCACGAAATCTTCCTCTTCCCCACACGAGAGGGTCCTTCCCCAGAAGAATTTCTACACAGGGACAGCATTAAATCATTTTGGTTCTCGTCCTTTGGACCTCTCATTAAGTTTTCCTTGACCTCCTCATACTTAAGTGCTTCCAAATCACTCTGGAAATCATCATCTCCGGTCTATATATCAAATGTGAAAAAAATGCATATTAAAGGGAAAGAAAGAAACATGAATTTAGATTTTAGAAAATGTACACATATAGTGAAGAAGCTTACTGAGATTTCATTCAAGTCGAAAGTAGGAGCTCGGCTCGGAAAGGACACTGCTTTCCCACTATGTGTACTTTCCTGGTTCAGATCAAATACTGGAGTTTTGTTTCGGCTTGCGGATTTTTTCTTGCTGATCTCTGTTCTTCTATTGTTCTCTGAACCGGAATATGGGATCAAACTCTGTTGGACAGCCTTTTTTCCACCGTGTAATACTTTATTATGATGCTGTCCGATTGGAGATGCACAACCATAAAAATCGCTTTCTTTACCACAATCACGTTTTCTTTTGGGTTTGGTCTCTGGAATCGCAGGCAGTTTATTTTGCCTGGCTTCTTTCCTTCCAGGTGGGGTTGCATGTTTAGTTCGAGTAGACAGATTCGGTAGTTGTATAGATTTTTCCTTTTCCACTGAAATCAAAGTCTTATCCTTGGCAAAGTATTCAAACCTTCTCCGCAAGAAACTGTGGTATATAGCAACTGGCTTAGAATATGAATGATGGCAATATCCAAAAATAGAGTCTTTTGATTGGAAATTGAATGAGAATAACTGAATAAGAGAGATAATCATACCAAACTTCGGCGGCAAGCACCATCTTCCTCTGTTTTCCGGCAACTAACCTGCTTCTGGTAGCATTAGCTTCCTGCAAGAGGGTCGAATTTGGAATTTAATGGCAACCCGATTGACTAACAGAGTAACGAACGATGCGGTATCGTACGGGTTGGACATATGCAATTCAATACAAGTAGCTAGACTACATAACAACGATTAATATAAGCCGATTCATTCCAAGGAAACACACGCAAATTCGAACAAGAACCACCCAAAACATGAAACATATCGTTTCAACGTAAGGAAATCCCCAAATCCAAATAAGCAAACTAAACAGACCAGATTCCATCAAAACAAAACCCTACCAAATCATCAAAAGCCAGAAATCCCCAATTCCATCCAAACGAAACCCTACCAAAGGAAAATATCAAAACCCAGAAATCAATCAAGCAATAAATCATCAGATCTCCTAAAATAACAAACCGGAGAATAAGAAGAAAACAAACCTTGTGCAATTCGAGAAAATCTTGCACAAGATTCTGGTAGTTCATAGCATTCTCGGCCCCGTCAATTGCGGTCGGATCCCTTTCACCCTTCTTCTTAGACATGAAATTCAGACGAGCCCAGATGAAATTCAGACGAGCCCGGATGAAATTTAGACGATGCGAGAGAAGTGAAGGGAGGAACGGGGTGAGAGAGAGTTTTAGGGGTGTGGAAAAAGAGTTGTGAGCGATGATGCAAAGGGCAGGACGCAATTCGCGCAACAATAAAAGACATAATAGTGGTCTGGAAAGACAACGGGAGTTTGGTGATGATGATGATGGCAGTATTAAAGAAGTCTCTCAAATTCAATTGCCTGTGTGTATAGGGGTGTAGATGATGATGGTGTATGCGAGAGATTTATGAGTGTGTGGTGTGGCTGGTAACTTGTAACTAACTGGTGGTAAAATTGTAGAAATACAAGAAATGAAATGGAAATTGAAATCAAGGACAAATTTACTTAATTATTTAAAATTAGGGATAATTATTGTTTAGTGGCTGAACTATAGGCACTTTCAGACTTTGGTGGCTCATCTTTTTTTTTTGGTGGTTTGGTACCTGAACTAAGGCTTAATTAGACTTTAGTACCTGAAACGGCGGATCCCGGTGACACGTGCATAACACGTGCCTTCAAGTGACAAGTGTCACAACTACAATGGCTGAAGATGAGAAGTTACGGTTGTACCCTTTTCATTATTTATCATTTATATTTATAAAACATATTATACGTATTGGTTGGGTGAAGATACGTATTCATTAACAGAATACGTATATCCCATTTCTATAAGAAACGGGCTCTTCTCAGAATTCCCAAATTCATCTCTATACCCTAATTGCGATTTTCCAGAAATCAATTGAAGAGCAAATCTTCATGGAGGACCTATGCAGATGCGGGAAACCTTTGGTGATGAAAACCTCTTGGACAGACGCGAACCCAGGTAGACGATTCATGGCCTGCGGAGAATTTCGGGTAAGCATCGATTTCACTGTATAAACCCTAATTTCTGATTTACTATATATAAACCCTAATTCCCTATATATAAACCCTAATTTCATACATATCAACCCCAATTTCTGATTTCATACATATAAGCCTAAACCCAAATTCTGATTTCATACGTATTAACCCTAATTTTGTTTTCCAGAAATTTGGGGGTTGTAATGATTTCTCTTGGACCGACCCACCTGCATGTGGAAGGTGTTCTCAGATCATACCAGGCCTCTTAAGGAACATAAACTCAAAGGTTGAAGAGTTTGAGATGATTGAGAAGAAATGTGTTGTGCTGGAAAAAAAACTTCTGAAATTGCGCATTGCTGTAGTTCTTGGTATTATGGTAGCTGTGATGTTTGTTTTTAACAAGTAGTGTGTAGAAATGCCTGTCTTGTGTTTCTTGTAACAGATGTTCAGTGTTGTAATGCTTTTGGTAACCAGTAGTGTAATGTCTAATGTGTATCAGTTTGTTTGTAACAGATTTCTATTGTAAGAATTTGGTTATTTTTCAATCTGAAATGTATTTTGTCATTCTGAGTAACTTCTTAAACATTAATAGGAAGTCTAAAACACAAAATCAGAGTAAATCCAAAACACATTATTGTTCAAAACAGAATTATCCAAACACAAACCTAGACAACATCAGTTCAAATCAGAATTATCCAAACACAAACACAAACCTAGACAACATCAGTTCAAATCAGAATTATCCAAACACAAACAGAAACCTACACAACATCAGTTCAAATCAGAATTATCCAAACACAAATAGAAACCTACACAACATGAGTTAAAACCAGAATTTTCCAAACACAATCACACAGAATTTCCAAATTCAAGTACAAACACATCAGAACTTGTTCTTCACATCCTCTGATTTTTTTCCTCTCCAGGCTTATGCACACTCTTTCTGCTAAACATTGGTTGGGAAGAAAAGGAGAGATTTCTTTGCACAGGAAGCTTTTGCATAACAGATTCAAACCCCATCTGGAATGCTGACATGGGCTGTTTTGCAGGTTCTTTTCCCTTGGCAGCAGAGGTTGTGGGTTGAGATGAAGACACTTTATGAGCAGGCTCTTTTCCCTTAGCAGCAGAGGTTGTGGGTTGAGATGAAGAGACCTTGAGGGCAGGCTTCTTACCAATAGGGCAGTGTTTCTTACCAATATGAGCAGGCTCCTTTCCCTTAGGCTCAACCCTTGACTGAACCTTAATATTGGCTTGTTCAGGTACTTCAGTTTTCTTAAATCTGGGACTCCTTCTCACATCAGTGACATTTTGTTTGACAGCCTATACAAATGAATCAGTTAATACAATTAGAAAATAAAATGAATCAAATAATGCAATCACTATCCATTACAAATGTATACCTGTTTTTTCTCCCTTTTAACCTCTGTTGTATTAGCTGCTGGAATGCTCATCCCTGGTTCCTTCACATTTTTGCCCTTGTTCAGTGGACATGTTCTAGAATTATGTCCTGTTTCCTTGCAAAGCTTGCAGCTCATCTCCACTCCTCTCTTTGTCAGCCTGCCCTTATTCTGAGATCCCCTGATTTCACCAACCTGAAGCTTTCTTTTGTGCTTCTTGGGTCTTCCAGGCATTTGAGAGGCAGTAGGAGGTACAATAGGAGGCAGGTTATCTTGATTAACAGCAGGCCATTCTTCCCTTCCATACAAAGGGACCATAAAGTGGTTGTAGACCTTCAAATAAGTATCCCTATGGAAACAGCTGGCCACATATTCTTCTGGCCTGTATCTCATGTGATTCATACATGATATACTATGTGGGCAAGGAATACCTGACAACTGCCATTTTCTACAGCTACAGATCTTGTCCCCTAAATGCACATAGTATGACTGTTCATAAGGCCCAGTAACTTCAAACTCCATATGGCCATTCCATGCTGCTGCCCAACCATAAGACTTCACCTTGTTTTTATCCAATTTCTTCTGAATGTTAGGGCACAACAACCCTGTGTGAGCCAACATGTCCTTCCTTTTCACTCCAATCCTTTTCATCAGTTTTTTCCTAATGTCCTCCAACATTGTTAGAATGCCCTTGCTTCTGGCCTGTAGGATCATGGAATTAAATGACTCAGACATATTGTTACTGATCATATCTGTGTTGTTCAGAGTGTTGAAGTGAGAGAGACTCCAATGCTTTGGATTCCTCTGTGTTAACCACTCAGCAGCAGCAGCATCATGAATCTGTAATTCATTCATGACAGCCTCATAATCTACCAACCTACTTGCCCTTGCAGCTCTCCAGACAAACTTTTCCAGAGACAATCCCTTGTGAAGCAGTTTCATATTGGCAATAAGGTGTCTCACACAAAACCTGTGATCACAGTAGGGTAGCATTTGAGTCACAGCATCCACAAGCCCTTTTTGCTTGTCACTCATCACTGTCCAAAGATAAGCATTACTCTCACTGATTCCCAAATCCTGAGTCAGTAACTCCAAAAACCACAACCATGAAACATACTTCTCTTTCTCAACTACTGCATAGGCTATTGGATAAATGCCATTGTTCCCATCCACACCTACTGCTGTCAAGAGCACTCCCCCATACACTGTTTTCAAATGGCAGCCATCCAGACATATAATCTTCCTATTTCCATCCAACATTCCAAGTTTCAATGCATTCCAGCTGATATACACCCTCTGAAAAACTTGCTCAGTGCCCATAGCTTTAGACTTGATTCTGAAAGTGGTGTGGGGATTGCTTCTGAACACCTCAGCAGCATATCTATATAGATCTCCAAACTGTCTCTCCAGATCACAATCACCCATCTTGCTCACCTTCTTCTTAACACTATACATCTGCCACTTGGAAACTATGCATCCCACTTCAGATTGCATTATTTCAACCATTGAGTTGACTGGCCAAGTTGGATCAGACTTTAACTTCATTTCATATCTCTTAGACAGGTAGCTGGAAGTGGCTTGAATCACTCTTTCTTGCCTAACACATGTGTGAGTGTCATCCAGAGTCTTGACAATGACAGTGTTGTCTTTTGGTGTTCTGGAGCCATAAATAACCCAAGGGCAGTCCTTTTGATAACATCTTGCTTGCACTTTCATCAAGGTGTTGGTTGGAAATCTCAAAGACCTACCCTGCTCAAGTTAATGGGATGAATTAGAAAATTGTGATGAATCAGAGAATGTGAAGAAACAGAGAATGTGATGAAAAAAAAAATGCAATCATACTATTACCTGTTCAATTGCATATTGATTCAAAGCTGCTCTAAAGGTAGGTATGTCTTTGAAACATAATCCAACAAAAAACTTGACATTCACCATATCAGTCTTCTCATTGAAAACCTTATATCTTTTTAGCTTCTTTGCAACTGGATTGCTATCTTCTTCATCATCTCCACATTCTTCATCTGAATCATCAAACTTCTTGAAATCCTCATTATCAACAGCATACTCATCCTCACTGTCAAGTAGATAATCAGACAATTCTGAATCTTCACCCACTGATATATCAGGATCACTATCCATTTCCTCAACCCCATTATCAACCAATTTGTCTAAACTTGCTCTCAAAATATCTTCTGACTCTGCCTCTCCAACCTCTTCTTTCTGCTCTTCCTGCTCATCCACATTATCAGGTTCACTGCCCTCTTCCTCATCCTCAGTATTAGCCTCACTGCCCTTTTCTTCATCCTTATTATCAGCCTCACTGCCATTTTCCCCATCCTCAGTATCAGCCTCACTGCCCTCTTCATCATCAACTTCATTCAAATTCTTAACATTAAAAACCTCTTCAGGAGCCAAATCTTCATGATCAACATATACTGAAACTGTGGAATCAATACTAACACACGCACCAATCATAGTGGCGTTGTAGTCAGTATTTGCATGCTCAATATGATTACACTCATCATATCCATCCATACTAAAATAAAATTTCATAGAGCCCTCTAAACCCACAGTCGCAGCCATCATATATAAATCTAAAACTCTCAGTTTATCACCTTCCACAAAATCTATATAACACACTCTCCCACCTACGTAACACCTCTTACCGTATTTTTGCGCAAACTCCCCTGAGTGGTGGAAAATCAGTGTGCTAACATCTTTGCGACCTCCATAGTCGGGAACGAGCTTGCCGTCGGGTATTTTTTCAGTTTCGCTCCTCAATTTCCACGGCATTGTTCAAGATTTGACCTTCACTGTAAAATAGGGTTTTTTGGGAAATTGATAAATCGAATTCGAATTGGGTTTCTGGAAGAGCAGAATCAACGACGATTCAGGAATTAGGTTTGGGTTTCAATGATTTTCGAATTGGGGACGATAACAAATTCTAGGGTTCTTCGTCTTAGAGAATTGGGGATAGAGTTACGGGTTTTTCAGAAATGTGATGAATGTGATGAATCGTTTTTTGTTATGTAATAAAAGAGAGGAGTGGAGATTCCTTGTATTCAATGTGTAGTAATACAGTATTCAATTCCTTGTATTCAATGTGTAGTAATACGGTATTCAATTCGTATTCATTAATAATGTATGGAAATGTCCATAATGCCCTCCAGAGCCCGCAGCTGTATTTAAAAAAGTCACGTGTTATGCACGTGTCGCCGGGATCCGCCGTTTCAGGTACTAAAGTCTAATTAAGCCTTAGTTCAGGTACTAAACCACAAAAAAAAAAAGATGAGCCACCAAAGTCTGAAAGTGCCTATAGTTCAGCCACTAAACAATAATTATCCCTTAAAATTATATTTTTAATATATTTTATTAATTGAAATTTTTTAATATAAAATTACTTTATTATTTTAAATTATATTTTAAATATATTTCATTGAATTTGCCTATTAAATATTTTTAATATATTTTATTGAATCGTGTTTTGGATTAAATATTTTTAATATATTTGATTAATGTGAAATTATATTTTTAATATATTTCATTGAATTTGCCTATTAAATATTTTTAATATATTTTATTGAATCGTGTTTTGGATTAAATATTTTTAATATATTTGATTGAATGGATGTGAAGCCGATTAAATATTTTTAATATATTTGATTGAAAATATATTTCATTATTTCAACAGGCAGATTCAATGAAATATATTTGATTAAATGTTTTCATTATTTCGGTTAATTCTCATGTACATTTCATACACTACACCATTCTATTTATATTCAATCTTAATCTGCATATGAATATCATCTTAATCTGCAATAGGAATATCATGTTAAATTTTAATGTTATCTAATGACTATAAATTAATATATTAAATTATTAATCAATAATTATTAATCAATATTCAATAGAAGTAAAATACTTTAAATGTATGTATTATAGAACTTTCTACTCATAACATACATGGTGACTCTTCCTAACCAACATTACTTGGGGAAACAAGAATGTTAATTCCTTGGTCCTATTTATCATATCCATATCATTGGGAAATGTTACCAAATACTTTACCTGCTTTCTCAGGCACCGCCCTTTTGAATATGACTTCACTCCAATTTCTTGCATTTTTAACTCAAAATTATATACATTCATTTAACAAAGTTCTCAGCCAGAGCAATGCACGAGAAATTCGAATCGGAAACTCGATTCTTCGTGCCTGTTTCCTACAATCAAAGCGATCAAATTGGCAATGCGCTTTACGAAGCTGGCTCGGATCTCATCAGAAATGAGTTTGGTGCGTGTGGGGAGAAGATACTAGGATCAGGGTCTGAGTATCTTCAAAATAGTGTAAGACTCAATCTCGATCTATCGTTACATATATATAACTTTAACGTATCATTGTTTTTGTTTTCGTCGCGATATTTGATTCAGATCAGCAGACACATTTCCAATCCCCGATACTACTTTCAAGTGAATGACGACTACGTCAAAAACAAGCTCAAGGTCGTGTTGTTTCCATTCCTGCATAAGGTAATTGTTTCCAACTAATTTGCATTTTACGATTTCTTGTTTTTCGACCGGTTCTTTAATTTATGATTAAGTGTTTTATTGAAAAATATATTTGCCCCACTAATATATATAAATGTGAAGTTGTCTAATTTTTCTAACATTTCGAACTTTTAGATGATTTTTAGTTGATATGATTTCTAATAAGGTTTCAGAGCGTTAATCTAACGTCGAGGTCCTAAGTTCGACTATCGCCAGAGGCGACTCCACTCGAATTAATTATGCACTTATTGGCCGGTTGAAATCGGCCAATAATATATTCGACCCACTAACATAAATGGCAAGTTGCTCAACTTATCTAACGAATTCTAACATAATTTCTTTGATAGGGACACTGGATGAGATCAGTGGAGGCGGATCATGGAGGAAGAATTTCGTTCAAGCCTCCGATGTGAAATTGTGTATTTTGTACTTGGTTCTACCTAGAACAGAATAGTAAAGGGTAGAGTACAAAGACTTAACACAATTTGGAGATTCTAAAGAAAACTCTTTTGTATAACTTGTAACGGGTTGAACCACTTACAAACACATCTACAAAATTCTAGCGAATCTTGTAGAAAGGTCACACGACCAAAAACTAAGTCTATGTAGAACTAATCTAGCGACTCGTACTACCAAGACTAAACTGACAATAGCACCGGAGCTTTCTAGCGAAGTCTCTCGGTCTACAAATTTTCTCTCTCTAGAAAATGTCAAATCAAATCCGCTTTAATGAATTCCAACTACCCGCTATTTATAGGTGTCGAGAAATAGGGTTTCCGGAATTCACGCTTAATGGGCCGAGCCCAAAGCATCTTCATGGAATATTCGAGATTCCATTTTTCCGTGCTTGACGAACCCAGCTCTACGCACTACCACACTAGCGTGTCTTCGTGCTTCAAGCTCGTGGCGGACATAGCTGGAATACTTGATGTATTTGTTGGACTACAATTCTTCTAGCGAAGTCTTCTAGTCATACCCATAGCTGGCTTCATTCCTTAGCAGTCATTCGTCCAGCCGTATGTATAGCTATGCTTGCACCGCGTCCGTCAAGGTGTTAATTCTGATTCAATGTCTACACGGTTAGACTTGAACTCTCTGATTCGTAGTGCGTTGATAAACTCGCAATTCTCTCTTGATCCACGTTGAACCACGTTGATAGAATAGCTCGTTCTATGCTTACGCACTGATGCAACTCCATGTTGTTTGTAATGGCCAAGTCTGCTTGCTCCATGCTGGTGAACCGTGGTCACGCGTTGAGCCACTTGTTAAATCCACAGTATGACCAGCTCGTTCTATGTAGACCTAGCAGACTTGTATGAATTATTGAATGGAAAACATACAAACATGAAACATGAAGTTACTACAAAACAAAGTGTATAGTTCAACGTAGTTCAAGCAAGAACAACGTGGTTCTATGTTGAACTAGGAAGAACTACACACTAACACTCTCCCCCTTTTTGAGTCAACTTCATAAGCGGGGGTTCGTAGAGAAACTCCCCCTCAAACTAGTATCATACTCAAAAAGTTCACCGTTGAGCAGGGAACAAAAGGAACACAGTCATACGTATCACAAAGCATGAAAAGTAAACAAGCATACGTAGAACAAAAAGAGATGAGCATAAATTACAAATGGCTCAAAAATAAGCAAACCAATATTGTATCACAATAGTCATACGTTAAACAGAGTTATGAAAAACAACATGAATAACAACAAAACAAACAGTGTACAACGAAGAGTAGGGATAGAAAACACTTGGTTTAACGGGTCATTGGCTCGCTTCTGCTTCTGAATCTTCCGGCGGCGTATGAGCTCGAAGATCCTTCTCTGATCCTTCTTCGTCTGACGCCACATCCAACAGCTTGCGCCTGTGCTGCGTGGGTTTAGCCTTCGTTGCCATTTGCTTCCTTCGTTGACCAGTGGGCCTGTGCATCGCCACCTCTTTCTTGCTGAGCGTAGCAGTACCACCTGGACCTGCAACCATCAAACCTTTACCTCCACTTGTCTTGGGCGTAGCAGCAGGAGCATTTTTGGTTGGCGTTTCTTTGGTGACTCCCATCTTGGTGACTTTAAGTTTTGGCATTTTGGGCCTGTTCACCGTAGGGGCAACCTTTTCAACTTCCTTGGTGCCCGAAGAGCCAGCACCCTTGGCCTTTTCATTTTTCTTTACGGCATCCAACTCCCTCACCGTACCATCAGCATTTTTAACAAGGCCGCCATGCGCATCACCGGCCTCTTTTCTGCTCTTCTTATGCGCAGCACGCAACTCCTCCACCTCATCAAGTTGAACTTCTTCAACTTCCTCTTCTACGTCGACCTCACTGATTTTACGCTTTCCGCTTTTCTTTTTGGCCTC
The DNA here is from genome assembly GCA_954870475.1 of Euphrasia confusa. Lineage (NCBI taxonomy): Eukaryota > Viridiplantae > Streptophyta > Magnoliopsida > Lamiales > Orobanchaceae > Euphrasia > Euphrasia confusa. The sequence continues at coordinate 26,466,173 of OX940968.1, read as the reverse complement.
GGTGGGACGGTCATCAGCATTCCTCGATGCCTCCATTTGCTCGGCCACAAGGTTAACTATGCCAGTCAAACGCGCATGAAGCATCTTCAGTGGCCCTAGATCAGCGTACGAGGACCCATCTCCCCCTAGACGAGCCGCTCGACGGGCTTTTCGGTGCATGTGGGCGGAGAGACGGGCCACAGCATCGATCGTGCCGCGTAGCTGCACGAAGTCCTGGAGAAGCGAGGTCGGCTCACAAAGATACAGCTCGTCCGACGAAGAGTCAGAGTCGTCCGACGAAGAGTCGAGTGTGGCATCAATGTTGTTCTTCGTGGAACGGCCGGACTTGGCTCTTTTTCCTTTGCTCCTGTGAGCATGTTGAATCTGCAGAGGGATGGCTTGTGCAGCGTTGAACAACGCACGATCTGCCTCCATATTTCCCAGTCTACGCCACGGTAGATCTTTCACTTTGTGGGGCGCCATATACTTGGAATCAAAACGGAAAGAAGTGAGGGGGATCAACGGTTCATCATCCTTCTCGTACGCGAAGCCCTGGCTGACTAGTACAGCGCTGATCAGGTGGGGGCATGGTAGGTTGGCGTTGGCAATTTCATTGTCTGACATGTCCCCATACGAAGCAATTTTGTTAAAAACAACTTGGCCCAAATCAACTTGGATGCCACGGCTTAATTTGTACATCAAGTGAAGTGCATCAGCGTGGACCACCGAGCAGCTCGACGTAGGAATCCAGTTGTTAGCAATAATTTTGTTGAGGTGGCTGAAGAACTGAGTCAACGAAGTACAGGCCGGCTGGGGCGTAGAGGCAAGACCACCAGTCACAATGAACCCCATCATTTGACTATCTGGGTGCTGCGGAGAGGGAGGTTCCCATGTGGCCTTAATGTGCGTACGTTTGAACATCTTGTTCAACGTACTTGGGGAGAGATCATACTCCCTCGCACGAATAATAACTTTCCCGTAGGACGGATGACTGGGGTCACCAAAATTTTGATCAATGTGGGAGAAGACCATACGGTGGACAAAGTGACTGTAGTCCACGTCGAAGTTGATGGCATCCAACAATTCCATCTCTTGCATGAACGCGTGTAGCCCGCGTCCCACCCACTTCACTTTCCCAGCATAGTGCCTCTCGGCATTGATTTTCTGTTCGGCCAGGGAGTCGAAACGATCACTTGCTGCTTCGTAGAAGAAGTCAGCCGAAAAACCCTCACCTACGTAGCGTGCGGGAGAAGGAACAACCATCCTGTTCTCCGGCACCTTATCTTCCACTTCGTCCATTGGCTCAGCGTTGAGCGGGGACGGATTAACAGGAGTAGCGGCGTTGTGGGCCGGAGAGCCACCATCCTTGGGTGAATTTGATTCACCATCATTTGTAGCCACAGTTGTGGCAGTGCGTTGAACAGGAGCAGTGGTGTTCTTGGTAATGCGTGCAGCAGCATCCAATTTATCTTGTTTTGCCTTGGCAATACGGTCTGCCTCAGCCTGTTCCTTTTTCTTTTTCTCCTCTGCGGCAATACGTGCCGCCTCCTCTTTCTGCTTCCTTTCTAATTCGGCTATACGGTCAGCCTCCTCTTTCTCTTTCTTTTTCCTTTCTTCCTCTGCGATACGTAGCCGTTCTAACTCGGCTAAACGTTCGTCCTCTTCTTTCTTTTTCCTTTCTTCCTCGGCTCTACGAGCCTCCTCTTCCCTTAAGGCTTTTTCAGCCTTCATTTTCAAGCCACGGTTCTCAAGAATGGCCTTACGAACCACAGTGATTTGTGCCTCCAGTGCAGTGACTTTGTCAAAGTCTTCCTCCGCGGTCTGCGCGGCTTCAAGTGTAGCCTCTTCGGCCTTGAGTTCAGTTATTTTATCAGCGTAGAACGAAGGCAGTTCATAGATGGGCTTGACGGTAGCAATAGAATCAGATGAAGACATTTTAGTGAGACGGTGAGTAACGTGAACCTGCGTAGAGCAAAGAGAAAAACTGGGAGTAGATGTTATGAGCTGGTACGTAGAGGATAAGAACAGCAAAGAATTAAGATTTCTCTCTCTAAAACACGCAGTGAAAGGTGCACTATGTGTTTGACCGAGAGAGGTATTTATAGGACATCCGAAGCGGTTCAAATTCTGTGGTGTAGAGCGCGCCACGTGTCGACTGGGTGAGTCAACGTAGGAGAGAAAACAAAGATTCAAGTGGTTGCACGCTGGACAGGGACATAGCACGCCCGATGCGCGTTGAACAGGCAAAGTACATCACCGTAGCTGCAAAAGAAATTAACAAGCAACCCAACGTACCACAAGAAGTATAAGACAGTGAGCAGAGAAACTTAAAGAAAATAAGCATGAAAAATCCAACAATGGATAAGAGGTAGGAGTGCGGTGGGCGAGTAGACAAATGCACTTGATGCTACGCGTGCCAAGCAGAGATGGGCTGCCAGAGAGTATGTACGAGCCATGTTGTGCAACGCATCAGCTGTATCACAAATTCAAAGTATAGCACGCCCTACAAAATGGGTGATGGGTAGAACAGAGAAACTTATAATGTAAAATCAGCAAACAGCACAACGAGCAAAGAGTAACACGTTAGACAGGAACGACTTTCATGAGAACTCAAAGTAGCACACGTAGAGCAGGGGTTATTACACATAGTCATACGTTGAATTACCCAGATTTCAAATTCACAGGAAAAATTATTCTTGTCCAACGAAGCCTAAGGAAGCACTTCAGGGTAGAACAGCCTTGCTTCGTAGACCAGGAGTACTCTGCAAAATTTATAACACGAAATACAGTTAAAGGCATAGCAAGCACACACAACGTGGACATACGTACCACCACTCAGTGAATCAAAATCGTTGGAAAGAACATTAAGTAGAGGTATTGGAGGTAGAGTGACAGTGCTTTATGGACGGTATTGCTATTTTGGCCAGTTCAATGTGTAACCACGACCATATCTTTAGCTTTTTCAAGCATAGAGCAGGCTTATTAGTACCCAAGCAGAAGGGTATTATAGATGGTGTTTCCTTATGTATTTTTTTGTTTTCACCATTATATGTATAAGGCCATGTCTTTTGCATTTGCCCGAAGACCAAGTCAGTCAAGACCCGATCCATCGAGGAAATCTTTAGGCCGACTTTTCTTGCTAGACATAGAGCAAACTACGTTCACTCCAATGAATTGCTTATATAGATATTTATAGAACAGTATGTCCAAATACTACGTCACTTTGCAACTGTCAACAACTAACCTCACCTTGCTCTACCTCATGGTTCCATTGACAAAATAAACGGCTGAGGGTAGAGGTAGCCAGTTGCGGTCTACTACCCTTCAAAAGGCACCCATGCAGAGAGAAGTCCTCAAGGCCTTAAATCTATCCGAAGCAAGTGGTTTAGTGAAGAAGTCTGAGAGTTGATTCTCCGTAGGGACATGTTCCATTACCACCTTACCCCGTTCTACCAAGTCTCGAATGAAGTGATGTCGTATATCAATATGCTTGGTCTTTGAGTGTTGTACCGGATTCTGACTTATCTTTATAGCACTTTGATTGTCACAATACAAGGTTAATGGCGTGCTATGAATCTGATAATCGGCAAGCATTTGTTGAAGCCATAGCATTTGGGTACAACAACTCCCGGCAGCCACATACTCTGATTCGGCGGTGGATAGAGCAATGCAATTTTGCTTCTTGCTATGCCATGAGACAAGGTTGTTTCCTAAGAAGCAACACCCTCCACTAGTACTCTTCCTTTCATCATTGTCACCGGCCCAATCGGCATCTGCAAAACCAACAAGGTAAGAAGAAGTATCTTTAGTATACCACAAACCAAGGTTGGTAGACCCGGCCACATAACGAAGGATACGCTTCACGGCAACAAGATGCTCTTCCTTTGGTTGAGCTTGGTAGCGGGCACAGAGGCACACACTATACATGATGTCTGGTCGAGTTGCTGTGAGGTAGAGCAGGCTTCCAATAAGAGATCTGTAGGTAGAGATATCAACATCCTTGCCCTTCTCTGCTCTACTCAGCTTGTCAGTGGTAGCAATGGGAGTATTCATGGGCTTAGCATCCGCCATGTCGAACTTCTTGAGCATATTGATAGCATACTTGGTCTGAGAGACAAACATGCCATCCGGTCGTTGAGAAATTTGAAGACCAAGAAAGTGACTTAGCTCCCCCTCCAAGCTCATTTGAAAAGAGGAAGCCATGGCATCAGTAAATTCCTTAACCAAGCGGTCATGGGTAGCACCGAACACAATGTCATCCACATAGATTTGAGCAATAAGCATTTCATTCTTGACGATTTTGATGAAGAGAGTAGTGTCGGCATTCCCACGGGTGAATCCAAACTTCAAAAGAAAGTCCGTGAGGCAGCTATACCATGCACGAGGTGCTTGCTTTAGCCCGTAGAGGGCCTTGTGAAGGAGATAGACATGATCTGGCTTGTGAGGATCCACAAACCCCTTAGGTTGCTCAACATATGCTTCTTCATCCAACACTCCATTTAGGAAAGCCGCCTTCACATCCATTTGTCGTAACGGAATATTTTTGTAACACGCCACCGCAATGAGTAACCGGATTGACTCTATGCGTGCCACAGGAGCAAAGGTCTCTTCAAAATCTATTCCCTCCACTTGAGTGTACCCTTGAGCAACTAGTCGTGCCTTGTTGCGCACTATTTGATTGAACTCATTGGTTTTGTTCTTGTAGATCCACTTAGTACCAATGACATTGACACCCTTTGGTCTCGGGACCAATGACCAAACTTTGTTTCTCTCGAATTCATTCAACTCTTCCTGCATAGCCGCAATCCAAAAATCATCGAGAATGGCCTCCTTTATGTTTTTGGGCTCAATTTCGGAGACAAAGCTCATAATACCCACATCCGGAGATAGGAGAGCCAAATTAGAGAATGTGTTGGGATAGCTAGCGGGCAATGTGTCGATGGAGTTAGTAGAACGAGTGACACGTTGATTTAGATTCCCAATCATTTGTTGGTCCGGGTGTCTTTTTCGGATATATGCAGGAGGGCCCGAGTTCGGAACTCCGGTAGAGGTAGAAGCTCCAGTGGTACCCATGACAGGGTTAGAAGGACCCCCGTTCACCCCTTCATCATTACCCTCTGAAGGAGTAGGATCACAAGAGTTGTGATTATTATCATTTGGTAGTATGGGTGACCCTACACTCTGATCTACCTCCCCCTCAACTAGTACTTCTGCTATGGGTTGAACAGGATTAGACACTTGTTGTTGTGAGGTAGACTTGGACGAACTCACGTTGAAGTGATGTTCATCAAACTTGATGTTAGTCGATTCTTGCACGGTCTTCGTTCGCAAGTTGAATACCCGGTAGGCATGGCTGTTGAGGGAATATCCAACGAAAATAGCTTTGTCCGACCTCGCATCAAACTTCTTCAAGGCATCTCTGTCATTCAAAATGTAGCAAATGCACCCATAGACACGAAGATGAGCTACGTTCGGTTTCTTAGAGGTGAGTAGTTCATAGGCCGTACATTGAGTCCCGGCACGTATGCTTATACGATTCACCACATAGCAAGCCGCACTCAAGGCTTCTGCCCAAAAACCTTTGGCCATACCCGCGGCCACCAACATTACTCGTGCCATTTCTTGTAGAGTCCTGTTCTTCCTCTCTACGATCCCATTTTGTTGTGGAGTCTTTGGTGCAGAGAACTCATGGTGAATCCCCTTACGAGTGCAAAAGTCAACAAACACTCCGTTTTGAAATTCACCTCCATGGTCACTCCTTATACGTTGGACCCGTTTGGCATATGTGGTGCGAATTCTGCGGGCTAAAGATCGGAAAGCCTCAAACGCTTCATCCTTTGTTCCAAGGAAATTTACCCAAGTGTATCTCGAGAAATCATCTACAATGACAAGAGTATACCACTTGTTTCCCAAACTCTGTACTTCCATGGGTCCCATGAGATCCATGTGGAGTAGCTCAAAGCATTCTGTAGTGCGGTTATGGGTAGTGATAGCAGGATGGGGAGCTCTAGTTTGTTTACCCATTTGACATTCACCACACACTCTCTTGTCAATCTTTGGCAAGCTATCTATGCCTCTGACAGCCTTTATTTGAACCAACTTCTCAAGATTCCGAAGGCTCGTATGACCAAGCCTTTGGTGCCAGATATCAATCTCGTCATGGGTAGAGGCACTTAGGCAGGCCTCATTGATGGCATAGCAGTTGTTCTTCGCACGTGCTGCTGTGAGAATGCACTCTCCCTTAACGTTGTACACTTCACAGCTCTCCTTATTGAACTTCACATTAAGTTCATCATCACAAAGTTGGCTAATGCTTATGAGATTGGCACATAGCCCATCCACCAAGAGAACATTCTTGAGTGCTGGTAGACCTTTCACATTCAAAGTTCCACTCCCAATTATACTCCCCTTTGCCCCACCTCCATAAGTGACGGGGCCTCCGGAGTGAGGAACAAAATCGACCAAGGAGTCTTTAGTTCCGGTCATATGCCTAGAACACCCACTATCAAAATACCACGTCTCCTTTGTGGTGCCCTTGGCCACGGTGAATGCGACATTACATGTCACCTCTTGCTTTCTTCTCCATACTAACTTAGGCTTGATGTTAGTAGCTGTGGGTAGAGCAGCTTTAATTCTCCAGACCTGATTGACCTTGTCAAACGAATGCTTGGCAATTGGTCTCCATACTCGTCTAACAGCCATAGCACGAGAACTTAAATCTTCAGCACGCTTGTAGCAATAAGGTTTGATATGCCCTTTTATCCCGCAGTAGTGGCACACAAAGATTCGCTTGTGGGGAGTAGAAAGAATCTTCCTTTTGTGTGTAGTCATGCCCTTAGCAGGGTTTGACTGAGGGGTAGCACCGGGAGATCGGAATTTCAACGTCGATGTAGTAGTTGAATTGGAGAACTTTGATCGATTAGAGACGTTTCGTGTGAAAGTTTTCCTGTCATGGGTAGACCCGGATTTACTCACGGGTAGAACAGGCGTAGAGACCGGTGTCAACGAGGACATTGAAGCATTTTGGGGCAATGGAGTGGAAGATCGTTTAAGAATTTGTATATTAGATGTAGAGGCCACATTGCCTTTGGATGTAGTAACACCCTTTGGCTTGGCCTCATTAGATTTAGTGATAGCTTTATCTCTACCATGCACAAACTTAGGAAAGACATAAGGAGAATCGGAGTAGACAGAATCAAAAGTTTCCTTAAACCCAAGCCCAAAGTGCTTGGTGTTAACACAGTTCAACATGTTATCAAGTTTGGAAGTGCCAGTGTTAAGCTTTTGAAAGAGACAATTAGCAACATCAAGTTTGTCTTTCACTTGGTAGAGCTCCTTGGTACGCATAGCATAGCCTTCCTCCATCTTGGCAAGGGAGTCCCTCAGGAAGTCCTTCTCCGTATCTTCCTTCATCACAATGGCTTCCAGCTCACTCGCCTTCTTCAACGCCCTTTCCAGCTCCAGCTTCACGATCTCGAATTCCCTCTTGCTCACCCTCTCAGAATCGAGGGTAGACTCAGCATCCTTCTTGGTCATGCCCCCAGCCAGAGTTCTGGGGGTAGAACTAGCACCCTTCTCAGTAGTACCTGCAACCACAGAGGTATAGCAAAAGATATTTTCATGAGTAGCCAAGTCATCTTGATCTACCTCATACTCCTCATCACTCTCATCTTCAATGGCACTGAGAAGTGCATTGACTTCATTCGGCTCCACCTTCCTTCCTTTGTCTTCCTCAGAGGAGTACAACTCATCATCACCATCAAACACCAAGTAGCTCACATCCATGTTGTTCTTCCGATGCAAGTTCGGGCATTCATTCTTCACGTGCCCCATCCCCTTGCATTCAAAACACTTGATCTTAGACATATCCTTGCTAGGGGCGCCACTGACAAACTTCCGACTTGGGGTATACCCACTGCGGTTAGTGGCGGGTGGAGTAGAGAAGGAATTTCCAGGGCTCCTCTGATTTCGGAATTGCTTAAACCTCCTCTTCCTTTTGATGTCTTGACGAACGAGGTAGCTCACGGCATCTTGGATGGCTATGAACTTGTCTGGATTAGGGGAGTCAAGGAGTGATAGAGCTTCACTCTCATCATCGGAGTCTTCGGCAAGAAAAGCACTATTCTCAGCAGAGAGAGGAGAGTGGGTAGAGTCGGCCCTGTTGGGGGTAGAGCTAGAGGCATTCTGAGAGATAGAGAGAGCCTTCATAGAGTTCTCGAATGGAGTCATGGTAAACGACTTGTCCTTCAATTTTAGGTTCAACTCATAGTTCTTCAAATGGCTCATGATTTCGTTGTAGTCGCCCGATAGACCAAGTTTCGTATCCTCCATGGTGGTAACCTTCACGCTAAACTTCTCTGTCACACCTCGTAGAACCTTGGTGCAAATGAGCGGTGGAGGGATAGGATCTCCAAGTTCTTGGCATTCGCTCACGATGGCCATGATCTTATTGAAGAAAGAGTCAAGATCCTCATCTTCCCTCATTTCGAGCCGGTGGAAGGTAGTAGTGAGACCTCTGATCTTGGACCTCTTGATGCTGTCACTCCCTTCACACATCCGCTCCAAGGTATCCCACACATGCTTGGCCGATGTGAGATGCCTCACCACAGAGAACATGTGGACATCTATGAGATCAGTGATAATGTGGATGGCCTTTGAGTTGAATGTTGCGGCTTCATGTTCGGCCGTGGTCCATGTAGACTCATCCTTCGCGATCGTGTCGCCATCTTTGTCTACTACGGTTGGTGCTTGCCATCCGTTCAACACAGCTCCCCACACGCGTGAGTCTACGTTCTTCAACTTCAATCTAGTCTTGCTCTTCCAATAGGAGTAATTCGTAGAATTGAGAATGACGGGCTTGACGACGGTGAATGACTCCATCGTAGAATCTCTTCCTAGGATCACACCAAAGGTGGTGAACTTGCTCTGATACCAATTGAAATTGTGTATTTTGTACTTGGTTCTACCTAGAACAGAATAGTAAAGGGTAGAGTACAAAGACTTAACACAATTTGGAGATTCTAAAGAAAACTCTTTTGTATAACTTGTAACGGGTTGAACCACTTACAAACACATCTACAAAATTCTAGCGAATCTTGTAGAAAGGTCACACGACCAAAAACTAAGTCTATGTAGAACTAATCTAGCGACTCGTACTACCAAGACTAAACTGACAATAGCACCGGAGCTTTCTAGCGAAGTCTCTCGGTCTACAAATTTTCTCTCTCTAGAAAATGTCAAATCAAATCCGCTTTAATGAATTCCAACTACCCGCTATTTATAGGTGTCGAGAAATAGGGTTTCCGGAATTCACGCTTAATGGGCCGAGCCCAAAGCATCTTCATGGAATATTCGAGATTCCATTTTTCCGTGCTTGACGAACCCAGCTCTACGCACTACCACACTAGCGTGTCTTCGTGCTTCAAGCTCGTGGCGGACATAGCTGGAATACTTGATGTATTTGTTGGACTACAATTCTTCTAGCGAAGTCTTCTAGTCATACCCATAGCTGGCTTCATTCCTTAGCAGTCATTCGTCCAGCCGTATGTATAGCTATGCTTGCACCGCGTCCGTCAAGGTGTTAATTCTGATTCAATGTCTACACGGTTAGACTTGAACTCTCTGATTCGTAGTGCGTTGATAAACTCGCAATTCTCTCTTGATCCACGTTGAACCACGTTGATAGAATAGCTCGTTCTATGCTTACGCACTGATGCAACTCCATGTTGTTTGTAATGGCCAAGTCTGCTTGCTCCATGCTGGTGAACCGTGGTCACGCGTTGAGCCACTTGTTAAATCCACAGTATGACCAGCTCGTTCTATGTAGACCTAGCAGACTTGTATGAATTATTGAATGGAAAACATACAAACATGAAACATGAAGTTACTACAAAACAAAGTGTATAGTTCAACGTAGTTCAAGCAAGAACAACGTGGTTCTATGTTGAACTAGGAAGAACTACACACTAACACGATGCACGATATCAACGCTCCCGATCTTTACATACCTATGATGGCTTTCGGTACCTATGTTCTTCTCGCCGGGTTCTTTTTGGGCATCAACGGAAAGTACGTTCCTATTGGAGAATATATTCGACTCAGTAATACAAATGTCAAGTTGCACAACTTCTCTAACAGTTCGACTTCTCTAACTGCAGTTTGAGCTTTTATAACTTCTTTAATTCGCATATCGTAAAAAAATCGAGATGTTTTTGTTATATGAATCGTAGGTTCAGCCCGGAATCCTTAGGCGTGCAGTTAAGCACGGGGCTGCTCTGCTGGCTACTGCAGGTGCTCCTCCTGGAAGCCACGCTCCACTGCTTAGGTGGCAGCACGGGATTGGACGTGCCGTTGCTCGATGTGGTTTCCTATGCCGGGTACACGTTTGTCGCGGCTGTTGTTATTGTGGTAATAAGGATTTTGTCGTTGGGAGATTGCTTGTTTTTTGGGGCCGTGTTGTGCTGGGAGAGTTTCTGCATGGGAGTGTTGCTGGTGAAGACGATGAAAAGGATACTGATCTCGGAAATGCACCACGGGAATTCGACTAATAAGCGGAATTATGTTTTGTTGTTCATGGCGGCCGCTCAGGTTCCTCTGTTGTTTTGGCTGGGAAATGTTGGTGTTGAGGCTCATTGAGGAAATAAATAATTGAGCAAGTACAAATAACTTTGTGATTCCAAATATCAAATATCCAAAATGTTTTTTGAAGTTGGTTTTTGTGTATATTTTCACAAAAATTATGTTCAAAAGAACATGATCATAAGAACATGATCTTTTATAGTACAACTTAACGTTCTGATGTCATATTTAAAGGAAAGAAAACAAGAAAATAATTAGGGAGATGCTCAGATGCTTGAATACACATTGTACATTTTATATCTCTCTAACTAGCATTGAAGATGCTCTAAAAAGGTAATCGATTAACTTTTAATAAGGTTGTCTCTAACTTATAACATTGGAGATGTTCTAAAAAAGTATTGATTAGCTTCTAATAAGGTTAAAATAGTAATTATATATAATAAATTGAGATTATAGAAATAATATCTATACTAATACTTTTCCAAAAAATTAAAGGCATTTCATCCACAATTAGGACAATAGTTATTGTGAAAATGAAAGTTAATTAATAGGACTATTGCTGATTTTTTATAAACATAAAAAAACTATAAAATGAGACTATTTATGTCTCCTATCTGGTTTGGGCATGTCCTTTGTAATGTAAAAAAAAAACATAGTGCAAACCGATGGAGAATAACAGAGAGAGATAGTTATACATCTCACGATATGATCATCTTTATTTAATTGGACACATAGTTGCTTCTTCAATTATTTAAGCAACTTATTAAAAAAAGAAAAATTAGATACGTACGCATGTATTGTCAACCGGTGGAGATTGGTTAATTTTTTAAAAGAAACAATAGACATTTAAAATTTGACCACTATTAACTTATAGGCAACTAACTATCTACTTTTCCTATATATATGTATAACATCATCTCATCAAGTGTGTTCTTGAATTGATTCACACAAAGAAAATGACTGTTTTTTCTGTTTCAGGTCATGAGGCGAAGGAGGAAGACATGATGAGGTTGTTCGACCCAGCCACGCCACCTCCGTTCAGTATTGGAGACATCCGAGCGGCAATTCCGCCTCATTGTTGGGTTAAGGATCCGTGGAGATCGTGTTACTACGTCGTGCGAGACATCGTTGTCGTCTTCGGATTGTTTATGGCGGCTGTGTATTTTGACAATTGGGTTTTTTGGCCGGTTTATTGGGTTGCTCAGGGAACAATGTTTTGGGCACTTTTTGTGCTTGGCCATGACTGGTTGGTACCTAGCTCATTCTTTTTTTTTTTAATTATTATTATTATTATTATTATTATTATTATTATTATTATTATTATTTGAATCCCTGATATTGTATTTATGAATGGTTTTATAAATTTAATATATGATAAAAAAAACTTTATACTCTAATATAATAAGTAATATTGTAATTTTGAATTTATTATGAAAATTTTTGAAATATTATTTTAATCATTATTACTATAATAAAATTTTAATTGCAACTACAGAGTTTTATTAGTTATTATAAGTTAAATTGAAAAAAAAAGTACACATAATGTGAGAGATAAAAATTTTGTGAGGAATTATTCTGTATACCCGGTATACCACATCAATGTGCTGATGTGGTGGTGGTCCTCAACCAACCAGTCTTTGACACGTGGAAATTTAAAAGAAAAATTAAGTTTCTTAATATTTTTAACTCTCTCCTCCCTCCTTTAATCCTGTTACTCCAAATAAAAAATCAATAAAGTCGCATAAAATAAAATAAAATTAAAAACACTCTGCACATCCTACCCCGCACAGCAAGTCGCCGCCCAGAAACTCGACGACAGAAGAAGAGCACCCCAACTCCGCCACATTCGGCGCCCGAGATCCGACCGCCTTCCTCCGAGCGTGCCTGAACGATGCCGCCTGAATCTGTGGCGGCGGCATCTCCTCCGCCGAGAGTATGTCCGGCGGGTCTTCGGGGAAATTGACCACCGCCAAGTCCCCGCGGAGGCAGAAAGCGGCGGCGTCATAATCCCTGGCGGCCTCCTCCGGCGTGTTGGGCTGGCGGACCTTGTCCACCCACTTGCCCCATTTTAATACCCTTACCGCCGCTGCTCCAATCTCCTCGCCGGATCAGGTCTCACCATCTTAATTTGCTGATCGATCGATTGATTTGCGGCGAAATTTGGGTGCCCTTCTACCGTCAGTCACGTTTCGAGGTGTAGACGACGACTTGGCGGCAAACGGTGCAGGCGAGGAGGCGCAGAGGGATTGTTTTTTATTTTATTTTATTTTATTCGAAGTAAAAGGATTAAAGGAGAGAATCAAAGTAAAAGGATTAAAGGATTAAGTTTCCACGTGTCAAAGACTGGTTGGTTGAGGACCACCACATCAGCACATTGATGTGGTATACCGGGTATACAGAATAATTCCTCAAATTTTGTTCTGTCCCATATTTTTTTTTTCAATTAAGTTCAAAAATACATTCGTTTTCTTAATTTAGTTCAAAATATTTTGAATCTGGTTTTAATTTAGGTTTTTTTTGACGAAGTGCCCATGGATGTTGACTCAGAGCCACGTGTCATCATTCCATTGGTCAACGATTTTTTTTAAAAAATCGTTGACCAATGGGATGCTGACACGTGGCGTTGAGTCGGCATATATGGACACATTTCGGCAAAAATTGAAATTTTCGTACAAAAATGACTAAATTGAAACCAAATTCGTTTGTATTTTGTCAAGAAAGTTGATTTGTTTGTTTGGAGACAGAGTTAATACTAATCTATATTACAAAAGTGTTTCATAAACTAAATTTGACGATTTTCGTTGCAGCGGCCATGGAAGCTTTTCGGATAATACGACACTGAATAACATCGTGGGGCATCTGCTCCATTCTTCAATCCTAGTACCATACCATGGATGGTAACTAATTACTTCTCACATTATATATTTTAATTTTGTTTTTCAATCATTTAATTTCTCTAAATAATAAAAATTCCGTCCGACACAGGCGAATCAGCCACCGGACCCACCACCAGAACCACGGCCACGTCGAACACGACGAGTCGTGGGTCCCACTGCCCGAAACCCTCTACAAAAACCTCAGCCCCTCGACCAAATTCATGCGATACAAACTCCCTTTTCCCATGTTCGCGTACCCTTTCTATCTCTGGTTCCGAAGCCCCGGAAAAACCGGATCTCACTACAACCCAAACAGCCCTTTATTCAAACCCTACGAGAAAACACTCATCACTACTTCAACCGCATGCTGGTCCCTCATGCTCACCTTCCTCGTCTCCACCACCTTCATCGTGGGCCCACTCTCGATTCTCAAGCTCTACTTCGTTCCATATTTTATATTCGTCGTGTGGTTGGATTCGGTTACCTATTTGCACCATCACGGTTATGACGACGAGAAGAAGAAGAAGCTCCCGTGGTATCGAGGAGAGGAGTGGAGTTACTTGAGAGGAGGGCTTACGACAGTTGATAGGGATTATGGGATGTTCAACGGGGTCCACCATGACATTGGGACACACGTGGTCCACCATCTCTTCCCGCAGATTCCGCATTACCGATTGGTGGAGGCGACGAGGGAAGCGAAGAAGGTGCTCGGGGAGTACTACAGAGAGCCTCATAAATCGAGAGTGGTTCCGTTTCACTTGGTTGATAGCTTGGTGAAGAGTATACGGAGTGATCATTACGTTAGCGATTCTGGAGACGTTGTTTACTATCAAACCGACGAGAAAATGTTCGACTGAGATCTCCACATCGTAATTTGTATGTTTTAATTTCATAATTTTACATTGGCAATATTTTGACTTGTTGTGTGACATATATTTACATGCAAACATATGTTTATATTTTTAAAAATTAATAAATTTATATTTATGTAGCTAGTATTTCATATATTATGGAAAGTTTTGCAATAAATTTAATGTATCATAAATGTGTTGAATGTTGACCATTGTGTAAATTATAGAGGGATGAGATTTCAGTATGACAGTTAGGAATATTGGATGTATATATTGAGTGAATGTTTGGTGGCAACTGGCAAGTATAAATTATCCATGCCTATCGTTTAAGGACTTGTTTGGTTTAAGGACTTACTAGTATTGTATAACCAATATTTTACATGTTGTTTTGTTGATTTTTTTATACGAAAGATTGGACTTGGTGGGTTTAAAACATTAATGACAATATATACTATCCTTTTTTGATAAATAAAATTTATCTCACTAAATCATATTTTTACACAATTTTTGGAGAAAGATTAGAATCTAGAACAATATAGGTCAAACAACATTATTTCATCTCTTTTACTCAAAAAAAATTCGAAGAACAAAAATAGAGGGTATTTTAGTAACTAAATTCATTAATTTTGGTTATTGTTCAAATACAACAATATATTTCATCCATTTAGGCCAATATATCTACCCACCTGTTATTTTGCTTTAAATATTTAAAGGTATTTTGGTAACTAAATTCATTAATTTTGGTTATTGTTCAAATATAACAATATATTTCATCCATTTAGGCCAATATATCTATTGAAGCATCAGTAAATAGAAACGGGTCTTCCATGAATCTATGCAGGCCCAACAAACCCCTACCAAAACAAACCCCTACCAAAGAGGTTATAACTAATAAGTTAACTTAACTAATGGGCTCTTATCTAGTTCACCAAACTATAGAGAGTTTCTATTATTATAGGTAAAGTATAGTATAAGATTTTTTTTTCTTACATGTATGAGTTTAAAAACATGTTCTTTTTTACTTAATTTCAGTTTTTTCAATTCAGTTCCTTGGATTAAGTTTGTTTCAAAATAAATTTAAATAAAATAAATAAAAAATAATTTTAATCAATTATATTAAGTATACAATCTAATTAATGTCACAGTATTATTAATATTTTTTTTTAAAAATATTTAATAATTTATAATAATTATTATTATTATTATTAAAAAAATCAATTTAGTTCAGTTCAGATCCTTTAGTTTAGTTCAGACCGTATCAGTTCAGTTAAGTTCAATTTAATTCGATTTAAAAAAAACATGTGGACGATTTATGTTTTGAATAAAAAATAATATTTTTAACCCATATATTTGTGTGTATAATTTCTTTTTGGTATATTTAAGATTAAAGGCAGTTTAATTTATTAGTTTACATTTTAAACTTCATAAAATACACTTTCAAATTAAGTGTATTTTATTAAGTTTTTTTATTAATTGCATATTGTTAATTTTATAATTATAAAAAAAAGTAAAAATAATTACCAAAATACAACAGTTACTAAATAACTACTCTTATAATAAAAAGAGTAATTTTGGAATATTAAATAAATTTATAATTAAAAAAAATTAATACCCTAAATTAAATAAAAACTTTTAAAATCACCCTTTAAAAAAAAATCATCCTTTCTTTTTATTATTGTGTATTAAAAATTTAATGTAAATTCATGTTTTATTTATAGTGTGTTTTTAGTTATAGTATGCATTTAAGATTTTGCCAAACCCCAAAAAATGCGTATAACCTTTGAAAAATGGACCATTCAAATCAATACTATTTTATTTCTAATAACTAAATTTAATGCTACCCTTACATTTTCATATCTATAACTTGTATAAATGTTGAGAGTTGTAGATGCAAAATATAACAACATTGAAAACCTTCATCTAGAAAAACATTTTCAAACCATGGCAAATCATAGCATCTCCTCCTCCTCCTTGTTCTTATTATTTCTGTTATCGTCGTTTGTTGTTCTCGCAGTCGCTCAACAACAAAAATTTCCCGATAAAATGCCACCAATTCCAAAGGATGCCAAAATTCCTAAAGACTTCAAGATGCCCGATAAGATGCCACCAATACCAAAGGATGCCAAAATCCCAAAAGATTTCAAGATGCCCGATAAGATGCCACCAATTCCAAAAGATGCCAAAATCCCAAAAGATTTCAAAATGCCCGATAAAATGCCAGAAATCCCTAAAGATTTCCATTGGCCATAAAAACATAAATTAATTAAATTTGAAGTATGAGGCAAGCAAGATTTCATTTTTTTTGTTTTTGAATTAATTTGTTTAAGTACTATTTTTATATTTTTCATGTTCTTTTCTAGAGTCTTCAAGTGTATTTGAGATTATCATGCACCATAATAATGTATTTCATTTTTTTAGTCTTGAGTCTCCAAGTGTATTTGATATTTTATCATTACAATAATAATGTTTCTAATTTGTTAACTTTGATAATTTAAACTTTTGTTATCCTCCCTTTAATATTTGGATGCATGTGCTATATTTTGAACAAATAATATCACAAAATATTCTCTCTCAACCAAATTAATAGTCACACTTTCTTTGTTTGTGAAGAAAGTGTAACTATTATGTTGTGAGAGATGGAGTATAACATAGCTCGATTCCACATTCAGTTCTTTAAAAGTTTGAAAAATCAAATATCGTCATATTTAAAGAATTTATGTGAAATTTCGAACGTTGGTGATACGTATTTATAATAAATGTGTACTGAGTGGCTCACTCTAGCGTTCTATCATGTTTGAAGTCAATTCAATTGAGTGCGTCGTCTCACAAAAACATGAGTTTAAAAAATAAAATACATATATAAGTATTAAATAAAATAAAATACTAGAGTAAATAGTCACATAGACTCCAAGTACAATCAACAATGTGTGAAATTCCACTAAAAACTTCAAATAAGACTATATTATCGGGGTACTTACAAAACGTTTTGTGATTATATCTTTATTTCTAAAGATAGGAACGAAACGTTTGAATTTTGATCCTATATGGAGTATATATTTTATTCTTTTTAACTTAGTGCAATATTCACATTTCGTTTGGTACAAAAATGAAAGAAAATATTATTTCGTATTTCTTAAAAGTAAAGATTAAATATAATTTTATGTGAAAATAAGTAGTTTTTAATAAAAATTTAAAAGTAAAATTGTAATTTAAAATTGAAAAAATATATTTTTTTCTTTTTAATATGTGAATACTACTAAGCTATGGTAAGTACCAATTTTTATTTTTTTAATAATAATATAAGAAAGATTGAAGTATAAAAGGATTATGAAAGTGTTTAGACTAAAGTCAAACCCTACCATTTCAATGAACATTAATTTTAAAATTTAATAACAATGCCATTATTATATACTTTCTTCCTTCCACAATATATGATACATTTTTTTCTGGGCACGAAAATTAAGAAAATTGTTATTTTTTGACTTTTTGATATAAAATAAAAGGTAAAAATGTATTTTTAAGTTAAAAAATAAAGTAGTTGTGTGTAGAGTTTATAAAGTAGGTGAATAAAGTAAGGGTGTCAAGGGTTTGTTAGCTCAGTTGGTTCAGCAGTTGAATTGATGACCAAAAGTACATGTTCGAACCCAAGACATTGCAATTGACCTAGACAAGAAAAGTAAGGGAAATTTTTTATTTTAAAGTGAAAAAATAGGAATAATTTTTTTTTTTTTAAGGTGTATCAACTATTATGAACGCCTAAAAAAGAAATTAGTGTATCTATTAAGAGAGCTACATGCATTACAAAAAATAATGAAATGTTGCAAACAAGATGCGAAATATTCTCCCCCTGAGAGCTGGGGCCAAGGTGGCAGGACCTCGCGTGGGCAGTATATGTCCATTGCCCCTTGCGTCTCACATTAAGAAAAGATGTGAAATAAAGAGACAAAAATTTATGTGAAAACTCATTGAAAAAATTACGCGAAAAACTTTTACTATAAAAAAAAATCAAATTTACAAATTCGATATATATCACTCTTAATTTCTATAATTCTCACAATAAAACACTAAATAAAAATGATGCACTTAATATGTTTAATTAGGAGATCTTAATTTATAAATGTAGTTAACTATACAATAATTCAATTATAACTATTGTAACTAAGGAAATAATACAATATCTTGATTATTAAGTCAAATCAACCTAGACAAAAAAAAAAATGAAACAAAAAATTGCCGTGCCCATTTTAAAAAATTGGTAATTATAATGAACGTGTCAGAGCCTCTGAAATCTGCACTAAAAAAAACAGACAGACACGAGGCACCGATATATCAGTCGGTAAACGGAATTTGAGCAAAAACGACTAAAGTGAGACACCATTGCACGAACGAGCCAAGCTCTCTAGGGTGCTGCTCGAACGTGCCAGCATGACACGAACAAGCCATATTGTTGCGCTGAATTTTCGTAAGTCCAATCAATGCTCAAATTTCCAGTTGAATTCTTAGCATGTTTGTCGGATTTTCATGATTACTCACCTTACTCAGCATAACTTCTCAATCGATCACATCCCGAACAAAATGATATGCTGTATTTATCAGTATTTTTGTGCGTGTTTATAAGTGTAGCTATATTTCTATTGGAGAATATGTTCGGCTCACTATAAATATCTAGTTGCCCAACTTCTCTAATAGTTCGAACTTTTAATAGAAATGATTTCTAACATGGTATTAGAGTTTAGCCCTGTGGCAAATTTTGGGTTCGACTCCCGCCATTTGCGATCTTGTTTTTTAAAACTATGAAATTATAATATGCCAAAACTTGAAAAGAATTTGGCATGCCCCAAAACAACACAAAATTATATTTCATTGTATTGATCATAAAATTAACATTGTTTGTTGTTTTTTAAGCTATGAAATTATAATATGCCCAAACTTGAAAAGAATTTGTCATGCCCCAAAACAACACAAAATTATATTTCATTGTATTGATCATAAAATTAACATTGTTTGTTGTTTTTTAAGCTATAAAATTATAATATGCCAAAACTTGAAAAGAATTTGTCATGCCCCAAAACAACACAAAATTATATTTCATTGTGTTGATCATAAAATTAACATTGTTTGTTGGTACTGATGGTAAATAGAAAAATGCGTATTACCTTCCAAAAAATGTGTCATTTCCACATTTATTGCTAATAACTAAACTTAATGCTACCCTTACATTCTCATATCCATCATAACCTATATAAACTTGAGAGTTGTTGATGAAAAAATATAATAACCTAAGCATTTTCAAACAATGGCAAATCATAGCATCTCCTCCTCCTTGTTCTTATTATTTCTGTTATCGTCGTTTGTTGTTCTAGCCGTCGCTCAACATCAAAAAAATGCTAAATTACCCGATAAAATGCCACCAATCCCAAAAGATGCCAAAATTCCAAAAGATTTCAAGATGCCCGATAAGATGCCACCAATCCCAAAGGATGCTAAAATCCCAAAAGATTTCAAGATGCCCGATAAGATGCCACCAATCCCAAAGGATGCAAAAATTCCAAAAGATTTCAAGATGCCCGATAAAATGCCACCAATCCCTAAAGATTTCCATTGGCCATAAATCGTCAAATTAACTAATTTTGAAGTATATTGCAAGAGACACATTTCATGTTTTATTAATTATTGTGTTATGTAATTTTTTTTCCAGTGTTTTTTGTTGTTCATTTTAGTCTGCCGAGTGCTCGAGTGCCCAAGTGTAATTGAGATTATCAAACACACTATATAATAATGGTTTTTTTCTTGATAATTTGATTTTATATCGTCTTTACTTAATATTTCAAATGTATCATGATGTATCACGAATGATAGGAACGAACAATCGAAGTTTGATCCTAAATTTATTTATTGGTTATTCTCTACAAATTCATGCTTATAGAGTGTTCAAGATGCTAAAATGTGTGATCCAAAAATTTGTGAATGGTCAATTTAGTAACCTTGAAGAACTATGCACGAAAGAAGATAAGGTATCTGACCTCACTACGGTAGAGCTTCCGATCCACACCTAGAGAGAAGCTCCCGCGACTTTTTATTCGATTGTTGATACCTCGCTCATGATGAACTAGAAGATCCTCAAACGGATGATGAGGATATATAGTTATCAAAAAGATGAAGTGACCACATCTAGACAACCAAAACGTGATCCATCACAACACGCGCTTTCAAAGAAAATCGAGATCCAAGTTCTCAAATAATTGTAAATGTGTAAGATAGAGTGACCTCAAATATATCATGTCGATCGCATGACTAATTATATGTCATATGAATTATGTATTGCAAAAAAGCAAGACGAGTTAAATTAACACATTGAGTCAATATATATGATTAATTGTTTATTAATGTCAAGAATCGATCAAGTTGCCTTGTTGTTTGACTTGTTTCCGTTTTACACGCAAGTTGTATAAAGCAACCCACAGGTAGTAGCCGCCAAAAACTACGCGATCTTCGATATATGACGAAAGCAACTCGTCATGAATAAAAAAAACTTAAGAAAAGAGTAGGTCGATCGTGGCTTACCAAAATAAAAGATAACTAATGAAGGAAGATATATATCACTATTCCAAAGATAGAATTCAAATTTACTTACAAAAATAGTACTCATGACTTCATACGATTTTACTATGTGCATGCTTACACCAAAGATCTTCAGGGAAGTTTTAAGAACTACTCCATTTGTAATTCATGTTAAAACGTTAATATATGTCCAGTCTCCTTTATCTTTTTATGTGTTTCGTTAGTTGTTTTATTGAGTCTAAATAAATCTTTTATTGAACAAAAATTCATTGTTTGTTGGTTGAATTGTTTTCACTTATCCAGTCATGGTCCCACCAGGGGCGGATCCAAGATTTATTAGAGGGGTGGGCTGAAAAATATATTTCAACACAATAATTTTATAAACAATCGAATATTCTAATGTTCAAATAAAGTGTGTCTTACAAAATTTCAAAACATAAAACTTATTGATAATTGCTTTTATGTCAATATTCTTAACAAAAGTTAAAAAAAATCAAATTATCACAAAGATGTTGAAAGTTGAAATCGTGAATTCTCACATTTGGCAAAAGCTTTCAAATTTTCAATTCAAAATTTAATTTTATTCTCTAAATTTTTTATTTTAAAGTTTATAAAATTAAAAATTAGAGAATATATAAAAAAATAAATTTTTATTTTTTAGAGTTTACTAACTTTGAGAAAATGTGAAAAGAAAACTGAACTGTTAGAAATTTAAAAATGAAAAATAAAATAAAAATTATTATGTTCTCAGAAACATTTCCTGACAAAATTTATTATTAATATAAAATAAAATTTAATTTGAACTTACTAATAAATGGCTTCACAAAATAAATTGTATTTCAAAATAATACATCACACACACATATATAGTATATTATTTCATTATATATATAAAGATGAGAAAATGAGTGTCACAACCCAAAGACATATGTTGACTTATAAGTGTATCTATAGGTTAATTTTGTTTGATTTTAATTTGTTTATTAAAGAATTTATTTATTCCGTCCAGTTCTAGATCTATTACTTTTGTTCAAGATTCTTTTTTTTCCTCACCTCTCTCTTGGCCGGATTGAAACAAGAAGCCCAAATGTATATATAGTATATAGTAATATTTTAAAAAAGGGGCGGAGGCATTTTAAGGCCAAGGCATAAGAGTTCATAAGTTCTAAAACCTCGTCCATAATAATATAAGTTTTATAGGCAATGGACATTTATACCCTTATGACACAATAGTACAATTCATTAATTGAATAAAAATATTAAAAAACAAAGGCACTTTACTCTCTTTTTGGCAATTGAAATTCACGCGCACACACATTTAAATATCACAGTGAGTTTTCACTATGTATGGTCACTGTGACACGGTGAATTACACTGTGTCACGGTGACTTTTCACTGTGTCACGGTGACACACGGTGAAAGTACACGGTGTCACGGTAGAATACAATGTGACACGGTGAAGTACACTGTCACGATGATATTTCACTGTGTCACGGTGACATTTCACCGTGTCACGATAACACACGGTGACATTTCACTGTGTCACGGTGACACACGGTGACATTTCACTGTGTCACGGTGACATTTCACTGTGTCACGGTGACACACGGTGAAAGTACACTGTGACATGGTGAAGTACACTGTGTCACGGTGACACACGGTGGAGTACACTGTGACATGGTGAAGTACACTGTGTCACGGTGACACACGGTGGAGTACACTGTGGCACGGTAGTATGTCACTGTGACATGGTGAAGCAGAAAGTTTATTTATTACAAGTAAGGGTATTACAGACTTTTCACGTGCCAATTGCCTATAAATCTTCTACTTTTATGAATGGGACCTCAGAACTTATTTATTTTTTCCGTAATTGTATAATTTTTGTAATTAATTATTTTTATAAAATTATAATTGTTTAGTTGTATAATTGCGTAGTGCTTAAAAAAAAACTTTTCAAAATGTTGAACCAACATTGTATAATTTTTGTTATTAATTATTTTTATAAAATTGCGTAATTTTTTGCGTAATTGTATAATTTTTGTAATTAATTATTTTTATAAAATTATAATTGCGTAGTTGTATAATTGCGTAAAGTTAAAAAAAAACTTTAATTGTAATTTATTATTTAGTGAAATATTGATTTAAAAAAACATTTCAAATAATTTAGCATAATTTTATAATAATATTTAATTTATTTATTATTATATAAATGAATATTTAAAAAAAAAAAAAAAACAATTCCCCTACGGGAAAAATTCCCGTAGGGAATTTATTATTCCCCTACGGGAGTCACCCCTACGACTGAGGCCGTAGGGAATGCCGTAGGGGAACTCTGAATATGATTCCCGTAGGGAATGCCGTAGGGAATCCCTACGGGAAAATTGCCGTAGAATGGTTTTTTTGTAGTGGTTGTACGTTTTGCATGTTATTCTGGGTGCATAGTTTGACGCGATTTAATAGAGGGAAAGAAAGAGGATCACTCGCTTCACAAAATACAAACAAGAGGAAATACTATACTTATTAAGACTTAAAGAATATATCACTTTCTATGCACGTGTTAAATTTCAATTTCTTCTTCAAATTAAAATTCATAATCATAATCATATATTATTGAAAATTTGAAATGAAATATTGAAAATAATAATTACTCCAACCACCATCACACAACTTACTCGTAACCGTTAGGACACATACAACCCCAATTGCCCTAAAATCAATCCTCATTCACCACTTGTCAACACACAAAAAAACCATCTCATCCCTCTCCATATAAAATCAGCAACCGACCAATACACATATATACCTACCAATAAAGACAATTAAACTCCAACTAATAATTACCATATATAAAAATAAACCTAAAACAAAAAAAAAAAAGGAAAACAATATGGTTAATGGTCCAAGCAATGGCAACGGTTTCCAAGGAACGCCGCGGGAGAGTTCGGCCAATCACCACGGCAGCTCGGAGGTCCTCCACCAGCGGAGCAAGATGCCAATCTGTCCGGCGAGGATGGCCCTCGGCGGCTTTGCAGTGGCGGCAGTTATCGGTTATTTGACTTTGTATTCAAAGAAGAAGCCGGAAGCCACCGCACTAGATGTCGCCAAGGTGGCAAGTGGCACTGCTACCACCGACAATACTCGCCCCCGCTAGACTAGCTGCTAGCTAGCTCCATGGAATTAAAAGTATTTATTTCTTAATTTTTTTTTATTTTCGATTATGCTTAATTATGAGATTAAAAGTATTTCCGATTCCATATGTGTCTTGTTTCTCAGTTTCTCTGATTTATGTAATGGATATTAAATGTTTTTATATATATATATATATTGTGTAATCCGCGAAATATATTGATTTTAAATTAAAATAAAAGATTATAATAACAATTAAGTTTACTTAAATTAAAAAAATAAAATAACTTTATAAATATAACTATTAAATAAATATGTCAATAGATAATTTTTCATAATTTTTTTAATCTTCACAAAACAAAACAAATTTATAAGATAATTAAATATTTCAGGAGCCTAGAAGATTTTCTTTTATAAAATTGAAATTGAGAAGTGATTTAAAAATAAAGAGTTCAATTCAATAAATTTCAATTCAAAATATCATGTTCTAAAAATATAATAAATATTTGGAAAATATAAAATTAATATATATTTATAAATTATTTTTAAATTGTATATTATGTAAAATATATGATTATCTTTTATAGATATATCTTTTTATGGTAATTAATTACTTTTAATAAAGGTAATCAATTTAAATTTAGAGTATATTTTGATAAAATATTTAATTGAAATTAAATGATGTGATTAGAAAAAAATTACTAATATTTAAATAATTATTTTAGTGTGAATGAAATAATAAATAAAATGTTTTGATTGATTAAATAAGTAAAATGAACTCTTATATATATATATATATATAAACAAGTAAAAAGTCCAAAAAAACATAAAATCCTGAACAAAAATATAAATAAAAATGGTGTCTTAAGTAATAATAGAGGTGCAATTTTTTTTAAATGTTAAATTATTTAATTAAGTTAAAAATAACTTTAATTATATAATTTAGAGTTGTATAATATTCTAGTACTACAATTTATATATGGTATAATTTATAGGATAATTGATAACCATTAGATTATATAAAGATCTCATTCAAAACAATACATAAATATTGAGTATTTTTCCTATTTTATCAATTCTCTTTCGTTATAAAAAACAACAATAAAGTTGTTTGGTTACTCTAAGTATTTATTTCCTAATTTTTTTATAAACATTTCGATTATGCTAAATTTTACGAGATTAAAAGTATTTCCGATTTTCTCTTATTGATCGGGAAGACATATAGTATTTCCGATTTTCTCTTATTGATAAAGACATATTAGTTTGTCTTCCTCTATGATTTATGCAATTGATTAAATTTAAAACGGCTAAACTACTTCTTTCAACTTTTTTTAATGGTTACAATTCCATTGTAAATTAAGAAAGAATTAAGTGTGATCATTAAAAAAAAAGTTGGAGAGAGTACATTATATCTAGTATTTACATCCAATAATTACTTGACACATCTTCCAACTATTTAAAAATAAAAATTAATCTATTGACTAGTAATTAAAATGAAAAATTTAATGGCTAAAGAATAAAAATTAATCTATTGACTAGTAATTAAAATGAGAAATTTAATGGCTAAATTTCAATATAGGTACAATATCTAAAATGTACTATTGTAGAATCTTTTTAAATAAAAATAAGAGATTATAGTAAAAATTAAGTTTACAAAATATTTATTAAATTATAAGATAATTAAATGTATTGTAGAATCTTTTTAAATAAAAATAAGAGATTATAATAAAAATTAAATTTACAAAATATTAATTAAATTATAAGATAATTAAACATTTTATGAGCCTAGTAATAAATATAGAAATTGAAAATTGATTTAAAATTAAAGAGTTCAACTCAATAAACGTCAATTCAAAATATCACGTTCTAAAAATTTATAATTGGAAAATATAAAAATTAATAAATATTTTTAAATTATTTTTATGTAAAATATATGATTATCTTGTATAGATATGTCTTTTCTTGGTAATTAATTATTTTTTAATAGATGTAATTCATTGAAACTTAAGAATATATTATGATAAAATATTTAATTGAAATTAAATTATGTGATTATACAAGAATTACTAATATTTAAATAAATATTTTTTTAGTGTGAATGAAATAATAAATAATTAAATATAGTGTTTAATGTTTTGATGATTAAATAAGTAAAATGAACGCTTTTTTATATATAAACAAGTAAAAGTTCAAAAGAACATAAACCACAAAACAAAAATAAAAATAAAAATAGTGTCTTAAGTAATAATAGAGTGCAAATAATTTTTAAAAAATGTTAAATTATTTAATAAAGTTAAAAATAACTTTAATTATATAATATACAATTGTATAATATTCTAGTACTACAATTTATATAGGTATAATTTATAGGATAAGCATTAGATTAAGTAAAGATCTAATTTAAACCAATACATAAATATTGAATATTTTTCTTATTTTATCAATTCTCTCTTATTATAAAATTCAAAATAATAAATAAATATTTAGTATTTTTCCATTCTCTTTGTATATAAAAAATGACTTGAAATTAATATTTATTTTGATTTATATATTTGATAAATTAAAATATCTTATATAAAAAATGACTAAATATCCGCAATCAAATTTAAAATTAATATTGATTTTAATTTATACATATTTGATAAATTAAAATATCTTATATAAAAAATGACTAAATATATATTTAAATTATTGATAAAATAAAAGGGGTAATCACGAATGAGGGCACTTTTAAGATGATTATTATTTATAGTACCCAATATTTTCTCTTAGTATTATATAGGACACTCTGCCCATTTTATCCTTTTTCATTAAAAAATTAAGAAATTAATTGATATATAAAATTACGCAAAAATCTAAACTATCATCTTACATTTCAATAGTTCCTCATTCGACTACACACATCTATTGAAGTTTCGTCAAAGACATTCGAAAATCTTTCATTTTCGGCTCATTGATATAAAATCA
The DNA here is from genome assembly GCA_954870475.1 of Euphrasia confusa. Lineage (NCBI taxonomy): Eukaryota > Viridiplantae > Streptophyta > Magnoliopsida > Lamiales > Orobanchaceae > Euphrasia > Euphrasia confusa. The sequence continues at coordinate 26,439,235 of OX940968.1, read as the reverse complement.
ACACTAGAATTCTATCATAGATATAAAATAACTTGAATTCAGAAATTTGTCATAGATAATTTTCGGCTCATTGAATACTAGAATTCTATATATAAAATCACTTGAATTCAGAAATTTGTCATAGATAATTCATATAATAATATTGATATATCTATAATAGATATGAAAGAAAAAATTGAAATATATCATAGATATCAAAGAATTCATAAAATAACGTATGTAAACCATAAATCTATTATAGATATTTACAAACTAAACTAGAAATATATAATAGATGCAAAAAATATGTAAAAACATTACACAAAGAATGTTCCACAATCTCATAAAACACCATCCTCTTCGCGACAGCTTATCCAAAATATATAATTATATTTATATATAATTATAAATATATATGTACTAATGTTTGCGCAAATTAGGTAATGCAAATATATTTTGTTTGCGCAATATATTTTGATATTAACATATAATGTAATTTCATGTTTGCGCAAATATATCTTACCAAATATATTTAACGCAAATATATTTACATTATATTTATATATATTTACAAATATATTTATATATATTAGTAGCGCGTTTAATATTAGTGAATATTAAAATAAATTAATATATGTTACCGTAATATTATTGTAAGGATATTTATGACTTTATATATTTTAAAAAATGCCCCTACTTAGTATTTAAAAAATACACATACCCTAATAAATAAACAATTAAAAAATATAGAACCCCTACAAATGAGGTGAAAAATAATAGGTGTTGGAAATAATATTAAAAACCAATCTGCCCCATACCCTAATATTACCTATAAAATATATTTTAATATTTTAAAAACAACAAATGTTCATACTTTTTAAAAAATACTGAAATCATTCAAATATACATATACATTATTTTAAAGAAGTAAACAAGGGGTTAGTATATCTTACACCCAAGGTGTAAGAAGTCAATCTTACTCCAGGCCCAGTATATAAAAAAATTTGGCCCAGCCCAATTACGTCATCAACACACACGATTCACGCAAGTATGAATTCACAATTCTCTCTTTCGATCCCGTTTTCGATCTCCGCCCTCCAACACCGCCACACCTCTGCTTCTCCTCCACCGCCGTCGTCAAGCTTCGCTGCAAACTGCCTTCAAGCATCTATTCTCGGCGTCGACTCTCCCCCCGCCTTCAAGCATCGTTCCTTGAAGCATCGATTCTAGTCTACAAATCTCGACGCCTTCAAGCATCGATTCTTCCTCGTTGCCTTGCCGCCTCCAAGGTTCGCTGGAAACTACTCAATCGAAACCCTAGGTAAAATTCAATATCTGTTATGTTTGAAGTTTTCCCCTTTCTTAAGTTTGAGTTTTGCATTTTTTCCCCTAGGTTTTCCCCTTTTCTGATTTCTCATGAATTGGAGGTGGTAATTTATCCTCCAACCCTAGGTAGTTTCTGATTTCTTATCCTCCACAGTTTAACTTCCTCCTGTTTGTGTAAGTTAATCAGTAGTCTCCTCTAACCCAAGGTGTTTCATGAATTAAGGTGTTTCATGTTTCATGTTTCCTGTATTGTTTATGCACTTGCATGTTCATCCATCAATTTGAGTGTATGTGTGTGCGTGTCTGTTTATGTGTGTGTGTATCTGTTTATGAGTGTTTCCCCTTCTTATATGTTCAGCCACAGTATCTGTTCCCTTGAGTGTGTGTGTGTGTGTACGTGTGTGTGTGTGTGTGTGTGTGTGTGATTTTTTGATTTTGTGATATTCCCCTTCTTATGTGTGTATCTGTTTTTGTGGAGATTGCCATGTTTGAGTTTGGGAGTTTGGCAGTAGAACCCCAATAACAAGTAATTGTTATCGTGTGTGTGTTTCGTTGTGAATGATGATTTGCTGGACATTTGATAGTTGTAATCTTATCGATACACGAACACCATCGTATATGACTGCATTATCTGTAATTCTCACAAGTGCATATTAGGGTAGTATCTTCTGTGATTGTCATATCTGTTTTATTAGAGTAGTATCTTCTGGACTAATATTCGGGTAGTATTTGTTGAACTGATATATATTAAAATACTTGCAAGGTGTTGCATCTGAATCACTCACTTCAGTTTGCATGAAATTGATCTACCATCAAAACATAGACAAGTAAAGTTTTTATTAAAACAATATTATGAGTTTTCTTAATTGATTGTTATAGTTCTAAAAAGGTATTGTTTCTTCTTCAGGATATGTTACAACATATGGCAAAAAAGACCTTAAAAACAGGCAATCTCCACAAAAACAGGTAAATACATCTCATACCGCATATGTATATTGCATCATCCTTCACAGTAATTAGACTTCAGCCTTCAATTTAAATTATTATTTTCAGCAGGGAGAAAAAGATTTACACAAAGAGGTGGAAGGACAAAAGACCTCAAAAACTTCTATTCCTGATATCCCACAGGTTAGTTCCTCTTACTTCAGTTTAATATTACAATATATTTGATCATTTGTCATAAATATGTACTTAACTGATTCGAGAAAGACAAGGTATTCTTAATTAATTTCAGTAACTCAATACTGGTCACTATAAATTGTATTGGTTATAACTATGGTTTGTGTTTTTTTTTTTTTGTAGGACACTACTTTCTTGAAAGAGCTTAGAGCTAGATATGCAGCTTCTGTGATATTAATGGACATCAATGAAATCAAGACAGTAGTACTGGACAAAGCCAAAAGATTCACAACAGTATTGAAAATGAAGACTGATGGTAGAGATGACCGATGGTAGATGATAGTGGATGACTGATGGTAGAGATGACTGATGAAAGATGACACATTTTTTGACGAATTGGAGATGAGTAAATGGTAGATAATTTGTCATAGACAAGAGTTTTGTATGTTAAAACTTATTTGTTATCATTTGTTATCATTTGGTAGATACGGATGTGTATATTGCATTATTTCTGATTTAGTCTTGTAAAAATACTTAAGTAGCATGTTTGTTCTAATCGAAATTGAAGGTTCAAACCCTAAACAGTAATACAAAATGAAGGTTTATAATCACTTAAAAATGAAGTACATTGTTTAAAAACTGAAGCATCATCACTTACAAATTGAAGTATGACACCTTTAAAAATGAATCATGAACATGGCCGAGTAAAACAAACAATCCGATGGTCAAATGAATAAATTAGAAAGCATCAAATCCAAAATACTGTAATTCAAATTTCTTGCAATAATCAAAATCCAAAATCTCAACAAACAAATATTTTTTCAAATGACTAAAGTAGAAAGCAACATTCCTCGTGACCCCGACAAATCTAAATTAGTCTTGTACTCCAACATCTTGTAAAATTGATTGAACTCTTCAATCATCCAAATCTCCATCTCAATAACCTAATCTATTTATTTTCCAATAAACAACACAAAAAAATGAAAGTTAATTAGTAATCAATAACTGAAAAGTAAGAAACAGAAAGTGTCCTAAATACTAACCTAGTAGACTCTCTCAAGGGAACAAACAATGAACTTGTTTCTTCATGAACAACATGTAAGGTACCACTCCCTGAACTTGGGTGAACAATATATGCTCCTTTTGAACCTATAAAAATATAAGAAATATTTGCAATTTGAATGCAGCCATGTCTACATAGTAATAGTATATTCAAATAGAAGTACTATAATACCTGCATATTTTGAACAACTTTCTTACTTTGAACATTTGCACTCTCATCTCGTTTCCTCTTCCCCTGAGCTTTATTATTTCTTTCTCAATTATGATTTTTGGCCTCTTCTCATTAGATTGCCGGTTTCTGAAAATCTGAATCAAAGTGTTACAGTCCGTACCATCAACAGCCTTTGACTTGCCTAAAGCATTATACGCAAACTGAAGTATGGACAAAATGCAGGTTGAAATGAAAACAAACTGAAGGTTGGCATAATAATAAATGAAGGTCAGGACAGAATCAATTTCATTAATCTAGGGTTTGATCATCACCAGCAACAACATAATTCAACATCTAAAAACATGATTCAACAACTCAAAACACATAAACTCGTAACAAAACATGAAATTCGAACAGAAGATGGATAGAATCGACATACCTTCGACCATAATAGATGAAAAATCCAATAAATCATCCATGTTTATGATTCAATTCAGAGCTGGAAGAGGATGGTGCCACTGATGAAGACAGGAAAACGCCCAATTGGAGACGAGCAGATGAATCGTGGCGAACGGCGGCGACGACCGGAGACGATGAATCGTGTCGGTGGAGATAAATCGCTCAGATGAATCGTGTCGTTGGAGATGAATCGCGCAGCTGTTATTCACCGGATGTAGGCACTGTTATTCGCGCAGCTGTTATTCACCTGATGGAGGTGACGACCACTGGAGCTAACGACGGCGGCGGCGATTGAAGCTGATGATGACGACGGCGAACGGTGCTGATGACGACGACGAACGATCCTGCTGCTTGGAGAATTCTGGAAGCGTGAGAGAGAGAGTGTGGAGCTGGGGAAAAAAAGGGGGAAAAATTTGTGCAATTTTGACCGAGTCTTTTATTAGTTTGACTAGGTGTAAGATGTGCATCTTGCACAAGGGAGTAAGATATAAATTGCCGTAAACAAGTGTATAAAAAAATAACTCATAAAATATAAAGCTTTAAATTCTTAATTTTTTTATAAAAATTGTATTTTACTTCCAAAACTTTAATAAAATGAATTAAAAGTTTGATAAAAGTTGTATTCTACCTAAATTTAATTTTATTCTTTAAATATTAATTTTGTTTAGTTAAAAAATATATTTTAACCAAACAATTTATAAATAAATAAAAGATAATTTTAAAAGAATAAAACTGAGTACATTTGTTGATGTTTTGATTTTTACGTTGCAATCCAATTCCAATCCCTTTGTTCCGTAAATCACAGTTCTCGAAGCAAACATCCCTCTATCACTCCCCATCCGAACAGAGAAAAAAAATGGAATCATCATCTCAGTTCAGGCATCTGAATTTTTACTCATGTTCATCATCATCATCATCTTCTTCATCTCCACGTCTTCTCCCCTGTGGGTTCCCTTTTCAATTTCACGTTTATTTACAGTTTTTTTTCTTTTTTCTTCTTAATTCATTTTTTGCCGTATTTTCGATTATGCAGGCAAAGGGGAACGAAGGGTTTTCGCTGGGCCTTTTAGTCGACCGGTAAATCATCTTCTAAACCCACTTTTTTTTTATATCTTATGCTTAATTCTGTTTTTCCTCCTGTTTCACTTTTGGGCATTTTATAGGGATAATTTGTTAATGAAATATAGGTGTTGTGTCTCCTGCACTTTTAATGCTTCTAATTCGTTGTGTTTATTTTCGTGGAATAATGCTTAGCGTGTCTTCATGGGAATAGATTATTCTATTGTGTGGTTGTATTTAGATCGACATTGTTGTGAGATGATCGATAGGTACTTGAGTATCCGGTGAATTTGTATTTATTCATTAGAAAAAACTGTTTGCAAGCGTATTCGTTAACTCGTGTATTCCTTTAGGCATTTTGCTTACATAAGTAAAAGGAAAATCATTGGGGACTGCAGACGCGTCTTCTTTTCCTAGTTTTTCACTATTTTTTTCATGTTGTGACTCGGACTGAAATTGGTAGTTTTATAAAAGAATCAACAAGTTCCATAGTTGAGATTTTTGCTTATTTGGCACCATTGTAATTCTTCCCTGTAGTTTTAGATATACACTAAAGAACGTTATTTTGTTTGATGACAAAAATATATTTTTAAGTTTATGATTCTTGCTTCAGCTCTGTGTAGATAGTTTGTGTGTTAATGCTAAATATGTTTATTTGCGTCCAACATTGGATAGAGTTGTGTTGCTGAATTTGATCTGAACAGTTGGCTTCTCGTAAGGGATTTCACTTTGGATGCTTCTCTCTTCAACAACCAATTCAGAGATATCCGAGAAAGTGTGAGTGGATTCCTCTTCTGTGTTTAATTTCAGAGCTTGTGACCTTGCATTTCCTAAATTAAATTTGAGAGGTATGCAAAAAAAAAAATCCATGTTTAGGAAAGACTTTATTATATCCCTTTGCATTTATTTTCTATTGTTGTTCCATTCCTGGATTTTCCCCACTTGCATTAGAATTTTCTATTTTGTCAACATTATACACGATATCTTGCCTTTTACGGTTTAATTTATTCTTAAGGAAAACTTAACCAATATTCTTAATTTTTTTATATTTGGGCCGTCTTCTAGATGTTGCAAGACTGTTTCTGTAAGAAGTACCTCATAGATTCTATATACAGATGTATCTTGTAATATAATATTATGTAGGTGTATCTAAATATTTGGGAGTCTTCTATCATGAAATTTCTTCTGTTCGAAGTACCTGTTAGGCTCCGTGTATCGGTGTTTATTGCACACTTATCTGTATTTCATTGCACTGGTATAGTGACATATTTTATAAAGCTTGCATTGATGGGATCACATTTTCTTTATTTTGCAGACACCATTTTTCTTTGAACTAGGGTCTAACAACAGATAGTGTGTTGATGAATGCCATAATTTTTTTATTTTGTTATCGAATTATGTTTTGTTGAAAGTTACAATAGAGTGTTTTGGAACAAAACTAGGATACGATTTTAATTGCTTGCATTTATTTGAGATTTTTTTTTCTCTGTTTCGAACTAATAGCTGCTTATATCGGATTAGGAGTGAAATTGAGGCAAACTTTCTCCAAATTATGCGAAGATGTTCTTTTATAATTCTTTCTTTTTTAGTTTGAAAGATTTAGTGACAAACTCACAAAAGGTTGTCTGGAAAACATAATTTTGTTAGAGTGATTGGATGATAAAAATGTTATAATGATAAATTATGTGATGTTTGTTTAATGAAATTGGGATTGTATATGGCTTATGGTTGAAACTGTGAAGTGAGTGAATCGTAAATTTTGTAGATGAAAGTGTAGTAAATCAAATTAGTTATCTACTACCAACACGGCCTGCTTTTTTTGCCCATCATTAGTCATTACAATAACGGTTAAGTGAATTGGAGCCGATGTCTTTCTTTAATGAACAACATCTAAGCTCAAAAGTGAATGTATTACCTTGAAAAGATTGTCTATTAAGTTTCAAAATTGATCATCAAAGAAGGAAATAAATAAATGTGCCCAAGTTGTTCTTTGTTAACTGGTGTGAACACTAGCTCATATATGGTTTGTATCAAATTCATCATGAAATCAATTTTTGTAGTTGTGATGGGATTTCAATGTTTTGAAACGGATACACCATATTTTTTTTATATCTTGTTTATGTATTCGTATGTGCGAGTTTATATTTTAGTTTACCCTCATAAGCATCATGAATTGATAAGCATGTAATAACTTCAAAAATACCATTCAGGTTTGATGTAATTATGTATAAAAATATGCAAACCTCAAAACTAATAAAGACAGCCCACCTGATTTGTTGCAAAAATGATGGGGTTATATGTATTTTGTATGAAATGTGTTTTTGCCGATTAACAGGATAATTCCCAGCAGTACATTTTGTAATTTGAAAGCCAGATTTTTTTTTTATTTTATTTGTAATCAGGTCAAACATCATGGATCCTTTTTGTAATCAACCCTTCCTTTTAAATTGCTTTTGATTGATTTATGTATCTCTAATAGGTGGTCTGCGACATGATACAATACATGGTTCAAGGCGACATTGTTTCTCAACCCAGAGCAAATTTTATCATGAACCAGACCCCAGGAAAACATGCAATATTAACAAAGAGCCTAAAAAGAACAAAACATCCTCAAGAGACATAGTCGTCAGGTCTGAACTTACCGGCTCCGGATCAGCAGGAGCTCCGTATCCAGTATCAGGTATACACTATATGCATGGCCCTCTTCCATTCCTTTTTTTAGTTACCTCACCTCTAATTCCTTCTAACATTTCATTCAGAAATTTGGTGTAATTCAAAGGTCAGAGGAATCTGCTTTTATATTGTAACCGCTTTTGCCGCCGTGATTCTGTTTGTCCCCATGCTTTTAGAACACCCGTTTGTGCTTGTGTTGGACCGGTACCGGAGAAAGGCTCATTACCTTATTGCCAGAATGTGGGCTTTTTTTACGGTGGCCCCGTTCATAAAGATTGAGTACGAGGGATTGGAGAACCTCCCTTCGGTAGATACCCCTGCCATGTACGTGTCAAACCACCAGAGTTTTTTGGACATATATGCCCTTCTGACGCTTGGGAGAAGCTTTAAGTTTATTAGCAAGACTTCGATTTTTGTTTATCCAGTTATTGGGTGGGCCATGTTTTTGCTGGGCGTGATTCCCTTGAGGCGCATGGACAGCAGAAGCCAGTTGGTACTGTTTCTTCTTTGTAACCTTTCATAATATTTTGGGATACATAAAATGCCAGTTAATCTTGAAATTTACAAAGTATGAATCTGTCTTACTTTTTGCTCAACTATGAGTTGACATGACAAAAATTGCTGATATCATCAAATATTTTTTCTATTGCACCCTTGATTTTATTTATATTTATATTTCTTAAATACTCATAAAGCCCAACTTTTGTCTGGCTTTAATATTTAGAAAAAGTTCAAGGTATTTTAATTGTAATATGTAAGATGAAACATTGGGGTTATTTGTAATGTTTATAAAAGTTGAGGGATGTAACTTTAGAAACCTTAATGACGTCAGTGATTTCTGTCAGCTGCAAAAACATTTTTCAGTTTTTTGGGTTATTAGACCAAACCTTGAGGGCAGTTTGCGTTTGGTATGATTCTTGATACTCTGTCCGTCTCACTGAAATGATCTTAGTATCCATTTTGGAACGTCCCACTAAAATTGTCTTACTTATCTTATTACCACATAACCACACAAACTCACTATATGAAATAATGACACCCACGCGATCCCATGCACGAATAGAATAACATATTTCTTAAATTCCGTACTCAATAGAACTGAGGCAATTTCCACTGGACGGAGGGAGTATTTTTTTTCGTTGAAACAAGTATGTTTTTAATAATATTATCCCTACACTATGCAAGATGTTTTCGTAAGGGAACATATTTCAGCAGTCTTGATTTGATGGCCACTTTGATTGCAGGACTGTCTTAAACAATGCATTACTCTGGTTAAGAAGGGGGCATCGATTTTCTTCTTTCCGGAGGGCACTCGGAGTAAAGATGGCAAATTAGGTCCTTTTAAGGTAGGATTTTAATTCCCCATCTTATTTATATATCGTATAAATCATTGCTCAACTGGATAATGTCATATAAGCATTAAATATCTCATGGAAGGGAATATGGTTGCAATGTGTGTGCGAACAACTTTTATGGAATCTTCTCAGCTTGTTTCAAGGATTTGATCGAATTCCGGATGTCATACCTCATATTACGTGTTTGAAAATGTTACAAGGATGATATTCCTCGCAAATATATAAATATATCCTGGCATTTGTTTCTATGTTACAATAGTGCACCTTCAAGTGTACTTTTTTTTTTCGTGATTAGACTAAACTACAGGTAGTTTCGTAATCTTCCCTATATGAACAAGTGTGTGCTCATGCACGGCTGATTATTTTGTAGAAAGGTGCGTTCAGTGTCGCTGCAAAGACCGGAGTACCCGTCATCCCAATCACTCTCATTGGTACAGGTGAAATCATGCCTGCTGGGAATGAAGGAATATTAAATACGGGGTCAGTGAAAGTTATTGTGCACCCATCCATAGTCGGGAATAATCCAGATGAGCTTTGCAGTGAGGCGAGAAATGTTATTGCTCGTGGGCTCAACATTCGTCAAGGTTAGCCGATGAGGAGCACTGAGTTTCTTGTTCTTGCGTTTGGATTCGTAAATTGAAGAGCATTCGTATGGTAACAGATGAGAGGTATACTTGTTATTCTTCAGTCAGGGTTGTACTTTCGATTCCTGGAGTAATAAGTTCATTTTTCGTTGCAATGTAATTATATTTTGGCTGTGATTTATACCCGAAAATTGGACTAGAATCATAACTTAGTCTCATCATTTTTGCCTGCAGCATTCAGGCAATGTAATAGTAGTATTAGTACTAAACAACACAAAAGCGTAAAGAAAAAGATCAAGGTTTTCAGATACTCTGGAACTGAGAATATATATTTACTAATTTATTTTAATTTTTAATTGGGAAAAATAAATTACTGACTTAAGTTTATAAATAAAAGTGACTCTATACTCTAAAATAAGGATACAATTATTACTAGAAAATCAATAATAATGGCTTTTATAGTACATACTTTCATCATGTGAATCACTTCTTCACTTTTTAATTTCCAAACCATTAATTTATTCAATTTACCTTACTTAGGTTCACAATAGTATTAGTATTTTTCTTTTTTGGAACATCTAACAAAAGTATTCATACAATATAAAAAAATTTATTTTACTTTGAATAAAAAAGTATTAGTTTTATTATTTTGGTAAAAACCGTAAAAATTAATTTGGTATTTAAAATAAATAAATAAATAAAATTGTCTATAAAAGTATAAACAAATATGTAAAAAAAAAGATATAATTGAATTTTAAAGTTAAAAATTAATTAAAAATATTTTATTTTTAAAGTGTGATCAAATTATTTATTTTTTTAACATAAACGTGCATTTTACTTTTTTTTAGGTCAAAAAATAAAAACTTACAGCTGACGAACTTATACGAAATGTTGAAAATTGATTAAATAGTTGAATGAGTGTAATAAAAGTGTTTAATAAGATGTTGAATGTGAGGTAAATTAACCTTTGGGAGAGAGGGAGTATAAAAATAATTACGTTTCCAATTTGCACTTATTTCATAATTAAATGTGAAAGGGTACATATGTCATCTTACAAACTGTGCTCCACCACTTTCCTATACTTTACTCGGATAATATTGACTTCATTTCCGCATTCTCTCTCTCGCAATGAAACATCAATGACTTCATATCTCTGGAATTTCGCTGTAAGTCTCTCTCCCTTTCATCCAACAACTTTACCGCGTTTTCCTGCATCTCGGAATTTCGACCAAAATCGCCTCACTGCTTCTTCTCCTGATAAACACGATTTTGGGATGTTCGTATTTTCTTCACAAATTGATTTCCCGATGAGGGAGATTTTAGGATGTTTGATGTTTTTTGAGATGAATTTTAGAACTTGTGACGACTCAATTTAGTCTATTTATTTATTTATTTTATGTAATTTTGAAGCCATTAAAATTTTATGGTATGGGGAATGTTAATTTTTGTGTGTTCTAATTCACATATTGAATTGAAAGAAGTGTATTATTGTTTCTTAATTCTGCATTGATGTTCTTGGTTATAAGTACGTGAGTAGCTCCGATTAAGAGTAACTCGGGCGGTGTCTTTCGGATATTTGCGGAATATGAATAAGGTCTTTCCTGTGGGACTGAGGACTTGATCACTTGAGTGGCAAAATTATTCAAAGTTTTCGGGTAAAATATTGCGGCCTCGTCCTTGATTGACCTTGATATGTCATGTATGAAATACACCCAGAGATAAATTAAATCCTCTGATGTGGTCAAACTCTATTAAATCTTGTTTGATGTATTTGGAATCTCAATGGTATCATTATCTGCTTGTATCTATGCTGTTTTCAGTGTGGTTCTCACGCAGAACATTTTTTGTCTTTTGGTCTTTTTAATTGCAGACATATTTGCACTAATCATTCAAAATGTTCGACTGCGGTCCAAAGACTCCATATATTGCTGGACAGCGTGACAAGTTTTTAAGGTATATTATTTGTTTGCGAAAAATGTCGTTAATTGGTGCGTCATGATCTTTTGAATTCAAATGGACTATGCGTGTTTTTTTTTTGTTAAGGTTGGATGACCTGGACTCAAGAAACTCATCACCTTCATCTTCAATTGCCACAAACAAATGTGCATTCGGAATAGATGGATTAGGACGTGGCACCCATACGAGTACCGCCCCATCAAAATCTTTCAAGAGAGGAATGAAGAAAGGTTCCCAAGGGCTAAAATCCATTGGCCGGTCTCTAGGGATCGGTGTCTCTCAGCCAGTTTTCCCGGAAGATCTCAAAGTGTCCGAGAAAAAGATATTTGACCCTCAAGACAAACTCCTCACAATTTGGAACAAGCTCTTTGTGATGTCGTGTATCCTCGCAATATCTGTGGACCCCCTGTTTTTCTTCCTTCCTGTTTTCAACAAGCCACCAAATTGCCTAGACATAGATACGAATCTAGCTATCACGACTACGACCTTGCGTACGGTTGTCGATGCTTTCTATCTCATCCACATGGCTCTCCAATTCCGGACAGCTTATATTGCCCCGTCATCTCGGGTGTTTGGACGAGGTGAACTTGTGATAGATCCTGCACAGATTGCTAAGAGATACTTGAAGTTCTACTTTATCATTGATTTTCTAGCGGTGCTTCCCCTCCCACAGGTTTGTGAATGTTATTTCGAATATTCTTGCTTTCTAAACATCTAAAATAAGGAATTTTATGAGTTTACACTTTACAGCAAAGACAACAGTTTCAAGGATCTTTATAATATACTTTAATTTAATTTAATTTAATTTTGCTTACTTTAATTTAATTTTAATTCAGAGGTCCATAAAGATGGCTTATTCTTGAAATGGTTAAAAAATGCTCACTTTAATTTAATTTTAAAAAAAAAATTGTATCAATTTAGTCTCAATTAGGCCGGAAATATTGATTTCTGACGGAAAATAGTGATGCATGTGACCTTCAAATTGGGGGTTTACAGCAAGGGGTGTGATTTGGCTTTGAATGGCAGTTTATTAGTGGCTCAATGTGTATAAGTAATTCCAATTGATTACAACTTCCATAAGCCATAGTTTCGAGTTTAGTTGTTTGCGATTGTTCTAATCTAGAAAGTCTAGTTGCACTTGCAGCCATAGCTCAACAATTTGAATTCAAGATTCAATTTTTTTTTTAATAATGAACATGAAAATCACGAAATCTCTTGATTGCATCCGAGATTTCGTTGCTTCACAGAAATTCCGCACCAATGAGATGACAATTCAAGACAACAATGTAAAACTCAACAACAAAATCTTGAAATTGGAGAAGGGTTTACAGCAGGACAATTTAGGTATAATTTATGAACCACTGAACATGATTGAAGATAACTTTGATGGCAAGTATCAAATATCAATGGAACTGCTCCAACTGGCAGATTAAGACAAAACAAAGTGATGAGTTTGGCCTTTTTTCTGCTAATGTGTATTAACGAGGTGCAAGATCATTCTTTTTTAGATGTTTTTTACCCGATGAGAAAATGAGAAAAAGCTACATTAAGACACATCATACCCCCAAATTGAAGGTCAAGTGCTTTGCACATGACTATTTTCTGGAAAAAAATCAGCTAATTTGGGACCCAATTGACGCTTAAGTTCCGGGCTAATCGAATACGTGAACATTTTTGGGACCATTTCATGAATTGGCCATCTTATGGGACCATTCAAATTTTAATCCATGCTGAATATTGTTCTTTTTCGTTATACTATGTTTTTTTTCTTTTTTTCATTTTGATGTCCTAATTGTAGTTGAGGGCGGGAGTTTTACTGTGTTACACCAAACCCCCAACTATAGGCAAATAGAGTAAATTCAATAGTTGTCAGTTGCCAGAGATATCTGACCAGCAACACTACAAAGTTTTACATAAATGCCAGATTACTTTATATCTGATAAATGTCGGCGCCTTTTCTTGTTTTCCTAACTCTTTTGTCTTCATCAATTCATTCAGATTGTTGTGTGGAGATATCTCCATAGGTCAAATGGTTCAGATGTACTTGCTACAAAACAAGCACTATTTTTCATCATCTTGCTTCAGTATATTCCTAGATTTGCCCGAATGTTGCCATTAACTTCGGAGTTGAAAAGGACTTCTGGTGTCTTTGCTGAGACTGCGTGGGCCGGTGCAGTGTCCTACTTGCTGCTATACATGCTTGCCAGTCATGTAAGTTCTATTTGGTGTAATAAATCTTAATGCATGTATAATTCAGTCTTAAGTGCCACTTGTTACAAACTGTACATACATGAATGCAGGGAAATGCTCAAAATCAAGTAACTTGGGATATGTAACTATGTATTTATTTCAGGGTATGAAAATTTGGGCTGGTTAAGTGGCCTAACAACCAAGGATATCTTCATTCTTCATATGCAATATCCTTTTAGTTGACATATCAGGCAATGATGAATCTAATATCTCGTATTTGATGCATATAGTGTGGTTGCTTGCCTTTTCTTTTTCTAGACTACAACAATAACCACAATGGTATTTCTTTTGTCTGTTCCATGTATGTTTGCTGCCATTAACTCTGTCTTCTTTTCTGGGGAAAACAAGTACTCATAAGATTATCATTCTCACAGCCAACAAAATAATACCTTGGTATTTGGTAAATAATCAGTTTTCTGAGTGATTATACTAAAACCCTAAATCCCTGACTAAATTACACCTTAATCCAATGTTCTAAAAATTCCGTCTAGTTTCACCTGGGATATAGGCTGGGATCCGTCGCCTAGGAAACACCTAGGCAGTAAGCACTAGGCCCAGCTAGACCACCCTGGTTTCAGGCTGCCGGCGTTCATCAGCCTTCAATTACAACCATTTTCATGCAAATTGCAATGTTTGTAACTTTATAGGCCGCGCTGTTCGTTTTTAAAGAAATATCATTCTAATTTTCCAAAAAAGAAATCATGATTAAACTATTTAAATATAATATTAGTATTAATTAACTGGGGAAAATGTAACTCGCCTAGTTCCCGCTTAATCCCTATCTGGCTATCTAGTCCACCCAAGGGCTAGGCAATGGGTCACCGCACACCTAACACCGTTTTAAACCTTGCTAAATCCTTGCTTGAATATACAAATTCTTATCTGTAATGCAATAGTAATTTTGGTTATTCTCTCTGTTTTGAGCTAAATGACAATGAAAATTCTGGTCAGATGTATTTATCATTCAAAAGCCAACGTTTTACCAAGACCCACAAAATAATATGGAATGAACATGTTGATTCGTGCTTAGTTGCTTCGCATAAAACCTACTCAATCCTTATATCCCTTTCCAACATCTGTAAAATGTTACTTGCTTCTTACATATACTTGATCCTAATTTCATCCACGTACGTCAATTGTTGCTGGCAAAGCTATTTAAACATTACGAAAAATAAAATTATTTCTGAAGATACCTTACATTTATGCCCTTACTCTTTACAGGTAGTTGGGGCATTGTGGTACTTGTTATCCGTGGAACGCAATGACACGTGCTGGCAGAGAGCCTGTAAAAATAGTAAAGTTTGTATCACTCAATTCTTGTATTGCGGAAACCAGAACATGAGTGGTTACAATACCTGGAGAAATGTTAGTGATTCTGTATTGAGCTCGGAATGCCCAGTGGATGACGAGAACAACCCACCGTTTGATTTCGGGATCTTCAGGCAGGCTTTGGCATCTGGCATAGTCTCATCAAAAACCTTCGTGTCTAAATACTGTTACTGCCTGTGGTGGGGCCTGCAGAATCTAAGGTGAAGGAACTTTAATTTTGTGGGGCTAACCTGACTCGTATTGCCATTTCTGGTTGTTGTTTTCCACCTTAAGTTTTTCTCATGTCCTATCATCAACTATGTCATACTTTATTTTTTTACTTCAGTACACTAGGACAAGGACTCCAGACTAGCACTTACCCGGGGGAGTCTATATTCAGCATTGCGCTTGCTATCTTTGGGCTCATTCTCTTTGCCCTGTTGATTGGAAATATGCAGGTAATATAATGCAAAAGACTGAATTGTGTTGCACATCAGCCTCTTCAGTTTTTCACTTTTTGTGCCTTTTTTCAGTTTTACATTATTACTACATTATTAAGACCTCTCTAACTATAGGGCACTAAGTTTGTGGCTTTAACTTTAGGGAGTGAGAGAGATGGGAGATGCAAGAGTTCGATAAAGAATCCTTAAAAGAATTAGTTTACTGTATACGACGCATGGGTGCATACGTATTTTCCATATAAGAACTTAGGAAAGGTTTCAGGCTCAGTTTGTCTTGACTTTTCAATTATTTGAAATTATTGACCTAAATGAAAGCTCCAAATCGTATTGTCCTGCCTCAGAGGTGTCATTAGTTTCCTCCTTTTGTAATTTTAGGCTTATCATTATCATTATTGTTGTAGGTTGTCGTGATTTCAAGTTTCAACCAATCACTTTTTTGTGAGTCTGAATCATGTCAACTCACTTTTGCTATTTATTCTTTTTCTCTCTCGGATTTGAATTAGAGTAACTTTCTCTAACAATGTTAAAAAAATGACTTTTATATTCATGGCGTTTTGTTCTCGAGTAACGAGGCGTACGCCTCTCAACTTTGTAGAAAAAATGAATATTAAAAGTCATTAAAAAAAACACAAGACAATAACAAACAATAACAAATAATAACACTAATAAACTATAATAAAAACATCAAATCATTCAAAATCGGTAGCGCAACATATATCTTATTTAGTAACAAAATTCATTGTTATACAAAAATGACTGCTAAAAAGACAGTTATATAATTCAATAAGTGATTTTAAAAAGTTGCTGTAATTAGAAAAGACAAACATATTACTAAAGTTAATGATTGTAAAAAAACTTGCTCCTAAAAAACATACTAAAATACAGTATTTAAAAAAGGTGATACAACTCAAAAAAGTGACTACTAACAAAGATTGATATTTCAAAAAAAAATATTGTAACATAAAATACTACTAACAGAAGGATCATACTAAAACAACAAGAACTTGAGAAAAAAAAGATAAAAATATCAAGTCGCACAGAGATGCAGGAGATTTGTCGCGCTGGAGAAGTTAGAGAAGAGAGGGAAACTGGTTAGGTCTAAAATATATAAGGTGTATTTAATAAAAGCATAGGGTTCTGTAATCTAAAAGCGCAGTTGCTCAGAATGAATTATTTATAAATGAAAAGAAATGAAAATGCCAACTTGTCCGCCTCAACCATCTGAGGCAGACTTCTGTGTAGAATTTCGGCAACTCGCACCCCTCAAGAAGTTCTAGCCCCGAGGCAGATGCTCCAATTTAGTGTACACTGTGAAATGTGAATAAAAGAATATTAATGAAACGATATTTACAATGATTCAATAATTTGATTTCAGAATAGTGGAAAATCTAAATTTTTAAGAAATTTGGAAACAGGGAGATAGAAAAATGTATGCAGATATATCACAAGAATTTGAATTGATAGAAAATATAACTCCTATCTGAATTGACATTTTGTGTGTATTTATGAATATTTTATTCTTGCTTTTTTCATTTTTATTTTGCTGTTGCCTCAGACATACCTCCAATCACTCACTATTCGACTTGAAGAGATGAGAGTTAAAAGGCGTGACTCAGAGCAATGGATGCACCATCGTTTGCTCCCACCTGATCTCAGGGAACGGGTTAGGCGTTATGATCAGTACAAGTGGTTAGAGACGCGCGGAGTGGATGAGGAGAGTCTTGTCCAGAGTCTGCCCAAGGATCTCAGAAGAGACATAAAACGTCATCTTTGTCTGGCTTTAGTCAAGAGGGTAAAATTATCAATAAATTATGAGTTTTATTTTCTTAATTTTTCCTCTTATGCCTCGTGCATCTTCATTCAAATGCCTTCCACGTTTCCAGCAATTGTACTAAGTGAAGCACGTTTGCAACTTATTTACTAAATACTTTCTTTTTACCGTGGGGATAATTACGAACAATAGACTACCCCTCGATGTTTGAGATAATTACCAGGAAAAACAGTTATCGTAAAAATTTGAAAAACACCTTTTGGGTTTGATTCGGATGTTAGAAAAGTTGAGGATGTTCTTGTAAAATGTAAGACAATAGTTAGGCTTTATTCGAATGTTAGCAAAGCTGGGAATCCAATTGTGATAAATAATTGATTTCATCCAGGGTTTCCTTTTCTGTTATCATAGTAATATTAGTGATCTAAACCTCACGGGTGGCTTTTGTAAATTTGTAAGTTTAGCAGATATTATTTTAGTAACAGTTCAAGTATTCAGTTCTCAGTTCTCACCACCAATAACACAGGTCCCGCTTTTCGAGAATATGGACGAGAGATTGCTCGATGCCATCTGCGAGAGGCTGAAGCCCTGCCTCTACACAGAAAAATCCTACATCGTTCGCGAGGGAGACCCTGTCGACGAGATGATATTCCTCATACGCGGCCGCCTCGAGAGCGTCACCACCGATGGCGGGAGGAGCGGTTTCTTCAACCGAAGCCTCCTCAAAGAGGGCGACTTCTGCGGTGAGGAGCTCCTGACGTGGGCCCTCGACCCCAAGTCGGGCTCAAACCTCCCGTCCTCGACCAGAACCGTCAAGGCCCTGACCGAAGTCGAGGCTTTTGCTCTCACAGCAGACGAGCTGAAATTCGTGGCCAGCCAGTTCAGGCGGCTGCACAGCCGACAGGTTCAGCACACTTTCCGATTCTACTCTCAGCAGTGGAGGACGTGGGCTGCGTGCTTCATCCAGGCAGCCTGGAGAAGGTACTCGAAGAGGAAAGTGATGGAAATGAAGAGGAAAGAGGAGGAAGAAGCAGAAGGGTTGGCGAGTGGGAATTCCGGGAGTGGTGGAGGAGGTTCGTACAGTATTGGGGCAACTTTCTTGGCTACTAGATTTGCTGCAAACGCTCTGCGTGGGGTCCACAGGAACAGGAATCTGAAGAGCGCTAGGGAATTAGTGAAGTTGCAGAAGCCTCCTGAGCCGGATTTTACTGCCGATGCCGATTAAGTTACTGTGTTCTAACTCTCATATTTTCCTTGTGATGACTACTGGACTTGCTGAACGGATTGTACGAGCTCCTCGGGTTGGGATATGGGATATACGAGGTCGTTGTAAAGTGGTATGCATGCTTGTGTGAAAGAAATGATGAAATTCTTTAACTAATATTTCTGGTTTGAAAGCACTTTGTTATATAATTATCAGGTTGTGTTTCAGTTTTGGGTTGCAACTTGTATTCTGGGTTTTAGAGAACGTTTGAAATCAGCTTTGTAAAAAAAATATACAGGGTTAAGGGTGTATTGTACATGATTTTATTTTAATTCATGGACTTTGAGATTGTTTTGTATTCTTTTTGCATGATTTTATTTTAATTCAGGGACTTTGAGATTGTTTTGTATTTTTTTTTTTTTTTTGCAGCGAAAATCGTATGGTCATTTCGAGATCTCTTCGATGCTTTTTTACCTCTTCCGCTGCAAAAATTATTTTCTTAATTTTATTAAACTTCAATTTATTTGAAACTTCAATTTATTTGAAGATATTAATCATGACATTTTTCTAATTGTACTTCACATTATCTCATGAAATATCAACACTTACTTTTCTAAATAATCATACGACACAATAATCATGCATAATTCTTAATTTAGAGCTAAAAAAATTATAAGAAAAAAAAAAGGTTCATCACCCTGCATCTTATTTAAAAGTTTCATGCCAAATAAGAGAACCAAATCAAAACAGACAGTTGTTCTTGAAAACTATTCCAGAGATGAAGTGATCAAATTTCTAAATTCCAACAGAATCCTAATAATAGATATAAATGCATATTTCAAAATCTTTGATTAAGTAGAGTTCTTTAGGACCCATTCGACCAATGTTGGAATACCAAATCCTGTTGCGTTTTTCTTCTTATCGCTCCACACAGGCCCAGCTATATCAATATGCATCCACTGAACCTTCTCATCCACAAACTGCAAAAATCAAAACATGAGATGTTGAGTTTCAAAACATCTTTGAAAGAATTTCAAAACCCTCCCTGACTTTTGCTGAGTGGTTCAATATAACCAAACATTGGTTTTTTGAATAATAAATTCCTTTTTCATTAATACTACTATATAAATAATTTGGACCTTAATACTGTAGTATAGTCTCGTTCACTTCTTTCTCGATTAATCAAGGTTTGAAACACAAGAAAAATGCCTACGTTGTTTAAAGCTTGAAAATGAATCCATCAAGGACAAGAAAAGGTCACATGAGAGAATTTTTACCTGCTTCAAGAAAAGAGCTGCAGTGATGGCCCCACCTTGACGGCCACCCGTGTTCACCATATCAGCCACACTTGATTTCATTGATTCCCAGTAACTTTCCTCCATCGGCAACCTCCACAGTTTTTCCCCAGTGACCTCTGAGGCTCCAAGCACCTCTTTCGCCAAGTCATCACTCGGTGTAAAAACACCTGTAATGTTGTTTTCACATGTCAAGGGAAATTTTATAGATATTCGGGGTCAAATTCCCAAACTACCCTAGCTTGGCGCTAAATCTTATTTACAAAGAGACCAATAATAACATCACCATTTTCCTATACATAACAAACTGAACCAGTTTCATAATTGGTATAAACCTAAGGGTGGCAATTTAATTTTATATAGCCTGATCTCGAATAACTAAATTAAACCAAAAAGTGAATTTACAAACACATAACCTACCAGCAATAGAAGGTCCAAGTGCAACAACACAAGCGCCAGTCAATGTAGCCAGATCCACAATCTACACATTAAGGTCATATGTTAAAAACACGATTCCAAAGTAAAAAAAGGTCATATAATAAGCTCTTGTTCAATGAAAAAATAAAAATTCAGATTAAGCTGTTTTCTACACTCAAGGATCGTGGCGAACAAAAGAACATCGAAAAAAATATGTAATGTTATGAGAACCCGTGGATATAAATGCACATGTTGGCATACCTTATCAACTCCTTGATTACAAGCATAAACCAATGCATCTGCAAGTGTAAGTCTACCCTCAGCATCTGTGTTGTTTACCTATCGTCAATGAAAAAGATGTCAAAATAAAAACCATTTGATCAGATTAAACAGAAAGTGAATGAACTGCCAAAAACGAGATTTAACCCAATTACAAAAACAACAGTTTTTTTTCAAATAACAATTGCAAAAGGAGACACTTGCAATTTGGAGAAAATCACCTCAATTGTCTTTCCATTTGAAGCAGTAAGGATATCACCCGGTCTCATACCCGTTCCACTAATCATATTCTCACAAGCTGCAACAATGAAGTGAACCTGTGTACAAGAGACGGAGTAATGGGCTCACTCTTAATAAGTGTTTTAAAAACATAGCATGTAATAAGTGTTTTACCTACATAACATATTTAATTTAGACCCAAATGAAAAATGTAAATAGCTAAAAATGAAGTTTTCAAGAAGGTCAAAACATAGAATTAACAATGAACACACTCACAAGGTTACCTACAAATGCCCACGAAAGGATGTAGTTTGAGAGCCTTTAACAAATAACTTATGACTTGGTAATGAAACAAGTGACACAAAATAAATAACCCCAAAAATCAAATATTTAATAATAATATAATCCACCTCTACTCCGGCAGGCTTGATCTGACCAAGAGCTTTAGCTGCACCAAGTACCGCAGCTGAGCCTCCCATATCAAACTTCATGAGTTCAATAGAGCAGCCAGCTCCTGTCTTAATATTGTAGCCACCGCTGAAAATCATAGACAAAATCAATATATTAGACTTTGTATGAACAAATGAGCCCACGAAAAATACTTGTAACAAAGACATCTAAAAGGGTCTCCTCCATCACAATTAGAAAAAAAAATCAGAAAGATTTGCATACTAAGAGCATATTTTTACCTGTCGAAAGTCAACCCTTTCCCTACTAAAGCAAGCTTAGTTTTGACCTGTCCACTAGGTGGCTTGTAAATTAAATGGATGAAATGAGCAGGATTAGCTGATGCTTCAGCAACACCTAAATATGAACCCATTTTCAATTCCTTGCACTGTTCTACATCCAATATTCTTGCAGAAAATACATCACTGTACTCCGATGCAATGCTTACGGCTTCATCCGCCAATACTCCTGTAATTACAAACAAAATAATATATATATCAAAATTTAAATAAAGGGTCAAATCAAAAAAACAATATAATGCAGTGGCCCATACTATTTTGCCTATAAAACCATATTACGAGTAACTGTGCTGCATTCTTGAAAATCAGATATAATTTTGGCCTAATGGCACCTCTTTAATTTATAGTATATATCAACCAAAGAGTAAGAGCAGAAATTGAGTATAAGAATATCAACAGAATAGCACACACCGGGAGTGAGTACATTAGCTGGAGCATTTACAAGCTCTCTCCCAAAGATTATCCCCGAACTAACATCTTCTGCATATTTCAGTTTCTTCTCTATCTCTGGTCCAACACCAAGACCAAGAATGTCAACCGACTTAAGAGACACCTTTTTAGATTCCGACTTAAATCTATTATCATCAAAAGTCCCCAACAGTGCTCCTGTAACATTAAAATAAAATTAGTTCCATGAATACAAATGTCTAAAATTCTAAGAAAAAATAGGAATAAATGTACCTGTGGCTATTGCTGAGGCAGTAATCAGTTGGATTTCTGCAGGGACAGCCTCAGAGGAAGCAAGTGTAACAGCAACATTACTCGCCTGTGATGACTTGGCTGCTAAAGCAACAGCCTCACCGAGACTACGATAGGTCACAGCCGGAGATGGAGATGGAGATGAGCCGAGTCCAATTAAGCTAACTCTTTTGGAACCGAGACCTGGAAGCCTGAGAACAGTTGACTGTCCAGATTTTCCCTTGAAGTCCTCCTCAGAAGTGACTTCCAGTAATAGTCCACCCAAATGAGCATCTAACTTCTTGAGGATTAAATTCTTGAACTTGGAATTCTCATCTTTGACCATGTCCTTTTCAGCGACCCCAACGATGAGTATGTCTCCTTTCCATTGGAGTAAATCAGTATCTTTCGCAGAGAAAGAGATCTAGCATCATGTCATAGATTGTTAGCTTATTTTCAATGCCCGAATCAAACAACACACGAAACCGAGAACAAAGTCCGGCATTATTTCACAGAAATCTATGTTAATTTCATGCCCAAAACTACTCAATCCAATCAAAAACAACACTCACACCATAAACAATTACGGGTTACATTTCATCAGAGAATCAACCAACCCACACACAAGCACCAAGTGTAAGCAAACATATAAATCAAAAAACAGCCAACAAGAATACAGAATTTACATCCAAACATAAACCCTGATTCAAAATATACAAAAATAACAATCGAGATTCAAATCGGAGTGAGACACGAAGCAATCGTTCAATTAAAACAGAGAGAAGAAGGAACAGTACTTTTGGTTGGTCGATCTTGTTGGGTTGAGTGAGACCGAGCGTGGACCGAGCAATGGAGTGAGCCATGCCGCGCCGGGGAAGAAGAAGTGTGAAGTTCAAATTGATACTTTTGGAGGGGCCGAATCGCGATTTCGTGAAAAACGAGGGGCCGAAGTGAGAGTAACGAGGAGATGAGGTCGAAGCGAGGAGGGTGAAGGAATTGGAGATGACTCTAATGGCGTGCATTGTCAAGTGCGGCCGTCTCCAGATATTTATAGGCCGAGGCGGAGAGGATATGTATGGATCGATTGATTGATACACATATCAATGTAGTCGTTTTTACGGCCGGATTGGCGATTGCAAAACCATTTATCTTCGTAACATTACAAATTCATTAATACTACATTACTACTATTTCTACTAGGTTAAAATAGATACAAATTGTGAAAAAGATGGATTATTTACTTGGATTAGGAAACTCTTTTTGAAAAACTTACTTTACAAATTCATTACTACTATTACTATAGTTACTTACAACTTGATTTTTTGAATTTATTTTCAGTTTTTTTCAGAGTAGTAGTTACTTACGACTTGATCTTTTTGATTTATTCTCAATTTTTTTTGTAAAGTTTCAATTTAGTTCAAACGTTCAAATGTATTAAGTTCAATTGAATTCAATTCAGTCCAAAAGAAAAATCCGTATTAGGTTAAAATAGATACAAATTTTGAAAAATGAATATATATTTACCTTCATTACAAATCTATTTTTTAGTATTAAGTTAAAATAGATACAAATTTTGAAAAATGGATATATATTTACCTTCACTACAAATCTATTTTTTTAAAAAATTACTTTTAAAATACTTAAAACTAGATTTTTTTGGAGTGAAACTAATTGAATTGAACTGAACTGTTTGGACCAGTAATACGCATTGTTTAAGTGATAAGGTTGTCCAACTTATATTTGAGCTTTAGGATCGTTAACCAATTGACGTGGGATACTCTAACATGAACTGACTGAAATTAATTTCGATTGAATTGAATTTTAAAATATTGAAATAATAATAATAAAAATAAATAAATAAATAAATAATTAAATGATTGATATGAACTAAACGGAAGGAGTATGAACTCAAATTAATTTGTGTGAGTTGAATTTAAGTGAACTGAACAAAAAAAAAGGTTCTTACATTTTTTCTATAACATACAATCTAAAATAAATATTTATATTATCCATGTTATATACATATAGTATAACTCTAACGCACCCATGGACAACAATTTTTTATACCTTCAATTCACAAAATAGGTGTGGGTGAGTACACTATTTCATTCATCCCTTATTAAATTCAGTCTAATTCAAATCATATCTTTTGAATTCAATTTAATTCATACTAATTCACTATTTAACTCAATTAAATTCGTTTTAAATAAATTAAATGAAAAAAAATTCAATATTCAATCTAGTTATTGTTATAATATTATCAATATTTTAAAAAAAGAAAAATCAAATTAGTTAACTTCAGTTTGAATTCATTCAATTCAACTTCATAGATTCGAGTTAAGTTCAACCGGTTCAGTCCAAAAAAAAGTCCTTCCAATATGAAGTAAGTAAATATTTGAAATATGACTTTTTAAATTGGAGTATAAAAAAGAGTTTTGCCATAGCTAAATGTGTTTTTTAAAATTTATGACTTAGTAAAATTATGAATTATGTTTAATATTTGAAATAAATATTTAAATATGAATCAAATTCGAGTACTAAATTATTTTTAAAAATACAAATCAAACTTCAGTTCAAGACTTTTTACCATCGCAAGTGCCACACTTAGGAATTCTCACGTGCAACGCGGACATAGAGCCCAAAGCCCAAAGCCCAAAGACCCTACTTTGACAATAATCCCAAAGTCCTCACTGTCACTCTGATTTCTTTATTGATTTCGCCCACTGTTTGTTATGTGGTTTCTTGATCAGAGATGTAAAAGTTAGTAATGAAGTATACAAGAAATCAAGACCGATAGATTAACAAGGTGAAAATGAGTGTTTCTTTAACTGTAATGACCTTTAATCTTCTCGAAGATCAACCACACGACAGCCCTAACTCATGGGAAAAGAGGAAAGATTTGTGTGCTACTGTCATAACTAGTTATTCTCCGATGATTCTTTGCACACAGCAAGGTTTCTTTTTTAATTTCTTTTTCGACTTGGAATTTCTGATTTTAAGTGTTGTATTGATTTTGCTTGCTTACAATCGTTAACCCCCCTTTGTTTAGCTGATTTGGGTTTTTCTTGATTTTGTAAAAGGTGTGGTTTTTCCTTGTGTTTGTTTTTGGGCTTATGGGTTATGCCTGTTTATGAAAGTTGGTTACTTTTTTTTTTTCGGATTTAGTGTTGTGTAATGGATGTTTTGTTCCGTTTTGTGATTGTGTTTGGCATATGGATTTTGCTTGTGGAAGTTGGGAGTTGGTAACTTTTTATTTTGTCTGATTTTGTTATTCTTGATTTTGTTTAATGAATTGTTTTTCACTGTGTTAGTTTTTGGACTTATAGGTTTTGATTGCTTATCAAAGTTCTCTTTTTTATTTCTGATCTGGTGTTCTTGATTTTGTGTAATGTATGTTGTTTCCTTATGTTAGTTTTTAGGCATATGGGTACTGGGTATTTCTTGCTTATGAGAGTTGTATAATTTTTTTTTTGTTGTTGAGTTGGTGCTCTTGGTTTTGTTTAATGGATGTTTTGTCCTTGTGTTTGTTTTTGGGTATGGTTAGGGATGAAGTCACAGTTGGACTATCTGCAGCAATGCTTAGCAGGTAATGTTTATGTTCAATTCCTTGTGTAATTAATTGTGACATTGTGTGCCTATCATTCTGTTTCCCAAAACAACAATCTTGACCGAGAAATTTAATAACTAACTCCGTTAACACCATTAGATCTGATTGTAAATCTCTAAAGTGGATTTGTTTGCCCTGTTGCGTAATATATAGCGGAATGTATTGTATGCTAGATAAATCTCCTATGTAGTTCAAATTGTCGAAACAAATTCGTATCTTGGTCCTGCTAAAACTAGTAAATTCTTTCTATGTTAATTTTCATTCATTCAAATATCTCATTATAGAATTAAAATATTTCTACGTCACCGGACTAATTAATATCGGAATAAAGGTTACGAGCAATTCGGAATCTCCAGGAAAGGATCTGAAGACTCGTCAGATCAGCATTGCACAATCTTTTACGACAAGGAAAAGGTAAAACCATCGAATCCTTGTTTGAATTTATTCTGTTTTTTCCTTAAATGAAATTATTTTCTCAATACAAATTCCCCGCTTGTTGCAGGTCGAGCTCTTAGAAGGTGGAACCTTTTGGTTATCAGAGTCACCTTCGGTCCCTGGAAGCATTTCATGGGGCTCCACAGATCCATGTATCTCGACGTGGGCTATATCCTTGTCCTCTTTTCACATTACATTTTGTAGTAAAAATTAAAAGTAAATAAAATTATTTGTTCCATTTCTAGTACACTGATTGGTATGATTTCGTTTGCCTTGACTTAATTAATTTGTGCACACGTTCCAGCTAAAGGGCGTTGAGCCACCAGGTTTTTCGTTTCAGATTGTCAACACGAACATGGATGAGTTGAGCCCACGTGCCCGTAGGCGTGGAGCCCTGCTGACGTGGCAGCATATTGCTTCCTTGCCTCCAAACCTGTCTGTTTTGTTCTGCGGAGGTTTTAATACTCAGAAGGAATCAACCACGGGCCGTTTTCTTCTCGGAAGATCAAGGTATTATTTTATTAAGGTTTTTCTGCATGGAAAGGATTTTTTTTAGCTTGTCCTGCCACGTCTAATTTCATGCACGCTTCCAGAGATTATACCTTAGTATATCGGAAGTGGTGATTTGTTGAAATTTTAACTTTAAGGTTTGATTTTGAAGGATTATGATTCAAAAATATTTCCGTTTCCCTCTTGCTATAAATTACTTGTTCTGTATATGAATTATGGAAAAACATGTTTGGCCCTTAAGAGCATAGGCGAACTCTTACCCCTTCGAGTTTGGAATTCAAACTTCAAAGAATAACTAATTTCCAAAAGGATGCATTGCCCCTCTTCAATGCTTGTTGATATAATTACACTTTGCCCCCACAAACTATTGTAAATTTCACACTTTGCATACTAAACTATGTAAATTACACTTCAATCCACGCGAGGCCTATTATAAGTTCACACTCTTCAGTTTTTGGGGTCCAGATTTTCTAAAGTACTTTATTTCTTGTTGATGCCAAGGAAATCGAAAGCTTTTTCTTTTTCTTATCGGACGAAACTCATTTGATAAATTTGTTCAATTACAGGGAACACGGTGTTGTAGGTGATATGAGGGACACTTGGCCTAATGCTCGCGTAAGAAAAAATGTGTCCTTAATTCGCACATATCATGGGTTCAAAGGTATGCATATAAAAGAATAAATCAAAGTAAAAAATTACAGTGCTATTTCTGTAATTAGGCCGAACCGCAAGGGCATGGTTCGCACTTCGCACCTAACCCTTATTTATCAAATATTCATTCAGGTGACAAACACGGAACTCTTGAATTCCTGAAGTTGATCTTTAGAGCACTCTGTCTTTGTTGGGACCGACAAACTCAGGATCTGCACGTCGATTGGATTCTATTCAGAGGCAGATCTTTGATCCCCGTCTCGTGCGAAGTGGTGAGCGATAATGTGGATGGGTATTACCCTTCGTCCCATTATCCTATTTTTGCTGAATTTATGCTTCCTCGCACCGTGAGGCTGACTGAGACCCCGTCTGCTCAAGATTGAAGAAAAAATGTCTCCAATTTTAGATATACATATTGTTTTTGTGCAATGTTTTGTTGATTAGAAACCATTTGTGTGTTGATTAGATGGATATGAACAAAATTAGTTTCAGAGTTTGTACTGGATTTTGTCATTTGCACCTATGAGTAATTATTATTAAATGTTAAATGTGATTCATATTGAAAAGGTGAGTCAAACATTGAGCCATTATGAGTGTCTTTCACCTAGGGGTGTCGGAGTTCTTCGCGGATCACAAAATGTTAACTAAAATCTAAAGTTCTTCGCGGATCACAAAATGTTAACTAAAATCTAACTCGTTTAATAATCGCGTCGAAAAATTAAACACAAATTCAACTTAGTTAGGGTTACCCATTTACAATCCATTTAATAAATAAATTGTGTCATGTTGGAGAAATGACACATTTATATAATTATTCGATAAAATTAAAAAATTAAATGTTATGTTAATCATAATAATAAGAGAAACTAAAATTAATTGAACTCTTTTTAAACATGTAAATTATTATTATTATTATTATTATTATTATTATTATTATTATTTATTTAAATAAATCATGTATTGTAATATAATAAATAAAATAAAATTTAATAACAGTGTTAAATGAATTAATTTTGAGTTCAAAGTCAATTCGCGGTTGACTCATTTAATAAATAAGTAACACGGGTTGATTTGTCGTTGACCCGCTACTTAATTGTGAGGTTCCAATCTAATTTATTTCGTTCTGAGTTTCAAGTCATATTATCGGCACATATCTTATCATTTGTTAGTTGCTATATTGCCAAGGTCGTGTCATCGCAAACTTTAGTGTTGAAGTAGGTCTTCCAAACCTCTTTCTTCCTTTATTTTATTCTATACCGCCTTCTCTATTAAAGATAACTTACAATAATTTTTTAAAAATAAATTTATATTAGTACTCCTAATAATAATATTTCTATTAGAATTCTTTGGAAAAAAATTAATAATATTTTTATTCCTAATAATAATATTTCTATTAGAATTCTTTGAAAAAAATTAATAATATTTTTATTAGAATTCTTTTGTAAAAAACATTTTTCAATTTTTAGGTTAATAAATTTAAAATTACAAATACAATAATTATGAAAATGGAATGATACGAAATTAAATTTTATATCTAATAATTTTAAAATTATTTATTTTATTTAATATTGTATGGAGTATTAAATAATGATGGAGAGAATATTAAAAATATCTTGTATTTATTTTATTTAACACATCATAAGGTTATAACTAAGACTTTAGAATTTATTTTAAAAATCTAGGAACTTATAGAGGATATTTAATACAATATTTTTTGTGACTGTAGAATTTATTTTAGAAATTTAGATACTTAGATATTAAAAACAATATTTTTGTTGATTAAAAAATGTAAAATCAAACATAAATATTTTTAAAAGTTGTTTTGGTTGATCATGTATTAATTTTAATAATACTAGTAATAAATTACAGTTTAGTTCTACTTACGTTTTAAAATAAATTAAAATAAAATATGTCAAATAACACTTTCAAAGGCTTGTTAAGGTAATAATATTGTTCAACCTTTAAGATTTTTATTCAACCGATATGCGATATTTTAATACTCCCTCTCACGAGTAAGCCGAAAATTCCAGAAAGCTCACGAGTAAGCCGAAAATTCCATCGGAATTACTCGTGGCCGGAAATTCCATCGGCAGAGGTGCTCACAGTCGGAAATTCCAGCGGCTGGGGCCCCAAATCGTGTTGGGTCTGCTCTGATAATGTCAAAATTGGGTCAATAACACCTTAAAAAACCTGTTATCAAAACTTTAGAATCTTTATCCTGAGATACTCTAACAAAATAAATAAAAAATAATTTAAATTTATAATTTTAAGTATAAATTTTAATTAATATTAAAATATTATCAATACTTTTAAAAAAATATTTAATAATTTATAAAAAATATTATTATTTTTATAAAAAATTATTCAAATCACTTTAGTTAGTATAGATACATTCAGTTCAAACTCGGTTCAGTTCAGATCTATTTAGTTCAAATCAATTCAGTTTAATGTTCAGCATGTTTTAATCCAAAAACACAAAATCTTGATCCACAATTGCAACCCTTATTATTAGACACATGACAATTTGCGTGAAACAAAGAGTACTAATTAATTAGATTCATCACACCTATACATATATATATATATATAATGAATCTTGATAAAAAAAGTCAATTAAATAATTCATTTACTCGTGAACTATCAATAATTGCTTTAAATCATGTTCCTTGCTACTTGTTCACATTAAAAAAAGGTCAATAATTTTCGAAGTTAAATAAAAAATTGAAATTTCACGTTTACTTCAAAATACACTCACACATTTATTTATTTATAATTTAAAATTATTGTTTAGTTTTTCAAGAAGTAAAATGAATGTAGTATACATATATATATTCACAAGTAAGTTTAGGCCTTGAGAATCGGGTGGCCCCATCCATCATATTTGTGTCTCTATCTCTCCCTCTTCTCCTTCTATCTGTCTTCTTCTACTACACAACACATTATTTTTTGGCATTTTCTTTCCCTTACAAATTCTTCTTCAAGTACCTGCCCACCTTCTTTGTCACTATTACCTACCTATATTATTATACGCTTTACTACAATGTCAACTTCTTCTTCTCGTAGGAGTAGGATATTACTGAGCTCCGGCACCGACGAGGTTTGGCCTGAACCTTTCATCGAAGCTCTCGCCACCCAAGTCGCCGTCGATGCTTCCACCACCCACGGCCGCCTCTCCGCCGCTCAACCTCTCTCCAACCTTTTTCAGGTAACATTATTACCTTTATTATATATATATATATATACATTTTCACATTACTAAAATACATTGTTCTTTGGTTTGCGTTATATTGAACAATTTTTTATGGTCGGGTATCTTTGACCAAAATTCCAATAGTCAACTGCAATTTGAAATGAGAGATTCCCTTGTTTTGTTTAGTTTAGTTTATTACATAATACATTAAACACGAATTTATGGCAACAAATGAATTTTAATAGTATAAGTGTTGTATGAAAGAGACCGTTGAGAGGCGCCGGCCACCCGCATTTAATTAATACTACTATTAATAATATATTTATTTTTAATTACATAACCTTTGGGTTTTATGTGGTTCTCATATAAATATAATATATTAATAGTAATAATATTAGAGTAGTTATTAGTTAATTAATTACGCTACATTTTATTGATGTTTTCCCTTTGTCAGATATACAGATAGATATCAACTCCAAAGGCTCACTTTTCTTTCAATGTTTGTCTGAATCTGTACTTACTGTTGTTCACCCATAACATAAGTATAACATGTTTTTTTCGAGATCACTTATTATTAATTTTTGATTAAAAAAAATAATAATAAAAAAAATGTACAGGTGTGTTCCACGTGGCGCGCCATATCCCGATCGGACCTGCTCTGGCAGAGCCTCGCGCGGCGCGTGTGGCGCGTCGCCACCCTCGGCCGCGACACCTGGCGAGACGAGTACATCCACCGCCACCGCACGGCCAGTAATTTCCGTTCCGGCCGGTACGCGCACGCCGCCGTCGAAGTCGGCGGCGGCGGCCCCACGTGCCGCCGCCTGGCGGTCGGGGACCGCCACGTGGCCGCCGGGTTCTCGAACGGGGCGGTCCAGCTGTACCGCCTCTCGACCGGGGCCCACCGGTCGACTTTCTACCCCCAGCACCGCGACCGCCTCGGCGAGTTCTCCACCGCCATCTCCGGGATCATCCTCTCCAACCTCAGACTGGTTTTTGCCACGCTGGACGGGGACATCCACGTGGCGGTTGACCACGAAGTGGGCCCGCTGAGGAGGGTCCATTTGGGTGACGTGGTGAGGGACGGAGCTCTCGTCGATTTCTCCGGGTGCGACCGGTGGTGGGTCGGGTTATGCGCAGGTGAATATCCTAAAATTTTATTTTATTGATATGGATGTTTTGTTTTGAAATTTTTTTTGATAAAGTTTAAATTTGAAGTTTCTTTATGATTAAATAAATTAATTTATTTAATTATAAAAATTAGTCATTTATCTATTTTAACAAAATTAATATAATCTTTTATAATATCATTCATCCTAATTAAAAACATGATTATTTCCTTTTTTTTAAATATAATTTTTTTTTCATGATCTGAAAAAAATAAAGATTTATTTGTAATTACTAAAATCATATCAGTTATTCCAAAATTTTCGTGTTCGATCTATAGGTGTTCCGGGGCATGCGTTTCGCGTATGGAACAGTATAACGGAAGAGTTGGTTTTCGTCGGGGGAACGTTGACCGACCCCGAGGCCGTAATGGGGTGGCACACGTTGACCGAATCGAGCAATCTGATTGGTCGGATCCGAGTGACGGGGCAAGACACGGCCGTGGCATGCACGAGCCTCCGGGTGGTGGCGTTCGACTTGAGGAGCCGAGGGTTGGTGTTGGGTGAAGAGGAGTTTCGGCGGGAAATAGTCGTGGATTCGTTTGACTCGGTCAACAATTCGGCCATGTTGACCGATGGTCGAGGCTCGACTAGGATTTTACGGGCGGCGAGTTTGGAGGAAGTGTGTAGGTTCGTCGTGAGGGGGGGCGGGCGAGGGGCGGTGGGGATGATGGGGTGTATGAATGGAGGGTATGGGATGATATGTGTTGGGGGTGTGATTAGGGTTTGGGAGATTGAGAGTGGTGAGTATTTGTATAGATTTGGGGGGGAAGAAATTGGTGAGATTAGTGCCCTAATTTCAAATGAAAGGCATGTGGTTGCTTATTCTTCTAATGAAGGGACTATTCATGTATGGGATTTTGGGGGTTGAAAGAAAAAAAAAAAGTTAAAGAAAAAAGGTGAATTTGTTTTTTAACATTGGGTAAATTAAATAGGGGTCAAGATTTCTTGGGAAGAAAATCTGTGGGCCCTACAGGAAGGGGTTCAGCATGTGTGTAGGGGGGAGTTAGGGTTTCAGGCATTAGTCATTTTCTTGACTGTAATATTGATTCCCAATTTGAGTGTCTTGACAAGGACAGGTAGTTCTGGTTTTAGATATTTTTGGTTTTCTTTTTTTTCTTTTTTAATTGGGTCTGAAATTAGATTGGATTTTGTTTTGACACTATAAAAGATTTTGTCTAAATAAATAGTCTTTTCTGTTGTACATGCAGTCTCTTCTTTTGATGCCATTAGTTGCTATAGCTCTAGCTAGTCAAACTCAAACCAAGGAAAGATGATTCAATTTTCTACTCTTTTTTTTTTCCTACAATATTATAGTATTGGTTTGTTTTGTAATTTACTCCGTACTTTTTAATAAAATGTCGTAATAAAATAAACGAAGTTTAATTTGTCTTGATAGGTAATTAATCTACTAAATAATGCTCTTATTGTAATTTTTTTTATTAACTTGTGTGACCATGTCACATTTATGTAACATGAAATCTATGTAATTGAAAATTTTGAATTATTTTGGATTTTAAAAACTACCGTATGAAATTCATAGTTTCTATTCCAAGTCTAATTAAATTTTTTATATAAATTTTGATAAATTTAAGAGAATTGTGGAATACATTTTTTTTATGATTGTAATGGAATCTAATAGTATAGGATGTGGAATTCTAAAATAAAAATTATGAAAGAATCCAATATTTGATTGGGAAATTTATAAAGAAAAATCACATTTGGTCCTGTAAATATTGTTGATCTCACATTCAGTCTTTTATTTGTTAATTTCATCAAATTCAGTCTTTCCCGGTCAATTTTCACCGGGAAAACTCACGTGCTGGTCACGTGCGTGCTGACGTGGCAATTATAATGAAAGGCTTGCTGACGTGGCTTGAGATTAAATCACATTTAGTTCTGTAACTTAAGCTGATCCCACGTTTGGTCATTTTTTTTGTTCAAAAAATCAAATTTCATCATTTTTGGTTGATTTCCACCGAAAATTGCACGTGTGTGTAGGGATGTCAATCGGGTCAGCCCACTCGGGCTATCGGGTTACTTCAGTTCAGGCTGAAATTTTTTCGGTCTGAAAATTTGTAGCCCTAACCCTAAAATTTTCGGTCTCGAGCCGGAAAAAATAATATTATATAATAAAAAAATAATTTTTAATACCAAATTAAATTTAATATTAATAAAATATTAATATTTAATAATTATTATTATAATTCTAATATTTAAATTATACTAGGGTTTGAATCCTTTATCAACCGAAAAATATTTTGAATTTCCTAACAATGCTGAGATGGCAGGTTGTGGGACCATATTTACTCTCCACACCAGCAAGCCGCCGGAGTCGACCGCCACCTGTACTGTTGGAAAGTATCTTTCAAATCCTACGTGGGCAATCGATTAAGTCAGATGGTCATATTTGGATGTTAATTGATATACTGATAATGTTATTTATTACTTAGAGCAATATTATATTGATCAATTATCAAACTTACAAGGTCACACACAAGTTGGAAGTTTAACTGTTAATTGCTGAAAATTATTGATTTAGAATCAATATATATATAAACTAGGTTTATATAAATAAATTATGTGAATTTAATAAAGTGTGACATATCTTATGGTATTACATGTCATGCCACTTAAATAGATGTCTCGGAGACATCTATGGCTGACGTGGCAAGGGGAGGTCAATGATATGACCTTACAAATATCATTGTTGATAGTTCGTGCTCTCTAGCTATCCAATATTATAGATATTTAGGGATTGAGTAGTGAATAATGTATTTTTGCTCTCTAGAATTTTTTTTGGGGAAATGTGTCCACCCTTAATGACATACAATACCTACTATTTATAGAGATTATAGATTAATGTTACTAAAATAAATTAATGGTCCTAGCCCAAAAATAAGTCCAACAGGCTAAGCCCAGCCCAAGGAGACTTCATCTCGCGATCTTGATCTGGGCTGGAGTGAGGCGGTGAGATTGAAATCTTGCTCGCCTGTCGATCATGAAAATAATCTCTTCTCCCGAGCTACTCTATCTTGTATGTTCGTATTTACTCATTTTACATGCTTCCGCACACACGAACGAGGTAATCGAACGATTGAATCGACATCGAAAACCTTCATGTACATCACGTGACCCACACGTGCAATTTCCGGTGGAAATCAACCAGAAAGGATGTGATTTGATTTTTCGAACAAAAAAAAAGGATCAAACGTGAGATCAACCTAAGTTGCAGGACCAAATGTGATTTAATCTCAAGCCACGTCAGCAAGCCTCCTCGATGACCGCCACGTCAGCACGCACGTGACCAGCACGTGAGTTTCCCAGTGGAAATTGACCGGGAAAGACTGGATTTGATGAAATTAACAAATAAAGGATTGAATGTGGAATCGGTAATATTTACAGGACCAAATTTGATTTAATCTATTTTTTTGTATATAACATTTTTTTTAAAAATTTTTAATTATATAAGATTTTAAATTAACAAACAAATTAATATATTATTATAAATTTACATGTCTAATTTTATCCAAACATTTTAACAACTTATTTATTGAATAAAATATAGTAACAATTTATCAGCTGGTTTTTAAAACAACTTATAAGACGTTCCGCTCTTTAGTTATCGTTGGACTGCTCTTAGTTATCGTTGGACTAGCGCTTAGCATTTCTTAGAACGTTGTAAGCTTATTAGAAGTAGTAATTAATTTCATAATTAATTTTTCACCAAAAAAAATCAAAGTTAATCAAAAATAAAATTAATCAAATAGTATAATAATTAATTTGAATACAACAATTAATCAAGCCCAAAAGAGCACAAGCCCACTAGTCATATTTTAGTTTACCTATTGGGCTTTAGGGTTTCAGCCGACTTTTTTTTGGGACTTGGTTAGTAATTACTACAGTATTAGCGAATGGGCATGTAATTGAGTATAACATTTCATCGTCTTCTACGCCAACTACCCTGTACACGCACAAGTGCCAGGTAAGTTTTATCTTGATTTTAGTCAATTTTGATTTTATTTCAGTGTTGGGCGTCTGTGTCTCTGTTTCCTGAAAAATCTAACTTGAATTTAGTTGATATGTAATGTGTGTTTTCAGGGTCTAACTCTAGAGTGTGAATGAGTATGGATAATGTACTCGAGCCTCTGTTTGTTGCTTCCCAGACTTGTAATTTAAAAAAGGCACTCGAGTGCCAGATCGAAATCGCCAAAACTCCCCCCGGACGGATATATCTTGGCATCTTGCGTCCAAACACATCCTCCTTCCAGCCCTTGAGCTTTGTCGAAATCCATCCAAACTTTCTGCTCAAGACATTTTTTTGTCCGTTAAGCTGCTCAGAAATTTGTGTGCCGGAGAAATTCAGAACCAAAACTTATTTATCGAACAAAACGGCGTCGAGATTCTTTTGGCCCTCGTTACCTCTCTTGGGCTGATTTCAGGACCTGATGATGAGATGATACTTTCTTTTGTATTGCAAGTTCTGGGAAATGTTTCTTTAGCCGGAGAAAAACATTGCAGTGTTATATGGTGCAAATTCTTCCCCGATATGTTTCTGGATTTTGCTAAAGTTCGAATAACTGAAACTTGTGATCCTTTGAGCATGGTTATCTACACGTGTTTGGAAAGTAGCAATGAACCTTATGTGGAGCTGTTTGCTGACCCAGGGCAGGATATCGTGGTTGAAATTATACAAACGATTGCAATAGGTAGAGAAGATATACCTTCTGATTTTGATACTAAAAACCTGTAACTTTTTCCTGCTAGTGAATAGATACTAATTCAGTTTAAATAATTTTCTGTTTTGACTGTTGCATGCAGCTGGCTTTAAGCAACATTGGGTGAAATGGCTCCTATCAAAAATTTGCATCCAAGGACCTAATTTCCAGTCAATTTTCTCTAAATTACCACAAGCGAGTGAGAAAGCGTTTTTGCTGAGTCTTCTCTCGGATACATTAAACGAGCAACTTGGAGATATCGTTGTTTCCAATGATTTTTCCTTGAGCATTTTCGAGATATTTAAAAGCACTGTCGGGAATTTCGATTTTAGCGCAAAGGGAAAAGTCCTCCTCAGTCTTCCTACTGGTTCCGCTGATACCGACGTTATTGGTTACACGCTTTCCATCTTAAGAGATATCAGTGCTAATGATTCAAAAGAATTCGTCGTGGATCATCTTGTTTCCACTGGGCTTATTGAATTCCTCATAGACTTGCTACGCGAACTAGAGCCCCCTGCAATGATTAAAAAAGCAATGGCTAATGAGAGTTGTGAAAACAAGACGGCTTCTGAGCAGTGTTACAAGTACAGTTGTCCCTACAGAGGTTTCCGGAGAGATATTGTTGCTGTCATTGGAAACTGCAGCTATGGCATGAAACATGTTCAGGACGAAATAAGAGAGCGAGGCGGGATTCTCATGTTGTTACAACAGTGTGTCACTGATGAGGAAAACCCGTTCTTGAGGGAGTGGGGGATCTGGTCGATGAGGAATATTCTAGAAGGGAATGCGGAAAACCAGCAGGTGGTTTCGGATTTGGAAGTCCAGAAATCAGTGAATTGTCCAGAGATAGCTGGGCTGGGTCTCCGGGTAGAAATCAATCCCAAGACCCGCCGTCCGAAGCTGGTAAACGCTTCCTGAAGGTAAAAAAGCCGTTGAGCCATGTTTGACATGTTTAGTCATGAAACTGTGACGTCTAAGGAACATTATGTTCGAATTTCTGTCATCGATAGAGACAATGTGCACAAAACTATAATCCAAAATCAGTGATAGATTGTCGTTACAATTCATGCTTTTTACTGTGTTAAAAAAAAAGCTCGACAAGCTATTATTGTGTTCAAATGTTTGTTGATCATTGAAGATTTTTATTTTCTTAGAACTGTCTTATTGATCAGAGGATAATAAATCCGAAGGAGATTTACACGGCTGATGAGCGGAAGGTTTAAGGTAAAAACAAAAAAGACCAAATGGCTTTCTTTATCTTTGATGGTCTCTTGTGTTGTTGGAAAACATTACCTGTCCTATAAATTATAGTATAACTTTGTTTATCGTTAGTTGCTTTTTGTAGGCTAATAGATCTTTGAATTATTCCATTCGTGGGCACTTAATTTATTATTTTGAAAGAAACTTTTATTTTTTGTAATTAGGCTAAATTTGAGGGGAAATTTTGTAATTGATTATTAATCATCCATTGCCTATGTTATAATGGCTTTTGTTCTGTCCTTGAACCGTTTATGAAACTATGATTCATGTTGATTAAGAAGTATCTATCCTCATTTTGATTTTCACTTCTTCTCATGTTGTTCATTCAGGTCAACGGATTTGAAGATCATACGGTTGTTATTTTCTACTTGGAGTCACGGGTTTGGCCTCTTCCAGTGACTGCAAAAACCGTATTAAGTCTACCGAAACAACAGGTTTTTGCGATATTACAAGTCCTTTTCGTTGTTATGGCATGAGGTTTTTTACTCTAAACGATTTATAGGGTTTTTAGATCACTGTCTAGGTGCTCAATTAAGTAGTCTTACCACGTGCGTCATTGAATAATCACAGCTGCGACTTTTTTTGTTGTTCGACATTTTACAAGATCTGGATAGTAGTTGATCAATCTGTCCAGGAAATCTAGAAATGGTATCCCCGTTTGCAACAGACCCATGACCCGAAGGTATTTGTTTCAATGAATTATTCTGGTTTTATAACTTGATTTGATATTTGA
Organism: Euphrasia confusa; assembly: GCA_954870475.1. Lineage (NCBI taxonomy): Eukaryota > Viridiplantae > Streptophyta > Magnoliopsida > Lamiales > Orobanchaceae > Euphrasia > Euphrasia confusa. Next base: position 26,400,620 of record OX940968.1, on the reverse strand, counting down.
GTGATTTTCCATTTCTAAGTATGTGTGTACGTGTGTGTTGTATTTTTTGGGAGGAAAAGGAGTCTAATTTATAATTATTTGCTAGCTCTCAAGACACTACTGGCTCGATTAGCTCGTGGATGACCCGTTGGTTGGCGAATTCTTCGAAAATACTGTATCTTGATTGATTTTCTCTTATTGTGGATAAGGCCGCGGTAAGGGGATATGATCGCTTATTCGTTCTCTTTGTATGAATATGATCATTTACTCCGTATTATTTCTTCTATGATTCGAAAAATTATGATGATGCACTAATCATTTGTAAATGACAAAGAAAGAGTGAACGTGTTTTCAACCATCCATATCACAAAACTAATAATAATACACAAAATCTTCATTTTTTTTTATCAACAACATTCTCTCTTAATAATTACTATTACTACTAGTAAGTTACTGGAGTACATATAAAAAGATGAGTCAATACTTTCCCACAAACTGATTGCAAAGTGCATTACATACGGAGGAGACGTTCATCTAAGAAATGTGCATTCGCCTAATTACAATAAAAGCTCGATCAACTATTTGAAACCAAAAGATTCTATTGCACATATGTTCTTATGTATCAAATCACTATATATTAACCCAACCTTATTAGAGTTGATAAACTTGTTTCATCAATGTTTTTGTTTTGACCAAAGTGAAACAAATCAAAATCAAATTGACTGGCTTGATTGACATTCCGTTTTACTCAAGTCTGACCCTATTCATCCAAATTCATATCAATTTTAATAAACCAACTTACAAAATGAGTCATGTATTAATTGAAAAAAAAAACGACTTTTCCATGTATTTAATTAGTCCGAATGCATGCATGCATATAGATGGCTCATTTTTTATTTTTTATTTTGTTGGAAAATTTTGTCCATAAATGTGATGACTCGACATTTTAATTTTGATTACTTTGTACTTAGTTAGTAGTTAGTACACCTATTATTTATGTATGTCCAATAGAAATATACTACAGTAACTCTTTGTAATTACAATGAAGTTGGGCATATTTATTTGCGACAGACGGACAAAAATAGTGAAGTACATGATAATAATCTAATGTATTAGTGTAGATAGACTGGAAATCAATATGTATTTTGTATTCAAACGATGATATCATAAAATTGCTTTATATGTCACCTTACACACTCTCATTGTTCAATTTCTAGCAAGAAGCTGGAAATATTTTAATTAATAGTCCCAAAATACTTGAATCATTCTATGCATGATAGCGTTGCCCAGGTCTCCAATTAGCCGGAATCACATTCCACGCCACAATTTTTCTTTTCGATTCGAGCGTTGTTACTCTCACGGAAAACGGACCTCTTGACCCGCCGGGAAGATTAACTTTCCACGTGGCTCCAGAAGATTGTTGCATGGCCAACCATATTCCTCTCGTACTCGGGGACGATATCTCAGCGTAGCCAACGTCGCCATCTCCGCCTACGTACTCAATCGTGAAAGCAAGATAGTAAGGGTTCGACCCTAAATTGATCTTGAATGTTATACCAATCTTGTTATAACGACACGGTACACTGCAAAAATAAAAAAATTAATAAGAAATCCTGAAATATACTATTGTATATATATATATACATGTATTCGTAATCAGCTGTTAGTGAAATTAGTCAACTTGACATTTATATTAATGAATATTACCTCTGATATTGAACAGTTATTTTCCCAGCATTTCGTAAGTTGTTATCTTGGCCGCGTTTAGCTAGGGCTCCAAACGCCACGCCGCTCAAGTCAAAGTGAACACCACTACATCCTGGGCACTCGTCTGTTATTGTTACGGTTATCAGTTTTCCGGAACTACTACCACATGATAACAACTACCACAGCCCTTTCCCGATTTGTATAAAATCGGGCTCCCGGAGGATATAAACGAGTTGAACGGAGGCCTTGCAACATCCGCTCCAAATCCACAAGCTCCACCTTCATATGAGTTTTATGTCAGTTAAAAATTCAATAACAAATTAAATTATAAAATCGTACGTAGTGATTACTTGTTATTATTGTTATTACCGGTACTTCCAGGTCCGTTGGGGTTCCCGTACCACGTTCCAACGGCTTGGGAGAAACCGTTAGGGGCAACAAATGAGTCATTGATATTTGAGATCAAACAAAAACAATAGTGATTTAGATTTAGGAGTAGTAGCAAAATAGCTCCCAAAGTGGAGAATTTGATTTTTAGAGAAGTGAACATTGTGCTCGATCGATCGAAAGAACAACTAGAATGATCAAGTTACGTATGTGAATGTGTACTAACGACTAGTGCCTTTTATACCGGTATTATTCATGAAATGATATGATCATATAACAACATACTATATCTATAAAATATATAAATATCAATAAAACAATTAATAAAACAATTCTTTAATTATATTGAACTTTGTATTAATAGTCCTTAATTATAGCAAATTTACCTACCATATAAATAAATAATGTATATTAATTAATACCCGGTAATTGGGAACTAAGGAAATAAATTAATAAATGAATTCCTTAATTATATATATTCGTATTAATAGTTCTTAATTATAGTATTAATACAAATTTATATAAAATGTACGTATTTAAATTAAATACATATTCTTAATTAATAATTAAGAATCATACCATATAAATATTACCAATTATTTAAATGTTTAACTTAATCTAATGGCTATAACTTAAAGTGATTAATCTAATGGGTAATATTAAAGAAATGTATGATATTTACTAGGGAAAATTTGGATAAGAGGTAAATATTTAAGTTTGTTTATAATTAAATAATTCAGTTTTTTTTAATTATTAAAATGAGTCATGTAGCTATTTTACCATTTGAGTTCATTGAGTAGTTATTTTTTAACAAAGGTAAAATAGTAATTAACCACACACTTAATTATAATTACATGGTAGTTACTAAATAAATAAATAATTTAAAAAATCAATACCCTTAAATATAAAGTGCATTTTATATGGTTTATATGGTAAATTAAAAAAACAAAATGCCAATTTTTCTAAATATACCTACTATTGTAGCATTACCCATAAATAATAAATAATATTATTAATACAAATTTAAATAAATCAACTACAAAAGATTAATATAAATACAAATTTAAATTTAAATAATATTATTATTAATATATTTTAAAATGAAAAATAAAATAGTTGTAAGTAATATTTAAAAAATACAGTAAATGGAGAAAATAGTGTAAATTTTTATTTTAAAATTTTAAAATTGAAATATTATTTATTTTATTGGTATATCAACTATTGTGGGATATTTCGAAAAAAAAGTATGTCAACTATTTTAACCATCGAGTGAGTATATATTTTTAATCAAGATAATAATTAATTGTCAATGTTATTAACTCAGTTAGTTGAGTAATTAATTTGATATTTTCAATTTTACGATAAATTATTTATTAAATTTATGTAATTTAATATTGTTTTAAATTATTTACAATAATAGTTTATTTTTAATTTGTACAATTATATTATATTTTTAATTTAAATAATATACAATATATTCAAATATTCAAACAAATATTTTAATATGCCACAAATACACATGTAAATCAAAATTTAATCTTAAAATGAATAAAAAATATAATTAATTGAATAGTGTTATAAACTCAAAGAGAATTGAGAGAGAATAATAGAATAGACAAAGAGATAACATGAGAGGAGAATAGAATTGTTATGAATTGTTGTATATTCTTGTATTTATTCATATGGGGAGACCCTTTATATAGGATACAAAGAGGGTTTCTGTCTTGTTCACCCAGAAAGGGTAAACTAGTCATTCACTAATTAATAATATTCATAACACTCCCCCTTGAATGACTATTTACAGGATTGCTGTCTCGTTAAAACCTTGCCAGGAAAACCCAGTGGGACAAAACATGAGCGAAGGAAAAAGAGTACAGCTTGCTCCCCCTGATTGTAATCACCGAAGATCTTTGACTTTTGAAAGTAATTATTTGTGATCAATCAGTCTCATTAAAACCTGTAACTAATAAAACCATATAGGAAAAACTTAGTTATTCAAATATAAATTTTGGTCTTCAGGACACAACCTTCGAATTGTCGAGTTTCACATTCATTTGTATTATTGTATATTTTTCGTCCTTATGGGACATGCCTTTACCAGACATCTATATTGACTAGAGCATTCGCAATTGCTATAACCGGCCGGTAACTCTTCAGGAGTATATTAGATGCTTCTAATGTCGAATATACAATCCTTGACAAATGAATAATGTGAACTTCAATTTACAATCATCTAGAAGATTATATTTTTCTTTGACTTCAGTTCTCTCGAAAAACAAACTCATATGAAACCTCCTTATAAAACCTTGTAGGAAAAAATACTCGAGGAAAAGAGTACATGACATTCACATTTATATTGTGGTGATTGTCTCGTTAAAAACCTTTAACTAAGAAAACCCCGTGGGAAAATTTAGTAGAGGGAAAAATAATGTAATCACTGGTCTTCGGGACCAATCACTGGTCTTCGGGACCTCATATTCAATATCATTTTTGTCATGGTCAGATCATACATTCGATGCATATATCTATCGTTGTTGCTGCCATAAATATTAAGTAGCGGAACTTAATGTCATCTTTCAAAATATTTGATTAACATCGAGTTTCTGCGAAAAACTCTTTACAACTAATCTCGCTTTTATATCTCACCACATCATTATTCGTTTTTCGTACGAACACCCACATATATCCTTCTGGGATAATATTTTGAGGTGTGTACTATAGAGTCAAAATATCTCTTTTATTTAGCGAGTCATGCTCAACCTCAATTGCTCGTTTCTTATTGTTCGAGTGTTGCTGGCACACTATCATTGATTTAAGTTTTGGATTCAAATTTTCTAGAGCAACTCTTGAGGCAAATATGTCGTTGACGACTTTTTCCATGTTGATGACAATTTAATATATCAACCAAATTTTTAATAATTTCCCAAAATATTTAATTTGGTTGTTCCGCAATCCCACAATTTTCTATTATCATGTGCACAAACTTTTTCAATGGAATTTCCATCTAACTCTATTCAGGAGATTTTGAGGGTGACTAAATTTCTTTGTTTTTCCGCGGATTTATTTTATATCTTAAGATCGATCTACTACGCTTCAGGCGTATATTAGAATCAACATTTGAGTTGATCTCTTTGGTATTTGAACTCTTATAGTTCATTTATCACAAATATGTGATTTTGTCACACCTTCATTAATTTGGCAGATTACTTGCTGAATATTGCAAGTCACTTATTTTAATGAACTTCAGGTTCAATTGATTGGTGCGTGGATCTAGAATTGAAGATCCTTTTTCATTCAATAAAAATTCTCGGCATTTATATCTTTTATATTTTTATCTCCCCCTAATGCCGAGAAATGATATTTCTTAAATATGCAAATCAGCGTAATTGCTATAAACCGATCTTCTGGATCGTGGGCTCGAGATATTTAATATATTAATTCGCAGATGGGAAATGTTTGATTCATTTCCACGCACAATCATTCATGATATGCATCATTTTCATGTTTAAGTACATTTGTAGTACTCGTGGGGATAATTAGTAAAGCTCTTCCGGAGCCCACTCTTAATAGTTCATGCGTAATAATATATTTACCAATGATCCTTCGGGGATACAGTATATTTACCAATCATCCTTCGGGGATACAATATCTTTACCAATGATCCTTATAATATATTTACCAATGATCCTTCGGGGATACAGTATCTTTACCAATCATCCTTCGGGGATACAATATCTTTACCAATGATCCTTCGAGAATCAAAATAAATTTCAAAATATAATTTTCTTTGAAATTACATTTAATTGAAATCGACTTTCTTCCATGAGTACCCACATAATACATTTGTTCTCGATTTTTAAAAGATATCCTTCAGGGATAATTCATATGACGAGAATAATCGAATTTGGCGTTCGTCTAATCATAATATAATTTTATTCGAAAATATTTAATGTTTGAAATTTGCTTTTTCGGGAACAATCAATAAAAATATTCTTTCAAAAATATTTTGTATTATATCAATATCGATTTAAAATATAAAGTTTAATTGCTACACCAGAAGCAATTTGATTTGATATTTCGCGGAAATATCATATCATGATGTTCTCCAATAACATTTAAATTTAATTTATTTTTTCAGGATATCATATTATGTCATATCATGATGTTCTCCAATAACATTTAAATTTAATTTATTTTTTCAGGATATCATATTATGTTCTTCAGGAACATTTAGTTTTGATATTTCTTCGGGAATATCATATCATGCTCTTCAGGAACATTAAATATTTAATTGATTTACTAGGCATAATTAATTTGATATTACTTCAGGATATCATATTATAATGTTCTTCAGGAACATCAAAATTTTAATTGCTTCAACATGATCAATTTATGAAGAAGTTCATGAATATCAGATTACAATGTTTTTCGTGAACATATGATATTACTTCAGGAATATCAGATTATAATGTTCTTCGGGAACATATGATATTACTTCAGGAATATCAAATTATAATTTTCTTCAAGAACATATGATATTATTCAGGAATATCAGATTATGATGTTTTTCGGGACCATATCATATTACTTTTGTGAAGAAGGGAGACGGAGTAGATATATTTATAATTATTTAATAAATATAAACAAAATATAAATTCTTGCCTTGTACTTCGAATCTTGGATGAGTATAACTTCGATGAAGAACGCCTTTCGTGCTGATAACGTGTTATAAACTCAAAGAGAATTGAGAGAGAATAATAGAGAGAATTGAGAGATAATAATAGAATAGACAAAGAGATAACATGAGAGGAGAATAGAATTGTTATGAATTGTTGTATATTCTTGTATTCATTCATATGAGGAGACCCCTTTATATAGGATACAAAGTAGGGTTTCTGTCTTGTTCACCAAGAAAGGGTAAACTTCATTCACTAATTAATAATATTCATAACAAATAGTAAGATGTTCTATTTGATTCGTTTTCAACTTCCTGAAATATTGGGTTCGAACATTTGAATTTACAATTCTCAATTGAAGTGCTCAATTCAATTTCAATATTGTTGATTAACTATTGTAAAAAATATTTTTTTCATAAGAAATAAGATTTTGTAATCATTACGGTGGTCTATGAGATGCTACTCCTGGAGTATTACTCCTAGTGGCATCTTAACCGTAAATGCATACACCATATACGTCGGGTATGAATGATTGCGTGTGTATTTAATATAATAATATTAAATCTACGGTCAAGATGTACATGGTGTACTTCACCTGGGAGTAACATAGATAAATTTAGGAACAAATAACATTTCAAATATTAATAACACTTTAATACGATTTTTGTAAAACAATATATATATATATATATATATATATATATATATATATATATATATAATTGACCTTTTAATAATTTTACAAATATTATACTACTCTCTCCTAAAAAAATTACCCACTTTAAGTCTTTTGTATTACAAAGGAAGTGTGGCATTTTTATGAGCTAGATGAAATACTATTTTAAATTAATCTAATTAACTCATTTTTATGATTTAATATTTATTTGCGACAGAAAAAAAAATAGGTATAGGTAGTAATAGTTGATTTCCAGTCTATACTAATATCTAGACTGGAAATCAAATCAATGTGTATTTTGTATTTATAAGATGATATCATAAAATTGAATTATATGTCACCTTACACATACTCTTATTGTTCTATTTCTAATAAGAAGCTGGGAAGGACGTTTTAATTAATAGTCCCAAAACACTTGAATTATTCTATGCATGATAGCGTTGCCCAGGACTCCAATTAGCCGGAATCACATTACTCGCCACAATTTTTCTTTCCGATTCGAGCGTTGTTACTCTCACGGAAAACGGACCTCTTGACCCGCCGGGAAGATTAACTTTCCATGTGGCTCCAGAAGATTCTTGCATGGCCAACCATCCTCTCGTACTCGGGGACGATATCTCGGCGTAGCCAACGTCTCCATCTCCGCCCACGTACTCAATCGCGAAAGCAAGATAGTAAGGGTTTGACCCTAAATCCATCTTGAATGTTACACCAATATTGTTATAACGACACGGTACACTGCAAAAAAAACAAGATAATTAAAATAAGAAATCATAAAATATACTATATATAAACGTGTAATCAGTTGTTAGAAGCATAATCTTTTAACAGATCGAACTGTTAGATAAATTAGTCAACTTAAAATTTATGTTAATGAGTCGAATTTATTCTCTTTTACCTCTGATATTGGACAGTTATTTTCCCAGCATTTCGTAAGCTGTTATCTTGGCCGGGTTTGGCTAGGGATCCAAACGCCATGCCGCTCAAGTCGAAGTGAACACCACTACATCCCGGACACTCGTCTGTTATTGTTACGGTAACTGGGTTTCCGGAACACGCCGGATGTTGCGTGCATCTCACCTGATAACAACTACCACAATCCTTTCCCGATTTGTATAAAACCGGGCTCCCAGAAGTTATCAACGAGTTGAACGGAGGATTTGCAACATCCGTTCCAAATCCACACGCACCGCCTGCGAACGCACGTATGAATATGTTACGTCGCAAGAGCGAATTCAATAACAAATTAAAATCGTAATTACTACTCTGTTCTTCCCATCAAAATTGAGAGACTTTTTTTAGTAGGTAAATTAAGGAAAATGTTAATTTTTAATTTTCTGATAAAAAAGTAGAGGTAAAAAATTATTTTTAAGTTGAAAAATAAAATATTTATAAATGTTGTTTAAAAAGTAAGTGAATAAAATAAGAGTAAAATATTTATTTCATTTTTTCGAATACAGTATATCAATTGGAAGCTGATACGGTTACACTCGGTGTATTGACTTTTCAATACACTTCCAATTAATTTTTGACATTTGGAATTTATTTGTTTAGTTATTTTTCATTTTTAGTTTTTAGTTTTTCGCACGTGATCAAAGGTAATGGAGAGCAGTTACAGATTTAGTCCTTTTCTTGTGCCGAAAGAGTTTTAAATTTTGAAAAAAAATTGTTTTTAAATAATTTAATTAAATATATATAAATATAATTTTAAAAACTTATTATTTTTTTTCGAAAAGAGTACTTTTTATTTTAAAAACATTTATTTTTCAATAATTTATTTAAATATAATTTTTTTTGGCGTAGAGTTCATTATTTTGAAAATTTTTGTTTTTAAAAATAATTTAAATAAATATATATAGTTTATATAATTTTAAAAACTTTATTGTTTTGCGTAAAAAAATTATTTTAAAAAAATTGTTTTTAAATAATTTAATTAAATATATATAATAAATATATAATCTTAAAAACTGTATTTTTTTTGCGAAAAGAGTACTTTTTTATTTTGAAAACATTTGTTTTTAAATAGAGTAAATATATTTTTTTTGCGTAAAAAGTTTATTATTTTGAAAAAAATTGTTTTTGAATAATTTAAATAAATATATATAGTGTATATAATCTTAAAAACTTTATTTTTTTCTGTAATTTTTTTACTTCTTTTACAAATTTTAAAAATTAAAATACCTTATTTAGTAAAAAATAAAAAATAATAATAATTGATTTTTATAAATAAAATTACTGTACATGAAATATTATCAATTATAATATACACCATCTATATTTCATTATTATTTATTTAAGAAAAAATAAATGTATTTATTTTTCAAAGAAATAATCTATTTTTTTATTTAGGTAAATTGTACAAATTTAAATACTCACACACTCATGTTTCGATTTTGAAATGTAAACCTTAAGATACTCGATTCAAGTGAGCTAACAACCTTCGACAAAGAGATCATTTTTCTAAGCATATCATATGCATGACATGTGCGTCTTTTAATGTAATTTACAATAAAGTACTTTAAAATTTGAAATAAACGTCAAATTATTTTTTTGTTTTCATTTGTGATTTCATTTTTCAATATCTATAAATTAGATTTTAATCAACTAATTACTATAATTTAATTTAATATTATTCAATTAAAAAAATATAAATGTATTTATTTTTTAAATAGATCAATGTTTTGAAAACTTCACATATTTTGCATGTGTGTGTATTAGATAAGTGTATTGGATTGTGATTTCATAAGATTTTTTTTTCGCATTTGTATATGTTAGAGGGTCGCATATTTCACATGTATGTCTATTAAAGGAGTGTATTGAATTATGATTTCATAAGATTTTTTCATCTATATATTATAGTGGTATGTTGGATTATGATTTCAAAAGATATTTTTTGAAACTTTAAAAGTTCTTAAATTTAAAAAGTCTATAGACTGAGACTCTATGTAAATTTTGACTGATTTTTTTAATTGATTTGTATATATGAATTTTCATTAATTTGAGAGAACTGTAAACAAAAATTATTAATTTAAATGAACTTCCATACACTATGACTTATTGATTCAAATTAATATGAGTATATAAAAAAATCATATTATTTAGAAAATAAAAAACTATTATTATTTATTATTATTATTCTCATTTTTATTATTTTATTCTTGACTTCATTTTTTAAATACATTAACTATACTCGTTTTTCATGTATCAACTTAAATTACAATTTTTCATATTTCATATGAGATTTTCTACTAAATATTAAACAATATACAATTTTAAATAAATAGTTATAACCAATTTTTTAATTAAATTAAATATTAATACTAATAATATTAATTTATAATATTTTGATTTATTGTTAAACAAGTCTTTATATTAATAAGCAAAAAAATAATTTATTATAAATATCATCTATAAATAATTATTTTAAAAAAATATATGATTAGTCTAATTTTTTCAAATAAAATTTTGATTATTTGTCTAAAAACTATTTTAATAATGTGGAATGTAAACTTTTGCAATAATTATGAGCACTACGTTAATAGAAAAAAAGAATTAAAAAAGAAATCGATAGAAATATATTAAAATAAAAATAATTATTATTACAAAGTGAACGCATGTCATATTTTTTGAAGGAAATGTATAAAAGATTTATTACCAATAATATTATTACAACTCGCCAAATGTCATATTTTTAAATTTAAAAAGTTTTTGAATTTAAAAGTATATAGACTCTATACAAATTTTGTCTGATTTTTTAATTGATTTTTATATATGAATTTTCATTAATTTGAAAAAAGTTAAGTGAACTTACATATATAAATTAAAATTACCACTTGTATCGATATAAATTAAAATTACCACTTGTAAATTATAGTACAATCACATTTTGATTCCCGAAAACAAACGTTTTTTTAGTTAGTTTTAGGAGTATAAGTACTTATTTTAAAAGACGAATGATGATAAATTTAAAAAGTCTATAGACTTTATGCAAATTTTGATTGATTTTTTAATTGATTTGTATATATGAATTTTCATTAATTTGAGAGAACTGTAAAAAAAATTATTAATTTAAGTGAACTTCTATATACTGTTATTTATTTATTCAAATTAATATGAATATATAAAAAAATTATATTATTTAGAAAATACAAAAAATATATTATTATTTATTATTATTATTCTCACTTTTATTTTTATTACTTTAAATTGACTTTATTTTTTACTTACATTAACGATACTCATTTTTCATATATTAATTTTTGTGATTTGTTAAATTACAAAAAACAAAATCGTGAAATTTTTTAATTTTACAATAATCGTGAAAAAAAAATTAAAAAAGAAATATAGAAATTAAATATTGAAATAAAAATTATTATTATTACAAAGTGACACACAATCACATTTTGATATAAAGTGTATAAAAGATTTCTTACTAATAATATTATTACAATGTGCCATGTGTCATGTTTTAATTAGGAGTGTATTGACTTTTGGTTACACTCGGTGTACATATAGCCTTTTCCATATCAATTATTATTGTGGGACACCAAAAAATATATATTGCAACTACTATAAAGTGAAGAGAATATTACCGGTACTTCCAGGTCCGTTGGAGTCCCCATACCACGTTGCAACGGCTTGTGAAAAACCGTTATCGACAGCAAATGAGTCGTTGATTGAGATAAAACAAAAACAATAGTGACTTAGATTTAGGAGTAGCAAAATAGCTCCAAAAGTCAAGAATTTGATTTTTTGAGAAGTGAACATTGTACGTGCTCGATTGAAAGAACAACTGGAATTGGTATGTGAATGTGTACTAACGACTAAGTGCCTTTTATACCAGTAATACTATTCATGAAATTAAATGATATATGATCATATAACAGTATATATGAACAATTTAATTTATAGTTCGTATAGTATATATGATAAGTTGACCAAATTCTTGTGTATTGACTAGCAGAAATACTAAATAAACTTCTTGAATCTGCCATTGTTGAAAAAGAGATATTCACTCACATATTTCAGATAACTACTTTTATATATATACCTATATGGTAGATTCTATACTGCTTTAATTACTTTTATTTTTAACCACTTAGATTTCAAAATTAATTATTGATAATTAGATTTAAAGAGAGACTATAATATTAAAATGAGGAATAGACACATAATTATTATTTTATATATTTAGAATTTATTAAATATGTTACCTATTCAATATAAAATTAATTATTGATCATTAGATTTAAAGAAAGACTATAATATTAAAATGAGGAATAGACACATAATTATTATTTTATATATTTAAAACTTATTAATTATGTTACCAATTCAATATAATTTTTAAAAAATAAAATATTTTTTAACAATAATTATTTATTTAACTAAATATTGTTTTCAGAAATAAAAAAGAATGGAGAATAAAATTCAAATAATTTATTAGCTTTCAATAATAATAATTATATCCTAATTGATAACTACTAACAATTTAATAAGTAAAAAAAAATTGAAAAATAAAATCTAATTGAAAAAAATAAATATTGAAATTATTTCATACAATTTATCAATTAATTATATATTATAGGAGTAATATTTATCACATTTTTAAAAATATATTATTTTTATGAATTTTAATAATAAGAGTTTTGTGTTGATTGTAATATTATTTTTTGTATGTTCGATTTCATTGCTTTTATCATCTAAATTAAATTATTAAATTAGTATTTTATTTAAATACCTTATTTAATTGTAATGAATTTTATTTTTATTTTTAAATTACTAAAAAATTAACATAATAACAATCATATGGATTTATTATTTTAGTTTTTAGTAATTTAATTTATTATTTTTAATATGAAAACAACTCAAAATATGAAAATACCACTCCACAAATGATCCCCCAAAGAATATTACTCCTTCATTTCAAAATAATATAACTCAATCCGTTATAAATTTACAATGAAATGCTGGGCTCCAGACACCCACCACACAAGCAAGTCCAGAAAAGTTTGGCTCTTCTATTAATTAGTACAGTACAGGATCATTTACATAAACAATATTACATGCTATGATTAAAATCAGCCTATTTTTTTTTTTTTGTTTTATTACAAATTGGCATATAGAATCACCACACAAAACTTAACCTATAACAACAACAATTTAATACAGCAAAAAAACAATATGCGAATAATTTTATTAGAAGATAAAACCTCGTTTTTCAACTGGTTCCAGTTCAGCAAGGCTTGATTTCGAAACCAACGCTTACAAGTGTCCTTGCAGATTCCGACGAATTCTCTCCAGCTGCATTCAGGGACTCTCCCGTCAATTCACCTTCTTTGTCCACCGACCACTGAGTTCGATTCTTTGGGCCACTGCGCTTTCTGGGCACTGGGGTATCATGGTCGTGTACTCCCTTGTATGTTATTACAACAGCATTCACACTATCAATATCCGTTTCAATGTGCTTCCGAACGGGACAGCCGGCTGATGTGCATCTGTAGTAGTTCCTGAATTTTCATACAAGAAGTTGTAGGAAATATTTTTATTATATGCAGCACTTTTGATTTTTACATATAAAAAGAACCCCGTCGGCTCAACATCCATAAACAACAGAAACTGTTTTTCTTAAGAGATGTGAATTCATAAATAACAAAAAATGTTACAGTATAAGAGTACAAGACAATAATTAAATTCAGAGTCGATTAGTGAACGCTCTGGTACGTTATTTGCATCTGAATGAAAAAAAAACATAAAAAGGAGGTCGCATATCGCCATAAAAACTAAACAGTCCTAGTATGCTAGGCCAGATTAGGAGTTGGAATTCTTACGAACCTAAAAGAAACTAGAATGAAATTAGGAAAAAGACACACGAGACGCTATATAAATATAAAATGAACCTAATAAATGCAGTAGCTACAGTGTCTTCCGTGTGTTTATGGGCATGGCTACCACTTCAATTTCATTGGAAATCAGAATGTCTACTAAGAAGTCCAACATTCCTCAAAATCATTAATGTGCACATTTGTAACAATACTTGATGAATTAACCATGGGCCTTGATTAAGAAAAAATACAAAATCCAAAAATATTAATTTTAGGTGTGTGAGCAGTGACCACAGATGATGAAGATAACAATCAGGTTTAGGTGAATCCTAAGATACATGATTTCGATAAATTAAAGCTAACTCAAGAGTCAGAACTGATATATTGATGTGTAACACTATCACTGAAAAATGGAAGTTTACCTTGGATGAGGATTACCCTTCACCGTTTTCTGCCCATACTTGCGCCATCTGTAACCGTCTCCTGATATTTCCATGTCACCAGCTGCATGAACAACATACTTAGGTTTCTTGGCAGGTTTAGAAGGGGACTCCAGCTCTCCAGTAGCGTTTCTCTTTTCTCTGGTCAAATAGAAAGAAGAATTATCAGACTCATCTCTAATAGTTCTCCTCAAGGAAATATTATAACATGGAGAAAGCTAAATTAGCAACATGCCTTTTTTTACTCTTGGCTCCATCGACATACTCCTCCATATTAATTTCTGTGGTCTCGTCCGAATCACTCAATTCTTGCTTTTTGATATTGTTTATCTCATCAGTTCCTCGTGGAGTTTTTTCCGACAGATTATCTTGCACGGGCTCGCTCGAACATGTAAGCAGATGAACTGGGTCGTTGCTCTCATTAACTGGTGCAACTGGTAAGGCGTGTACACTATCTTTCACGCAATTTACTTTCTGTGGGGGATCATGAGTGTGGAGGCTTCTATAAACCGTCTCTATGAGACGGTGAGACTGATCACAACACTCTATCTTCTTGGCCAAGCAATCAGAGAATGTGCATCTGTAATAGCTCCGAGAACCTTCTGGACTCTTCACTTGCTTTTGACCATACTTTCGCCAGTTGTAACCATCAGAGGTTTTCAGCATATGCTTGATAGATGACGGCTGGGGGTCGGGAGAGTTTAGCTTGTCCTGTTTTGTAACAGATGCTGGTGAGACCCCCAGTTTTGAGGGACCGTCGGGGACATGTGTCTGAATCATAGTAGTTGCACAAGGAGTACCTTTCAAAGATACAACGTGCACCGGTTTTACTTGATCCTGATGAAATAATAAAAACAAAATGAAATAAAAGATGTCATGTACAAGTGATACATTCAGATGAGCAGTATCACCAACTTAAAGTGTGCCCAAACAATGATCAATTTAAATAAATTTGGATATGCAGAGTAAAACATACTCACTCCGTCCCAAACTAATAGTCATACTTTTCATTTTCGTCCGTTTCAAACCAATAGTCACACACTCACACCTCATAAAAGGAAACAATTAGTCTTACTTTTTAATTTTAAAGACAATTATATCCTTACCTTTTCACCTCATTTTCTAAACTTTACTCACAACTATTTACTTTATTAATTTAAAAATACATTTTTACCTCCAAATTTTAGGTAAAAATTTAAGTAAAACAATATTTTCTTAATCTTCGTGCCCTGGCACATATGCCTATTGGTCCGGGACGGAGAGAGTATGATTTATTACTCCAGTCTGAAATATTATGACAAAAACGAACAGTCACATATGATATAACAATTCGAGATTATCATGAGTATTTGCACTGTAAATGAAAGTTCTGCTTATAAAACCCCTTGAGATTATCTTGATTCAATTCGAGATTTATAAGAGTTGGCTGAATTACTCCAATTTGGGAAACCAAGAATTCATAATTTACCACTTGTAAAATTAAGGAATGAAATTAAAAAATCTTAAACACTAAGTATTAGATAAGAAACCATTAGGGACAATTAGTACAATCAAAGCAAAATTCAGAAAACCGATCACATGTAAAATTCTAACCTTTGATTCTGCAGCCGACCGAGGTGGTTTCACAGCCAGAGCATACTCCACTGGAACCTCTGCCGATCAAAATGTACCAAAATCAATCCAACATTTTTACAATATATATTTCACATTCGATACACATGCCAAAAATCATCAATTATTTTCACAAGTTATTTCTCCTCAGATATCAACAGAGAATAAAAAAACAGTAGTACGAATTACGAAAGAAGGCTACCGGACAGAAGGTGAGAGGATTCGTCAAAATTGGCCGACGAATCACCGGAGAACGTCTGTACGGAGGTTAGGGTTTTCGATTCCCCTCTCGAACTGTTCCGAACCGCACAATCACTGCTACTGTTACTTCTCGCTCGCATCTGGTCATCATTATTCTCAAGTTTTTCCTCTCGATTTCCTCCTCCTCCATCGTTAACCGCCTTCGAGAGCTCTTCGTCCGAACCCCGAGCGGTTTCCGAGCTCTGATTGTTCTCTTCTTCCATGGCGGATTCGCACACAGTCAAGTGTGCAGGTGCGTGCTTTAGCGAAAGGCAAAGGAGCAAGTATGCTAATAAAAGCATACAATGAAAATGACCAACAGCCACATGCGTTAAAGCAGCATTTACAGATAATGGAGGTATAAATGCAAATGACATCGGGGTAAAATAGTCATTTCGTATTGGGTGAAGTATTATCTGTTTTTGAGTGTGATTAGAAAATTCTGAAGTACAATATGAAAGTCTGAACGAGAATACTTTATTAACCCGACATGTATTCCCGGGTTAGATTTCGAGTTGACCTGTCTTGACTCCGGGATTTCGTGTGTAACATTTTCAAAATAAATAATTATGCTTTTTTAGCTTGTTTGAATGATATTAGAAAAAGAAAAAAAAATACTCTTGGGAGGTTAAATAAATGGGAGTTGGAAAAACTTTGACTAAATTTTCAAAACGAGGACTTAGAAGGGGCAACGGACGTTTCTCCAATTTGGAAATAATATTTTACGCGACTCCAAAATTTTTTAACCAATCGATACGAGTTCAAGGTTTTCATTATTCGTGGTCTGGAATTCACTGAAAAAACTGAAAAAACTGATTAAGAACTATGTTGGGAATATGATTACCGACCAAAAATATGATTAATGTGTGATTATGTATCATTCAATGTGATTATGTGTTATTCAGTATACTTGTACCTGTGTGTGACGTCATTCAGTGTTATGGACTGGGGCACTGACATCGTTCTGAGTGTGTCTTGATATCATGTTAAAGTTGGATCAATAAGAATCTTAAAAAAAATTATTAACAAATGTCTCTTGGCAAAAACAAAGAAAAAAGAATTGTTTGATTTTATATATTTAAGTTGTCAAATATACTAATTTTAAAAAAAAGTTAACAAAATTATTGGAGAATATATTTGATTTATTAATATGAATGAAAGTTGTCCAACTTTTTACCCGTTCGAGCTGTTAGATGGTGCGGCATCTAACATGGCTATAGAGCTATGTGATAACCTGAGATCTTGAGTTCAACTCCCGTAAGTGACGACTCCACTTTAATTAATTATCCACTTATTGGTAACAAAAATATTTCAAATACTAACCATTTGAGGTGAGAGTAGATAAAAGATGGATGAGACGACGTCGCTACCCCACCCACATGTTTTTGCTTAGTTAAGAAAAGGTAGATAGGCTTGACTTATTTACTCGTACATTATTCAACGGTCAATTGATGCGATGCTTGGAATGTGCTTGCATCCTCTATCGCTTCTCCCACAAGTTTTTAATACTATTCGATTTACTACTATTCTTTTGTGTTCTATTGAAATTTTGCTTTTTACTCCAATGACTTTTTTTATAATTTTAACTTGTAAATAAAGGTATTCATCAAATAGACAAATACATATCAAACTTGAGGGAAATTATCATAATATTATTATTGAGCTATTATGAGGAAAGCTGTTTTAAATAAGTTCATTCAAACAAATTTTTAATTTCAACTAGGGATGCAAATGGGCCGAATCTTGACCTTACCGAGTATGCTTGACATCGACAAAAATAAACGAACTCGAGCTTGGCTCGTTAAAACAATTGACTGCTCGCGAAGCAACTCAAAAATAAAAGAAAGTAATTATTTATTTTTTAAATTAAGTAAATGTTTTTTTTTTGTTTTTTCTGTTTAGGTCAGTTAGAATGTCTCGGGTTCGAACCTAGACCTCACGGTCTTCAGTTCAAGTACTCAACCAACTGAGCTAACAACCCTTGAAAATTAAGTAAATGTTATTTAAATTGAAATATATAATAATTTATCGAGGAGTTCGCGAGCTACTCGTTAGCCTTCTAACGAGCTACTCGCCAACCTGTTCACGACCGGAAAATGATGCTTGTGCTCGATTCGTTTACAATAACGAGCTGCTCGAACTCGAATTCGACCTTGACTCGGCTCGAAGCTCGACTCGCGAACCGTTTGGCTCCTTTGCAGCCCTAGTCTCAACCCGAGCAAATTCCACATTTGTTCTTTTTATTCCCCTCTCACACTTTGTAATTAACTAGACAGGAGAAAAACAAAATCTACTCTTCTTGTAAATTAGAGCTCTCATATTCAAAACATCAGAGCTACCAGTTAACTATCCGATTGTTCGATCTGATATTCGAACTATCCAAGTATAATCCTTACTGACCCATCTAAACATATTGCCGAAATCGGAAAACTGCAAAAAGTTTCAAACCTCAGTTTGCAGGAATATTGTTTTCCAGAGAGAAGAACTCGTGTGGTATCCATCCCTCTTCGCGAACAACGAGCTTTTCAAGCAGTACAGTAGCATGGATGCTATAGAGTCTTATTATCTATCAGACCGTGCTATATAATAAATTACGATTTCTACCCTCAAAATCCAAGAATCAAGAACTAGAATCATCGACAAAAATCAGACATAGTAAACGTCAAAGAAAATAACGAACT
The DNA here is from genome assembly GCA_954870475.1 of Euphrasia confusa. NCBI lineage: Eukaryota > Viridiplantae > Streptophyta > Magnoliopsida > Lamiales > Orobanchaceae > Euphrasia > Euphrasia confusa. The sequence continues at coordinate 26,381,399 of OX940968.1, read as the reverse complement.
ATCCTGCACTTGGTTCGATATCCTTAAGCAATCCAACAACCTGATGCATGCTCGGTCTCTTAGACGGAATCTCAGCCGTACATAAGTAACCAATCTTCAACCCCTCCACCATACTTTCATCCGATCCCGTCCCTCGTATCTTCGGATCAATCGCCCTCGATCCTTGACTCCTCCTCACTAATCCCCTGATCCAACTCACCAAATCCCCTTCCTCCTTATCCGAGTACTCATCCCCCACAGCCTTTTTCCCAGTAATCACCTCCAAAAGAACAACTCCGAATCCATACACATCCGATTTCGGAGTTGGAGCCTTTGGGGACCCACTTCCCAACTCAGAAAACTCCGGAGGCACATATCCAGCCGAGGACTCGCGGGCCATTCCATCCTCGAGCCCGTTTCCGAAAATCTTGGCAAGCCCGAAGTCCGATAATCTTGGCTCCAAATAGGAATCGAGATAGACACTGCTCGATTTCACATCCCTGTGAATGATCGGAGGCGAGCACCCGTGGTGAAGGAAAGCGAGGGCTCGAGCAGTGCCGAGCAAAACTTTATGCCGGAAGCTCCAGTTGTTCAAACTTGTAATCCCGTCGTTTACATTCTCGTCTTCCCACTCTTCGGAGTTTTGAAATCTCAGAGGCAAATCGTGGAGCAAGTTTTGGAGGTTCCCGTTTTCCATGTACTCGTAGATCGCGATCCTGTGGGCCCCAGCCACGCAGTATCCGGTGAGTGGGACGAGGTTGTGGTGCTTGATTCGTCCGAGGTACTCGAGCTCTCTTGCAGCCTCTTGGTCGGACATGGTGGACCCGCGGTCCAGGACTTTGATGGCGACGTGGAGCCCGCCCGGAAGGAGGCCTCTGTAGACGGGCCCGAATCGGCCCTCGGCTAGCAACGTGGCCCGGTTGAAGTTGGAGGTCGCGTGGAGAAGGTCGGAGAAGGTGAAGTTGAGCAGAGGCTTGTGGAAGATGACGACGGGTACGGATAAGGGCTGGCTGACGTCAGCGATCCAGGTGGCTTGGGTCGAGAGGGTCAGATCCTCGTTTGGAGGGTTCGGTTTGAAGTGCCACCTGGCGAGAATGGCTACGAAGAGAAGCACGAGGAGGAAGGTACTCAGGGAGAGGGCGAGGGCGAAGGTGAGGTTTAACCCTTTGTGTTTCGTTGACTTTCTTGGAATGAAGACTGGATTAGTGGCGATCGGACAGTTTTTAGTCAGCCCGATGAAGGAGGAATTGCCGGGAAATTGTGGGGTGCAATAGTTGAGAGTATTCATAGAAAAGTTGAATGTATACATGTTATGAAGTTGTTGTAAGAGAGTGTAAGGGATGTTTCCGGATAGGTTGTTGTAAGAAAGGTCGAGAACTCGGAGGTTGTCGGTGAAAACAGGTGGGATTCGGTTACTGAGATGATTATGGGACAGGTCGAGTACCCTCAAACGGCTCAAACGGGAGATGTTACTAGAAATCGGACCGATCATACTAGTGCTGGATAAATTCAGATACTCTAAACTCGAAAAGTTATCAACTTTCAAGAACCCTTGTTCGGAAAACCTGTTATGAGCAAGATTCAGGTATTTAAGATTCATAGCGAAGCTCAAATGATCAGAAAACTCACCACTGAACTGATTCTCTGAGATATCCAAATACACCAAATTCACCCAATCGAACGTTGAACCCAATCTCACCTGAGCCATGAGGCCTTGAAAGTGGTTCCTGCTCAAATCAACAACTTCCATTTCCCCTTGGAAAACACCAACAACAGAGCCTCTAATCTTATTCCTCGAAACATTCAAGTAACGAAGCGTACTGAGACCGATTAAATCCGCAGCCCGGCCTGTAATCTGATTATCCGCCAAATTCAAGTATCTCAGTTCTAGAAACGCAGAACCAAACCGATTGTGGAGAGTGCCGTTAATGTTGTTCGATGAAAGGTCAATATAGACCAAGGACCTGCAGAAGAATATCCCTAATGGGATCATGGAATCGAGCCGGTTATTTCTGAGGCTCAACATCTTCAATCTGTCGAGTGAACTTATAGCTTCCGGTATACCCCCATGGAAGTAGTTGAAAGAAAGGTCCAAGATTCGGAGCCGGAAGAAATTGGCTATGTCATCGGGCAAAGTCCCTGAGATTCGGTTAAACGAGAGATTAAGATACTTGAGAGACCCTAAATCCCAGAAATCATCGGGCAAATGAGTGATCCTGTTATTGCTGAGATCTAAATAATCGAGCTTTCTCAGTTTACCGATGGTCCCACGGGGGATCCGACCCGATAAGCCCCAACCCGACATCTCCAGCTTCAGAACAAATTCACCATTTTCATCACAGTATATTCCTTTGATTGAACACAGTGGGACAGAAGGGGTTATGCTTATGCCCATTTTCTGAAAGAATGTAAGGACTGAGGACTCATCCGAATTGTGTTCTTGGTGAAAACCCACCAAAGAGTTACAAAACAGTGACAGAATCAAAACATAACTAAACATTCCAAAACCCATTTTTTTAAAAATGTGAACCCTTTTCTTCAAACCCTCAAGAACACATCTTTTGAATCATTAACCATTTTTTTTCTATTCTCTAATCAGAAATAATCCACCATCAAAAACAAAACCACTGATCAATATGAACTTCAAAGGGTTTGAGAATATATACATAAGAAAAAAAAAGAAAAGAAAAAACTAAAACCCCAAGAAAAAAATGTTTTTTTATTCAAAAAAGTGTTGGAGAAAAGAGAAATGGAAGTTATGGAGAGTACCTGCCAGGTGGGCCGGTGGCCTTGTGCAGGCTCTAATGAATTCAAGGAAGAAAACAACCCAACATTTAGAAAAACTCGAGATTTTTCATTATTACTTTATTTTACTATCTTTTTCAAATAAATCTCTATTCATATGAAACGGTCTCGACCCTTTTATTTTAAGAACATTTCTTGCTTAGAATATTATTAATATTTTGTACAAAAATTAACAATTTATAAAAATTATTATTATTTTTATTAAAAAATTAATTTACTTTATATTTATTAAATTCAATTCAAATTCATTAAATTTATTTAAAGGGGTTTCATATTCAACACTTTCTTGTTCATTCATACAAAAACAATCTATTTCACTATATTTATCAAGATTAAAAAGAACTCACTTTAATTCATTAATTTTTGTTTTATCATTTCCAAAATTCTTTTTTCAGCAGTGATGTTGTAAATACTGTATATCTACCACTTTAATGTTGGTGAACAATATGAGTGTGTGGTAAGTTTGGTAACTCAATGAGTGCATATCATCATTTGTTTTGAAAGTGGTTTTACTTTGAAGACTTTTTTTTTTCAAACAAAACAAAATTTTGTTCAAGTCAAAAAGGAACTAAACAAAAACAAAGTCTTTGATGTCTAATGGAAGTCATAGATCTTTAAATTGGTGTAATAACTAATTGCACAACTCCCTTAACATTTTGTTAAACTCGCATTATCTCTTGACATTTTTTAAAAGGTTTGTTATATATATGATTATTTATTTATTTGATGAACATCTTATGAAGAATTAATTAAACTATACTAATTTTTATTAAAACATAATGTATATTAATAAAGAAATACATTGAGAAGTATGAAAATAGTGTTTAAAATAATAGATAGGAACGTGTTATTTATATTAAGATTTGTTTATATTTTAAGATATCAAATTTTGGGTGACTTAAAAAATAGAAAAATAATTGGAACTTAAAGAAATCAAACTATAAATATGAAATAAAGAAAAATCTGTTGGAAAATATAGAGCTCGTAGAGAGCTTCGAAACGATAGCTCATTTGCTCAAAACGTTTATTAATTAATTTCGTTGTATTTATTATTAATTAAGCCCTTTTACCTTTGAAAATTGATTATGCCGACATAAAGTTTGAAAATTTGCATCTCGCGTCATTGAGATCTTTAAAAATTAGTACTTGTATTTTCCTTACTAAATGAAATAAATCGGGACGTGAAAAATGGTATCAGAGCCCAGAGTTTTAAAATCGGCTCTTTCGACCTGTGTTAAAATAAAAAAAATAAAAAAGTTACGAGTATGAATCACGTCAAACATCTTTGTTACTCCGGTAAGTTGTTCTTTATACCAGTTATTTGTTATGTGTTAATATCAATGTTATGTTTGAGTGTTTGAATGCACAATGATCAAGATTTTTGTGTATGTTGATGGGAATTAATATTGCTATTTTTGGTAAGTCAATTTTAGTTCTTATAATTGTTACATTATCGTTGGTATTGTGTGATGCGTTTAAAACTTCTGACAACATGTTTTTTAATATGAACTAAGTTTTGAGGATAAATTTTTTTATAAGGTGGGTATAATATAACAATCCGAATTCTTAGAATAAAAATTAGTTAATTAGAGTGGCTTGTAAATTACTCCTATTTATTTGAACTTTAAAATATAATTATGGGTTGAGTTTTAATTGAATGGACTTATATAAAAAATAATTTATTTCAGTTGGCCTTAAAAGATAATTAAAATTTATTTAATGGGCTGCTAAAGCCAGCCCAAAACTTTGTGTGTTTTTTTTACTTACCCTAATCACGTAAAAAGGTTTTTTTACAAAATTACACGAAAAGATGAAAAGAAAGAGAGTGAGAAAGAGAGAAGCGGGAGCGTGACCGCCGAGAAGAAAAAAAAGAGTGCCACCGGAAGGGAGAAAGAAGAAGGAGTTGACGATGTCGATCTTCATAGGGCCACTCAACTCTTAAATCACGTTTCAATATTAATCAGACAAGTATGTTTAAGTTCATATAGTTAAATTATACTTTTAAATCTAGGGTTTTTAGCTATCATTCATATTATGTGATTCCCGCTTCGACTATGAGTATGTGATATATAAATATAACTATGAATGTTTGTGCGGGTACCTATTGATTTGGGTTGTAGGTATAAAGCATATGGGTTGAGTACTAGTGTATATTTATATGTGGATCGAGTCCTGTAGAACTAGAAATAGGAAAATACGTATATGGATATTGTTTGTGATGGATTAATCGGGGATATATGTATCTATATAAAGTGATGGCTCGATGAATGCTTCTGAACTCGTACCAATATATATACATGCGCATGGTTAAATTAGTATGTTTATAAGTATGCATCCTTATGTACAAGTGTACTCAATGAATGTTGCTGCAAAGTGAAATAATAGTATATACATGTGTGTGAATGCGTGCGTGTTATATTGATATGCTTGTATTTGTTTTTATGATATGTAATGTTTAAGCTCTATGTTTACGTGTTTATTTATGTTCGTTTCAATGATCAAGTTGATCATTATTTTACGTTAATTTAAGCATATCATTAGTTTATCATACACGTAACAATGCATATGCATTAGACGGCAATTTCACGGTCAAAACACTAAAAAATGAAAGTTAATGTCTAAGTGTCACGTTTCAGAGGTTAACGTGACAGTAAAACACAAGTCACGTTTCGAAAGTTAACGTGATAAGTTAAATGTTAAGTCACGTTTCGAAGGTTAATGTGATAAATTATATTACAAGTCACGTTTCGAAGGATAACGTGAACATAAATGTAAAGTCACGTTTCGGAGGTTAACGTGAACATAAACGTAAGTCACGTTTCGGAGGTTAACGTGATAGTCTAAACGCAAGCCACGTTTCGGAGGTTAACATGAGTATAAAATGTAAAGTCACGTTTCAGAGGTTAACGTGATAGTCTAAACGCAAGGCACGTTTCGGAGGTTAACGCGAGTATAAAACGTAAGTCACGTTTTGGAGGTTAACGTGAGTATAAAACGTAAGTCACGTTTCGGAGGTTAACGTGATAAACGTCTAAATGTTGAAGTCACATTTCGAAGGTTAACGTGAAAGAAATCACTCAAAGTTTAAAGTCAAATTTATGATTTAAGGTTAAGTTAAGTCTAGTAGTTGCATTGCATTAAAGGTTCAACGTTTAAGATACAAACGAAGAAGACAAGTAGAAAGATTAAATCATATAGTATGCATGCCTATTTGCCAGTCAGTGGACTGACCCTTGTTAGTATAAATGATTTCAGGTGACATGTTTGTTTCAACCGGAGTAGTCGATGATGCTTCTGCGTCGTGATTCGTACAAATGTGATTAAGTTCATTTATTTATTATGTGATACACGTATTTACGTTTATTAATTAATTCCGCTGCATTTATTATTTGGAGGTTAACGTGAGTATAAAACGTAAGTCACGTTTCGGAGGTTAACGTGATAAACGTCTAAATGTTGAAGTCACATTTCGAAGGTTAACGTGAAAGAAATCACTCAAAGTTTAAAGTCAAGTTTATGATTTAAGGTTAAGTTAAGTCTAGTAGTTGCATTGCATTAAGGGTTCAACGTTTAAGATACAAACGAAGAAGACAAGTAGAAAGATTAAATCATATAGTATGCATGCCTATTTGCCAATCAGTGGACTGACCCTTGTTAGTATAAATGATTTCAGGTGACATGTTTGTTTCAACCGGAGTAACCGATGATGCTTCTGCGTCGTGATTCGTACAAATGTGATTAAGTTCATTTATTTATTATGTGATACACGTATTTACGTTTATTAATTAATTCCGCTGCATTTATTATTAATTATGCCCTTTTACCGTTGAAATTTGATTATGCCGACATGGAGTTTGAAAAATTGCATCTCGCGTCCTTGAGATCTTTAAAAATTAGTACTTGTATTTTTCTTACTAAATAAAATTAATCGGGGCTTGACATTATAAATCTTATTAAATAAGACCCCTCTTAAGCTTATAAGTCTTATTAAATAAGACCCCTCTCTCTCTTAAGCTTACAAGTCTTATTAAATAAGATCCCTCTTAAGCTTATAAGACGTAAAGACGTAAATTAACATCTTATAAGATTATATACATATTTTATCCAAAAGACAACTTATCAGCTCTTAAAATAAATGCATGTATATATATAATTATCTGTTACCAAATGCATGTATATACATAATTATCTGTTACCTTTGTCTTCATGGATGCCGATGAAGGAAGAGGGTCAATGGAAATATATATATATATATATATATATATATATATATATATATATATATATATATATATATATATATATATATAACTAATTTAGTCTACAGAATCATTTAAAACTCAAGGGCTCTGATACCAAACTGTAACGCTTCGCTTTTGAAAACTCGTTGTAATATAATAATTTGAAATATGGAGTTTTTTTTCTAAAAATATTATATTTCAATAGAAAAAATATATCAATAATAATAGTAAGTAATATATTTTAGTAAAAGTCGAGGTTTTTAAATTTTATTAAAATAGGATAACATTTCACAATTTTCCGTGTCGTACTAGACCGGAACAAAACATAATCGGTTCAAGTCATTATAAATACACCGAATATTAATTCATAATATATATCACATTACCGCAGTCGATGAAAATGTAATAATTAAACATAATATTTTGGAAAGGTTTATTCCATTGCCCCGTCATCTCTCCCATGGGCATCTCCTGTCGTACCTAAAAAAATGTATTGAAGGGATGGGCTCAATGACTCACCAGGGAAAAACTTTATCAGGTCTAATGTTCATAAATCAATCAAGTCAAACGTAAACATATCCGTAACGAGAAAGCATTAACGATAAACATGAACATTTACTTGAAACTTGGTGCACACATAAAACACGGCGTGATTCCCCCGATGACCCTTAATTCGATCACTGGCCCCTCGAGGGATCACATGTTTTATTAACTTAATATCGTTCAATCACATCACAAATAATTCACGTAAAACATATTTAATTTTAAAACATTAAAAGAGATAAGAAATTCTCTACCTTAATTAGGCGTGCAAAGTTCTTAACCCAAAATCCGTAACGTGCAAGATCCTATGTTCTCGAGTAACTCGTTACCTACACACAAATTCTTTTTATTATTATATTTATTATTAAATTTTTATAAATTTAATAAGTTAATATACTTATATATATATTCCGATCGAATGTAAATATATAGATCAAAAAAGGTTAAGGCAGAAGCCTTTACATCATACTCGGGCATACCCGGCAGAAAAACGAAGGAAAAACTAGGCAAGCGTACGGACAGGCCTGTAGTCATGCCTAAGAAATCCTAAGTACAAAAAGTCCAGAAACAGCCCTAGCTAAGTAAATACATAATCAGGGTGCATCAGCGCCATGCATTTACAACATGAATCCTAATCATCCGCTCGATTGTCGTAGCATCCGGCTGTTGGTTCTTGAAAACCTGTTTGTTCCTTGCATTCAAAAGAGTATAGACAGTAGTGGCAAGAGCTATACGCTTGAAATTGCACCGATGAGAGGTGCCGCGGCTTTCTTTCTTGATCCATTTGAGAGCGCTCAGAACAGTAGACATTTGTCGTCGAATGCCTGCCCAAACACGTATGCTATCCCAGATTCGGCTCGTCATTGGGCAAGAGAAAAAAAGGTGGTGTAAGGACTCCGTCGGGTGATGGAAAAAGATGCAGCCCAAGTCCCCCATAATGAAAGGAAGTCTGTCCTTCGTAGATAGACGTCCTTTAGCACAAAGCCAAAGGGAAAATGAATGCTTCGGAATTATGCTCGAACGCCAAATGTCTCTAGCCCAAGGAACCTGTACACCTTTAGGTCGGAAATACTCGTAAGCCTTGGTTGTCGAAATGTCAAGTTCCTGAAGCCAAGTTTGAAGAGTAGGTTGGCAGCCTCAATGGATCCTTCACGCCGAATCAGCTCATCACGAGTGCGAAGGATGTGCTTGATCAGTGGTGAGTCGTCTCGGTTATGGGGCCAATCCCAAAATGAGAAATGTCTAAGATATCGCCCATGGATCCACTTGACCCAAAGAGAATTCCTGTCAAATTGAATGTTCCAGATAGCACGTGCCAATAGAGCGGTATTCCAGGCACTCAAATCTCTTAATCCCAGCCCGCCTTCGCAACGAGGGAGGCAAATATCATCCCAGCCGACTGGGCAGTATTTGGAACCCCACAGGAAAGTGCGGCAAAGTGAAGTAACATGTTGAAGAACCCCTTGTGGAAGAGGCAAAATAGAGAGCCAAAATCCAGCTACCCCTGGAGTACGGAACGAATGAGCTCGACTCGCCCCGCATGGGAACGGGTAACTCCTGACCAGCCATGAATATAGGCAGAAAGTTTGTCTAGAAAATGTTTGTATTCGATAATATTAAGTCGGTGAGCATTGATAGGAAACCCCATATATCGAAAGGGCATAAGACCGGTCGGTATACGGGTTAAGTCTTGAATTGCTCGAAAGTCCGGATTTGAAATACCAACAGTATAAAGACTTGACCTTAAATGATTAAGTCGATGTCCAGAAACTTCCCCAAAGTTCTCAAGTTAAGTAAAAATGGTAGAAACCGAGTGAGGATCGCCACGAGAAATCAGAATAAGATCGTCGGCAAAGGTGAGGTGGGTGATTTGATCTCGATCGCATTTGGCATGAAAATTGAAGTTTGGATCAGAAGTAGCAACATTAATGGAACGAGAAAGATACTCAAGACAAATCACAAAGAGTAAAGGAGAAAGGGGGTCGCCCTGACGAAACCCTTTACGTCCCTCGAATTTGGAATTAATCGAACCATTAATAGCAACTGAATTAGAGGCAGTGGTGACACATTGCATCACTCGGTCAGAAAACCAGGTGTGATAGCCAAGGCAAGAAAGCATATCACTAAGAAAATCCCAGTCAATGGAATCAAAGGCCTTACGAAGGTCGATTTTCAGAAGGCACCCAGGAGGAACCTGTTTGGTACGAGCGTATTTACGGATAAGCTCTTGAGTGAGATGGATGTTATCGATCATGGTGTTGGAGTTGTGTACTTAATGTCTAGATTTAAGTACCGGTAAACTCCCGGTCATGGCATTTAACCTATTTAATTAATAAACAATTATTTGCAATTAATTATTATTAATTAATTATGCAAAATATAGTCCTGGATTTTATACGTTGTAGTTAGTATGGTGTGTCTGGCCCACACGGAAGATCATACTATCGGTTACTCGTATTTAATCGAACAGTTGCTCACGACCTAGATGGACACGGACCAATCCATCGGTATAGTCGTTGTGTGAGAGAGAAAATAATTTGTCTTAATTATTTTATCACACTTGTACACTTAGTGTATTGGGCGGATCAGCTTGAGATTTATTGATTAGGATTGCCTAAGATAATCAATTTAAATCTCGGAGTATTTTATTCTTAATCCCTGATATTATTGCGGGTGTGTATATTTAATATTAGAGACTTTGATTTTCCAAAGGAATTAACCGATTTAATTATTGGGTTAATTACCGGTAAAATTGGGTCGCTATATTTTATATATGACATGCCGTGAATACTTGACGGGAAAGTGTATCCCGGAAGGGTTGATAATATCCCCGAGATGAGTTCATAAGGAATTATTGTGTAAACCTCATGAGTGGATTCGTTCCGCACAATAATAAAGGTTGAACGGTACTAGTCTCGGATATAAGATATGAATATTATTTATTGAGCAATAAATAAATTTATTCATGGATATTTAAATCTTAAATACACGGAATAAATAATACTAAGATGGAGAAATATTATTTGATATAATATGGAATAATATTGGGAGTGCAATTTTATTTATATAGTGGAAAATAAATAAAATTTAATATTGATAAGAATTAATAGATTTGGGTTGGACCCAATTTAATTTTCAATATTTAGAAGCCCAATATTTATTCTCCTTATGATCCCCTACGTAGCCTATATAAGCACTACATGGTCTTCACTTTCAAGAGAGAATTAATAGACCTACGGAATTCATAAAGTCTTGAGAGTGAGGAGGATCCATAGAGTTCGATAGCTCGTCGCCCACCCGACGTTCGAACGGAGTGCAAGGAATACGCGGGAAGATCACGAGGTCATCAACGATTCGTTTCTCCGTACAACGAATCAAGGTAATAATCGAGAAACCCCCTTCTTTGATTATGTGCGTTGAATAATTGTGATATATACATGAACATGCGATCCGGGAAAACGACGAACCTCGGGGACGGGGATTCGAGATCCCCGGCGAGGATCGAAGGTGCGGCCGAACCCTAGGGTTCGGACCGCCGCATCGCGCGATAAGGGACGAGCCCCGGCTGGACGCCGGGGCATGCGATCGACTTCGGTCGATCGCCGGGGATGCCGTGGGCTGGTGCCACGGCGGATCCCCCCGCCCTCATCGCCGCCGGCGCGGATACGGGAAGCCCTCGGCCGGAGCCGAGGGATGCGATCGATCCTCGGATCGATCGCGGGTCAGCTGCGAGGTGACTCGCAGCGACCCCGTGCGTGCTACGGGTTCGCCCGTAGCGGCTCGCACGGGGTGATCCCGTGCGCTGGAGCAGCGAGTCCGCGACTCGCTGCGGGGCTGCTACGAGCAGCCCCGGGGATCGCTACGAGCGATCCCAGCGATCGTCGAGGACGATCGCGAGCCCCTCGCGGGGGCTCGGCTGGGCGCACGCAGCCTTCGGGCTTCGCTGGGCGTTCGGTCGGGCCCTGGCTCGTGAGGTGGTTCGCGTTCGTGGATCCGGCTCGCGGGAGAAAATCGGCTGGGGGCGGGCTGCGTGTCTTCGGGCGCGTAGTCTCCAAAGGTCGGACTCCTGCGGATGAGTCGGGATTCAATCTTCGGTGATTGAGGGTTTTTGATCGGGTTATCGGTTCCGCAATTTTGATAGCCCGGGACATCGAATCCCAACAACTGGTATCAGAGCGTTTGGTTTCGTGTTCATGTATGTATTCGATTGTTGTTCTACCTTGCAGGATTTCCGGCTATCATGGTTAATTTAATTATTGTTAATTTTATTATCATGATTATTAAACTCTCGGACATGTCGAGATTCGTTTTTGTGTGGTTGAATGTTTGTAATAGTAAAAATTCGGGGGTTGACCGAATTTAGGATTTATTATTACGCACTTTATTTTCCGGAAAATGTATAGGGTCGATTTCATGTATAGAATCGATACCGGAATTGTAATTTAATTTTTGTAATTATTTACGTTGGTTCGATGATGAGGCGATCACCGGAAGACGAAGAAGTGACGAAGAGGGAAGGGCTTGGGATCGATCACATGATGGTGATCGACCCATGGCCTAGCCGGCGTGGCTAGGCGGCGGCGGCGCTCCTCCCCGAGTGGCCGGCCGATCCATCACATGGTGGGGATGGCGTGGGATCTCCCAATCCCATGCTACTCCTACCAAGATCTACTTTCCTAGTTAATTCGGGTTTCCTATTTGAGTACTTTCCTTTTAGGAAACTCTCATGGATTAGGAAAAGAATTAATTTAAATTAATTTTATTTCTATTGATTTATTTTCTTCATGGAAATATTCATAGATTAGAAATTTAATTAATTTAGTACTAAATTTATTTTTCCTATTTGATTATTCCTACTCATGGGAATATTCATGGATTAGGAATAAAAATAAATTTGGAAAGTAGTAAGTCCTAATTTATTTATTTTATTTCCTTGTTCTATTATAGAGGTCTTCTAGAATATTCCAAATTTTATTTGGATAGATTATTCTAAAGATTTAATAAGAACTAGATAGGAAAATAAATAAATAAAAATATTAATAATATTTAATTTTATTTTTGATATATTCAATTGACTTAATTTTCGAATTAAGTAACTTTTGGATTAATTAGAAATAAATAGATTTAAATATTGGAAATTAATATTCTCGTCACATGGAGCATTCAAGAAACGAAGACTGAAGACTAGAGGATGCATATGAAGATAAAGCCATGATAGTCGGAAAAATAATTTCTCTAGCATTATTTTGACTATGTGATCTATGTGCTTTATTGCTTTCATGCATGCTATATGTGTTTATTTTTATGCACTAGATAGCGTATCCCTTTATTGTAAAAAGCTAAGTGGGAGAGGGGATGGAAACATTCCCATGGTCTCCATCACTGTTCTCTTGGTGACTTTTATGGACTTTCGAAGTTCATATAGACAAGTCATTGGAGGAGAATTCTTGTAATTCCTTTTACAAGAAACATTGATCAAGTTCATCAAACAATGCCTAATTTGTCTTTCCAAAACTGACTTCAAGTCGACTCATTCTCACCCCGGGGAGTGGAATGGAGCCAGAGCCACTTGGTCATGTAGAGGACACAAATTAGAGACCTTCGTACCATTCTTTGATAGATGGATCGATTGTCTGCTCGGCTCCCTCATTTATGAGAGATAGGGTCGTTCGCATGGTGAATCACTGGTTAGAAACTTCGAGTTTCACTTATGATTCTCCGAGTCTTGATTTACGAAATCAAATGAATCAAGTAATTGGATTTCAATTATATAAATCTATTTGGTATAGTAAACGTCCACACGAACGTGGCTTGCTATACTGAAAGGGATTTTAGAATAATTGATGAAGACAGTTATAGGAGATTGTGAGGGATTGCGAGTTATCGTAAACGTCCACACGAACGTGGCTTGCGGTGACATAACAATTCTAAACGATTTGCCTTAGTACTGAGTGGTGGTTTACACTTAGGTACGCTTTGTAGTATTCTTCCCAACGAAGTAACGCTATAATGATGTACGACCGAAGCAAACCTAATTGTTAAATCATTTGGGTGGGTAAACGTCCACACGAACGTGGCTTGCCTTACCTGATGGGATTTTAGACGCAATTAGTAATTTAATGATATTATTTGAGGGAGATAATATCGGACATTAAATTGATTGTTTGTTTACATGTGCTTATAGGTTTAGAGAATAGCTATGAATCCACTTTCTGTGATACTCAAGGAACATAAACTCACTGGCCCCAATTATATTGATTGGAAGAGAAATTTGGACATTGTCCTGACTGCTGAAGAGTACAAGTTTGTACTCTATGAGCAATGCCCTGCTGAACCCACGGCCGCCTCAACTGATGAGGAAAAAGAAGCATATCGGAAGTGGAAAAAGGCTGATGAAATGGCTAGGTGCTATATTTTGGCTTCCATGTCAAATGTACTCCAAACCCAACATGAGCCGATGAACACTGCCGAGGATATGTTATTTAACCTCAAGGAGATGTTTGGGCATCATGACCGTGCGGGGAGGCAAGAAGCCATGAGAGTCCTCATGTCAACTACTCAGTCTGAAGGAACGCCTGTCGAGGAGCACGTTCTCAAGATGATGAGTCTGTTGAATGAATTGGAGGTCCTAGGAGCTATGATTGATGGTGAAACACAAGTCGACATCATACTCCAGTCTCTGACCCCTAAGTTTGAGCAGTTTCGTATGAGCTATAATATGGGTAAAATATCTTATACTCTTGCGCAACTCCTGACTGAACTGAAGGCGGCAGAGGGGATCTACAAGAAGGGCAAGTCTCAAGCGCTTGTAACTACCAGGCCCAAAAGCTTGAAAGCTATTGGAGGTAGGGGCAAGAAAAGGAAGCAAGCCATGAAACCCAGTGGTGCCAAGAGGAATGGACCACGAGTGGGGGCTAGTAAGCCAAAGGGCTTATGCTTCCGATGCAAGAAGTCTGGACACTGGAAGTCTGAATGTCCTCTCAGAGGTACGAATTTTTCTTTAGTCGTAAAAACATAGTCAGCGGTATTATCTACCAGAATTCTGGTGTGTAGATATGGAACCACTGACGGTATGTGCATTTCTTTAAATGCAGGGGTTCCAGAAAACCCGGCGACTTAGACAAGAAGAGTTCGAGTCTACATGGGCGAAGCTGTTGGGGTAGCAGCGGTTGCAGTGGAAGACATTTATCTGTTTTAAGTTTTCATTTCAGTTATTGCTTATGTACCCTTCATTTTGAAAAAGAACTTCGTTCTGGTTTTCTTTATTAATGGATATTTTATTTCTTTAATCATTGGATGGTTTGGATAAGAAATAATGGTGATATCTATTATGGTACATTAGATAGCAATATGTGAATGATGAATCCTTAGTCTACCACGATGCAACAAACCGTTATGCATGACTTGTTTTACTTATTAGATGTATTTCTCTTATTAATCATTATACTTGTGAATTCTTGAACTTGGTAGTATCTATTCAAAAGGGATTCAAAAGGTCGAAATTGATTTGATCAATTATAGTTGGAGGAATGGACCTCCCGACCTAAGAATCGATCTTGAAAGATGATACAACTGAGTTAACCTTTCTGGATAAAGGATGGAATTCGGGCAAGTATAGAAAATGATTGATGATTAATGCGGTATGTGTAATTAGAGAAGGTGCGAGTCGTTCTTCCAAGAATACTCGAAGATGGATTAGACTACTTGTTGTGCCATAAAAGCGGAGTGTTTTCAACACAAAGCCATTATGGGGAACCTTCAAAGTATATCCATTGAAAGCCTGCGACTTGTTCGCGGAGGCTATCACCTATCTAAATAACACATAGCATAAATCAAAGATTGAGATTAAGTCTCAAGCGACTACACCATACACTGATGTGTAGACATGGTGTGTCAGGAATAAGAAATGGGATTCTAATAGTAAAAGGACAAGTTTATTCGGAACTACCTATGTTCTATGGATATTTCTGGATACAACGGCACATTCAATGTGGTTGTAGAATAATCCTAGAAGAACAAGTAATTGTATGTTCAATAGTACTACGAACCAGATGGGTATCCTCACCCGGTTCTTAGAGGAATACTATTAGATGAACTACAATGCCCTAACTGACAAAGTACTTTAAAATGAGGAAAGGAGAGACTGAGAACCAGCCTAACCGAGTAGCGATACACCACTAACTGCACCTAATGTTATTACTGTTATACACCGGAACGCCATTGCAGTGGGAGGTTGTTAAGCAACCAGAGATGTTCATAAGACTGGAGGAGTTTTGAACTCTGGATCTAGTATACATGAAATCAATCCCTAGTTCTGCATAGGAGCTTGCGAATTGATGAGATAGTCCATTCTATGGATTCATCAAAAGGCAAGGAAAGGTGTGTTAGAGATGTAATGGAAACAAGGGTGGTGTTTCTCGGAATTTTGTGTAGATAACACTTCATCGTTGGCAACAATGTAAAAGTGTTGTCAGACATAAAATAGAGGTTGTCTAAATAAATCGAGGTATAGGATTAAGATGAAGTTGGATCATGTTCTTAGAAATCTTCGATCTCTGGATAAGAACATTTGTATTTCTCTTAAGATATCTTATACGATTATGGTTTGTTTTAAACATGCACAATTCTGAGAAAGGTTATTGCCTTTCGAGATCAGAATACATCTATCTAAGGTATGTGTCTTGAACACATAAAGGAGATAGATATAAACAAAGCGGTTTCCTACACCTTGAGTGTGGAGAGCTTTGTGGATGCAATGTTGAAAAACAAGGACCTGATATCAACTATGCGGTTAGCGTAGTGGGAGGATATCAAAGTAATCTGGATAAGAAATATTCGAATGCTGTAAAGTACTTGGAAGTACTGGATTACTGGCAAAACGAAATCTTCTTAGATTACAGTTTCTCAGATCAAAAATCGGAGAAAGACCAGTGTAAGTCGATATCAGGCTATGTGTTCACTTTTAGAAGAGATGGAACCTAAGGATGAAAGAGTGATAAGCGTAACGCTTCTCGAACTCTATCATGAACCGAATAGCAGCCTCAGAGGCAGCGGAAGTTTTGGTTAGGTTCCGGAATAACCTCTGAACTTGGATATGATTCTTGGTTCACCAAAGGCTATGTAAATAGCGGTGCGTGGAGAACTGGAAGAAGTCATAAGTTCAAGAAGGTGATGATAACACATAGAGCCAGTACCACCTGATACGAGTCATCGTCAGAGAGACGACGCAGTAGTCACCAAGATAACTTCAGAACGGCAACCTAGATTGCTCATTCACATAATACTTCTGGGAAGTATAAATTAAGCACGTGATGAGTATGGGAGTCGGGAGTTTGGAGGAAATGACTAGACCTTAGTACAAGTGGGAGATTGTTGGAGTTGTGTACTTAATGTCTAGATTTAAGTACCGGTAAACTCCCGGTCATGGCATTTAACCTATTTAATTAATAAACAATTATTTGCAATTAATTATTATTAATTAATTATGCAAAATATAGTCCTGGATTTTATACGTTGTAGTTAGTATGGTGTGTCTGGCCCACACGGAAGATCATACTATCGGTTACTCGTATTTAATCGAACAGTTGCTCACGACCTAGATGGACACGGACCAATCCATCGGTATAGTCGTTGTGTGAGAGAGAAAATAATTTGTCTTAATTATTTTATCACACTTGTACACTTAGTGTATTGGGCGGATCAGCTTGAGATTTATTGATTAGGATTGCCTAAGATAATCAATTTAAATCTCGGAGTATTTTATTCTTAATCCCTGATATTATTGCGGGTGTGTATATTTAATATTAGAGACTTTGATTTTCCAAAGGAATTAACCGATTTAATTATTGGGTTAATTACCGGTAAAATTGGGTCGCTATATTTTATATATGACATGCCGTGAATACTTGACGGGAAAGTGTATCCCGGAAGGGTTGATAATATCCCCGAGATGAGTTCATAAGGAATTATTGTGTAAACCTCATGAGTGGATTCGTTCCGCACAATAATAAAGGTTGAACGGTACTAGTCTCGGATATAAGATATGAATATTATTTATTGAGCAATAAATAAATTTATTCATGGATATTTAAATCTTAAATACACGGAATAAATAATACTAAGATGGAGAAATATTATTTGATATAATATGGAATAATATTGGGAGTGCAATTTTATTTATATAGTGGAAAATAAATAAAATTTAATATTGATAAGAATTAATAGATTTGGGTTGGACCCAATTTAATTTTCAATATTTAGAAGCCCAATATTTATTCTCCTTATGATCCCCTACGTAGCCTATATAAGCACTACATGGTCTTCACTTTCAAGAGAGAATTAATAGACCTACGGAATTCATAAAGTCTTGAGAGTGAGGAGGATCCATAGAGTTCGATAGCTCGTCGCCCACCCGACGTTCGAACGGAGTGCAAGGAATACGCGGGAAGATCACGAGGTCATCAACGATTCGTTTCTCCGTACAACGAATCAAGGTAATAATCGAGAAACCCCCTTCTTTGATTATGTGCGTTGAATAATTGTGATATATACATGAACATGCGATCCGGGAAAACGACGAACCTCGGGGACGGGGATTCGAGATCCCCGGCGAGGATCGAAGGTGCGGCCGAACCCTAGGGTTCGGACCGCCGCATCGCGCGATAAGGGACGAGCCCCGGCTGGACGCCGGGGCATGCGATCGACTTCGGTCGATCGCCGGGGATGCCGTGGGCTGGTGCCACGGCGGATCCCCCCGCCCTCATCGCCGCCGGCGCGGATACGGGAAGCCCTCGGCCGGAGCCGAGGGATGCGATCGATCCTCGGATCGATCGCGGGTCAGCTGCGAGGTGACTCGCAGCGACCCCGTGCGTGCTACGGGTTCGCCCGTAGCGGCTCGCACGGGGTGATCCCGTGCGCTGGAGCAGCGAGTCCGCGACTCGCTGCGGGGCTGCTACGAGCAGCCCCGGGGATCGCTACGAGCGATCCCAGCGATCGTCGAGGACGATCGCGAGCCCCTCGCGGGGGCTCGGCTGGGCGCACGCAGCCTTCGGGCTTCGCTGGGCGTTCGGTCGGGCCCCGGCTCGTGAGGTGGTTCGCGTTCGTGGATCCGGCTCGCGGGAGAAAATCGGCTGGGGGCGGGCTGCGTGTCTTCGGGCGCGTAGTCTCCAAAGGTCGGACTCCTGCGGATGAGTCGGGATTCAATCTTCGGTGATTGAGGGTTTTTGATCGGGTTATCGGTTCCGCAATTTTGATAGCCCGGGACATCGAATCCCAACACATGGATCTACCGGGTACAAAGGCAGATTGAGCTTTGTCAATGATGGAATCTAAGGTGGACCGCAACCTTGTGGCTAGGATCTTGGATATAACTTTGTAAGTGACATTACACAAGGCTATAGGTCGGAAATCCCCCACCCGAGAAGGATTATCAGATTTGGGAATAAGGGTGATGATAGTATGGTTTAATTGTTTAAGAAGATGACCCGATTTGAAGAATTCCAGAATTGCATCACAAAAGTGGTGTCCAGTCAAGTCTCAAGTGGATTTGAAAAAAAGAGCCGTATAGCCATCGGGTCCCGGAGATTTCTCGTTATCGATACTAAAGAGGGCTCGTTTAATCTTTTCCGAGGTGACTGGGACACTAATAGAATCAGCGAGGTCAGAAGAAACAAGAGGCCCCGAGTGAACAATACTCGGGTCCAAGGGAGAACAATGATCAGGAGTACCGAGAAGGGACAAAAAGAAATCATTGAACTCATGAGTAACTTCGGACAAGGATACAGAATACGTACCGTTGCTTTTGCGGATGGAGACGATCTGGTTGCGCTTCTTATTGCGTTTTGTAATACCATGGAAATATTTGGTGCATCTATCTCCAAGTTTCAGATGCGTCGAGTGCGCTTGTTGAAAATTAAAATGTAGTTCTGCATTCCCCAGGAACGTCGCCTTCCGTCGGAGAGAAATGGCTTGATTAAGTAGGTCGAGATCCGAAGGGTTCAGCTGGAGTTGAGTTTGGACAGAAATGAGCTGGGTATTGGCTTGTTTAGCACGAGTGGAAATGTGGAAAAAGTGTAGGGTATTGAGCTGTTTAAGTGGACGCTTAAGGTGTTTCAATTTTTTGGCAAGGAAAAATAGAGTCGTTCCGTCAACTTCAAAGCTCCAAGAATAAAAAATCAGTTGCTGGAATTCAGGGTGTTCAGTCCACATATTAAAGAATTTGAACGACTTAGTATGAGTATGCTCCTTGTTATCAAGTAAGACAAGGCATTGAGCATGGTCCGAAAGGCAGCCCGGGGAAACAAAGGAAACACGAGCCTTACAATCACTGGAAAACCAGGGTTGATTAGCCATGACTCGATCGATTTTTGAGCTTGCTGGCCCTCTCGACCAAGTAAGCTTATTGCCCGTGAATGGTAAATCAGAAATACCCACAAGGGAGCAACATTCTGCAAACTCAGCAAGATCCATTGGCTTTACTGGAGCCCCATTTGGTCTATCCTCAACATGCATCAGATTATTAAAATCCCCGAGGAGCAGCCAAGGGTTGTTGCAAACGATGGACGAATGAGCTTCGATATCATCCCAAAGTACTCGTCGTTGAATAAGAGTGTTGAATCCGTAGATAAATGAAACAAAGAAGGATCGTTTAGTAACTTTACTCGTAAATCTTCCAAAAACAGTTTGTTGAGAGGAGGCGAGAGCTTCGTACTCAACCATTGTTGGATTCCAAAGGACAAGGATGCGGCCCCCGGGTGAGTTGCAAAGTTACTTGAAGATTCCCAAGTCGGGAATTTATTCCGCATGAGACGCCTAAGCTTCTCATCATCAAGTTTAGTTTCTACAAGCCCAATAATATCCAGCGAATAATGCCAGACGAGGTGGGCTACCCCGTTGTGTTTAAGGACCTGGTTGAGGCCCCTAATGTTCCACGCTGCGATCTTCATTGGGAAGACACGGGAGCCGAACTCCCTGACTTCGAAGAGGCAATAGTAGGTTCTTCTTTGCCCTTGTCTCGGGGCCTGTACTTAGATCTTTTTTGGACAAATTTAACACATGGTTGGCCTGTATCTAAGGATCTCACAGGAGAACCCGTTTTACTCTTTCGGATCTTTGCTGAAACTTTGCGAGTCGGGTGCTCATAAGTTACTTCTGGAATGTCACCTTCTGAATTTTGACTTGGCTCGCAGTTTGGCTTGGTACTCGAGGGAGCAGGCCTGCTATGAGGTCTAAGTGAAATATCGGATTGAGGTGAGGTAGGGGAAGGAGGTGTGGATATGTTTGGTTTAAGCGATTTGCTGCGGGCTTTGGTTTTCTTGGTAGGAATTGGTTCAATATTTGGGTTAGGTAAAGTCTGAGGTACGGATATGGATTTTGAAGGCGATTTGCTTCGAGCTTTGGTTTTCTTGGTTGAAATGGTATTAGTGGCAGGAAGTTCCGTAATTTGTTCAATGACTGGTTCGGTTCTCGGAAGATGGTGGATTCGGTTTCAGGTTTGGTGGATTCGGGTCAGAGTTACCCGGGTCAGAAGGTGGGTCAATTGGTAGGTCATCAGTAGCAATGGGCTTGGACCCACGCACCTGGAAATTAGTTGGAATAATATCCTTCTTTTTTACTTTTGATTTATTCATAGGAAAATTAAATCAAAAGTCTAAGGCATAAGAGAATCACGTGATACGCTAAGGCAAAGCTACAAAAGATGCTGCAGCAAGTGGACAAAGTGGAAAAGAGAATCACAAAGTCCAGGCCTATAAAAGGAAATAATCCAGGAAAAGAGAAGATGCCAAAACCTACTGCTAGACAGTTACCCGAAATGGAAAAACTTTGAATAAAGGCCCTAGCAGCGGGAAACACAATCAAAGTATGAAAAAAACAGATTTTGAGATCAAAGTATGCAAAAAATAAAGGAAAAATCCTGGAATTATCAAGAACACCAAGAATGTTCAAGAACACCAAAGTACCAACATCACCAAAAATGATGAAGTGCTCCCATATGGAAAAACTGAGAGAGTGGACTGTCGTGAACAAGGAAAGGCTGGAAAAAGATGGAAAAAGGGGGGGATGAACAGGTTCGAAAGTGGCTGAGAAGGGTTGCCGGAGAAGGACAAGAGGCGGAAGAGGGCTGGAGATGGCGGTGGCTGGGGGCAGAACACGTAAAGAACACTCTCAAAGCTCACAAAATATAAAATCTGGAATATGTAATCACTCTAACAAGCAAGGAAGATGAAGTAAAGAATGAGAAAAGATGATGAAGCCCTTGGGGATGAAATCTCCAAGTGAGAGGGTCTCTCTCTAACTTCACTTTTTTTTGTCTCTTTGATTTTTTTGTTATATACTTATTGTTTCGCCCGTAGTTGGTGTGAATTATACCCCATTTTGTGTGTCTATATGCCCGTTTCTTGTACATTTTGATGGAATTTCCTCAATTATTGTTGAATCTCTTACTTTGTTGAAGTTTCATGGTGAAATAGGGATTTGGAGCTTAAACGAGAGGATTCCGGAGAAAAACGAGCAAAAAACGAGGACGGTGAAGTGTTGAAGAAGACTAGAGACTGGGCGCGACCGCACCCAAACGGGAGCGACCGTGCCCGATGCAATTTTCACTTCGACCACTGGGAACGACCGCACCCAAACGGGAGCGACCGTGCCCGATGCAATTTTCACTTCGACCACTGGGAACGACCGCACCCAAACGGGAGCGACCGCTCCCGGGGCACTCAACCTTCGACCCTCCGGCGCGACCGCGCCCAAACGGGAGCGACCGCTCCCTGCTCGCGATGGCTTGCCCTGTTCTGTGCAGCTGAAGTAAAATATTCACCACGCCTTCGTTAACCGTCGGATCGACCTGAATTTTGGAAAGCACCTTCACAACATCAGGATCTTCATATTCAACGGTCGGATTGGACAAATTCCTTTCTGTCAAGAAGCTATCGGCTCCAGAACGCACCAGCAATGTTAAAGGAGAAATTAAAAAGATTAAATTGTTGACTTGAGTTGACTTGGCTTATGGGACATTTTTAAGGGCATTTGGGTCATTTTAATTGGTATGGATTTGTATCTATAAATAGAGGATAATGTCTCATTTGAGAGTAGTGACTCATTTTTGTGACTAATTTTGAGAGCAATAGTAGAGAGAGAAAGTCACCACATGTAAATAATTAAAATAGTACTCTAGATATTTTATTTTCTTGTTCTTCAAGTTCTTCATTTCAAGCATTTTAATTCTTATATCTTTCATTCCTCGTTAGTTTTCTCGTATTTTTACATTCACGTTTTGTTCTCGGATCGTCGAGCCCGTTCTATTCATCGGATCAATTTTCGTTGGGTGACACATCGAAGATCGACTCCTCGTTTGATCGGTATCTTCGTTTCCTTTAATTGTTATTTCATTTATGCATGCTCTTTACTTGATTTTCTTGTTTATTAGCTTTAGTATCATGTTAGGCTAGATTTATTGGTTTGGTAATTGGTGATTTGTTCATAGGATGAATGGTTGATTTATCTTGATTGTTGGCCATGTTGATTGGGTTAATTTGTTTATTTGTTATTGAACTTGATCGATTGTTGAAACCGAGACCTACCCGGAGACGTTTCACTTTGTGATTTTGGTCGATTACTCAATTTGTTAGAGGTGAGACCTACCCGGTAATCCTCCTTGAACACTAATCTAATCAACCATAGTTTGACCTTAACCGAGGGACAAGTCGGCCCACTCTAAAACCGCGAAAGCACTTGAGCGAGCCTATGGCCCGGTATTTATTGTTATTGACCCGATTCTGTGGTGATATGATCCAAATACCAAACCTCCGTTTTTCTTATTGATTTCTCGTTTATTTGCTTTTATTTGCTCTTACATGCTTCCTTGCTTTCATTTAGTAGTTGTTAGCATAATCTTCTTCTCTCTCCCCCCATTTATTGAGATAATTTGTACACAAAGCAAACGTTGAACGCACTAATTAAACGAACACTCCGAGCCTACACTCCTCGAGAGAATGACTTGGGTCGTCCTTGCCAACTTATACTACGAAGGGCCTCGTCCTCTTGCGAGTCGAGACCCCAAGTAATTATTTTTAGCGCACTCGGGGGCGAGTCAATTAATGGTGCCATTGTCGGGGAGTGTAAAGGTGTTGTTTGTTGATTTGTGAGTTTATTGTTTGCCTTGTTTTTCTTTTTTATTGCTTATATATATTGTTTACTACTCGGTGCCCGTAATCTTGTTTGTTGAGGTTTTTTTGTGATAGGTTGAAGAAGAGTTTTCTCCATTCTTGCCTCATTCATCGTCTCTCTCTTGAAACCGGGTCTTCTTCTTCACCTTCATCCTTTTCTCTATCCGACAACGACCTTCATATGAACAAGATGAGGGACGAGTATGACGACCATCACGACTTGGGAAGCAACTACTCTCATTATACCGATCGGTCTCAACCATCACGCTATTATCGACACCATCATAGAGACCGAGACCGTGCTTATTCTTATGCCGAGAGGGATTCCATGTCACCACCTCCTCGGTAAAATTGAAGGCCAAAGGAATCACCTCGAGATGAAAACCATGGCCACTACCGAGAGGAGCATATTGTCGGGTACAAATACGGATATCGTCATCAACATAAGAGGGTGCAAGATCCAAAACGAAAAACGATTGGCGATTTCTCATTACCACAACTCCATCACGTGCCGAGGGATCGTAAGTCATACCAAGAGGTGCATTTTGATGAAGGACCTCGTGAGAGATATGGGGATCGACGAATTTCTCCTAGCACCCAAGCTCCTACACGACGAACAATTGGAGATTTAAATCAACCGAGGTACCAACCCGACTCTTCTCACAAATGTCGTGTTCCGAGGACCCAAAAAGACGAGCTTACATCTCATCATCTTTCCCGATTACCTTCTTTCTCCGGATTGCCGAATGAGAATGCCATAAAGTTCATCAAGGACTTCTCCATTGTACTAGGGAGTCTTCCATTGGCCGGATATGAAGAAGATGAGTTGAAAATGTTGTATTTTCCCGATTGTATGAGAGATGGGGCTCGAGATTGGTGGAGGTCATTGCCATCAAAATCATTGAGAACGTGGGACAATATGGTTGATATATTCTTAGGTCGTTACTTCCGGACACCTTCCGAGACGATTCCATCCCACAAGCCGTCTCCACCATCCAAGACGAGAACCGACCACGACATCTCTTCTCGAGCATTTGATGAGTTGATGAATGCGATAGATATTGGGATTGAACAAATGCTTCTTGAGTGTATAATTGACTATGTAGACGAGTCTTCGTGTTTTGAGCCGTTTTTCGATGACGAGTTGGATAGGGACCTCGAGGACATTCCTCTTGTTGAAACCGTGAAGGATTTGCCTATTATATCTCCGTATTGTTTTGGTGTTGAAGAGGACGTAGAGGAAGTTATTATTGAATGTGAAGATATGGGTGAATCATCTCCCTCATCTCCGGTTCGTTTGCCCGACGAGAAGTCGAGCGGGATCCTTGCAAACCAATCTCTAAAGCCGCATGATCCGGGTATAAGCAAGATGAGATCCGCTTGGAGTTTTGGTAAAAGAATATACGGTTTGGTTGATTTAGGGATCGAGATTAGGTATTCTACTTCTCATACTATTGACCGCTCTTCGAATGAAGCTCTTGAAGAAAAAGAGAGTGTGTTAGGTCCCGGTTTAGGAAAAATGGGAGTGTCTTGCGGTTTTAGTACGAGCATATCGAGGTTGATTTCCTTGGGAGTTGATGTTGAGTTTTCCGATGTCCAGTGTGTCGATGATGTCTATATTGAGGCTTCTTTCCATTTGGGCGAGATGGTATTTTTAAGGAAATATAGCTCAATATTTTTAGTAGTAGAGGTGGATGGAACGAGGAGGCTTGATTTATTTTCCATGATTAGACACCTCGCTCGGATTTTTGGGTCTTATTCTAGGAAGTCCCTTGTCCCCTTGGCCGAGATGATCTTCTTCCAGAGGTTTAGTTCGATACTTTTACCGGCCGAGGTGGAAGATAATGACGATCTACATCTTGGCGTATATTTGGGAGAGAGACCGAGGACCTTGGATTTGGTAGAAAAGTTTCGACACACTACCATGCATGCTCGTTATCTCTCTTATTTGGAGGATCGTGCCCCCATGACCGAGATGTTTTTCTTGCGGAAGTATAGTTCCATATATTTAGTATGCAAGATGGTGGATCATTGATGTGGTCGAGCTCAATACTAGAAACGAGCGCTTTGTGGGAGGCACCCCACACTATGTCGAGCTTACGACGTTAACCAAGCGCTTCTTGGGAGGCAACCCATGGTTTTATTTTCTTGTTTTTATTTTTTGTAGGATTTATTTGTTGGAGGCTACTACTCTATGCCCGTGGACCCACCAAAGTGACCCGATGAGATGATTTCCATGGATGATGCCATCACCGCCACCGCTTTCTTATGATCCTTGATAGGTTTGGCCGTGACGACTCACGGCCCCGGTTATCTCTTTCCTCCCTTCCTTGCTCAAAACTTTGATTGAGATACTTGATTTTTGTTGGATTTTATGTTGTGGATTGTGGATGGTGGTCGTGTGACCTTATATATGTACTTGGTGGTGTTTTGTGGATGTTGTGATTGTTTGTGTTTGGATTCCTATTGTGCTTAATGTCACTCTTTTTAATCGTCTTCCTCCTTTCAAAACCTCGATGTCGTGATGTTGTCGCATGAGGACATGCTTTTATTCCAAAATGTGGAGGGGAGATTTATTTTGAGTTGTATGAATTTATAGCTTTCCGATTTTATTTTGAAACTTCAAAACTCGTTTTAGGTTTTCGGGGTAAATTTAAAAAAAAAAAAAAGTTTTACACACTCGTTATTCATTCGGTGGGAGATAATTTTAGTATCTTTGTTTATCTCGGTTGTTCCATGTTTCCGAAGACCCGTGTGAGATTTTGTGCCTACTTTAACGTTCTTTTTGAGGGATTATTGAAAATGAACTCGTTGAATATTTTTGTGAACCTCATGCTTTTATTCTTCCAATGATGTTGCTATTGAAGTAAATAAGAGATAACTAGAACTTGTGCATGTTGAATTTCAAAACTCTATGTCATAACCGGTTTGATTTCGGAAATGAGAAGAACAATCGCTTGGGATTAACCTTTTGAGCCTTATTTTCTTAAATCCCGAGCCCGTCGAGGGACACCTTAGAAAGCCCCTTTGTGCCTACATGTAAACCGTTTCATTCATGTCCATACACTTACCCGTTTGGAGGATTGGTGTGTAATGAATAAATATGATTTGATACTTGGTTGTGTGACGTTTGGAATGTGTTAAAGAAGTGGGGTGATCTAGTGATTTTTCTTTATATATACGATGTAATGCTCCGTCTCTAAGATATGAAAGATACAAAAAAAAAAGAAAAAAAAAGAGAAAAAAAAAAAGAAAAAAAAAGTGATATGAAATAATGTGAGACAATAAAGAGTGTCATTTGTTGAATTTTATATTGTGTTGTAAGCTCGCCTCGTCGGCCCGTGTGGGTGAATATGAAGTTTGTTGATTTTTGAGTGGTGGAATGTTGAAGGGTTTGAGTTGAAAATTTCTTATGAGAGGAAATGAAGGTATAGGGAAGGGCGCATCTTGTCAAAAATAGTTCACTTTATCCAAAAATTTCCCAAATACCTTTAGCCTAGCCCCGTTTCACCCTCATGCGATTAGAGTTCTTTGATCCGTAAGATAGCCAAATTTGATGAGTGGAGTCTTTCACATGCTTAAGCTTATGGTTGAATTTCTTTATGTGCAACATTGTTACTTGAGGTTCTTCTCTTTATTTTCTCTTTGAGCTCTATTTCTTGATACATGCAAGTTCTACATTGATTTGACTCTTTCACTTGCATGTGATATTGTGTGTGATTCCTTATACCACGAGTGCTAAAAAGAATGAGCGTATCTTGGTGAGGGAAATTGGTTCAACCGTGAGAAGACATTGAGTATCATGAATGATCTCTTTTTGTTGAGATTTTAACTTGTGTGAGTTTTGTCGTTTCCATTTACCCCATGTACCGAGAACTTGTGTAGAGTTGATGATAAATGACGAAATATGTAAATTCCAATCTTTTGAATGGTTGATTGTTGCTTGAGGGCAAGCAATGTTCTAAAATGTGGAGGGGTTGTTTCGCCCGTAGTTGGTGTGAATTATACCCCATTTTGTGTGTCTATATGCCCGTTTCTTGTACATTTTGATGGAATTTCCTCAATTATTGTTGAATCTCTTACTTTGTTGAAGTTTCATGGTGAAATAGGGATTTGGAGCTTAAACGAGAGGATTCCGGAGAAAAACGAGCAAAAAACGAGGACGGTGAAGTGTTGAAGAAGACTAGAGACTGGGCGCGACCGCACCCAAACGGGAGCGACCGTGCCCGATGCAATTTTCACTTCGACCACTGGGAACGACCGCACCCAAACGGGAGCGACCGCGCCCGATGCAATTTTTACTTCAACCACTGGGAACGACCGCACCCAAACGGGAGCGACCGCTCCCGGGGCACTCAACCTTCGACCCTCCGGCGCGACCGCGCCCAAACGGGAGCGACCGCTCCTTGCTCGCGATGGCTTGCCCTGTTCTGTGCAGCTTAAGTAAAATATTCACCACGCCTTCGTTAACCGTCGGATCGACCTGAATTTTGGACAGCACCTTCACAACATCAGGATCTTCATATTCAACGGTCGGATTGGACAAATTCCTTTCTGTCAAGAAGCTATCGGCTCCAGAACGCACCAGCAATGTTAAAGGAGAAATTAAAAAGATTAAATTGTTGACTTGGCTTATGGGACATTTTAAGGGAATTTGGGTCATTTTAATTGGTATGGATGTGTATCTATAAATAGAGGATAATGTCTCATTTGAGAGTAGTGACTCATTTGTGTGACTAATTTTGAGAACAATAGTAGAGAGAGAAAGTCACCACATGTAAATAATTAAAATAGTACTCTAGATATTTTATTTCTTGTTCTTCAAGTTCTTCATTTCTAGCACTTAAATTCTTAGATCTTTCTTTCCTCGTTAGTTTTTTCGTATTTTTACATTCACGTTTTGTTCTCGGATCGTCGAGCCCGTTCTATTCATCGGATCAATTTTGTTGGGTGACACATCGAAGATCGACTCCTCGTTTGATCGGTATCTTCGTTTCCTTTAATTGTTATTTCATTTATGCATGCTCTTTACTTGATTTTCTTGTTTATTAGCTTTAGTATCATGTTAGGCTAGATTTATTGGTTTGGTAATTGGTGATTTGATCATAGGATGAATGGTTGATTTATCTTGATTGTTGGCCATGTTGATTGGGTTAATTTGTTTATTTGTTATTGAACTTGATCGATTGTTGAAACCGAGACCTACCCGGAGACGTTTCACTTTGTGATTTTGGTCGATTACTCAATTTGTTAGAGGTGAGACCTACCCGGTAATCCTCCTTGAACACTAATCTAATCAACCATAGTTTGACCTTAACCGATGGACAAGTCGGCCCACTCTAAAACCGCGAAAGCACTTGAGCGAGCCTATGGCCCGGTATTTATTGTTATTGACCCGATTCCGTGGTGATATGATCCAAATACCAAACTTCCGTTTTTCTTATTGATTTCTCGTTTACTTGCTTTTATTTGCTCTTACATGCTTCCTTGCTTTCATTTAGTAGTTGTTAGCATATCTTCTCTTCTCCTTTTCCCCCACTTTGATATTATTTGTACACAAACCAAACATTAAACGCACTATTTAAACGAACACTCCGAGCCTACACTCCTCGAGAGAATGACTTGGGTCGTCCTTGCCAACTTATACTACGAAGGGCCTCGTCCTCTTGCGAGTCGAGATCCCGAGTAAATATTTTTAGCGCACTCGGGGGTGAGTCACTTATATATATATTAGTACGTATATATGTAATATTATAAGTAGGATACATGAGTTTGATGGGCTTTGGGAGTAAAATGGGTTTGAGGAAAAGTGAGCTTAGAAAAAGTAAAATGGGTTTGTGGGAAAATGGGCTTAGGTGACTTAAGACTAAGGCTTGATTAAGTGGCCCATTACTTCTTTGGTGAAAGTGAACGGGAAGAAAAAAATTCCCCAAATTTTAATCACTTTTAATTTGTACAGAGAAACAAAAGAGGGGAAAACGATGGCGATAAAAAGAAAATGGGTACACGGGTCTCTTCTTCCGTAGGCTAGAGAGTTTTGATGAGATGAAAGCTTAATTGACAAGGGATTTGGAAGAAGTCAGTAATGCCGACATCGTTGAAGAGGGCGATATTTTCGATCTCGCAAAGACAACGCACGCCGGGAAGGATTAGACGATGATGGGTGGTGATAGTCGGCGATTTGGACAGAGGCTTTGACGTTGTGGAGGAGGATTATTGGTTGTAATTCTGACTATGGAAATCACAGGAGGTCAGTCCATGGGTTCAACGGGGACGGTGGCGGCTCTCCAACCAGATTCGATGGTAGCGAGGGTTCGGCTACTGGAAAACATTTTGGGGTGAAGAAACAACGAGTGGGACGAAACGATCTTGGCGTGAGGCTGGTCATGTCGGGGCTAATGAATAGGTTTCAATTTATGGGGGTCAATAAGTACGGGGTGGTCGAGCAGATTTACGGAAACGATTCACTCCATATACGGGCTGATTTGGAGGGACTTATAAGTCAGTTTGAGGAGTTCGGTAAACGTCCTGGGGTCAAGAGTTCAGATGGTGTTCGACTGTGGTAGTTTGGTGGCGGGACAAGATCGAAATGTATAGACGCGCTTTGGGCTTAGCTACAAGGATTATTTGGATAGGGTGAGGTGAGGAGTAGAGAAAGAGGAGAAGTAATTACCTCTTTCTTCAGGCTTACTCAGGTGTGTTTGATCAAATGATTTCTCCATGTATTTATAGGCAAAGTTTTTGAGCAGTGATCCGCAAGATCCGGGCTTCATTATTTCTTACAGTAGCTAAATCCATTTTTGGCAAAGAAAAGATTTTGGAGATGATGGACACACGTGGAGAGGTGGGTTATCCTTGTGAGAAGAGGCACGGTAATTACTTAGTTGCAAGTAGTAGCATAGCTAATAGGTATTGAGGCATGTAAGGATGCAATTAATGTCATGCTAATAGCCAATAGCTAATAGGTACCAAGGCATGTAAGGATGCACATGGAAAAGTAACAGCTCGTGTGAGAGCATGTAATTTATGGCAGTTGGTTTATAGAGAGTAGTTGTGTCAGAGTGTAGAGTTCATCATTCTTTAAAGTGTGGCTGAACGTATTTTTGGCAAGAAAAAAAAAAGGTCTTTGCAGATGGAGGCACGTGGGAGAAAATGGGATAACTATTAGTTGATAATAGTATAGCAGGGGCTATACCCATTTGAATTTATTTGGAGACAATATCTCCACGATTTTCGGGCCAATAAGAATAACTTGTAATATTTATCTATTTAATATATAAATCCAGATTTTTGCTGATCCAGTGTGAACACAAAAAAATACACTACAAAAAATGAGCATGTTCACACTACGTGGCACAGACAAAACTTTTATTGGTCTAAATTTGATTATGTGGCTTTCTTTACCAATAATAAATATGATGTGGCTTTTAATTGAATGATTTAAATAATGATAACATATTTCATAAATTATTCAATTTCCATAAATAATATTAAATATGTTATAACATTAATTTGACCGATTTTATTAATTAATATCATTATTGTTATTACTTCTTTTACCATATATATCCATCTAAAATATAGAATAAATTATGATTTATTAAATAGATGATAATAAACAAATCATGCCATATTTTAATATTTTCTTATTATTATAGTTCACACGTTTTTCTTATTATATTCTCTAAAATTTTATCAATCTTTAAATAATTAATTTATTAATTTATTTTATTATAATATAATATTTCCATTTTACGCAGTTCTATTTACATATATGTACAATTTTATTATGTGATTTTTTTAGCAGTAATAAATATGACGTGGTCTATTAATTATTTATTGTAATTTAAATTTTATAATTTTTTAATTAATTTCGATAATAGATATCACCCTATTAATTAGCTATGTTAATGATAATATAGATTCATTACTTATTAATTAGCTATCTTAATTTACATTTATTTCCTAATACATGGTAATAATCATATTTGGTAAGAAGTTCATACAATTTTAATTAAAAAATCATCTCATTCTATTGACCAAATTAAATATGAAAATGGCTATTAATTTATTTAAACGTTAATATTCTAAAATATTTAGTAGTAGGTCAAAATTTGTATATTGATTTATGTAAATGATTTTTTTATAAATATAATTATTAATTCAATTCATAATACTGTTAATTATCTTTTTATTTTAAATAATTAAATCAACTTAATATAAAATCTCTTATTATTTATTACTATAATTACGCATAATTTAAAATGAATTGCCATATTTCAATTCACTAATATTTTTTTACCAAAAATAAGAATTTTTTTATTATTCAAAAATTATACAAACCTTATTTCAAATTTACACCTATAAAAAGCTCTCCATCTTCACTCATCTTCACACCTTCATAAGCACCATTTTTATTTTCTTCTAATTTCTGTATTGTTATTATTATTAACGTTTAACATTTGTTGCATTATTATTATTGTTATTATTATTGTAAATGTTTTTTCTTTTCAGGTGAAAGTACGTATTGAAACATTTTTATTGAAATTCTTCTAATTTTTTTTTGCAGCTATCAAGGTATTTTTTTTGCAGCTATCAAAGTAATTATTTCTATTTATTTACTTTATTTTTTTTGTTTTTCTTTTTTGCAACTATAAAGTAATTATTTTGATTCATTGCACTTTATAATTTTTATCTCATTCTTCTAATTTTTTTTTTGTTTTTCTTTTTTCAGCTATAACCTGAGTATTTTTTATTATATATATATTTTTTAATTTATGTTTATTTTTTCTTCATATTGTACGTTATTACAATAAAATAAACATATTCTTGATATGATTTTTATGCAGGATATATTTTAATTTATGTTATTTATTAATTATGCGTAATTTGTTATTTATTGCTTTACTTTTTTAAAAAGTTTTTTCTACTATAAATGTAATTTTTTTTGCAGGCGGTGGGGTTTTTTAATTAGTCTTTTCAATTATTTTTTATTTTAATACTTTATTTTGCTCATACTAACAACTAATTGATTCTTTGTTTTTTTGTTTTTTACTTATTGATTTCGTTTTTTTAGGTATTTTGATATTTCATTACCACTTATTCAATCTAATGATTATTCAACGGAATATATCAATTTATATCAATTTGATGGAGAACGAATTAAAATTTTCAGTTGAAAATTAATTATCTAATTTATTTGATGTTTTGAGTTAGGTTTAGCAAAGTTTTGTTGTAACGAATTTAAATTATGTATAATATATTTCGGAATATATATATTAATTAATGGATGTTACGTAACCTTAATTTTGGTCTTGAAAATTTTTATATTCACTTATATTTTATAATTGTTTATTTGATTGACCATTTGACATAAGAATATACAAATAATTCTCATTTAATGATTGTTTGGAGGATAAGTACAAAAAATGAAATGAAAAATATATTTATACAAATTAAATATTTTATGGTCAACCACCAATCTTGAATATAAATTTGATACTATCAATTATTTAATTATCCTTAAATTTTTTCGTTATTCTAAAAATAAATATGGTAATAATTATGATGAATGATTTTAATATTTTTTCAATTCTTATTTTCATATTTAAAATCAAAAAATATTCATACGATTTTTATTTCTAAGTTAGCACAGGGATGAGATGTATAATTATGGGAGATGCCTAACCATTAAGTATTACAATAAATACATATTAGATAATAAATATATATTACCATAGTCCGTTAATTATTAATATAGAAAGTATTACCATAACAATAGCGTACAAATACAAAATTTTAATTAAACATCCTATTCACTGTCAAATTTATTTTTATCATTAGTTATGGACCAATTAATATTCTTTCTTTTTATAAGTGTTTCTAAACTAATAAAATATCTTTTATTGATTTATTGTTTATCCTTAATTTGTAGGATACAACATGTCTGTACTACTTAATTAATCATTTCATTTCAAAAAAGCCGGTCCGTAATATTAATTATTATTTAGAACATGTTCCCTTATAATTATTCTCAGTTCTTTATTTCATCATTAAGTTAAGTTAAGTTAAGTTAAGTTCAATTTAAACTTATTAAGTTTAGTTAAGTTCATTTCAGCCATTTTGAGTCTTAAAGAAAATGTTTTAAATAAGTAATAAATATATTATATATTTAGAACATATTTTCATTAAAATAAGATATAGTTTAAAACACAAAAAAGATAATTATTTATCAATTTAATTTTCTTTGATTAGTGCATAAACTTCTAGAATTTGAATTAAAAAAAATGACTAGAAAGATAGTTGGACTACAAACAAACTAATTATTTAACAAATTACCTTTTTTAACAATACAACTATTCATCATTCATAATTTACACGGGTTATATGACTCAAAAGATGAATGGTTAACTATTCAAATAATTAACTATTCAAATATTCATCATTCATAAATTACACGGTTTATATGATTCAAAAAATGAATGAAAACATTAGAAATATTATTGAAAAACATTTTCAAATTTTTTGTGTGTATAATCCTAAAGAAAATTGATCGAGTAAGAAGATTGTTGAAATATAAACAAAAGAATTATTTTAACAATTTAAATTCATTAAATTCAATTCAATTCAGATCTATTAATATCAATTTAGTTCAATTCAAACATATTTAGTACAATTCAGTTTAGTTAAGAATTATTAAGTGAAATTCAGTTTAGTCATTTATGACTAAAATTATATTCAATGTAGGTTTTTCAGAGTTCAGTTCATAACTATTAAGTTTACATCAATTCAATCATTTAATTTAATAATATTATATTATTATTATTATTTTAATATTTTAAAATGAAATTAAATTGAACGTAATATCAGTTCAATTCAGTTGAAACCTATTAAATTTAGTTCAGTTTAGACGATATCAGTCTTAAAGAATAAGTCCTTAATGGATCAGAACTGAACTGAATTTTGGACTTATTCAGTCTTAAAGAATAAGTCCTTAATGGATCAGAACTGAACTGAATTTTGGACTTATTCTCAATTTGCTTCATTTAAGTTCAGTTAAGATAAATTAAGCTAGATCCATTAAGTTCTCTTATTCATTTAATTTTTAATTTTTGTATTATTTTATTAATGTATTATTATCCGTTCAATATTTTAAAATTAAATTAAATTAGACTTAATTTCAGTTTAATTCAGTTCAAACTTATTAAGTTCAATTAAGTTTAGTTTAATTGAGTTTAGCCATTTTAGTCTAAAAGAGCAGGTCCATAATGTTGATAACGATTTATAACATGTTCTTTTAGAATTAATCACAAATCGCTTTATTTCAAACTCATTAGGTTTAGTTCAGTTCAATTTAATTCAGATATGTTAAGTTTAGTTCATTTCAGTCATTGAGTCTTAAAGAACATCTCTTTAATAAGAAATAAATATTTTATATATTGAGAGAGTATTTTTATTGAGAGTGAGATATAGTTTAAAAAAAACTATTAAATTCAATTTAGATTCATTTAGTTCAGTTTTAAAGTTTAGTTCATAACTATTAAATTTAAATCAATTCATTTATTTAATTTAATATTATTATTTTATTATTATTATTATTATTATTTAAAATAAAATTAAATTGAAATTAATTTTAGTTAAGTTAAGTTCAACTTCAATTCAGTTCAGTTCAATTCAGTTCTCCAGTTTCAGTCCAAAAGAGCATGTTACTAATATTGATAATGATTTACAACATAATCTTTTAGACTTATTCTCATATCTTCAATTTAGTTTAATTCAAATTTATTAAGTTTATTTCAGTTCAACCATTTTGAGTCTTAAAAACATGTCTTTATTAAGTAATAAATATTTTATATATTGAGAGTGTATTTTCATTTAAAATGATATATGGTTTCAAACACAAAAAAAAAAAAAAATTATTTATCAATTTAATTTTCTTAGAATAGTTCATAACTTCAAAAATTTGAATTAGAAAATAATTTACTAGAGAGATAGTTGAAATAAACAGAATAATTATTTAACAATTTAGTTTTTTTAACTATTCAACGGTTAACCATTCATAATTTAAATGGATTATATTATTCCAAATATGTTAGTTTTTTTAACTATTCAATTGTTAACCATTTATAATTTAAATGAGTTATATTATTACAAAGATAAATGAAAAAATTAGAAAATATTATTGAAAAACATTTTCAATTTTTTGTGTGTATATAATTATAAATAAAATTGATCGAGTAAGAAAAATGTTTAAATCTAAACAAAATAATTATTTTAGCAATTTAAATTTATTAAGTTCAATTCAGTTCAAACATATTAAATTCAATTCAGTTTAGTTTAGACTTATTAAGTGAGTTAGTTCAGTAATTTAGTACTAAAATTAAATTCAATATAGGTCTTTTAGACTTATTCTCATTTTAGTTCAGTTTAGACTCATTTAATTTAATTTTATTATATTAATTTCAATTCAATTCTTCATAATTATTAAGTTTACATCAATTCAATCATTTAATCTAATATTAATATTTTATTATTATTATTTCAATATTTTTAAATTAATTAAATTGAACTTAATTTCAGTTCAAACCTATTAAATTTAGTTTAGTTTAGTTCAGACAGTCTAAAAGAACATGTGCTTAATGGATGTGAACGGAAGTAAAGCTATTTTGGACTGATTTTCAGTTCGCTTCATTTTAGTTCAGTTGAGACTCATTAAGTTAAGTTCAGTTCAATTAAGATAAATTAAGGTTCAATATCAGTTCAATATTTTAAAATTCATTTAAATTGAACTTAATTTCAGTTTAGTTCAGACTTATAAGGTTCAATTCAGTGCAGTTTAATTTAGTCAGTCGGTTTCAGTCTAAAATAGCAGGTCGTAATGTTGATAATGATTTAGAACATGTTCTTTTAGACTTATTTTCAATTCATCTTTATTTCAAACTCATGAAGTTCATTTCAGTTCAGTTCAATTAGTTCAATTCAGTTAAACCATTTTCACACTTAAAGAACATGTCTTTAATAAAAAATAAATATTTTATATATTGAGAGCGTATTTTAATTTAGAATTAGATATTCAAACACAAAAAATTAATTATTTAAAAAAATAATTGACTAGATAGATAGTTGAAATACAAACAAAATAATTATTTAACAATTTATTTTTTTAACTATTCAACTATTCACAATTAATAATTTAAACGGGTTATATGAATCAAATGATGAATGAATACATTAGAAGATATTACTGAAAAATATTTTCAGTTTTTTGTGTGTGTATAATTATAAAGAAAATAGATCGAGTAAGAAGATTGTTGAAATAAAAACAAAAGAATTATTTTAACAATTTAAAATTATTAAATTTAATTCAGTTCAAATCTATTAATTTCCAGTTCAGTTCAAACATATTAAGTTCAATTCATACTTATTATGTGCAGTTTAGTTCACTCATTTAGTACTAAAAGTTAAATTCAATACATGTCTTATTCTCATTTGTTTAGATTCATTTAGTTCAGTTTTGATCTATTAAAGAAAGTACTAAAAATTAAATTCAATACATGTCTTATTCTCATTTGTTTAGATTCATTTAGTTCAGTTTTGATCTACTAAATTAAGTTCAGTTTATAACTATTAAGTTTACATTAATTTAGTCATTTAATTTAATATTGATTTATTATTATTATTATTATTTCAATATTTTAAAATGAAATTAATTTGAACTTAATTTGAGTTCAAACCTATTAAATTTTGTTTAGTTTAATGTTGGATGGATATGAATTAAACTGAAATGATGTAAAGCTGTTTTGGAGTTATTTTACTTCTCATTAAGTTCAAGTTTAGATCAATTAAGTAAAGTTTATTTAGTAATTTTTTAATTTTTGTATTATTTCATTATTTTTATTATTATCATTTAAATATTTTAAAATTGGTTTAGATCAATAAAGTAAAGTTTATTCATTTATTTTTTAATTTTTGTATTATTTCATTATTTTTATTATTATCATTTAAATATTTTAAAATTAAATTAAATTAAATTAAATTTAAGTTTAGTTCATTCAAATTTATTAAGTTCAATTTAATTCAAGTCATTTTCAATCTAAAAGAGTGTTCGTAATGTTGATAATGATTTAGAACCTGTTCTTTTAAATTTATTCTCATTTCAGTCCAGTTTAGATTTATTTAGTTCATTTTTAACCTATTAAGTTAAATTAATTCAATTCAGACCTATTAAATTTAGTTCAGATTAATTTAGCCATTTTGAGTGTTAAAGAACATGTCTTTAATAAGAACATGTCTTTAATAAATTATAAATATTTTATATATTTGATGGAGAATTAGATATAGTTTTGAAGATAAAATGTATCAATAATATACACACATATTTTTTGTGATTTTTTTGAATATTTGAATTTATTAAAATTAATATAATGTTCATAATATTAATTATTAATAAATTACTCACGTTTAAATTTTTTTATGAAACTATAAAGTGAAAAGGAGTTAAATTAAAAATATATTTTTGTGAATTATTTTAAAAAATTGAATCTAATATATTATTTTACAAATAATAATAAAAGTGGTGGGTTATTTTGCAACATTAAAAATATTTGATTTATTTTGGAAATAAATAAAAGTTGTGGTTTTATATGCTATTAACCCTTTTAATTTATTGTAATAGAAAATCAAAAAAAATATAATTTTAGTAAGCTTAATATTAATTATTTTTCTTTACAATCAATTTTCTTTCATAAATTTTCTCTTTACCTCTTTATATAGAGTACTTTTATAAATAAATTAATGAAATAAAATTGTTTAACATATTTTAAATTATATTTTAATAAGTATTAAGTGATACTAAAAAAATATGATAACTAAGTACCTTTTTTTTCTAACCGAAAAAATTATATTAAATATTTCTCACATTAAATATTTCCGTGCATTGCACGGGCAGTTGTTACTAGTTATTATTAACTTAATTTAGTTATGAATATTTAGTTTTGGGGAACTTAACTAAATTATAATATTTACTAAATTGTACTTATTATTATTATTATTATTATTATTATTATTATTATTATTATTATTATTATTATTATTATTATTATTATTATTATTATTATTATTATTATTATTATTATTATTATTATTATTATTATTATTATTATTATTATTATTATGTGAATAAGTGAGTGTACTTTAGGATTTATATATGTTAAATTAATAGGGTGAGTTCCGTAAATTAAATGTTAAATATTCGAGAAACGTGGTCGAAGCATCACAGTTTTTTTAATTCAACACAGTTTTTTTAGTGAATATTACTGTATTACATTTCATCAATGGTATTTTAGTCGATTTTTTTTAATTATTTGTTTTTTAATTTAAAAATAAATAAAATTTATTTTTTTAATATTTTTTTTCATTTTCCTTAGACTAGTTACAATGAGGATGTTGAAAAGGAAATTTCAACCGTTGAATTGCTACAATGGAGAGAATTTGGGTGTTGAAGCCAATTAGGCAATTGGGTGTTGAAGACTTTCAACGCCCGTGAAAAACAAAAGGAGTGGGACCCGCAACCACATGTCCACAAATAATTGGATGTATAAAATTATACGGATTGAATTATTTTACCCACTCTTTATCTATCACTTTTGCCACATGTTTTTTTTTCATTTGTTCGTTTTAATTTTTCAGATTTTTATCTTATCTTATCTTATCTCTTTAAATTAATTATTTTATAATAAATTTATTTTTTAATTTTTATTTTTATTCGAAAATTCATTATTTTTTATCTATAAATAGAAGTTAGTTTCATTTGATTTGTACACCAAAAAAATACGATAACAATAAATATAAGAAATGAAACCCGCTCCCGAGTCACCCGGCAGAGACGGATATACCACCTATTCATCTGCTATAGATGGACCTCCTGTGAATTGTCACCACGGTTTAGAGACCGAACTACTAACTACAACAACAAGATATCTGCGTTGTGGCGTTCATATGAGGTAATTTGTAATTTAAATCACAAATACATTTGTATTTTTTATTCTGACCCGTTGATGCTATGATGACTGATGTAAATTATTTTCTAGTACGATGATTGTGAATTTTTCCGCCTGGTTGACGGTGAACTAGCTAAACTTCAAAATGGTATTGTAGCAAGATTGAAAGCACAAATTGATAAGTTGGAGCATGATAACAGGGTGCTCAAAGGAAGACTGAAGACATTTACTAATAAGTGTGTTGGTTCATCATCTGAACTTTGATAATTATTCGATAAAACACCCGTTCCAACTCTTGTACTAATTAAGTTATTAATTAAGTTATGTGTGTTTCATTAAAGTTGTGTCGTGTGCTTACTATATTGTATTTTATCATAAGTATTTTGTAATTTGTCTTAATAACGTAACTATTTTTATTTTTTCCGTCTTTATTATTTAAAAAGTTAAAATATTTATATACTTTATTTTATTATTAATTATTTTAATTAAAATAATTAATAAATAAAAATATAATATATAATTTCTTTTATTATTAATTGATATTTTTATTTGTTTATTGAATTGTAATAAAAATAAAATTATAAAAGAAAATAAAAAGATGAAATAAAAGTGGTAGGGTAGAGTGTTGAATTTTATTAAATAAACTATTGTAGGGTGTAAAAGTTGAATGGGTGTTGAATGATTAGGTGGAATAGAGAGAAGATGATGTGGAGTAATAAAGTAGGGTGTTGAATGTTGAAATTATTGTAGATACTCTTATGTCTTTATATTTAAAAATATATAAACTCATATATACATATATAAAATTAGGGAGATTTTCAAAAAGGGTAATTATCTTACTCTATAGTATACATTAAGATCAATATTTACACTATTTATAAAAAAAAACTAGATTTACCCAAGCAACCCTTTTATTTGTTTAAAACAATTCAATATATTGTATTTGATAAACCTAAATTATGCGTAGATTATACACTTTTTATTTAGACAAAAATCTACCTAATTAAACCTCAAAATATCTGCATTTCAATTATCATGTCTCCCTTCCCCAACCCACAATTGCTTTTCCAATTACTGCTACATTCATTGGGCGTGTTTGGATTTCAGCAAATCCGCAAGAGGGAATTTCACTACCTTCTTCGAATTTGGTCCGCACTGATTTAGGTATGATTCAATCGCTCTTGATTTTTATCGTTTTCCCGTGCAATTAGTGACATTCAATTTTATGCGAGGGATTGAATAATTTCGGTTCTAGATCATGGGTTCTTATAATTATACACATTTTCTTTGCTTTTTTTACTTTCGAATCTGTATATCGAAAAACCCAAATCCATGTTTCCAGTTTATGGTAGTATTCCATATCTGATTTCATAGGTCCATGTTTTCGATATTGTGGTAGATTTTTGTCCGGCGTTAAGTTGTGTTATGGCAGTGTACTAGCTAGTTTGGTGTAGTAATTAGATCAAAACATTGTTTTTATTCGTTCATCTGTATGTTATTGAGTAATGAAATGGGTAGTTGAAATTATGATGTGAGTGTATTCATTGTTAGATCACTGATGAAATTTTGGAAAAGTTTCTCGAGAATTTTGTGTTTACGTCATAGTAGTGTTTCTCGATGTGGTTTGTTAGATGTTTCAGCTTGTAGTTTGGTAGCTAGATTGAACAATCGTATGGTGATCTTTCCTTATTTCGTATTTTGAAACAATGATTTGGTATTCAGAACGTGAGTTCACATTCAAATAAAATTATTTTTCTAGGGATTGTTAGTTTTACCAATTTCTTGATTTTGTTTCATAAAATTGCGATGTACAAAACTTGTGAGATTACGTATTTATTTAGTAGGTGCGTCGTCAAAGAAGAGAAGTTCGAACAAAAGATTTTGGTAAAATTAGTTTAATGTGCCTGAAATTTACTAATGAGAACGATAAGGTTCATATACCTCAGTCATCGTTTACTGCGTAGCTTGTTCAAATGAAATAAATATGAACCTCAGAACTTTCATCTGGAATATATATTCAATTTGAGTCATTGAAAGTAGGTAGATTGAAGAATATTTTTAGAGCATGTTTATCAAAGACACCTCGTAAGTTCTCTTCTTTGGTATTAATCATATTATTTATGTGATTATCGAAATTGATTTCTCTTCAACTATGCTTATGGCAGGTTTATGCCAGCATGTCACCGATCGTCCATATTGTCGATGTTGGATCCTCCACAAGAGATTCTCTAGCAAACATCACTGTATGAAGTTCAAATAAATTCATTTTTAATACAAAACTCTTTTCGTTGACAATGATCTAGTCTACCTTTTTTGAATCTAAAGGAGATCCATGAAGGTTTAGATTTCTCTCGTCCGGATTCAGGGGGATATTCTTTCGGAATATTCTCTCTGAAATTTTCAACTGATGGGCGAGAAATTTTCTCTGGAAGCAGCGATGAGGATATTTACGTTTATGATCTTGAATCCAGAAAACTCTCTCTTCGAATTTCAGCACATTTGGTAAACACATTTATTTATATTTTTCCCAGTTCAAATAGTTGATCGCTTTGGTTAAAGTGACTGTGTTGTTCAATAATGACTAGTGTAGCATTCATATCAAGATTGGTTTGGGTGATTATATAATCTAGTTTACTTAATATAATTAGAGAATCTAGAAGATACACTAAGTAGGATCCTGGAAGTGTATCTTGTAGTTCAAAAATCTTCAACTAGACTGCTAGTTTACGAACAAGTATTGTAATAGTGTAATATATTATTTTCAAATTGTATTAGAAATACTGCAGTGTTTTGAGTAGTGTAGTATGTATTTTTAAATGCAACAAGTTGTTTAATTATTTACGCACAAGTTGTTTACAAGAGACGTGTTCATGTACATATTTTAGAAATAATGTTGTGTTTTGGGTAGTGTATTATGTATTAAAAGATGCATCAAGTTGTTTAATCATTTACACACAAATTGTTTACTAGAGACTTGTACATATTTTCTTTTAGTTCCAAAACATAATACCTTGATTACTTGTTTTGACAACTCTTATGTAATGATTCATTTTCATATCAAAATGTACTACATACAGTGCGCACGTCTTGGTCAGTGTATCTTGTAGTTCAATACTTGTAAGAGATTCTAAAATTAACCTAACACACTACTACAGTACTTGTTTCTTAAACTACTGGTAACAATTTTAACTTTTGGACAATGTATCTTGTAGTTCAAAGTTCTTCAACTAGACTACTAGTTTACGAACAAGTATTGTATCCGTGTAATATATTAATATCGAACACTATAACAAACACTGTAACCCTTCATGTAGTGTATTTTGTAGTATAATGACATGTACTTCTGTGTCCATTGTAGTTGATAAATTGTGTTTACATCAGTGCAATATTTGAGGGTTTGGACTATTTTGTGCGAATACATTGTCCAAAAATGAGTTACTGATCGACAGTTAATTACATGTCAATCTTATGCAAGTAGCAGTTGATAATTTGGAAACAGTGGCAATGAATTCTTTAATATTTGAGCCGTTGTACGACTATGTGGCGAGCGTGCATCTAATCATGATCCCGGTGACCCAAAGAGGGAAACACCACTTCACGCTCTTAACCTTTGACACTGTGGCAAAGTGTTTTTTCACTATGACTCTATGTCTTCAAGGCAATCAAGTCCTGAAGAATGCTTTAAAGAGGCAGAAATTATGGTATACCATTTTTAATGTGCTATTTTAGAATATTTTGTTAGTGTATTATCTATTTTAATAAAATTTACATAAATCGTATTTAGGTGATATTATAAACAGCTTGTGCTCTATTATGGTATATCAGCAAAAGTCTGATTATGTTTGTGTATACTCATGATGGACACAGGTCAACATGATAAATCTGTGGATGAGAGGGGTAGAGTTCCAAGCCGAGAAAATGCTGAAAACACGTCAAAGGAAAACACTAAACAAGGTTGAAAGCACGAATGTTGCGTTGAAGATGGATATGGATGACTTGACCGAGAAAGAGATCCTCACTATAAAATGGATGCAGGAGAACTACAAGTCTGATTTCAAACTGTTCGATGAGAGGAATCTTGTTCCTAAGCAGGCTTTCGGATTGTATGTTTCATAAGTAACAAGATAATCAATATAATTGTATAATAGACAGTGATGTGTTTTCATACTAACATTTTATTGCAACGACAACCTGGATTGCGGTGTGTACGTAAGGCACTACATGGACTTCCTTGCTAATGAAAAGTATGTGGGTTGTGCATTTGACGAGACAGAGGCAATTCGTTCCAGAGCTTATATTGTAAACAGATTCGAGAAAAGTTCAAAGTGCTGGACGGCTGCCAAATAGAAAGATCGTGGAAAATGACATGATTTTTGAAAACCGTTTTAAGTAGCAGCTAGATTTTTAAACAAGAACCAGATTATTATGTATGTTTCTTTTGAGTTCCATTTCAATACAGATGGTTTGACTAGTAGAAAAAAAACAAGTGTTAGTTTATCATTGAGATCATTCTCATTTTGGACATGTCACATTGGTGTTTGACATTGAATTTTTGTGATTTCATTTTTGGATAATGTGGTCAAAGATTTCATAAGCATGATAAAAATGGATTTGTAGTAGTGTTGGATAATGAAAACAGAAGACACCATTTCCAAACAAATTATACTGTAATAATGAATTACCGGACACTTCACATTTAAACAACACAAGTAATATGCTCATATGAGCTCCCTAATGCTCATCTGCATCAAAACTTTGCTTTTTCAAAAGTTTCTATATTGTTGTGCTTTACTGAGAAGACTACATGAGTGTCGATGTAGATTATCATTAGAAAGCGTATACGAACCTAACGATTAATATAACACTAACCAGATGTAGATTATCATTAGAAGGCGTATACGAACCTAACGATTAATATAACACTAACCAGATTTCCTCTGTACTTGTTTCATAATTATAGAATCTAAAAAAAATAAAAATGAACACCATTAAAAATAGACAAGACGCTTCATACACGATCAATATAACACTAACATAAACCAAAACCAAATTTCC
Source organism: Euphrasia confusa (assembly GCA_954870475.1). NCBI lineage: Eukaryota > Viridiplantae > Streptophyta > Magnoliopsida > Lamiales > Orobanchaceae > Euphrasia > Euphrasia confusa. Next base: position 26,336,615 of record OX940968.1, on the reverse strand, counting down.
TATGTACTTGTTTCATAATCAAAGACTCCAAAAAAAAAAAGGAAAACCATAAGAATTAGACAAGACGAGAAATAATATCAAGAAAGAGGAAACTGAAGTTTCTGATGTTTTATTAAAACATCCAACACAAAAAATTCATATTCAACCTCGGTTGAAAAAAAACAGCGACTACACTTGATTATCAGCTTGACCTCGCTCCTGTTCCTTAATTTGTTACACATCCATTTGAAAATGACCGTGATCCAAAAAATGAGTGCAATAGTTAGAAGTTAGTGTAAGATTAATACACTATGATAGAACCAAATAAACCAACAACTAAAAATATATGCAGTAGGAGCCAAATAACTGCTGCCAAGCCCTAACCAAAAAATAAAAATAGAACGACCAAATTGAACCAAATAACGCACTGTGTCTGTGAATAAACAGGGGTCCAACAACTACTCAAAATAACGACCAAATTGATCATTACAAAGCATTGTGTTGACATGGATAAAACGAGCGAAAAAAAACACTCCATGAAGTTGACCTATGATGAACGACTTGAGGAAAACATCTGTAAAAAAAACACACACTGCTCATCGATTTTACATGAATTTTCAAAGCCACTGCAGAGAAATTCAATTTCATGGATCAAAGATGGACGACTGATCGAAATTTCATAGGCACAATGTTACAAATTCAATTACACGAAGATTTTTGGGTTGATTGATCGAATAGATAGAGACACTACCTGTTCAAGCAAAAAGATTTTAGCAATACGGATTACCTGCGGCTTCAAGAAGAACAAAAATCGGAATGCACAACTAGTTACTGTGAAAATTTTGAAAACAAAAATTTCAATCCCAAGCTACCGTAAAGATAATCCGTGTTTGATAAGAATAATTTTATCTTAAAACTATTAAGATTTCAGCAATTAATTATTCATCAATCAATTATATAAGTTATGTAATAAAATGAATATAAAATGGTTAAAATGTAAATGTTAAAAAGGTCATATCAAATTTGAATAAATTACTTAAAATGTGATTAGATTAAATATAATGGTATTTAATTATATAAATGTAATAATTTAATTACTTTTTTTAATAAAAAGTTAAAGTATGGAAGTTTTTTTAAAATCTAAAAACTATTATTATTTTTCCTCTAAATTACTCATAAAATTATAATAAAATACATTTTACAATAAATTTTTGTTATATAAATAACAATTGACATAAATGCCCTAAACACATTCTTCATAGTGTAGACCTAACCGCTGCCGATTATATTCTCCTTTCAATGAGACGCAAGACGCGCTCAACCAACGCCGCCCACACTCTGAGTAGGGTTTATACTTCCAACACCATCAAGTGCGTGAAATCCCTCCCTCGCTGAAGAAATCCGAAGAGTGTTTTCATCTCGCCATTTTATCCGATTCTATGGCGGAGGTGGCGGTGATCAAATCGGAACGGGCCGAGGGACCCGAACCCGATTCCGATACGGCGTTGTTCCATCGGAAGATCGAGTTTCACCTGGCGAGGAAGCCTTTCACTGGGTTTGGGAATAACAGTATTAACGGGTTTAAGCTGGTAACCTTGAACCCTAACCAGGAGTCCCATAAGGCTTCCGGCTCGGGCAATAAATCCGAAAAATCATCCGAGCTTTCTGAAACTCGGTTGGATCCGGAGCTCAGCTTCGAGATTACCTTTCGAAGAATTGTGAGTTCTTCTACGGGAATACCAATTATTCTAATTTTGTTTTCAATAGAAATGTATATGTTTATATATATTTATTTTAATTTTTAATTTTAGTTTTGCAATCTTTCAGTGTTGAGCTTTTCAGTGTCGAGCTTTGGAAATATTCCAAACGTTTTTTTGGCTCGGATTTTGTTTTAACACTTAATGTGATAATACTTTATTTCTTACAAGTCAATAATATGTTTTTTTTGTTTTGATTTTTAATGTCAACTGTATTGCCCGCGTCCGATTGTTCAGATTTTGTGTGTGTGATTTTTTTTGGGGTCGGGTAATTTATGATTATTTTGATGATTTTTTACATTTAGGCGGATATGTTCCACCTGTTTTTTTTTTTTGATTTTTTTCAGTTTTTGGCCGCAGAAGGGATTTTGAGAATGCAGTCTTTTTATTGAATCTTTATGATCTTAAGATTATAAATAGTATCGTCTTCAATTGTGTTTGTCTTGTTTTCTTCTCTCCCTCAATCGGTCTATTTTATTTTCTTTATGTTGATTGTTTAAATGTTTTTTCAACTCTGAATACTTTTATATATACAGTATCTCCATTATGAGCTGTAATTAGAAGCTCGGTGACTTTAGTTTTAAACACAAAAGTAGTAGAAAACATTGTAATTATCTTTTTATTTTGCCTGTTCAAATAGCATGAATACAATACTCACTTTGATTGCAGGGTGCTGGTTTACGCAATCTTGGGAATACTTGTTACCTTAATTCAGTATTGCAATGTCTGACTTATACTGAGCCATTAGCGGCTTATCTTCAAAGTGGGAAACATCAAAATTCTTGTGAGTACCCTCTCCTCTTTCTGGTCTCTTCATAATTAAAACTCAGTAATGAATGTAGAATTTTATCAAGTATGTTTCCCATTTTTATTATCTTGTGTGTAGAGAGAAAGGAATCATATGAATTTACACAGAGACATAAAAGCGATGTTTTGATGGTTAAAGACTAGTGGCGAAGTGGTTGATGTTGGCGGTATTGTGGTGCTTATTTTGTTTAGCATCTTATCTTAGAAATAAGAGGTTGTGGAAAAATGATCATCATTTAAATACTTTTTATATTATGGGGGCGATAATAGGATCATTTACTTCAGTATCGAGGCAGACCATGGCTCAAAATTAAACTATTGACTATCGTAGCCATTGTGACCTCTTTTGAATGATAATACATATCTTAACTACGAAGTATGATTTCAAGTTTCCTTTAATCCAAACTTGCTTGGGCACGAAGATGGTAGATAATTTAAACACGATGTAGAAAGTTTATAAGCATTTTGACCCATCCCTACCACCCACAGATGAAAAAAAAAAGACTAATTTCCGTTTGCACTGTTTAATGAGCAAATTTTATCTCTACACTGAACGCGCAATTGTGGATTTCTAGAATACATCTTGGAAAAGTAGATTTGAAATGTTGGCAAGATGTTATTAAATTATTATTGTTGAAATTGTGAGACATGTAGCGCCTAAGTAATATTAACTATGAATTCACTTGTATTTACTTTGCTTTTTTTTGGGAAATATTTTCACTTCTTTTGACTCTCAACTTCTGGTTTGTTAAGGTCGTACTTCTGGGTTTTGCGCTCTTTGCGCCATCCAGAAACATGTTAGCCGTGCTCTGCAGTCATCTGGGAGAATTTTGGAGCCTAAAGATCTTGTTTCGAATTTGCGGTGTATCCTCTGAGATTGTTGTGATTTTTTCTTTTAATGTTATTTTGTTTTTCTATTTTCTTGATGTGTGCAGTTTGTCAAGTATTTAAATACTAATCACTGTTTTCAGCTGTTTCAGATTTACATGCATTACATTGTTCTGTGGTCTCCATATTTTAGTTTGGTCTTTTAGATGTAACCTTGACCAAGAAACTAGGTATATCTCGAAGCTTTAGAAATGCTAGGCAAGAAGATGCCCATGAGTACATGGTGAATCTGCTGGAAAAAATGCACAAATGTTGCTTGCCATCAGGAGTGCCTAGCGAGTCACCCGGTGCTTATGAGAAAAGTTTAGTTCATAAGATATTTGGTGGTCACCTCCGTAGTCAGGTAATTAATTAAGTCACTTTTCGAATTATTGATTTCTTGAGGGTTTTTTTTGTACTAAAACTTTTGTTTACTTTTTAGGTAAAATGCATGCAATGTTCACATTGCTCCAACACATATGACCCCTTCTTAGATTTGAGTCTAGAAATAGTGAGAGCAGACTCGTTACTTAAGGCGCTTGCTCATTTCACGGCCAAAGAGCTGTTAGACGGAGGTGGCAAGCATTATCAGTGCCAGCAGTGCAAACAGAAAGTTAAGGCTTTCAAGCAGCTAACAGTCCACAAAGCTCCTCATGTACTTACTGTACACCTGAAGAGGTTCAGTTCACACTCCCCCGGGCGGAAGATTGATAAGAAAATTGCTTTTGGACCCACCTTGGACTTGAAACCGTTTGTAACTGGCCCTTATGTAAGTTTCACATGTGTGTATGTCTTAAATTTTTTTGTTCTTGTTTCTCTCTGTCCTAGAGTTGTTGACTTTTGTGGTTACAGACTTACTCTGGCTTTTATTTCTTATTATTTGTGTTTTATCTAATGGTACTTCTCTTCTATCTGTTTTATGATATTTGCAGGAAGGGGGTCTGAATTATACTCTCTATGGAGTCCTTGTTCATGCTGGCTGGAACACTCATTCTGGCCACTATTACTGCTTTGTTCGCACGTCAAGTGGCATGTGGTATACCCTGGATGACAATCAGGTATGAGAAATTAGTAGCCCCTAACAAGTTAGCATTATTACATAGTACACTTGATGTTTGATCTCAATACAGAAGAAAAACAGTGAAGCTATCATTCAAGATAAAAAAAAAATCATTGATGGTTTGATTTGGTATTAAAATCATGGGGCAAATTTTATATTTTACAAACGTGAAGGTTTCTTGAAAGATTATTTGTTTATGAGGGATTAATTTAAGACAAACTAAAATTGGTGGGTTATTATGTAACTTTGGAAGTTGTCTGTTTCATTTTTGTTGTAATTAGATCACATGTCAAGGGTATTTCTGATTGTTTTCATCTGTGAATCTGGTAGATGCAAACCTTTTCATGTTCTTTATGTTTGAAATTTGTTATGTAATGTGACCCTTACTATGGTATTTACCAGGTTTACCAAGTAAGTGAGAAGAAAGTTCTTGATCAGAAGGCGTACATGTTGTTTTATGTTCGGGATAGGAAAAACTTCATAATGAAAAAGCCTGTCGACGTTATCCCAAAAGAGAACATGGTTATGAAAGCCATTGGTAATGCAGGGTATTCAAAACACAACCTGGAGATGAAAGATAAAATTCGAAACGGCACAATAGAGAAAAACATAGATGATTCCTCTTTGGCAACTTCATCTGCGCAGAAGATACCTTCTCAGGACGAAATCAAGACAATATCAGTTGATCGTAACTCCCATAAGAGGGGCCCTCATTCTGAAAATGCATCATTGGTGCCTCTATCAAATGCCCCATTAATGGACCATTCTACTAAGAATATTAATTCTGTATATCATAAAAGAACTTTGGATTTAACTGCTGGGACCCCTTTCGATACCAGTTCAAGTGTTGTGGGAAGTTTGTGCAAAATGGATGAAACCAGCTCTGAAACGGTATTCCTCTTCTTTTTTTTCTTTGGCTCTTAGCGTGTTAGACTTAGGACATGGTAATTTCTCACTTTCATGAAATATTTGCACTCATTATTTGTTCTGATATAGTTAGACGTATATATGTTTTTAATCATTTAGTGTGGTAAAAAGATCAAGCCCATGGATACAGTTGCTGAAGCATCAAATAAAGTTAACAATGTGAAATCTTCACAGGGAAACATTATTGAAGAGAATCAGGTACCTTCAATAATTTTTTTTATGTTTTTAAATTATAAAAGAAATAGTCAATTACAACTAAAATTTACAAAAAAGCCACAGCTAAAATTTTAAATTACAAAAATTGTCCTGAGATCTGATTCTACTCGTTTGGTCCATCTGATTATATTACATTTACACCCATCAGCCTTATAATAATTACACCCATCTGTTCAACGATACAAATGTAAATTGCAAAGCAACATTAGTTTAAAATATAAGCAGTTGTTTATCAGCATTTTATTACATATGTAAGTATGTTTATCAGATTAATAAAAATGTGGCCTTTTCTTAGGTTGGAGGTTCTTCGAGGGAAATCGGTGATTCAACCATTGAAGTAAATCATGAAAACACTCAGCTAATGAAAGCCACAGCAAAACACTCTTCACGTGGGGAACTTAAGAAGAAAAAACCTCAACTGAAAGTGAAAAGGAAAGGTTTCAAGTATCACATCCCTTCCATGTCCCTGAGCTCCAACATTATCTACGGTGTCCAAAAAAAGAACCTCAAGCAAAGAAAAGGCAAAAAGAAATCTCGTCCAACAGCTGAGGATGATTTTCACTCAGATCCTGGGCCATCTAGTACTGATTCATTATTGCCTCAGAAAAAGAAATCAGAATGCGGCTCAGATGGTAAAAGTCAGAATTTAAGTGATAAAAACATTAGTGTCTCGAGTGATGTCATCAATAATGAACTTACAAAGAGAATTGTTAATGCTGCCACACATTCTGTGGAAAGTCAACCACAAAAAATTCAGTCTGAGGCTCAAACTGATGTGATGAGCTTGCTTACCAGAGGATTAGAAGAGACAACTGGTAAAGAGTATTTTAGTGATTGTTCAGTGACCTGATAATATTTTGTGTCTTCATTTTTCTTGAATCTTGTATTTATGCAGTTGCTCGTTGGGATGGTATTAATGTTACACATTCAGAAAGATTCGCAACAAGAGCAGAGAAGACTACTGTCCGAATTGGTTACGTTGGTGATGACTGGTGAGTTTCTATTTCAAAAGTACTTATTCATAGCGATATTGATTAGGGGTCTCGGATCATACAGTGTATTTCGTTTCAATTAATCATTAGATTAAGCTGATAAAATGGAGGTAATAATTGGGAGTCCCGTGTGTTCTTTGTAACGAACTTTAAAGTCTGGAGTGTTTTAAAAACGGTCGAGGCCTAAAGCCTCAACGGTGAGATATACCGAGGTCTATGAGTCGACGAACGCCTCTCGCTGATGAGGCGGACGAGTCAACTCTGGTCCAAGTTGACTCGCATGAGGCGAACTAGTCTGAAAACAATCTCTGTTCTTATTCTTTTTCCTTTTATATGTGCCTTTTTCCTAATAAACAAAACTGGAGAAATTGAGGAAAACAGAATAAAAATAAAAATAACTGGAAGGGAAGAAGGTGAGAAATAAAAATTAAAGAAGGTGTTTGGCGGTGCTGAAATGGAGATGAAAACTAAGGTTAGTGATCCATTTAATTAATCTCCCTTTGTCCCAGATCCGTTTGAACAGATCAAATGGCATACAACTTAAGAAAAAATGATTTTTTGTGTAGAAATACAAAGTAGGGGTATAATGGGCATTGATTTGTAAGTAGATAATGGGGTTAGTTGAAAAAGTAGTGGTATAAGTGTAAGTAAATGTGTATTGTGAGGATAAAGTTGTGAAAAAACTTAGATGTTAAAACAATTTTCAGTGTGATATTTAAAATGACCTATTTCATGCTTAATATGAAATGGGCTTATTTGTAAGTTCAATTTTAGTATTGGTAAATCTACCAAGTCTCAAAGATACTACATTGTTGTTCTTATTTCTTTCTGAACTGTTTCTATTAGTTAATTAGTTCTAAAATGGTTCATGAATTCACACAATTTTGACAGTTTGGGTTTTATTCTGTATTTTTCCCTTGTCAACAGGGATGAGGAGTACGACAGAGGAAAGAGGAAGAAGGTTAGGGCCCCCAAGGAAAGCTTTGATGGACCAAATCCATTCCAAGAAATCGCAACTCAGAACTCAAAACGAAAGAGAACCAAGCTGAACAGAGCCGAGAACCAACCATTTAGGATATGATGGGAAGAACATTCCATTGAAAAAACACACTAAGATTTTGGTCACACAGCTCTTGTCGGTTTCCTGTTGAGGTTCTTACCGCGCTTTTAAGATATGATTTGGTTTTGTAGCTTTGTATTTGTGTTTTAATTTTAATTTTTGTTTACTTAATTTTTTCTCATTTTGAGAAATTGACTGCTGAAAGTCTTGTAGGATGAACTGTGTTAGTAACTTGTGTTTGTTTGTGCTCATAAAATGTTCTTTTGGATATGATAGTTTCACTTTGTGTGTCTACGTCAGTGTTATCACAACAACTTTTTGAAAGATATTGAGGCATTTCTAGTATTCTGGTAGGTTTAATTGGATATAATACAATGCATAATTTGAATACTACGTAATTTATATTTTTATTATTATTCAATTTTTATAATCGAATTAAAAATCAAATAAAAAAATTGATTCATTTGAAGCCTATTTTGAGCACAAATTAATTAACTACATATGCTAAATTATAAAAATAAAATAAATTATTAATAAAATTATAATAATATGACAAAATTGAGATTAATTAATTATGATTGCCCGTCAAATAGAGATTAATTAATTAATTAATTATGAGTGCCGTCAACGTAACAGATACTTTTGTCGACGGTTGCTTTGCCGTCGACCGGTAAATCTGGATACCTAAAACTTCGCGATACTATCTATAGTTAAGGTCTTCAATTCTGGTAATGTTAGGAAGATAAAATCAAATTCAAATCTACTTTCTGAGATTTTTTTTTGTTTGAGAAATTTACATCGCTGCACGACAACTGAGATTATTATAATTTTCCAAAAAGGAATTCAGAATCTTATTTATTAGTTATTAGCACCAGCTTTTATGAATACATAGCTGTAAAATTGCAAGAATCAGTTATGGGAAATCCATTATAATAGAAACCCTTTCACCCCTTTTGTTTTTCAGTGTTTTTCACGCAAGAACATTTCGTGGGACATAACCCAGATCTGGAAAAACATTTTTGAGGTATGCAATTTTTTTGATTTTTTAATTGTGTATTTATTTTATTGAAAAATCATTTTGAGGTATGTGTTTTATGAATTGCATCATGAAGAGCTTTCTTGATTGTTTATGATGACTATTTTGCTGATTTTTTTTCTAGTTTGTTTTCGATCGTCGATTTTCTTTTGTGCTCATATGAGAAAAAAATATGCTTAATTTTTGCTTGTGTTATGATGGGAGTCGAGAATCTGTTATTTGTAGCTCTGGGTCGTTGAATCCATTTCGATCTGGATTTTGTATCTCTCTTTTTTGTTGATCAATCTCAGCCTTAACTTATTAGTTAATGGTGAAGAATCGTAAATATTAGATGTTGCGTGGCTGAAACTCCCAATGAGGTTAACCATGTTTTTGTTGATTTTAGACTCGAAATGGAAGGCATTGTAGTTAGAAGAGTTATTCCTTCAGATAACAGCTGCCTCTTCAATGCTGTGGGGTAAGCTAAGCTCGGATTCTTTAATGTTATCTAAAACGATGAAGAAAATTGGAAATAGGAGATAACTTCTGTTTGCCTGCATATAGAATACACGTCAATATATTTAGTGACAAAGCCATGGAATATTTTGCAGTTATGTCATGGATAACGACAAAAACAAGGCTTCTGAGCTGAGACAGGTAATGCTTCGCATCGAGTGATTCACTACACAGAAAGGAAAAAAACTTCTGTATATGGAATCCAGTGCTTTGATTTCGAAGTCACATGATAATGGTTGATAAATTTATTACGTTTTTGGCTTTTGTCTTAAACTAATGCACATGATTCACATTTGTTTTAGAATTAAAATGTCGAAGTTTTATGTATCTTTACTTTGGCTCTAAAGATTGTACTTGGAAATTTGTATTACATACCCGTAAATTTCAGGGTGTATGCTTCTGGAAAAGAAGTTTATTTTACGAAATGAAACATAAACAGGTATCCCTAAAAGGGAAAGCGGATCCTCGCAAAAAGGAAAATTTTTGGTGATTGTGGTATAAATAGTCCATGGTTTTTCATTCATTGTCATTTAATCCAGAATAAGATAAATGTCATAATTACCCTTGCATATGGCGTAATCAGGTGAAGATTAAGGGATGTTTTAGTAAAAAACTAAGTTTCTACGTATAATCAGGTGAGAACATTCATATACAGTTGGAGTTTAAGACTAACAAGAACATTCATATAACAGTTGAGAGCTTTATGGTTAATAAAATCGTGTATAGAAAGCGGTAATTCTCTTCTTTCTGGAAAGAAACCATTTTTCTGTATAAAGAAAAATATATCATACACGTCTCAACTTGACTTACAACCATATTCTTTCTTAAAAGTTGTCTGAATATACCTAGTGCAGTTGAATGATTCACTGTGTTTAACTTCTTTACTTCTTTCCTATTTTTTATATATTTCTTTATTTCCATATGACATTTTAGTTATTTTAAACTCTTGAAAGGTAATAGCAGCAACAGTCGCTAGTGACCCAGAGAAATATTCCGAAGCATTCCTTGGAAAGACTAATGAAGAGTACTGTGCTTGGATTCTTAACCCTGAGAAATGGGGAGGTTAGCATTAACTTAAGTTCTATGTCTGTCATCTTCATTCTTGCAAATAAACCATTCGGAGGTTTTATCATTCAGTGCATCATGCGTGAAATTGATAATTAGAAAAATAAGATTAAATTGGTTCTTGATGAAAGTCCTATGGGTGCGTTGGATACCATCTCATTTTGGATTTTTTTTTGGTTAGCGAATAGTAATGAATATTTAATAAAATAATAATTGCATATGATTGGTAGCTACAATTACATGAGTGGTGGAATAGGTGTATTGCTTAAGCTTAGTTTCTTTTCACAATATGGTAGAATCTTAATATCATGAAGCTTGTTTTCTGATTGAAAGGGCTGATCTTTTTCCTGGTTTTTCTATCTTAAGGTGCCATTGAACTTGCAATATTGGCTGAATTTTACGGTCGTGAGATTGCAGCATATGATATACAAACCACACGGTGTGATCTGTACGGACAGGTGAGTAATGGCTGGGATATCTTCCTATTATTTGTGTATTTACTTCTTTGGGGTTTGTATGTATATAGGAAAAGAACTTTGCGGAAAGAGTAATGCTGATATACGACGGGCTACATTATGATGCTTTAGCGGTATGGCTTTCGTAACTCAACCTCCTTTTACTAGATATTGCCCTTCGATGGATAAAAATTAGTAAAAAGGAACAAAACTTGGAAAACTCTAAAAAAAATACCCTGAAAGAAACTTTGGATTTCGTTTCATGGAAATACTTTCCGTCTTGAGAATGGCACAATTTTTGCCCTATTTCTTATGGATATGTTACGAGTTCTTGTGATAGAATATACCAAGTTACAACCATTGGCACCTAAAGCAAAATTGGAGTAAATCGATGTGATTAATTTTCATCTTAAAAATGTGTACTTGTTGGAATGATAATTGTGATTGTTAAATCTGCAGATGTCTCCCTTTGAAGGAGCTCCAGAGGAGTTCGACCAGAAGATATTTTCTGTTCTAAAGGACCGTACCGTGGGGCCCGTTGAGGTCCTCACCAATAATCTGGTCAGAGACCAGCACAGGTAAAATATATTAGATTGCTCGAAACGGTGACTTCTTATCCTCTTTGTTTTATGTTCCTTGTCTAGTTAAAGATTTGTACTTTTTAACATTTAAAGAAAAAAATGTTGAATGGTCTCTACCTTTCTCCAAATTTCAAGGTTAAATAATGATCTCCAATCATTATTTATGATTTTTTCGGTAACCTGTGACTAATTTTAGAGTTTTTTTTTTTGTTAAAACTTAGGCAGAGGAGTTTTACTGATACCTCCAATTTCACTTTACGGTGTGCTATTTGCCAAATTGGAGTCGTGGGACAAAAGGTGTGTGTCACTCATTCAGTCATCATTTGGTTTCTTCTTCTTCTGGCTAATTCCTTTGAAATTATCAAGTTCGTACGGTTTATATATTATTGGATTCAATTTTTTTGCAGGAAGCTGTGGAGCATGCACAAGCCACAGGCCATGCAAACTTCCAGGAATACAAATGATGGTACATTCCTGAATTAGGCCGAGTCACGGCCTTGTTGTTGTTGTTTGTCGAAAAATAGATTTATTTTTGGAGAGCATCATCTCACACTGTTGTACTATTTAACTGTTCCGAATGCTGCGTTATTTCAACATGAATATTTTCCTTGTGGACCTGTATACACCAAAAGAATACTCTTGTTTATTTATCTGATCAAAAGAATTGAAACATTGATACATTTGACTCGAGCATGTTTGGATTACAAAATATGTTATTTTATACTTATTCTTTAAATAAAAAATATAAAAAGAATTAGCATTGATACAAATGTAATACTAATAATCACATTTTTATTTATTTTTCCATTTCAAACCAACAATTACTCTTCCTGAAATAAATATTAAGAATATTATCTTTTCTTTTAAATGACAATTTTAACTTTAATTTTTAAAAAATTTACTCACAATTATTAATTTAAAAGATACAACTAATTCACATTTTTTAAAGAAATTTAATAAAATAATATGCATTTTTAATCTCTGTATATGAATATGCAGTATATTCTTATATAAACCAACATTCATGTTTATTTTTATAGGATCAGATACATCTGATGGTTTTCCTATCGTTGTAGGCAGGGGCGGAGCCACTATGGGGCCAGGGGGGGGGCACTGGGCCCCCCTAAAATTTTAGAAAAAGAGAAGGGTATTTTAGTAATTTAACATTTATTTTATTTAAATAAAAAATAAATAATAATGATAATAAATTTTTGAAGTATTGTTGGGCTCCTAAATCCTAATATATTGGTCAAGGATTGTTGGGCTCTTTATAGCCCATAAATCCTAATATATTGGTCAAGTATTGTTGGCCTCTTTATAGCCCATCACTACTAGTGAAAGCTCATTTTTTTAAATTCATTTATTTTTATATGTATTTATCAATAAAAATAAAAAAATTGTGATTTTTAACTTTCATTTATTCTATTTTTTTATTCAATTATTTGCAAAGATAATTTAAAATTTCCAAAATTGAATCAGTTTATTTAATGATAATTTATCCAAATTCTCTCTATTTAATTAAAAGTCATTTTTATTCTTTCATAAATTTAAATTTATATATATAAATTTTGTATGCATATTATTTGTATGATTCTATGTTAGAATACTATTTAAAACATGATATTGTGCATATGAATTAATTAAAAAAAAACTTCTATCACTATCACATTTTACTATCTCCTTTTTAACAATATTTTTACTGGTTTATCGACACGTAGATTAAGAAAAATATTTTGTTTTTTTTACTTTTTGACCAAAAAATTGAAAAATTGTGAGTAGAATTGTATTTTCAAGTTAAAAAGTAAGTTATTAGAAATAAAGTTTGAAAAGTAGGTAAAAAAAATAGAAGTAAAATACAGTAGTATTTTAAGTGAAAAAGTAAAATAATTAATTTTTTTTAAGAATGTGTATAATTAGTTAGAACATACACACAAGAAAAATATATAATTAGGACGGAAGTTGTCACGCCCCGTTTTATTTTATAAATAAAAGAAATACAAGTAATAATTTTTAAAGATCTCAAGGGCGCGAGATGCAATTTTTCAAACTCCACGTCGGCATAATAAAATTTTAACGGTAAAAAGGTTTAAATAATAGTAAATGCAGCGGAAATAATTAAAGTTGTAAAACACGTGCGTTAATTACTAAAAATAGTTTTACTCATTAAACATTGTACGAATCACGACGCAGCATCCTCGACTACTCCAGTTTATCAAATAGTATCACCTGAAAATGTTTATAACAGCAAGGGTCAGTCCACTGACTGGCAAGTAGGGATGCAATCTACATGCTTTAATGTTATCACTTGTCGTCTTAGTTCGTATTTTAAACGTTGAACTTTTAATGCAATGCAACTCCTTAACTTAGACGTAGGACATAACCATTAACTTGTAACATTTGCGTAACTTTCTCATACATTAACATTCATATCATTTCTTTCACGTTTAGACGCGAGCTCACTTGACATCGTAAGGGCTACCCCAGTCCATTGAGGCCATTCATTCGTTAGTTGCACACCCTGTCTAGAGGCCCTTTCGACGCTCTAGCCATTGAGGCCATTAAAGTTAGTTGCACACCCTGGTCTAGATGCCCTTTCGACGCTCTAGCCATTGAGGCCATTAAAGTTAGTGCCACCCTGCTTAAGGTAGTTCCTTACGATGCCCGACATTTCGTTTACTTTAACATTAACTTTCGTTCTTTAAGTATTATGACCATGACATGAACTTCTAATGCAAACAACCCTTACATGTATGCATGAACTAATGATATGTATGAATGCACCTTAAGGATAATCAACGTAAACATGACGACGAACGTAAAGAACATATAAAAGATACAATCGGCACACAACAAAGATTAATGAATTAACATCAAACCATTACAAGAACCACTTTATGTATGTAGATAATATTTGTACTTAAAGTGACAGTAGTACCTATTCATATTATTATAAACAATTGATAGTAAAACATGGATACTACTGCTCTTGTATCCTTACATTCATATTTATATATATATCATGTTCTTATCATATTGTGTGCATCTACTACTAACACTGTAATACATATAGATACCTATACACAGAACATACACATCACACACATGGGGCTACACATTCTTCATATATATATGTGAATTCACCAACCATTTACACCCACTCGTACGCACATATACATACATAAACTATATAAATTGTGGTTTGCTGCTTCTCATAGTACCATATAATATAAGTCCCTATGTATATGTAAATATCTAGGTGTACTCACTCCTATAATTCTTGTTGCAGTCCCTCTATAAATATAGATACACACACATACATATTAGTGCAATCTATATTGCTACTGAACCGATTCTATATACTCCAACATAACCATACGTATACTATATATACATCTACGCGACTACACATACACATACATATACCGACCGGTACATCTACTCATCATATTAGATTTATATTCACACACATAGGCACAAACAAACGTATCATAAATCACATAAATCTAACGCGAACGATGAACCCTAGATCATACATAGAACCTAACAATTATATGAATCTTAAACCTACTTGCCTTGAGAATAACGATGTGATCGAGAGATCGAGACGTTCGTGAGATTTGTTGAACATCATATTCTTCTTCCCTTTCCGTCGGAAAATCTCCTCTCTCTATTCCTCACGCAGCTCTCCTCTCCCTTTTCCTCACGCTCGTTGCCTGCTCCTTCTCTTTCTTCTCCCGTTTATTGTTTTTGTTTTCTTTTTAATCTTTGTGATTAGGTTAAGTATATAAAAATAAAGTTTTGGGCTGCCATTTAAAGAAACTCAACCATGCCCATTAAAGATAAAAGGTTTGACAGCCCATTAGATTAATTAATTTGAATATCATAACAGCCCATGAATTGATCCATTAAGAAAGCTACTCAATTCATAAAAATACTAAGTTCAATTTATAAAATGTTAAGCCCCAATTAAAAAGGTAAATATACTTCATTAAATTAGGAGTCCAGCCCATAAATATTAAAGTCCAAGTAAATATTTAACACGTAAGCAAATAAGTTATTTTAATTACTTAATTTTTATATTAAAAATTCGGGTTATTACAGAAGTAATATTTGCCAACAAAAGATTGTTCAATTTCCAATGTTTTTCAAATAGTACCAAGTGAAGTTTATTTGATTTTTTTTTCAAACTATCTTTATGATATTTGCTATTTTATAATTGATTTTTTTGAAATTACATATTCTAATATTTGGGCCCCCCTAGACAAAAATCCTGGTTCCGTCACTGGTTGTAGGTTGCATACCTCTGCTAGTGGATTGTTACTTGTCAGTCACCTCATCTATGTTTGTTTCTTTGAAGACATTTTCAATTTTCACAGTAAAATTATCATTACCTATATTTAACTTGGGGTGTTTTTTTTGTACTCAGCAGTCACGATGATTTATGCATTGAGACACAGACTCGTTGACTAAAAAAACACGATATTTTTCAACTTTTTGAGCAAAAGCAAAAAAAAAAAAAAAAAAAAAAAAAAAGAAGGTATAATACTACTACGTATAGTATAATGTATTTTTAAGTTAAAATTTAAAATCAAACTTTATAGTGAAAAAAATCATATTGATGCCTCAAGCCCTCACTATTCCGGCCCTAGGTCGAACCAAAAAGTCAAGCATAATCAGGCATTACTTTTTTAAGAAATGTGATTGGCTGAGACTCTTCAGGGGCAATTTCGTCAAAAGAGATGTAGTTCTGTTCCTTGTTGTAGACATGGCAGATGGTCAATATAGTCTTCATCAAACGCCAGTTCCACGTCGCCTCATTCATGTACTATAAAGAGGGATGTATTAGAAACGAATGAACAGAAATGCGGTTGGGTATTTTTGTAATAATATCGAACCCCAGGGTTAGAAAATGTAAATTCACTCCTACCTTTCCCCAGTTTTCTTGGAGAGATCGATGAGCCGCCCGCAGGTTATAGCTCGGTATTCTTGGGGAGATATGATGAGGGATGTGTACGTTTATGTTGTGACAAAGGATTTCGATCCTGCCAATAAGAAAACTAAATATCAACGTAGTGTTCATAATTTTGAAAGATATCCAAGCACTCGTAATCACAAAACTGTGGTAAGACATTTGTACGTTATACATAAAGGTGTATGGGTAAATAGTTGTTTAGTTGTTTTGAAAGACACGAGATTTTATCCTAAAAATGTGATCCTTTATACGAGTGATCACTTTACGTGAGCGGCTATTTTATATGAGTGATCACTATACGTAATTAGGCTAAATGCACCAATTGAAAAAATTAGGACATGGTGGATTATAAAGCATGAATATATTCCGAATTTAAAGCATGAATATATTACCAGCTCGGATAATCACAGTGAACAGTTCCACTGAGCTGGGCCTGGGCGGCATTCCACTCATCCGAGGATTTAAAGGGTATATGAGGCGCTGTGTGATGGACCATTGTGAAAGTACTCATCTGCAATAATTGCCCGTCAAGAAATTATGGTCTGAAACTATCGTAAATTTTCTCAGTCTGGAGGCATCAAAATAATCAAAAAATTGCACCTACAATTTGTGGTATTTTACAATAACCAAATAAACACAAACTTTGCAATTTATATAAGCTATGCTCGAGTTTTGTTTCCACTTAACCATTACATCCCTCGATTTTTTTGAAATACTACAAATAGCTCAACATTTTGCCCAGGTACTTCTTACATTTAGAGAAATAAAAATGAGGATGAGAAAAAAAGTGTCAGGCTGAGATTTGGAATCATTTGTAACATTTAGAAAAGAAAAGGGTGTAGAATATTAATATTTATGACATCAGCATCAAAATGAACAGAGCATACAGCATCACGACCAAAAAAGGAGGTGAGAACGAAGAAAATACCCAGAAGTGATAACCTAACCATGGCACCAACCAGAACTTGGCCCACCCTAACACCCCCGTTTTGTAGATTATCAACGGCCATCCAATTGCCATGAAGCCAAACACACAAGCCAAGCTTATCTTCACTCGGTTAACTTCGTTAGGTCGGAAATTTTTCAAATCAAAGTGCCATTTTAACCTATAAGTCATTTTTAAAACATCGTCAAAAAACACATGCAAAGCAAACATTTTTAGTGAAAGTGAAGAGGAATAATGAATAGAGCTGTCTAGACCAACCCGGCCCTGTGCTAGGACTGGGCTGAGATTTTCAAAGGCCCGAAAAGGGTCGAGGTCTATTTAACTAAGTCCAATGGACCAGTGAGACTGCCACATTTTCTACTGTTTTTGGATCGAATGGGCCGGTTGGCCTTTGACAGCTCTACTCAAAACTGCAACAGAGTATTACCAATGCGCTATAGACATCCATGGTCTTAATGGGCCGTATGCCAGTATGATTGCCTTTCGAAAAGCTGAAGAGGCTTCGAATTCATCCTTCCTTATAGGGAGCCACGCGGTATCCTCTTTCAACCTTAAATGAAAGTGAGAGAGTGTGTTTAGGTCTATCGGGTTCAGTATTCATTGTCAAATAGACATCGAAGAAACTACAATACAGTTTGCCACATATGAATTTCAAGACAAATGAGTATTCATCTAATTTTTCATTATTATTTACTCTCATTGTGCTTTTAGTCATTAACTACATATACATGAAATTAAATAACACCGTATATTTGTATAGATAAAAAAAATACATTAGTCGCCTAGGTATACAAGTATTTAAAGATTTTTAACCATGTGTACAAGATACAGTTTTCACTGGCAACTGGGAAGACAACAACTTACGACGATGACTATGACTAAAAAGATCTTAAGACTGCTCAAATTATTAGAAAAAAAAAAGTGTTAAGAAAGCTGATACTCACATATTTGTTTTTGCATGATGCTTGTCATGCTTAAAACGCCATGGTTCATAAGGGTATATCAGGGGCATAAAGGCCAGAGTTCCAACAATGTCTTCCACCAATTTGTTTCGCGAAAATGATTTGTGTGCACAATCATGTCCTATTACGAAAAACTTCACAACAGAAAAATAAATTATAAATCAAAAACAATAAAAGTACACTGTACACCAAATAAATAAACTCAAAAAGTAGCGTGATACTATAATCCTTAAGGAAAATTAAAGGTTATACAGAAAGTCGACAATTTTCTGTAAATCAATAATAAAATCGAAGAAAAAATCAAGTTAAGAAGCGTACGGCAAGTACAAAGTATTGAACAAACCCCAGTAATTGATGTCCCAGTCCAAGCCCAAGCTAGAGGAAGAAGATACCATGGAGATTTGGCTATCATGAAGATCCCCAACGCATATGAAGTCACAGATATCAACACAGACTTCAAAGCTTTCGCATCATCAATCTCAAATACCTACACACATTTAAATATACAGGAAAAATATGATTTTCTCGATTGTACAACTTGTTTCAGACAAACAGAGGTATAGTTTTCCAGGGAAAAGTTGCAAGAATGGTCCTCTAATTTTAGAGTGGTGGTAAATAGTTATGTAAGTCGTAAGAGAACAAACTGCAAAGATTTCAAGCAATTATATAAAAGATTAATATATATTGAGGATCGCTCGCCTGATTGAAATTCAATCACATTAGAATTAAATTGAATATCAATCACGTTAGGACAAAAATGAAAACGTTTGGAATTGAGATTTTAATGTAGTGACATGACCTTTTTCATTTAAAAAACACACTATTACAGGATCACTTTGCTCCCAACCTAAAGTTCAAGGGCTACTAAGCAGAGGTATGTGGTTCGTTCGAGTTTTAGCACAAAGTTTACCTTTTTTGGTAGTGTGTCAATTATATCTCTTAAAGTCACGCTATCTGGAAGTGGTTCTCCTATTTGCCGAAAGCCATACTCCTGGCATATTTTTTGTCTGTTTTCTGCATTGTCTGCAGGAGAGGGTGCCACAGAGATAGACACGGCTTTCACGGTTTTGCGGTTTCGAAAAGATACAAGACATTGTTTCTGCTTGCGAGGCGGCAGACAATCCCACTTCAGAAAATGTGCACCTGCTTTAATTCATCATTTACAAAAGTTGAAACACAATAGAAAAAAACTACTTGAGCTCTACAGCTGCATTAAAATGAAAACAGGCCCTGAGACATCCTTCTGTGCAATCCATTATTAACCTAATAGAATATGCAACTACGAATCTTAAGGAGAGTTCGATTCTGGCTGAGGATGAATGCTCGTGGGGTATGCAACGAGCAGAAGTCATGACAGAATCAAACTCAGAACACTAAATAAACCAAACCCACAAGGGTACGGCCTAAATATTAAGACCCCACAACCCACATTCCACAAATTGAGAGGGAAAACAAAACCCAGTACCTGGAGAGGTAGATTTCAGTGGGGAAATTATGTTGCCTTCACTCGGCCTTTTCTGGGGTCCCTGTAAATCCCAAGAAAGAAACAGCACACAAAATAAAGACAGAAATCAACTAAGAAAAACAGAGAGAAATCGAAGAGAGAGAGATATAGATAGGTTTCTTTTTCGTACCGATAAAAGGAAGCTCGAGTGTGCAAACCTAGACGCCATGGCGGTTCAGAAATCAGAATACAATCCAATTGGAAATACCCGTTTTTCTTTCGCTGCCGCTTTTTAGTTGGAGCAATGGGGCAGATGGGATTATCATCGAGTCGACGCCATTTTTTTACTAGCAAAATTGAGGAAGGGGAAGGGCTAATTTGGTGTGGATTTGTGGACGTTAATTGTTTGGGGCCAATCCATTGCACGAGAGATATGTAAGTACTCCCACATGTCAATCGGTTTTAATTTAATTCATTCGGATTGTCGAACTATTTATGTTCGAGTTGGTTTGAGCTAAAAAATTAGAGTTATAAATTATTTGTTTTAACCTAGCCTACTTGTGAAAATTAATACGGAGTATTATTATAATAAAAAAATATTTATTAATACAAATTTAATTTTAATATTAATATTTAATTATAATTATTATAATTATAATAATTAAATTGTTTGAAACTTCAAATATTTATGATATAACTACTTAAAATTACAATATGAGTTTAGATTCTTTTATATTTGGATTTTTTTATTTAATCAAAATATTTTTATTTAAAATAAATTATAATGTAGTGAAATAAATCAAGGTGTCGACCTAGCTCACAGTTTGTTTAGTAGGTAATGATCGAGAATCAAGCGAAAACGAGCGGAAAGATGAAAAGAATTGCATACCTTTGAACAGTGTTGCGCTACAACGACTGTTATATTTTCCCATATTTTCACGTCATGTTCCCAAGTTTAAGATTTACATTCTGGCCATACGTATCATTGAATAATATTAGATACAATCTACAGATGATATCAATCGGATAAAAATCTATTTTTTATTAATAGATCGAACTATATATGAGTGTCACTGTATAGATCATGTTACCAAAAATTATATACCCAACATTATATATCGAATATACGAGGCTTGATTGCATATGGCTATAGTATCTGCATCAACATGCAAGACCATTTTGTTTCTGTTCCACCATGAGACAATTTATATCTGCAACTTCTTGCTAGCTCCATTATAGTAGTATAGTCTCAATCATGTCTTTCAAAAAGTTTATTTCATTATTGGCCATAACATTTTACAATAAGATAAGCAATGATTAATGATTGAATTCTTTTAATGTAAATAAGTTTAGTGACGTCTCCCTCTCAATCATCTGAACAAACAAATTATTAAATATGGAATACTAAATATGTAACAGTTGATTGGCAAATAGATTAATCAAAATATTTTACTTTTGATATTGTAATAAAAAAGTAAGGGATATAAATATATTTTTAAATTAAAAATAAAATAATTTTGAGTAAAATTTGAAAGCTAAATGAAAAAGCTGGCTAAATAGTATTTTAAAATACAAAAATGAAATAATTATTATAATTTCAATATGGAGCCACTACAAATATTTAAACCAATAAAATGAAAAAAAAAACCAAATAATGCCACATATTAATATTTGTGTGGAATTAGAGTAGTGCTGTTAAAGTATATCATAGAATTAATCTAAAATTGTGTGTAAATTTTTTGAATTGTTATATTTTAGATTTTGAATTGTATAAATATAATGTCAGTTTAAAGTGAATATGTATGATTGTAACAACACCACTCTAATTCCACACAAAAATTCCACATCTCTAACTATTTTATTTTTTTTATGTTTGTGTTCTTTTCGTCCAACAACAATATAGTACATAATATTTTTTCAACTCTTTTTAGAATAATGTTTAAATTTCATGATAAAATAATTTTTACAATTTATACATTTATACAGTTATTTACACTTTAAAATTTTACGTTTACTTTTATTTTATCACAATTATTTATCACTCTATTTCATATCTTTCATATTTTGTTGAACACAATTTTTTTTTAAAAAAAATTATTTTTATTACGTTGGAGAAAAAAAAACAATAAAATTGTATTTAAAATAAAAAATAAAAATTATCAATGAAAAAATATACTATAAATTTTTTTTATTTTTATTATGAGTGTGAAAAATATAGTGAAACATTAATTTAAAAATAAAATAAAAATACAAATTACTCGGAATGTAAAATGTAAAATACAGAAATTATTATTAAGGAAGCGTGGCATTTGCTTTTGGACAAAGCGAGTACAACTTATTTAATATTTCAGTGTTTGTTAAAAAGATTATTATATTGTATGATTAATACGACTGACAAAACTTATGAAATATTTTAATGTTTGTTAATAAGATTATTATATTGTATGATTATGAGTGAGAAAACTTTAATAATTACAATGATATTGGTTGTAATAATAATAATAAAAAAGAGGTTTGTGGCAATTGGTGGAAAGTTTATCGTTTAGTGGTGGCTCAATAATAGTAACGGTGTGCGGTGGGCATTGTTTGACTGGCGTCATCTACACAATCCAAACAAACAACCACCACCACTTGAATAAACACACGGGTCTAATTATATACTATTACTACTATTAAGGATATGAGCAGTATGAATGCCACATGAATAAATGTGAAATATTTTGTCAAATAAAAAATTAAGGTTTGTAAAATAAAAATTAATTATTAAGATATTAATTAATACTAGTAATATACTTTTTTCATCTCAAAATAAATGTCATATTTTTATTTTTATATTTTTATTTTTCCAGGCCGTACATGTCAATTTTTTTATCAAAAAGTAAAGATTAAAAAAAATTGAATAAATTAAGATAAAATTGTATTTCAAATTGAAAAAATTAGAATAATTTTTTTTTTAAGTGTGTTACTATTGTGTAATATTTTGAAAAAAAAGTATGTCAAAAATCTTGAAAATTAAAGAGTACTATTTGTTTAAAGTAAGTGATAATGGTTTCCTTTCTTTTTACTACAAATTAATAAATACAGTAATTAATGTATCTTTCTTTTTACTACAAAAATTAATAAATACAGTAATTAATGTATTTTATGTGCGCATTTGTGTAGTTGTAGTTTATTTCTTTTGTTTAATAAGTAGTAAGTAGTATTCCCTTTGCCCTTCTCAAAATGTCACACTTTTAGATTTTATTTTCATCTTGTAAATGCTTTACTATTTTTTTTAATTATTTAAACTATTATTTAAATTATTAAAATCACACATATTCACTTTAATCTGACATTATATTTAAAAATAGTAATATATTTTATTTGTAAAGTGTAGGTGTAGGTGTAGGTATATAAATATTTGTTTAAATAATAAAAATTACTTCCGTTCCAATTAGATTAAAAAAATATATTATTTTTAATTTTTTTATTAAAAAATTGAAGGTAAAAGTATATTTTTAAATTAAAAAATAAAATAATTGTAATTAAAGTTTGAAAAATAAATAAAAAAATAATAAAATTATATTTTAAAGTGAAAACATATAGTAATAGTTATTTTTTTTAAGAGCATGCCTAACTAGTTGAGAAATAAAAAAAAGTGTAATTGAAACAAAAAATAAGTATAAAACAAGACATTTTAATAGTCACACCAAAAAAAGAAAAAATATACTACATTTATAGAATTTAATAAAATAATTAAGCATAGTCGAGTGGTAAAGCTTGTGATGATAATATGAGTGTAATTCTTCAATGTAAAATTTACATCTTTTTTGATGAGGGACTTCCAATCGAGTAAGAGTGGAATTTCTCCTAAATACTCCTCGTAGAAAAAATAATTATATCATTTTTTTTTCTTTGCATATTCTACAAAAGTTACCTACCAAAAAAATTATTATCATATGACAATTTTACCTCCCCAATAATTTTCATATGCCAACTTTTCATATGACAAGTTTACCCTCCTCAATAATTCCTGCGTCCCTACGAGATATCCTCCAGGCTCCAATCACTCACTTCGCGTCTCAGCCGTCGGATTGAAAATGAAGCGAATTCTCAGATATACCCTTATAACCGTCTATAAAATCTATAGGCGGCACAACTAACCCTAGAAGAAACACCTCATTTTCTCTCTCTTTCTCTATCTATCCACTCCTGAACAGAAACACCCAATCTGGGAATGCAGAGAGATGACGAGAGCACCGGTTTCTAACCCTCAGCTGAGCGGCGGGAGGCCAAACAAACTGCTCAGCAGCGGCCGCAATTGCCACCGGAAACACGTCGAGGACGGTTGAAATCGCCGCCCCCAAATTCCCTTTCCCAAACCTCTATTTCTCTCTGATTCTCTAATTTCCCCCAAATCAGAAAATAAAGTTTTCTCGAATAATCCGCCATGTCGGCCGCCGGCGATGACAAATGCGGCGCCCTCCACGGCAAGTACGAGCTCGGCCGCCTCCTCGGCCACGGCACGTTCGCGAAGGTCTACCACGCCCGGCATCTCCAGAGCGGGAAGAGCGTGGCGATGAAGGTCGTCGGGAAGGAGAAGGTGATCCGCGTCGGGATGATGGATCAGGTCAAGCGCGAGATCTCGGTGATGAAGCTGATGCAGCGCCACCCGAACATCGTCGAGCTCCACGAGGTCATGGCCAGCAAGACCAAGATCTACCTCGCCATGGAGTACGTCCGCGGCGGCGAGCTCTTCGCCCAGATCTCCCGCGGCCGCCTCACCGACGACTCCGCCCGGAACTACTTCCGGCAGCTGATCTCCGCCGTCGATTTCTGCCACAGCCGCGGCGTCTTCCACCGAGATCTGAAACCGGAGAACCTCCTCCTCGACGAGGACGGCAAGCTCAAGGTCACCGACTTCGGCCTGAGCGCGTTGCCGGACCACCTCCGTCAGGACGGCCTCCTCCACACCACCTGCGGGACTCCGGCCTACGTGGCGCCGGAGGTGATCGGAAAGAAAGGGTACGACGGGGCCAAGGCCGATATCTGGTCTTGCGGGGTAATCCTCTATGTCCTCTTAGCAGGCTATCTCCCTTTCCAGGACGATAACATTGTGAACATGTATAAGAAGATCTATCGAGGGGATTTCAAGTGCCCGCCATGGTTCTCGTCTGATTCCCGAAGGCTAATCACTAAGATGCTCGATCCGAATCCTCGAACAAGGATAAGCATATCCAAAATCATGGAGTCTTCCTGGTTCAAGAAACCTGTGTCGAAAATTCTCCAGCCCAAGGAGGAGGAACAAATAGAGGAGACGAATTTGGGGAAGGGGAAAGAGACTGAGACGATGAATGCTTTTCATCTCATCTCACTCTCGGAAGGGTTCGATTTGTCCCCTCTGTTTGAGGAGAAGAAGAGGGTTGATAAGGAAGAGTTGAGATTTGCCACAATGAGGCCTGCTAGCAGTGTGATATCGAAGCTGGAGGAGGTGGGCAAGACTATGAATTTCAGCATCAGGAAAAGCGATTCGTCTGTGAGGCTGCAGGGGATGGAGAGTGGGAGGAAAGGGAAGCTGGGGATAGCTGCAGATATATTTGCGGTCGGGCCGTCGTGTCTGATGGTGGAGGTGACGAAATCGAGCGGTGATACTTTGGAGTACAATCAGTTTTGCAGCAAGGAGCTTCGGCCGGCGCTTAAGGATATTCTTTGGACATCGACTGCTTGATAAGTGTTCGATGAAGGAATAATCAAGAATGTGAATTATTAAAAACATAAAATTATTGCAATTGTTTGAGAGTGATTTGGTTAAAGTTGTGTTTTTTAATTTTTTTTTCTTGTTTGTGCTAGTGTATTTTGTTTCATGTTGTGATTCTGTAAAAGTTTATCCAGAATATGTTGTTTTTGTGATTTACAACTTGTGTTATCGAAAAATTTCAGGCTAAAAAAAATGGTAAACAGAGTCCAAAAAACGGAACAAGCACCAACATGCGTAAAGACCCTTTTAATAGCATCACCGTAAAGGCCCTTTTAACTCGTAAAAACTTTACCCTTTTAACTCGTAAAAAAGAATAACATCGTTGTCTCATACATCTATTAAAATTCTGCTTGTTACTCGGCTAATGTGGGGTTTCTCAGTTATTTTTGGTTGTATAAAGTAAAATAAAGATGAATTTGATTAAGATGATGGTTACCTATTTATTCCAAATTTCCATTTACATTGCTTTCATAATTTTGTGCTCTCTTTTATTTAAAAATTTAACAAGCTTTATTTGAAATTGTTATTGTAACCATTGTTTTCTGAATCCCATCTTTGTGCATTGCGGTTCAAGATTTCTAACCCCATATTTTTGCATTGTGGCCCAAGAAATAATATTTGCCACACGATCCACTGGTGGGGTTCACTTGCAACGCCCCTGTGTCAAGGACAACACTAGGACTCGAGTCATCATCCACTCTGATCTGCTCACCAATCATGGTATTCCACCCTCCAAAGTAATTGAATCCGCGAAAGAATACCTTCTTCGTCATTGATAACGGAATCGAAAATGGATCACCAAAGAAAGCCAAGTTCAAAATACATATATAATTCATAAAATGCAGTAAAATACTCTTTCAATTAGTTATAAATTGATTTAATTAATTTTAGTACTCTTTACAAAATAAATCAATTTTCAACTAATTGAAAAAGTACACCCTCCAAGGCAGTGTTCTGTGACAGATTAGTGTGTGTATGCCGCAATATTATGTCTTGTACAGAAAACGTCTGATTTACTTAATTTAAGTATTTTAATTAGATTAATCAGATTGTTAATATGATAAATATGTAAGTGATATATGTATATAATTGCAGCTAAATTAGTAAAAAATAAATCACACAAACGAACTCACACACACGTACGAAAAGTAAATGAACACGAAATTAATTTTTGTATGTGTATTTAAATTATACACATACGAACAACCTTACGACAAAAAATTTCATTAAAGAACTATTCTTTACAAAAAGAAATACTCTTGGATTTACAAATGATTTCACCTAAGGTCATACACATGTATGCCTTAGTGTTAATTGTATCCGAAGAGTATAATACACAATCAACAACAATAGACCTAGCTACTGTGATTTCATACACCTATACTAAGTGATCAAATCATCAATGATACAAAAATAACTCTCGAACAAGTGAGAACAAATGGCACGAGAAACTTCACTCGTGAAGCTCTCGGCTCTAAATGATGATCGTTAAGAGAAGATGTGTTTCTGAGGTGTGTAAAAGTATCTAAAAGTGGTGAGTAAATGAAGCTGGAACGTCCTCTATTTGGTGAGAGACTCCAACTGATTTCCTAAAAATGCTAGGTCAAAGGCGGTTGAGATAATCTAGGGCAGACTGTTTTGACCACTGCCGCGGAAATGCCTTCTGAAGTCTTCTGGAATGCGCTGCCTTGCTGCACGGCCTTCCATACTCTCTTGACTTCAGCACTCCTTTTTCCTTTGCTCATGCTTCGCTCGATCTCTTATCTCAACGCCTTGTCCACGCCTCGCAGAGCTGCGGCATAAGTCTGCCTTGGTGTGCTGCGACACAAAGCTTCTATGTTGATTGTTTTTCCAAGCACGTTCCAACTAATGAATCGTGCTAAATCAAATCACCTATACAATGAGTGATTACAACAGTCCAATTGTGAAGAAAGAAGAAAACAAATAAATATGTTAGCATATCAACTTTTTTCCTAGTTCATTTAAGGGATTGTTATGCCCGAACATATTTATCCTTACAAACTCTCCCTTTTATTTTTCTTCACAAAACCATGAGGCAGCAGCGCATAGGAGCACTTCTCCTCAATGAAAATCTATCTAACTTAGAAGTTTATAAGATGTTAATTTGAAAATCAACTAAGGCATAAAAATTCCCCTTAATTAATACTTTCTAAGTAGAGTAAAATATGGCTAACTAACTAACTAAGTAAACCTTAAACTCTTAAAGTAACACACCCTTTTTTTAAAATGAAATAACTATTTAAATAGAAATTGTTCAAAGGCAATAAAAACCCAAATCCAAATTGCTTAAAAGCAAATAGAGCATAAATATAAAAAATTGTTCATAGCATCAGAACTATAAATCAAAAGAAGAAATAATATTTCTTCAAGTCTTCAATTCTTCAGGGCATCAGTCATCGTGCTCAGGCGACGATCCACGTTCCTCTCCATAAATTTCTGCGGCAGTGTCTGCAGCAGCCTCCTCTGCGTCAGCAGCTTCTTCTGCGTCAGCTTCCAGGATATCCTCATCAATGCGCTTTTTCAGTTGTCTCATAATTGTGCTCCATCCCACCTTGTGCTCAGTTGTTGGTACTCCCCCTTTTTTGTGTAGGAAAGCCCTCTTCTTCAAGAAAATGAGCAATGCCATCAACAATGGCTTTAGTCATGTAATCCTGCATGATATGTAATTTGCAGCACATTGCTCTCCAAAAGCTTGGGCACGAGCATGAATACTCGGCTTCAGAGCATAGGAGCTAGGGGCATCGGCCTGCGGTGTTGGCGCTTTCTTTGGAGTTGGAGTGGGAGGCACTGTAGACAGTCCAGGGCAGATCATTGTTCTCACGAATACTTAACTTGTACGCAGTTGGTGAGCTGATCTGGATATCAGAGTCGTTGTATGACAACCCCTATGCATTCATCATCTCCCAGATCAAAGAAGGGAACACAAGGCTCTGCGTCTGCGAGGGATTCTCTGTCTGCGAGTGAGCTTGGAGACTGGAATATTGTTGGCAGCATCGCGCGGTGATCCAGTCAGACGACGAATTATTGCGGCAGTGGAGAGTTCAGTAACTGCGGCAAGATAGTCAATATTCGCGCGATCCAAGAAGTCATTAATTGCGGCAGGGGTGAAATTGAAGATCCTTTCCCGGAGGTACACCTTCCCATAGCCACGGGAACCATCATCACCAATACATGGGCGCAAATTGGCATAAAAATTGCGCACCAAATCCTCAAAGTAACTCTTTTCGTAGGTGACTGCCTTGACCAACTTCATTTTCCTCAAAAATTTGTCAACTTTGTGTTTTGCACAAATTGACATGTCAATGTTGCGGTCTTGAATGAGAGGTTTGTTAGCAAAGAAGCGAAGGGAAGGAATTTAGCGCCGTTCAGACCAAAATCTCTTTGAGTAGCCCTTCGTAGGTTTCATATCAGAATCAGAATCCTCCTTGGGGGCATCAATTTTGACTATTTTACCCTTCTTGGCAGCAGTTTGTACTGCGGCATCACCACTGTAGGAGCTGTCCGTTTATGATGCGGCAACGATCCCTTTCCCTTTGCGGGATTTATTCACCATGCCCTCCAAATCAATGGGATTGGACAGGGAGGTAGGTGGCAGTGCTGGACCTTTGCCTTTGGCATAGGCAGTGGTGGATCTAGTGGATGGACGGCGAGGGATGGTTGATTCTTGCTTGCGTTTTCTCGAGGCAAGCTGTTTCAGCAGTGGGTCTGATTCAATGCTAGAGTCTTATGCGGCATCATGCGCTGGCTGGAATGCTCGGAATCTTCGTTTTCTGAGAGTGGATTGGACGACGGGAATGGGGTTAGTTTGCGATCCTTCACATTTCTGGACTTTTTCTGTGAAGGGTATTTATCATAGAGCTCGGAGTAGTCGAAGTCATTGTCGTCGTCTCTCCTGTTATACGGCATCTCCTGGCCTTATTTCCGCACATCAGTGTCGGCCTGGGGGAAGGCAGATGATGCGGCAATGACAGAGGGCTCAGGAGTAAAAAGCCCTTTAAAATCAGAGGAGTTAAGGGAGCGCTGATTTTGGGCAGCCTCGTACTCGATCACATTGTCAATTCCTGGAATAACCACCGTTGGGTGTGGATTTTGAGACGGCTCGGTGTTGCCGGATATGTCCACATCGTCGGGGAGAATGACGGCCAGTGGAGTTGGATTGGGGAGATGATCATGTGAGAGTTTTTACCTTAAGCTTCTTACCTCTGCGACAGTGTCTCCACCTGTAGGAGAGATGATCATGTGAGTTCTTTCCTCTGCGACAGTGTCTCCACCTGTAGGAGAGATGATCATGTGAGAGTTCTTACCTTAATCAGAGGTATTAAGGTAAGAACTCTCACATGATCATCTCCCCAATCTAACTTCACTGGACGTCATTCTCCCCGACGATGTGGACATCTCCGGCAACACCGAGCCGTCTCAAACTCCACACCCAACGGTGGTTATTCCAGGAATTGACAATGTGATCGAGTACGAGGCTGCCCAAAATCAGCGCTCCCTCAACTCCTCTAATTTTAAAGGGCTTTTTACTCCTAAGCTCTATGTCACTGCCGCATCATCTGCCTTCCCCCAGGCAGACACTGAGGTGCGGCAACAAGGCCAGGAGATGCCATATAACAGGAGAGACGACGACAATGACTTCGACTACTTCGAGCTCTATGATAAATACTCTTCACAGAAAAAGTCCAGAAATGTGAAGGATCGCAAACTAACCCCATTCCCGTCGGCCAATCCACTATCGGAAAACGAAGATTCCGAGCATTCCATTCAGCAGTAGCATGATGCCGCAGAAGACACTTGCACTGAATCAGACCCACTGCTGAAAGAGCTTGCCTCGAGAAAACGCAAGCAAAAATCAACCATCCCTCGCCGTCCATCCACTAGATCCAGCACTGCCTGTGTCAAAGGCATAGGTCCAGCACTGCCACCTACCTCCCTATCCAATCCCATTGATTTGGAGGGCATGGTGAAGAAATCTCGCAAAGGGAAAGGGATCGCTGCCGCATAAAAAACGGACATCTCCCACAATGGTGATGCCGCAGTACAACATGCTGCAAAGAAAGGTAAAACAGTCAAAATCGATGCCCCCAAGGAGGATTCTGATTCTGATATGAAACCTACGAAGGGCTACTCAAAGAGATTTTGATCTGAACGACGCGCAATTCCTCCTCGCCGCTTCTTTGCTAACAAACCTCTCATTCAAGACCGCAACATTGACATGTAAATTTGTGCCAAACACAAAGTTGACAAAATTTTGAGGAAAATGAAGTTGGTCAATGCAGTCACCTACGAAAAGGGTTACTGTGAGGATTTGGTGATCGATTTTTATGCCAATTTGCGCCCATGTATTGGTAATGATGGTTCTCGTGGCTATGGGAAGGTATACCTTCGGGAAAGGTTCAATTTCACCCCTGCCGCAATTAATGACTTCTTGGATCGCGAGAATATTAACTATCCTCCCGCAGTTGTTGAACTCTCCACTGCCGCAATAGCTCGCCACCTGACTGGATCACCGCCCGATGCTGCCAACAATATTTCAGTCTCCAAGCTCACTTCATTTTACTATTTGTTGTTCACCATTGGCCGCGGAAATTGGGTCCCTACATCCAACATGCACTTTGTGCACACTACCGTGGGGGAATTTTTGTTTAACCTTGGTTCAGGTAGGCAGGTGAATCTGGGCGAGCTCATTTTTATAAGATCGCATCACACGCAGAGAATCCCTCGCAGACGCAGAGCCTTGTGTTCCCTTCTTTGATTTGGGAGATGATGAAGGCACAAATGTTGTCATACAACAACTCTGATATCCAGATCAGCTCACCAACTGCGTACAAGTTAAGTGTTCGTGAGAACAATGATATGCCTTGGACTGGTCTACATGCTACTGCCCTAGTGCCTCCCACTCCAACTCCAAAGAAAGCGCCAACACCGCAGGCCGATGCCCCTAACTCTTCTGCTCCGAAGCCGAGTATTCATTCTCGTGCCCAAGATTTTGCAGAGCAATGTGCTGCAAATCACATGGTTATCATGCAGGATTACATGACCAAAGCCATTGTTGATGGCATTGCTCATTTTCTTGAAGAAGGCCTTTCCTCCACAAAAAGGAGGAGTACCAGCAACTGAGCACAAGGTGGCAAGGAGCACAATTCTGAGACAACTGAAAAAGTGCATTGATGAGGATATCTTTAAAGCTGACGCAGAAGAAGCTGCTGCCGCAGAGAAGGAGGCTGCCGCAGAAGAGAAAGCTGCCACAGACACTGCCGTAGTAATTGATTGAGAGGAACGTAGATCGTCGCCTGAGCACGATGACTGATGCCCTGAAGAATTGAAGTCCTGAAGACCTGAAAAAATATTATTTATTCTTTTGATTTATAGTTCTTATGCTCTGAACAAGTTTTTATATTTCTGCTCTATTTGCTTTTGAACAATTAGGATTTTGGTTTTTATTGTCTTTGAACAATTTCTATTTTAATAGTTATTTCCTTTTAAAATTTGGTGTGTTACTTTAAGGTTTACTTGGTTTATTTTGTTTACTTAGTTAGTTAGCCATATTTTACTCTACTTAGAAAGTTAATACTAAGGAGGAGTTTTTATGCCTTAGTTAATTTTTAAATTAAAATCTCATAAACTTCTAAGTTAGATAGACTTCATTGAGGAGGAGTGCTCCTATGCGCTGCTGCCTCATGCTTTTGTGAAGAAAGATAAAAGGGGGAGTTTGTAAGGATAAATATGTTTGAGCATAACAATGCCTTAAATGAACTAGGCAAGAAGTTGATATGCTAACATATTTATTTGTTTTCATCTTTCTTCACAATTGTACTGTTGTAATCAATCATTGTATAGGTGATTTGATTTAGCACGATTCATTAGTTGGAACGTGCTTGGAAAAACAATCAACATAGAAGCTTTCTGCCGCAGCACACCAAGGCAGACTTATGTCGCAGCTCTGCGAGACGTGGATAAGGCGTTGAGATAAGAGATCGAGCGAAACATGAGCAAAGGGAAAAGGAGTGCTGAAGTCAAGAGAGTATGGAAGGCAGAGCAGCAAGGCAGCGCAATCCAGAAGACTTCAGAAGGCATTCTCGCGGCAGTGGTCAAAACAGTCTGCCCTAAATTATCTCAACCGCCTTTGACCTAGCATTTTTAGGATATCAGTTGGAGTCTCTCACCTATAAATAGAGGATGTCCCAATTGCATTTACTCACCACTTTTAGATACTTTTACACACCTCAGAAACATATTATCCCTTTAGTATTGATCATCATTTAGAGTTGAGAGCTTCACGTGTGAAGTTCCTCGTGCCATTTGTTCTCTCACTTGTTCGAGAGTTCTTTTTGTATCATTGATGATTCAATCACTTAGTATAGGTGTATGAAACCACAACAGCTAAGTCTATTGTTGTTGATTGTTTATTATACTCTTCGGATACGATTAACACTAAGACATACATGTGTATGACCTTAGGTGAAATCATTTGTAAGTCCAAGAGTATTTCTTTTTGTAAAGACTCGTTCTTTAATAAAAATTTTAGCCGTAAGGCTGTTCGTATGTGTATAATTTAAATACACATACAATGATTAATTTCATGTTCATTTATTTTCCGTACGTGTGTGTGAGTTCGTTTGTGTGATTTATTTTTAATTAATTCCGCTGCAATTATATACATATATCACTTACATATTTATCATATTAACAATCTGATCAATCTAATTAAAATACTTAAATTAAGTAAATCATTAAAAACGAACGTTTTCTGTACAAGGCACAGTACTTCGGCATACACTGTTCTGCCACATAACACTATCTTGTCTAGGTAGCGCATTTTACTGCGTTTTATTTACTACCTACGATTTTCAAGTGGTATCAGAGCGAGCACTAGACTTACTTAGTGTTTAAGGTCCGTCTGATCACGCACACTTACAATGGCAGATCCATCTTACATCGTACGAACACCGATTGTTTTTTACGGTAGTAATTATGGTTTTTGGAAAATCCGCATTGAGGCAAGCATCAAATCAATTGAGCCTTTGTACTTCTACTAATCTCATTTCTTCGAGAGTAATCGAATCTTTGGACTACTAAGTGTCATATTCGAACCAGTTGTACACCGTAGTGCTCTTTGTGTTGATTGAGTCGAGATCTTTGAATACGATACGTAAGAAATACATGTGTATGTCCGAAAGGTAATCAAGTGTATATTCAAGATCAAGTTTTGTAAAGACGATTATTCGATCCTTAGTTATTTTAGCTGCAAGGCACATTCCTATGGGTATAATAATTTAAATACTCATACAAAATTTATTTTATTCTTTTATTACTCATACACAAGTGTGAGTATGTAAGAGATTAGTTTGTTTTTTACGTTCCAATTTCATTCTTATGCACAAAGTTTAATTAAGCTTAAAACACTTATGATTATTCACCGA
This sequence comes from Euphrasia confusa, assembly GCA_954870475.1. Taxonomy (NCBI): domain Eukaryota; kingdom Viridiplantae; phylum Streptophyta; class Magnoliopsida; order Lamiales; family Orobanchaceae; genus Euphrasia; species Euphrasia confusa. The sequence continues at coordinate 26,302,813 of OX940968.1, read as the reverse complement.
ACGTATTTTCAGTAACTTAACCATATCACAAACGAGTTTCGTTTATACATAAAAGCGTTGTCGCAACACCTCTGTTGTTGTTGCTTCAGAGCGCTGCGTATTTCTTATAATACCTAAGCACTTCGACTTTCACAAGCCTCTAGTTCCTCACCTATATTAGAAGATCAAAGGAGTACCTTTTGAACTTAGAACTATGCAAACTCAAGTGATCTTTAGATAGCCCACAAACAAGTCGTTCAAAGAATTTCATGTAAGAGTACTACCCACTCAGTTTGTATATGTAGACAAACAAAGTCAGAACACCTAATATAATCCCCATACGCATGCATTAATGTACTACACTTATTTGGGAATTCCATTTAATAATTAAGAGGATGGATATATGGATAAACAAGGTATTTCAAGAAAAAGCTAAATAATTAAAATCAAATTAATGTAATTAAGTGGACGGGATAATCCTGAAATAACGGACGAAGGGATATCTTGTACATTGTTTGACGATAACTTGCATGGTCTTGGTCTTGTCATCATCCTTTTGCTTGGCAGTGAAGGTGAGATAATACTCCATTACTGAGTTCATGGCCATGGCCGCCTTCTCAACACACACCAACTCATATCGTACACCCTGCAGCAGACAATCAAAATACGACATCAAGACTACGTACGGATAATGAATAAATAAATAGATAAAAACGATTGATCAATATATATCGATCGACACTTACATAAATATCCCGGTATGTCTTCAATGTCTGGAGTGCTAAACGAGTTGTAGTCTTTCTAAATGTTTTACCCATGTTAACATTACGATTACCCGTGAAAGTACCAGTGGTTTCATCTTCAATAGCAAAACCCTAGATCGATAGATCAATCAATTAATTATTAATTCATTAGTAATGGTAATTACTGAAATAATTGATTTTAGAAAATAATAATAATAAATAGCAATTGGTAATTAATTGCTTACATCGGGGTCAACATGGACGATGTCATCGCAACAAGTGCAACGACTTCGAAAGAAGCCGCCGTCAATCTCAGTCACGACAGGTCTCATCGACGTCCAACTGCTATAGATCATCCTTCTACTTCTGCGAGAGGAACACGAATTAGGTCTCATCGAGGAACTGTTTTTCTTCCATGACAAACTAGGAGTAGGATTTATTTATAAGCATGTTCAATCTTAATGGGCCAAGGTCGTAGTAGTAGAACCCAAACTATTTTATTTAAGTATTATTAAGAATTAAGAGTATTATTGACTTTCGTTATTAAAAATAAATAAATTATATTAGTATTTGAAAAATATTCAAATTTAAAACAAAGTAGAAAAAGAATTTCTATGTAGAAACTCCATAGGAAAAAATATTACAGTTATTTTATAAAGAGTTTTACAAAATAAAAATATTTTTTTCTATAAAAAATAATATAAATATAAAAATAATATAAATATAATATTATTTATCTTTAAATTCCCAAAATCAATTTAATAGTTTTCAATAATAAAATTTGACCATATATATGTAAAAATTGTGTTTAACTAACAAATTGAATAAAATATTAATAAATCTAAGAACTATAAAATTTGATCATAATTGATTTTGATAAATATTTCAAATTATCTTAAACATGTTATTGATTTTAATAAATATTTTTATTATATATTAATCATTTATTCTTATATAAAGATATAAATCCTTAACACTGAACTTAAAAAATGTATGACTTATGAAATTTATTCTTATTTATAATTGGTAGATTTGAATTTTTTATTACTATAGGAGTTTATTTCAATATAGAGTATTACTATATAGAGTAGAGTTTCTAATGTAGTATTTAAAAAATATTCAAATTTAAAATAAAACTAAAATATGTAGTAATTTGAGAACTTTTAATTTAATTTGTAAGAGTTAATCTTAATTTTAATATCATATTATAATATATTACTGGAGAACTCAATAAATATTGAAAACTGAAAAGTAATAAATAAATAAAATAAATATGTGATTTATATTAATATTTGAAAATATTCATATTATTAATTTACGAACCTACCCCTTCCCTCCCCTTTTTTGTTGTCCATAGAATTCAGTTACCAGACGAAGATAAAATATGGCACAAAAATATCAGAAATTCTCACTCCTCCTCTCACTGATGAAATCACCAATATATATAGGCGTGTGTATCTATGTATACAATTCGCACACGCAACACACCTCCAACAGAAAACCAAAGGAAGCCGACCTCCACCATCGCCGTCAGCCGTAGGAGGGGATCAGGCTTCCATGGCCACCGCAGCTCCGCCGTCGATTCGCCTACACCAGAACCTCACTTTCTTCCCGAAAAGCCCTCTCCGTTTTCGCGATTCCCGAATTCGCCCTAATCCCCTTCGCTCTCCTGCAGGAATCCGTGCTAGCTCTGCTATTGCTCTGGAACCGGTAATTTCTCTTCAACATTTATTTAATTAATAATTGAAAATGAATAATAGTTTGAAAACTTTGAATATCTCTTTTATTCTTACTGTGCTAAGTTCTTCCATTATCACTAGGAATCAATCAGTGAAGCCAAGGGTACTTTAGGTATCGAGTTGTTTGCTTGCCCTATTTGTTACGAGCCGCTCATACGAATAGGCCCTCCGGGTTTCAACTTGTAAGTACAAATCTTGAAATGACAACAAGCAATGGTCTTGTTAACGGGTTGTGATGAGGTTTTCTAATGATGCAGGGCAGCGATATATAGATCTGGCTTCAAGTGTCGGAAGTGCGACAAGTCATATTCGAGCAAAAACATCTATCTTGATCTTACTGTTACTTCTGGGACAAAAGCGTACAATGAGTTCAAGCCAGCTGGAACCGAGCTTTTCAGGTGCGAAATACCGATCACCATAGCATAGTTTGTAGACAGAACGGATTGAATTGTGAAATGATTTGGCGGGTAAAAATGTAATTCTATGCTAAAAATAACGACTATGTTACCTTTAGCCAAGTGTGTTACGTCGTTTTTGTGCTGTGTGTAATTTGTCTAACAATCACTTAAAACTCCTTTTTTCTGCTTACATTTGTTTTAGGGAAAAATCCTATTATGTTTTTTCTTATGATCATTTTTCAAATCCAATATTCACTCTGTTATATGATTCCAGGAGTCCACTTGTTTCGTTTGTGTATGAGAGGGGCTGGCGCCAAAATTTTAGCCGTAGTGGTTTTCCTGGTCCCGATGAAGAGGTGAGCTGTTGGTTTTCATTGTGAAATAATTTTTCCGACTTCAGTTTAACATAAAAAAATGGGCAAAAAATGATTATTTTTCTAATATTCAACTCCCATTAAAAGAAAATACGGAATGGGGTATTATGGGGCAACAGGTCATCATTCATTTTCATCAGATAATAATGAAGGTATGTAAAGGAGTTTGCTACATGAAGTATGCTCATGATATTACTAACACTACACTACTTCCCTTTAAAAAAAAAATTAAGTCTCGAATAATCTCTGATACATATGATGTTTATTGTTTACTCCAGAAATCATACTGGAAACCAACTAACCATGAAACTTTGAAGCAACTGAATAATAATGGCCGCCTATATTTACATTAAAACAAATGTCCTGTTTCTACATATACTTCAGAAAAAAAGAGAATAGAAATGTTATGCCATTTTCTCCTCCGTGCACTTTATATTTCAAGTAGGTCACTAGAAATTTGTGAATAATTGGGATCGTATTATGAAAAGTCATATTCTTCTTGATTGAAAGATGTAATTATGTGAGTCTATTAGTCTTAAGTACGTATGACCAATACCATGCGTTTTTCTTACCATCTTTTCATATATTTTTTTCTATATTTCCGTAACAATATTTTTTTATTGAAGGACATGTCTATTACATAGAGTTGTAAGCAAACTGAGCCGCTCGATCAAAGCTTGACTCGAACTTGGTCAAAATCGAGTTCAAGCTCATCGATTCATTATCGAGCTGATTTCGAGCAAAAAATTTAATGGCTTGATGCACCAATCGAGCCAAGAATAGTAATTTTTTACATAATATTATCTCTACTCCATCTGTTCCTGAAATGGTCTTTTTTTTAGTGTGGCAGTGAAATAATCATATATATATTTTTTGGCTGATTAAAAAACTTTTTAAATAATTACAACACCATACAAACTCATAAAACCACACAACCACACACACACACATAAGTAACATTTATTTATTTTATATCCGTCCCCAAAAGAAACAATAATATTTATATGGGACGAAAGTAGTAATATATATTTAAAAAATTAATAAATGAGTCTATCAGAGCTTGAGCTCAATCCACTTACTAGATCAAGCTCGAGCCGAGCTCGTGGCAATACATATTAATTCAAGTTGAGACCTAGCCATAGCCTAATGTCTGTGCTTCCATCTTGGTATATCAATCACATACATGTAACTGCAATATTAATTAACATGAATAACATGCAAAATATAAAAAATATCTGAAATGACAACATAACTTCACATGGACAAATCCTTTGATAATTTTCGAGAACTATCTTTGTGAAATTTCATGCAGTTCAATATGGCTCAAGAGTACTTTAAGCCGTCCGAAGGTGGGGTCCTTGTGGACGTGAGCTGTGGCAGTGGTTTATTTTCCAGGAAATTTGCATTATCAAGGGTTTATTCAAGAGTTGTCGCTCTCGATTTTTCTGAAAATATGCTTCGCCAGTGTTTTGATTTCATCAAAAATGATGATACTATTTTAAGCTCGTGAGAATACACTTTTGTTTATTTACAATATGCAATTTTGAAATAGTAATATTTTGAAGTGAAATTATCACTCATTTTTTCCGATTTGAAACCCTGCAGGAATCTTGCACTTGTTAGAGCTGATGTTTCAAGACTTCCATTTTCCTCTGGTTCGGTTGATGCTGTTCATGCTGGCGCTGCCTTGCATTGCTGGCCATCTCCTTCCAATGCGGCAAGTTTTTTTTTTTTTTTTTTTTTTTTTTTTTTTTTTTTTTTTTGTGTCATTGTGTGTTTTCCAACATTCCATGGAATATGATTTAATCAGTAATTTTTTTTTTTTTAACTTTTGTCTGTGTTTGTTAATGGAGTTTTTTTGGTTTGTATCTTCATGAATCAGTATAGAATATTGTGATTTTTTATTTTTTTTGCATTTATATGATGCTGAATTTCATAATATTGGTTACTCAAAATGCATAAACTTATCAGCAATATTTAATTTTTGCATGATATTGGTTACTTGAATTACATTCCAAAGAAGCATGAATCTGATCTATCAAATAAGTAATTTATAATCTATACTAGACCAAAAAAATAAGTAATCTATTAGAGAAAAATGCCATTGATCAGACATAAAAGTCTTAATTCCCGTAATTCATCCATTCATGAATCTGACTTCTAGATACACATGTGGAAGACACACGAGTTAACCGGAATATGTCACTTTATACTTGTTGTAATTGTTTCTTATTAGATTTCGTACTTGGTATTTAACCTTTTTCGGCTCATCTCCTCTATTGCTGATGGAAATTTGTGGTTTGTCTTCTCTTATTTGTTTGTTATTCGGAATCTTTGTTCATACCCTTGTAGACTCAGCATGGTTAATTTAGGTTTTCTTTGACATTTTTCTCCTCTTTTTTCGCTTCTGTCACAGATTGCTGAAATTAACCGAATATTACGAAGTGGTGGTGTTTTTGTTGGAACTACTTTCCTTCGTGTCAGCTCATCAACTCCTGCCTTCTTACGGCCTTTAAGACAGGTACTCTTGATTTTTTTTTTTATTATTATTGATGCTGGTTCTTATTTAACTAGTAGTAAACTTGTAAGGAGATGTGTTTGTGATGTGGGTACTTAGAGGCCCAATATTTAATTAGGTTATTTACTTATATTTTTAATAGAGGCCAACATGTTTAGGGTTTCTTTGTTATTAATATTTCGTTTCATTCATTTATTCGGTAGTTGTTTTTGATATGATAAAGAGAGTTCTTTAAGAACAATCGTAGCTTACGATACGTCAGTTTGCAAAATACAGTTTGTCATGTATAAATTGCTAATGTTCATATAGCTCTGTTCTATAGAAGTATTGTAGACTTGTATAACGGGAGAATATAGGGAGATCAAACGTTTTGGTAAGTCATCAAGTAATTCAACAACAATAATTCAATCAAACTCTAAAATAATCTAAAACATGATTCCATGACTATAATGTTTCATATCCTCGACTGTTTAGGCAGGATTCTTTGCCATGGCTGGGAAGTCCGAACACTCTTTTCATTGGTTTGAACTGTTGTGATGAATACAGTGTCGGTTAATTTGTTCTGTTGCCTTTTATTTGGGCAGACGGGCAACTACAACTATTTAACGGAAGAGGAGATTGAAGATTTGTGCAGGTCGTGTGGTCTTGTTAATTACACCAAGAAGGTTCAACAGTCCTTCATAATCTTTTCTGCACAAAAACCTTGAATTACTTCTGGTCTGCATAAAACAAATTCCAGATTTTGTGAAATTATTCTTACAGGAATAACAATGTACTAATATTAATCAAACGTGTAGTAGTCGAGTAGAACAAATCACTACTCTCTCTCCATCCCACTTATATGTTCATACTTTTCTTTTAAGGATGCTCCACTTATATGTTCATAGTTTTCTTTTATGGACCCCCACATGTATCTTCAAACAAAAAGAAATCCACAATCAAAACTCCTTATGTTGAAATTAATGTCAAACAGGCAAACAAGGTGACCTCAATTCAATTTTTCTATTGGTTCCGGGATTATATTAACACTTTTTTTTTTTTACTTATTTGGTATGGGAGAATATAAATGTTAAGTTTCTAACATGGTATCAGAGTCAAAGCTTGTGTCACGTCTTGGGTTCGACTCCTACCATTAGAAACTCCACTCGAATTAATTATCCACTTGTTGAGCCTTCCTGTCTTGGGTTCGACTCCTACCATTAGCGACTCCACTCGAATTAATTATCCACTTGTTGAGCCTTCCTCTAAGGTTGAAATCGGTCCACAAGTGAGGCTCACTATAAATGCTAAGTTACCCAACTTCTTGGGTCTTCCCTTGAAATTGAAATCGGCCCACAAGTGAAGAGCGAAGGGAGTAGTGAAGGATTTGAAAAAGATTGAAGTACAGTTAAATAATTGTTTATAATTAAATATATAATTTTTTTTAATTATAAATTAAAGTAGCATTTCAAAAATATTATTTTTATTATAACATAAGTGAATAGTTATGTAGTAACTGTTAGAGGTATTTTAGTAATTATTTTACTTTTTTTTATAATTATAAAATTAATAACACCCCAATTAATTAAAAAAAATTACACTTAATTATTTAACTATAATTTTAAACACTTCATTATTTTAAACACTCCTTTTCTTAAATACTTCATTATTTTAATATATACTAGTAACTACTTTTATTTAATTTCATGTTTGATTAATTAATTATATATTTAATAAAAAAAATTAAAAAATATTTAATAACACTAATAGACATAATATAAATAGGAAAATTATAAATTATAACAATTGTCGACGTAGTTCAATGGTAAATTTTAGTTATTCTTATCCAAACAACTAGGAATCAAACTCTTGTCCCTACAAAATTTTGTTTGATTTTCTTATAATTGAATATGCGGGGCTCACCTGACGTGGCAAAAAAAAAGGGTGCGTACCAATCTCTAGCGTTGACGTCATCTTTCCGGCTTGATTTTCTTATAATTGAATATGCGGGGGCCACCTGACGTGGCAAAAAAAAGGATGCGCGCCAATCTCTAGCGTTCACGTCATCTTTCCAGCGCCACGTGATTTTCACGTGACATTTTTGTCGAAATAGTGCAAAAATGGATGAACAGTAAAAAAAAGTTGACTTATGTGACTTTTAAGTAAACGGCCTCCGTCAAGGGGACTATTTATGATTCTAACTCCCAAATAAATGATATGTGCATCAATCGGGAATTCATGTTATGCGCGTACTCCGTACTTGTCCCGATTTAATTTCCGATTAGAGTCATAAATTCAACATATATTATTTTCAATTTTATTGTGTTCTTATATTAATTTGCTAATTTTATTGCGAGAGTTGTAAATTCATGTGTGTAGTAGTACACAAAATTTAAGATGTTAAACTCAATGCATTAGTTATTTCTTATATTTTTCACTGCTTTATATTCAAGTTTTTAAAAAAAAAATTATGTGGTTTTCTTAATATTATTGAAAAAAATATAAGTAAATAGTACATCGAGAGCTTTTATTTTTATATTATTAGAAAAGATGGTAGTGTAAAAAGAGTTTTTGATATATGACAATGTGTATTTAAAAAAAATATACCTTTTATTTAACTCCTTTCCTTTTCCTTTTTATCCGTCATTCTTCATTATTTTTCATTTTTTTTTCTTTTTCTCACTCATTCCTCATAACGAAGCTCAAGCTGACCCTACCAAATGCTCCGGAGCCCCGACGGTACCTTGAACCGCTCCCTCTGCGAGTACCACGACTGCAAATTTTCCGTCAACTCCACTTCGATCAACGGGGTCTACTCCTTCACGTTTGTGTTTAATAAATAGATTGGACGGGATATATTTCATGGGATGGGGATACAAGATATGGCACGAATGCTATTTGCACATTGATGCGACGGCATCGATGTGACAAATAGTATTCATTAATTTCTTTTTTTTTTTTAATTTTTATATTTTAATTATTTAATATAAATATATTAATTTTATAATAAAAACACGTTTTTCGAAAATATTAATTAAAATTCATTTTTACCAAAAGTAAATATTTTTACATTTTTGAAATCTACAAAATGCGTAAGTAATATAAAAATTAATTTTAAATATCAATTAATTCATGCGTTTCTACTTAATCGAACACGCAATTAAATTCATCCCGATTGTCAAAACATATTAAATTTTTAGTTTCTGAAAATTGCGCAATAAATATAAACAAATACAACTACACTTCTAAAATATAAAATTGTCATAAAAACTTTCAAACACCTTAATATAAATAAATTATACTATAAAATACTTATTATACTTTAAAATATTCAATAAATAATTAAAATACTAAAATAAGTTTAGCACAATTACACACTTTGTATTTGTTTATATTTATTGCGCAATTTTCAGAACAAAAAAATTGACAATTTTATACTTTAGAAGTCTCTTTGTATTTGTTTATATTTATTGCGCAATTTTCAGAACAAAAAAATTAATATGTTTTTATAATCGGAACGAATTTAATTGCGTGTACGAGTAACTAGAAACGCATGAATTACTTGATATTTAAAATTGATGTTTATATTAACTGCGTATTTTGTAGATTTCAAAAATATAAAAATATTTTATTTTGGAAAAAATAAATTTTAATTAATATTTTCGAAAAACGTGTTTTTATTATAAAATTAATATATTTATATTAAATAATTAAAATATAAAAAAAAAAAAAATTAAAACAACATCACATCGATGCTGTCGCATCGATGTGCAAATAGCATCACTCAAGATATGGACGGTATTGCAAAGGACTGAATATTAATAAATATTTGTGTTGAAATTTATATTTCTCATGTCTTATAAAATTATTCAGGTTTACGTTTAAATTTATATTTTTCATGTTTTATAAAATTATTCACGTTTACGTTTATGAAATATTTTATAATAAAATGTATGTGATTCATTAAATATAATAAAATACAAATAAATTACATGTTATTTATTAAATTATAGTAAAATACACGTAAATTGCACGTAAATTACACGTCATTCGTTATAATAAATAGCACTTAATTGTATAATTTAGTTCTTTTGTTTTCAATCTCTTCAATCTAATTAATGCATTTATTTAATTTTTCCTTTTCATTTATTTATTCTTTGAGTTTAACACGAAACCAAGATTCAAAACTCACTTCAGATACAAAAATTCCAATAGCATTTGCTGCCTTTCCTGCGGGCTTGTGCTCGTTCTTTTGTCTTTCATGCTAAAATGAGGTGGGTGGCAAATCTCTGACACAAATTTGCTCAATTTCTGCTACAGTAAATTCAATTGATCATACTGTAATAAAGCAATTTAAAGTCACATCAAACGAAAACGTAAATAATCAAGTGTGGGAATACTGTAATTCAAAAGAAGAATAATAAATAAATAAATAGAGTAATATTCATTTATATATTTGCATGACAAAAATAAATAATAAAAACACGCTATTAAATTATTGATTTGATAAAATATGGAATAGTTTCTTCAATGTGAATAATTTCTTCGGGATAAGTTGTTGATTCGATAATTTTTTTCATCCGTCATTTTGACCTGCGAGTAAAAAAAAATTATAGTATAATTTTTATTAAAATAAAAAGTATTAAAAATAAATTTAAAATTACCAGAGTTAGAATGCACAATTGGACAAGTGCGTTTATCATGTCCACATTGATCACAAACACTACACGTCCTGTTACTTTGGGACATCGCAATATTCTTAGAAGATTTGAGTCGTTTTCCTTAAGTATTTACCGGATGCGGATCTTGAACTGTCTCTATGATATTGCATTTTTTACTCTTTTTCGCTTGCTCAACTGTGTTGTGCCCATCGTCAATATCATTTGCCATTCTTTTCAACTTTTTTAATTTGTCCATCAAAAAATTGCTTCGCGCCTCTGTCAATGAACAATCGTCAACCAACTCCATAGCTATATGAGACAATAACCCCCGCCTAGAAATGAAAGAATGATCTTTCATTACATTTTGCTTTGGCTCATAAATTTGTGTTTATGTATTTGTCTGGGAGTAACAAAATTTGTTGGACCTTCATCCAACATAACATATGACGGCATGAATATCCCTCAAATTCAAACATGCGACAACTACATGATAACAAATCCGAAGGAGTGTGATATGTCAACTCTCGTTGTCGATTAAATGTTTCCCCTATCTCAAAGCGCTTCACCACATAAACTGAAGTTTCATTGGTATTTGAAATTATCGTACAAATGTAGGACATACTTTATTGCAACTCCTTTTGAAATAATAGAAATATTGCCTTTGTATAAATTTTAGCCATTTGTTGTTCCATCAAACAACTCGTGACCATTCGTGCCTTTTGACTAAGGTCAATATGATTTTCCTGTAACTCGGAGTGTCTTTGGTGTAAAAGTGCCCTGTTAAAGCGTGTAATGAAATCTACCAAAGAATTTTTGTGATTTACATACCTTTTAAAGAAAGAATGATTGCTCTCAACTCTTTGACTACTAGACATCCCTGCAGCAAACACATGTCTAACATATGCTGGCACCCAACGTTGACGTATTCCATACATATTATTTAGTCATTCATTATTCCCCAACTCTGTAGAACTCATCAACTCTTTCCATCGATGCTCAAACTCCTCAGTTGACTCTGAATCCTTAATAATACCAAGTAAGTTATAATATTGCTCTTTGTACAAGACAACATTTAACTTCTCGGAGAACTTGTTAAGAATATGCCATAAACAAAATCGATGTAATATGTCTGGAAACTCAATAGAGATCGCTCGAGATATGGCTGCATCTTGATCAGTAATTATAACTTTTGGAGATGCATTATTTGGCATTGCTTCGAGAAATGTCTTAAACAACCATGTAAAAGACTCTGTTTTCTCATCACTTAACAAACCACATCCAAAAAATGTAGTCTGCCTATGTTGATTAACTCCAACAAATGGAGCAAATATCATACCATATTTATTTGTGTTGTGGGTCGTGTCAAACACAACTACATCACCAAAAGATGCATATGTTCTCCTGGATGCACAATCAGTCCAAAAACATCTCAAAAAAACGCCAGAGTCATCGGTCTCATAAAAGAAGTAAAAGTTCTCATTTCTCTCCTTTTCCATTTCAAAATGTTGAATCAATGTTTCTGCATCGTGTCCCAAGAGCTCACTACGAACATCTCTGTCATGATTCCGAATGTCTTTTTCTAAACAGCTGTTTGGACCCTTTTTCACTCAATTCATATATTACTGGAATGGGGGGTTATAGAATAGGGCTCCAAGCAGATATTTATTTGTTAGGACAAGTTATAGATCGGAAAATGTATGTTGCCGGAAATCTGGAAATAGGGATGAACATCATAGTGTTCTTGATCTTTTATTTCCTTACTTATAGTATTTGGAAATTAAAAAAGGTGAAGTCATTTTCTCCTCCCTTCTCTCTCTCTTTTATACAAGTAGTTTGCATGAGCATGCAAGCTCTCCTAATGCCACCTATTAGCCTCCTATCACATCTAATCCCACTAATGAAGACTTTTAAGCCATTGCATTAAATACCCACTAATCTTGTCTTCCACTTGCTGCATGTCACCAGAGGTGCACCGCCTCTTGCCTGGAGTCTTATCTGGCTAATCCCCTAGTCTGGCACGGCTATCTTCCTGGGGCTACCGTTGAGCTCTCCTGGTACCTTCTTCATATGTGGCTTCAATTCTGACTTTTGTCCGTTGTTTGACCACCTCATTGATGACGTGGCTCCGGTCGTCTGGACACGTGTCGGTGGTGGATTTTTATGGTGTAACAACAGCCAACCGACGAGGGACCTCCTGCATTTATTTCTAACAATCTCACTTGCTGACAAGTAGGAATATTTGCTTCTGTTAGTTGTTGTACAAGAGCCTTCTTCGTTGCTGAGACATTTCGGTGGGACTTTAGTAAGTGAACCTTGGTTGGAGTAGTCAAAATGTGATTATGTTTTTCAACAAAGTGACTTGCAACCCACATATTATTATTTTTTGACTTCACAATACTCATTCTGGCTTCACACCCACATCTAGTATGCCCACGATTTTTTTCTCCCGAACGAGGCACTGCATATTTTAATTTATTTTGCCACGTTTCATCGATTCTTCCCTCTTAAGAGCACACAAACAATTTCCAAACAATTTCTCCGGTTTCCTTATTCTTCTTGCTATTCTCAATTCGAGTACTAAATTCTGCGTGTCTGTCTTGCATAATCATATCATTATAAAATTCTTGTGCAGGTGACTCAAAATCTTGGCCAATTTGTGGAGTAACACCTATAGTTACACTTGGCACAATATTTGGATTTTCTGGTTCATTTTCCATCCCTACATACAACATATTTAAAGTGTATCATAATAATTAAATACATTATAATCCCTATATCAAATTAACATTGAAATATAAATTGAGACAAAATTGAAGTAAATTAATAAAAGTAATTACCTCGACGTGAATCTTGACCATCATTGGGCGCAATATTTGTATTTTTTATTTCATCTTCCATTCTTAAATTCAAACTATTAAAAATACGTAAAAAAATAAATATGCTGTAAGAAGTATTATTTTTAGATCAAATTAGCATGCAATATAAAATTCAAATACAAGTTCATAATTTAATAATAAAATAATTACTTTATGTGTACTGATTCTTGTTCCAAGGTCCGACACTTCCCAATAACTTGATGTACAGTAAATAACTTGATGTACAGTAAATTTATAGTAGAAGAGATGGAGAGAAGAATAGGAGAGAGGAGGAGACATATGTTGTTACAATATAGGAGTAGATATAAAAGAGAGAATATTAATTAAGGAGATCGAGATAAATATTGTTGAGGATTCGAACAAGAAAACAAACACCACACAATCGCAGCCGCGGTTTGCCACAAAAGCTTGGCGCCGGAAAGCTTCGAGCTCAAATGGTGAAATCGGGATACGACGACAAACACACGATCTAAGGATCCTAGAAGTATCTCTGAACTTCAAGGAACACAACACAAAAGAAATCACACGAAATGACAAACGATTTTACGAGCTTCGATCGATTGAAAATCGATCTACGTGCTCGGGGAGGGAGATGGTTCTAGCGTGTTATTCAAGCTCTCAAGGCTATGAATATGAGTTCAGTATCAGCTCTACATCACACACACACGGTGAATTACATTTATACTCAAGCACACAAAAAACCCCAAATCTGAAACCCGTAAGAACCCTACGATCAAATCAGATTGGGCAAATCCACACCACACATTTCTAACAGAAATTGTGAACGTCATGCTGTGCGTGAGCTGGCGAGGAACTTGGAGCACTTGGAATCTCGCATTTTCATCCACTAACACGTGAGAGAAGGTCGATCTAGTGCGCCGCGACATTCCTGTGAACCCAGGTAAAACGACACCGTTTTGCCTTGTTGGCGGCAGATTTAAATGAGCTGCTGGAATGGCCACTCTGCCCAAACTCAAAACGCGATGAGATGGTCACTTTGCCCAGACTTCCAGAATGTATAGAAACACTTCTAGAATTCAAATCTTGTGTACATTCCAACAAATCTCCACCTTACACAATATTTGCAATTCCAGCAAACATCATGTATCAACCAATCAACACCTGATCACCTCCAGAATCAATAATCAAGAAACTGACCTGTTCTTGAACTTAAAGATTCAGAATGCCAACTTTGGACCCTCCTCCTGGAAACTCAACCAAGATTCAAACTCTCACAATAGTCAATGCAGATTCCTCTCCTTCTCCTCTTTCTAGCAAGCTATAAACCATGGATTATCTCCAACCACAGCCTCCACAAACAGCAGAAAACCATAGCAAGCCAAACTGGTTTTTCCAGAAAAATACCCAAGAACACAAACTGGGATTTTCTGAACCAAAACCTCCAATGCCAGAACCTACACACTCCAAACATGTAATGTGACTTCCCAGCACATCAACATGTCTCAAACTCCCTCAGCAACTCAGAAACACCAAGTCACTAGACCAAACCAGAAAACTGAATCCAAGAACTCCATGCCTCAAAATCCAATTCTCTGAAGTAACCATGCAAACCTCAGTGCATACAAGTCACTATAAACAACATGAACCTCTGGCCATGCCCAAACCACTCAGAAAGCCACTGAGTCAAAAAACCATCAAGCCATCACCATGAAATGCTCAAAACTGACCTGTTTGAGTATTTTCTTGGATAACTTGATAACCACAGCAGAACTATCATGCCTGCTGCCACTTCCACACTTCCATTTTCACTGAGATTGTGGAATGTCAACCAACTGGACCAGTTGTTGACACAGTTGAAACTTGTCACTTGGAATACTCTTGGTCAAACTGTCTGCAGGGTTAATTTCAGTTGCAATCTTCTCCACCTTGACAACACCCTTGTCAACCAGATCTCTCACAAAGTGTAACCTTACATCAATGTGCTTGGATCTGTCATGATAGACCTGGTGCTTGGCCAAATGCACAGCACTTTGACTATCACAATGCACTGACACCCTTTCTTGCAGAACCCCAAGTTCCTCAAGCAATCCTCTCAACCATATAGACTCCTTGATAGCCTCAGTCAATGCAATATACTCTGACTCAGTGGTACTCAAAGCAACCACTGACTGCTGGGATGCCTTCCAGACCACAGCACTACCATACAAGGTAAACACAAACCCTGTGAGTGACTTCCTGGTATCCACATTGCTGGCATAATCAGAATCTACATATCCAGTAAGAGCATCTCCAGAGCTCCTTACTCTCCTAAACATCAAACCATAATCAGAAGTGCCCCTCAAATACCTCAATACCCATTTCACACCTTCCCAGTGTGACTTCCCTGGATTAGCCATGTATCTTGAGATACAGCTTAGGGCAAAGGCAAGGTCAGGTCTGCTACACACCATAGCATACATCAAACTGCCCACAGCTGAAGCATAAGGAACCTTACTCATGGCAACCTCCTCAAACTGATTCTTTGGAGACTGATCCACTGAGAATTTTAAGTGAGCCCCAAGTGGTGTAGTCACTGCCTTAGCCTCATGCATATAAAACCTTTTGAGAACCTTCTCAACATAAGAAGTCTGAGACAAGAACAAAGTCCGATTTGACCTGTTCCTGGAAATATCCATTCCCAGAATCTTCTTTGCCTCTCCAAGGTCTTTCATCTCAAACTCAGCACTTAGCAACCTCTTCAATGACTCCACCTCCACCTTGGAACAACTGGCAATCAACATATCATCCACATAGAGCAGTAGATAGGTAACAACCCTTCCTGTCTTCAGTTTGAGATACACACAGCAGTCAAACTGGCTTCTCACAAAGCCTATCAACAACATATAGCTGTCAAACCGCTTATACCACTGCCTTGGACTTTGTTTGAGACCATACAAGGACTTCTTCAACAAACACACCTTGTTGACATCAGAGCACCCCTCTAGACCATCAGGCAGCCTCATATAGATCTTCTCCTCCAACTCCCCGTGGAGAAAAGCAGTCTTCACATCCATCTGTTGGAGCTCAAGGTCAAACTGAGCAACAATGGCTAACAGGACTCTGATTGTACAATGCTTCACTACTGGAGAAAAGATCTCATTGAAATCAACTCCCTCCTTCTGAGTAAAGCCCTTAGCAACCAACCTTGCTTTGTACCTTATACCAGATCCTTCCTGCTTCTTCTTAAAGATCCATTTACAGCCAACTACCCTTTGATTCTTAGGTCTCTGCACAACATCCCATGTATGATTCCTATCCAAAGATTGGAGCTCCTCCTGCATAGCTAGAAGCCACTTTGCCCTATCTGAAGACCTCAATGCTTCAGAATATGAATTTGGCTCTTCACTAACCATGTTCTCAGCTACCAATAGGGCATAAGACACTGTATCTTCCTGAGCATACCTCTTAGGAGGTTGTATCACCCTTCTCTCCCTGTCTCTTGCAAGTTGATAGCCATCACTGACTTCAGGTACTTCACTGACCTCAAAGTCATCCTCATCTTCACTTTGGGCATCTCTCTGAGCTCTAATTACATCTCTACCATGTAACTCCACCTCAAACTGATCCATCTCAGTTGATTCTTTCTCAGAGAGCATGGGCATAGTGTCTTCATCAAAAGTCACATCCCTACTGACCACACACTTCTGGTTTCCTGGTTCAATGCACCACAGTCTGTAACCCTTTACTCCCTTTGGGTAACCAAGAAACACACACCTCAGTGCTCTAGCTTCAAGCTTGTCACCCCTCACATGAGCAAAGGCCAAACTGCCAAAGACCCTCAGATTATCATAGTTTGGAACTTCCCCTGCCCAAACTTCCTGAGGTGTCTTCATGCTCAAAGCTGCAGCTGGACTCCTGTTGATCAAATAGGCTGCAGTAGACACTGCTTCTCCCCAAAATGATTTACTTAGCCCAGAGCTTAGAAGCATACACCTTACTCTCTCCAGTAAGGTCCTATTCATCCTCTCAGCAACTCCATTTTGCTGAGGAGTAGAAGCCACAGTCCTATGCCTAGAAATCCCATTCTCAACACAGAAGGAGTTAAACTCCTCAGAGAGAAACTCAAGACCATTATCAGTCCTCAAGTTTTAAACCTTCTTCTCTGACTGCCTCTCAACTTCAACTACCCAATCTCTGAACTTCTCAAAGGCATCACTCTTGTTCTTCAGAATGAACACCCATACTTTCCTTGAGAAATCATCAATGATGGATAAGAAGTACCTGCCTCCACTCTTGGTATTTGTTCTAGCAGGGCCCCATAGGTCAGAGTGAACATAATCCAACACTCCCTTGGTTGTATGCCTTCCCACTCCAAAACTGGCCCTAGTTGCTTTGCCCAGAACACAATACTTACATACTTTGAGCCTGTCAAGTTGACCATTCTTGAATGCACCCTGCTTAGACAACTCATGAAGACCCTTCTCACTGAGATGTCCAAGTCTCCTATGCCATAACTCCACCTTCACTGAGGCAGCAGCTAAGGAGTTCTCACCAACAACAGTAGAACCCTTCAAGAAATACAAGTCATTCCTCTTGACTCCCTCAAGTACCACAGTAGTGCCTTTCTTAACCTGAAGGCAACCACCAACTGAACTGAAGCTCATGCCCAAACTGTCAAGCATTCCAAGAGAAATCAGATTCCTCCTGAGGGATGGAATATACCTCACCTTAGTCAGTTTCTTGATTGATCCATTTGAGAGTCTCAACCTCACTGAACCAATACCCTCCACCTGACATGTAAGATTATTTCCAAGAACAACCGAACCACCATCTATGAACTCAAAGTCCTCAAACCAATGCTTCACAGGACACATATGAAATGTACACCCAGAATCAAGCACCCACTCCTCATTTCTAGAGTTAGAAGTAACTGCAAGTACCTCAGCATCCTCCAAATCAGAAGTTGACTCAACCACATCCACGGATTGAGCTGGCTCTTTCCCTTTGCCCTGCTGATTCTTCAACTGGTAACAATTCTTCTTCAAGTGACCTGTCTTATTGCAATGGTAGCACTTCCTAGATTCTGAGGTTGATGCACCTGCATCACCACCTCCATGTGGCTTCTTCTTGTTGCCCTTCCTTCCCCATGACTTCTTCTTTGTGACAGTTAGACCCTCTGGACTTTGATGCTGTTCCTTGGCCTTAGAATCCTTCTTGTTCAACTCCTTTGACCTAAGTGCAACCTGCACTTCCTCCAGAGTCAAATCATGAACCCTACCATACAACAATGCATCCTTAAACTGATCATAAGAGGAAGGCAAAGAACTCAGCAACAACAGTGCTTGATCCTCCTCCTTCATTTGACCATCCACATTTTCCAGATCATCCAACAACCTCACAAAATCATCCAACTGGTCAACCACAGATCTATCAGAAGACATCCTAAAGGTATACAACCTTTGCTTCAAATATAACCTGTTTGCCAAGGATTTAGTCATATACAAGCTTTCCAGTTTCTTCCACAAACCATAGGCAGTCGACTCCTTGCATACTTCCCTCAACACTTTGTCCCCCAGGCTCAAGATGATCACACTATGAGCTCGCATGGAAATATCCACTGGATCTGGTGTTGATTCTGCTGAGCTCGACTCCTTCGTCTCCTTCCCTTTGCCCTCTGGCGCTGACGACTGCAACGGGGCATCTAACGCTGAGATCAAACCCTGTTGTACCAGAACCGCCTTCACTTTGATTCGCCAGAGGTTAAAGTCATTCTTCCCCGTGAATTTCTCCAGATCGACCTTCGTAGATCCACCCTTCATCATCTTCACCGCAGCTGGATTTGATTCCCACAGACGGCGCCACTTGTTGAGGATTCGAACAAGAAAACAAACACCACACAATCGCAGCCGCGGTTTGCCACAAAAGCTTGGCGCCGGAAAGCTTCGAGCTCAAATGGTGAAATCGGAATACGACGACAAACACACGATCTAAGGATCCTAGAAGTATCTCTGAACTTCAAGGAACACAACACAAAAGAAATCACACGAAATGACAAAAGATTTTACGAGCTTCGATCGATTGAAAATCGATCTACGTGCTCGGGGAGGGAGATGGTTCTAGCGTGTTATTCAAGCTCTCAAGGCTATGAATATGAGTTCAGTATCAGCTCTACATCACACACACACGGTGAATTACATTTATACTCACGCACACAAAAAACCCCAAATCTGAAACCCGTAAGAACCCTACGATCAAATCAGATTGGGCAAATCCACACCACACATTTCTAACAGAAATTGTGAACGTCATGCTGTGCGTGAGCTGGCGAGGAACTTGGAGCACTTGGAATCTCGCATTTTCATCCACTAACACGTGAGAGAGGGTCGATCTAGTGCGCCGCGACATTCCTGTGAACCCAGGTAAAACGACACCGTTTTGCCTTGTTGGCGGCAGATTTAAATGAGCTGCTGGAATGGCCACTCTGCCCAAACTCAAAACGCGATGAGATGGTCACTTTGCCCAGACTTCCAGAATGTATAGAAACACTTCTAGAATTCAAATCTTCTGTACATTCCAACAAATATAATATTATATTAATTAAATTTTGATTAACCACGTAAGTATTATTTTAATTAAATAAATCGTACATATAAGCAGAACGGGGATTTAAGAAAACCCCGTGGTCTGAAGGTGAGCAAATCTAATCTCCAACATAAGTAAAGGCACATGGGTTTAACCACACATGTGCACGTGTGCGTGAATTTTGTTTTTTCTAGCTTAAAAAAGATAGCTCTATTATGTGAGCACATGTGTGCATAGATGTTTTTACTCGTTCTTAAACCCAAACAACGTTACATTCGAATTCGAAATCCACCAAAAAACATTCGAAATCCACCAAAAAACAGAGGCTCCCTGCTCCGAAACTTCACTTCCACGCTCCACAAAAAAAACCCTCCGATCAAGACGCTCTTCTCAATCGGTGGATTCGGAGACGAATATTAACTGAATATTAATAAATATTTGTGCTTAAATTTATATTTTTCATGTCTTATAAAATTATTCACTTTTACTTTTAAATTTATATTTTTCATGTTTTATAAAATTATTCACGTTTACGTTCTTATGAAATATTTTTTTAATAAAATGACAATTCATTAAATATAATAAAATACAAGTAAATTGCACGTTATTTATTAAATTATAATAAAATGAAGGTAAATTGCACGTCATTCATTATAATATGCGATTAATTAAATAAATGCATGAATTAGATTGAAGAGATTGAAAACAAAAGAACTAAAATATACAATTATGTGCATTTTATTGTAATAAATAAAGTGCAATTTACGTGCAATTTATGTGCATTTACTTACATTGCAAGCTATAAGTAGGGATAATATGCAATTATAAAAATAGGGGTTGTCCACTTTCATACATCTTTGCACAATTTTCTTCTATATTTGCATTTTTAATTATCTTTAAACTTTTTTATGAAAAGTGATTTTTTGAGTAACGAATTAAAAATTACTATTCAAATTTTTTAAAGGAAAGTTAAAAAAATTGTTTGAATTTTCAATTTAACAAAAAAAAAATTACAAGTACTCTTTTTATTTTTTTAGGAAATAAACAAAAGAAGGAATAAACATGTCTTATAAAATTATTCACGTTTACGTTTATGAAATATTTTATAATAAAATAACGATTCATTAAATATAATAAAATACAAGTAAATTGAACATTATTTATTAAATTATAATAAAATGAAGGTAAATTGCACGTCATTCGTTATAATATGTCATTATAATATGTGATTAATTAAATAAATGCAAAGGAGAAAGATATATAGTGTAATTAATATTATAATTGTACTCACACATCTTGCAATGGTACTGTAATTAATAAAAGGGATAATTCCGGTCCCACCACACGTGTGTTGCTAATTTTGTTATCCATCAAAGCCAAACTAATTTTGTAGAAATTAGTCAATTGACAAGCACACGTGCAAGAGCCCTTTTTTTTATTATCTAAAAAAAACTACATTCGTGAGACTTTAACCCGTAGTTCATTTTTAGCTGTAGGTTTCTCATAATAATTCGTGACTATTGTTTTTGTACCCATGTTGATTTTTCCACCAAAACTTATGTTAAGCCTTTTCATTCATCACTCTAATCTTTCTTTTGTTTGATGATCGTTTTGTGAAGATGTGTTATGTATCCTTTTGTATTTCTTTTGTTTGATGATCGTTTTGTGAAGATGTGTTATGTATCCTTTTGTATTCAAAGTTGGTTATCGAAAGAATAGGAACTCTATGATACACCAATTTATACACAGTTTAAAATAGATATTTTTTAGAAAAAAAAACCAACAAAATTTATAATCAACTATTGATCAAAGCATACATATAACAACACTATACATTTTCTAAGCATCGAGTAAAAAAACAACATTAAGGTGGAACACAGATAGCCATTGCACTCTAATCGTCATGGAAACAAATTTCTCTGAATTATATTTCTCTTTTCTTCTTTCATACTTCACCGGCCAATTTTTCTACCACCAATAGTGTGTAGAATGATATACTATTACTCGATGAATGTTTCAGCTCTTCAGGCCCCATCTTAATGAATACTCGTATTAGTTATTTACAAAATACAAAATTAACCAACTGAAAGGAATCTCAGTTAGAAATAGAGCCCTCCGTAAAACCATCACGGACATCTCCTCGGCAGAGTGGGCAAACACTGGAACACCAGAGAAGAAAAATCAAAATTATTATTAATTGGAAATGCACAAATACTCTCACACAGTAATTTACACACAATTGCAAAGAAAGCAGCAATGATTGCATACCCATGTATCTCTTTGAGCCATTTATCTACACATGACATGTGATACTCGTGGTGGCATGGGAGAATTCGTATTTGATCTCCATCCTCGTACTCAGCGAGGCATATATAACATCTGCATGACAGTTTCGTGATTAAAATTTGCCGTGTGATCATTTTGTATCAGAACTCGGAAAATTACAAACATGGGTTTCCACTACTTTCCTTTTTCCACATTCCCACTACTGTTTATGCACGTTAGAAAAGGCAGGAGAAAACATAGTAACATACTGTGAAACATCATCTTCAGATTCCGGGTTTTCTGTCTTTCTGTGAGTCTTCACTGGAAAAGAGTTAACTACGTATTCTTGAGCAGGAAGTGAGACCGTAGACAAGGAAAGTGACATCGGCTGTTGGTGGATTTGATCTAGAACCTAAACATGCACATTATAATACTATATATTAAAAATCAATTGAGAGTTATTCAAAAGGAAGTACATTAGAAAAAGATAATGAAAACAGTTGTTTCTAAGGTTTTTCAAAATATTTTCTTACTACTTGCAGAATTTATATCACTGAATCCTTGTTTAAGGATCTCAAGTGTGATGTATTTACTCTGGGACAGCGATAAATTACTGAATAAAAAACATACCAGAAAATTTAAGAGGCGGTGTGACATCATACATGAAAAGCTTGGGGTGAAAACAAAGGTAGTAAAAAAAAGAAAAGCAACGATGTACGGATGTGATTGGAGGGATATTTCATTCATCATTCCACTCCTTTTGAAGAAAAACGTTGAAATGATTGTTTCATGAAATGAAAATAAATATTGAACGCAAATGAGAAGAACTAAAATACACAACTCTTATTCGAGGCGTTTTATCCTTGAAGGGATGCATACGCCTCGAGTCTAGAATTTCCTTTTGAAGTAGAAGAACAAAGTTTCTCTATAACTCTATTTATTTGAGTATGGAATTATCCGAATCCATTGGAACAAAATTAGGGTCATATGTTTCAGGAAAAAGTAGGAAATCTGAGGCTGGAAAAATCAAATTGAAAAATTTATATATAGCAACTTCCAGAAAAAGACAACTTAAACGCCGTGTAAATAATCAAAACATCCTAAAAAAGATGAATGTTGAATCTATTGTACTATGGCCTTTCTGACCTACTGATTTCTCTAACCCAATTTGTCTTTTACAAAGACATTGCTGCATCATATATCTAGACCAGGTACAAAATGCAGATATTTTCTGCATTCACTGCGGTACTATTTTAAATATGTAGTGCCACATTCCCAAACGATACTATTTTTAGATATATGGTGCCACATTTTCTCAAGTATCACTGAGCAAGGTGATAGTGCTTGATTTGTAAGTTACGCATCCAAATTAAAAATAAAACACACCACAATAGTGGTTGCAGGAAATATATATCATTAAGCATAATCCTTATATTTCGGGATTCAGCCACATATGTTTGGATGGAAAGACATCCAAAGAGGAATGCATGGGCATATTGAACTCCAACTTATAGTACTAGAGTTAATTGCATATGGAAATCCAGCATAAATAAAGCTTCTGAATATAATACTAGTAAATATTTTAATTGAGTTACAGAACAAAAACCAAGTAAAATCTTCTGTTCTGCTTCCTAGTTAGTGATCTATCATTTAAGTTAACCACACAACACACCATTTTTCCTTTCCCAAGCCTTGTATCAGGTGAAGAGAGGGTGTTGATACAGACTGCCACATAATCACCCATTTACAAATAGTGAAGGGAGTGGTGAAATTGGTCACATAATCTGAAATTATCAATCCTAAAGATCATATTTAATTGGTATTGTAATTGACTGACAAAGAAAGCCGTTTGAGCTTATATGGGTGAAGCTTCATTATCAGATGTCACGTAATAAATAAGAAAGCACTAGGACAATGAGAAAGCAAGGACTAGGATGATGAGAATGCAGTGGCTGAGAAGTGTAAGAAAATTAACACTTTTTGAGAAAAGCTGACCAATAAATGAACACTTTTTGAGAAAACTAATCAGCACTTGCCACTGGGAAGATCTGTAGGCTCCCTTCACGAGCTCCAGATTATCAATGTAGGTCGATTTCACAATTTATTGTGACCAATGTATATGATATAGATAAACAATGCCAAAACTAGCAAGATGCAGTTTTAGTAGCGTAAGCTCTTCATACAGAACCACCAGCACCTACTCATTTTAACAATTTTAAACTTCTAACACCATAAAAAGGTTGTCTTATGCATTTCCTTTTACTCACACGCAGGAATATATAGTGTATGTGCGATATAAGGTAGGAGAAAAATTATAACAATATATTATGACAAAGAATACCTCAAACAATGCTTCAGCAAGCATGACTATCCGAGAAATCCCAGCACGTGTGCCAGGTTCCTCAGATGATGAAGTGGATGAGCACGAGCACGAGCCACCAGCATGAATACCTCTTGGACAGACTGCAGTGGGATGATCACTTGAATCAAGACCTTCGCGAAGTCTTCCCCAGATCTGTATTCAGATGCACAATTAATTAATGATCATGCAGAGCATATTATAGAAATATTACAATAGTCATAGGTCCAAACATTTAGCATGACTTACATAGCCCTCATAAAGAAGAATTAAAATGAGAAATACATATTTTGATCATTGTATCCGTTTCCCAGAACACATACAGAGTTGCATATTTCTCAGTTGTGTAATTGATAATTAGATAGAGGAAGATCCTTAAAGATGAAAAGCAAATATGGAAAACAATAAATAAAAAGGAGCCCAAAAGAATTCCACAATGTATCAGCCTACAATGTAAAATTTCATAGTGGAAAAATACAATGAAGAGGTATAAAAGTAAAAGAGGAATGTGCCAACAATCAGCCTTTAGAGTTTCAAGTTATCCGCACCCCTACCCCGAAAAATAATAATGATGTTGGGTTGTACCTCTGATCTTGAATTCCATCTTTGCTCATTACTGCCAGGAGTTCTACTCTCATGAGATCTCAAATCTCCTCCAGTATCTTCATTAATGAAACCACCACTAAAATCAAGGAGCCATCTGTCATTATGTCTCAAATGATCCGAATCACCAGAAGAAAATGAAAATGTTCTCGAGAGCCTACGCCCCCTGGAACTGCGTCTAGAGAAAGTGTCCCAAAATAACCTCCTACTGTTCCTTCTCGTATCACGATTGCTTGGTTCAGAGGAATTAGACTGTAATATATTTGAGGATATGCTCGCCGCATCAACATGCAATAGATTTTGATCTTGTCTGCTCTGTTCCCTCTCCGAAGCTAGAAACCCTAAACCTGAAGGTGTTGGATCCTGAAGGGTATCATCTCTCGCTAATCGAAAGTCAACGGATGAATCGGAAACAAAAGATGAAGTGCCATAATCGGAATTAGAGAAATCAACTTCTTCAGGAACATTATTCTCAACAGAAAGTTCATCAAATGAAGGTGGCTCTCCGATTTGAAATGAAATTCTATTCACGTGAGAATCATTTGCGGAAATGTGAGATGAAGACGGTTGTTCTATGATGGAAGTACTTGTGTTTTCTTTAACTCTAGAACTAGCTATGGATTGATGTAAAGGAACCAACTCCCTACTTTCAGACAAGCATTTCCCTTTGTTACCATAATTGATATTTCTTTCTACACATTCGTGATCATGATTCTCATGAGCAGTAAGATATCTTCCAGAAGAAACCAAATTTTCACTTCTGATGGTATTACGTTCATTCCTATTCCCCAGGGACGAATCAGAATTCTTCTTTGGGAATCTCAAATTCTTTTGACGATCATGTTCTGCAGAATTTACCAGTAATTCAGCTGGATAATCTTCCATCTACAGAAAAGAAATAACAAGACATGGAATCAACGCCTAGATTATCTATATCTTTAAAAGCTGCATTAATCATAAGAATAATATGTTTCATGGCATAAACAAGATATAAATCAGTCCTTTCTGATCACATTAATAAGAAAAAAATGTCATATAAACTTAAATGATCTTACAAACAAAGTCACCAAAGACAGTTTCCTCAAAGATGTCCATACAAGAAGAGTATAAGTTGACTCCAAATATTTATTCAAGCTCGGAAGACTTGAGTATAATAACAGACATATCCAAACTCAGAAAAAGCACGCTTACATTTCAGAACTTATATAGAAGTTGAAGCTAATCAATAAACGGCACATTACAAAAGGGTAAACCAGCAAGGAACAATACTCTGTTTCCACGAGGGATAAATTCACTTTCCCAACTTGCATCATCCTGACTGCTAGTTAAATAAAGTCGGATTAGTTAGGACGTTAATTCCATTACTTTGGGATGACTCTGTTTCGTTTACTTTGGCCTAAACATTATGAAATGGAAATAATTCCATAGTACCAGATCTATGTGAGGGGAAACACATTACAGTAGTTGGTCAGCTACTACGGATGATAGGTGTGATATTGTGATAAATAGCCTTCAAATGTATTTTATTTCGATGTTCAACGAAAAATAAATGCACACCGTGCATGCAGAATTCACTAGAAAAATTATACAGTAAACATTTAAGACACATAAAAGTAATTTTCCCAACATAACAATTGCATTGGCATTATCGACTGCTTATTTTTCTTGTTTCACGGCACCAATATGTCAAAGAGGCCAATCGCTCGCACATGTATATATATATATATAGCAATGGAAAATAATGAAATGAAAACAAAGAATATGACCCACTACGAAAATGAACATCCTGTATCACGAAGAATCACATCATCTAAAATTTAACATTGCAGCAATCAAAACCATCAGAATGATTGAATTGGAAAATGTTACATAATCTAAATCACATTTATAAAAATGTTGCATAATCTAAAACGCATCGGGTTCATCAATCGATTGCGAATTCATACCTCGCGAGATGAAGAGGATGCGCCGCATACGAGGAGGGAGGATATGGAGCGCCTGATGGATGGACGCCGCCGCTGTTGGGAGCCGGTCCGAAGAGAAGGGCCCGAGCCCGTCCGGCTAATACCCGAGCCCATCGGAGGAATCTTCTTCTCCTTTTCTCTTTTCTCCGAACAGAGAGAAAGTAGGAAAGAGAAGAAAATATTGATTGCAACGAATGCCGATGGTGAGGAATGAATGTGAGGAAGAAGAAATGGTGGTGGTGATAATAATGGAGGGTTCTGTGTGTGTGTGTGAAGAAGGGAAGGCACGGGTGAAAGGTGAGAGGTCTTTGTGGACTTTTTGTTGATTTCGTGCTTTGAAATCATGAGCCAGTTGATTTAGGTAATGGGCGTTTGATTACTTAAATTAGACATATATTAATACTCTAATATATACTATAATGTCAACGTGGCAGTGCCACGTCATCCGGAGAGCATTCCTAATATACTGTATGATTATTAATTTCATTTTTATGTTTGGACAGAAATTGTTAATTACACGAGAATGATCTAAATTTTAAAAATAAGACTAATGAAGTAGTTTAATTCATGTTGTTTTTTAAACTAATTTTGGTTTAATTTAACTGAATTAATTTGAATTGAATAAACTACAATAATGATGGTATAAAAGCCAATTGCATTAGGATTATGTTAGTCTCGGTCCACAATAGTTCTAAAACATCTTACTCCTTTTAATGTATTGAGCAAAGAATATTTACACTTCTAATATTGTTTATTGGTGACACCGCTAAATAGGTGGACAAAAAAAATAGATGTGTTTAATGGATCTTCTTGAATGGTTTAATGTTGTCAGAAGTTTACAAATTTGACATCATTTGATACATCACACTCTTTATGGATTTAATGAAAATTAACTTAATACTCTTTTTTTCCCAAACCACAAATCAATAGTTACATTTTATTTACAAATTACAAAAGAAAAGTTACCATTAATTTGGGACAAAGGTAATATTGGATAATTTTACAATTATAGGTTGACAACCATGTCTAGGGTTTATAGCTTAAGTTTGGTTATACAATAAAACTATAGAGAGTGTTGCAATTACTTGTTTTACTTCACTTTTGTGAAAGTCGTGGGCAACCATATTAAGAAGAAAATACAATGCCCCGAGCAGGCATTGCGTTGGTCAACAATAAAGATGTTAAGGCAACGTGATGACTTACGAACAAATCATTTGTTTATTGTGAGATGTAATTCTTTCATAAAATACAAATGAAATGTATCTATTTATCAGAACAGATAGAATAATATTTTTCTGAAATTTCCTTTAGAAAAGAAATCAAACAATTTTAGGAAATGGAAAACACTTATCATCACTTATACATAAATACATTCTTAAAACTAATTTCATCAACAATTGTTATATTTCAAAACACTACTATTAGTGCCCATACGATAAATAAATGAATCCATACTAATAATATGCTACTATTACCTTTCATGTTTACCAAATCATTTGGGAAGGGTTGAAATGTTTTGAATGTTATGAATCATAAATTCAATCGTTTCTTGTTCCTTTTTAATCTTTATCGATATTGACATAACCCAATAACACGACCGACCATGAATGATTTGCATCCACATAACCAAAAACACATTCGATAATATAATGATAATAAGATTTCTGAAACAAACTTATTAAGAGAGAAGGAGAGAGATCAGGAGAGAAAGATAAGTTTGTCGAAGTTCAATAGAAGCAACGACGTTACCTGAGCATTTGTACATGATAAAAGAAACCGCGAAGAGGGGGCTAAAGCCTAGACAGAGTCTTGGAAGCTAAATAAGAAAATAAGTTAGCTGTCGGGATTTGGCTGAGCCTGGGGATCCAACTGCTTGGGGGCAGAGGCCCCACCTCCATTCATTCGAGCACGTGCTTCGGCAAACATCCTCTGCTGCTCTGCTAGTGCTTCTTCTTCGGTCATTTCGGCTACATTGCTCCATTTCCCACTTCTCATTGTGTCCTGTGTTAAATAACATTTACATCACTAACATTAGAAAAGATCTAATTCAGGATTCTTACAAAGAGTACCCTTGAGGTATGATCTAATCACCAAAACATAGCCAACTTTTGAAATTACAAAAAATGACGACAACGTTTGCTTTTTTTTTTTGTTTAATGATTTTTATACATTCTGAGGGTCTGAAATGATTTTTGCACATGAAGGGTAAATGATATAATAAAATTTTAGTGGTGGTGATGGAGTCAAAGGTTTGATGATATTAAGAAATAATTTAAATAACAATAAGAATATCAGATAAATTATGTTACAGAATAATTATGAAGTGAATTAATCCAAACCCTACAAGTTAATTTCATAAATAACTCAAATCCTAAGGGTAACCATAAGGGCTTAAGACCAGTAATTCCTTAAATAATCAAAATAAAATAAAACAAACATAATTAAATAAAATAAATATATAAATTATAGTTTTCAAATTTTAAAAGTTAATTGTTTTTTCCTAATTAGATCATACCTCAGGGTTACTTTTGTGTTACAACCATTAGTTTAAGGTATGCATGACCATTGAAAATCTTTGTTCAAATGCACTGGGGTCATTACCGCCACAAGTAGAGAAAAATAAACGAATATGGAAAAACTAAACAGAACAGAATTTTGTAGCCATCTATATCTCAAAAATTCTGAATCTTTGGTGTCTAACACAATTTAAATGCATATTTGGACCATATGAGAGAGAAAGAGGGAGGACTTACCACGGTTTCCAGCCGGTGCTGCTCATAAGCAGCATAGACTTCTTGAATATACTCTCTAAATCCAAGAATCTAAATGTATCGGGTTGAAGTAAACAATAAGTTCCATAAGTCATGAAGAACAAGCAAACTGAAATTAAAAAGGAGAAAAGAAAAACACTCTACCAACAAGTATTGCTCAAAACTACACAACTCCACAACTTTATAATACTAGTTATCAAGTACCAGTGTGCCAGACATGTACTAACCATGGAAAGATACATGAGCTCTGCTAGCAATAATTCGAGGAGAGAAGAGATGTAAAATTAAAACCATATTTTTCAAAAGTCAAACACAACTTCTTACTCGAGCATTTGAGCATGAGCAAAAATAAAAGAAGAAACATACACGATTTTCTGATGCTCTAAAAAGCTCATCATGGTAGACGAGAAATAAATAAATTAAAATCATCATAAAAGCTAAAGAAAGAACTGAAATTGTAATTAAAATCCATTTAAGTTAATAATATGTCATTTTTTAATAGTACTCGCATCCTGCTATCAAACATAAGATGGCTCAATCAAATGACAGTTTATGCTGTTCCAAACTATAAAAACAAAGGCTTGTATGGATTGCCAAGTTTTTTCACTAATTACTACAGTTTAACATAACTCCCAAAATGGCTTTTAATTACAAATCTAAACCAGGTCATAAAAAACATTTTATTAGTATAAATAAAAATAAAAATCCTTAACAAAACTCCTGAAAATAAGCAAATCCTTTAACATTAATGAAATAGTACCAAGAAAATCATAATAGAGCCCATAGAACACAACATAAATAGTTTGTGGAATCATCTCACATGCTTAAAATGCATGTTCCAGAGAATTATGAACACCAGGAAATAAATAATCCACACACAATAACCCATGCATACATACTACCAAACTCAGATAAGAGTCATAATTATAAGAAAGATACTTAAATGAGGAAATATAGGATTCAGAATGTCTAATCTCTAAGTCATTAAATAATACTGCATATTTTACGCGACACTAATCCTACTAAGACTAAGAAAATATCTTATTCCGTATGATCTCTATATGACCTGAATCAAACAAGCCTTTACCATCTTATCATCCATATTTTTGTTCATTTTACAACAGTCCCACTTAACATGATTATAATTATCCAAAAAAAAAGTAGCAAGAGGAAGTGCCACATATCCCTCTCAAAGGACACTGCATATTAAGACGATGTAAATTCATTCATAAGACGTGTGAAAAGGGATAGAGGGAGAAAGGGTAAAAGGTTAAGCTGAGTATAGACAACCATGGTCAGTTGGTCACACACACTCATGTAAGTTGGATAAATATAAGGCGGCATATTTCCAGACCAAAGTATTACACTGAAAGAATACATGATAACTAACACCATGTAGTCAGACAATAATATATACTATAATCTACAGTGTAACACAGTTTACAAACGAAATAAATGATTGAGTTGGGATCACAGACCTGTAAGGCATTAAGAACATGTTCTGGTGCAATAGTTCTTTTATCTTCCCTGTTACAGACTTCATTGGATTCTGATGAGATGAGATTTATAAATTCTGCAATCGAAAGAATCATTCTAATCATTAAGCCATCATATATCAATATGAAACTTCATGCTAACTGGAAAATTAGCAGATGTGCTGAAATGACAGCAACTAATGGTATTGTCAATGATAAACATAAAACTTTCATCGGGTAACAACAGTAGAAAACTAGATCAGTCAGGCTAAGAACAGCAAACATGTCCAGACCAACGTCTATACTTAACTAATTGACCCATTTTTTTTTAAATACAGACGAACAAAATCCTATTACAACATTTTGCACAATTATGTGTGATGGAGGTGTGAAGGCTGCAATGTGATAACTTTCAAACATATCCAATTACAGCAGTATGTGAAATCCCGATTACAAGGGCAGAGGGTGTTCAATGTACTCATACCCATGGTTAGCTCGTCTCTACATTTTCATACACAGACGCAAAGTTTAACTATAATAACAATAGTGTGTTCATGTTTAATTTCTCATTCATATTATAAGAGATTGGTCATGACTCATGAGATGCCCATCTATGGCTAGTCAACAGCAATTTACAAATAGCACT
Source organism: Euphrasia confusa (assembly GCA_954870475.1). Lineage (NCBI taxonomy): Eukaryota > Viridiplantae > Streptophyta > Magnoliopsida > Lamiales > Orobanchaceae > Euphrasia > Euphrasia confusa. The sequence continues at coordinate 26,270,941 of OX940968.1, read as the reverse complement.
TGTGACAGTGAAGAGTAATGATTAGATTCATAAGGTAGCATTCGGAGAAAATGTATAATTGATATTATAAACTGATTAATACAGGTCAATGACAAATTGACAACTTAATACATTCTTGTAGGGTTTTCATAGAGTGAGATGTCTTTTTAGTCATAGCAGTTCTTTCACAGACTAAAGGCTCATAACAATATATTTTTATATTTAAATTGCAGCTCTTGAATGCAGAGCCTTTCTCGGCCTTCAACAGGAAATGGTTAGTGAAAGCCTCGCATATGAAGCATAGGTAGATTTTGATTGTAAAACATGTTATATCCCACTAAAGCAGACATATGTATCAAATTAAAACTTCCTAGGATGTGCCAGTTTTATGCTTAGAAGTATTAAACTTCAAAATTTTCAATTAACAATCAAGAAGATGCATGACCAAATTAAAGTGTGGACAAAACAATAAGACTTAAGAAGGTAAATCAGTAAATGATTGCTATAGTGTGCAATGGCAAAGTTTAATTCAATCGAAAATTAAAAAATCAGCGAATATAAGAAATGCCAAAAATACAAACCTACACAACACTCTATCAAAAGATCTTGAGCATCCCTTGCAACACGAACATCCGGAGGGAGCATCTCCTTAATGATTTTTGTCATAGTAGCTGAAAGAGAATAATTATTGTTACTTAAAAATGCTTTAATCGAATCATAAGAACACATTTGCTTGGAATTTGAAGCACAAGAAGCACAAAATGTGTTCAGATATATGCCGAAATAATGAGTATGGTCATTATTACGGCGGTCATAATGAATTCATTTTAATACCCATTTAAGGGGTTTTCGGATTGGCCCAATTAACAGATACCCATTACTCTACTAAATCTCCTTTTCAACGTGCACAAGGAAAGCTAAGTTTATCTTCTCCGTTCTCTCAAGGACCTCCATACCTCTGGTCACCGAAGACCCCTCCATATTTCTCTCTTTTTAAAAGGATATGCCTTGTCTGACATAGAGAATGCTAGAGAACAAACATGCATGACAGACCCTCCCTTCAGAAGATCACATTCATCTATTAAAAGTTTCAGAATACCAAGTGAATTCCAGAATTGTAGATAGCACATTAATCAAAACCTTAAGATACTTCGACCAATTAACAGCAAACCCCCAGGTCATAATTGTTAACACAGTCCTTTCAAACGCTACAAATCACTCATCGTCGACATACTCCACATTAAATTGTTGAGGACGTATTCTTGTAGAGGTTTCTCAACAAGATTTAAGGTTTTGAAGTACATGTCAATAAAAAGAACTATAAGATCATAGGTTCCATAATCAACATGAATAAGGAAAGGCAAAACCAAAAAAAAAAAAAAAACCTTTAGGAAGCGAAGCATCTTCTTTTGTTCTGCCAACAATGTCCATAGGTTCCATTATTCACCTTCAAAACCTGACACGAACAATGAAAATCACACACTCTTTAGTGATGCAATAATAGAAACATATAGCAAGAGATAATAATTAGAGGTACCTTAGAATTAATAAAAGTGGAGGGGTTGAAGATTTTCCAGCTGATGGAGACTATTCGAACAAGAGGAATTGGGGGATTTGATTTTGAGAGACAGAATCGCTCGCTAGGGTTTCGGTAATTTGGGGGGTAAAGGGGGTCTCTCTCTTATTATCATTAGAATTGAGTTCAATGATTTTGGACCGAATTAGTATATTATTAGGGGAGGGGATTGCGTCGAAGTCGAAGGGTCGCATTTCATTAATACTCCTTCAAAGAAATTATGCTTTGTAATTAGAATACTTGAAGTACTTGAAGTGGTTGCTTAAAAGAAGATTGTTGAAAAATACTACTCATAAAATGTTTTGACTTTTGACAATAAAATCTTGAAATATAATTATTGCAACTATTCATGAATTGTGATCTCAAATGTGCTACAAATTTTAATTAATTTCAAAGTTTATTCAACATAGACAAATTTTCTTACACTTTTTAATAATTAGTTTATATACACTATATTATTTGTTCAGATCGTCGTCCATATACTAATATAATCTTCTGTCATTGTCTGTGGCTTAAAGAGAACTTTTGTCACCGTCAATTTTCCATCATCTCTTCCCATTCAAAATTCCGAGCTTACTAAAAGCTTAATGTTCACTATTATTATCAATGTTTAATTCCATGTAACTAAAATATATGAAGGAAATCACCACATTAACGTGTTGATTGATTTTATATTTTTGGCTAAGATCATTTTGTATATATTTGTTTTGCATTATTTCTGTCAAATATCTTGTCCTTCCTTTTATTGTTGCGCAGTAGAAGGTTGTGATTACTATAGCTTCATGTATATATGTAACATGTACTGATTTTGAAACATTATCAATACATATTTTCTTTTCCATTCTTCCTCTATTTTTCTTCATGGTATCAGAGCGAGAAATCGATCGACCAGTTTCCCGCACTATAAATCATATATATCACATTATATTTTTTTTCCCACATCTTTCATCATGTCAGAGAAGAGTGATAACAAAAATGGGCAATCCTCCGGATCTATCGTGGTTGACGTAATGTCACCATATTATATTTTTGGATCTGATAATCCAAATATTACTTTCACTAGCGATCTCCTTCGTGATGATAATTACGCTGATTGGGCAGACGAGATGAGCAATGCCCTCTATGCAAAGAATAAATATGGTTTTGTCGATGGGTCGATTCCTATTCCAAAAGAAGACTCGTCAGAATGGTTACTATGGAAGCGGTGCAATGCCATGATCCGGGGTTGGCTCCAAACTTCCATGAACAAGGAAATACGCACAAGTGTGAAACATGCCAAAACCGCTCAAGAAGTTTGGGAAGACTTGAAGGAGCGATTTGGCAGTGCAAGCGCACCAAGGGCGTTTGAATTAAAGCGTGAGATAACACTTACGCGACAGGGGAAACTTTCTGTTTCGGCTTATTACACAAAGCTTAAAGGTCTGTGGGATGAATTTCAAGCCACATCTCCAATACCCAAATGTAAATGTGGAAATTGCACCTGTGATGTGGTAAGCAATTAACGGAGATGAGGGATAAAGAACGTCTCTATGAGTTTCTTATGGGACTAGACGACGTATTTAGTACCGTAAAACTCAAATTTTAAGTACTGGGCCAATGGTTTCTCTTGGCGCTGCCTTTCACATTGTTTCTGAAGATGAGAGGCAGAAACAAATTACCTCATTTGGGAGAGGTAACGTCGATGTCGCCGCATTCCAAACCGCACGTCGTTAAGAACGGGAGGCAGGAGATAGAAGAGAAAATCAAAGGGAACCCAAGAAGTGCTCACACTGTGGAAAACTTTATCATACCATAGATGAGTGTTATGAATTGAAAGGATATCCTAAGCCTGGCGAAAAGGGATATCGTGATACGGGAAAGAAAGAAGAATCGTGGAAGAAACAAAAAAAACACGCCAAAAGGCGCGCACATGGTTTCCACTATCAGCCCTATTCCTGGTATTTCCAATGACCATTTTGCAAAATGCTTGGATTTCTTTAAGAAGCAAGAAGATGGAGTAAAAGAAGATGGAGAGAAATTACCAACAGTGAACATGGATGGTAAGATGAACAACCTAAAGCCTTGGATAATTGATTCAGGAGCCACAGAACACATAACATGTGATGGCGGAATTCTCAGTAACCAAACGAGAATTGGGACGGAAACACCCGTTAAAATTCCTAATGGTGAAAAGGTTCCCGTAGAAAGCATCGGCAATACGAATCTGCCCAATGGCATAAACCTGACCGGCGTGTTGAATATTCCTAATTTTGAGTGTAACTTGATGTCAGTCAGTCGCCTTACAAAGGATTTGAACTGCACTCTTACCTTTTTTCCCGATTATTGTATTTTACAGGACTTGCCTTCGAGGAAGCTGATTGAGATGGGTAAAAATTGCGATGGTCTATATTGCTTGGAGCCGATGATTAAAGAAAAGATAGCCATGGCAGTTAGTGTAGATTCACGGACTTGGCATAAAAGATTGGGTCATGCTTCAAGCTTCAAGGCACGCCAGTTTACAAATTTTAATAATGATTTTGGGAAGAACGGTGAGCATTGCGACTCTTGTTTGAGGACTAAGATGACTAGACTTCCGTTTCCTACTAGTAATATACGCAGTACGTCTTGTTTTGAACTTATTCATTGTGACATTTGGGGCAGTTATATCACTCCTTCTTCTACTGGTGCACATTATTTTTTATCTGTGGTTGATGATTTTAGCCGAGAGGTGTGGGTATTTCTTATGAAGCATAAGTCTGAAGTTTGCCATTTTTTGATCATGTTCTGCAATTTGATCAAAAATCAATTCGGTAAATGCATTAAAAAAATTCGAGCAGATAATGGAGTCGAATTTCAATCTAGATGCATGCTGTATTACTATAGTGATAATGGAATTATACTTGAAACATCTTGTACAGACACGCCACAACAAAATGGAGCAGTTGAGCGCAAACATAGGCATATATTGGAAGTTGCTAGAGCCTTACGTTTTGAAGCGAATTTACCGATAAACTTTTGGGGGGAATGCATTCTAACAGCCACTTACATCATAAATAGATTTCCTTCCCGAGTCATTCGAGACAAAACTCCCTATGAAATTCTTTTTAACAAAAAGCCCACTTATAAGCATCTTCGTGTTTTTGGGTGTTTAGCCTATGCAAAGGATAATCGGAAAGGAGGAGATAAATTTTACGTTAGGGGAAGAAGATGTGTTTTTGTTGGATATCCACATTCTCAAAAAGGATATCGCATGTTCGATTTAGAGACCGAGAAAGTGTACACATCTCAAGATGTGAAATTTGTAGAGAATGTGTTTCCTTTCAGAGATTTGAATCTTGAAAATGATCCAACAAATATAAACCGTATTCGTCTCCAAGATTGGAATGAAGATGTTTTGCAGCCACTTGAAAATAATCAGGTGGAAGAACCTGCACATGACCTTCCTATGAGTCAAAATGAGGATACACACCCTACTACCATACAAATTCCAACAGAAGCCCCACAAAGAAGTGAGAGGACCAAGAAACAACCAAAGCATCTTGAGTTATACGAAACAAATTTGCCGAGTTCCGTTGACCATTCGCAGCCCACTCCCAACTCAGAAACCTCGGAGGTATATCCTTTATCGCACTTTGTTTCATACAATAAATTTTCTACGACTCATAAGGCTTTCCTTACGGCCATCACTTCACGTGATGAGCCTAAGTTTTTTCATCAAGCTGTAAAAGATGAGCGATGGTGCGATGCCATGAAAAAGGAGATTGAAGCCTTGGAACAAAATGGTACCTGGACCTTAGAATTACTACCGCAAGGAAAAAAGGCAGTTGACTCAAAATGGGTTTATAAGATAAAATATAAACCAAATGGGAAAGTCGAACGTTATAAAGCACGCTTAGTGGCCAAAGGTTTCACCCAAATCGAAGGTATTGATTTCCATGAAACTTTCGCACCTGTTGCTAAATTGGTTACTGTGCGAAGTCTTCTAGCTATCGCGGCAAAGAAAGGTTGGGCGATACATCAATTAGATGTGAATAACGCCTTTCTACATGATGATTTATCGGAAGAAGTACATGGTGATTTATCGGAAGAAGTGTATATGAAAATTCCTCAAGGCTTTGCGAAAAATGGAGAAACGTGTGTATGCAAACTACACAAGTCGCTATATAGTCTACGACAGGCCTCAAGAAATTGGTACCACAAGTTCACTCAAGCTTTGATTGATGTTGGTTTTAGGCAATCACGAGCAGATCACTCGCTGTTCATTTTCAAGAGAAACAATATTTATGTGGCAGCACTAATATACGTCGATGATGTCATTTTAGTCGGAAATGACAACGACAAAATTGTGAGTGTAAAGAAGCACTTGGACACATTGTTCAGCATAAAGGATTTGGGATCTTTAAAATACTTCCTTGGCATCAAAGTCGCTCGCTCAGCAAAGGGCATAGTTCTTAGTCAAAGAAAATATACGCTTGATATTTTAGAAGAAAGTGGTTTACAAGGTGGTCGTCCCAGCGCATTCCCAATGGAACAAAATTTACGATTAACAACAGATGACGATAGTCCTCATGTGGATCCTCTTCGTTTTCGACGATTACTTGGACGAATTCTCTACTTAACGGTCACTCGCCCAGATATTCAGTTTGCGGTCAATTATCTAAGTCAGTTCATTACGACACCTCGTCACACACACATGGAGGCAGCCATGCGTATCCTTCGATTTCTCAAATCAACAGCAGGCCAAGGGTTATTTCTCCCAGCAAATAATGATTTCCAACTTTCAGCCTACTGTGACGCCGATTGGGGAGGATGTACTATGACGAGGCGCTCTTGTACGGGATATTTTATATCCTTGGGTGGAGCTCCAATATCTTGGCGCTCAAAGAAACAATCTGTCGTATCTCGTTCTTCGGCCGAAACAGAATATAGAGCGATGGCTACCACTGTGAGTGAAATTCTTTGGATTCGATGGTTGTTAAAGGATATTGAAGCAAATCAAACCACAACCACTTCTCTTTTTTGTGACAACCAAGCAGCCTGTCATATTGCGAACAACACTGTTTTTCATGAGCGAACGAAACATGTCGACATGGATTGTTATTTCGTTCGCGAACGCGTTGCCTCCAAAGATATTATTCCATGTAAAATTTCAACAGAGCAACAGGTTGCTGATGTTTTTACGAAGGCTTTAGGGGCAGCACGCTTTCGATTTCTCGTCGACAAGTTGGGCGTTTGTAACCTTCACTCGCCAACTTGAGGGGGAGTGAAGGAAATCACCACATTAACGTGTGATTGATTTTATATTTTTGGCTAAGATCATTTTGTATATATTTGTTTTGCATTATTTCTGTCAAATATCTTGTCCTTCCTTTTATTGTTGCGCAGTAGAAGGTTGTGATTACAATAGCTTCATGTATATATGTAACCTGTACTGATTTTGAAACATTATCAATACATATTTTCTTTTTCATTCTTCATCTATTTTTCTTCAATATATTTCATGGATTTTTATTAGTTTGATTTGTTTTTTAATAATACACTCTAATATGTTTTGAATTGTGCTTGTGTTTGAGAATCCAAGGAGATAAGATCATCTTTGTCAACAAAATACATCACAATCCCATTTTTTAATAAATAGGAGTAATTATTTTCATTATCTTCCACACCTTATCAACTCAACACATTTAATCAACGTTTCTTTTTTATACTTTATCTATGATCTATAACTCAATTCAATTTATTATTTATTATTATTATCATTACTAAATAATTATTTAATATCTTTTTATTCTCATTTATATTTAAAATATATAAAAATATACTAAATTGTTAAAATAATTCAATAAATAATTGTAAAATAAATAGTTATATGTAATTGTGGATAAAATTATATGAATATTTATCTCTAATGAATATAGAACAAAAAAAAAAAAAAACTTTCGTGGCATTGACTGGTCTTAGTGGGAAAATGACAAGAAAAAAGAAAAATACGGATCGATGTCAACAAGGAGACTTAAAATGACAACTCTTCATCATATATGAATTGCAATCATGTTGAGTATCTGAATATATATAGAAATCTGCATAAAAATTTAATGAATTCTTCATTATGAAAAATGACAACTAGAACCAGCCCAAGAGGATTAATTACTTTGATAAACTTTGGTATATGAATTGCAATGTTTAATTTCCGAGTTGCGCAGCCTCTGGTCCAATCTTTTCTTGGCTTTTCTTGCTGTGGCTTCCAGCTTCTCGTCATCAAAGACCGCGTGTGTCGTCGGTTTGTTTTCCTGCAGTTATCAAACACAAAAGCAACATTAATTAATTAATCAAACCAAAACAAAACAAATTATATATATATATATATATATAGTACTTATCTATGTTGTTTTTATATATAATTACTACCTTTGAAGAGAGTGGGAAAATGTTGAGATTGGACACGTATAAACATAGAGATGATCGTCTGGTTGAGCCGAGATCATGAGTAGTACTATTGCTCTGGTGAAATCTTCGTCTTCTTGCGGCCTCAACTCCGGGAAGCATCCCAGCCATCGGATCGAATTCGAATGATGATGTTTAGTGTGTGTGGGGGATATTATTTCTCAAGATCCAGTTATTGGCTTCAGATTCGTTTTTTTTTTTTTTTGTGTGTTTTTTTGGTGTAAATTACTAATTAGGTGTGAGTTTGGCAGATTCCTATGTAGTTTCGTGTGAGTTGAATTTGTGGGCACGAAATTTCCTAGAAAATGAGTGTTGCTTTTAAAGTGACGTGCTTGGTGGGAAGATTCTTCTGCCACCGCAAAATCATTAAAATAATATTATAAATATGATTAACGCTTTACTTTATTATTTTTTAACATTACACATTATTTTTTCAATTAGTAATTAAAAACCAATTCATTTTTTTTATTTTAAAATTATTTTATTATTCTATTTTCTTATTTTTCTTTTTAATTTTTTTATTTACTAACAATTATTTAATAAATTCAAATTAAAAAAATTATTGAAATTCATTTCAATGTTTCAATATTAAACTAAAAAAATTATTGATTACTAAAATAGATAAATTATAAAAAAATATCATTATTTTTTTGTCTAAATTAAATGAAACAAGACTATGTTTATAGAACATAAAAAATAATGAATTTTAGTTTAAAAATAAAAAAATATGATGAAAAAAATTAAAATTTAAACAATCAATCACTAAGTGTATGCATGTCAAAATAACACAAATAATTCATGTCACTTTCAACATGCATGTCAACACTTCCACTACACATTTTCAACTATTTAATTTTTTATTCAATATACAGTAATCTAAGTAAATGCTTATTTTAACTTTACTTAAATGTATTTATTATAATTTAAATAAATTAATTAATTTTAAAATTATTTTGAAAAACAAGTATTTTGATATATTTAAATTTTATACTCCATTAAATACATTTATTAATTAAAGTTTTTAATATTTTAGTTTATTTATTTAGTTTTTAGAATAGTAATTTTCATGTTATTATAATAAAAAACACATTATTAAAAAGTAAATTACTATTTTACACTTACATTTAATTTCACCCTTAAATTATTTTTAAGTAATGTTTAAAACTTTAGTCAAAATTAGAGATGAAAATGTATATTTTAAAGTTCAAATATAAAATAATTATTTGATTTTTAAAAGTCTTGATATTATTTTTTTTTTGGGTAAAAGTCAATTTCATTAATAAAAAAAAAAGTGTAACTGTACAACGCATAAGGAAAAATCATACCGTCCCACGAGAGCTAGCAGGCTAGCTCGCCAAACAACCGAACAAGTAACTAATCGTAACAATAACAAAGATAACAACTACCAAGCTATGCGCCACACTCTCCTCAATGTCCGTGCCTGAAGAGAGTTTAGTCGTAACGAGATAATCATGTCACGAACTATGGACAGTGCCAGAGTAGCCACCACCTCTGTCGACACTGATCAAGTCTCCCGAATATGCGTGTTCTTTTCCTGCCATATCAGGTACACCAGCGCAGCAAGAAGACCGCGATAAGAGCAAGAGACCTTGTGCTTCTCACGTAACCGACTAGCAGCTCGTAAGATAGCGCTCTCCCATCTCTCCCATCCTCCACGTGGCCATCGAAATCCAACCTCATCCTCTAGCCTCCGTAAGCCGTCCGATTTCTCCTTAATAAGATCCTGAACCGCCCGCTGGTGGTCTGACTTATTCAGACCTCGTACATTCCAGCAAAATGTACTATACATGATCACGCGTTGGGAGGGCTGCTATAGGACCCATCGTAGCTATTGCCATAGCTTCATTCGTATACATACCATTGTGCTAACTCCTAAGAATAGCTTGGGAGAAAAAAATACATGCACACAGATTGCAGACATATACAGAGTGCAAACGAGTGACGACACACTTCGCACACCATACTTGCTTTTAGACAAAACGTAAGGTGATACGCGCGAGATCAAAATACTATTGCATCTATACATATATAATTTTAGGATCCACTAATGCCACATGAACTTATAGAAAACCAATAATAATGTTGTGTTCACACCTATAAATTTTAAATAAAAAAATTATAAATTTTAAATAGTATTATTATTAAGTATATTTAAATTATATATAAATTCTAAATATTAATTTGAAATTATATATTTCTATTTCTCTTCTCAAAATTATTTTTTATTTCATTAATATTAATTTAATTTTAATTAATGTATCTTATAAAAATCGATCTCCTCCTATTCTCTAATCAACCGGAGTAAAAGAATTGATCAAACTTTTTAGGTATATGATTTTCTCTTCCTGTAATCTGGTTTCGTATATCTTTTTTTATTTTTGTGAACATTCAATCGATTTACATGTATACGTTATTCTATTCATTCATTTTTTTCCTCGGTTTTTTTAATTTTATGTATTAATTATGATTTTTTCGCAGATTCCAAAATCAAATTGTCGAGTTATTAATTATGTTCGAATTTTTTTTTTTAATTTTTAGTTTATCCCTAATTCAGTTCTGTAAATTTTGTTTTGCACGTTACGTTATATTAATATAATTACATTTATGTCATATCATCCATTTTCACCAAGTAAATTCAATTTTTTTTCATATTTTTATTTATTTATCATCTTTATAATTTTTATTTTTCATTTATTTTGATTTTTCCCCCACCGGTTTTAGGTATTTGTTGGATGCATTTGATACGCAAGAAATGCAGAGACGACGAGAAACGGAATGCAGAGACGAGAAACTTCTCCCCCACCAGATCAGAGGCTCATCAATCGTTTATGATGTAAATCGATGGATGTGCCCGAATACCAGACACGTGTGGGAGAGAGCCAATAAGTCTAATCTCATGACTAACTTCATAATATTTCAATGAAAATTTGTCATATCCGAGATTCGACTCTGCATCGCCGGGGAATTACACCAACATCACCACAAACCTTACCACTCGGCTATGCCCCAAGAATCTTCCATATTATAAATTACATCAAACATGCGTAATTCTTGAAAATAATAAAATTTTCATAATTGATATAACGGTTAATAATGAGATTAATACGAGTTTACAAATTTAAGTGAGAGTTCGATTATTAAATAAAACAATTTCTTAGTCCATTAATAAATTTTGGCGAAATAAGTTAAAGATTAAATAAAATTTTAGATTATTTCAAACAAATAAATCACGTGCATCGCACGGGAAGTGGTACTAGTATTATTAATTATCATCTGTGTAAAAAAATTAAGAGTTAGCTTCAACAGGCAAGAGACGAAGAAGTTCAAAGAGGAACTGCAACAAAGAAGAGACGAAGAAGCTCACAGAGGAGCTGCAATGGAGAGAGACCATATAGAGGCACAAATCCACGAGTTCCAGCTAGCGAAGGGAGAACAAAAAAAGACTCTCAAAACTTGGAGATTGAGAAAAAAGATGAGAAGTTGCTCCATTTGAAAAAAGATTGTGAATGTTGAAATGTAACGCCCCGGCCCGTTGAGGGGTCGAAGCCCGACCCTAATGGGCCGGCTCGGTTACCTTGGAGATTGAGAAAAAAGATGAGAAGTTGCTCCATTTGAAAAAAGATTGTGAATGTTGAAATGTAACGCCCCGGCCCGTTGAGGGGTCGAAGCCCGACCCTAATGGGCCGGCTCGGTTACCAATGACTGCCGTCGGGAGTGATATCCTGGCCCCACTGTACCAACACTTGTCTTTTCCAGCGCACTTTGTCCTCACTCGTGCGCACCCGGGAGACTTCCCAGGGGGTCACCCATCCTAGAACTACTCCAGAGCCAGCACGCTTAACTTTGGAGTTCTTATAGGAGGATGCCCAGAAAAGTAGATGCATCTGTTGGTATGAGTAGCATATTCAATTCCTTTAAGCACTTGCATTTTCGGGGCATTACAATCACCCCACCTTTTATGCACAACGTCCTCGTTGTGCGCCTTCCTTTCCCAGGACCTACCATCCGTGCAGGATTCTAGAGGTGGCCCCTACGGGTACTCTCACCAACTTCTGGGTGGAGCACTTGGTCCCGCATGGCACTTAGTTCCCGCAATTCCGGTCGGCACCTGCTCTAATACCATTTGTAACGCCCCGACCCGTTGAGGGGTCGAAGCCCGACCCTAATGGGCCGGCTCGGTTACCAATGACTGCCGTCGGGAGTGATATCCTGGCCCCACTGTACCAACACTTGTCTTTTCCAGCGCACTTTGTCCTCACTCGTGCGCACCCGGGAGACTTCCCAGGGGGTCACCCATCCTAGAACTACTCCAGAGCCAGCACGCTTAACTTTGGAGTTCTTATAGGAGGATGCCCAGAAAAGTAGATGCATCTGTTGGTATGAGTAGCATATTCAATTCCTTTAAGCACTTGCATTTTCGGGGCATTACATGAAATGTCGATATTTTGCTCGTTTCTATCGTTATTTTTTGGAGTGATTTTGTATATATTATGTAAATACGTGTATGATTATCGAGGGTTTGCTTATTATTGATGTGACGGAACTTATTCAAGGTATAGTCGAGTTTGTGTGTGAAATGTAGGTGAAAACGAGAGAAACGAGGAGAAGATTCGAACCAGGAATGTGCAGCAATTTCATGAAAAAAAAACTGATACTTCTCGTCGAGAACTAGAGGCTATGACATATATGGACGCGAAGATATTGAAGTCGGGAATCCGGGGAATTTTGAATCTCGACAATCGGAGTTCGGACGACAAAGTTATAACAAGAATCGAAAGGTTGCACATAGGAAAGGGATATGCGCACTAGGGCGCGCGGATAGGCATAAGAGGAGAGGAGCTAATGAGTTGAGGCAGGGGATCATGCGGATTGCCATCGCGCGGATTGAGCAATATGCGCACAAAGACCCGCATTTGAAACGCGCGGATTGAAGCCGCAGATTGGCATTTGAAGCACGCGGATTGGCAAGAAATCGCGCGGATGGGCTGATATGCACCAAAGAAGAAGTTGACCCGGGCTGAAATTAGTTGACCACGCATTGACCGGGTGTTGACTTTCGTTGACCGACCTTAAAAAGCATTGGCCGAGGGGTAAAAGAGTCATTTCAAGTCTATTTTTGGTGGGAAAAATGCTAGTTACGGTTATTTTCCATGGGGGACTATAAAAGGATGGGGAAACACTCTTCCCACACAACTTTGAATACTTGGAAAACACTTAGAGAAAATTAGAGAGAGAGTAGTGCAAATTGTGATTTGAGTTCATCTTCCTCAAAGTTCAAGCATCCATTGACGACGGATTCAAGCTCGAACGACCACGGAGACGAGAGATTCATTCTCTACATCAATTGGCTACACATTTCTCTTCTCTTTTCTCATTTGTTTTGTTGTTATTTCTCATTTTCTAGTATTGAATTGTATTGGATTTGTATGAGACTTGAGATATTACTTGAGATTTATATTGATCATGCTTTTCTCTATTGATTCCATGTTTGAGTTGTTGATTTCCATGGTTATTGTTGGCTAGATTTTCATTAGGAGATGAAGTGAAAGTCATGCCTAAAAGATGTTTGATGAAATGCTAAAGAGAGTTTAAATTGCTCTAATTGATTTATTTTCGAACCACGATTGAGTATGATCTTTGGTGAACGGGATTAAACTCAATTGGGGATTAAAATGATTGTTATCACCGGGAAGGGAGCTTTCTTCCTAAGGTTCGATTATAAGCAATTAGATTTCAAAACTTAAGGAACGGAATTGGTTATCTAGTGAATTCATCACCATCAAGGGGTGCTTTACTAGGGAATTAATTCGATTAGCATACGGTGATCGTTGCTTTTCTTTTCGGTCCAATTCTCGAACTTAAATACAAGGTTGTATGATTTGGAAGAGGATTACAACCGGACTACTCTCTTATGTTTCATAATTCACTTTGTAGGACGACTATTATTTTCTTCGTTTTTTCTCTCATTTGATATCCATTTATTGCTTTGATTACTTGCTAATTGATTGACTACTTGAACTCTTTTAAATTGAAATGGAATTTTCTACGAAAAGCCCTCACTCTAGTCCTCCCTTGGATTGATATTCCGAGTGATCGTTTTACAACGAACTCTCAATTTTTGAAGCGAGATTAAACACATTTTCTCTTTTTTTGTGATTGAAAAATACTTCTTCAAATGTGTGAGATAAGTGTACCTGAAATGTGTGTAAAAAAATACAATATAATGATTACAAGAAGTTATTTTTTTTTTATATTGGTATGATCAAAGAATGTTATTCAAGTAATTAGAAAGAACTTGCAACTCAATCATATTTGTTTTTTTTGCTCCACACATATTTATTATTTTTGTTCTCTATTTTTCATACATAATTATTATTTTTATGCTCCATATATAATTTATTTTTATATAAATATTGAATATAATTTCTTTTTGTATAATTATTAATTTTGTGTTCATATATAATTTATTTTTATATAAATATTGAATATACTTATTAATTGTAAAATGATTGTTTGTAAGTACAAAAAATTACATATTTTATTAACAATTTATTTTTTACTAAATTTTCACACATAAGTATTTTTTTTCTTCAGGAATTTATTATTTTGGTGCTCCACTATTATATTTAGTGATCATACATATTAATAAAATAAATCAAAATAATGAAATTAATTTTTCTATAATAATATGTATAAAGTTGATTATATAATTCTAATATTTTCTTAGATTATTCTATTTATTTATTTATAAATTAATATATTTTCATATTTCAAATAATAGTTTCATGTTAATCAACTTAACAATTTTTTTTATTTAATTATATAAGATATTTTTAAAATAGTTTTTTATAAAGCTAAATTTTAGTTTTTTTTTATATTTTGTTGATTAATTATCTTAATTGGTGATAGTTTTATACATGATTTTTTTTATGATAGTAAATTTGGTTGAGTGGTGAAATTTTTTTTAAGTTTATTGACAAGGGTTCGATTCCTTTACGCCCATAGAGCAAGAGTGTTTTATTCTCGTTTAACTAATCTTTCTCCTAAAAAGAAAAAAAAAATTAAAACTTTAACATAGAGCAACAGTGTTTTATTCTCAATTTAAACAAGCCCTTTGTTAGAAAAAAAAATGGCACATGTGAACGCCAACCAAACCACTCAAACATCTAGATTCTTTTGGAAGAAATTTAAATTACCAACTTTTGTGCTCCACCGTAAAAATGGCACAAGTGAACGTCAACCAAACTACTCAAATAACTCGATCCTTTTGGAAGAAATTTACCAACTTTTGTGCTCCACAATCGGCGATCAATGATGACGAGGAAACAGCTGCTACTCCAACCGTTGTAGATTAGACGAAGAAGAAAGTGAAGGACCTTGAAGAGAAGAGTAAGACGAATCAAGAAGAGATACAACAACTGAAAGAGATACTGAAGAGGATCGAAAAGGAGCTGAAGGAGCAGGTTGTAGCTAGCTTCTGGTGCGTGTCGGAAGGAGGGATGCTCGTGAGGCCGATCCTCTCTTCCAACTCGTTCGTCGATTGGTGCTTATATTTGACGCCTTAGGGTTTTTTCTACGTCGTCTTCTCCAAAACTTGGGATCTGCTCTTGCTCTCTTCCTTCATCTTCTCCAGGTAATTTCCTTTTTTTTATTTATTTATAATTACAATTGAAGCAGGTCGATTCCAACGACTCCCCTTTCTTAAATTCTTCAACTTTTTTTCAATCATCGACTCAGAATACGCAATCAATTCTTTTTTTTCGGATTTATAATCGTTTTCGTTTGTCAATTGTTGAATTTCTCTGATGTGTGTGGTGTCTGTTTTCGTTTTTGGTTTTTGATTTTCTGATGTCTGTTATCTAACATCCGATTCCTAATTGTTTTCGTTCGATCATAGTTTATGTATGTCTCATGTGTTCGTGTTTTGAAATTCGTTTTTACAGATTCGTTTCCTTCCTGTAGTAGAGAACTGTGAAGTTGTCGTTTTTTACCAAATTATGAAACATTTTTTAGCTTACAGTGTCAGCTACGACTGTCGCTCCCTCATCATCGACGCCCGCCGGAAGCTCATCGTCTCCGCCGCCATTCACTACCCCCGCAGCGTCCCCGCCGTCAGTCCCCTCTTTCTAATCGAGTTTTGATTTTAGAGTTATCCGAAACTTAAATGTTGTTAATTTGTGCGCAGATGTGGCTGGGGCTGGTGCAGCTGGCTAAGGAAGAAGGCGTGAATGCCATAGAAACATGCGTCTTCTGGAATGGCCACGAGCTCTCTACTAACAATGTCCGTCTCTTCGATTTCCCTTTTTTTTTTATATCACCTGCTCTGATCTCAGTTACATTTACCTGCCTTTTTTTTTACCGTGGTTTCTTGCAGTACTACTTTGGAGGAAGGTATGACCTGGTCAATATCTGCAAGATTGTTCAGGATGCCGGGATGTATTTGATTCTCCAGATCGGCCCGTTTGTCGCAGCCGAGTGGAACTTCGGGTAGCTCACTTTTTTTTTTTTTGGTTTTGCATTTAGTTCCATCAACAAAAATAGAATTGTGTTGAAATTCTATGCAGCCAGATGGCTTATCATAACTTCATAAGTTTCAGTAGAGTTGATTGATATTGGTTTAGAAAATCTTATTTGGAATTGACGTATCCAAATATCGTCTAATTAGATATTTATGCATTAATTACCTGTCTGGTTGCACTATGAGCCCGAGACCATCTTTCGGACGGATAATGAATCTTTCAAGGTGTTGGCATATAGTCATTCATTAACTATTTTTCTGTTTTAGATCAATAAGTTATGCGAGTGGTTGATTTATTTTTGAATGAATGAATGAATGCTTGGGGTTCCAGTATCACATGAAGAAGTTCATGACGTACAATGTGGACATGATGAAGAATAAAGACTTCATTTTGATTACTGTTTATGATACCGTTAGTTAGTGTTGATGTCAGGTGTGGATTTTTTTTAATAATTATGAGTTTTTGGTCTGAATTAGCAGTTTACGAAAGTCGAAAAAATTTGTCGCAATTATTTGGGTATTGTGGACTTCCTCTGTTACTCTTTTAGTCTTTCTGATTGATTTGAATTATGAAATACTGTTAATTGTCTGATTTAATCCGAGTTTTATGTACAACTTATTGGAATGTGAATTGCCTGAGCTCATCAATATTTCTTTTTGCTCGATAGTTGCAAGATGCGATTCAGATCCTAATGCCGATGTGGATCCCTCTGAAAGTGGAGATATTGGGATTGTTGCTGATGATGCCCAAGATTTTGGTGAAGGGAGCTTCAGTTCAGCTCTCGGCGTGGAAACTATTTGTGTTTTCCCCCAAAACCCTTCAAAGTGTTAGTTTTTATTTTCATGATTGGCCTTTTATCTTTTGTGTCCCATGAGCTTTATTTTCACCCATATTGCCCCTTGTCTTTTTACAACCATAGCAGCTGGTGAAGAAAGTGAACTTTTAGTCGGACTAAAAAATGAGGGTAAGTCTTCGTTAAACGGACGTGACTGATGTACACTTTCTTATCATTTTTCGATCAATCAAAATTGTAAATTATAATTCTTCTAAAGTATTATTACAATTAAATATGTCGGGTGCTGATGTTAGAGTGATGTTTTGAATGCTAATTTCAGGGGATCCGATTATAAATATAATTGCGATCCAGGCCAGCGTGCATCTTACTTACGATCACTGCTACTTGATTCAGAATCTTTCTGCCCAGGTATTTCTTGCTTCAATTTTTGCTCTTATCAATAAGGTTCCCTCACCCAAAAGAGATCCAACTCATATCACCCCAGATGCACCATTAATTACCCTGTTAACTAAAAACTCATTTCCTTTTAATTGTGATTTCTCGGAGATTTCCCAGTGTGATGAATACATGTTTATTTGGCAGGCTTTTAACAATGCATTAGACCCTTCATCAGCGCAAGCATCTTTTCTTTACATATTTGGTGGGAGCAAGTTCTTACAGGTAACCTTTTAAAAGTGGTATATTATCATTACAATCGTCAACTTTTACCGAATTAAATATCATTAACTTTGGAAATAATTTTCCGTGACTTTTATTTTTCCCCTATCAGGTATGTGTGTATTAATTGGGCGTAATTCGTTTTCTCTATTTTTGATAGCTTTCTTCATTTTTTCCCAATCTTTTAATTTATCAGACGAAGAAATATTTGTAATTTGTTCTTGATAATTTGGTGTGAAAGGCGCAGCGATGAGAGTCAATATTAAATCATATTACAACATTCGAGTATAAGATCATTCCATCCTGAACAATCATTCTTAAAATGGTTAGATGTACTTCACTGGTGCTTTAAGAGATGGTTGGAGGAATTAAGTGCAATGATGGCCACAGGCAGTGAGTATGACAAGAAGTTACAGGTGAATCTGGATTGCCTGACGGGAGAAATGAATTATGCTAACTCAGTCTCCATTTATTGTATTGATCGAGGCCATCCCGTAATTGTTTATATAGGATGTACCTTTTAAAGACCAAAGCTTTCAGTAAAAAATAACAATTTGAAAAAGGTTTGATGATTTGTAACGTACGGTTTCTTGATAACTTTTATATTGACTTTTGAATATCATTTCTTTATGCATGATTTCTATAATTTTTTGTAACTTTAATTCAATTTTTTTTTGCAGTATTAGGTATGTAATTTGGACCACGCTTTTGCAAATCGTTTATTGCAAAAAATCAGCATGTGTGGCTATGATGCACTCCAAGGCATTCCAAGATGTAAGTAATTATATTATTGTATGCTTTAATTATGTGGTCTCTATATTTGGTGCATATATGATCAGCTTGCAGTAGCCTTTCATTAAAATTCAAATGATGGAGCTTTAGTATGTATATATTTGTGTTGACATGAAATGAAAATGATGAATCTATAAATTTGCAGTGCTTGAGTGGCTATGGAGTATCATTAGCAGGTGCCAATTCTACATGGACATGCTCTCAAAACACAAGAGGAAGTTGGGTTTCATAATGAGCTCATAACAGTAGTTAATTAGACTATAATTAACGAGGTAAATGATGATTATTTCTTATTTATCTATTCTATAAACGGGCAGATGATGTTGATCGCTTGCAACCGCTGAATCTGCATTCATATATTGCATGCTAAAATATTGATTTGTCTATACGGGCAGGTGTTTTTAATATATATTGATTTGTTGTTTTGGAAATCATGTTTCATTTTATTTTTTTCAGATTGAGGTATTGGTCTTTTGCATTTTTCTTGCAAATATCAGATTTATGATTTTTGTTCCTTATCTTGTTTTTTTTAACATCTTAATTGTTTAGTCTTCAGTTTTATGTTTGTATATTTGTAGTGACTTTTTTTTTTTATTTAATTACAATTCTCTGATCTAATTTCAACATTTGTGTTTTTGTTTTGCAGATTTCTTGGTATGTTTAGTATTTTATGTTTACATCTTTAACTTTGTCTTAAATTCAAACTTCTTCCGTTTTAGTCTTATTTTTAATTCTGTTTCTTATTAGGTTGGTATTTCTGTCCTAATCGCTAAAATCTTAACTTATCCTGAGCTGTTTTTCACATCATAATACTGAGAAACTACATCAATGTTCGTAGTGGCCCTAATAAGTATCTTGGAGCAAAGTTCCTTTATTAGGCCGCATGTTGTTCGTGAGATGTAAGTGCTGAATATACATGTACTTCATTTAGAATTTTTTTCGCACGGTGTTTTGACGAAAAATAGGTTTCTAAGCAAATTAGTTAATTTTGTATATTTTTTTTATTTGTTATTAACATTTTTTTTTTTAATTTTTATTGATCGAGTACCGTGTATAATGATGTATCTAATATGATAGACGCACCTTTGATACAATAAATGTGTTTGATCCTCAAATTCTTTTGTTATTTATCATTTTTTTATATCATTTTTGAGGGTTTATTATTTTTGATATTATATTCGGAGCTTTCCACGATGCATTTGAAATTTTGAATTCAATTTTTTGTGTTTCTGTGTGTAGGGTGTATTTCCTTTTTTTTCTTCAAGTTTTTTGGTATTAGGTATGATTGTCAAGACTTTCTCCCATCATACCCCCTTACCCCTTCTCTCTCTCTCTCTCTCTCTCCTAACTCAAGTCTAATTTTAATTTAGGTCACGGGATCACTGCACCAGCAAGAAATTGGAGTGGGCCCAATGAGAATGAATTGTGGCTGCGCGGCTGCGATTGTTACCATTTAGATAATCTTCATGTGTACAACATACCACTAAGGTTTGTACATATATTTTCTTGACACATTCCCTTTTTATCTTGATAAATGTGTCTTCAGTAGATGATGAGCTGAACTTCTATTATTCTTTCTGACTTTGTTTTCGCAACTGCATTTTGTGTTGATGTTTTTTTGTATGTTTTGTTTTATAGACATTTCGTGGTTGAAATAAAGGTATTATGATCTTTTGTTGTGTGTGTATTGTAAATAAAAAGGTGGATGTGTAGGTTTCTTTCCCTGGCAAATTTATATGTACTGATATTGTGTTTGTTCTCTTTAATGTGTGTGCGACTGTTTTGAGTTTGTGTTTGTTCTCTTTAATGTGTGTGCGACTGTTTTGAGTTTGAACAGAAGGGATGGGAGGAGAAGTCATTCTTGAAGAGGGGCTAGACCAGGGACATTCGGATAGAAAGTAATAGATGCCCAATCAAAGCTCTGTGGATCGACTTTTCAATTCTTTCAAAGAAAAGTCAGAACCCGATGAATATCAGATACTACTTCATAGCGTCCAATGTGTTGCACCGTGATTGAGCAATTTCAAATTGTTAAATAATAAAAAAATACTTTTTTTTAATAGTATCGATTATTAAAATAGTTTTAATTCTAGAGAGTTGAATTTATTTGAAATAAATGTTTTGGTAAGTACAATTTAATTATTACGCCAAATTTTGAACGATACTTTTGAATAAATATTGAACAATTTATTCTATTTTCAATAATTTTTATCTTTTCCAAATTATCTTTTAAATTCATTTTTTTAAATCAACATTCAAATTCAAATATATTAAAAACATTTTAAAGAAAATATTTTTATGTCAAAAATAAATAAATACATAAATATTAATTTTACTATAATTATACTCCGTAATTACATTATGAAATTGTGATAATTAATTTGTAATTAATGTTGATGATTTCTTTTCCATATTTATTTTTATTAATTTTCTTTTATTCCTTAAATATTTTAAATAAAAAATTATACTTTCATTATTTTAAAAAAGTCTGATCATTGAAGAGAATTAAAACCGAGTGAACTTAACTTACTGAATTGAATTTAAGCGATCTTAATTGAACTTAATTTATTTTTTAATAAAAATAATAATAATTTTTATAAATTATTAAATATTTTTTTAAAAATATTATTAATATTATGACACTAACTAAATTTTATATTTAAAATTATAGATTGAAATTATTTTTTTGTTTATTAATTTTAATTTTTTTTAAAAATTGAACTGAAGGACTAAAATTAAGTCTAAAAGAACAGATCCTTACTTTTATTTTATAATTAATATTTTTTCTAAAATAATGGCTTATGCATAATTATTTGTTAGTTATTTATCAAGCATTGATCTCATTTATAATCATATATCATTGTCCTCCATTTATCAATTATATTTCTCTATTAACAACTTAAATATAAAAATTAATAAATTAAATAATCTTATCCAACTAAAATGATTCAAAATATATCTTAATTTTTATTCCTCAATCAAAAATTGTATCAAAATTATTTTTTTCGATTCTAAATTATTTTTACAATAGTACGAATAATGTTGTTCTCAAATTAACTGATAAATAATTAAATAAAAAAAGCATGAGTGTATTTAGTGAAAAATATTTAGTTGGGATTGTGTCATGCATGATAATTAATTTGTATTTTCAATCGATGCAATTTTCAATTTCTATATATGATTTTAATGTGAATTTTAGTATTGAAAATTAATGTTAATCCACATTAACATTTAAGCGATCTTAATTGAACTGAATTTATTTTTTAATAAAAATAATAATAATTTTTATAAATTATTAAATATTTTTTTAAAAATATTATTAATATTATGATTCTAACTAAATTTTATATTTAAAATTATAGATTGAAATTATTTTTTTTTATTAATTTTAATTTTTTTTGAAAATTGAACTGAAGGACTAAAATTAAGTCTAAAAGAACAGATTCTTACTTTTATTTTATAATTAATATTTTTTCCAAAATAATGGCTTATGCATAATTATTTGTTAGTTATTTATCAAGCATTGATCTCATTTATAATCATATATCATTGTCCTCCATTTATCAATTATATTTCTCTATTAACAACTTAAATATAAAAATTAATAAATTAAATAATCTTATCCAACTAAAATGATTCAAAATATATCTTAATTTTTATTCCTCAATCAAAAATTGTATCAAAATTATTTTTTTCGATTCTAAATTATTTTTACAATAGTACGAATAATGTTGTTCTCAAATTAACTGATAAATAATTAAATAAAAAAAAGCATGAGTGTATTTAGTGAAAAATATTTAGTTGGGATTGTGTCATCCATGATAATTAATTTGTATTTTCAATCGATGCAATTTTCAATTTCTATATATGATTTTAATGTGAATTTTAGTATTGAAAATTAATGTTAATCCACATTACTTTAATTAATTAATTTGCCAATATTTTGATTATAAAGCTACTTTTACCCATTATTTCATTCATTTATATAATTATATTAGGGGTGCAAACAAAGACGAGATTGTTTATATTTCAAGGTTGCCACTTACTCCCTCAGATTTAAATTGTCATTTCGCTTCCGATGTAGACTATTTCCTATTATGATTCCGTATGCTATGAGCATTAACAAGAGCCAGAGACAGTCTTTATCAAAAGTGGGAATTCTTTTGAAACGGTCTGTTTTTACACATGAACAGTTGTTTGTAGCAGTTTCAAGAGTCACTACCAAAGTCGGATTGAAATTGTTATATTGCGCGAGAAGGGAAACCTGACAACTAAGGCCACTAATGTAGTTTACAAAGAAAATTAGAAATTTGCAATGAGATTAATGTATAAACTTTTATTTATTTGATTGTTTTCTTCTTAGAGTTTTATTATTTTTAATAATTTGCAATTTAATAGCAATTACAACAATAATATATTCCATAGTACTTTAAAATAATTTACAACGAATTAACAATTATCTCCTAATAAAAGAGTGTTTAATAACCTAGAAATTTAACATTAAGAATTTTTTTATAAAATTTATTATTATAATTTTAAATAACAGGACATGCTTCAGAAAATATCCCGGTGCATCGCACGGGCTGAAGAATTCTAGTTTTAATAATACAGTACGAACCAACCATAAATCAAAACTTCCTATTGACATGTAAATTGTATTATTTTTATTAAGTTAGAAAAGTAAATTGATTATATTATAAGCAACGTTTAAAAGTAGAAAGAAAAAATGTGTTTTAAATTGTATTTTTAAAATAAAATTAATTAATTATTTACTTTTTAAGAATGTGTATAATTGGGTTTGACATCAAAAAAATTGCATAATTTTACATGCTTATAGAATGAGAATAAAATTTATTTGGTATATATTAATAAAAATATTAATTTTCAATTTTATCCTTAATTAATTACATGGAAAATCTATATCAAACGTTAAGCTAATTAATATTTAAATAATTTAAATTAATGTTAAGAGCAATTTTGAAAAAAAATACAATTAATTTACATTTAAAATCTCAAAATTGACATCTAAAATAAAAATAATTCTAAAGGTCAAAACAACATCTATTTTGAATGGGAGAGGGTAATTAGATTATATATATTTATTTATAATAAATAGATATAAATAGTCAATATTCAATAAATATATACTCCATATTTATTGAATAGAACTTCCCAATTATATATAACCTTACATATCTTCTACTCCCTCGGTCCAAAAACAGTTGACATACTTTTCTTTTTGGGGTGTTCAACAATAGTTGACACACCCAAAAAAGAAAATAATTATTCTAACTTTTTAATTTTAATATACAATTTTATTATACTTTACACCACCTACTTTTTATACTTACTCACAACTATTTTACTTTTCACTTTTAAAATATATTTAAACCTTTACTTTTCAATTAAAAAATAAAAAATTAACAATTTTCTTAAACTCCGTGTGCAGCAAAGTATGACAAGTACTAAATAATTGAAATGAAATATCGTGCAGTTTGATATAATATAATAGTAAAATATTTATTTCCATGTTTGATTCCAAAAAATCTCTCAAGACGTATTAACACAGTTACCATAATTTCATATTTAATTGCTCCCGACCGTGTATAAATAATTCAGAACTTTTTCACAATTTGATACAAATAAAAAAATTGAAATCAAGAATGAAAAACATGAGGTTAGAGGTTAGTTTAGTCATTTTCATGATGTGGATTGCCTCGGCTCAAGGAACTTGTTTCGTCCAGTGTTTTAAGATTTGCGGCAGCGTCGCACCTCCTTGTTTTCCGGTTTGTTCTCGTGGATGTCCTCCGGCGCTGGCTGTAGCCTCATCGCCGGCCGACGAGATCGGAAATAGAAGAAGTACAAATACGTACTTAATTGATGGAATAATAGAAAGGAATAATAGAAAAATGATGGAGCTCAATCAAGTACAAATACGTACTTAATTGTTTTATGTGATAATGATTTTTTTTATCTTATGAAGTAAGATATTTTTTTAAAGACTTGATTGCAATTGCTTTACATTTGGATATCTTGTTATGAAACAGAAACACCAAAACCCAAAAGGGGATAAATGGATAATGCACAAACCAAGAAGATTAAAATAATTTTTTTTTTTTGTATAATTATGAAATTTTGAACAAGTATATTTTGATTTTTATGAAGATCGATGAGTATGGAATAATCTAAATAATTAATTTGTATTTTGTAGATAGTTTAATAATTTATTCAATTTTTTTTACCTTCTTACATTACATTTAAATTTTTTTTCAATTGTAGTCATTTCAGAGGATATTTTATCGAATCTTTAAATGTCTGTAGATTAATAACAAAATCATAAACTCTGACTTATTGGTTTATACTGACTGATTTTTCATATTGACTCCTTTCATTAAAAGCAATAGATTAATAACAAAATCATAAACTCTGACTTATTGGTTTATACTGACTGATTTTTCATATTGACTCCTTTCATTAAAAGCAATGTACACTAATTGTTTTTTTAGGAGTAATAACAAAATTAGTATATAAAATTCATGTGTTTATGGAAGGGGATAAACACCTTTTCACATGGTTTTGCATATTTGTACCTCCTAGCAAAACACTTTTAGAGAAGCAAGCAACAAGAAACAAGGCCACTAATCCACTTAGTTCATGAATCATAATGCAAACTCAAAATGTATCCTGTCAAACTTGAATACTGCTTGTATTAGTCGTATAGGCATGCACGCATGATATTTAACACCACCGTCGACATATATTACAGTAGAGAATCCGAATAAACTATTCCACCGCAACCATTGTAAATAATATAAACCTTCAATCCAAATTTGATGGTTGCAGTAGTTGTTGGTACGGTGTGGCTAAGGATAGTTACCGTACTTGATTGATTTTTTACCAAGACTAGTTCACCGTTTTATCACCTGCTCCACTACAATCACGAGAAGAAAAAAAAAGGCGTATTAATTTCAGTTAGAAGTTGTGCTTTAGCTAGTGAGAATTTATATGATGAAATCGATCTTAAGACCTACCTCTTGCGTTTGCTTTTTTGAGATGACGAAGAAGAAGGGTTGCTGTGCCAATTCCTTTTACGTTGGTTGATGAACCAATTGTTAATCTGCTTAAGTTGCAAACCTGTTTCCTGCACTAGCCGTGCTTTGTCTTCTTCCTGTACGTACACAACCATATATTATAAATACAGTTATAATTCGATGCGCGATAATGCAAATTCTTCTTACAGTTGGATAAGGCCACTTGGAATGCGATTGCCACCAAGCCTTCAAAACCGAAGTAGTGTCCCCGGGCAATTTCCCAGCTCTCCTTTTACGTAATATTTCCTCTCTGATATCCACGATTTTCTCCTTGTAACCCTGAATGAAAGAATCGATCACCGGTTAAATAAAACTCATCATTCAGAAGAAACCATGAATGTATTTTAATTTCCACCTGTTTAAGCTCGTGTTTCAATTCTTGCCTGACGCGTTCCATCAAGGATCTTTCGGTCTCGCTGGGTACCAAGGGCCCGAATCCCATGCTGTCATGCCCATCCATGCTCTCATCAAACAAATTGTTTGCCTCGCTATCCACTTGCTCTTCGTCATCATCCGACATGGTTGCACCCGTACCTTCACCCGGCGATACCCCTGTCAACATACATTCATAATTAATTAAGCATCATTCATAATTAATTAAGCATCATTCGTTTTTTTTTTTTTTTTAGTTAGGGATAACAACAGGGATTCTGATTTGAATAATCTATTCTGAACTCGAAAGGGTTAGAAAAGTTTTCAGTCATGATGCTGAATTCAAGTAAAGACAAACCTGTCAAGCTTTGCAGTGATTGTTCGAGCTCCCAACAAGCCATGACAGCTTCCATAGCATGAACCCGCACATGTTGTTGCAATTGTTCTTTAAACGAGGACAGTAACAGTACATAATGAGTCTGCCACAAAGTTCAGGATTTAATTAACTCTAACAATCTCAGAAAGTGAAACATAATATGTTCCACATCTCATTTCAGCACAAATTCAATTAATAATACGACCCTAATAATTCTTCACTTGGGATAATAAACTGGATTTCGAAAACCCGTTACGCGATTCATTTTGGACGGTTTTGAATCTATCTTGTTTTCGACCTAGTTCAGTCTCTGCATAGTACGCCCCTATAAAATTGTTATGTTTCGCTTACAACGTTTTAGATATTTTCATAGGAGAACACGACACTCTCTAGAAGGACAACAAGGCCAAGCTACACCAAGAACAAGATTCTTTAAACCACTATAAGAAATAATAGAGTTCCAATTATTAGATGTACTAAAAGAACACATGATTCCTCTTTTGACATGACAATCCGTTATACCTACTCATATAAAATTCAGTTTCGAAGTCCGGCTATATATATGTATACATATATTCCTCAAGGAATCACAACTTTCTACAAATATCATCCGATTTTCGTTTCAACTCCCCGAAACTTGTCCTCTTCTCATGCTTAATTTCCCCTACCATTGTTTGATGATAAACCAAGCAAGGCAAGACAGTCAATAATTGTCTCTATTACACAAAAAAAGGGTTGCAGCTAAAATCTGTCTTATGTCGCCAAACTTTCACAAAACAACGGAATCATCACATCGATGAATGCAATACACAGGTCGAGAATATGAACAATTGAAGACCATTCAAAACCCAAGAAATTCAGTGGAAATTGATGCAATTACACTACACAATGGTGTATGCCCAAAAACTCTATGTAAAACCCGACCCGTTTCGAGAACCCACAAACCAGAAATGACCCGGCAAAGAACACAGAAATCACACAAAGACGCCCTTCAAAGATAAAATCAAAACCAAACCAAGAATTACAAAATGAATAAAGAAGAATAGTACCATGAAATTGTCTAGGTCCTTATCGTCGAGGGGCTGTTGACCCTGGGCGAGAACAGAGTACTTAGCCACGACCTGCTGCGACTGGGCGAGCTGGGCGTCGACCCTCGGGAGCTGGTCGACCGGCGTGGCTATACGGAGGCAGGAGACGTGCGCCGACAGCAGCTGCTCGTACAGCGGGTGGCCCAGAATATCCGCCTTGCACCTCTCCCTCTCCCAGTTGGTGCCGCCGTCGTGGAGATGATCGCTGTTTTCCGGCGGGCTGGGCTGGCCCTGGCCGGAGAGCCACTGGTGGTTGAGCCAGGCGGCGGCGGGCGGAGCGGCGGGAGGGGATTTGTCGTCGGAGCGGAAGACGGCGGCGGAGGAGGAGGGGTGTTGGTGGGGGTAGTGGAGGGGCATTTCTTGGGAAAGATGATGGTGGTGGTCCTGAAACGCCATGACTGTGTGTGTGTGTGAATGATGAGAGGTTTTTTTTTTTTTTTTGTTTTTCAAAGGGCAGCCTAAACAAACAACTCTGATTATATACTTAGTGTAGCTGTAGCTGTTGCTAATTAAAGAGTGGAGACTTTTGGAGAGAGAAGAAAAGAGGATTGGAATTGGAGGGGCTGATCTGGTGCGACGGGGAGCATGGGTGTTTAAGCTGAGGCCTATACAAACTTTTTTTTATTCTTTTTTATTTAAGTAAAAATATACACCAATGTTTATGTCGTCGTTGAAATTAATAATAGATTGGAGTTTGGTGGTGTTTGATATAGCCAATAATCTAGTGGAGGAAAGAGAGGGGTGTACTTCAATCTCGTATGTTACACCCGTTCATTTATTAAAATTATTTCATATTATAAAATATAATAATTTAATAAAAAGTAACACTCATGCAGCCGGCATAAAAATGATCGTTTTTATTGAATCTTATTTTCTTGTTTCGACTTCAAACCCCATCAATTCTTTGCCAAAAAACACATAAAATCATTAGTCCACTATCACTCAAAATGTATATATAACAAGTTAACAACATCAAGGCATCAACTACTATCAAAAGATTAAAAACGAAACGAAAATTACCCAATAAAACATAACAAAACTTATCTAATAATATTGTTGAAATATTATTCAAAAATGGTTTGGAATTGGAGTCGAAAAACATTCGAGCCAAACTATTAGGGAAGTGGCGCGTTTGCGACAATATTACGATATTCATAGTCAATTTATTGTGTTTCTTTTCTTGTTGTTTTCGATTTGAGTTTTAACATAATTTATTTTTCATTATTGTTTTTTGTTTCGATTTGATTATCATATTTTTTGATTTTAATTTCAATAGGTAGTACTTAATAGAGTTTCGAACAAATGTATATTACTACTTGTTATTTTGAATCTTTTTTTTTTTAATTTTTCGAATTTTAACATCGAGTTCTTAGCCTTCGTCGTACTTTTTCTGGAAGGGAAAATGTCATCACCATCAAGAGTAGACATGAGACGAGATGGGTCGGGATAAGGAGAATTATGTCCCGTTTTAAAATTAAATTATAGAAACAAGACAAGATTCACGATTTAGAATTTCGTCTCGCATGTCTCAAATTCGTTTGATTTTTAATTTGAACGAAATCAAGACGTCCCCAAATTCTAAAGAAAATAAATAAATATAAATAATAACATAAAAAATTACTCTCCGTTATGTTAAATATATGACCACTTTTTTGATTAAGAAAAATGAAATTTTTAAATTTTTTTAACCAAAAAATTAAGGGTATAAATTTATTTTTAAGTTGAAAAGTAAAATAGTTGAAGTTGAAAAAATATGTGGATAATGTAAAAGTAAAATTATATTTTAAAATAAAAAATATATATAAAATTATTTACGATATTTCTTTTTTTGGAATGGTTAAACATACATTTCAGGAAAGTGGTCCTCTTATTTTGAAGTGGTCCTCTTATTTTGAAATGGAAAAAATATTTTATAATATTTCAAGAATTTGTCTCGTCACGAAAAATTGTAAAAAAAAAAAGATTGATTTGAAATTTCAATTACAAACATAAATTATTAAATAAGTTAATTAATACTCATTTTCATTCAATTTAAATCACATTTTAACTTTGGAAAATTTTCAAAATAGAAACAATTTGGTATTTTTCATTATAAATTATATAAAAAATCTTAATTATTTTTAAAGTATAGTTAATATTTTGATATTTTATTAATTAGTTTGAAAAAATAAAAAAAAAAAGATATTTATACTGAATAAGTTAGGGCGAATGATCCTCCTCTAATAAAATGTTAGTATTATAAAATAGCAAATATTCTCTCCGATTCTTTAAAATTCGCATAGAAAAAAAAATTGTAGATTTTTTTTACTTAAAGTAGAAAAAATAACTTTATATGTGTTAAATAATAAAAAATAAGGGTATAATTACTTAAATTAGGAAAAAAAATTGTATGTGTTAAATAATAAAAAGTTGGGTATAATAAGTATTATTATGTAAGTAATAAATGAGTTATATGAAAAAGTAATGATATTAATTTAAATAAATAAATATTGAAATGATAAAATTATAAAAAAAAAATAAGTATACAAAGTTGTAAGAGAAAATTAAAAAATAAAAGTATGGAAATTTTTTTGAAAATCTAAAAAATATTAGTTATATAAGAAGTTGGTATAGATACAAAAAATGATATATGAGCTCTAGTCGAGTGTTAAAAGTCTGTGATTACTGATGAGACAATTTTTTCATTAATTTATTATGAAATTTGTTTTTTTATTTCAACCGATCGAGTGACCAACTTTAGAGTGAAAGTAAAATTTCTTGTTTCTCCATCTTGTATAATAAAAAATATAAAAATGAAATTTCTTGTTTCTCAATCTTTTATATACAAAAATGGTAAATTATTTTTTCTTACTTGAGATTTACCAGTTTTTACACTTTTCTACTTGACCTGAAAAACGTTGCATGCGAGGTTTAACACATTTACACTTTCCTACCTGCGACTTGCCTGAAGCGAATATTCGGTGGAATATTTCGAGAAAGTGGATATCACGCTCTCTAATTGAGATTGTGCATTGTACTAGTACGTAGCTGGGAGGACATTTATGTCATTACTCATTTATCCCTTTAATTAATTCATTTAAAGAAAAAACCAAAGTTGAGACCAAAGTTGTAATCCGAGCCCTCAGCTGCATAGTCGAGTAGTAAAATATGTGATAATGTGAGTGTAATTTTCGACGACGCAAGGTTCGAATTTTGGGTGAAACAAATTTTTATTAAAATATTATAAAATTTATCATTGAGTGAGAACTGTTAGTCGAACAAAAGTATATGTTACAATTCTCGATTTACATCATATATCCGATCAGGTGGTTTACGATCAGAAAAAAAAATATATATATTGTAATCCGAAATGCAAATTTAACTACAAAAACTTATCTAATAGGACGGTGAGACGGGCCCACACACAGGCAGGCAAACAGCGGATACAAACAGTAAGAGTACGCAGCAGGTTCGGAGGACTTACACGTGTCAGGCCGTGGTTACATGGACCACCTACTTTCCGGGACCGCTCAAGACTTTCTAGGAGCACGCGCCTAGATATAAATCCAAATGGATATACTTTTACTGTGCGCGCGTATAGTACAACCCCACCACTCTTTCTTTACATATATATATATATATAATATAGTAAACATATATTTATATTTATATATATATATTTTTTTGTGTGTGTGATTATTGATTAAAGCCAGTGACGGCGGCGGTGGGTCGTGGCTGGTGGTTCGAAAGGCGGCCCCCACGGAGTTAACATTATATGTTGGTCTTGCACTTTATTATTAATTTTTTCCTCAAACCAAACTAAATGATAAAAATCTATTTTTAAATTAAAAAATATAAGATTTTGAGTAAGGTTTAAAAAATAAATAAAATTATATTTCAAAATTAATTATTATTTTTTAAATGTGTCAACTATTGTGAAAAATCCAAAATAAAGAAAGTGCGTGTCAACCAAACAAGAAGTTTGTCTCTGCGGCTTTAGATTAGGATTATCAGCGACCAAGGGCGCCGCCACGTAGATAAATAAATAAAAAAAAAGCAAAAATAAGAGGGTTGGACTTTCTCTCCTTGCCCTCGGTCGACTTGGGCATTTAATCCGCCCACTTGGGCTCATTTGATTTTATTAACTTCAGCAATATAATTGTGACATTTGTCACAACTCTATTGGTTATTATTTTTTTTTATTTGTTTGATTAAATTAGTATATTTTTTTAAATTATATTTTAAAAAAATAAAAAAAAAATCAAAATTTATAATTTTTTACACTTTACAAATAGAGATCAATATTGATATAGTTTTACAAAGGAAAAAAAATGACTATAATTTACATACAAAATTAATTTTTTAAAAAAATTTAATTTTTTTTTACAAACTCTATAAATAGGGATCAACATTGACATAATTCTACACACCAAAATACTTATTTTTCTTATTTTCTTTATCATGGATAATGAGAATAATTCGTTCTTCAATTCCCAAAATTTCAATTAAACGACAAAACTCTATTAAACGACTTGATTGAACATATATGGATGAAGTTCGATCGTACTGAATGTATTATTTCAATCATATGTTTCACGCACTATTGATGTATTCTCAATTTCGTATTTCAATTATCTTGGAATTAAAGTGATAATTTTAATTTTTTTCTTTTTTATGTTATTGATGTATTCTCAATTTCGTATTTCAATTATCTTGGAATTAAAGTGATAATTTTAATTTTTTTTTCTTTTTTATGTTGAGGTAAAAATATAAAACTAAAAAATAAAAGTAATTATATTATTATTAAAAAATATATTAAAAAGGTGGGTGGTTGGGTGGTCATTGATAAACTTAGAAAATAAAAGGTGGTTGGGTTGATAATGTGAAAAAGAGAGAATTAAAAGAAAAATAAATTAAATATTGAAAAAAGGTGGGTGCTCGCTGATAACGTAGCCTTATATAACTAGACATTTAAATAGTTCATATTATGGTAAAAATATTTTTTTTGTTCTTCAATAATTAAGTTGTCTATAAAGTTACTCAAATCGTTCAAAATATAAGAAAGATATTTAGATTTTGAATAATTTAAATTTTAAAAGATTATGTCTTATTGAAATGTTTGGTTAAGGAAAAAAATTAAAAAATTTGTCACTATGTAAACTCAACCATGATTATTATTTTTATCGTTTAGAAAACGTGTACACTGTAATAACTAATAAGTGCAAATTATGCGGGAGTTGCTGCGACTTCATAATTTGAACATACATTCATAGATTTCTTTCAACTTCTAACTGCACTCTATTTTTATATGTCATCATGTCATGATCAACAAACCAGTTAGGTTTTTCACTCAATAAAACATAAGCCATAACACAATTGTAACACATCAAAACACAATAACTGTAAGTAGAGATGTCAATCACTCAACCCACTTGATTTTGGTTCAACCACTCGATGGAGCTATTTTTATCCGTGTTGAATTTTTATACCAAAATATATACATTAGAAATTGAGGTAATTTTAATTAATTGCAATAAATATTTTTTAGGGGGGAGTATTCAATCCCGACTCTGTAGGATTTTATTAGACTTTTAAAGTCTGGAGGTATTCAATCAGGATTTATAAAAGTCCATTAAAATCTTGAGGTATTCAATTGGGATTTTAAAAAGTCAATTAAAATCTTGAGGTATTCAAAAGTTATGGAATTTTAAAAGTCTATTGATTTTGTTTGATTTTCTTTGATTTTATCCTAAATTTACAAAAGAAATTTGCTACGTGAAATCTCTCCAAAAGAGATGAGATTTCTGTATATTTATATTTTAATGATAAAAAAAAAATCTTAAAATATTATAGTATAAATAAAGTACAGTGCCATCGAAAAAAAAAGTGCGATAGAAGAACGAAATTTTATTTTCTCAACTGGTCTCCGTTAGCGCAGCGTCAAAACAAGTGCAGATAGAAGAAGAGGTAGAAGAAGAGGTAGAAGAAGAGGCGAAGAAGAAGCGGAGTTTTCTCCGTTTGAAATCACAGGTATAAAGATTTTTTCTTATCTTCGTTTATTGAATCTTATAGTTAATTTTTCTTTTTTTCTTCTTGAATTAATTGATTCTTATCTTGATATTTATACAAATTCAACATATTTTAATTCATAAGCTTGTCGAATCTGCTTATCGAGGGACCCGTTTGCTCAATATAATGTGTTGTGTGTGAGCGTATGTATCTGGTGTGTGATGTGGCATGTGTTGTGCTTGCGTGTGTGTTTATTGGTGTGTTGTGTGCTGAATGTGTGTGCTCGCGTGTGTGTTTCTGGGTGTGTTGGGTGCTGAATGTATGTGCTCGTGTGGTGTCTTTATTTATTTAACTTTCAAAGTAAATGATAGTTATTCACACGTTGATTGTAGTTATATGGATACAATCAATTACGTATAGGCCATATCTATAGATGAATCATATGTATGTATCGTATCTATGTATCTGTTGCTAATATATATATATATATATATATATATATATATATATATATATATATATAAGATACGTATATATACGAGGAGTACATATGTGTAGGAGTATATATACGAGGAGATATATGTAGGTTTGTATACATACAAATTTATATACATGATTGTGTGTTTTAACTGATACAAAAGTATTTGATTTTCTAACAAAAGTATTATACCAATGGTTGTTGTTTCTTTATCTTTGATAAGTTATTTTGTGTTTATTAATATAGTAATAATATTATGGGAGATTCACAACAAGATACAAAAAAAAAAGACAGCTTATGAACAATGGACTAAAGATGACTCAAAACTTTTAAGCGGGTTGATTTACAGTTCATGTATGTGCTTAGTGGGTGGGAAGATTCGGCACATGACTAAAAACTTTTAAGCGATGCATTATCAAGAAGAAATGGACTTCAAGTGCCTCAAGGTACAATTTTTTTATTGTGTTTATATTTTTTAAATAATAAAAAACGAATTAATTAAAAAAATTGTATTTTAGGTAAATATTTTCTCGTAGATTGTGGATTTGCTAATCGACGCCAATTTTTAGCTCCATTACGTGGTGTTCGATATCATCTAAAAGATTTTGGTGGTCAAGGTCGTCACCCCATAAATGCAAGTGAGTTGTTCAATCTTCGTCATGCATCATTAAGAAATGTGATTGAGAGAATTTTTGGTATTTTCAAATCACGATTCACAATTTTCAAAACCGCACCTCCGTTCCCATTTCAAACACAAGCAGAGCTAGTGTTGGCTTGTGCGGGATTACACAACTTTCTTCGGAAAGAATGTCGCTCTGATGAATTTCCAGTAGAATATGAAGAAGATCAAGATTCACCGCATCTCGACACAGAAGATGAAAATTTGGACTTGCTTTCTCAAAGCCAACTACAACAAAGAACGGAAGCTAATTCATGGAGAATGAGTATTGCTAATGCTATGTGGGAAAAGAGACCGATGCATAACAATAATGTAAATAAAAATTAGAATAATAATGATAAATAATAATATTTATTTATTTTTGAACAAATGTATTTTTTGATGAATAATAATATTTATTTATTTTTTAGGAATTTGATTTTTTTAAACAATTTTGATTTTTTATATATATAAAAGTCTATATAATTTACGTAAATCAATTAAAATTTTTATTTCACAATCATAAGAAGTCCATGAAATCATAAGAAGTCCATGAAAATCCATGCCAAAAAGTCAGTGAAACTCTACAAAGACTCCGTGGATTTAGAAAATCCATAAAAATTCACGGACTTTTAAAAGTCCAAAAAAATCCATTAAAATCTCAAATGAATACACCCCCTTTAGTTTATATGTTAAGTAATGGTATTAATTGGTGAGTTAAAATATTGAACTTTGATAATTGAGTGTGTGATACTGGTTTTCTATGATTTATAAAATCTAAAAAATATATGAATGTATGAATTATATTTCAGAAATTATTTTTGAAGTTATTTATTTTGAGCGTTGACTGAATAATAAAGGTTCTAAAAGGCGCTACACGGTAAATGGGTGGTGACTAGGGGCCTATGAACTAGAGAGATTAATCGATACTAGACGGGATTAATCGTTTTACATTTTTATATTTAATTAATTAATATTATATTTTAAAAATAATTTATATATATATTTTTCGAAAAAATAATAAATTTTTTACTTTAATTATAATAATTAGTTATATCATTTTCGTTTATAGGTTCAATTAAACTAAAATATTATAAAATATTTTATTATAGTTTACAAATCACATCAAATATTATTTTTTTAATTTTTTTAACACAAAAAATATCATTTTAAACTTTTTTAGCCAATAAAAACGTTAAATTTGCAATCAGACGAAAAAAACATTTTTTTCAGACGGAAAAAACATTTTTTTTATACGAAACCGCTTAGGCCCGATTAATCTCCGCCTAGGCCGCCTAAATCCGTCTGGACCCGCCTAGCCGCCTAAAATGAAAATTTCAGGCGGTTTACCTCCGCCTAGTGCCTAGGCCCCGCCTAGACCCAATTTTTAGAACACTCCTGAATACTGAATAGTTTCGTGTTTAACCTTTCTTTATTCTTAATTTATTTTCTTTAATTAGTTTTTGTAATTCAAGATAGATACATTTTTTTAAGTAACTTAGTAAGTTGTACTCCCTTGTCCTAGAGTTATAGGCACAGGTGGTCAGCGTTGACTTTTTTTGTCCGTTCAATACATATGATAAACTGTATACAATAATTACGAAAAAATAACTAAAATAAAATTTAAATTTTATTTTAGTTATTTTTTTATATTTTTTGTATACTGCTTATCATATGTATTGGACGAACGAAAAAAGTCAACGTTGGCCAACTTTGCCTATGGCTTTGGGATAGAGGGAGTATTAATTGATACTAACTTACTAAGATTTATATTTGTCTTTGTTTTCTCCATTTGATTTTCGTAATTCACGATTCATACATAAATTTGTATACTCAAAATTTTTCTCGGCAAAAACAAAATATTAGGGTTGGACGCGGACCGGGTTTGTCCCAAAATTTTTAGGTCCCGGCTCAAAACCATATTTTGTCGATCTGGGCCGGACCGAGTTTTTTGAAATGAATGTCCGGCTTCGGTTCGAGACGGATTTTCGGGCTTTTTAGGCGTAATTTTTTTTTATTTTGTTTTTATTTATTAAAAACAATTTTTTATTAATTTTTTTTATAAAAAAATAATATTTTAAAATTTAAATAATAGTATTGTATACCATATTTATAATTAAAATTTTTAAAATTGAATTATTAATTAAAATATTAAAATTTATATAAAATTATATAATATTTATTAAAAAAAATATAAAAACTAAAAAATGGCCTGGGTCAGGCTTTCGGTCTCAATTTTTTTTGAGCCCGGGTCTAAACCGATTTTTATTTTTCGATCCGTGCTCTTGGCGTGCTGGTCCCAAAAAAATTTAGGCTCGGCCCGCGATGGTTTTTTTTCGAGTTTTCGAGCATAAACGCCCACCCTTACAAAATATGTTGTTCTCTAATAGCATAATTGACGACGACGGATGTTTGTCGTGGAACAAACGCCGGTCAAAATAAATTTATAGTTCTGCCAGTACCCTTATAACTACAAAAATGTAGATAATGGTAAGTACGTGGGGTCGGTCCCACAAGGAGGCAATTACAGTAGGTGATCTCGGCTTTGCCCAAGGGGTTGTCACAAAAAGATTTTGATTTGGGGTGCTGTGGGCACAACGGTTTTACAAACGTTTCAAACACTTTGATCTAACTACGGCTAACAGAACTATCATGCAAATAAACAAATCTAAAAGTAAACAAAGTAAACACTCAGATCTAGCAGAATACTAAAAGGAAAACTTAAATCATAAACAAGGCATCCGGGCAGACAATTTCACTCAGGATCATTAGGGCAAACTACCGGTCATAGGCACTAAGGATTTCTACCAGCTGTTTGTTAGCAGTTATAGGGTGCTTTAAAAAGACAACAGTGGTCTTATTGCGTCACGCCCAACAATTGCCCCACCCCTTATCTATCCTTACAGTTTAAAGAGAAGGCAAGCTAACGTTATGCCTAAACCCCTAGATCTGAACAATTCGATAACCTATGCAGCCATACATGGATCTAGTTTGCCCAAACCCGCATTACCCTCTAGACAGACCCGCTCGGCCAATAGCATGCCCGGAACTCCGAGTCATACGACCGCAATCTCCAGCAAGTTCTAGTGCTATGCCCGCAACAATACTACAAGGTACATCTATGCGGTTTGCCAATCACCAGTATCCCAGTTTGCAAGGGTTCACTAGTGGCTGTTCTAGTTTGCCCAGACTCCCCAGAAATAATCCTCAACCAACTTTGCTTCGGGAACAAACCCCCAACCGGCTACTCTAGCCCCATCAACCTCGCGGCTTAACTAAAACCCTAATTTCACCTTCGATCCGCCCCTGCCCAGATGCACGAATAACTTAGCCAATCATACTGAAAATAAAAGACAAAATAAATAAGGGAAATAGAACTATATTATTCATGCCTTCAAATCGAAATCGTTTTTGAAGGAAATCGAAAACGGAATTAAAAACTTAAAAACAAAACATTAAAGTAAATTGTTTCTCAGCCCGAAGGCTGGATCTACTCAAAACAAAGAAAGAGACTCGGAAAAACAGCTCCGATCTCTTCTCCGGTGACTCCTCCGGCGACTTGCTACGGGACCGGCGGCTCTCTCGATTTCTCGATGCGTAATGTGTTCTTCTGTTCTTCTCCTCCACAGGTGGTCGGACCAAGCACGGTACTTGATAAGAATTCTGGTTCTTCTGCTTCATGACTTTACCCATTTGCCCGATGTGGTCAAACTGTTGCAGTCACTACCCACTCCACAATACTTCTTTGCCCAAAGAAGGGGATTTCCTTACCTCTTTTGCCCAGTGCGCCACCTGTTACCTGCATCCATACACACTCTGCCCAAACACCTAATTGTATCTCCCAGACACACACTAACTCAAACAGACTCAATAAAAGGTGTAAAAATGCTCTAAAATGAGCAAATAAAATGGCTCATCAATAATATAAACACATGCAATACAAATGTACTTTCTTGTACAAGTACACAAACTACGAATCCATCTTTTTCCACATGAATAATATTATTCAAGTCATGAAAAACTAGATAATACAATCTATCAAATAAAGCACGAAAATGCACACAAAACATACATACATATTACGTACCCAATTAAATACTTTTTTGATAAAATGTTTGTAATGTTATAATTTGATTAAATATCATTGATGATTTTAGCACACTTGTATCGACGTTCCAACGAAATGTATAACCAGATTTTATATTGCACCATTGTATATTTAGTCTTTGAAATAAATTATACTCCGTAGAATGGTGATAATAGACTTATGTCAAGTTATATCTATTCACGAAGAGGTACACCATTTAATTTCAATTGACATGACAGTGATTAATTTTTATTCAGATGTGCATCTACAAACATGGATTTTATATTGCACGATATTTAAGGGACGACGTGTCTATTTCATACTCTCTTAAAAATAACTCGATGAAATAAAATACTACAACAATAATCATTGTCAAAGTTGGTCAATAACACCTTAAAAGGCTTATTAAAATGTTAAGGTTGTCCAACATATATGTGAGCTTTAGGACCTTTTGCCAACCGATGTGGGATACTTAACACGCCACCTCACGAGTAAGCTCGGTTTTGTCGGCTCTACTCGTGGACACAGTGTCATCTTTGGGCAAGCCGGAAATTTCATCGGTTGGGGCACCCATCATCGTGTTGGACCCGCTCTGATACCATGTCAAAGTTGGCCAATAACACCTTAAAAGGCCTTATTAAGGTATTAAGGTTGTTTAGATTGCTTCAAGGAACACATTGATGTAAACAATATTCGATTTGAAGCTCTTTGGTAATATCTCCCTTTTCATTACTTGTTTATGATTTTGATGATGAATGTTTGTGTTGATATGATTGATATGTTTGGTTAGATTGCATGTTAGGGATTGGGTGATGAGTAATTAGGTTTGGTGATTTGTAATTACATGAATTTGGAGATAATTGATGTTTTGACTTGTTGAGGAGATGGACCAAATCCCTCATTCTTGGTATGCTTCTATTGTTTGATTTATACGTTATAGACCATAATCTATTATCCCCGGCCTAATCGTGGTTACGTATGGCCGGCCTAATCGTGGTATCGTATGGCTTAGCTCGATTAATTGTGATTTCCGATTATGAGAGTTTATATGTGTGAAGTGACTTTATATAACCTCGTTTTGATACTTAAACTTGAATCTCGGTTGGGTATGGTTGAAGTTGATCACGAGTGAGTGTAGTTTCATTTAACATTGTTATCCATGTATTGCATTGAACTCATTCCAATTACTATGATCTCATTCCCTAACGTTTCACTCACTTGATCATTTGCATTTTAGATAGCTTTGTATTTATTTGTCTTTGCATGCTTACATGTTGTTTTAGTTCTCCTAGCTTTCACTCTTACAAAACACCCCCTATCGTTGCTTGTTTCTTTTTCTTACTTTCTTTTGCACTCGAGCAAGATAAATTCTCTTGAGACGACACACAAGGCCGATAGTATTGCTCCTCTCGAGAACGACCCGAGGAATCTACTTTCGTAGGTTTTTCAGTATATAAAATTTTGTGTGAACAAAATGGCGCCATTTCCGGGGATCGAACCCGGGTCACCTGCGTGACAGGCAGGAATACTTACCACTATACTATCGCCCGTTTCTTTCGGCCACCACCACGGTCTCCTATGTCACCTCCTCCTTCTATAGACATATTGATGGATGTTATCGAGGTCGAGATTGATCACTTGCTCGTTGAAGGTCTATTACACTACATTGAGGAGCACTCCGTCGAGGACGAGTGGGAGTTGGAGCCCGTCATGTGCATCGAGGAAGAGAAGCCCCCTTTTGGGGATGATGATGTTATAGCCGACCAAGAAGACGATCCATTGATGATTGATACCGGTGTTGAGCCCGAGAGTTCTCCTCTATATGACACGAGTGATGGGGAAGACGAGTTTGAGGATATGTCTCTCTCATTGGGTCATTCGTTCGAGCCTCCTCTCTTATCTTCCGATGACTTAATTTGTGAGAAGCCGATTGTGAGTTGGGTTTCTCAAGCTCCTAGGTCGCTTGAGTCCGGTGTAGACAAGATGAGATTCGGTTGGAGCTTTGGTAAGAAAATTTCGGGATTGGTTGATTTGGGTGTGGATATTGGATTTTCTCGAGGAATGACGGATGTGTCGAGAATTAATGAAGATAAAAGAGATAATTTTGGTTGCGATTCTCGGAAAGTTCCATGGACTTTGGTGGAGGTGATCTTTCTCCAAAAATTAAGTTCGATATTTTTAGAGGTCTCGGGGGAAGAAAGGAGTAGGGACGACTTATTGTATCCATTTTCTCATCCCGTTCGAGTATTTACTTCTTCCCATCTAGAAGATCGACCTCCCATGAATGAAAAGTTGTTCTTCAGAAAGTATAGTTCGATCTTTTTAGCGACCGAGGTAGTCGACGTCTACTATCTACATCTTGATGCAAGTGTGGGGGAGACTCTTTTATCTAAGCTTATTATTCGATGCCTCACCTTGCATTCCCTTGATGGACCCTCTCTTGAGAACCGAGAGCCCTTGGCCGAGATGGTTTTCTTGAGAAGGTAGAGTTCGATATTTTTAGTTTCGAGGTGGTAGATCGTGGATAGTTTTTGCTCGGGACGTGAAACGAGTGCCTCGTGGGGGCGAGCCCACGAACGTCAAGCTAATGACGTAAAATAAGCGCTTCTTGGGAGGCAACCCAAGGTTTCTTTTATGATTTTGTTTTCTTTTTGTAGGAGAGAGTACGTGTATCCCCGTGCCCCATGCCCAAGCCCTCGATGCGATGATTGTCTCTTCTCGACTATGTCTACCATTTCACGACCACATGCCATGATAGGATTGATGTTTTGCCTTTGAGGTTGGATGTCCATTGCCGCCCCGTTGATTAGTCTTCGATTTGCCATGTCCGGTTCTCGCCATTCTAGGGAAGTTTCGTTATCCTTTCGTCTCTTTTCCCTTTATTTTTCGCATGAGGACATGCTTTTATTTTAAGTGTGGGGGAGTTTTGTGGAATCCATTTTGTGTTTTGTTTTGTGTTTATGTGGTTTGTAGGGATGTTTCCATTTTATTTTGGTGGATATTTTACTTTGGATTGTTTACTTTTTGTGTGATGTTTGTTATTGTGGGGAAATTTTTCGAAACCTCGGCGAGTTTGAA
This sequence comes from Euphrasia confusa, assembly GCA_954870475.1. Classification (NCBI taxonomy): domain Eukaryota; kingdom Viridiplantae; phylum Streptophyta; class Magnoliopsida; order Lamiales; family Orobanchaceae; genus Euphrasia; species Euphrasia confusa. The sequence continues at coordinate 26,228,962 of OX940968.1, read as the reverse complement.
TTGATCGAAAACATGAAGTTTATTCCGGTATAAATAATTTTTTTTGAGAAATGGTCGGATGTTACAAAGTTGAATGTTGTTTGAGTGATTGGGTAATTGTGATGTTTTAACAAACTTGAATTTTCAAAAAAGCCGACATTGCGAGGTTTGAGCCTTTTAACTTCGTTTGATGAGTGATAATTCTTTCGATTTCGATTTCTCATTGATTCTTGAGACCCGTGCTTCCTTGTTCTATAACTTGGTGTGTAGATGATAAGAGATAACTAGAACATGTGCATTTCGGTTTTCAAAACTCGTTAGCATAACTTTCATGATCTTGAAAATGACGGGAACTAATCGCTTAGGATCTTAGCCGTTCAAGGAGATTTTTGAAACCCTCGAGCCCGTCGAGGGACACCATAGAAGCCCCTTTGAGACTACGTTTAGCCCTTTTGTTCATCACCCTATATTCCCGATGTTGGAGAGTTATGTTGAGAAAAACTCCGTGTTGTGTGATGAGTGCTACGTGCCTCAAGGTGTTGCTTTTAGCCACCAATTCTTGATTTATCCATTATTATGTGGGCGATTAGCCGCGTGTACTCCCAAATATTACCCCATGCTATTATTGTCTCTCTATAAAAAAAAGAGTGATCCATTATATAATAGAGAGTGTTGTGTTGAAAGTGAGCATCAATCTTAATTCATAAAGCGTGAGTACTTGATTATTATTATTCCTTGATGACCCGAAAAATAGGGTAAGTGTTTCATTATATAAAAGTGATCCTTGAGTGTTCTTTTGAGAGTTGAGTGTGGTGATGAGGGTGAGGTAAAGGAGAAATAAGGATGGGGCCACAATGACCAATGAGTTACTATTCCAAAAAATTTCCCGAATCTCCCCTTACCTAGCCCAATTACAACCCTTTAACGATTAATAGTTCCCCGATTCTTGAGATTGACAACTTTGTTGAGTGGAGTCTTCCGTATGTGCATGCTTATGGTTGTTATCATCGCATATTTTTAGTTGTTACATGTGGTCTCTTCCTTGAATGCTCCTTGTGTCCTATCTTTCTTATGTTTTCAAGTTCCATTTTGACTTGATTCCTTTCACTTGCATATGACTATTTGGAGTGAACCCTATTTCGAGTGGAAAAATAACGAGTGAATCTCTTGTGAGAAAACTTCGGTTTGTTGAAATTGAATAATTGCTTTTTGAACTCGCTCGATGTGATCTTTGTGACGTTTGAACTTTTCTCGGTGGGTATGTGTTCTTGATTGATAACCGGAATAAACTTCTAAATTCTTTTGTGGAGAACTTGCCTTGTTTTCGTGGTGTTTTGTGTTCTTTTGTTGCTTGAGGACAAGCAATGTCTTAAGTGTGGGGGAGTTGTTTCGCACGTTTTTGTGCGAGTTTTTCCTTTGTTTTGTGTACATTTATTTTGTTGTTTTTGTGCTTATATAATCCTATTCATGTGATTTTGTGCATATGTTGTTATGGTTGTGGTTTTGTAGGATTTAGACAAGAATCGAGCAAAAACGAGAAACACTAGTCCGATGTTCAGCGCGCCGCGCTATCCTCCTTTGCAAATCCAGCGCGGCGCGCTCTGAATGGTCGAGGACTCCCAGCGCGCCGCGCTCTCCTCCTAGGCAAATCCCAGCGCGCCGCGCCCAGTGTGTGACTGCACTGCGCAGCTGTGCCAAAATTGCATTTCCGACTTCTTTAACCGTTGTATCGGCCTGAAACTTTCACAGCATGTTCCCAACTTCAACATCTACAATTTCAACGATCGGATTGACGAAATTATAACCTAGCAAGATCCAGTCACCCCCAGAACGTACCAGCAAGGTTTTTGGACGAAATTAAATAGTGAAGAATTGTTGACTTGACTTTTGGGGCATTTTAAGGGCTTTTTGGTCTTTTTGTATGGGCATGTGGGGAAAATATAAATAGTAGGTTGGTGGAAAATCACAATTATCCATTCCATCTTCACCAACACCCACCTTTCCCCCATTTTCTCTCTCTTAGATATTTTCATATTCTTAGATCTAGTTTTAGTTTCAATTTTATCTCCATCTTCCATTGAGATTTTGTATTCAAGCATTTGAAGAAGGTTGTTTAGATTGCTTCAAGGAACACATTGATGTAAACAATATTCGATTTGAAGCTCTTTGGTAATATCTCCCTTTTCATTGCTTGTTTATGATTTTGATGATGAATGTTTGTGTTGATATGATTGATATGTTTGGTTAGATTGCATGTTAGGGATTGGGTGATGAGTAATTAGGTTTGGTGATTTGTAATTACATGAATTTGGGGATAATTGATGTTTGACTTGTTGAGGAGATGGACCAAATCCCTCATTCTTGGTATGCTTCTATTGTTTGATTTATACGTTATAGACCATAATCTATTATCCCCGGCCTAATCGTGGTTACGTATGGCCGGCCTAATCGTGGTTATCGTATGAGAGTTTATATGTGTGAAGTGACTTTATATAACCTCGTTTTGATACTTAAACTTGAATCTCGGTTGGGTATGGTTGAAGTTGATCACGAGTGAGTGTAGTTTCATTTAACATTGTTATCCATGTATTGCATTGAACTCATTCCAATTACTATGATCTCATTCCCTAACGTTTCACTCACTTGATCATTTGCATTTTAGATAGCTTTGTATTTATTTGTCTTTGCATGCTACATGTTGTTTTAGTTCTCCTAGCTTTCACTCTTACAAAACACCCCCTATCGTTGCTTGTTTCTTTTTCTTACTTTCTTTTGCACTCGAGCAAGATAAATTCTCTTGAGACGACACACAAGGCCGATAGTATTGCTCCTCTCGAGAACGACCCGGGGAATCTACTTTCGTAGGTTTTTCGGTATATAAAATTTTGTGTGAACAGTAAGGCATTGCTCTCCATCATCAAATCCAAACACATCGTACATATCTTTCTCCGTTATCGTAACCTCTACTCCGTTGAGTCGACATGTAGCATAAGAAGCCTTCTTCTTCTCGTGAATTAACTTGAAAGTGCAAAGCATTTCAAAACCAAGCTTGATGGAGTACTTGAAATTCATATCCGCAAAATACTTTAAGCTCATACACCCAAGAATTTCTTTAATCCTATCCGTAACCTTCAATTTCTCTAGTAGCTCCCAATCTAACGGTCGAGGTAGAATATGTTCACCCTTTGAAGTCAACTTCTCATAATCTTTGCCTTCTTCATCGTAGAAAACCGGAAATGGCGCTCCGTAACGAGCGGATATGTCTCGTGGCCCGGTTGACGCGGAAGTAGTAGCGGCACCTCGTCCCTTCCTCTTCGGTGGTGGAGGTGGTGTAGCATCCTTACTTCCCACCCTTTTGTTAGTTCGACCCATGGAATTGATGAGAAGAATTGAGAATTGTGGTTCGGAACTTTCGTCGAACACCTTGTGTGCACCCTTAAAAACTTCGAATTTCTGAAATATAGCCGATGGAATCTCCCAAAACCTACAAGCAATGATCCCAAGATAGTTAAAAAGTACTTTGGTGGAAGAAATTTGAGTAAAATCGATGAAGTATTTAGGAATAAAATCGCAAGAGAAAAGTGAAGAAAAATGGAGTTTTTGTGTTGTGTAAAACTGCCCTAGCCCGTCTCTTTTAATTCCCAGAATTTCAAAAACGGCGACCGCCGTTTCCGTTTGGCGGTCGCAGAAAAGTTTCGGCGGTCGCCGAATGATGTTTGACGACCGTCATTTTGGTACAGAATGGGCAGGAAAATTTTCCAATTTTTAAACTCTTTCGGCGACCGTCAAATTGCTTTTGGCGAGCGCCGTTTTGCCTTGACGACCGCCGTTTTGGTTTCGGCGGGCGCCGAACTCCCAGAATCCTCGATTTTCAAGTTTCGACCCTTTTTCTTCAATCACAACGTCTTCCGAGCCCGTCCAAGTCCAGTAGCCTTTATTCTTGCTCAGTTTAATGTCCAGAGCTGGACTTATTCCATTTTTCCAAGTTCAAGTATCAACTTCCTCGAGTCGAAAAGTCTCGACTTCCTCGTTTTTTGACTCCACTTCATAATATCGCTTAACCAAATGTCCGTTGACTTTGAACTCGTGCTCATCACCTTCCTTCCTCAATGTAACTGACCCATTCTCGTGTATAGTCACCACCTCATACGGACCAACCCATCTCGACTTAAGCTTTCCCGGAAATAACCGAAGTCGAGCATTGAATAAAAGAGCTTTCATACCCGATTGTAAGTCCTTCTCAATCAATTTCCGATCATGTGCTTTCTTCATCTTGTTCGAGATCATGGCATTCTCATAGGCTTCATTTCTCAACTCCTCAAGCTCCTCAATTTGCAAAGCTCGTTCCTTTCCGGCCTTTGTCATTTCTAAGTTTACCTTCTTAATAGCCCAAAAAGTTTTGTGTTCAATCTCAACGAGTAAATGACAAGACTTCCCATACACAATTTGGAACGGAGTTGCATTAAGGATCGTCTTGAAAGCCGTCCGGTAAGCCCAAAGTGCATCTCGAAGTTTTTCCGGCCAATCTTTCCTTGATGGCTTCACGGTTTTAGCAATGATCGTCTTAATTTGGTTGTTGCTCGTCTCTGCTTGACCGGAAGTTTGAGGATGGTACGGAGTAGCAACTTGGTGATCAATCCCATTCAATCTCATTAACCTCTTGAAAAGTTTGTTGCAAAAGTGTGACCCTCCATCACTAATGATAGCCTTTGGAAATCCAAAGCGAGAAATGATATTCTCCTGCACAAACTTCAACACAACATCAGCACCACATGTTCGAGTGGGGATTGCCTCAACCCACTTCGACACATAATCAACGGCTAATAAAATGTACTCGTACTTGTTAGCATTGATAAAAGGTCCCATGAAATCGATACCCCACACATCAAAAATTTCACACACAAGATTAACTTGCATGGGCATTTCGTTCCTTTTACCAATGTTACCAATACGTTGACATCGATCACATGAAATAATAAAATAATGAACATCTTTAAACAAAGTAGGCCAGAAAAAACCCGATTGTAGAATCTTAGCTCCGGTCTTCCTACTTGCAAAGTGCCCACCCGATGCATCTTCATGACATTTAGAAATGATAGCTCGTTGCTCTCCTTTCGGTACACATCTTCTCAACCAGTTGTCCTTCCCAAGCTTGAACAACAAAGGATCGTCCCAATAGTAATACCTACACACATGCAACAAACGTTTGCGTTCTTGGGAAGTAATTCCCTCACGCATCTCACCACTTGCCAAATAGTTAGCAATGTCGGCATACCATGGAACTTTTTCATCAATAGCATTCACAAGCATGGATTGTTCATATGGAAAAGTTTCAGAAATAGGAACATTAGCAATCACATTATTATCACACGATTCAAGTCTAGACAAGTGATCGGCTACCGCATTTTCACAACCCTTCCTATCTCTAATTTCCACATCAAATTCTTGCAACAAAAAAATCCATCGAATTATTCTCGGTTTAGCTTGTGCTTTAGTCATTAAGTACCTAAGAGCCGCATGATCACTATGAACAATCACCTTAGTACCAAGCAAATACGACCTAAATTTGTCTAGCGAGAATACAACCGCTAACATCTCTTTTTCCGTAGTCGTGTAATTTACTTGAGCATCATTCAAAGTCATACTAGCATAATAAATCACATGCAACATCTTATCTATTCTTTGACCCAACACCGCACCCACAGCAAAATTCGAAGCATCACACATTATTTCAAATTCAAGATTCCAATTAGGTGATACAAGAATAGGTGCACTCACAAGCTTTTCTTTCAAAGTATTAAAGGCATTCAAACATGAATCATCAAAGACAAAATCAACATCTTGACCAAGTAAATGACACAAAGGTTGTGCAATTTTTGAAAAGTCCTTAATGAAACGTCTATAAAAACCCGCATGCCCAAGAAAAATTCTCACACCTTTTACATTAACCGGGGGTGGCAAATTTTTAATCACTTCAATTTTCGAGGGATCAACTTCTATCCCTCTCCTAGAAACAACATGCCCAAGTACAACCCCTTGTGTAACCATGAAATTCGATTTTTCCCAACTCAAAGTAAGGTTACACTCAATGCATCTTTTCAAAACCGTGTCAATCTTTTTCAAAGCATCATCAAATGACGAACCAAATACGGAAAAATCATCCATGAAAACCTCAACAAAGTCCCCTACCATCTCGGAAAATATGGAAAGCATGCAATGTTGAAATGTACCTGGGGCATTGCAAAGCTCAAATGGCATCCTCTTCCATGCAAATGTTCCAAAAGGACTCGTAAATGTGGTCTTCGATTGATCCTCCGGTGCTATGAATATTTGGTAATAACCTGAAAGTCCATCAAGATAATGATATAAGAAATTACCGGCAAGTTTATCAAGCATTTGGTCAATAAAAGGTAAAAGGAAAATGATCCTTTTTCGTAGCGGCATTCACCTCCCGATAATCCATCCACATTCTCCACCCGGTCCTCTCCCGAGTAGCTATAAGTTGTCCCGCTTCGTTCTCCTCTACCGTGATTCCGCCTTTCTTAGGTACCATATGAATCGGTGATACCCATTCACTATCCGCTGCCGGTACTATCAAACCACCTCCATGTAGCTTGATGATCTCTTTCTTCACAACATCACTAAGAAGTGGATTGAGTCGTCGTTGTGGCTGCCTCTTTGGAGTAGCATTCTCGATCAAGTTAATACGATGCATGCACATAGAAGGGATGATTCCCTTCAAATCCTCGATACTCCATCCAATAGCCGCCTTGTTCTCTTGTAAAACTTCGACCAATCTCACCTCTTCTTCAACGGTCAACTTCGAAGAAATAATGACCGGTTTGTTTTCACCTTCTTCCAAAAACACGTACTTGAGGTTAGGAGGCAAATCCTTCAAAACCAACTTCACACTCTTCGTTGGCAATGAAACATCTTTCTTTCGGTCCTCCCCCACCCCACGCTCAAGTCGACAAACCGTGGAGCTTGTTCATTAACTTCTAACTCTCCCAAATCTTCATCTCCAAGCTCCACTTCATTCTCTTCCTTTATCTCCAAAGCTTGCATGGTCAATGTATCGATAACATCAACAAATGAACATTCTTCCATCAAAGTTGCAGCTGGAGCCATATTCTTCTTTCTCACCGAAATCGACACCGTTTCTCCAAGTACCGACATTTGGAGTTGTCCCTTCTTCACGTCGACGAGAGTATTGGTTGTAGCCATAAAAGGACGTCCCAATAATATAGAGTGGTCTTGGGAATTCTCCGGTATGTCACCAACATCTAGCACGACGAAATCAACCGGTACAATTAATCCTCCAACTTCGACAAGAATGTCCTCGACAATTCCTCTTGGATACCTCACCGATCGGTCGGCAAGTTGTAGACAAATCCTCGTCGGCTTCAAGTTATCAAGCTTTAATTGGTCAAAAGTCGCCGACGGCATCAAGTTAATTCCGGCTCCCAAGTCTAGCATACCGGACACCTCGTTTCCGGCTCCAATAACTATCTTGATCACAAAGCTTCCCGGATCACTCTCTTTTGGTGGTACTTGGTGTTGCATCACGGCACTAGCATCTGCAAACAACACAACTTTCTCGTTCTCCTCGAACTTTCTCTTGTTAGAAGCCAATTCCTTAAAAAATTTAACGTAAGAAGGAATATTAGAAATCATATCGAGCAAAGGGACATTTACCTCAACCTTTGCTAAAAGATCGTATAGTTGCTGAAATTGTTGATCCTTCTTTTTGTTCCTAAGCTTGCTCGGAAAAGGAACGGGAGGCTTGTATGGATTCTTCGACTTATGAAGAACTACCCTTTCACTTTCGGCCTCGGATTCTACTCTTTTTCTCTTCTTCCTTTCCTCTTCTTTCTCAACGCTTTCAACTTCCTCTTCTTCTTCTTTTTCCTCATCCTTCTTCTCGCAAATAATCTCCTCAATGTCTTCCTCATTTTCTTCCTCAAAAACCGCTGCCCTTTTGTCTTTTTCAACTTCTTCACCCGGCATCCTTACTTTGTTGTCTATAATCTTTCCCGACCTCAATACCGTAAGAGCTTTGGCATGGGATGGTTGAATTGGAAGTCTTCCCGACTCTTCTTTAGCTTGCATTTTTCCAAGTGTAGTAGCCATTTGTCCCATTTGAGTATTGATGCTATTAAGTACCGCATCATATCCTCCCACTTTCACCTCCAAATTGTCCATCCTCAAATCATTCTTCTCGGCGTACTTCTTCATCCATTCTTCAAAATTATTGCTCGAGGGTTGTTGAGGAGGTCTTAGAGGCTGTTGTTGCTGAGTAGGAGCTTGATACGGAGCCCGGTATTGTTGATTCGGTGCTTGGTAAGGAGCTCGGTACGGTGTGCTCGAAGATTGACCTTGCTGAAAATTTTGCCTCGGTTGCCATTGTTGAGGTTGTGGCCTTGGTTGATATGGATAATTAGGCCTTTGATTTCCTCCTTGTTGATTGTTGTAATAGCCTCCTTGTTGATTATACGGCTGTACCACCGAAGCTTGTACTTCCGAAATCACCATTTCACCTTGTTGTGGTTGATACGGAACACATGCCATGTTCCCTTGCTCTCCAACCATAGGCTGCCCTTCAATCATCAAAGGAGCTTGCATTTGAGGCATCGGACAAGTAGCTGGTCCATACCCTTGATATCCACACAAAGTACACACCTCTATTTGGTTCAAAAGGAGTTGTGTTTTCCGGTTCCCGTCCTCCATTTTCAACTCTTTGATTTCTTTTGACATCTCCTCAATTTTCAAGTCGAGGTTACTCGCTTCCACTTCTTTCACATCATTCACAACTCTCCTTCTCGAACTTTTCCTCCTTGAATTCCCAGCCATGGTCTTGTAGATAGTAACCATCTCTTCCGGTGATCGATAAGTGATGTCGCCTCCGGCTTGATTATCTACAGACCCTTGCAAAGAATCTGTCAAAGAGTCATAGAAAATTTGATTAAGTAAGACTTGAGTAAAAGTGTGATGTGGACATTTAAGAAGTAAATCTTGAAAACGATCCCAAATCTCATGGAAAAATTCTCCCGAACGACTAGTGAAACCACAAATTTGATTCCTAAAGTCCGTCGTCTTATGGTGTGGGAAGAATTGACTCATGAACTCGTCATAGATGTCATTCCAATTTTGGAGAGAATTTGGTGGCAAAGCTATCCACCAAGACTTGGCCTTATCTTTCAATGTCATCGGAAAGAACCGACAACGCAACTCATCTTCTTGAAGACCATTCAACGGAAAGGTATGAATGGTATTGTAGAAGTCTCTGATAAAACTCAACACATTCTCGTTGTTATTTCCATGATACTCCGGTAATTGATTGAAGTCCATCGGATTCACTTTATAATTCTTCACCACCTCCGGTAAATCCACACATGCCGGAGTTGCTCCAATAATAGGCCTTGTAATGTCACCTTGTTGAACTCGTCGTGCCGCTGGATTTCCATATTGATTCCACTGATTCGGTTGCATCCCATAACCCCCATACGGCATCATATTAGGCACCATGTTTGGCCATTGTTGTTGGAATTGTCCTTGCATGTTTTGATTGACTTGAACTCCGGGTTGCTGAAATGGATACCCGTAGTTTGGTTGATAAGCCATGTTATTCATCATATTCGGATTCATCATCGGTGGTTGATTCATCATCTGAGGATTCATCATGTTTGGATGATAACCAACGTTAGGACTCATCACATTATGAGGAGTAGAATGATGATCTTCTTCTTGTGGATTTAGAGGTGTTGGAGGAGTAAGTTGTGCTTGAACATTGAATTGAGGAATTTGTATCTGTAAATTACTTCCTCCCGCTTGATTGTTGCTATTTTGAGGAGCTCCCAAAGGTAGAAGAGGTCCTTGGCCTTGAGTATTCGGAGATAAAACATGTCCATGAGAAGGTTGACCTTTCTTGACACCCGAAATTTCTTGATCGGAGTCATCTTCAACTTGAACTTTATCTTTATCCTTCTCCATATTTTCTCCGGATTGCTCTTGAGAAGCCTTGCATCTCGTAGTAACCATGCACACTAAAGTAGATGGTTAGCAAATAACAAGACAAATAACTAAGTTAACTAAAGGAAATACGAAACTAAAACTAAACAAACACTTAAACAAACTATCTGTTTCACCGGCAACGGCGCCAATTTTGATTAGACGTTTTCGTGTGCGTCTCTCGTCAAAATCCGAGGTCAATTGTAGTTGACTCGGTATCAATCCAAGGAAACGTAAGAGAAATGTTTAATGGTTTGAAACGTAGTAGAAACGTATTTCATTATACTAAATCCTAAGATCATTTTGAGACTCTCGATTATAATAGAAATTTTGAAATAAACAATAAGGAAAAGACTCGGATGAATATACTTCAAATTCGACTTCAAATTATTTCTACCTTTTTCAATCTATATAAACGAAAATCGAAAGTCAAGTTCCCGGTCGGGTTGCTCAACTCGTTTTCCAACGTTTAGTTCACTTGATTATTCGCTCTCGGTCAAGTTACGAATTCAAGAGTATGTCGTTTATACTAGATCTTCCGGTAAAACAATTATCCGTCTAATTCTTCATATAAACTTTCGAGTAAGGAAATTAGTTCATCATCTTTAACAAGTATCGAATAACAAGAACAACGATAAATGAAAACATAGATTTAACGATACACTAAAAAATAAACACAAAATTAAACAAGAGAATAAAACAAAGTAAAAGCTTAAAACAATCTTTAATAATCAAAGCATTCATTTAGGAAATCATTCTAACATTCTCAAATTTAAAAGCATTCACAAGTTTTGCAAAAGTTGGAAAGAACATGAAAAGAGAACAAGCTAGAATCCTAGAAATTGAAATACAACTATGATTACGGTAATTTAATCGGCTTTGGACTTGATCGATCGTCTCTCGGAGTTGTCGGCTCCGAAATGGTTTCCCAGTGCTCCTCGATTAATTCCCAGGCGAAAAGATATGTTTTTTACTCCCCTTCCTCGCCTAAAAGCATCAAAGAATGAATTGAAAACCGCCCAAAAACTGCCCTGAAACGGCGACCGCCATTCGCTTCCTGCGCCCGCCGAATCATTTCGGCGACCGCCATTTACAAAACGGCGACCGCCGTTTCGTCCATTTTCCTGTCTAAAAATTCTGGCATTTCTCATCTCCTTCGGCGGTCGTCATTTGCTCTCCGGCGACCGCCGAAACATTTCTGCGACCGCCGTTTTACTGCTTCTTCAGCTTTTTCTCGTTTCTTCGATCTTTAACTCGACTCTTCGGCTTTTATCATCATTTGACCTACAAAACAAACTCAAACCACTCCAACACACCCCGTGAGATCCGACACACACAAAAACATAAAATACGACTCAAACGACACAAACATGACGACACACAACTCAAAACGACATAAAAACATTAACGAAAACACACACACACAACCTAAATCAGTCTTGGCTATGCAAGAAGAGATGAAGTCTCTTCATAAGAATGGCGCTTGGGAGTTGGTTGATCTCCCTAAAGGCAAGAAGGCCATCAAGTGCAAATGGATCTTCAAAAAGAAGGAGGGCATCCCTGGGGTTGAGGACGAGAGATATAAGGCGAGATTGGTGGCTAAAGGTTTTAGCCAAATTCCCGGAGTAGATTTCAATGATGTGTTTTCACCGGTGGTCAAGCATAGCTCGATTCGGGCAATTCTAGGCATTGTGGCAATGCATGATTTGGAGCTTGAGCAAGTGGATGTGAAGACGGCCTTTCTACATGGGGAGCTCGATGAAGATATCTACATGGTCCAACCCGAGGGGTTCGAGGGTTCAAACCAAGAAAACAAGGTGTGTTTTCTAAAGAAGTCCTTATATGGTTTGAAACAGTCTCCTAGACAGTGGTATAAACGTTTCGACACGTTTATGATTAAGAATGGTTTCCGAAGGAGCTCCTATGATAGTTGTGTGTATTTCCGGAAAGGCCGTGATGGGTCTTTAGTCTATCTTCTCCTCTACGTCGACGATATGTTGATAGCGGCTAAGGATAAGTCGGAGGTGGAGAGAGTCAAGGCACAACTTAGTAAGGAGTTCGAGATGAAGGATCTTGGTGCGGCAAGGAAGATCCTAGGAATGGAAATCACAAGAGATCGAAGAGATGGCAAGTTGTATCTTGGCCAAAAGGGGTATATAGAGAAGGTGCTACGTCGGTTCAACCTTGAGAATGCGAACCCGGTAAGTACTCCCCTTGGAACACAATTTAGACTTACCTCTGCTTACTCTCCGACTACGGAGAAGGACATCGAGGATATGGCTCGAGTCCCTTATTCCAATGCCGTTGGGTCTTTGATGTACGCCATGGTGTGTACGCGTCCGGATTTGGCCCACGCCGTGAGTACTGTGAGTCGGTATATGGCGAATCCGGGAAGAGAGCATTGGAAGGCGGTGCAATGGGTGTTGCGCTATTTGAGAGGTACGTCTAACAAGAAGCTAGTGTTCGGGAGGAATCAAGAAGATGTTCGAGGGTTCGTGGATTCCGACTATGGCGGTGATCTAGATAAAAGAAGATCTCTTACCGGGTATGTTTTTACCATTGGTGGGTGTGCCATTAGTTGGAAAGCTATCTTGCAAAGTACGGTGGCCTTATCTACTACCGAGGCGGAGTATATGGCGGTCACCGAGGCTTGCAAGGAGGCTCTATGGTTGAGAGGTTGGTTTAGAGAGCTCTTGAAGGGTTCAAAGACGACGTCCATGTTTTGTGATAGTCAAAGTGCTATTTGTCTCACAAAAGATCAAGTGTTCCATGAGAGAACAAAGCACATCGACATTCGTTATCACTTTGTCCGTGAGGTGATCGCTCGAGGCGATATTAAGGTGAGTAAGATTAGTACTCACGACAATCCGACGGCCATGTTGACGAAGAGTTTACCCGCAACCAAGTTTGAGCTTTGCTCTAGCTTGGTTGGACTTCGATCGAGAGATTAAGCCCTTAGGGGCTTATGGAGGAAGACGGACGGCGAAGGAAGTTCGCGGTTTAGTGCCAAGGTGGAGATTTGTTGAAGTTTGCCACGAAACCGAACGAGGAGGAAAACGACGCCCGCCGTTAGGAATCGGCGCCCGCCGAATGGAAACGGCGACCGTCGTTTATGGACCCGCGACCGCCGAAAAGGTCGAATTGACGAAGTCGGGGCTGCATGATTTTGGGGGTTTCGGCGACCGCCGAAAGGGATTCGGCGACCGCCGAATCTGTCCTGCGACCGCCGTTTTGAAAATGGCGGTCGCCAAAAGTACCAGGCGCAGGAGACTTTTGGAAAGTCCTATTTTTGGTCCGTTTTGGTTTCCTTCTCCTTCAAGGAAAAGCATGGACGATAATTAATGTTTCCATACATTAATTAGGTCTCTCCCCTATATAAAGAGAGCTACTCCATGAGCATAAACACATCAATTATAATTCTATAGCTATTGCGTGAGATTTGAGGGTTTAGAGCGTATATCATCCTTGTAATCGTGAAGCAATATTATAGTGAATTGTTCGTCGTTCCTCCCGTGGTTTTTCCCAGTTGGGTTTCCACGTAAATTCTTTATCTTCTCTATTTTTGTTGATTTCTTTTTTTCGGTATTATTGATATCATTATACTATAAATCGTCCGATTTTACAACACTTGTATGTCTAATAAGATCAGAAAAATATGATGATCTTTTTAATACTCTATTAAAAAAATCAGACTTTGGACAAGTGATAATGAAGGATTATATGCGATGTCAAAGGTGATCAAGGAGTGACACAAATTCATTATGTACAGAGTATCAAATTCAATGACAGTATGATGTGTTTGGAATCAGACAACCGAGTGACAACAATGTCCCCTGTCCTATGTTATTTGTGGCAAATCTTGGTTACTCAAAAGATCAAATTTATTTAAAATTAATAACCAAACTTTAACAAGGATTAGAGAAAGGGATGACAATAATTTTTGGGGTGATTGTGCACTTGCTTGTATTAAAGTATCTTTATTGATTACTTAATATTAATTTATTTACTAATGGTGCAACATCAAAATAATTAAATAGTCTGAGATAAAATATAATATAAAAAAATTGTTAAGTGTTAAATTTAATTGTGTATTCTATCATGGTAGCACCTCAAAAAATGTGCTTAAAGGATATAATATGATACGTACTCAAAGTTAAATGTGCTTGATTTGAAATAATTTTGGGATGACTGGCGTTTATATATAAAGTGTTTCGAGTGTGCACGAGTGGAATGAGAGTGACTCTTGTGAAATGTTTCTGAGTGAGAACAAATTGCACAGCAAAAATATATATACGTGTTGGTACAATGAGATCAATATATCACTTCTTATGACAATTATTGGCAACCGAATCTGCTCGTTAAGGTCGAACTTTGGTCCACGAGGGCGTGGGTTACAATCATACATAATGGTCCAATGTGCTTTAGACACCAACACTGACTTTAATTACACCTTTCAAAGAGACCTATAAATTAATACTTGATTTGTTTAAATTTCATGTCAAGTGTCATTAGCTTGTCGAGATATTACTTGTCCAATTAAATAACTAATGTTTGTAATTGTACTAATGAGATTTGTTCAATTATATAACCCCATCACTCCAATCATTAACACTTCGATCATAATGATGATTTTTTTTCATGTGATATATTTATATAAAAATAGTTGTATCTTCGTATGATGTGTGACTACTAATTTTAATGTAAACAAAAGTACGATTATAAATATGAGACGATCAATGGAGTATTTCTTTCTTTCATTTGTCTTATTATGAATTAGGAAACCTTGTTATGTCTATTAATTTTGGTTGTAAATGACTTTATTATGAATATTATTATCACTAATTTTACATATTGTTTTACTTAAGATCATTTTTTATAAAGCATTTAAGCTCATTAGTAAAGTTGGTTGGACTTGTTACTAGTATTTAATTATTGGGCTTTGAAAAAAAAATAGGCTACGGATATTTACACTTCCATCTTTTATTTACACACCCTACTCTTTAATTTTTTATTTTCTGAACAATTGTTAAATATCTATATTACCCCCTCTCTCTTCTTTGTAATTTTCTTACTCTGTACACCCTTCCCGATCGACGGCGACGGAACTATCCCTCTCCCTCTCCCACATTTTGTTCCGTCATTGCTTCCTCCTCCCCACCACACTCCTCGGTCCTACATAGCCGCATCGGGTGACCGTATACAAGGTCGTCCATCGCCTTATCGGAAAGCTCTACGCTCTAACGGTGATCTACCGCAACAAAGACGACGCAATCTACAATCTATAGTGCCGGAAAAGACGGAACAATGATTTCTCATCCTCCAATTGCGACGAGAACATCGTCTCTTCGGCGGCACCCGTACGATCCCAAATTCCCAATCGGCAATCCAGATTTACCGGAACATTGGAAACTCCTGCGACGGTATTGAACGTCGGCCCGCTGCTGCAAACTCTCTTTGTCTCCGATCTTCGCTGTAGGGCCGCTTGCCGCCATCGCTCGACTCTTATTTTCTTGCGATGATATTTCTTTTTTCCTTTTTTTTATTTAATTAATGTATTTATTATAAAAAGGGGGGTGTACGCACTAAAATCATACATTAAAAGTAAGAGAAGAGAGGGGTAAAATTGATATTTTATATTTATTTAAAGTAAAATAACATTTAATAGGGGTGTGCAAATGAATTAGGGAGGTGTAAATATCCTTACCCAAAAAAATATTACTTCTCAGCCCCCTAATTCATTAGGCCCAACAATCAAGAATTTACTAAATCATGGCATAAATAAAATAAAATTATATTGGCCAAAACAAAAACCCCTAAATCATAATAATTTATATGATAATTGGATAGATATTTATAGCGATGAAGAAGTGTATTAAGAATATGTTCTTTTAGATCTTATTATCAGTTAAGTTTAGATTAATTCATTTCAGACATATCAATTTTAGTTCATACATATTAATGTCAATTCAGCTCAATCATTTAATTTTTTATTTTATTTTATTTTTTATATTATTATTATTATTATTATTATTATGAGTTTAATTTTTTTTATTATTATTTCAATATTTTAAAATTTAATTCAATTGAATTTAATTTTATTTAAGTTAAGTTCAAACCTATTATAAGTTCAGTTCAATTCAAACCTATTAATTTCAATTCAGTTCGTTGTAGACCTATTAAGTTCATTTCAGTTCAGACAGTTTCAATCTAAAAAACAAATCCTAAATTTTAGTGGGATTTAGAAGTTGAATTTAAAAATCAAATAAATAATAGTAAGAAACTATTATGTGCAATGGAGTATAAAGCAATTTTGCCAATGTACAAAATCTTTTAAAAAATAAAGTCATTTTGATTAATAAAGTTTAAAAGAGAGTAAAAAAAGTAGAATTAAAATTATATTTTAAAGTGAGAAGATAAATTAATTATTTTAATTTTTACGTGTGAAATATTATTGTGAGATGTTCAAATAAAAAAAATTGAATACTATTGTAAGACAAGGAGAGTATATATCAATATTTCAAATGTGTTTGTGATTTTTTTTTAAAGATATTATAAGATTTTTTTTATAGATTTTAATAAGATATTAAATTTAAATTTACAAATAAAATTTTGAATTGTTTGGATAAAACAATATGAAAAAACTTATAAAATGTTAATGTTAATGTTGAAACATATATAACTCAAAGTCGTTTGGAATTCAGGTCGAGAGTAGGTAAAGACGAAAAAAGTGAAGAAATACCACAACAGGCTGGCACGTTCGCGCTAGACTTCAGAGGTTGTGGCACATTTGCGCCACTCTGATGCGTACTCTGCAACTATTTTCAAGAATCGGTTCGATAATTTTTTACTGCGTTTTTTGGATTCTTAAGATGTTTGGTTTGACTTGGTAATCATGTTTTTTTTTTTTTTTTGGTTAAGAGATATGGGAGAGTTATATTAAGAAAAATAATTTTATTTTTAATCTTATTGTTACTTAATTTATGGATCTCTTACAACTATACATTAAGATCCACATAGACACAATTAAAGATGTGTTGATCAACATATGAGAACTTTTTTGGGATGTGTTTTAAATCACATGTTCAAGAGATTATAGAAGATTTAGAGTAATATTTATTCTTTGTAATAATGTGATTGATTAAAAACAGCTATCTTTCTTAATTATTGTGATTAATTGTAATGAATTTCTCCTTGTTGCTTCTTTGGTTTTTTCTGATTTGAGTTTTCAGGTAAATTTTTGGTTTTTTATTTGTTTTCTATTCGATTCTCATTTTTTTTTTTTACTTCAACATGTGGTATCTTCCTCAAATCCTAATAAATAGTATCAGAACTAAGTTATACCCTACTACCTGCTTACTACATATTTAGTTACCGTAATGAATTTTCTTATACTCAATTGTACAAGTCCCAATACTTGCTTATTATTTCTGCAAAATATATAGTATATAATATATATTGGAAAATGAAATGTAAAGTATAGTATTTTGAAATTGATAAACTTGGTGCGCAATTCATTAAGAGTTTCCACCAAATTTGCAAGGCATGCATAATTTATGGGAAAAGTCTTAACGGGTTTTTCGTCCCTTAATAGAAAATATAATATAATTTCCCTTTCGCCGCAAGAAATTAAACTTGTACTTAACAACCACACCCTCCATCTCATTTTCATCTCATTTTCTTCATCTCAAATTTCAATGGAAAATGATGACGTGGCATCCATGGAACTTCCTCCCGGGTTCCGGTTTCATCCGACCGACGAGGAGATCATCATGCACTACCTCTTGAAGAAGGTGTTGGATAGAAGCTTCAAGGCAACTGCGATTTCCGACGCTGATCTTAACAAGTGCGAACCGTGGGATTTACCAAGTAATTAATTCATTGATTTTGTTTTTTAATTCATTTTTTTATTAACCTTAATTAATCAATTATAATCTTAGATGATTAATGTGCAGAGAAGGGGAAGATGGGAGAAAAAGAATGGTTCTTCTTTTTCCAGAGAGACAAGAAGTACCCGACGGGCGCGAGGACAAATCGAGCAACCGAGTCGGGATATTGGAAGGCGACCGGAAAAGATCGAGAGATTCATTACAAGTCTAAAAGCTGCCTCGTCGGGATGAAAAAGACGCTCGTTTTCTACAGAGGCAGAGCTCCTAAAGGAGGAAAAACCGATTGGGTCATGCACGAGTACAGACTCGAGGGAAAGTTTTCGAACTATAACCTCTCTCGGTCAGCAAAGGTATATGTGTTTTCATTTCATTTCATTTTCTTCCTCACTTAATTTCAGTTTAGTTCGATTAAGTTGGTTTTAAAATAAAATAAAATAAAATAATTTTAATTAATAATTTGTATTCAATCTAGTTAATGCTAGATTATTATTATTTTATAAAAAATATTTAACAATTTATAAAAATTATTATTATTTTTATAAGAAAACCAAATCAATTTATTTCATTTCAATTCAATCCCAGTTTTGTCCAGCGGTTTCAGTCGAAAAGAACATAGCCTTAATTATCTCTTTTGTATTATTATACCATTTGGTGATCGCAGGAGGAGTTTGTTGTTTGTCGAGTTTTCCACAAGAACACGGGGAACAGAACACCGACGACCCCTTCTGGTTTTGAACTAGCAAGAATCGACTCGCTCGTGGATCATCTATTGGATAGCCCCACACTCCCTCCGTTGATGGACTACTATGCAAATTGTTCAAATAGTTTCGCAACCCGAGAACACGATCAATGGCAGGGGCGTAATATTGGCTCGTCGTCTAGGGTATTCTTGAACAATCACAAACTACAATATCTGCAGTATTATATGCCTATTCAAGAAGGATTTGGCCCGGGGATGTCTAGTTATGAACATAACGTTTTTCCTTTCAAAGGAGGTTATGGTCAAGAAAATTTAAGGGTTATGACACTAAAGATGGAGCAAGACTTTTCAAGCAAGAACTCGGGGATAAGTCAATCGGAAGAAACCGGACATAGCATGGAAAATGTGGGTAATGAGACAACCAGATGGCAATCAAAGGGAGACGATGTTGAGAGCAGGAATATTGTTAAGCCGTTTGATTATCAAGAGATCGAGGGTCTCGGTTTTAGTCCCGGTATTTCTGATTTGGATTCCTTGTGGAGCTACTGATCAAGAATGTAGCATCTTGCATATATATGCTTTCTATTAGTTACTTAGATGTGAAAATCATTAGGTTTTCCCTCTATCATAGGGCTGTTTTTTTGGCCTGTTGGAGGGAAATATTTATTGTGATCTACAAACTAAAGTACATAGTGTATAACATATAGAACTACTGATTAGTTTATTTATTTTTCATTTTATTTTAGGAATGTACTTAATTAATCTGTAAATTAATTTAAAATCCCAAGAATTTCTGTATATACTGTACTGAACCTATTGGTTATGTGGTTATTTCCAATGTTATACTATTTGCTTGGAACTTTACCATTTTTTTTTTTTAATTTAACGGTTCAACTATGGTGTTTGAAGGGTTGCAAACGAGTTGAACGGTTCGCGAGCTGTTCGAGTTTAGATTTGAACCGAGCAAAGCCTAATTTGAACTCGAGCAGCTCTTATTTTAAAATTCGTATTGAATACCTCCGAATTTTAATAGACATTTAAAATTCTGAATTGAATACCATACACTTTAAAAGTCCAAACAAATCTTATAATATTTTAAACGAATACACTCCTCTTAATTTGACATCAAACAAATTCGGAAATAGAAAAATAGTAGAGGAAATATTTAAGGTAAATTTTCAAATTTGAAATGTTCCCTCATTGGGGATTTTTAACACGTAGTAATAATGAAAAATCCCTTCCTATCTTTAAAATTTAACATAAATACTAATAAAATTGATTTAATACAGCAATGTATATTTAATAATAGAATTCAAGTAATTTAATATATTATTTAAAATTTTAATTATTAAATTATTGTGTCCAAAAAGAAGATGCCCAAATAGCACACCCTAAATAAAATTACTTTGAAATTTGAACACCATACCAATCAAAATATCAAACTCCCCCCATAAATAAGGTTGCTTTGAAAATTAGTAAATTACACCTGACAAATCAAAATTCTAAACCATTCAAATCAATAATGGTTCAAAATACTACATAAAAAATTAAATTTCTTTTCTTACTGATTGTCTATATTCTATTGGTATCACATATACTATCACGATTAAAAAAGAACTCAAATCATGTTGTGGTCGATTTTAATGGCGGGATTGTTACCGTACGTTCACTGACCAATTGCTAATGACGGCTAGTGGAGTCGATAAGGCTGTCATTGTGTAGTGATTGTCAATAAGTTCATCGATGATCACTAACTAACAACTATGGATCGATAACAAATATACCACGGAGAATTTTGCCATTCTCCCAGGTAATCGAACTACAGTCGACAATAGGCCAATTTAAATTACATCGAAAGTAACACAGAATATGATATCAAATCAAGCAACAAGTAGCACACTAAGAGGAATCACTCTTGGCCAACAACAAAATCATCAATAAACTTTTGGTGTACTTGAATCATCATTTAACATCACACTCAAATATCAAAGTTTTTGCTGAGAAAAGAACATATAAAGCTCAATGATCAAAAAAACTTGTGAGAATCTCACAAGTCGAGATCAGCAATCGTGCTGATCTCAACGTGTATTAAACTCGAGCACCTTACCTTCTCGATTTCTTCAATGCAAACCAAAATTATTCATGAAATTGGAAGAATTGCAAATTGCATTTTAACAAATTGCAATCCCTTTCACATATTGCAAATGCCAAAACATTATTATGTGTGAGACAGAACAACCAATTTCACTGACTACAATTTAATTATTTTTACAAAAACAAAAGAAGAAGATATAAAACAGATCACATCTAATCCATGTTTTCTAGAAAATTCCATTCCCCCAAAAAACAAAAAGAAAAAAAAAAGGGAAAATGCAAATCACACCTTAGGTGAAATACTCTCCTCTCATTCCTCTTGAGACAACACCAATTGCGTGCGCGTCCGCTTCATTCCCGGCGGCGGCGGCGGCGCAGGGGAGGGGCAGGAGGACGACGGAGAAGGCGAGGATTGATCGGCCATCATCAACAGGCAGCCTTCGCTCCACGATCGGCGAACGGGGTAGGAGACATTGTTGTTCCGCGGCGGGTGAGGGCAATTTCCACGGGAATCGTGGAGGGCGCAGCCGCAGTTCTTGTGGTAGGGGCGGCGCTGGACGCCCATATCGCCGCCGGAAATGCAGCCTTCGAATAAGCCCCGGCCAAAGCCATCCCCGGTCGCCGACATGATCGAAGATTTCTTTCCTCCGCCTAGTGTGATTTGAATGAATCTTATAGATGGCGAGGTGAGAGGAAGAG
The DNA here is from genome assembly GCA_954870475.1 of Euphrasia confusa. Lineage (NCBI taxonomy): Eukaryota > Viridiplantae > Streptophyta > Magnoliopsida > Lamiales > Orobanchaceae > Euphrasia > Euphrasia confusa. Next base: position 26,207,596 of record OX940968.1, on the reverse strand, counting down.
GAAGTGAATCTTTTTTTTTCCTCTGGACGGTGAGAAAATTTGGGGGTTTTTGATGAGGGTGTAAAGTTAACCAACGTGTGTGAGAAAACGTGTAGTGTCAGCGGGCATATGGGTCGGGTCATGTGCACTTCATCGGCCCAAATCAAATTTTAAATAACTTAGAATAAGCTTTCATTCAAATTTTTTTTAATAGTAATTCGATTGTTTTGAACTTAATTTCATTTTGATTTAGTTCATTCTCGATTCAATTTAGTTCAACTAGATTAAGTGAAATTCAATTCAATTTACCTAATATTCAATCCAAAAGAATAAAAAATAAATATGTTTACATTTGTAAATTATATTTTTTGTACGATAATTAAACTTCCAACCATTGTTTTCACATGACTCAATAAATTCAAATCCAAAATCCACTTTTCAGTGTCTTAAAAAAAGTTTCAAAAATATTTTTTTTCATGAATTTTATTCAAATAAATCTATCTCAAACGATTTTTTCTCGATCTATAAGAATAGCCTTCTCGTACTTACTCTTTGAAATAAAATAAATAAAAATATTCATTCTCAATTTTTCTTCAAGTTTCATGTATGTCAAATCAAATATCTTATACATTTCTATCATCGGAAAAATAAAGCTAAAATTACAATAACACCGGAATACTCAACGACTCATCACTTATCTCGACTACATATAACTTCTCTAGTATATGATATTAATTGTTAGGACTTAATCTTAAATTCATACAGTTTTTATTATAAAATTGATGAAAAATAGAATAAGATAAACAAAAAATTATTGCCGAAAGAAAAAAAAACCCACTATATATTGATAAATAGCTAAAATAATCTCTTGTGCGCACTTAAATACTCCATGTATCCCTACAATGATTAATGTTCAATCTCATGTGAAATTTTGTAATTCATCAACAATTATTATAAAATAAAAATCCTAATCAAATAGTTTAATTTTAATTACAACATTGAGAACAATATTTTTTTCCAAGTGCTACAATAAGGTTTTCAAAACACGGATATAAAATAACTAAATTTAGAGCATCATCATCTATTGTAGTTTTCCTTTGTGGTTGAGATAAGGCCCCACGGCCCTACCGATTACCATTTTTTTGTTTTTTGGATAATTTGTAAATTTGTTTGATGATTAGAATAAAAATCACACAGAAAAAAAAGAAATAAAAAAAATGTACATATAATAAAAAATTGAAATTCCTTGAAATGTCTTCGGGCCCAATGATGAAGAATGGTGGCGGGTCGCCGTCGCCGGACAGTATAGCTTCGGAAGAGAAATTGCCGCCGAGCATTATTTCCGTCCAGGAAAACGGTGGCAGCGACGACGGAGAGGTGGATTTTTCCGGCTGGGTCCATCATCTCGGTGTGAATAAAATTGGCCATGAGTATTGCAATTTCCGCTTCCTCCTTATTCGCGGCAAGTACGTCGAGATGTACAAACGCGACCCTCATGCAACCCCTGGAATCGTACGTATATACATTACTTTGTGTGTGTGTGATTTCTTTTATAGATTTGGTTACTGTGTTTCATGTTTTGGATTCAGAAATTAGCGTTCCCTATTGCATTTACATTCAATGAATTTGGTTATACATGTATTGCAGAAACCTATTCGAAGGGGTGTCGTAGGGCATTCACTAATGTTGGAGGAGGTGGGTCGACGGAAGGTTAACCATGGGGTAAGGCCTTTGTCATACTTGTTTTCGATTTTTTTTGTTCATTGCTTTATATTCAATTTGTGTGCTCTGTTTTCGTATACACCTAAGTTCTTAATTTGTGTATTGATTACAATGGTCATTTTGTAGGATGTCTACGTGCTGAGGATCGTCAATCGCTTGGATGAAACAAGGAGGGGAGAGGTAAGCGATAATTCTATTATACTATTTGATCTTTCAGAGGAACTTTACATTAATGTTTGTGGGTCGGTGAAGCCTTTTCTCGGGTTCATATTTGGTTTTTGAATCGATTCTAACTTGTATTTCTAATTCTATTTAGTTTTGTGGATATCTGTCATTTCTGAATAAGCACATTTGCATAATGAGTTTATGAACTAAGTGGAACAGCAAGTTAGTTTCGTTTTCATTTTCTGTTCGATAAACTGCTCATTGTAAGAATTAATATGTATATTTAAGTATTTGTTCAAGATCACCTATACAACACTGCTGATGAAATTGTACGTATTCAAGATTATTAATGCTTTCATTTTGCGAAGAATTAAAGCGAAAGATCTTCATTTCCTTTAACAAGTAGGATTATTTACTTATGTGTACAAGGCCTTAGAAATAAATGTATTCGATATTTCTAAATGCACTGTCACGACTCTTACGATGTTTATTTGTTAATACTCAGTTATCATCTGCCGCAAGTTGCATACTTGCATACATTGAACAAATCTTTTTTCTGCTGCCAGATTGGTTGCGATAATGCTGATGATGCTCGGAAATGGATAGAAGCATTTGATAACGCTAAACAACAGGTGAAAAAAAGGATATAAGATGCAACTTTATTTTTCCTTGGATGAGATCCTGAGACTAGGTTATTCCATGATTTTTTTTAATATTAACGTATTTTCTATTGGCATCCATAATCATCTTAACCTTAGTTTAATATGCAACTTCCACTGGTCTTTGTTTTCCCTGCCAAGTATGGTCCAACGGCCAAAATAGATTAAGTGATTTTATGAACTATGCACATTTAAAAAATGGAATGGAGAAGAACTAAACTGAATTCCTGGTCTGCCATTGGAAAACATAAACTAGATGCTTCTTGTGAGATTATTGGCTTTCAGCCAGTAATTTGTCCGTCTGTCCAACCACTTCATGCTTAGTTTTTATTTTCATTATGTCGTGGATATGATTTCCAGTCTCTAGCGGCCATTAATTTTAGATATCAAGTTTCATGATCAAAGGAATTTTGGGTTTCCTATTTCATTATTTTGATATGCTTGAAATTTTCCCATTTATTGCTTCGTTGTAGTTAGAGAATGAGCTTTCCCGAGGTGTTAATGCGGGCAATAAGCTGATCGTGGAGGATGAGTAAGTTCAAATCTCTCAATTAATATATTTTATTAGTAGAAAATAAAAGAATTTAGTTTTGCTTTGTTTTGTTGATAAGTTGATTTGCCAAAATTTGATAATACTTCCTATGTTTCTACGAAGAGTCACTGCATATAAGATGAATTCTAAGAGATTCAACTGATTTGTCTTATTATCTCATGATAATCTATTCAACATCATAATTTGATCTCTTCACTCAAGTGCAGTACTTCGTCCCGTAATAAAACCAGTTGTGTTGCTGATACTTGTATGAACACATAGGCTGTGATATTTGTATACTTAATGCTAAATGCCAATTGGTTTTCTTGATTATGGAATTTTAACATGTTCTATTCACACTCACAGTTGGAGTTATTCAATGTCTTGATGTTTTTTTTAAGGATTGACCTGGAGGGACATCGGCCTAGAGTACGACGTTATGCCCAGGGTTTGAAAAAACTTGTAAAGATTGGACAAGGTGGGGAGCATTAGTACAGTGATTGAAATTCTTGAAAAAATGGTTTGCAAGTTCATGTATGGACGACAAAACCGCATAATATTTTCATTTTGCTCTGTTTTTATGTTGTTTCTCTACTTTACTTTCTGATTTGATCATAAAATTTAGCACGGGCATGTTATATAGTATTTGTTAGTCTTTTTATGTTTTTACTCAAAATATATTGTTGTTTCCACATTCACATACACACACATATATATATTTGGGACCTAAATAAAATATTTCATGAAAGCATTTTTTTTATCATTATGAACTAAGAGAGAATAAATATTTCTTGGCTTGAAGTTTAGTTCCTTCTCACCTTTTGCATGTACTTGGTATTCTAATAAACTATTTATTTGGGACTGTGAGATTTGTTGTGTGAACTTGTCAAAACATTGTGGTTGCATCTCCTTTTAAAATTTATAATTATTACACAACTTAATCATATTTACGTCTCTAATGATAAGTTTAACTTTGACTAGTGTTTTAGTTTTCATGATAATATTTTTTAATATTAGTCCACATCATTTTGTTATGGTTGTATTTCTGTCAGAGTTCTGATTAATCATTTTATTGTTATATTGCAATGAGACCTCTAAAATTTTGCTCTGTGATTTATTTATGGTGAATAGGGTCAGAAATGCTTTTGCGCAAAGCCTCAAATGTATGTGCAGATAGTAGTTTGGAAGTATTTTTTGATGCAGAAAGTGATGATGTTGTTGAAGCACATGAGTGGAGATGCGTTCGTACAGTCAATGGTATACTGCTTTACGTTCTTCCGCCTCCCTCTAATTATTGCATATATTATGTTTCTCAACATAAAAGTTAAAACTATCATTAGGGAGGACCTTGTTTATCAAACTGTGGCCTTTAATATTGTGGACCATTTCAGTTGTCTTATATAAACAGTGTCCCAAAGTACAATTGAATTTATGAATTTAGTTAATGAATGGATGGATGTCGTAGGACCTTAGTTATAAAAACATAAATAAAGTAGAGCTTTATTTCTGCCATACTATTTGTTGTTTATAGTTTAGTTAGAAGTCGATGAGGCGATGATTGTTATATCTTCACTTTAAGTGCTTAACACATTTTGTGGTTTCAGGTGTTAGAATATTTGAAGATGTTACCAGCTCAAAGGTAGTTCATTTCTCAAAATTCTTTTGCCTTATTATTACTCTTGAAAAAAATCATAAATTGTGTTTCCTTCCCCCCATTGTGAAACAGGAACTTTATGATTCTTATGATACATGGCTTGAAAATCAGTAAATTTAAATAAAAAAGTCTATATTTTTTATTTGAAGTTGTATGATGACATCAAGTGAATTCTGTTCTTATTTTATGGAAACTTTATTTTAATCTTATATTCCAAAATCCAAATATGCACTACAGTGTTTTAAAACCTATATATTCCAAATATATGCTCATTGCCATCGTCTAAAACCTATAGGAACATATAGTTTTCCAAATTGTTTTTAATTTATCTGATAAATAGACACCTTACTAACCTCAAACATGAAGCACGACATAATCTGCCACTTTTTGTTTCATAATATGATATTAATCATCATATCAGCATAAAAGATACCGTAAGTGAACTTGAACTGCCTCCTAATTGAATGCCTTTGGTATCCAAGTATAAGTGTCCACGTATGTTAATAAATTCAATTTATATATACCATTTTTTTGTTATATATATGATACACATTGAAGATCTAGTGCCTAATAATTTCTCCAAACACAAAACACATTCGTTATTTTGTAGAATGGTAAAGTCATATTGGTCAAAGCAGTTGGTGTTGTTGATGCAAGTGCAGATACTGTATTTGAAGAAGTGATGAATACTGACCGACTCAAGAGATACAAGTGAGTTTCTCAGCCTCTTGCTGTTTTGATCTTTGTAGTTGCTTTTACATCTGAAAGGTATCGAATTGGTTCTTTTACAGGTGGGATACTTTGACAGGGGACTTGGAGTTGGTTGAATCTATAAATGGGCACTGTGACGTTGTGTATGGGGTATTTGATCCGCGCTACCTAACTTGGTAATATTTATATGTTAACAAGTTTCACGGCATCTTGTTTATCTTCTAGTTCTAAAGAGTGTATAGTGAATCATTCTGCAAATAGAGTTGTTCCATAATGATTTGGATGATGTATTTGCACAAGTGGTCATTCTTTTTTTTCTTACAAGGGTACCTGCATTCCTGTAAACTTTCATTGACCCTGCTATAGTAGGTCCATGTACTCTTGGCATTCCTTTTCTGATGCTAATAATAATTGATGTTTGAGAGACTTCGTTTGGGAGAGTAGTTTCAAATCATTACTCCTTGCATATTATGTTGTTTTACGAAAGGATTCATGAATATTTTTGTTATTTTTTTGTTCAAAATGGATCCTTAAAATGATTTTTTGCTTCATTTTCATACAAACATTTTAACATTATTATGAGACAGATTTGTTTTTGAATTATACTTTGCTACTCTGCTCTGTCCTCCAATATGTTCCTTGTTTCCTCTTTAAGATATTTTCAGATAGTATACCATTTTCAACTTTTGAAAGTTTTAAATCCAGACTACTCTTAGATTAGATATATGGGGTGCAGTATAATGATATTCAAGAATTTCACCGTTTCAATTCTCATAAAAAGTTGCATGCTAGTTTGAGATGGACGTCTGAATTGAGGCCAAGTAAGGAACTAAAAAAAGTACCTATTCACTTACTTTCTTGAAGTCATCATTCAAGGCTCTCAAATGAATAATTTACATTTCTGCTGGAACTCGTGCTTTAGTTATAAATAGCCTCTTCTTCTCAATCAAAATTATCACTTGGAATTGTAATTTTCCTTTCGTTTTCCGTCCCTCGTGATTATTTCTGTCATCGCAATGTATTGTGTAAAAATCTCAATATGCATATCTTGTCTCTTCTGAAATGTGTGGTGATTCCACAATTTTGTCTTGTGTTTTAAGTTCCAATTTTTTTTGGTGTCATGTTAGCTCAATTATTGTCTGCATGAATTTGTGTAGGTAGCCATAGGCTTTGTGGTGTCTTACAATGTTCATTTGTTTAAATGTATGTGAAGTGTTTATGAACATGTATCTTTGATTCATTATTTAAAAGATACATTATTTTTATATGTTGTCATATTAATGCTTCTAAGTTGTGATTAACGAATAAGTTGTCATATTATTTGCTATCACTCCAAAGTTGTATTTTTTTTCCTTAAATGCAGGTGGAAGACGAAAAGGGACTTTGTCTTTTCAAGGCAATGGTTTTGTGGACAAGACAGAACATACAGTAAGAATCTGCATTTATTTCAAATTTTCTTACTCTACTTGTAGCTTTTGTTGGTGCTTGTCTAGTGAATTATCATATATCACTATGGGGTTAGCAGTTAGCACGACAGTAATCATCCATTTTTCATGTGACCGGTTTTAAGGAATAGTTTCATTACCAGATCTAGGTAAAGTAGATACTGTACATATTGAAGTGGTTGTCCAAGGGCTGTGAGACTGTGACCTTTACTGAAAAATACTATCATTGGGAGGTTTACACAGCTTAATAAAGAGCCATGGTGTCAGAGGAAGTTGAATATAAACATTGTGAAAACACATGAACCAAGATATTAACTTTATAATGAGCCCCCCTGTATCTTATGATCACAGGTGTGAAAGTTTTGATGCAGTTATGAGATGTTGAAGACGAATACAGTAAAAAAGACGTATAGAAAATCAATAATTTTAAATGAGCTTCCTTCATTTTACGATTGCAGGTGCAGAGATTTGGTGCAAAATTGTGATTTCCCTTTTCTTAAAATCTCACTTTATGTAGGGTTATATATATACAAAGTCTTGCTCTTTTGGCTCTAACATTCTGTAGTTCTTACTGTTAAATTTACCATACAAATGTATGCGAATTTGTGTAGTGTGGGTAGTGTTGGTTCAGTTTTATCATATGTTGGATTACCAAAAGACTTGAATATATATTATCTTGTCTGTTCTATATTAGATATTTTGGGGCAATCATCTTCTGTTTAGGACATAGGAGTACGCATAGTGTTGTAAAGATTGGGTTACTATAGAAACCAATGGTTCTTGGGATTGACTTTTCTATATACTTTGTGCAGCAATCCTGCTGTCTCCATCTGTTCACAAGAAGCGGCCTCCTACGTCTAGCTATGCACGCACAAAAATTAATCGTAAGTAAATTTTGTCTTTCGTAGAGCTACCAGTTTAAAGTTCTATTCTTAAGTCATATTGAAGAAACATTAAATATCAGACTAGTCCCGATTCCCAAATACCAACATCACATTTGCCAATTTGAACACAATGCAATGATTAAATGTTCTGAATTTTCATGTCAAGGTTGTTTTTCTCTTAATTCAGCTAATGTCAAGGTTCTCTTTTTTATTCATCCATCATTTTTCCTGCTTTGTTTTGATCTGTAGCTTCAACTTGGGAAATTAGTAATTTAAGCACATCTTCCTCGTCAACTGCTGCCAGATGTCTTGTCACACAAACACTTGAGATAAACCTCAAAGGCTGGTTTAAATGGAGGAATAAAAACTGTCAGGAGTTTGAAAAGTCCATTCCATATGCATTGCTGAGTCAAGTATCAGGTCGGTATGCTTTTAGGTCTATCTCGGATGTGCTGAATGTGGACAAATGTGTATTGAGTTGAGCAATCATTTTTGTGGCAGTACAAGTAGTAATCTTGTTCCAACATGTTATTTTTCAACTGTTGATGAAAGTTGTGAATGGAGGAAGCTTAATATTACGTGAGCGAAGAGAGTCAATTGGAAAAGAAAAAGAATTTAGTGGAAACAATGACCTACATTGAAGGGTTATGCTTTGGTCTTTTTCCCTTGCCTTGTTTATTGACCCGTGGTCTCATGCTACATGATTTGTCTAGGTCTGAAGGAATATATTGAAGAAAACCCGGCAGCAGTCAAATCCGAGTCATCTACCACAACGTTTCAATCAAAAATACCTATTCTCTCCGGACCTATTCTTTCCGAACCTATTAGTGAGTTTGAGGATGCAGAAACATCAGAGGAGTTTTATGATGCAACTGATGATTCCTCTTCAGAAGATGAGGATAGTGATAATGAGATAGAAGTCAATAAGGTTTTTCCTTCGGCTAACCAATTTTTTTACGTTTAAGAGATAGCACGTCACTGTTAACTGTTCTTTTATTCACCAGGGCAAGAAGATTAAGCAGAAGAGTGTTTCATGGGCCATGGATAGTTTAACCATACAGCGGGTTTTAGGTACATTTTTCGCACCATCCTCTCTTATGAGAAGTCCGCCACTTTTATCTCATATTTTTCTACAATTATTAGAATAGTTTTTCTATTTAGTATAATTCGAATTATTCTGCGAATATTCATTTCTCCATCTGTACAGAATCAGAACGAAGTGATTTGAACTCAAGTGTACCTCCTATCAGTCTCGATCCAAATCAGTTACATGGATCTATGAGGAGAGCAAAAGATGCAACTGACAAAAATTGCTGGTCTACTCCAGATTGTTCTGGTTTCATGGTCAGAGGGAAGACATACTTGAAAGACAGCATGAAGGTAGCTTCGTAAACTGTAAAATATAGTTGTTTAAAACATATTTATCTTGGATGAATAGTAACGACTCACACTAAAATTAATCTTGGCCCATCTGCGTACATATTTAATTGTTGAGATGTTCACTTGTGAGTTATATGGGGAGGGAGTCTTGTTAATAATCCTAGGGAGCTACTCCTATAGTCAATTGGTTTTAGAATGAAACCTTTATTTGGTGGATATGGACCCCTCTCGGATTAGGTGTGCTTCCTGTGTGAGACTGCACCAAGTCCCTCCGAATTTAGCAAAATAATAAGCAACAATTCCTATTATTTCAAACGACCTGCTTTAGGAGATATTAGAATCCCTTCTCTGAGTTTAACATGATAGGTTTGGAAGTCAGACGTGAATGTGGTTATGCCAGAGTTAATTTGCTTTTGTTATTCTGCCAAATTTTAAGAATCAATATTTTTCTAGTAAGTAAGTCCAATGTGCAACTCTATTTAAGAGTCCCATTATCACATGTTTTTTTCCTATTGATATCCTTGATCATATCCGATCAGTTGAAAACTAATATAACTAGTTCCTTAAAGAGCCCGATTCAGTGTCTTGTTATTGAAGTACCTTTACATTCATGACGTCTTTACCTTTTCTTTTTATTGTCATACTTTTGCCGTGTCATATAGTTATTATTCAACGCACTTGTAAGATAGATCTCGACTTGTTTGTTGATCATTCTGAAATCTGAATATATATTTTCTTACAAATATATGCAAGCTCTATGTCATAACTCTTTAATAGCAATTTATGCTCAGATAATCCAAATCACATCTATTTTTAACCAAAAAACATGTGTTTGCTTGATTGTCTTTCAGGTGAAAGGTGGAGAACCTCTTTTAAAACTCATAGCTGTTGACTGGTTCAAAGTTGATGACTGTGTCACAAAGGTGGCGTTGCACCCTAAAAGTCTTGTTCAGGTAATAAGAGTATGAGTTTATAACTTTAATGTGACCAGAAATACCCTTTTCCTGGAATTTCAGTGCTGATGTTCTTTACTGTTACTAGTCTTATAAACTTACAAGAAAGGTATTTCCTAGTTTTTTTCTTTTATGCATAACATTTTCTTTAATTGCAGAGTGTCGCGGGAAAAAATCTCCCATTCATCTTTGTCGTCAATCTTGAGGTTTGCATGGAACTATTTCATTCATATTTGTTTTGAAGTATTGTGAGATTCTGATCTTATTATATTGGGAGATTGTATGCATTTATGAATTATCACCTAGAAGTAAGAAGCATTCAAAACAATTATTTTAAAATTTTGCGGTTTACATCAGAAATAATTATTACCTGTACGATTCTCTCCTACAATGGTAATCGACTAAGATATCTACTATTTCACGTATAATCCACTTGTTCAGGATCATAAAATAAGTGTAGTTTGAGATAGATGAATATGTCGACAATGTTCCATTGTGGCAAGACAATTTTTTGTTACTTCATTATGAAAACCAGCAGCAAAGTATTAGTATGTTTGTATTTCAGTTGCAGAAAAATGAGAATTCCTAAAACCTAGGAAACTAAGTTTCTACTTTTGATTCTTTATTTTCCATTCTCTTATTGTGTGGGAGGATGTTTGTACATGGGAACTTTATTAAGTATTCTTACAATTTCAGGTTCCGGCCAAACCAAACTACAGCCTTGTTCTCTATTATGCTGCTGATAGGCCTGTAAACAAAAACTCGTTGTTGGAGAAATTCATTGATGGCACGGATGGGTTTCGAGATTCCAGATTCAAACTTTTTCCAAGCATTGTTGAGGTTTCACATAAATTCGTGACTTTTAGGGCTCTGTGCTTGGCATCGTTATCATTGTTGACCATTAATTTTCTTGTTGACGACAGGGATATTGGATGGTAAAACGTGCGGTTGGAACAAAAGCTTGCCTTCTTGGAAAAGCTGTAGCCTGCAAGTACCTAAGGCAAGACAATTTTTTGGAGGTGAGATCTTAACTTTTTTGGGTTCTGGGACCTTACGGTCACTTGGCTACTAAGAGTTGTAGCACTTTTACATATATATTAATGTTTCTCTGAGAGTTGGTTGAATCAAACAATGTTCTATTTTCTTGATTTAAATTTGTACAATTAGATTGTAACCATGTGATCTTTAGCCATGACCCTTGTTTCAATTTACACATCATCAATGAATTTCTCTGAAAATTCGTCAAATTATATATTTCCGTGTATCATGATTTTTCAGTAATCTTTTAGTTGTGCCCTATCCGTTGTATAGAATTTAAATGGTTGTTGTCCTTCATTTTCTTTGAGACGAGATTATTTGTAATAATTCTCATTTTCTGCACAGATTGATGTGGATATTGGTTCATCGTCTGTAGCAAGAGGTGTGGTTGGTCTCGTCCTTGGATATGTTACGAGCATTGTTGTTGATCTTGCCATAGTTATTGAGGTTTGTATTAGTATTGTTTTTCCCCTTATGTTTATTTTAAATATGGGTTATAACTGCTTTCTTATTGAGTTGAGGTTGGTTGTAGTTTTACACTTTCGACAAATAGTAGCTTCATTTAATTTGTACTACAAAGGGTAGTTTTATAATGACTTTTACTTCAACATATTTCAAAGCTAACCGTAAAAACTGGATTACAGGCAAAGGAAGAGGCGGAGCTCCCAGAATACATTCTGGGCACTGTTAGACTAAATCGTATACAGCTTGATTCAGCTGTAGCATTGGAAGCTGAATCTTGATCATTGTAAGTAAACCAAATTCACAGTCGTCTAGGATCGGTCTTTAGATAGTAGTAACAATACAATTTTAGAAAATGTTCCGACACCAAAGTTATATATTCAAGTGTATATGTCCATGTGGTGTATTATACCCTAAATGGAAGTGTAATTAAAATAAATTTCAATGAATATTATTTTTGCAATATTGTGTTTTGTTTTTGTACATATAGTATGTATAGTTCTAACTTCACTTATATGAATGTATTCTATTTCAATTTGTTAAATACTAGTGTATTATTTTTTTTTTTTCAAATCTTCTCTCACCCCACTGAATTGAGAGGAAAATTTTCACTGTTCTAAAAATCCCGCCTTTACCTATTTGGAGTCTTAGTCTCTTAGACGGCTATTGGATCTGCTCAGCCGAATAACTCAATTTTGATAGAAAACTTGATGAATTAAATTAAATACAATTTTGATAAAAAACTTGATGAATTAAATTAAATAAATGTTGTTATGATAATTTTGAATATGAGACCAAATTTGAAAAAATAATAAGGACATAATGAAAATGATGTAAAATTTTAAATTATAAATAATTTTAATTATTTTACTATGTTAAAATTTGTGATTAATATTTTGTTTAAATTTTTTATTAATTACTTTGTTCAAAATATTGTATTATTATTCAAAAAAATATTTTTAATATATAATATTAATTAATTAAATATAAAATTAGTAAACAATTAATTCCGCTTAATTTCGATTAATTCCTCTAGCATTAAATTATGCCCTTAGTCGATGATTGACTAGCGCCTTTTAAAATCTTGAAATTTTTATTGATCTCAAGAAAACTATATCCATCGATGACTGACTAGCCAGTCCTTTTAAAATCTTGAAATTTTTATTGATCTCAAGAAAACTATATCCATCGATGACTGACTAGCGCCTTTTAAAATCTTGAAATTTTTATTGATCTCAAGAAAACTATATCCATCATAATCAACATTCAAAGGAATTTTCACACATGAACTATGGTGGAACACTACATAACAAGTAAACAATGACATGGGAAAAACAATAAAACTTGAAGTCATCATTTTCAGATGGCATCCATCAACAATACCAGACAACTACATAAAACAACAATATAGTATATATATATATGCGGCTTTTAGGACGTATACAACTTTTATAATCTTCTGCAAAGTATATGAGAAGACAAAGTCCATGTCATTCCTTGGCAATCTTCAGCTGATGGACTTCTGAACAGACAATAAGCATAACATTATACACGTCCGGAAACATTAATCAGAGGACTCAAATGAGATGCCAATTATGATGACATATGATACGTTTCAAATGCGAGGAATCAATGCGAAACAAGCACGTCTCATGACCGAAATAAACAACTTATAATTGCACGCTCCTTATCCGAGAATCGAGGAAGAGAAAACAAATCATTTATGATGATACTCGCGAACAAGTAAAATACCTCAATTTTGAGATTGCGCTAAACTCCCACAGGCTTCCGCCTCTGCCACATCAGAGATGTTATGATGAGTTTGATCACATGATTCCCCTGCAGCACATATATAAAATCGCTTAATTAATTACAAGTCAATATTGCTATAAAACATAAAAAGAAATCAGAACACGTACCTGTTGGAGACGGGGCGACTTGTTTAGAAGAGTGTGCCGGACGCTTGGCAATATAATTTTCATCCAACGGCACTGGTGACTGAAATGAAAATTGGGAAAGGCTGACACCTCTATAGTACTCCGGATGATCGTGGATATATTTGGTAAGTTCATTCATCGAACGGAATCTCTTATTCGACGGCGCAATGTAATACCTGCAAATAATTCAAGACGCGCAATTATTACTCAATCAACAAGAAAATAATATATTGGCTTTGTTAGTATTATATATACATACACGTCAGCGAACTTTGTTCCTCCTTGGGCCCTGATTCTCAGGATCCGTTGCCAGCCGCGTGGGGTCCGCGGGATCTTGGGCCTGTCCATAGCCCAGCACATGTCTTCATTGTCCTGTATATCAGGCTCGTCATCGCACGATATATCAGGACGCCATTCTCTAGCGGTCTCACAAAAGAATATCTTTTCACCCATCAGCTCTCGTATTTCTTCGTATTTTTCCTTTGAAGGCATGAGCCTCCATTTGAAGCAATTGTCGCACCTTACAGCATAGAGCTGCACTGAGTCCCATACCTTCTTGGCTTCCATTGCGCCTTCTAATTGTGCCATTGGTGCGCAAAAGAATCTGGAATCTTTACAAGGACAAAACACGATTACATAAATGTTACGAAACAAATGTGTTTAATGTTTGTGGACAACTAAATCGATCAAACACTTTTCGAACTAATTAAATACGACATAAGATCCTCGTGCTGAACTAGCGCTCGTATCGAAAATTCACTTGAGTAACTTATAAACCCTAACAGCATCATAAGATCAGAGCTTTCTTAGACTCGAAAGGAAAGACCCACAACGTTATATCACATGCATTGTGAACCTCGTTTACATACCTGTAGGTCAAATTACAAAAACCTAACAGCCAGCACAACACAAAGTGTGAAATTATAGAACATAATCAAACAAAAGGCCAATATTCAAACAAAACAAATTCCTTTTTAACCAATACAAAAACAGTTCATAATGTTTCAAGACTTTATAATGTTTACCTGGTCAAAACAAGACTAACAGCCAGCAAATATACAAACAAATTCAAAGTGTTTATTATACATTTGAAAACAAAATTAAAGGCTAATACTCAAACCCAAAAAATTCCTTTTTATCTTTCATTTTACAGAATTTTTTATTTTTAAATTAGTTTGTTAAAACATTGGCATGCAAATTAAATCAAAACCCTTGTTAAGAATCAATAGATCGATAAACACCAAGAAACAACAAATATATATATATATATATATATATATATATATATATATATATATATATATATATCACACAAACACTTGTATATGTAAACCGACAAATTAATTCAAGGCTCAAGATCAAATCTTCAACAAAAAATCAGATCTATAATTGTTTTTTTTTTGTTCATATATAAACTTCACATATCCAAAAATTAGACAAACAACATCAATTAACAAACATCAAATCCTAAAACATCAAAGAATTTTACAATCAAAGGTGAGAAACAAAAAGAAACAAGAAGGAAAAAAAACCTGAAACGGCGAAGAGTAAAACAGTTGGAAGCGAGTGTGAGAGAAAGGTGGCGATAGGGCAGGAGAAAGGAATATTGTGTATTTATATTCAAATTAAAATAGTAGGTTAACTAATGTATTTAATTATAATTAAAGTAAAAATTAAGAAAGATATAACAACTGAAAGGTTAATTTTTTTATGAAGAAATATTAGCAAACTCTCGTTAGCCCAATCCATATTTGTAGCCGTTTTCCATTCATGATTTTGCCTTTATTAGCCAACAGTGGAAAAGTCATTTTAATTTGTAGTAATGGGATTGCTACAAAACTATTTTTTTAATTGATAAAAGAATTATCTTTGAAATAAAATTTAAAATATGAGAAAAGTTAAAAGGTAAGTAACTAAGAATGCATTATATAATAAAGCAAAAAGTATAGTTAAAAAAATTAAAAATAGTTTATTGATAAGAAAATAATAATACATATGCATATTTATAAACAAGTAAAGAAAAGAAAAGGAGAACAATTATAAAACTGTAAAACAAAAAAAAAAAACGAAATTAAAATAGAGGAAATTCTATAAAATTAGAGATTAAAATATACTATATAATCATAATTGGATGGAAAAAATTAAAAAAATATCAACAAATATTTTAAATTATTAAATTCTTAAAAAATCA
Source organism: Euphrasia confusa (assembly GCA_954870475.1). Lineage (NCBI taxonomy): Eukaryota > Viridiplantae > Streptophyta > Magnoliopsida > Lamiales > Orobanchaceae > Euphrasia > Euphrasia confusa. The sequence goes on along the minus strand of OX940968.1, from coordinate 26,191,884 downwards.
TAAAATAGAATGAATCTTTTTTAATAAAAATATTAAACATGTTTTGATAAAAAAAATGTGTTTGAAGAGTGAAGAAAATATACAATTCACTATTTTTTAATTAATTTAAATACGTAGTTGTTGGATTTTGGGTTTGTTTCTTGTACGGATCGAGACTTGGATAGATAATTGAATGGCGTTGAACAAGCTTTTTTTAAAGAGTATTTTGTCCTATATAGTTAGGATAATTCAATATCACACTTGATTTCTTAGGCTTAGACATGTTCTTTTGGACTTAATTTCAGTTTGTTTCAATTCAGTTCATATCGTTTCAGTTCAATTCAATTTAGGTCGTTTCAGTTCAGCCGATTAAATTCGTTTCAAAATAAATTAAAATAAAATAAGTAAAAAATATTTTGAATCATAATTTTAGGTATAAAATCTAGTTAATAATAGAATATTATTAATATATATTTTTAAAAAAATTAAAAATTTATAAAATTTGTTATTATTTATATAAAAAAAATCAATTCTGTTTACTTCAGTTCCATTCAGATCGTTTAAGTTCAGTTCAATTCAAATCTATTCAGTTCAGTTTAGTTCAGCTCAGCCGGTTTCAGTCCAAAAAAAAGGTCCTTAGAAATCAAGCAACTTATGAAACTTTATGATTTCTTTGTTTCTCAAGGTTTTGATAAAACAAAAGTGTTCTTGTGTGTTCAAATAAATATGATTTTCATGTTTTTGTTTTATGAAATACACATTCCCTTTATATAGTATAAAACACCATTTCGTAAGGGACACACAACTCTTTGTATTGTGACACACCCTTTAAGAGCAATACTTATATCATGCACCTAAATATATGATCTATTGTACACCCAATCAAAATCTTCATTATAAATATACATAAACATCATCGAAAATAAATAAATATTCATTAAAAAAAATTCAAGAAAATATTCACTAGTAACACTAAAATCATCATTATAAAATATTTCAAAAAAATATTCATTAAGCAACACTACAATCATCATTATAATTGACACTAGGAGAAAATGGGTACACAATTCTCCTTTTACTCTCGAGGTGTAAGTTATAAGTTGCCCTTTAAGAGAGAGACACCAGTTAAGAAAGGGACGTGTCTCTTTAGAGAGGGACACGCCTTTTCATTGAATAAGTACATTTTGGTGAAGACACTCATTCATAAAGCACACTTACGAATAATCATACATGTCTATTCATGCAAATACGAATTTACCATGCAAAATATAATAATAAATCATATTATATCATGCATATTCATGCAGTTAATTACATATTATAGTGATTTAGGTTCAACACAAATTTAATTACATCCATGTTTAGGAACATTTTAATTAAGCTGCTTAAATGATTGAAACTGATTAATACGCTGCATTCACCCGGAAGAATCGAGACGGGGATGAAAGCAATGTTTACATCGTGTATATGGGGGCCTTGAATTCGAACTTCGACCTCCATACCGAACTAGTGAGCTCCTTGTCCGAAAGGTACTTAAATAGTCGACTCCTCTTTCTTGTTATAAAATGTACATTTTTTTATAATTACAAATATATTACTGTGAAAGTTGGGTCAATATACACCTTAAAAGGCCTTGTTAAGGTATTAAGGTTGTCCAACTTATATGTGAGCTCAAGGTTCGGTATCCAATCGATGTGGGATATCTTAACACTCCCCTCACGAGTAAGCCGGAAATTTCATCGGCACGGGGGGCCCACAGTCAGAAATTTCATCGACCGGGGCACCCACATCGTATTGGGCCTGCTCTGATACCATGTGAAAGTTGGGCCAATATACACCTTAAAAGGCCTTGTTAAAGTATTAAGGTTGTCCAACTTTTTTTTTTTTTTTTAACAAACCAACTCCAAGAAGTTCATTACTGAGAAAACAAAAATAAAAATAAAATCCAGTTTTTCAAACCTTTTCACCCCACATCACCCACAAATTGTTTCCACAATTCAAATGTTCCAAAAATACCGATATAAAAAAGGCCACAGTCTACCGATGCAATCACCTCAACGACTATGAATGCGACTGGAAATTCTAAAAAAGAAACAGATACCATATTTTCCCTCTGAAGGAACTACTTGACCTGATATGTAACATACAGCCGGTGGGCGATAGTTGCCCTGCAACAGGGGCAATCAGACATCCCATGGTTCTCATGAAGAACATTACAGACCCTGCAAAGAACCTTATGGGCACATGGCAGAAAAATGACCAATTTGGCCCGTTTGTATCACGTTGTTGGCTTCTGCATCCCTGCAACAGGGGCAATCAGACATCCCATGGTTCTCATGAAGAACATTACAGACCCTTTGGCTTCTGCATCCCTGCAACAGGGGCAATCAGACATCCCATGGTTCTCATGAAGAACATTACAGACCCTGCAAAGAACCTTATGGGCACATGGCAGAAAAATGACCAATTTGGCCCGTTTGTATCACGTTGTTGGCTTCTGCATCCTTCAGGTGGTTTTCGACTTTTTGTTTCTCCTTCTCTACCTGCTTGAGAACCTTAAACTGATACCATGTCAAACTTGGGCTAATAACACCTTAAAAGGCCTTGTTAAGGTATTAAAGTTGTCTAACTTATATGTGAACTCAAGGTTCGGTATTCAATCGATGTGAGATATCTTAACAATTACTACCTTAATTAATTTTAAAAATAGACCTTAACCTTTGTAAAGTGTATTTTATGGAGTGTAAAGTATAAACTCATAGTAGTATTTATGTGCATATAATTTATGTGCATTTGTGGATTTTAATGTAATAAATTTATTTGTGCAATTTAGTGGATTTTAATATAATATAATAATTATATACATAAATTATAGTAGTATTTATGTGCATATAATTTATGTGCATTTGTGCATTTTGATATAATAAATTTATTTGTGCAACTTCTGTGCATTTTAATATAATATAATAGTTATATAAATTTATTTGTGTAATTTACGTAAATTTTAATATAATATAATAGTTATATACAAAATTATTTATTCTTAAAGAGTTATGTGTATTTTTAAATTTGTGCAAAATTATTTATTTTCAGTATATATAGTAGTACTATTTTGTTTTAAAAAATGGGCACCCTGGCTTATGCCCAGGGCCATGCATGCAAGAAGCTCTTTTCTATTTTTTTTATATAAACTTGCATATAAGTAAAAATTAATTTTGCATGCATATAATTTTATGCTTTTGATTTTTTTCTAACTTTGAACCTGCATCACGTATCTAATAAAGTTTATCTGACAAGTCAATTTGAATTGAATTGACAAGAGAAGAAGAAGAAAAAAAGGAGGAGAAAGATTTACTTTTAATTAATTATGTACCACCATATTATACATTTTTTACATTTTTTTTAACTTCGTTAATTAAATTTTTCTTAGAAAATATGTGCAACTCGATTGATGAAAAATAGCTGCAAATAAATGATTTATGTAGTTATTGATTTGCTCCACACTTATATACCACCATGTTATACATTTTTTTACATTTTTTTTAACTTCGTTAATTAAATTTTTCTTAGAAAATATGTGCAACTCGATTGATAAAAAAATAGCATATAAATGATATATGAAGTTATTGATTTTTCTTATACCTATGCAATTAATTATCTACAAATGATACAAACGGATCATCTTTAAGTTAGCGATCTCAACCAAATTATTATGCACAATATACGAAAAAAGTAAATGGAATCAAAATAAAGGTTTACATACGTACTAATAAAAGAGTGTTTAGAAAAAATGCATGTACACAATCAATGTGCTCAATTATATATATTACAAACACAATTTACCCTCTTTTATTTACACGGAATACATATATAGTAAATAAATTGTCATGCGTCATGTATATTTGCTTTCTTACTTTGTGTTTTTTAAGTTTCCATCAGTATCATTATTAGTTCTCTATCTCTCTATCTCTCTCAAAACTCAAAGAAGAAGAAGAAGAAGAAGAAGAAGAAGAAGAAGAAGAAGAAGAAGAAGAAGAAGAAGAAGAAGAAGAAGAAGAAGAGGAGGACGGAGGTAAAATTTTGAAACGTATATTTTAATTTCTTCAGCCCCTAGCTAGCTCTTTCCATACTTCATACATATTAGTGTACTAACATATATATCCATTTCTTACAAAATATGCAGCACAACAGAGGCCCTGGCCTCGGAGGCATTATCAAGGTAGGTACAAAAGTTTTCTTTTTCCAAGTATCAGAATTTCTTTTTAAGTATCTAAGTATCAAAGTTTAATTGCTCCTTCTTTTTCAGCCCGATATTGCAGCTCATGGAGTTGATATTCTTGCTGTTTGGCCCGGGTTTATCACTGACAAGACGATTACGAGGAGAGAGCCGCCGCGATTCACTCTCCTCTCTGGGACATCGATGTCTGCCCTCACGTTTCTGGTGCCCTCACGTTTCTGGACTTGTCGCCAGGGTCAGGTCTCAACATTCGACATGGGGTTCGACAATTAAATCGGCCTTTGTGACAACATGTATTTATATTAAAACAAACTTATTAAAACGTGTATTTAATGTAATCTATTAAATTATATTAAAATACACGTGATATAAATTGATATTCATACTATAATTTAATAAATTACATTAAAATTGATATTCATGTGCATTTTACTATAATTTATTAAATTAAATTAACATTGATATTCATGTGCATTTTACTTTAATTTAATAAATTACATTAAAAAAATTATTCATGTGCATTTTACTGTAATTTAATAAATTACATTAAAATTGATATTCATGTGATTTTACTATAATTTAATAAATTACATTATAATTGATATTTATGTGCATTTTACTATAATTGAATAAATTACATTAAAATTGATATTCGTTTGCATTTTACTACAATTTAATAAATTACATTAAAATTGATATTCATGTGCATTTTACTATAATGCAAAAAATTACGTTAAAATTATGAAATTTACTACAATCACTATCCACACGGGCGAAAGGGCAGTGGCCAGGACCGTTTCCAATGTCGGGGAAGAAGAGACGACGTACGAAGCCGTTGTCGACTCCCCTCGCGGCTTGCACATTCAGGTCGTCCCGCGTCAACTTAAGTTTAAGAAGGGCGTCCAGAAGTTGGAGTTTAAGGTTATGTTCAAGAAGAAGAGAAGAACTAGAGGAGCGGTGTTCATATCGGTTGGTTGGAGGAATGCCGAAAGGATGGTGCGGAGCCCTTTCGTGGTGAACAGCTCGACTTCTCGCGGATATGCTGAGATATTTGTTATCCATTGTGTTTTTACTTTTTATCATTTGATGTTTCTATTGTAATTCCGCCCCTATGAATAGTGTTGCAAGAACTGTGTTGAATCTGTCTTCAAACAGCTGAATTTATTGAATTAGCTTCATGTGTTGGTGATCAACCTTTCATATTTTCAACACTAACTATAGATCATTTTGCAAAAAAAAAAAAAGGTCAAAATTCAATAAATAGAACTTTTGGGCAGCATTTTTGCTGAAGCTATAAAAACCTATTCTTATTGAACTGCACAATATGAAAAAATGAATTACGATTCTTAATCACAAATCTGGAAAGTCGAGTTGATTACCATTTGATTCGCATCCTTTTCATATTAAGGAAATACAATTGTTCAATAATTGTAAACTAACCCCCAAAAAATAATTGCATAATAGATAGTCCTTAAGGTATTGAAAAATTATCAAAAATATTTTTAAAATATAATATTAATTAATTAAAATATAAAATAGAAAACAATTAATTCACTACTAGTTTTCGGTTAATCCTTCCATGTACGCCCTCACGTTTCTGGACTTGTCGCCAGGGTCAGGTCTCAACATTGACATGGGGTTCGACAATTAAATCCGTCTTTGTGACAACATGTATTTATATTAAAACAAATTTATTAAAACGTGTATTTAATGTAATCTATTAAATTATATTAAAATGCACGTGATATAAATTGATATTCGTACTATTATTTTATAAATTACATTAAAATTGATATTCATGTGCATTTTACTATAGTAAATTAAATTAAATTAACATTTATATTCATGTGCATTTTACTATAATTTAATAAATTACATTAAAAAAATTATTCATGTGCATTTTACTATAATGCAATAAATTACGTTCAAATTATGAAATTTACCTACAATCACTATCCACACGGGCGAAAGAGCTGTGGTCAGGACCGTTTCTAATGTCGGGGAAGAAGAGTCGATGTACGAAGCCGTTGTCGACTCCCCTCCCGGCTTGCACCTTCGGGTCGTCCCGCATCAACTTAAGTTTAAGGTTATCTTCAAGAAGAGGAGAAGAACTAGAGGAGCGGTGTTCTGATCGGTTGGTTGGAGGAATGCCGAAAGGATTGTGCGGAGCCCTTTCGTGGTGAACAGCTCGACTTCTTGCGGATATGCTTGGGGATATTTGGTATCCATTGTGTTTTTACTTTTTATCATTTGATGTTTCTATTGTAATTCCGCCCCTATGAACAGTGTTGCAAGAACTGTGTTGAATCTGTCTTCAAACTCAGCTGAATTTATTGAATTAGCTTCATGTGCTGGTGATCACCGTTTCATATTTTCAACACCAACTATAGATTTTGCAAAAAAAAAAAAAAAAGGTCAAAATGCAATAAACAGAACTTTTGGGCAACATTTTTGCTGAAGCTATAAAAACCTATTCTTATTGAACTGCACAATATGAAAAAACGAATTAAGGAAAGTCGAGTTGATTACATGATGTGATTCGCATCCTTTTCATATTAAGGAAATACAATTGTTCAATAATTGTAAATTAACCCCAAAAAATAATTGCATAATAGATAGTCCTTAAGGTAATGAAAAACTATAAAAAATATTTTTAAAATATAATATTAATTAATTAAATATAAAATAGAAAAAAAATAATTCACGACTAGTTTTCGATTAATCCCTCTAGCACACCCTTCGTCGCTGACCGACCTGGCCTCTTAAAATCTTTGAAATTTTTATTGATCTCAAGAAAACTATATTTATCATAATCCAACATTGAAAGGAATTTTCATACATGAACTAGGGTGGAAGTGGAACACTACATAACAAGTAAACAATGACATGGGAAACACAGTAATACTTGAAGTCATCATTTTGAGATGGCATCATCCAACAACAATACCAAACAAGTACATAAAACAACAATACAGTATATATATTCGGCTTTTACGACGTATAAAACTTTTATAATTAATCTCCTGCAAAGTATACGAGAAGACGAGGAAGTCCTCCACGTCATTCCTTGTCAATCTTCAGCTGATCGACTTCTGAAACAGACAATAAGCATAACATTATACATGTCCGGAAACATTAATCAAAAGACTCAAATGAGATGCCATTTATGAGTCATATGACACTTTTCAAATGCGAGGAATCAATGCGAAACAAGCACGTCTCATGACCAAAATAAACAACTTATAATTGCACGCTCCTTATCCGAGAATCAAGGTAGAGAAAACAAATCATTTAGGATGATACTCGCGAACAAGTAAAATACCTCAATTTTGAGATTGCGCTAAACTCCCACAGGCTTCCGCCTCTGCCACGTCAGAGATGTTATGATAAGTTTGATCAAACGATTCCCCTGCACATATATAAAACCACTTAATTATGAGTCAATATTGCTAAAACATAAAAAAGAAATCAGAACACGTACCTGTTGGAGACGGGGCGACTTGTGTAGAAGAGTTTGCCGGACGCTTGGCAATATAATTGTCATCCAACGACACTGGTGACTGAAATGAAAATTGGGAAAGGCTGACACCTCTATAGTACTCCGGATGATCGTGGATATATTTGGTAAGTTCATTCATCGAACGGAATCTCTTATTCGACGGCGCAATGTAATGCCTGTGATGTGAATCAAGACGCGCAATTATTACTCAATCAACAAGAAAATAATATATAAATTGGCTTTGTTAGTATTATATATACATACACCTGCGTGGGGTCTGTGGGATGTTGGGCCTGTCCATAGCCCAACACATGTCTTCATTGTCCTGTATATCAGGCTCATCATCGCACGATATCTCAGGACGCCATTCTCTAGCGGTGTCACAAAAGAATATCTTTTCACCCATCAGCTCTCGTATTTCTTCGTATTTTTCCTTGGAAGGTATGAGTCTCCATTTCAAGCAGTTGTCGCACCTTACAGCATAGAGCTGCACAGAGTCCCATACCTTCTTGCCTTCCATTGCGCGTTCTACTTGCTTCATTGGTGCGCAAACGAATCTGGAATATTCGTACATAACATCAACGAATTTTAATAGTAATAATATAAATGTAATATAGTAATAATATAAAAGGTACATTTTCAAAATAGTGAAATTTTAAATCGATTGTAATAAATCTCCAATAAAACAAACGGAGTCGAGGAACTTACCTCGATAAACAAGAGCTTTGGATAGATGCAACCTCTCTGAACAAGTTTTCACAAATTAAGCACTTGTTCATTGTACTGATATTTCCTCCTTCAATCTCATTTTTCACAAATTAAGCACTTGTTCATTGTACTGATATTTCCTCCTTCAATCTCATTTCGATAACAAGAGTTTGGATGGAATTATGCAACCTCTCTGAACAAATTTTCACAAATTAAGCACCTGCTCATTGTAGTGATATTTTCTCTCAATCTAATTTTATAGTTTTTGTTATGGTGATATAAATATACGCAGTAATATATAAACTTAATATAAAAAAATTACACGTTAAATATAATTTTCATCCAACGGCACTGGTGACTGAAATGAAAATTGGGAAAGGCTGACACCTCTATAGTACTCCGGATGATCGTGGATATATTTGGTAAGTTCATTCATCGAACGGAATCTCTTATTCGACGGCGCAATGTAATACCTGCAAATAATTCAAGACGCGCAATTATTACTCAATCAACAAGAAAATAATATATTGGCTTTGTTAGTATTATATATACATACACGTCAGCGAACTTTGTTCCTCCTTGGGCCCTGATTCTCAGGATCCGTTGCCAGCCGCGTGGGGTCCGCGGGATCTTGGGCCTGTCCATAGCCCAGCACATGTCTTCATTGTCCTGTATATCAGGCTCGTCATCGCACGATATATCAGGACGCCATTCTCTAGCGGTCTCACAAAAGAATATCTTTTCACCCATCAGCTCTCGTATTTCTTCGTATTTTTCCTTTGAAGGCATGAGCCTCCATTTGAAGCAATTGTCGCACCTTACAGCATAGAGCTGCACTGAGTCCCATACCTTCTTGGCTTCCACTGCGCGTTCTTGTGCCATTGGTGCGCGCGGAAAAGAATCTGCCATTTATCGTTACACGATAATATAAATGGTTACGAAACAAGATAGAAGAAAGGAACATGATTAATGTTTGTGGACAACTCATGAATCAATCAAACACTTTTCGAACTAATTAAATACGACATAAGATCCTCGTGCTGAACTAGCGCTCGTATCGAAAATTCACTTGAGTAACTTATAAACCCTAACAGCATCATAAGATCAGAGCTTTCTTAGACTCGAAAGGAAAGACCCACAACGTTATATCACATGCATTGTGAACCTCGTTTACATACCTGTAGGTCAAATTACAAAAACCTAACAGCCAGCACAACACAAAGTGTGAAATTATAGAACATAATCAAACAAAAGGCCAATATTCAAACAAAACAAATTCCTTTTTAACCAATACAAAAACAGTTCATAATGTTTCAAGACTTTATAATGTTTACCTGGTCAAAACAAGACTAACAGCCAGCAAATATACAAACAGATCCAAAGTGTTTATTATACAGTTGAAAACAAAATTAAAGGCTAATACTCAACCACAAAAAATTCCTTTTTTTCTTTCATTTTACAGAATTTTTTATTTTTAAATTACTTTGTTAAAAAATTGGCATGCAAATTAAATCAAAACTCTTGTTAAGAATCAATAGATCGATAAACACCAAGAAACAACAATTATATATATATATATATATATATATACATATATATATATATATATATATATATATATATATATCACACACTTGTAAATGTAAACTGACAAATTAATTCAAGGCTCAACCATATCAAATCCCCAAGAAAAATTCAGATCTATAAATGTTTTTTTTTGTTGTTCATATATAAACTTCACATGTCCAAAAATTAGACAAACAATATTAATTAACAAACATCAAATCTGAAATTACGTCCTCGACGTAGGATACCAACTTTTCGCGAAGTCGGTGTAAAAAGCGTGAAACCTTCAAAGAGTCGAACCACTCAGCGCTCACTCAATACTGGGCGCCTAAGATTCAAGCGCCTAGGAGAGGCACTCAAATCAATACTCGGCGCCTAAGAGGTTTGCGCTGAGCTACAAGTCTCTGGGCGCCTGAAGCAATGCACTCAGAGGAGAAACCAAGTCTCTTAAAGAATCACCCTCTCAAAGGAAATTCTCAAATCACAATCTTGTAATCTTGAACAGCAAGTAGATAGGAGACAAGATATATGTAATATGTTTCATTTCATTAGAATCAAACAAAACTATTACAAGATAGAGAACGGTAGATAAAATGATCAAAGGATGCAGACCAAGTGACGCAGCACTCTAGCACTCCAAGGATCCACCACTTAACGCCTAGAGCTAAATCTCATAACTCTAATAAACGGCGCTCAGCGAAAACAACTACACGAAAACTCTCACGGAATGCGCAACAAGCGACAATCCTAAAACTCCTAAAATACTCTAAGTAAAAACTCTCAAAAATCTGGATGCAAGAAGTGATTTTCCAAATCGGGTTCGAAGGTATTTATAGGAGCGCCGCACGTGAGAACGCCGGAGGAAAGCGATCCTCATTGGTTACACGTTCGGCTGACGTCAAACGGAAATTCTTGACGTCACACTTCCAGAACCATCTTCGAATCTTGAATCTTCGAACCTTGAAACTTCGAATCTTCGAATCTTGAATCTGAGCGCGCTTCAACGGATGCACAACTCTAATGCTCGTCTACGCTCCAACTTCATTTTTGACATTAAAATCTTCTAAGTGTTGAAGTTGGGCGTGTCGTCATCTTCATTGCATTTGAGGATTGTTGATTCCACGCGACTTCATCCCAGACGCCTAATCCATCAAACGCATAGCATGCGCCTGATGTACTTGCTAAGGCGCCCTGCGTGTGTAACCTGCTCAATGCGCCCAACGCAAATGTCTTCATGGAAAGGATTCGTCGCCTGAGACTCCAAGCAATGCGCCCCGCGCATCTTGTCTTCAAGGAACGGGCTGTGCGCCTGATACTCCAAGCCAGGCGCCTTGCGTGTGTCTCTTCGAGGGTTGAGTTAGGCGCCTGATGCATGACTCAATTCGCCATGCACATTGTATCTCCAAGAAACTGGTTATGCGCTTGATGTGTCATGCCATGCGCCCCGCGCATTGCAACTTCAAGGATCGGACAGTGCTCCTCACGCATGCTCCTTTAAGTCCATTACCAAGCCGCCAAGTGCCATGCGCCCCGCGCATTACATCCCAGAATCAACAGCTCCAATCTTCGAATCCTTAGAGGTGTAATCCTTCGAGCTTTAATCCTGTAAAACATCACAAGGAGAGAAATACAAAGTTGTAGCCAAAACAACATTTACAATCTCCCCCTTTTTGGCACAACTAGTAAAAAGAGTTAACATATGAATCTCCCCCTCAACCAATGAATCATAAACAAAAAATTCTAAGAAAATACTTAGACAAAATAACCAAAGATAATATGATAGCATAGAATTTCAGAGATATGAAAAACTCAAAGTCTTGCGCCTCAGGCGCTAAAACCAAATATGCATGTAATTGTTCAAGAGTTTAATGCATGCAAGGAACCAAAAAAAACTTAAGCAAGAAAAAAAAGTTCAGCCATGAAACAACACAGGTAATCACTCAGAATCTTCGGGAAACTCGATAGGAGAGTTGACTTCGTCGTCGACGTCCATCTTCTTGTCGCCTTCTTCATGCGTCTCCTCCACTGCGCCTTCAAGCTCGATGTCTTCTTCTTCGACCACTTCATCATCAGACGCATCATCCTCGCCACCATCATTTTCATCATCTTCATTATTGTCACCTTCATCATCAGAGATATCAACTGCAATCCCTTTCCCCTTGACATCTTTGATACCTGCAAGATCAGATGTGGATACAGGAGACTTGGCTTTCAACTCATCAGTAACAATCTTGAGGTCTTTAGGACCCGACACCTGCATCTCAAAAAGGTTAGATATTTCCTTCTCTTCCTTCACCTCAACACCAAACTTCCTCGTGATCTCGCTCATCACATCCTTCATAAGTTGATACATGAAAGTACCGTGAAGGGACTCCGAGGCTCCGATTCCTCCCCCTTGGCGGGCAGCCTGATGATATCTAGTGAGAATAGCATGATGGTGATTCTCAGCGATAATCAACTCATTAGTAGTTTGAATATTTGCAGCTCGTTTGATCATCAAGTCGTTAGACGCATCAATCAAATCTTCAGGAATGCTGGACGCCACAACCGAATAGGAGCCAGTCATTTGTTCTTTTGAGAACGCGATAGCGTCAAGCGCCTTGGATGGGGAGGATTCAGGCGCCTTAATCGAAGTGTCCAGAGAAGAAGCGCGTAGGCGCTTAGGAGCAGAGGCGCCAGACGCCTTGGATGCTTTACGCTTCGAGGACTGTTTGCGAGGAGATGGAGGAGGAGTCACGGGTTCAGGTACGTCAGCTGGATTCACAAAACCTCTCCAAGGAAGATCCACCCGCTTATTCTCAGGATCCAGGTAAGTTTTTGCGATGGCAATAGTTGACGATTTCTTGAGAGGTAGATCCGGCGAGTCATCTAACATGTTGTATTGAAACTCTTGACGACTCAGCATTGAGCATATGAGGCATGGGAAAGGTAAGAGAACATCCTTAGAGATTTTTGAATTTTTAAGTTTCGCTATCTCAGCCATCACCATGAAAGTCATCATGCCAAGATCAAACTGTTGGCCAGTGCCGACCCGATACATCACATGCATGAGTAGTGGAGTTAACGTCTTGAGGCTGTTATGTGGTACCCAATTCGAGGAGGCAATGCGAAAAATCATTGTATAAAAGGATGTGAGATCGGCTACCTCAGGCAGTTTTGTTTTCCTCTTGCCGCCCGTAAGAAACGTTCCAATTTTTAGCTCTTGAGCCTCTTCCTCGGGAGATGGCTTGACCCACTTGTGTTTGCGCATTTCGTCATCAAAGCGCCCAAATTGTTCGTTGATGTGTTTAGGTTGAAACTTATAAACTTTTCCTCGAAATACAAACCGCCCAAACAATTTACTTCGAGGATTTATGAAGTCCTCATCGAGAGCAGCATAGAAGGCGCGCACGACATAGGGAGAGTATTGATAGCGCGCATGAGCAGCTTGATAGAGGCGCATCTCATCAAAAACATCCGAGATCTGATAATCCTCAAACTGGTCCTTTCCAAATGTTTTATCCGGATGGATTGTCATGATCTGCATTCGTTCCATTCGTTTCACAGATTTTTCTTTGTAGAACTCCGAGGAGTAGGCGGGTGGAATTTCGTCGATCGTTTGTGCATACTGAACCACTTTCTTCGACGCTTTAGGATTGGAAGATTTTGCACTGGATGGACCGACAGGAGGAACTAAAATAGATTTATCTTTTTCCAAGGGAGGAGTTGAAGAGGTTTCAAGTGATCGGGCCTCTTGAGCAGACGCCTCGGTGACAGGCGCCTCAATAACGGATTCAGATGCGCCAGGCGCCTGAGTACTAGGCGCCTGAAGAGATGCCTCCTCAGATACTGTAGTTGTAGCGCCTATAGTGTCCTCCGCAATTTGCGACAACGTAGCTTTCGAGGGAATAAGCCCGGCATAGATTTTTTGTTGAAGAGTTTTGGGTGGAGATTGAGTACCTTGTTTGTGTTGTTTGATCCTGATTTTGAGGGGATTGGATTTCCCGGATTTGAGAGAACCAGAGGATTTCTTTGAGGATGTTGAGAGAGCGCCATCCTTGGATTCTGTAACCGGAATTAGCGAGGGCGTGGGAGAAGGGCCGGTTGCCATTGAGGCGCGGTGCGCCTTGAGTTCGTCGAATGCCTGTTTCTTCTCTTCTGGTGGCGCTTCCTTAAACCGTTGAGTCAAGTATTTTAACATCTCTTTATTTGCTTCATCAACAGCATCCGCCATTGTACCTATATCAAGGTGCAGAGAATTAAGATATAAATGAGTTATGAGATTTTAACACAAACAGATGAATCAGAAAAATAAAAACATGAGAAGAGATCGAACTTAGAATATTTTTGAAGAAAAGTAAGAGTGTTCTATGGTGTTCTTCAAAAATTTTAGAGAGAATCAAGGCAAAAGAGAGCGTAAAAAAAAATATGAAGGAGAAGTGTGGCCTATTTATAGTTTTCAAAACCCTAGAAGCCCAAAAGTCGGAAATTGTACGGGCTTTTCACAACTCAGCCCATATATAAAAAAAAACGAGGCCCAACAAAATTTGAATCCGTAACCGCCAATGCGAGGATATCGGAAACGATGCAAAGATTTCAAAAGACGCGTCGAGAAATATTGATGATCATTAGGCGCCTTGATAGTAGCCTGAGTTTTGGGAAGTGAGAGACGGCAGAGAATTGATATCGCAGAATATTCATGCGCCGAAAGATCGTTCGAAGGTATCAAGCGCCTGGAGAATGTGAGGCGCCAAGGATTCACGCCAAAGAATTTAGGCGCCTAGAAAGTCAGGCGCTTAGTGATTCAACCGCCAAGATTGCGGTAGGCGCTTAGTACGTCACACGCCGAGATTGCGGTAGGTGCCAGGTTCCTGGAACTCTGAATACTTGGAGAGTGAAAACCTCGAGGTGCTGAATATGAATCTGCAAGAAATCAATATCAAAACAACACATCCCGAGTTAGCATTCAAGCATTCAACACGGATCAAAACATTCAACGACATTTTAGTGGAGATTTAAGCGGTGATACTAGGCAGTGAAGAGCAAATATTTTCCCAGAAAAGAGTCCACATTTCATCATTTTCCAAAAACCAAAAAATTTTCACTCAAGGTGATAGCAACTTTGAGATATAATGAAAAATCTCTCAAATTAAAAACTGGTGAGATGGACCGAAGTATTTTGATAGACATGTTTGCATTTCCTTCGTCACAGTCACAAGGATGCAGTCGTGTTTCGTCGAAACATATTGGCAGAGTCTGCACCGCACAAGAGATTTTAATTCATGAATTCAATGTGAACTTTTAAGGCACTCCACTTGGGACTAGCTTTGCTACATCAGAGGGGAGCCGGCGGACATTGTGACCCGGCATCCTCCAGATGAGTTTTGGCTTTAAATGAAATGCAACAGATGCTCATTACAGCAGTCAGAGGGGAGCGAGGATCATCCCGCATCTCCGAAGTGTGATGGTTGAGCATCTTAAATTCGAGCATCCATGTGGTACCTTTCGAAGAGGGGAGCCGGCGGACAAGGTGATCCGGCGTCCTCCGTTACTCAGTATTATGGATCTATGCAGATGATAGCTTATGGGAGTTTTAATGCCAAGTTCACATGTTTGCATTCAGCGGAATAAATACACTTGGGTCTGAAGACTAAAACGGCCTCAAATCCATGTTTGTCTGACTAGACTAATCCACGACGAATCCGAGTGCGTATTCAGAAGTAAAGAAACTACTCTTTCAGACTTCAAAAATTTTCATGAACTCTTAGAGAGAACACATGCAGAGAGAATTTCTTAGAGTTTTGAATCTCTCAAAGTCAAGAGGTTTGGTAAAGATGTCAGCAAGCTGTTTTTCCGTTGAAATATGCTGTAGACTGACTATATCACGATCAACCAAATCTCTAATGAAATGATGTCGAATGTCGATGTGTTTAGTTCTTGAATGCTGGACAGGATTTTCGCTGATCTTGATAGCACTTTGATTATCACAATACAACACCAAGGGAGCACTCTCGACAAGATAGTCATTCAACATTTGTTTGAGCCAAAGCAACTGAGTGCAGCAGCTCCCGGCCAGGCCCGTTCTTGAGTTTACAGGGGCCCTAGGCGAAATATCGTAAACGGGCCCCACACTAAAAAAACTGTTCATCTAATTTTTTTTATATTTTTTAACAAATTTATCAAGAGTATATAATTTTATTAAAGAATGAAAAAATACTAAAATTATTTTAGTAGTACATAAATATTTTTAAAAAAACACAATTATAATTTTTTTCTTGTAAATTAAAAAAATATTAACAAAAATTTAAAACGATAGAAAAAAAACTTGAAAAAAAATCAAAAATTCAATAATTAAAATAAAAGAGATTTTTTTTAATGTTACTTAAAAAAATTTAGAATTTTTTTGTTGATAAATAGATAAATTAAGATGAAAAAAATTTAAAATTTTTGTTGTTAAAAATGTAAAATAATTAAAATAAGTATTTTTAAGTTTATACGTGTATATATATATGTATTATTTTTCAAAAACATAATACTCCCTCTCATTTTCTGAATTGAATTTTTGGATTTTTTAAACATTTTAATGAATCTTTTTTATGGCAAATATAACTTCATTTAATTTAATATAAGTTATCACAATTTAATGACTATTCAATTATTAATAATTGATTAGAGTAAAATGTGGAGACATTTAAGGTAAAAATAACGTCAATTAAAAACAAAGAATACAAAACTCAAAACTTCAATAAAAAAAGAAAGGAAATATACATATAGTTTTTTTTTTAGAAATGGGCCCCTAAAAAAAGGGGGCCCTGGGCCGTCGCACCCTGGGCCTATGCCCAGGGCCGGCCCTGCTCCCGGCGGCGACATACTCAGATTCCGCCGTTGAGAGTGCAATGCAATTTTGTTTGTGACTATGCCATGAAACAATATTATTGCCAAGGAAGCAACAACATCCAGAAGTACTCTTTCTCTCATCCGTGTCACTTGCCCAATCCGCATCGGAGAAGCCGACAAGATTCGAAGTGGTGTCGCCCGCATACCAGATTCCTAGATTAGAGGTCCCAGAGACATATCGAAGAATTCTCTTGACAGCTCGAAGATGATCTTCCTTGGGATCCGCTTGGTACCTAGCACACATGCAAACACTAAACATTATGTCAGGACGAGTAGCTGTTAAATAGAGTAAACTTCCAATCATGGAGCGGTAAAGAGTTTGATCAACGCTTCGGCTCCTTGACGAATTTGACAAGCGCTCAGTTGTGGCCATTGGAGTATTTGCAGGTTTCGCTTGATGCATTCCAAAATTTTCGACCATATTCTTTGCATATTTGCTTTGAGAGACGAAGATTCCGTTTGGTCGCTGAGAGATTTGAAGTCCAAGGAATTGGTGCAATTCTCCCTCAAGGCTCATCTGGAAGGTTGAAGACATAGATTCTGTGAAGGCTTTTACAAACTTAGAGCAAGTAGCTCCAAAAACGATGTCATCAACATATATCTGAGCCACAATCATATGCTTGCCGTCCCGTTTGATGAAAAGAGTCCTGTCGACGGAGCCACGCACAAAGCCAAATTTCTCGAGATAATCCGTTAAGCACCCATAGCAAGCACGAGGAGCTTGCTTCAGCCCATAAAGAGCTTTGTGAAGCTTGTAGACGTGATTCGGCTTCTTAGGATCCTCGAATCCTTTGGGTTGGGCGACATAAAATTCTTCTTCCAATACTCCATTCAGAAAAGAAGCTTTGACATCCATTTGACGAAGTTTGATGCCTAGATGGCATGCAATCGCAATCAAGAGTCTTATGGATTCGATCCTAGCTACTGGAGCAAAGGTCTCATCAAAGTCAATGCCTTCGACTTGGGCATATCCTTGAGCAACAAGTCGAGCTTTGTTCCTCACCACTTGATTATGCTCATCAGTCTTGTTTTTGAAAATCCATTTAGTTCCAACAACGTTAATATTTGAAGTTCGGGGAACCAAGGACCACACATTATTCCTCGTAAATTCGTTCAGCTCCTCCTGCATAGCCATGATCCAAAAATCATCCTTCATGGCTTCCTTGTAATTTTTCGGCTCATTCTCTGAGAGAAAGCAAGAAATGCCAATTTCATTGCAAGTAGCAGAGGCGCAGATATTGTAGAGTTCCTCTTGAGGAGTTGTCGTTTTCTTGGAGCGAGTGGTGCGCTCGTTCAAATTTCCAATCATTTGGGCTGGAGGATGTCGTTTTTGAATATACCCAGGAGCTTCGCGAGGAGCATCGGCTGGATTTTCAATAGGAGTAATTTCTTCATCTTCAGAGGAAGAATCATCATGTGGGTTGCTTGTATCTCCGACGTCATGAGAATTATTTGGGGTGGAGACTTCTGGAGTCACATTAGTAGGAGGATTCTCAAAAGTTTGATATTCCAGGATTCCCTCCTTAACCCAATCTTCCTTTTCTTGTTTTCCAAGATAGTCTTGCTCATCGAAGTTGATATTCACGGTTTCCATAACTTTCTTGGTTCTGAGATTGTATGCTCTGTAAGCATGGCTATTTTGGCTATAGCCCACAAAAATTCCTCGATCTGCTTTCTCTTCAAATTTCTTCAGAGGATCACGATCCTTCAAAATATAGCAAGTACATCCAAAAATTCGGAAATGCTCAACTGAGGGCTTCTTTCCATTTAGAAGTTCATAGGCGGTTGCCTTCGTGCCAGATCTTATACTTATTCGATTCAAGATGTATCCAGCAGTCGACACGGCTTCTGCCCAAAACGTTCTTGCAAGATTCTTAGAGATTAGCATAACACGAGCCATTTCTTGAAGAGTACGATTCTTTCTTTCAGCTATCCCATTTTGTTGAGGCGTCTTGGGAGCTGAGTATTCATGATGGATCCCTTTGAGAAGACAGAATTCATTGAAGCTGGAGTTCTCAAATTCGGTGCCATGATCACTCCTGATTCTCTTCACTTTTGCTTCATGATTTGTGCGAATCCATTTAACAATTCCTTTGAAGGCGTTGAAGGTTTCATCTTTTGAGGCTAGAAACCTCGTCCAAGTGTATCGGGAAAAATCATCAACAACCACGAGAACATATTCTTTCTTTGCTATACTCTTCACTTCCATAGGACCCATTAGATCCATGTGAAGAAGTTCAAATGGAGCAGAAGTACTCATCAGGCTTGGAAGTGGCGGATGTGAAGATCTCGTGAGTTTTCCCTTTTGACAGTTTCCACAAACTCGTTTCTCTATCTTGGAGAGTTGAGAGATTCCTCGAACTATCTCCCCCTTAACCAGTTTACTCAAATTTCTCGAGCTCGTGTGACCAAGGCGTTGATGCCAAAGATCAACTTCATCAGAGACGGTTACTGAAAAACAACTATATTCGGTTGTATAGCAATTATTTTTGGCTCTTGGACCTTCCATAATACATTTTCCTTCATTGTTATAGACTTTGCAAGAGTCCTTGTCAAAACTAACATTCAGCCCCTCATCGCACAATTGGCTGATGCTTATCAAGTTTGCAACAAGACCCTTGACGTGAACAACATTCTTGATAGGAGTCAACCCCTTGATATGTAGAGTTCCCTTTCCCTTGACGACACCTTTTGCTCCCCCTCCAAACACCACGGGGGCTCCAGTCATAGGTTCGTAATCTTTCAAGAATTTCTTTGTTCCAGTCATGTGTCGGGAACACCCACTATCAAAATACCAAATGCCTTTAGAGCCTTTCTCAGAGGCATTCAAAGCTACATTGCAAAAGATGAGTTCTCTTGGTTTCCAGACATTTGTGGGAGTGGGATCGGGTTTGGCATCACTCCTTTGCTTCATTGCCCATTTCTTCTTGATATCGAAATTCTGAGAATTTCTTGAAATCATAGTTTTTGCGTTTTTCTGATTTCTCAGAGATAGAAAGTTTTTCTCTGAGAATTTACCTCCGAAAGATTTTCTCTGAGAATTTTGTCTTGTGAAATTTTCTTTGAAGGTTTGAATAGGATCCACCTTCTTGACTCTCTTAGATGAGCCATTCTTGTTTTTATGAGTCACAAAACCACGATTCATATCATTTTTCAGTCTGTAGCAAAACGGTCTAATGTGTCCAGGTTGGTTGCAGTAGTGGCACACATACTTTCTTTCTCTTCGAGATCCTTGTCTCACTGGAGCTCCACTCCTGACAGATTTTGAGTGAGAGAATTTCTCATCAGATTTCAAGGTTTTGGTTTTGCTTAGTTTCTTCAGAAGAGTTGCTTCATATGGTAAGATCCCTCGAGGATGTTTCACAATAGATTTTGGAAATTGATACGTCTCTGATTTAGAGCAATTAATCGAGTTCGATTTTTGAGAATCAACTTTAGGAGACGTCACAATCTTTTTCCCTTCCGCAATCTCCTCTCTCTTAGACAGTTCAGACTCACTCAAGATTTTTCCTTCAGCAACCTCTTGAGGATTCTCAGACGCTTTGACGAACTTTACTTCTTTCTTCTCAGGAGTAGCATATATGGATTCAAACACCTTTTGGAACCCAAGTCCGTAACGGTTTGGATTCATGTAGGAGGCGGCGTTATCAAACACTGAAGAATTCGTATTCATCTTTTTCAAGAGTTCATCAGTCATGAGAAGTTTTTCCTTCAGAACGTAAAGTTCTTTATCACTCATCGCAAGATCAGTTTGAGTTTTTATCAACGAAGATTTCAACTCATCATTTTCAGTGTTTGAGTTCTTGAAGAGAGTTTGGAGTTTCTTAACTTCAGCTGTTTCTCTTTTCAAAGAGACTTTAAGTTTCGACTTTTCAGAACTCGTTTTCTCGAAGGCTTCTCTTAGCTCAACCACTTCCTTGAAATACTTGTGTTTTTCTTCGAAAAGATCATCAAATTTGACTCTTAGAATTTTCAAAGAATTCTTCAACTTTAGATTTTCAGAGTGTGACTCCTCGAGAAGATTACTCAGTTTGACAGCTTCTTCGGAGAATTTTCGTTTTTCCTCAGAGAATTCGTTGACAGATTCTTCCAAGAATGTTAGGGACACGTTGAGTGCTCCGTTCTCAATGATCGATGCTTCATGTAATTTTTGGAGTTTCGAGAGATTCTCATTTAAGGCATGTATTTCAGCAGACTCCAATTCAGTTCGAGGCACATTTGGAGAACTCTCATTCTCTTGAAATTCATCTTCAGATTCAGATTCGCAATCTGAGAAGATGCCATCATCAACAGCTTTTCTATCATTTGAAGCCATAACAAAAATATTTTCAGTAGTAGCTGTGTCCTTCAGAAAATCATCTAATTCAAACTCCTCATCAAAAGTGACAACAAGAGCATTGTCCTCATTTTCTTCCGAGCTCTCATCCTCGGATTCATCATTCTCGGAGATCACATTTTCGTCATCGATCACCACATAACTGACTGGTAACTTCTTTTTGCGATGTAAATTTGGACACTCATTCTTAATGTGTCCAAACCCTTTGCATTCAAAACATTGCAACTTCGAGACATCCTTGCTAGAAGATGAATATGGAGAAAGTTTAGTGCCCTTGAATTTGTTTCCAGAGAACGAAGTTTGATTCTTGCTGTCTGGGGTATTCTGAAAAGAATTAGAGTTTTTCTGAAATTTTCGAAAATTTCGAGCACGGTTCTTTCTCTTGAAATCTTGTTTCACAAGATAAGTGACTATGTCAGTCAACACAGCAAGTTTGTCGGGATTGTTTGAGTTCATCAATCTCTCAATATCCTCTGCTTCCTCATCATCAGACTCATTCAAATCGGCGGAGAAGCTACTTTCAGATTTTTCGGCTTGAGAATTCGATTTCTTAACCCTCGTACTCCTTGAGTTCTTTCCTTTCTCAGAGATTTTAAGCGCGGTCATCGGCTCATAGACAAGAGACATATCAGGGTTACTTCGCACCTTTAGAGCCAAGTCATAGTTTCTTAAATCCGCCATTAAGTCGGCATAGTCCCAATTTTGATTGTGTTCATCACGTGCTTCAAGCGTTAGCACTTTGCTTTCGAATCTGGAACTAAGACTATGAAGTGTTTTCTCATACACCATGATAGCTGGAAGAACTTCTCCAAGTTCATACAACTCGTTGACATATCTCATGATTTTGTCCAAATACTCATTTATGTCCTCATCTTCTCTCATACGGAGTTGATGGAATTGAGCAGTGATAGTTCGAATCTTGGAGCGTTTAACGGCATGGCTTCCCTCACATGTCCTCTGAAGAGTTTCCCATGCATCTTTAGCTGAAGTGCAATTCTTAACCAGCTGGTACATGCTAAGTTCCAGCCATTCGCAGATGAGGAGAAGAGCCTTGCTATTAGCAGTAGATAGGTCATGTTCTTCTCTTGTCCAGCTACGCTCAGGTTTAGGAATTCGTAGTCCATCAGCATCTTTGGTATATGGACGCTCCCATCCTTCTAATACCGCCATCCATGCACGAGAGTCATGACCTTTAATTCTAGCCGAGACTTTTGCCTTCCAGTTGGAATAATTCTGATGAGTAAGCATTATCGGTTTTTGAACAAACATTTGAGACTCCATTGCAGCGGAAGATATGAAGTCAAGTAACGGATCACGTCGTATACGTATGACGTCCCGCTCTGATACCAATTGAAATTACGTCCTCGACGTAGGATACCAACTTTTCGCGAAGTCGGTGTAAAAAGCGTGAAACCTTCAAAGAGTCGAACCACTCAGCGCTCACTCAATACTGGGCACCTAAGATTCAAGCGCCTAGGAGAGGCACTCAAATCAATACTCGGCGCCTAAGAGGTTTGCGCTGAGCTACAAGTCTCTGGGCGCCTGAAGCAATGCACTCAGAGGAGAAACCAAGTCTCTTAAAGAATCACCCTCTCAAAGGAAATTCTCAAATCACAATCTTGTAATCTTGAACAGCAAGTAGATAGGAGACAAGATATATGTAATATGTTTCATTTCATTAGAATCAAACAAAACTATTACAAGATAGAGAACGGTAGATAAAATGATCAAATGATGCAGACCAAGTGACGCAGCACTCTAGCACTCCAAGGATCCACCACTTAACGCCTAGAGCTAAATCTCATAACTCTAATAAACGGCGCTCAGCGAAAACAACTACACGAAAACTCTCACGGAATGCGCAACAAGCGACAATCCTAAAACTCCTAAAATACTCTAAGTAAAAACTCTCAAAAATCTGGATGCAAGAAGTGATTTTCCAAATCGGGTTCGAGGGTATTTATAGGAGCGTCGCACGTGAGAACGCCGGAGGAAAGCGATCCTCATTGGTTACACGTTCGGCTGACGTCAAACGGAAATTCTTGACGTCACACTTCCAGAACCATCTTCGAATCTTGAATCTTCGAACCTTGAAACTTCGAATCTTCGAATCTTGAATCTGAGCGCGCTTCAACGGATGCACAGCTCTAATGCTCGTCTACGCTCCAACTTCATTTTTGACATTAAAATCTTCTAAGTGTTGAAGTTGGGCGTGTCGTCATCTTCATTGCATTTGAGGATTGTTGATTCCACGCGACTTCATCCCAGACGCCTAATCCATCAAACGCATAGCATGCGCCTGATGTACTTGCTAAGGCGCCCTGCGTGTGTAACCTGCTCAATGCGCCCAACGCAAATGTCTTCATGGAAAGGATTCGTCGCCTGAGACTCCAAGCAATGCGCCCCGCGCATCTTGTCTTCAAGGAACGGGCTGTGCGCCTGATACTCCAAGCCAGGCGCCTTGCGTGTGTCTCTTCGAGGGTTGAGTTAGGCGCCTGATGCATAACTCAATTCGCCATGCACATTGTATCTCCAAGAAACTGGTTATGCGCTTGATGTGTCATGCCATGCGCCCCGCGCATTGCAACTTCAAGGATCGGACAGTGCTCCTCACGCATGCTCCTTTAAGTCCATTACCAAGCCGCCAAGTGCCATGCGCCCCGCGCATTACATCCCAGAATCAACAGCTCCAATCTTCGAATCCTTAGAGGTGTAATCCTTCGAGCTTTAATCCTGTAAAACATCACAAGGAGAGAAATACAAAGTTGTAGCCAAAACAACATTTACAAAATCCTAAAATATCAATGAATTTAACAATCAAAGGTGACAAACAAAAAGAAACAAGAAGGAAAAAAGACCTGAAACGGCGAAGAGTGAAAGCAGTTGGAGGCGAGAGTACTGTGAGAGAAAGGTGGCGATAGGGCAGGAGAAAGGTATTGTGTATTTATTTACTCAAATTAAAATATCTAATTAGGTCTGAGGTCTGGTTGACTAATGTATTTAATTGTAATTAAGGTAAAATTAAGAAAGATAACAATTGAAAGGTTAAATTTTTTATGAGGAAAGGTCCAAAAATTAGACAAACGAGTGATTTTACAAGACATCAAATAAAAAAAAATAATAATAATTTACAATCAAAGGTGACAGAAAAAAACAAGGAAAAAAATCTGAAACGGCGAAGAGTAAATTAAGTTGGAAGCAGTGAAGGAAATGCGGCGATAGGGTATGAGAAAAGGATATTGTGTAGTATGATAGGGTATGAGAAAAGGATATATATTATGTAGTATTTATTTATTCAAATTAAAATAGTTAATTAGGTTGATTAATTAATTTGATTAATCAGTAGGAAGAAATATTTGTAGCCGTTTTCCATTCATGATCTTGCCTTTATTGGCCAACGGTTGAAAAGTAATTTTTGTAGTATAGGGTTTCATACAAATTTATGGCTAATTCGACACTGGATGTGTGGCCACAGCCCACACATCCTATTTTATTGACACGTGTAACCCACTATCAATATTTTAATATATTTTATGTTATTTTATTTTCTTATTATTTTTTATTCTATTTTATGTTTGTTTATTTATTTTAGGTAATTAGATGTGTGTAAGTAATTTTATTTAAATAATTATAAATTTATTTATGGTAAATGAATAATTATTTATTTATTACAAAATAGTTATATTAATAAAAATTTATTTATTTATTTATCATAATTAAATAGTTATATAAAATTTTATGTAAACAATTTTATGTGTTTGTTCTACTGTGGATTTATTTATTTGTTTTGCTAATTTGAAAATTAATATTTAAAAAAAACTAAATTATGTAATGAAGATTAAGAAATCAAATTGATCGAAAATATACAAAATGCATATACATACACATACACATATATATTAAACAAACAAAGAATTTAAGATACAATTATTATTTGTTAGAATAAAAATATAATTCTAACTTTTTTATTTTTTCTAATAAATAAAATTAACATTTTTAATCTAATGTCATATTAAATCGAGAAAGATGTAGTATAATTTTTGAGTTCAAATATTATAAAAATAAATAATAAAAAAATATAGAAATAAAATATTAAAAAGTGAAATGTAAGTACGAATAAAGAAAAATGATTTTTAAAAATCATTCAAATAGAGATCCTTAAATTTTTCTTAATTAAAATTTTATATTTATTTAATAAATAATAATACAAAAAAATAATTTGATTTGTTAAATATGAAGACATGAACGCCAACATAAAAATTTTAACTAATTCGATTCTCATTTTATTTATTATATAAATTATTTACTTTTTATTATATATAATTGAATGAATATGTGTATATTAATAAATATATATCTATAATTATTATAAACACATAGTAATAAATAAAAAATATTCATTTATAATAGGTAAATTTATAATTATTTATATAAAATGATTTACAGACAACTAATTATCTATAATAAACAAACAAACATTAAATAGAATAAGAAAATGATAAGAAAATAAAATAACATAAAACGCATTAAAATATTAGTAGTGGATTACAACTTACGTGTCAATAAAATAGTATGTGTGGGCTGTGGCCACACATCCAGGGTCGAATTAGCCGAAATTTAAAGCAATTTCATATGGAGTATAAATTACTATACTCCTTAAGATAAAATAAATGAAGAGAGGTGAGAAAGAGAGAGGAGAAATGAGAAAGAGAGAGGAGAGAGAATTTAATAAAATAATTAGTTATTTACAAAAATATAGAAAGAAAGAAGAGAAAGTAGAGAGGAGAGAGAGTTTAATAACATAATTAATATATTAAAATTCCACGTAGGATATGGTGCATATTAAGAGTTCCCACGTGGGGAGGGGAGCCGTTCTGCCTTAAGATAAATAGATCCATTTGTTTCACAAAATACAAATGTGACACTTATATTCCGAATTATTGTCAATATATCTGCACATACACCGCACATTACATTACATTCGAAGAAGTTCTGAAGGCATACCGGCCAATATATCAAAAATCCAAATAGGTAATAAATAATAAAGAGGAAAACTTACTTGGTAAGTTCAACCATCTAACGAAATCTCTTATTCGACGGCGCAATGTAATACCTGCGAATTAAGATGCGCAATTATTATTCCATCAACAAAAAAATATTGACGTTGTTACTATAATATATATACATACACGTCAACGAACTTTGTGCCATTGGTGCGCAAAATTAAAATTTGTCAATGTTACACGATGAAAGGTGGCGATAGGGCATGAGAAAAGGATATTGTGTAGAAAATTGGGCGAGCACTTGTGCAACTCTTTCCTCTATTCCCTTTGTCCATGTTGAGCCATCTTCTGTGTTCGACCGCTCCTCTTTAGGAGCACCATCTAGTACTTTTGCATCTGTCAATGTTACACGATGAAAGGTGGCGATAGGGCATGAGAAAAGGATATTGTGTAGAAAATTGGGCGAGCACTTATGCAACTCTTTCCTCTATTCTCTTTGTCCATGTTGAGCCATCTTCTGTGTTCGACCGCTCCTCTTTAGGAGCACCATCTAGTACTTTTGCATCACTCATTTCCGGAGAATTTGAATCTTCTCCCTCTGGAAATCGATAACAAAATATATGGTCATGCCATGTTGCCGTCTCTCTCATTTATATTGTTACAAAGATCAATCTATAAGCATTTATCGGGTGTTCAATTGGATCATCCTCTTCCATATATAGGTATGATTTCTCCGGATGCTTCCAGTTTCGAGAGTTGGTGCATTGTTTTCGCATCTCCTTGCACTTGTTGAGAATCCGCATTGGACTTTGCTTTTGCGAGTTGCTCCCTGTTAGAATAAATCAATTGCTTTGATCATGATTGAAGTGTTCTTTCGATTTTACGAATCGAGCAATCGGTTTTTGTACACGTTTCTTAGCGACATTTGATCTTTGAGACGTACACACAATGTGTCGTTTTTCGTACCTGAGTTCCTGAAGTTGTGCAGAACCAAGTTTAATGGTGCATTCAAGGCAACTTTATAAATCCTTTTTAGCAATTTTTTTCATTGCAATCAAGACAAATTGTTTAATAGTAACAAAAAAAAAAAATTAAATTATCAATTAATAAAAATATCATTATTAAAACAATGATAACAAAATATATCTCAAAGGTAAAAATTGATAAAATAGTACTCTTAAAAGTCTCATTTTTCTTAACACCCCAGAACAAAGAAATGGGACATTTTCAAAGTAACACAATGAGTACTATTTTTTCATTTTAGCCAAATTTACAATGCATTGTTTTTTTACAAAATGTATTGTATATATATAATTTGTTATAAGCAACATTAAAAAAATTATTTTTAGGTAAAAATTATTTAATAAAAATTATGCATAAAACTAAAGAACAAAAAATATTTATAATTTTGTCTATTTCGTTTGAAACAATAAATTTTAGTTCAAAAACGAAATTGAACTATATATATAATATTTAAGAATTTTGATTTATATTTTCAATCCAATCCGAAACTTGAACCCCACCTTAATTCATTCATTAATATCTCTCTTAAAAACACAAGTGGCAACCCGTCAAAACATCAATTTCATTTAGTTTTAAATTTTATAATTTTTTTATCTAGAAAATTACACATTTTATGATTTTATTGTTATTATTTTAGAGTTATATATACCACTTAGATCGGCTTACTAGTATTTGAATGACAATCATTTGATTAAAGTAATTGGTAAATCTATTTCAATTTTAAAAAATTATAAATTAAATCATAAATTTATTTATAGTTTTTAATTAAATAAATAAATTAATAGAATAATAAAAAAAATTAAAACCATGTAAGTAAATGTTTTTAATTTTTCACAGTACATTTATTTATCTAAGATTTGGTTTTATTAAAGTACATTTATTTATCTAAGATTTGGTTTTGCACAATACATTTATTTATCTAAGATTTGGTTTTATTAAAGTACATTTATATTTGCACAATACATTTATTTATCTAATTATTAAAGTACATTTATTTATTTAAGATTTGGTTTGTTTCACATTTTGCACGCACCGAAGATTTGGTTTTGCACAATACATTTATTTATCTAAGATTTGGTTTTATTAAAGTACATTTATATTTGCACAATACATTTATTTATCTAATTATTAAAGTACATTTATTTATTTAAGATTTGGTTTGTTTCACATTTTGCACGCACCGAACCCTTGCCATTTGAAGATTTGAGGGTGGGCTGAGCCATTGCGGCTACACATTTACTTCAATTAAATTTGCATGTTTATCCATTCAAACTTCTAAAAATCAGGGTGGGCTTAAGCCCACCCAGCCATAACGTGGATCCGCCCTTGCCAACAACACGGGTGACTGAAACGAAAACTGGGAAAGGCTGACACCTTTATACTCTGAATGATCATCGATATACTTAGTAAGTTCAGCCATCAAACACATGTCTTCATTGTCCTGTATGCCAGACACATCATTGGCACGATATGTTAGGGCTCCATTCTCTAGTTGTGTTGCAGAAGAATATCTTTTCTCCCATCACCTCTCATATTTCTTCGTATTTTTCATTGGTCAATGGCGGAGACAGAATTTTTTTCAAGGCGGGCTAACTATAATGAAAAGATTTTTTTTTCGGGGAGGGCTAACTATAATGAAAAAATACCTTAAGTAAAAAAAGAAGAAAAAACAAGGAAAATGAGAGGTTGAAGAATTGAACCCCTTACATCATAGAGCTGCACGGAGTCCCATACCTTCTTGCCTCCCATTGCGCGTTCTAATTGTGCCATTGGTGAGCAAAAATTAAAATATGTCAATTTTACACGAGAAAAAAGGTGACGATAGGGCAGGAGAAAGGGATATAGTGTAGTATTAATTTATTATAATTATAGAGAAAAAACACAAATAGTTCTCTCTCAGAGTCCAAATCCACAAGTAGTCCTTTATTTCCATTTTTTCCACAAATAGTCCTTTTAGCAGGTTTACATGTTAAAAATTCAACAATGTTCAACCGACACATCAACATTTTTTAACCTGTAAACCTGCTCAAAGGACCATTCGTGGAAAAAATGGAAATAAATGACTGCTTGTAGATTCGGACTCTGGAAAACTATTCGTGGAAAAAATGGAAATAAAGGACTACTTGTGGATTCGGACTCTGGAAAAGGACCATTTGTGATTTTTTCTCATAATTATATAATAGTTTAGGTTGACTAATTAATCAAATTAATTAGTAGGAAGAATATTTGTTGGCGTTTTCCTTTTCCATTCATGACTTTGCCTTTTATTTCCATTCATGACTTTGCCTTTTATTGCCAACGGGAAAATTATTTTTGTAGTAAAGGGATTCATACAAATTTAAAGTCATTTCTATTTCTAATACATAAAATTTGAATTTAATGATGAAAATTGGTAACAATATAAAAATATTTAATATTTTTTTTACCTTAAGAAAATGATAGGAGAATTCATGTGATGGAGATATATATTTTCTCCCATCACCTCTCTATTTCTTCGTATTTCTCCTTGGTAGGTATTACCCTCACTTCAGGCAGCACATAGTCCATACCTCCCGTTGCGCGTTCTTGTGCCATTGGTGAGCAAAAGAATCTGGTATATATCGTTACAAGAATCTAACACGATTATATATATAAATGTAATTGGTGCGCAAAAGAATATGCATGACATATATCGTTACAAGAATCTATCACGATTATATATATAAATGTTGGATATCCCACGTCGATTGGAATAAGAACCATGGGCTCACATATAAGTTGGACAACCTTAATACCTTAACAAGGCTTTTTAAGGTGTTATAGGCCCAACTTTTACATGGTATCAGAGCCTAGCCTTGTGGCAGGTCTTGGGTTCGACTCCCGCCATGTGCGCCTCCACCCGAATTAATTATCCACTTGTTGGGCCTTCCCCTGATGTTGAAATCGGCCCACAAGTGAGGAGGAGTATTGGAGAATATATTCGGCCCACTATAAATGTCTAGTTGCCCAATTTCTCTAACAGTTCGAGCTTTTAAGGTGTTATTGGCCCAACTTTTACAATAAATGTTACGAAACAAGATAAAAGAAACGAATGTAGTTAATGTTTGTGGACAACTTAATCGATCAAACACTTTTCGAACTAATTAAATACCACATAAGATTCTTGTGCTAATAAAACTAGCGAATATGTCTTACGTTCACTCAAAGTAACTAAACCCTAGCAACATTTATAGCCAAACTTAGAAGCTAACATTGGATTATACCTTTTACCAAAAAAAAAAAAAAAAACACATTGGTGGATTAGTGTTTTTTCAAATCTTCTCTCTATCCACTGTATTGGGAGGAAATTTTTATTGATCGTCTTCTTTGTTAATACATGCATTATTAAAGGTTTAATTGGCTAAAGAGCATTTTCTCAAAGACCATTTATTTATGAAACATTTGACAAAGTCAAACCCTATTTTTTAATTGTTTTGTTTTTTTAATTCAAGTAAACAAGAAAATATCTATATTGTTGGGAGGAAATTTTTATTGATCGTCTTCACTGTTAATACATGCATTATTAAAGGTTTAATTAACCTTTGACAAAGTCAAACCCTATTTTTTAATTGTTTGGTTTTTTTAATTCAAGTAAACAAGAAAATGTTTATATTTCCCTTATCACATTTAAGCAAAATAAATTTCATGGGTTTTTGAGGATTCGAACCCAGAACCGTCCGACTTTGACCTAGAAAATGAGATTATTTTCCCGTTGAACCAAATGAACTAAATTGAATAATTTATCAAACTTTAAATATATATATACTAAAAAATAATTTCATTTAAAATTTTATATATTAATCTAGTTTATGGTCTCGAGATAAATTTCATAAAATTTTGATGGTCTCGAGATCGTTTTATCGCGGATGTAAAATACTTTTGATGACTTTTTTATTTTTAGTTTAATAAAATAACATTTTAATTACTAATATAAAGTTAATTTAATTAGATTTAATTACTAATATAAAGTTAATTTCATGAAATTTAATTACTAATATAAAGTTAATTTCATGAAATAACATTTTAATTACTAATATAAAGTTAATTTCATAAAATAAAATTTTAATTACTACTATAAAATTAATTTAATGAAATTTAATTACTAATATAAAGTTAATTTCATTAAATAAAATTTTAATTACTAATATAAAGTTGATTTAATGAAATTTAATTACTAATATAAAGTTAATTTCATTAAATAAAATTTTAATTATTAATATAAAGTTAATTTAATAAAATTTAATTACTAATATAAAGTTAATTTCATTAAATTTAATTACTAATATAAAGTTAATTTCATTAAATAAAATTTTAATTATTAATATAAAGTTAATTTCATGAAATAACATTTTAATTACTAATATAAAGTTAATTTCATGAAATAACATTTTAATTACTAATATAAAGCTAATATAATGAAATTTAATTACTACTATAAAGTTAATTTCACGAAATATAACATTTTAATTACTAATATAAAGTTAATTTCATGAAATAACATTTTAATTACAAATTTAAAGCTAATATAATGAAATTTAATTACTAATATAAAGTTAATTTCACGAAATATAACATTTTAATTACTAATATAAAGTTAATTTTATAAAATAACATTTTAATTACTAATATAAAGCTAATATAATGAAATTTAATTACTAATATAAAGTTAATTTCACAAAATTTAATTACTAAATATAAAGTTAATTTCATTAAATAACATTTTAATTGGTAATATAAAGTTAATTTTATGAAAGTATATGACATTTAGTCTTAGGTGTATTGAAAATCTATCTATCACAATGTCTAATTTCATAGAAGATGACTTATATACCATGCATATTATCTATAAGAGACTTAATACTAAACGGGTTAAAATTGCATTAGGTATATTACAATTATGATTATGTATGTGTGTCTAGAATTCATGATTAAATCATAGTCATCCATTCAAAAGTAAATAATACAAGAATAAATCACAGCCATCTATTAATTTCAATAAATAAAAAATGAATAAATCAAGAATTAATCACAGCCATCCGTTCAAACGTAATCAACGGTTGTGTTTGTTGATACGATCAAATGATCAACTTTACATCACAACCATCCATTCAAGATAATCAACGGATGATTTTTGTTGATCCGAGTCCTAGTATTTAAAATGTAATTTTATTAAAATTAACTTTATATTGGTAATTAAAATATAATTTTATGTAAATTAACTTTGTATTAGTATTTAAAATATAATTTCATCTAATTTAATTTTATATTAGTAATTAATTGTAATTTCACGAAAAATAATTTTATATTAGTATTTAAAATATAATTTTATGTAAATTAACTTTGTATTAGTATTTTAAATATAATTTCATGTAATTTAATTTTATATTAGTAATTAACCGTAAATTCACGAAAAATAATTTTATATTAGTATTTAAAATGTAATTTTATGTAAATTAACTTTGTATTAGTATTTTAAATATAATTTACTGTAATTTAAATTTATATTAATATTTAAAATTTAATTCCATGTAAATTAATTTTATATTAATAATTAAAATATAATTTTTGGTAATTCGTGAGTTTTTTTTTCTTGCGCTTTAGAAACTGGTGTTCGCGGACCGTCGGCGCGTTCAGATCTCCTGGAGAGGATCTAATTCCAGTCAGATTTTGGGAAAACAAATCAACAACGATTGGGATACGGGCGAATCCAAACGACTGAGATGGTCTCATCGTTCCAGTCCTTCTCCAATTCCAGAAAATCCCGACCATAAACACACCCTTATGGAACAATTAAGGAGATGAAGGAGGTGATGTCCTAGGCGGCGGCGTTCCGGTCGGTAGAGTTCGGGGAGGAGGAGAGGGAGAGGCGGCAGAGGAAGAAGAAGAAGAAAAAGAAGAAGAAACGTGATTTTTTTTAGAACCTTAATTTGAACATTTTGGGGATTTTGATATTTGGTGAAAATTGTGATTCGATTCGTATTAAATGGGTATGGTTTATGAAACATAATTTTGAATCCTTATTTTAATTATATAAAAAATTTATGTATTTTTCTTAAAATAAAAAATGTAAAAAATTATTTATAAAATTACATAAAATGAATTAATAATAAAAAAGGTCATTTTAATAAGTCTCAATCTCGAAAAGACATTTTCACAAAGTCTTCTCCCAAAAAGACCCTTTACCCGGCGGAGCCATTATTAAATATTATTAATTATTAAATAATTATTTTATTTTTTTTCACTTTAAAATATAATTTTATCACTATTTTTTTATATATTTTTAAATTTATTCACAAATATTTTACTTTTTGATTTAAAAATAAATATTTACTCTTGAAAGAGAGTTGAAAGCTTCTGATCTTTTGCCTCTTTCAATATTGTTCACTACATTGACTCAAATCATTCTAGCCTTTTATCGAACAAGGATTTATCGAAAGGATGAGAAAGGTGATCTGCTTGTTCATCTTTTTCTTTCCTTTTTTTCTTTGGCTAAGTTATTGAACTAGCCAAAAAGGGTTTTAAGGATGTTTGCTAGTATGATCCTAACCCTAAACTATAATTTTAAAGCCTTTGTATGATCCAAATGCCGTGCGATCGAAGTTTTTTTTGATTAACGGTCAATATCATATAAAGAAAAAGCGAAAGAGTTTGGAGATACAATACATCACATAGAAAAAATCCTACCACATCAGCGAGCTAACAAGCTAGCTCTCAGAATCTCCACAAAATAAAAACACACCATCAACAACAATCACCCTACCACACGATGGGTCATCGAAGTTTGAGTCATTCTTAATGTTGAAAATGTTTCTCTAACATATAATAAATTGAAAGGCCCTTCCCCTTTATAATACTCTTCCTTTTTTGTCAAAAAATATATTACTTTTTTTTATGTCTCTTATAATGTGAGTTTCACCTCTAAAACAATAAATAATGGTAACTTAAGCCAAATGTTGATGTACAAATTCATATGTGCAAATTATTGTTGATGTGTTAAATGAGTTGTCGCTAAATCTCTAAAAATAATTCGTACTTTTCATTTTTAGTTATTCTTTAAAACAATACAAATTTATAAAAGAAATGTATTTTCACAAGTTTATCATTTCAATACATGTCAATATCTATTATACCACTTAAATATTTTATTTTACTATTTACAAGTCAATATCTATTACTACTACTACTTTATTAAAAAAATTAAGGGATAGAGAGGGAGTAGAAGGTTTGAGAAGGTATGTGGCCTTCCTCTGAAATTTAGGGCCAAGATACATACGGTGATGTTCACACTAATAAGTCTCGACATTGGTTACTGGAAATGGCCGAAAACCACCGCAATCAGTTATAACTGTTGGTCCTCGTCGTCTTTGCAATGCTCGTTTTCTTCCCAACGACCCACCAGGTTCTCGTTTTGAAATTACCATTTTTCCCTGAATCATTTTATCAATTCTTTATAATCTGTAGATATGCAGTTCTCGGCGCTGGCTTCGCCGGCTTATCCGTCGCTTGGAATTTGCTTCAGGTACGAAAACCTAATCACATCCTCGTTAGGCGAATTCGATGGTTTCACTAAGTTCAAATTCACGAAGAAAAAAAAAAGTGATGGAATTCTTGATTTTGCCTAGTAAGAGTGTATAATTTGTGATTGTATTAACTGTTGGAAGCTCACATTTACAGCACGGTCCTAAGGATTCGCATATTTGTGTTGATATTTACGACGACTCTGGAATTGGTGGAGGTGCATCGGGAGTTGCCGGTGGCCTTCTTCATCCATATTCCCCAAAAGGTACCACTCATCTTATTGGACTTAATTTCCGAGTATTGGACTTACTGTTTATTGGACTTCCTTTCCGAGTATTCAAAACCTTATGTATCATAATATGGCAGTCAAGCTTCTTTGGCGGGGTTCAGAGTTATGGAAAGAGAGCTTACATCTCTTAGATATTGCTGAAAGAGCATTGATAAACGAGGGGAAAACTCCTGTAATCAGGAGAAGGTTTGTGTTTTTTTTTTTTTGCTATAATGACTGTAAATGGAGTTGTCATATACTCCGTATTTGTTTAAATGTCGATTAATATATGTAAGTTCTTACTACTGCTATCTGTTTTATCTTGTGTATCCTCGCCTGATATCATGTATTTGGAATCTTAAATCTTTTCTTTTCTTCTTTTGCTGAACATAGGACTTTAATAGACCTCTCGTTGCATTTTAGTTTAGATATTTCATTATAATCAAAATAGTGAGAACTGAGACTCGTTTGTTTATTCTAGAGGGATCTTAAGACCGGCTGTCAATCTGAAGAACGTGACTGTAATGACGGAAGTAAGACTTCTAAGGCTACCAAATCATGAAGTATGAATTGTTGATTCGAGTCCTCACTGATTCAGATTCCACTTTGTTTTTCATGATTAGAATGCTCAGAACTCTATTCCCAATTGCAGAATAGAGCTCATTGACGAGGATGCCGCTCAAAAGCTCGTTCCTAACTTATCTGTACCTTCAAACTTGGCATTTTATATGCCTGACGCTCTGAATGTTAATGCTCAGCGATACCTTCAGGTTAGGAAAAAATTCTTACGATGTGTATTTTAAAGAATAGTCAGGAAATGCATCAATTTTAAAGAATAATAAAAAATAGGGTGGTTAAATATGATGGGTGTGAGCACAAGTAGTATAAACTGAAGTAATTGCAGTTTCTCACGAGTTCCTCTAAAAATCTAGGTTCTATAATTGAGGTTTTTGTCCTGCTAATTTGACAAACATAATGTAAAACGATAATAATAAGGAAAAGTCCCACCGATGTAAAGGAAAGAATCATACCCTCATCCAAATTCTGGTGTTCCTCATCAATTGCCTCTTCTATTAGAACATCGTGTACGCTTTCGGGTTGCCGTTCCTCTGAAAAAAATTATTTTAATGGGTGTGGTCTTTCACAGAAACAAACGTCCAAACACAAACTATTTTTTTTTTTAACTGAAACAAATGTGTAAATACAAAATAGTTAAACTGAAGTAAATCTTAGTTTCATAAAGAGACAAATGTGCAAACACAAAAACTATTTAAAAAGAAAAATGCTAAATTACATTTTTTATCCCCTTAGTTTCATCAATTCTTTCTTTCGGCTTAACAAATGCCTATCTCTCTAAACGGTGCATTCCCAGGTATGAAGCTGGAGAGATAGTAGTATTTCATAATTGCCAACATTGAGTTAGTAAGACAACTCAGGTGTCACATCAGCAATTTGAATTTAATTTTACCAATTTCAGAATTTTGGAAAATAGGGGGACATAAACTTGCAAGAAATTTATAGGGGTGCTGTGACAAAATGTCGGAATTGATGAAACTAGGGGGACAAAAAATGTAATTTAGCCCAAAAAAAAGGACTTGAGTTAGAAACATACCAGGTTGTGTCTTTTACAGAAACAGGTCGTGTCTTTTACAGAACAACTTGTGTTCCAATGATAATATATTTTTTACATATTTTCTCCTATTGCCAATTTTTTCCCCTTTCTACCATATCTTCAATACAATTTCCATTTGTGTGCCTTTTATCCCGGCACGTGCATTTGAATATTGTTTTTTAAATTTATGGGGTTGTAAAAATGCAACCTCATTAAAGTTGATGAGGTAGGTCGATTTACAAGAAACCCTGCTTTCCAACTCGAAAGATGAATATTCTTTTGGGACTTGAATATTATCGTACGGATTGTAATTTACCTACAAATGCAACACATTTCTCAATTCCTAAATTGATTAAAGCAAAAAACTTCAATAAAAATATTGGTGTTGTTAAATTACAAGGCTTACCTCTTTAGCAGTCATTGTGTTAATAAATTCCAAATAATCTACCTTTTAACGTGAATTCAAGGTAATTTTTTCTAAATGACATGACCAATTGTTGATCAACGGAAGTTGTTCATTTGCGAAATCAAAATTTGATAACTTGAGCAACTCCTTGATCTTTGACAGATGCAGGATACAAAGATATATCAAATTACAACAATAAGAAGAGACTTATTTCTCATTTGTTATAAGGAAATACTTTTTTTAATTGGAGAATGTAAATATAAATTAACTTGCCTGCAGGGACAATGCAATCCCGTGTAGATGCTTTATACCATTTGCTTTAATATTTTTCATGGAACTATATAGGTGTGCGAGAGCAGCAGCACCCCAGACATATTTTTATTTTTATTTTTTGAACCTTAAAGCAATGGAAGATGGAGAGTATCTGCATCCCCTTTGAAAGAACAACTGAATAAGCACGAACATAGAACATAGAGAGTATATGCTCTAGCATGTCGGTCTAGTTCATCTTTATTTGCATTAGGTGAAAATTTCATAAATTTTTCCCCAAGAACTGATAGTTTGATTGCTCCTCGACTTGCATTTTTTTTAAAGGTTAAATCTTGTCCAAAACATTTGTTGGACCATAAAGTCGGGTCATCATCGATCCCAGTGATAGGCTTGCCTGTAATGTGCAAGCCTGTAAATTTGAGCACATCTTTCAATCTAAAAACTAATGTTGTATCACCAAATTCAAATCCACATGTTTCGGTATTGAAATGGGATACCTGCATTTCAGAAGCTCGATATCATGTTGGCATTTTGCAAGTTCGCTTAAATGTAGAAAATCGGTATCTTCTAGAAGAGTTTTAATTCTTTGGTCTATTGTCCAGTTTTGCAAATTTTTCAAGTGTTCAGTTGAAGTCAGCATTTTGTTCTGAAATCTTCTGTATTCAAAAGTAAGAATACTGAAGATTCCTGAACAAAATGCTGGCTTGCACTGAACACTTGGGAAATTTGCAAAACTGGACATTAGACCAAAGAATTAAAACTCTTCTAGAAGATACCGACTTTCCACGTTTAAGCGAACTTGCAAAATGCCAACGTAGAAAATCGAACTTCTGAAATGCGTGGTAGCCCATTTCAATACAGAGACATGTGGATTTGAATTTGGTGATACAACAATAGTTTTTGGATTGAAAGATGTGCTCAAAATTACAGACATGCACATTACAGGCAAGCTTGTCACTGGGATCGATGATGATCCGACTTTATGGTCCAACAAATGTTTTGGACAAGATTTAACCTTTAAAAAAAAGTGCAAGTTGAGGAGCCATCAAACTATCAGTTCTTAGGGAAAAATTTATGAAAGTTCCACCTAATGCAAATAAAGATGAACTAGACCGACATGCTCTCTATGTTCTAGGTTCGTGCTTATTCAGTGGTTCTTCCAAAGGGGATGCTGATACTCTCCATCTTCCATTGTTTTATGATGTTCAAAAAATAAAAAATTATGCCTGGGGTGCTGCTGCTCTCGCACACCTGTATTGTTCCATGAAAAATATTAAAGAAAATGGTATAAAGCATCTACACGGGATTGCATTGTCCCTGCCGGCAAGTTAATTTATATTTACATTCTCCAATTAAAAAAAGTATTTCCTTTTAACAAATTAGAAATAAGTCTCTTCTTTTTGTTGTGATTTGATATATCTTTGTGTTTGGACGTTTGTTTTTGTGAAAGACCACACCCATTAAAATAATTTTTTTCCGAGGAACGACAACCCGAAAGCGTACACGATGTTCTAATAGAAGAGCCAATTGAGGAGGAACACCAGAATTTGGATGAGGGTATGATTCTTTCCTTTACATCGGTGGGACTTTTCCTTATTATTATCGTTTTACATTATGTTTGTCAAATTAGCAGGACAAAAACCTCAATTATAGAACCTATATTTTTAGAGAAACTGCGATTTACTTCAGTTTATACTACTTGTGCTCACATCCATCATATTTAACCACCCTTTTTTTATTATTCTTTAAAATTGATGCATTTCCTGACTATTATGTCATCAACATTTGCTATGTTTATTTTTTTCAAATTATTGTAGGGTTTGTACTTAGCATGTGAAAATCTTGTGAATGAGATATCTACCTTGGGCCATGGTCATCGAGAATTGAATTTTCACCAAGAAAATGTTCAGAGCATGCTAGATTTAGCAGGTAAATTATTATTTTGCTTTTGAACGTGCAAGTATATGTAAAACTAATAGGAAATTAGGATTTCTGGGGTGTCTTGTAATTTTGAAAGTTAGCTGGATCTTTTGTAATTAGGTCAAAACAGTTTTGTAGTAAACCATTGGCAAATCCTAATTAGCTGTAATTTAAAGTGAATTTCAAGAATAAGAAAATCCGACTGTACAGGAGACTATGATGCAGTGATCATCTGCTTTGGAGCACGGGCAGCCTTCCTGCCCGAGCTATCCGGAAAGCTGCCCCTGAGGTCCTGTAGAGGTGTTATTGCTCAACTGCAACTTCAGGATGATATGAGGTAAATTAAATGGCTCTTTTACCTCGGTTAATAGTAAATCTGTTTTATTACCATGTTAAATCTTGTTCCGTTGTTTTTGTAGAGAAGAATACCCAAAACATAGCCCGTCTATTTTGTCAGACGCGTGGCTTGCTGTGCTTGGAGGCAGACACATGGATCTTGGATCCACATGGGATTGGAACTCGAGAATTCACGCGAGCCACGTCACCACAGACGAAGCCTCTGAGGCAGCTCGAGTTCTTATTCCGAAGGCTTGTTCGGTTTATCCGGCCTTGAAAGATTGGACTTTGACCGGAGCCATTGCTGGGTTGAGGGCAATGCCACCGCTCACTGCCGACGGGTCCCTTCCAATTCTGGGCAGTGTGGACGAGTACATTGGTGGGGTCCACACTTCATGCAAATACTGGTTGTTTGCAGGCCTAGGAGCGAGGGGGCTCTTGTTCCACGGTTGGCTCGGGAAAGTGTTGGCACGAGCTGTACTTTCGTGTGATGAGGGTTTGATCCCTTGTGAATTAACTTCGTGGAAGTGTAAAACGAGCCAGTAATTGTGAAAATAAATCTGATCTGAATATGTTTTGTTCTTTAGTTGATTTTGTTGAGCAATTGATTTTAGTTCAAATACATATAATTAATTATAGCAAATTGTTCCTTATTACTCCAATCTGTCATGAGAAATTTGCGCTAGTAGATTTTTGTATGAACTATAATTACAAGAAATTTCAAATAATAAAATTCTTTTACTGTTTATTTTTAGGATAAAATCAAAATAATTCCATAAACTTTTTAAATTTGGATTAATGCTTCAAGATTTTAATAAGCTTTTAAAAATTGAGATTGAATAAAATTTCTAAAATTATAAAAAAAACATAACCATTTTAATAAACATTTTTATTCTAACAAACTGCAATTGATCATGATCAACGGTCCTTACGACGACAAAGGAGGCTTGAAATTTGGATCAAGTTTACATATCTCCATGCAAGGCTCGTAGCAGCTCAATACAACCATACACATCTTCATACACTTCTCAGCACATTTCAATTCATCCAAAAATCCATTCTCTTGATACTCAACTGCTGATCTCGATTCTGCAAAAAATATCAAAAAACTCGTTATCATCACGATCGTAAAAATGAATTTCGAGAACTTCATTATTCTTTTCCTTTTTGTGGAATGATAATTTTAATTGT
The DNA here is from genome assembly GCA_954870475.1 of Euphrasia confusa. Classification (NCBI taxonomy): domain Eukaryota; kingdom Viridiplantae; phylum Streptophyta; class Magnoliopsida; order Lamiales; family Orobanchaceae; genus Euphrasia; species Euphrasia confusa. The sequence continues at coordinate 26,151,118 of OX940968.1, read as the reverse complement.
ACAACTTATGTGATGAATGACACAAGAGATAAGTAGTGAGCCCCTATTTATAATTCTTCATTGATTTTTTAATGATGAGTAATTAAGTTTCATTCATTATGAATTTAATGTGTTTTACTTGTTAAATCTCATTTAATCTGAAATTTTGATTGTGAGGGGATATTTTGAAAAAAAAAAAGTAATTATTTAATTTAATAATTACCCTAAATTATATGGTTGCAATCCTATAGACTCTTCAAATAAAAAAATTACCAAAAACATAAGGACAAATTAAATACTATGAATTAGAAGATTTTGAAAAAAAGACATTTTGATTTTTGAATTTAGAATCTAAACTCAATAAAATACACATCATATTTAAGAGTTAAGATTTTTTACCTAATTTTTTCCCGAGTGTTATTATTTAAGTAATTATAATAAAAGACAAGTCTTAAAAATTAAGTTTTATCTATGCTACACCCGATGGATTACATCATGCATTTAATAACCGTAGATTTAACCGTTGTGTATGCATCAACGGTTAAGATGCTACCAGAGTAATACACCAGGTGTAGCATCTAATAGACCTAAAAATTATAACGATATTACCCTTATTTAAATATAACCATTTTTTACTGAAATAAATTAGTTTAAGATAATATTTCAAATTTTAACCTTACTCAAATATAACAACTTTTAATTGAAATAAATTAATTTATCATAAATTTCATATTTTGCTTGGCGGTTTATTCATTTTCGTTTCTTTGGTGAATGGACATAGTATCCTCTTAGTTGTAAGACTTAAAAAAATGGAGGAAACTTGAGTATATTTGTTGGTAGTGTGCGCCCTTTTTATTTCGAGTCTTTCACAATTTAAATTTCAAATTTATTTTGAAAATTGTTAACGGTCGAAAAATCCTGTTTGCTTCTACTAAACAAACAAAGAGATTTTGGGAAATGAGTGAGGTGGGCAACAAGCTGTGTTCGGTCCGAATTTCTAGAGAATTCCGTCATGTCCAATACATTGTACAGTACCTACTATTTATAATGGCACAAATTAGGGTTTACAAAAGTGGGTATTGTGTTAATTATATTATGGGCCTATGATCTATGCTGATAAAGCCCATCTGGAGTCCATCCCCGACCTCGGTCGCTGCCATGCTCGTCGGGGAGGATGTACTCTGCTGACATGGGATGGTCCTGCTCGTCTTATTCCCTCCGAGTAGGGTGGGAGTTTTTGGTTGGCATGATTCCATCCTTGGTGGCCATGCAAAATTTTGTCCTTCCGCACGATCTCCTTTAATAATTAGCATCTCAAGTGGCCTGCTCTGGACTTTACGCGCCGAGCATATATTTATCCTTCGAAACATACCTCCTAGCTGGTTCTTATCACCGAGCTCGTCCAAAGCGAGTGTGCTCGGATTATGCTCTTCTCTTCACCACCGAGCTAGGTGTGCTTTAGCTGGCTCGACGTGATCCTCGGAGGGTATGAGAATATAAACCTGCACAAATTATTCAATAGTTAACATGTCTCAAGATCAGCTCGTCTTTAACCCACTGAGCAAGCCTCCTTGTCTGAAGGGGTCCGAGCTGGTCTTTATTTATAAGGCCGTGGGATCATCTCGGTAAGATGGGTTGGTGAATCATTATACTTCGACCCTGCTCAGTCATCCTGTTGTACTAAGTATCTTGACCATTGTTAGGTTATCTACTTTACTCGATCTCTTGGTGCCGAGTAGGTACTGCTTGTGTAATACTCGTATGCTCTGTTGTACTAAGTATCTTGACCATTGTTAGGTTATCTACTTTACTCGATCTCTTGGTGCCGAGTAGGTACTGCTTGTGTAATACTCGTATGCTCGTATGAGGGATATAATTTTCATTAAACTTTATCCCTATTTAATTAATTAAAATTTCCTATCTAAATATTAATAATATTATTATCAATATGAAACTATTTAAATAATATTAATAGTCTAATACTATAATATAAATTGTTGGTCTTAACCAATAAAATAAAAACAAAACCAAAATAAAAAGAAATGCTATGTTTATACAATTGCTAAGAATTATAAAAATATCTTTTCGGTTGTCTTTGGTTCCTACCATCACATTGCTATGTTTGACCTTTTCTTCATCCTAGCCTACTGCAGCAACAAAACAAACAAGACACAAAAATACATCCTTTCACTTTCTTACACAAAATCAATGTTTGAATTCATGTCAAAAATAAGAAAAGTAAACCAATTCAAGACACATCTCACAGAACCCTCACTCACAACTCACAAACTCAACAATTGCAGGTTTTCAATTTCTCTTTTCTCTCTCCATGTCTTTCTTCTTCTTTCTGTACACAAACACACACATATGCATACATAGACCATGATCTCCAACCCCAAAACAACAGCCCATCTTCAGCCCCTAAATCTCCACCTAAAGTCAGCCCATTCGACCCCTTTTTCGAGCTCGTTTCAGCCCGTTTCCAAGCCTCAAAAGCCAACCCGAACGATGCCCTTTTCAGGCCCTTTTCCGAACACTATGCCGACGACGACGCCGGCGACTCCAGACCGGCCAAACCACCGGAGCTCCGACGCCAAGCCATGACCCATGGTTGCCGGATCCGTTCGATCCAATCCGAGCCAAGCCGAAACACCGGACACCAACCCCGATGGACGCCGTTCGTCGCAGGGACCGCCGGCGGAAACCCTATCGCCGTCGAGATGCCGACCCGCTGTGTAGATGCCGGAATCGAGCCTCATCCCTGCCGGAGACGAGGGCCGTCGTGCCTCGTTGTTTTACTCGAGAGTGCTTCGAGCGAGCTCCAATATTGTCGCAGCTGATGAACCCAGGCCACGATCGACCTCTCTGTTCTTGCTCCCGTTTGCAGCGATGAAAGGAGGAAGAAATTTGGGGATTTCTCTCCTTAATTATACGTCCAAAACCATTTTTCTTTCTAGCCCATTTTCTTAAATTCTCAGTAGCCCAAATACACATTATTCTTCCAAGCCCAATTCCTTCCAAGTTCAAGCCCACAATAAACCATTAACACTAGCCCACTACTTATTTATATTCTAGCCCAAATTCATTAAACCCATATGCATTATAATTATTATTTATATTTACCACATATATATTAATATATTTTATTTACACAATATTCATACACAGACAAATATTTATAAATTTCATGTACTAATTTGAGTAGACCTGTCTTGTTAGGAGTCGAGCTTTCGGAGGATAGGACGAGCTTAGGAGTTTAGGAAGAGCTAGGAATCGAGTTGAGCTAGGATTGCCCACGCTTCAAGAGGTAGGGTTTTTTTACCTTTTTCTCATGAACTATGTTATTTGTACATACGTATGTGTATTTATGTGAATGATTGTTAAGTTGTTAATATATGCATATTATATGTGTTGGTTGAGATGTCGAGTCTTGTATGGTATATTTACGTGTAATAAATTATATGATATTGTTTTGTGTACTATGCTCAAATGATATGCTTGAATGACATGATATGAACGTAAGGTTCACCCGTAGGCAGGGGTGACAGTAAGGTCCGTCCATAGGCAGGGACGGCAGTATGGTACAAATAAGGTTCACCCGCAGGCAGGGGTGACAGTAAGGTCCGCCCGTAGGCAGGGGCGGCAGTATGTGAAATGTATGTGTAACTACATGTTCAGTATGTGAAAACTATATGATACTACATGTTCCATATGTGAATTTATTTGTTTTATATGATATGAAAGCATGATGAATTTGTTTGTGTGATTTATTTGTCTACATTCATGTGATTGCACATGCCATTTACTTATGATATGATTCATGATTTTAAGATAAGTTATTTCTACTGAGCACGTTGAGCTCACCCCAATCAACAACAATATTTTTAGGTACGCACTAAGGGGTTCGAGGGGCATGACGAGGATGGCGATGTGACTAATTGTATTTACGTTATTTTTATTACTAAAACTTTAATTTTTATTATGTATATTTTGACCATTGAGCTTCACTTTTTTTGAAGTATTTGAAATCATGAATGCCTTTTGTCCGGTTTGAAAAATGCTATTATTTTGGAAAAATCATGGTTGATTGTACGTAACCCCCGCACTTGATTAACTACTTTTAAATAAATTATTATATTTAAACGACTTCCGCTTTATTTTACAAAATGAAAAACGGGGCGTTACAGCTTGACATATCATGAAGAGTAGGTCGAATCTCCTTAATGGACCTTCCTTGACCACTTAAATAGTTTACTGAGCCTGTGTGCCTTGCTATGGGCATATGTGACCCTATTTTAAGTTTCGGGTAAAATACCTATCAACAAAAATTAAAAAGGTAATTGTGGTATTTTAAGTTTAACCACTACATTTTACTCATAATTTCCCACAATTATAATCAAATTAAAAAAAGGGTAAATACAATTATTTATCAAATAAAACCAAAAATAAAATACATGATTGTATATTTGTAAAAAATAAAATTTTAGAATTTGCGATACAAAATATTTTAATTTGATGAAATATTATAATAATTAATTAAATTTTTTATAATTATGGAAAAACATAACAACAAAATTTGTAAACTCTTAATTAAATATACCCCTCTAAAATTATAAATATACATAACCACTTCTTTGGTAAACAGATAACAATAACAAACTTCTTTCGCAAAATACAAAAAATAGGATTTGTTATAAACTCAAGAAAATTGAGAGAGAATAATAGATTAGACAAAAAGAGAATATGAGAGGAGAATATAATTGTTATATTTCATTCATATGAGGAGACTCTTTATATAGGATACAAAGTAGGGTTTATGTCTTGTTCACCAAAAAAGGGTAAACTAGTCATTAACTATAATTACAATATTTATAACACTCCCACTAGAATGACTATTTATAGAATTACTGCCTCATTAAAACCTTGCCAGGAAAACCCAGTGGGATAAAACTTCAATGAAGGAAAAAGAGTACAACTTGCTCCCCCTGATTGTAATCACTGAAGATCTTTGACTTTTTGAAAGTAGTTATTGGTGATCAATCAGTCTCATTAAAACCTGTAACTAATAAAACCATATAGGAAAAACTTAGTTATTCAAATAAAAAATTTGGTCTTCAGGACCCAACCTTCGAATTGTCGAGTTTCACATTCATTTGTATTATTGTATATTTTTCGTCCTTCTGGGACATGCCTTTACCAGACATCTATTGACTAGAGCATTCGAAATTGCAATAATTGGCCGGTAACTTTTTTGGAGTATATTAGATGCGTCTAGTATTCAATATACATTTCTTGAAAAATGAACAATAATGTGAACTTCAATTCACAATCATCTAGAAGATTATAGTTTTCTTTTCTTTGAACTTCAGGTTCAATATCTCAGTTTATCTCGAGAACAAACTCATATGGAACATTCTGATGTCCTCGTTAATTATTATCGAGTGATGTACATGCCTCGTTAAAAACCTCGTTATAAAACCCTGTAGGAAAAAAATACTCGAGGAAAAGAATACATGACATTCACATTTATATTGCGGTGATTGTCTCGTTAAAAACCTTCAACTAAGAAAACCCTGTGGGAAAATTTAGTAAAGGGAAAAAGAGTGCAATTACTGGTTTTCGGGACCGATCACTGGTCTTCAGAACCTTGTCTTCAATATCATTTTTGTCCATAATGACATATTTAATATGATATTGTACATGTTCTGATTTTCATTTTCTTTCATTTCAGAATCTTAAAATCCATCCAGAATTTTCATGTATGTACCATTCTAATGACTTCTACATAGTGAAATCATACATTCGATGCATATCTATATTTATCGTTGTTGCTGCAAGAAATATTTAGTAGCGGAACTTAATGTCATCCTTAAAAATATTTGATTAAAGTCGAGTTTCTGCGAAAGACGACTCTAAAGCAACTAATCTCGCTTTTATATCTCACCACATCATTATTTGTTTTTCGTACGAACACCCACGCATATCCTTCTGGGATAATATTCTGAGGTGTGTACTATAAAGTCAAAATATATCTTTTATTCAGCGAGTCATGCTCAGCCTCAATTGCTAGTTTCTATTTTTCAAGTGTTGCTGGCACACTATCATTGATTTAAGTTTTGGATCCAAATTTTCTATAGCAACTCTTGAAGCAAATATGTCCATTGACGACTTTTTATTTTTGTTTGAAAATATATAAATCGAAGAGAGGTTCGATTCGATATCTCATTTGCTCAAATCGGAGTAGAAATGAATGATAAATTAATTTTCAAATTTGTAACAAAAATTGTGAATTGAAAGACAATTCTAAAGGGATCATGTGTATCCTACATTGGAAAAATATGCAAAATTGAGTAAGTGTATAAGGGAGAGTATCATACTAACACTTTGAATCTCTATGAATTTCAGACTTGCGGGCGTACGAGCCAACATTTTGCATATCCTATTACAATAATAATAATAGAATATTATTAATTATTTATTTTACAATAATAATAATATTCAATATTATTCATTATTGATGGAGGTTACATTTTTGAATTTTAAACATGTGATTTAATTGTGTTTAATCACAATGATGGTGGGTGATGAATGCTTAGACGTTACGGTCAACACGTCTAGATTCATCAACCCTTCTCGTCCAACTTTTCCTATATATTGCAACTCATTGTGCATGCAAAAGAAACCGAAAAAAAAGAATCGAGTTTATACAGACACATTCCAGCACATTTTGCTTCTTTTCTTTTGCTTAGCTTTCTTTGGCCCTCCAGTGAAATCTTCCGGGCAATATCTCGGTTTGACGTGCAGCGTAGTTGCATGAAAACGTTGTATCCTGGGAAACAAACGATCGATAGAGGTCAAATTTTGTTTTAAGGAGATCGTGTGGAACACGAGTCTCGTTTTCGATTTTTCTTTGCCATCTATCGTAATCCCATACATACAATTTTTCCATGTTGATGACAATTCAATATATAAATAAAATCTTTAAGCATTTCCCAAAACATTTAATTTGGTTGTTCCGCAATCCCACGATTTTTTATTATCATGTGCACATTTTTTTTCAATGGGATTTCCATCTTACTCTTTTCAGGAGATTTTGATGGTGACTTAATTTTTTTGTTTTTCCATAGATTTTTTTTATATCTTGAGATCGATCTACTACGCTTCAGGCGTACATTAGAATCAACATTTGAGTTGATCTCTTTGGTATTTGAACTCTTATAGTTCATTTTATCACAAATATATGTGATTTTGTCATACCTTCATTATTATGTAAATGAATTTGGCAGATTACATGTTGAATATTGCAAGTCACTTATTTTCATGAACTTCGGGTTCAATTGATTGGTGCGTGGATCTAGAATTGAAGATCGTTTTCATTCAATGAATTTTTTCGGCATTTATAATTTTTATATTCTTATCTCCCCCTAATGCCAGGAAATGATATTCGTTAAATATGCAAAATAGCGTATTTTCCATAAACCGATCTTCTGGATCGCGGGCTCAAGATATTTAATATACCTTATTTTCTATTATGTCCGTTCATAAAAATACGCTTTAATGGGAAATGTTTCATTTCCACGCAATTCATAATAATCATGATATGTATCATTTTCATTTTTAAGTATATTTGTAGTACTCGTGTGGATAATTCGTAAAGCTCTTCCGGAGCCCACTCTTAATATGTCATCATTTGCATAACAATATTTTTACCAATGAATCCTTCGGGGATACAGTATCTTTATCAATGATCCTTCGGGGATCAAAATAAATCTCAATATATGATTTTTCTCAGAAATTACATTTAATTGGAATTGACTTTTTCGATATTCAATGATTACCCACATAGTACATTTGTTCTCGATTTTCAAAAGTATCATTCAGGGATAATTCATATGTAATCATTTTTTTAACCATAACAATCGAATTTGGCGTTTCACTATTAGTATCATGATGTAAATTTATATAAAAACATTTAATGTTTCAACTTTGCTTCTTCGAGAGCAATCAATAAAAATATTCTTTCAAGAAAATTTGTATTATTTCTTATGAATATCAATATCGATTTAAATATTAATTTGATTTGATAATTCTGCGGGAATATCGTATAATTATGTTTTTCAAGAATATTTAAAATTTAATTTTGATATTTATTCATGAATATCATATCATAATTTTCTTCAGGAACATTTTAAACTTATTGCTACTACGGAAACAATTTAATTTGATATTTCCTCAATAATATTGTCGTTATATTTCTTCAGGAATATCCAAGAGACTATTTGATTTGTTATCGAATAATATCAAATCATGATGTTCTTCCGAAATGATCAATATAATATTTAAATCGGAGTATATGCTCTTCAGGAACATTCAATTTAATTGATAATTAAGAATAATTGATTTGATATTAAGTACCTCAATTGATTCATGGGTCGAGTTCGCACATGACTCGACCACGAAAGACTCGCACGATGTTCTCCAGGAAGATTTAACTTTGATATTTTTTTAGGAATATCATATCATGTTTTTCAGGAAAATTTAATTTTGATATTTTCTTCTGGAATATCATATCAAAATATTTTTCAAGAACATTAAAATTTTAATTGATATACTAGACATAATTAGTTTGATATTATTTCAAAAATATCATATTATAATGTTTTTCAAGAACATTTGAAATTAAATTGCTTCAACATGAGCAATTTGTGAAGAAGATGAGAAGAAGTAAATATATGTATAACTATTATTAAATATAAATATAAATTCTTGCATGATGTTGAATAGAACTTCGGATAGATATATGTATAACTATTATTAAATATAAATATAAATTCTTGTCTGATGTTGAATAGAATTTCGGATGTTGGATGAGTAGAACTTCAATAAATATTTGACGAAGAACTCGATTGAACTTTAGGAGAATAGAATTGTTATATTTCATTCCTATTAGAAGACCCCTTTATATAGGATATAAAGTAGGGTTTATGTTTTGTTCACCAAGAAATGTTAAACTAGTCTTTCACTATAATTACAATATTTATAACAGGTGCCTTTTTTTTACGAGTGAAATATTATTCACTTAAATCTAAGTACATTTATTTTATTTTATTTATTATTATTTATTTAGTTTAGTTCCTTTTACTATTGATATCAAAATTAACAATACAATTACTTAATTATGTTTATAAAGAATTGGATATTACAAAAGATGAATATTGATGTTTATTTTTTATTAGATTTATATTTATTTATTTATTTGATTAATTAATTAATAATATATACATAATAAAAATTATTCCAGAGCAAATACATTTTTAATTAAGTCACATTATGCCAACTTCTAAAAATAAAATACTTAATAAATAAAAGTAATATAATTTTCACCTGCAAGAGAGCTCAGATATATGAAGGAAGCGGATGAGTATATGTGAACTGCTGCGGCAGGGATCAGCGGCGGCCGTGTCGAAGAACTGGTGACGGAGTGTGAAGGAAGTGAGAAATGTGGGTCGGAAGGATAAAAAACGAAAACGAATTCTAATTTTTTTATATAAGAGGGTATAAAAGAAATTTTAGGGTGATGTAATTAGTATAAAATGAATATTGAGGTGCGCTTATAAATTTTTAGGGTGCAAATAAAGTCATCCATTATTTAATTTAGTTCATTTAATTTATTTAATTTATTATTATTTATTTAGTTTAGTTACCTTTTACTATTGATATCAAAATTAACAATACAATTACTTAATTATTTTAATAAAGAATTGGATATTACAAAAGATGAATATTGATGTTTATTTTTTATTAAATTTTTATTTATTTATTTATTTGATTAATCAATTAATAATATATACATAATAAAAATTATTCCAAAGCAAATACATTTTTTATTTAAGTCATATGATGCCAACTTCTAAAAATAAAATACTTATAAATAAAAGTAATAGTATAATTTTCTAGCTAAAATTAAATTATCACAACAATTTTATTCTAACTAAGTGCAATTAACCATGAGCAACGGTCCTTATAACGACGACAGAGCCTTGAAATTTGGATCAAGTTTACATATCTCCATGCAAGGCTTGTAGCAGCTAAATAAAACCATACACATCTTCATACACTTCTTAGAACATTTCAATTCATTCAAGAATCCATTCTCGTGATACTCAATTGCTGATCTCGACTCTGCAAAAATTATCATGAAACTTGTTATCATCACGATCGTAAAAATGATTTTCGAGAACTTCATTATTCTTTTCCTTTTGGTGGAATGATAATTTTAATTTTATAACTTATGTGATGAATGACATTAGAGATATGTAGTGAGCCCCTATTTATAGTTCTTGATTGATTTTTTAATGAAGAATAATTGAGTTCCATTCATTTTGAATTTAATGTGTTTTACTTGTTAATACTCATATAATCTGAAATTAATTACTTAATTTAATAATTACCCTAAATTAAATGGTTGCAATCCTATAGGCTCTTTCAATAAAAAAATTACAAAAAACATAAATACAAATTAAATATTATGGAATAGAAGTTTTTGAGTAAAACATATTTTGGTGTTTGAATTTAAAATCTAAACTCAATAAAATACACATCATATTTAAGGATTGAGATTTTTTACCTATTTTTTCTGAATGTTATAATTTAGAAAATTATAATAAAAAAAACACATCTTAAAAATTATAACTATATTACAATTATTCAAATATAACAATTTTTCACTGAAATAAATTAGTTTAAGATAATATTTCAAATTTTAATCTTTCTCAAATATAATAAATTTTTATTGAAATAAATTAACTTATCATAAAATTTCATATTTCGCTTGGTGGTTTATTCATTTTCTTTTCTTTGGTAAATGGACATAGTTGTCGCTTAGTTTAGTTGTACCGACTTAAGAAAATTCAGATTTAAAATTGAGTCTTTCACAATTTAAAATTCAAATTTATTTTAATAATTGTTAACGGTCAAAAAATCATGTTAGGCTTCTACTAAACAAACAAAGAGATCGATTTTGGGAATTGAGTGAGGTGGGAAACAAGCCTTGTTCGGTCCGAATTTCTCGGGAATTCAATCATGTCCAATACATTGTACAGTACCTACTATTTATAATGGTACAAATTAGGGTTTACAAAAGTGGGTATTGGGTTAATTATATTATAAGCCTATGATCTATGCTGATATGGCCCATCTGGAGCCCATCTCCAACTTCGGTCGCTGCCATGCTCGTTGGGGAGGATGTACTCTGCCGACTTTGAGCATATTTTTATCCTTCGAAACATACCTCCTAGCTGGTTCTTATCACCGAGCTCGTCAAAGCGAGTGTGCTCGGATTATGCTCTTTTCTTCGCCACCGAGCTGGGTGTTTCGCACGTTTTTGTGCGATGTTTTCTATTGTTTTGTGTGACTTTCTTGTATTGTTTTTATGCTCATATTCATCCTATTAATGTGATTATGTGTTTATGTTGTCATGGTTTTGGTTTGGTAGAGTTTGGACGAGAATCGAGCGAAAACGAGAAGAAATACACAAAGAGGTCCATGTTGATTCCAGCTTTGCGCAGTCGTAGGAGAATCGTCATCCCCGACAATTCAGCCGTTGGATCGTCCCCACATTTCTACAGCATGTAGAAGACTTCTGGAGCTACAATTTCAACGGTCACTTTGGTGAGATGAGATGCTAGGACGAAGATATAAGCCAGAGAAGTCGGAGTAAGAACCCAGACTTTTAAAGGAGTGAAATCGTGAAGACGTCGGCCGACACCACTTTCCCGTCGGACGACACCCAGCTGTCGGACGACACCCTAAGCCGTCGGACGACAAAATTGCTGCGATCGACGTGGTGCGAGCTGCAGCGACGTGTGGGTCAGTGCACCTAGGCTACGAGCGACGCGGACTTACCGCGAGCGACGTAAGGATGTCGGACGACATCTCAAAGACGTCGGCCGACATGTGGCTTGTCGGACGACAGGAAAACGCCGTCGGACGACAACAAGCAATTAAACGTGTTGACCGGCGGCCAGCACTGCGCGACTTCGGGAAAAATGTGTTTCCGGCTTCGTTAACCGTCGGATCAGCCTGAAATTTCAACTGTGGGTTCCTAACTTCAACCTCTACAATATCAACGGTCAAGATTGTGTTTGGATGTTCGAGCTAGAAGATAAGGATCAACAAACGCACCAGCACTTTCCTTGGGGCAAAATTGAGAAGAATAAATTGTTTGACTTTGTTTGACCCCTCTTTTGAAGGGTATAAATAGTCTTTTGGCTTGAGACTTGTAACTAACACCCATCATAACTTTCATTCTACACAATTTCCATCTTCCATTTCTTAGCTTTCTCTTCAAGCAACATTGAAAACACTTGTTCTTCATTTAATCCAAGCATAAATTCTAGATCTACTTTTGATTCGTTTGGAATTCGACAAAATCTCATTCACAAACGTTGTTCACCTCATCGAGACGGACGTTTCTATCGGATTAGTTTCTTCGTGTGACAAAGTTGAAGCTCGGTCCCGATTTTGGAAGCTCTTCTCGATTTCCCCCTTCATCCATCGATTCCATCACTTCCGAGGTGAGATTCTCTCGTTTTCACTCGATTATGGCTTATACGATTGTGGATTGTGCTTTTGATTGCTTGATTATGGCTAGCTAAACTTGTGTGAGGGTGTTTGATGAAATTCCTCAATGAATTAGAGTTGATCTTCTAAAGTAGCTCGATTTCTATTAAACGGACGATTACACCTCTCGATTTGTGGTCTCGTGTCGAACAACTTCATAGTATATCGCTAGTGGACCATACGGTCGATGTGTAATTAGACGATCTTTGGTGAGGGAGAACGTGACAACACCGTGATCTCTTTAGTCCGATTGTTAGATAATTGAGAGTTTATAAATCTAATTCAACTCTAGTTCGTTCGGAAGAGTAATCGGAACACCCTTGCGTTTCCAAAACCTTTGTTACAACTCGATCTTTTAATTACTCGTTTTCAATTCTCGCTCGTAGTTATTAATCAAACAATCTTTGCAACCCCCTTTAGTGTAATGACTTTCTTCCTTATTTTGGAGCTCGTACTTAGCATATACAAATTGAGATTCACAAGCCGATAGTATTGCTCCTCGAGAGATCGACTCGGGGGATTTACGAACGTAAATCTTTCGGTTTTATAAATAACTTTTGAGCAATCACTGGGTGTGCTTTAGCTGGCTCGACGCGATCCTTGGAAGGTATGAGCAAGGGCGGAGTCACCGAGCTCGTCAAAGCGAGTGTGCTCGGATTATGCTCTTTTCTTCGCCACCGAGCTGGGTGTGCTTTAGCTGGCTCGACGCGATCCTTGGAAGGTATGAGCAAGGGCGGAGTCAGAGATTCGAACCTTGAATCAAGGTGGGCTGCAGTTACCTAAATTACCAACGGAGCTACCTAATTAATATATATAAAATATAGAATATAGTATATATATAGCTTCTTAAGTTAAAGTTAGGGTGGGTTGTAGCCCACCCCAGTCACGCTGATCCTCCACTCTTGGGTATGAGAATATAAACTTGCACAAATTATTCAATAGTTAACATGTATCATGAACAGCTCCTCTTTAACCCACCGAGCAGGCCTTCTTGTCTGAAGGGCTCCGAGCTGGTCTTTATTCATAAGGCCGCGGGATCATCTCGGTAAGATGGGTTGGTGAATCATCATACTTCGGCCCTGCTCTATTATCCTGTTGTACTAAGCATCTTGACGATTGTTAGGTTATCTTACTTTGCTCGATCTCTCGGTGCCGAGCAGGTACTGCTAGGCATATCATGGTCGGATCTCCTTAATGGACCTTCCTTGACCACTTAAATAGTTTACCGAGCCTGTGTGTCTTGTTATGGGCATATGATGCCCTATTTTGAGTCTCGTGTAAAATACCTATCAACAAAAATTAAAGAGGTAATTGTGTTATTTTAAGATTTACACACTACATTTTACTCATAATTTCCCAAAATTATAATTAAATTAAAAAGAAAAGAGTAAATACAATTATTTATCAAATAAAACCAAAAATAAAAAAATACATGATTGTATATTTGTAAAAAATAAAATTTTAGAATTTGCGATCACGAAATATTTTAATTTGATGAAATATAATATTTATTTAAAAATTTATAATTATGGATAAATGTAACAACAAATTTTGTAAACTCTTAAGTAAATATACCCTCTAAAATTATGAATAAACATAATCACTTCTTTAGTAAAGATAACAGTAAAAAACTTCTGTCACAAAAAAAAAAAATAAGGTTCTTTTTTTCCAGAATGAAATATTATTTAATTTAGTTCATTTATTTTATTTAATTTATTATTATTTATTTAGTTTAGTTCCCTTTTACTATTGATAACAAAATTAACAATACAATTACTTAATTATTTTTATAAAAAATTGGATATTACAAAAGATGAATATTGATGTTTATTTTTTTATTAAATTTATATTTATTTATTTATTTGATTAATTAATTAATAATATATACATAATAAAAATTATTCCAAAGCAAATACATTTTTATTTAAGTCATATGATGCCAACTTCTAAAAATAAAATAATTATAAATAAAAGTAATATAATTTTCTCGTTAAAATTAAATCATCACAACAATTTTATTCTAACTAAGTGCAATTAACCATGAGCAACGGTCCTTACGACGACGACGGAGGCTTGAAATTTGTATCAAGTTTACATATCTCCATGCAAGGCTTGTAGCAGCTAAATAAAACCATACAAATCTTCATACACTTCTTAGAACATTTCAATTCATTCAAGAATCCATTCTCGTGATAATCAATTGCTGATCTCGATTCTGCAAAAATTATCATGAAACTTGTTATCATCACGATCGTAAAAATGATTTTCGAGAACTTCATTATTCTTTTCCTTTTGGTGGAATGATAATTTTAATTTTATAACTTATGTGATGAATGACATTAGAGATATGTAGTGAGCCCCTATTTATAGTTCTTGATTGATTTTTTAATGAAGAATAATTGAGTTCCATTCATTTTGAATTTAATGTGTTTTACTTGTTAATACTCATATAATCTGAAATTAATTACTTAATTTAATAATTACCCTAAATTAAATGGTTGCAATCCTATAGGCTCTTTCAATAAAAAAATTACAAAAAACATAAATACAAATTAAATATTATGGAATAGAAGTTTTTGAGTAAAACATATTTTGGTGTTTGAATTTAAAATCTAAACTCAATAAAATACACATCATATTTAAGGATTGAGATTTTTTACCTATTTTTTCTGAATGTTATAATTTAGAAAATTATAATAAAAAAAACACATCTTAAAAATTATAACTATATTACAATTATTCAAATATAACAATTTTTCACTGAAATAAATTAGTTTAAGATAATATTTCAAATTTTAATCTTTCTCAAATATAATAAATTTTTATTGAAATAAATTAACTTATCATAAAATTTCATATTTCGCTTGGTGGTTTATTCATTTTCTTTTCTTTGGTAAATGGACATAGTTGTCGCTTAGTTTAGTTGTACCGACTTAAGAAAATTCAGATTTAAAATTGAGTCTTTCACAATTTAAAATTCAAATTTATTTTAATAATTGTTAACGGTCAAAAAATCATGTTAGGCTTCTACTAAACAAACAAAGAGATCGATTTTGGGAATTGAGTGAGGTGGGAAACAAGCCTTGTTCGGTCCGAATTTCTCGGGAATTCAATCATGTCCAATACATTGTACAGTACCTACTATTTATAATGGTACAAATTAGGGTTTACAAAAGTGGGTATTGGGTTAATTATATTATAAGCCTATGATCTATGCTGATATGGCCCATCTGGAGCCCATCTCCAACTTCGGTCGCTGCCATGCTCGTTGGGGAGGATGTACTCTGCCGACTTTGAGCATATTTTTATCCTTCGAAACATACCTCCTAGCTGGTTCTTATCACCGAGCTCGTCAAAGCGAGTGTGCTCGGATTATGCTCTTTTCTTCGCCACCGAGCTGGGTGTTTCGCACGTTTTTGTGCGATGTTTTCTATTGTTTTGTGTGACTTTCTTGTATTGTTTTTATGCTCATATTCATCCTATTAATGTGATTATGTGTTTATGTTGTCATGGTTTTGGTTTGGTAGAGTTTGGACGAGAATCGAGCGAAAACGAGAAGAAATACACAAAGAGGTCCATGTTGATTCCAGCTTTGCGCAGTCGTAGGAGAATCGTCATCCCCGACAATTCAGCCGTTGGATCGTCCCCACATTTCTACAGCATGTAGAAGACTTCTGGAGCTACAATTTCAACGGTCACTTTGGTGAGATGAGATGCTAGGACGAAGATATAAGCCAGAGAAGTCGGAGTAAGAACCCAGACTTTTAAAGGAGTGAAATCGTGAAGACGTCGGCCGACACCACTTTCCCGTCGGACGACACCCAGCTGTCGGACGACACCCTAAGCCGTCGGACGACAAAATTGCCGCGATCGACGTGGTGCGAGCTGCAGCGACGTGTGGGTCAGTGCACCTAGGCTACGAGCGACGCGGACTTACCGCGAGCGACGTAAGGATGTCGGACGACATCTCAAAGACGTCGGCCGACATGTGGCTTGTCGGACGACAGGAAAACGCCGTCGGACGACAACAAGCAATTAAACGTGTTGACCGGCGGCCAGCACTGCGCGACTTCGGGAAAAATGTGTTTCCGGCTTCGTTAACCGTCGGATCAGCCTGAAATTTCAACTGTGGGTTCCTAACTTCAACCTCTACAATATCAACGGTCAAGATTGTGTTTGGATGTTCGAGCTAGAAGATAAGGATCAACAAACGCACCAGCACTTTCCTTGGGGCAAAATTGAGAAGAATAAATTGTTTGACTTTGTTTGACCCCTCTTTTGAAGGGTATAAATAGTCTTTTGGCTTGAGACTTGTAACTAACACCCATCATAACTTTCATTCTACACAATTTCCATCTTCCATTTCTTAGCTTTCTCTTCAAGCAACATTGAAAACACTTGTTCTTCATTTAATCCAAGCATAAATTCTAGATCTACTTTTGATTCGTTTGGAATTCGACAAAATCTCATTCACAAACGTTGTTCACCTCATCGAGACGGACGTTTCTATCGGATTAGTTTCTTCGTGTGACAAAGTTGAAGCTCGGTCCCGATTTTGGAAGCTCTTCTCGATTTCCCCCTTCATCCATCGATTCCATCACTTCCGAGGTGAGATTCTCTCGTTTTCACTCGATTATGGCTTATACGATTGTGGATTGTGCTTTTGATTGCTTGATTATGGCTAGCTAAACTTGTGTGAGGGTGTTTGATGAAATTCCTCAATGAATTAGAGTTGATCTTCTAAAGTAGCTCGATTTCTATTAAACGGACGATTACACCTCTCGATTTGTGGTCTCGTGTCGAACAACTTCATAGTATATCGCTAGTGGACCATACGGTCGATGTGTAATTAGACGATCTTTGGTGAGGGAGAACGTGACAACACCGTGATCTCTTTAGTCCGATTGTTAGATAATTGAGAGTTTATAAATCTAATTCAACTCTAGTTCGTTCGGAAGAGTAATCGGAACACCCTTGCGTTTCCAAAACCTTTGTTACAACTCGATCTTTTAATTACTCGTTTTCAATTCTCGCTCGTAGTTATTAATCAAACAATCTTTGCAACCCCCCTTTAGTGTAATGACTTTCTTCCTTATTTTGGAGCTCGTACTTAGCATATACAAATTGAGATTCACAAGCCGATAGTATTGCTCCTCGAGAGATCGACTCGGGGGATTTACGAACGTAAATCTTTCGGTTTTATAAATAACTTTTGAGCAATCACTGGGTGTGCTTTAGCTGGCTCGACGCGATCCTTGGAAGGTATGAGCAAGGGCGGAGTCACCGAGCTCGTCAAAGCGAGTGTGCTCGGATTATGCTCTTTTCTTCGCCACCGAGCTGGGTGTGCTTTAGCTGGCTCGACGCGATCCTTGGAAGGTATGAGCAAGGGCGGAGTCAGAGATTCGAACCTTGAATCAAGGTGGGCTGCAGTTACCTAAATTACCAACGGAGCTACCTAATTAATATATATAAAATATAGAATATAGTATATATATAGCTTCTTAAGTTAAAGTTAGGGTGGGTTGTAGCCCACCCCAGTCACGCTGATCCTCCACTCTTGGGTATGAGAATATAAACTTGCACAAATTATTCAATAGTTAACATGTATCATGAACAGCTCCTCTTTAACCCACCGAGCAGGCCTTCTTGTCTGAAGGGCTCCGAGCTGGTCTTTATTCATAAGGCCGCGGGATCATCTCGGTAAGATGGGTTGGTGAATCATCATACTTCGGCCCTGCTCTATTATCCTGTTGTACTAAGCATCTTGACGATTGTTAGGTTATCTTACTTTGCTCGATCTCTCGGTGCCGAGCAGGTACTGCTAGGCATATCATGGTCGGATCTCCTTAATGGACCTTCCTTGACCACTTAAATAGTTTACCGAGCCTGTGTGTCTTGTTATGGGCATATGATGCCCTATTTTGAGTCTCGTGTAAAATACCTATCAACAAAAATTAAAGAGGTAATTGTGTTATTTTAAGATTTACACACTACATTTTACTCATAATTTCCCAAAATTATAATTAAATTAAAAAGAAAAGAGTAAATACAATTATTTATCAAATAAAACCAAAAATAAAAAAATACATGATTGTATATTTGTAAAAAATAAAATTTTAGAATTTGCGATCACGAAATATTTTAATTTGATGAAATATAATATTTATTTAAAAATTTATAATTATGGATAAATGTAACAACAAATTTTGTAAACTCTTAAGTAAATATACCCTCTAAAATTATGAATAAACATAATCACTTCTTTAGTAAAGATAACAGTAAAAAACTTCTGTCACAAAAAAAAAAAATAAGGTTCTTTTTTTCCAGAATGAAATATTATTTAATTTAGTTCATTTATTTTATTTAATTTATTATTATTTATTTAGTTTAGTTCCCTTTTACTATTGATAACAAAATTAACAATACAATTACTTAATTATTTTTATAAAAAATTGGATATTACAAAAGATGAATATTGATGTTTATTTTTTTATTAAATTTATATTTATTTATTTATTTGATTAATTAATTAATAATATATACATAATAAAAATTATTCCAAAGCAAATACATTTTTATTTAAGTCATATGATGCCAACTTCTAAAAATAAAATAATTATAAATAAAAGTAATATAATTTTCTCGTTAAAATTAAATCATCACAACAATTTTATTCTAACGAACTGCAATTAACCATGAGCAACGGTCCTTACGACGACGACGGAGGCTTGAAATTTGTATCAAGTTTACATATCTCCATGCAAGGCTTGTAGCAGCTAAATAAAACCATACAAATCTTCATACACTTCTTAGAACATTTCAATTCATTCAAGAATCCATTCTCGTGATAATCAATTGCTGATCTCGATTCTGCAAAAATTATCATGAAACTTGTTACCATCACGATCGTAAAAATGATTTTCGAGAACTTCATTATTCTTTTACTTTTGGTGGAATGATAATTTTAATTTTATAACTTATGTGATGAATGACATTAGAGATATGTAGTGAGCTCCTATTTATAGTTCTTGATTGATTTTTTAATGAAGAGTAATTGAGTTCCATTCATTTTGAATTTAATGTGTTTTACTTGTTAATCCTCATATAATCTGAAATTTTGATTGTATGCACAGATTTTGAAAAAAAAATTAATTACTTAATTTAATAATTACCCTAAATTAGATTGTTGCAATCCTATAAGCTCTTCCAATAAGAAAATTACAAAAAACATAAATACTGTTATGAATATTATTAATTAGTGAATGACTAGTTTATCCTTTCTTGGTGAACAAGACAGAAACCCTACTTTGTATCCTATATAAAGGGGTCTCCCCATATGCGAAACAACAATTCATAACAATTTTATTCTCCTATCATATTGTCTCTCTTATACTATATTATTATCTCTCTATTTCTCTTGAGTTTATAAC
The DNA here is from genome assembly GCA_954870475.1 of Euphrasia confusa. NCBI lineage: Eukaryota > Viridiplantae > Streptophyta > Magnoliopsida > Lamiales > Orobanchaceae > Euphrasia > Euphrasia confusa. The sequence continues at coordinate 26,131,088 of OX940968.1, read as the reverse complement.
ACGTTATCAGCACGAAAGCTCAACTGCGTTCTTTATCGAAGTTCTACTCATCCAAGATACGAACTCCAAAGCAAGAATTTATATATTTGCTTATATTCATTAATAATTATAAATATATCTACTTCTCCTCCCTCCTTTTTAATATCATATGTTCCCGAAGAATATTATAATCTGATATTCCTGAGTTCCCGAAGAACATTATAGTCTGATATTCCTGAAGTAATATCATGTGTTACCGAAGAACATTATAATTTGATATTCTTGAAGTAATATCAAATTAATTATGTTTAATAAATCAATTAAAGTTTTTAATGTTCCTGAAGAACAATGTGACATAATATTCCCGAAGAAATATCAAAACTAAATGTTCCCGAAGAACATGATACGATATTTCTGAAGAAATATCAAAATTAAATGTTCCTGAAGAACACCATGCGAGTCTTTCGTGGTCAAGTCATGTATGTGCGAACTCGACCCATGAATCAATTGAGGTACTTCCTGAATTCCAAAGTGGGTGAAACTTCAGGAAAAGTTAATTCAAACCTTGTTGAATAGCCCGATTGTTATTTGCTTGAATATTGGGATAGCCACATGAGTTTGAATCCCCATGAAAATTTGATATTCCTGAAGTATTATCAAATCAATTATTTTTAATATATCAATTAAATTGAATGTTCCTGAAGAGCATATACTACGGTTTAAATATTATATTATCGGAAGAACATCACGATTTGATAGTATTCGAAAAAAATCAAATTAAATTGCTCCCGTAGTAGCAATAAGTTTTAAATGTTCCCGAAGAACATTATGATATCAAATAAAACTGCTTATGATGTAGCAATTAAACTTTATATTTTAAATCGATATTGATATAATACAAAATATTCTTGAAAGAATATTTTTATTGATTGCTCCCGAAGAAGCAAAGTTCAAATATTAAATGTTTTTTAATAAAGTTAAATCTCATGATACTCATAGTGAAACGCCAAATTCGACTGTTCTCGTTGAAACAATAATTACATATGAATTATCCCCGAAGGATCGATATCTTTTGAAAATCGAGATCAAACGTATATTATTATGTTGGTACTCATGGAATATCGAAAAAGTCGATTCCAATTAAATGTAATTTCTGAGAAAATTATATATGAGATATATTTTGATCTCTAAAGGATCATTGGTAAGATACTGTATCTCCGAAGGATCATTGGTAAATGTACTGTATCCCCGAAGGATAATTGGTAAATATACTGTTATGCAAATTATGACATATTAAGAGTTGGCTCCGGAAGAGCTTTATTAATTATCCCCACGAGTACTAGAAATGTACTTAAAATGAAAATGATGCATATCATGATTATTATTAAGTGTGTGGAAATTGTTATTTCCCATCTGCGAATTAATTTGAAATATTCAACGTATATTAATATCACCACTAAAGTGTATGAACGGGCATAATCGAAAATAAGGTATATTAAATATCTCGAGCCCACGATCCAGAAAATCATGATCCAGAAGATCGGTTTATAGCAATTACGATGGTTTGCATATTTAACGAAGATCATTTCCCGGCATTAGGGGGAGATAAGAATATAAAATATATTAATGCCGAGAAATTTCATGGAATGAAAACGATCTTTAATTCTAGATCCACGCACGAATCAATTGAACCCGAAGTTCATTAAAATAAGTGACTTGCAATATTCAGCAAGTAATCTACCAAATTAATGAAGGTGTGACAAAATCACATATATTTGTGATAAAATGAACTATAAGAGTTCAAATAACAAAGACATCAACTCAAATGTTGGTTCCAATATACGCCTGAAGCGTATTAGATCGATCTTAAGATATAAAATAAATCCGCGGTAATAAAATTTAGTCACCCTCAAAATCTCCCGAAGAGAGTTAGATGGAAATCCCATTGAAAAAGCATGTGCACATGATAATAGAAAATCGTAGGATTGCGGAACAACCAAATTAAATATTTTGGGAAATGATGAAAGATTTGGTTGATAGAATGAATTGTCATCAACATGGAAAAATTCGTTAACGACATATTTGCCTCAAGAGTTGCTCTAGAAAAACTGGATCCAAAACATAAATCAATAATAGTGTGCCGGCAGCACTCAAAGAAATAGAAACGAGCAATTGAGGCTGAGCATGACTCGCTGAATAAAAGAGATATTTGACTCTATAGTACACACCTAAAATATTATCCCAGAAGGATATACGTGGGTGTTCGTAAGAAAAACGAGTAATGATGTGGTGAGATATAAAAGCGAGGTTAGTTACTCAAGAGTTTTTCGCAGAAACTCGATATTTTTAAAGATGACATTAAGTTTCGCTACTTAATATTTATGGCAGCAACAACGATAGATATATGCATCGAATGTATGATCTGACCATGTAAAAGTCATTAGAAAGATATACATACATGAAAATTCTGAATGGATTTAAAATTTCTAATATGAAAGGAAATGAAAATCAGAATCCTGTAAAATATCATATTACATATGTCATTATGGACAAAATTGATATTGAGACAAGGTCCCGAAGACCAGTGATTGGTCCCGAAGACCAGTGATTGCACTCTTTTTCCCTCTACTAAGTTTTTCCCACGAGGTTTTCTTAGTTAAAGGTTTTTAACGAGACAATCACCAAAATATAAATATGAATGTCATGTACTCTTTTCCTCGAGTATTTTTCCTACAGGGTTTTATAACAAGGTTTTTAATGAGGCATGTACATCACTCGATAAGAGTTTGTTTTCGAAATAAACTGAGGTATTGAACCTGAAGTTCAAATGATTGTGAATTGAAATTCACATTATTGTTCATTTGTCAAGAAATGTATATTGAACACTAGATGCATTTAATATACTCCAGAAGAGTTACCGGCCGGTTATAGCAATTGCGAATGCTCTAGTCAATATAGATGTCTGGTAAAGGCATGTCCCAGAAGGACGAAAAATATACAATAATACAAATGAATGTGAAACTCAACAATTCGAAGGTTGGGTCCTGAAGACCAAAATTTATATTTGAATAACTAAGTTTTTCCTATATGGTTTTATTAGTTACAGGTTTTAACGAGACTGATTGATCACAAATAACCACTTTCAAGAAGTCAAAGATTTTCGGTGATTACAATCAGGGGGAGCAAGCTGTACTCTTTTTCCTTCGCTCAGGTTTTGTCCCTCTGGGTTTTCCTGGCAAGGTTTTAACGAGGCAGCAATCCTGTAAATAGTTATTCAAGGGGGAGTGTTATGAATATTAATAATTAGTGAATGACTAGTTTATCCTTTCTTGGTGAACAAGACAGAAACCCTACTTTGTATCCTATATAAAGGGGTCTCCCCATATGAATGAAACAACAATTCATAACAATTCTATTCTCCTATCATATTGTCTCTCTTATACTATATTATTCTCTCTCTATTTCTCTTGAGTTTATAACAAATACAAATTAAATATTATGGAGTAGAAGTTTTTGAAAAAAAAACACATTTTGGTTTTTGAATTTAAAATCTAAACTCAATAAAATACACATCATATTTAAGGATTGAGATTTTTTACCTATTTTTTCTAGAATGTTATAATTTAGGAAATTATAATAAAAAACACATCTTAAAAATTATAACTATATTACCATTATTCAAATATAACAATTGTTTACTGAAATAAAATTAGTTTAAGATAATATTTCAAGTTTTAACCTTTCTCAAATATAACAATTTTTTATTAAAATAAATTAATTTATCATATAATTTCATATTTTGCTTGGTGGTTTATTCATTTTCTTTTCTTTGGTGAATGGACATAGTTGCCGCTTAGTTGTATGACTTAAAAAAATGGAGGAAAGTTGAGTATATTTGTTGGTAGCGTGCGGCCTTTTTATTTTGAGTCTTTCACAATTTAAATTTCAAATTTATTTTAAATTTTTATTTTGAGTCTTTCACAATTTAAATTTCAAATTTATTTTAAAAATTGTTAACGCGAAAAATCTTGTTAGTCTTCTACTAAACAAACAAAGAAATTTTGGGAATTGAGTGAGGTGGGAAACAAGCCTTGTTCGGTCCGAATTTTTCGGGAATTCAATCATGTCCAATAAATTGTACAGTACCTACTATTTATAATGGCACAAATTAGGGTTTACAAAAGTGGGTATTGGGTTAATTATATTAGGAACCTATGATCTATGCTGATACGGCCCATCTGGAGCCCATTCCCGACCTCAGTCGCTGCCATGCTCGTCGGGGAGGATGTACTCTGCCGGCCTAGGCCGGTCCTGCTCGTCTTATTCCCTCCGAGCAGGGTGGGAGTTCTTGGTTGGCCTGATTCCTTCCTTAGTGGCCATGCAACATTTTGTTCTTGCACGATTTCCTTTAATAATTAGCACCTCATGTGGCCTGCTCGGACTTTACGCGGCGAGCATATTTTTATCCCTCGAAACATACCTCCTAGCTGGTTCTTATCAGTGAGCTCGTCCAAAAAGAGTGTGCTAGGATTATGCTCTTCTCTTCACCATCGAGCTGGGTGTGCTTTAGCTGGCTCGACGCGATCCTTGGAGGGTATGAGCAAGGGCGGAGCTAGAGATTGGAACCCTGAATCAAAGTGGCTGCAGCTACCTAAATTACCAACTGAGCTACCTGATTAATATATATATATATAATATCGAATATAATATATATATAGATTCTTAAGTTAAAGTCAGGGTGGGATGTAGCCCACCCCAGCTGCTCCACCCTTGGGTATGAGAATATAAACTTGCACAAATTATTCAATAGTTAACATGTCTCATGATCAGCTCGTATTTAACCCACCGAGCAGGCCTCCTTGTCTGAAGGGTTCCGAGCTGGTCTTTATTTATAAGGCCGCGGGATCATCTCAGTAAGATGGGTTGGTGAATTATTATACTTCGGCCCTGCTCTGTCATCCTGTTGTACTATGCATCTTGATGATTGTTAGGTAATCTTACTTTGCTCGATCTCTCGGTGTCGAGCAGGTACTTCTTGGAATATCTGTTGGAATGGTGTCCTTCATACCACGTGTGTTGTACCGAAACAAGCTATGTTGTGCGTCCTGTGTAGATGGATCGATTGTGCGACGTTAAGTGTCGAGTTGAGAACTTGAACTTAAATAGTCGACGATCAAGCCAAATGAGTCAGACGGGCCCTATCGATCGTGTATACTTGGAGTATATAAACTTTGGTTGAGAATCGAGGTTGAACGACGGAAGAAACGGAGAGAAAACGAGAAATCGGCAAAACGACACAATTTGTACTTGGTGTCGGCCGACACCCATTTTGTACTTTGGGAGTGTCGGCCAACATGCATGCAAACATGGCGGTGACTTTTTCAAAGAGTGTCGTCCGACACCCTATTTTGCCTATCATGGTGTCGGCCGACAGCGGCGTTTTTTAGGTCGCGGAAATTCTGTTTTTCACCCTTTTCAACCCTAAACTCTCTCCCGCTCCTCCTATATAAAGGGGACCTTAGACCCACGGTTTTGCTGCTACATTACGTGAAATATCATCACCCCATAAGCACCAAAATACGAGGGAGTCGAGAGAATCGAGTGGGACTCGATACTACGTTTGGGGAACCGCCGTTCGGGATCAAGGAGGGTCCTGCAACGAATTGAGGCCGGGTACTTTCGCGGCTGATCCGTCTACGTCCGGGCATCAACATTATAGAAGAACTACAAAGTATATACTATAGTAACTCAATTTTATGTTCTTACTTACTACGTGCGCACTAGATCCATATGATTAGGGTTTTACGTGTTTATGCATGATTTTTTCTTTCGCACTTTTCATGCTTGTAAAATACATAAATCCATCTATTGGGGTATGGATGAGATCCATACAAACCCCAACAGTGGTATCAGAGCCTTGTCGTGCGTTTTCGTATACGTAGAACAAGTGTCCATGAATTGTTTTTGATTTTTTCATTAATTTTTTCATGGAATATTTTTTGGAAAAATAATACTTGATTTTTGGAAAAATTAATTTGGTTAAATTTGTATGCATAAATCAAATCGTCATATTGTGAAATTCGAAATTGATGAATTATTTGGGATAATATTTTCTCAATTTTATCTCTCAATCATGATTAATAAAGAATTTGAAATTCTTGTATTTTTCATGAAGTTCATGTTTTATCAAATTTTCAAAACAATGCCTAATTTGTTTTTTCAAAGATTAATTTCAAGCCGATCTATTTCTCACCCCGGGGAGTGGAAATGAGACCAGAGTGCTTAAATTAGTCGATGACGCAAATTAGAGACTTTCGAACCATGGGATGGTACGATCGTCTGGTTGGTTCCCCCATGTCACATGGGAGATAGGGCGCAATTGCATGATAAATCGCTGGTTAGAAACCTCGAGTTTTCACTTACGATTTATCGCGTTTTGATTATTGGGATGATTATGACGGAGATACAAATAAAAGGCAATTATTGGGAATAATCGTTGTCGAAACAATTAAATCTGAATTTTATTGAGAATAAAAACTAATAGGCATTTTTGAGTTAATTGTTGCATCTTGCCTGCTAGGAATTGAGAATTCTCGTGCTTGCTCGATGTTATGCTTTGCGGTAGTATGCATGCTTTAGGTTTATATTATGCGTTTTCATCATGTTCAATCGATTAAAACAAAACCTGCATGTATAGTCTCATAAAATGAGTTATCGCCTTGTCCAATTAGACACACCCCCTAAAGCTCTCGATCATCAATTAGTAGTTTCCGCCTCCGCGGGGTGCTATATTTTTTATCTTGAGATAAGGTGAGGGTAGAGGAACAACGAGGCCTCTACAATGTGTTTTTGGTTTCTCATCGACGAACCCACTGGAGGCGTGGTAGTCGAGGCGAGGAGATAAGAATGGGATTCTTATCGACCAAGAGTGTTATTGTCGATAGTGAGACTATTGAAATAACATTGACAATGAGATTGTCTACCTATCTTGGATTTTTCGAGTGTCAAGCTCTCCTTGGCTCGAGAAATTGCGAGATGAGGATCTTGGAATTATTTTGTTCTAGAGACACCAATGTTGGACATTGGAGAACGAAATAGACAACTATATAAGTGTTCTAGGAACGACTTGTTGTCAAACATTGAATGTTTACTAAATACTTGTTTATTTCATTCTGTAGTTAATATGTCGTCAACTAACTCAATCAACCCAAGTACTATGCGTTCAATCCTTGAGAAGGAAAAATTGAACGGTACTAATTTTCTCGATTGGCATCAAAATTTGAGAATTGCTCTCAAATACGAGAAACGAGAGACTGTGCTGGAAACTCCTATTCCTAAAATTACTCCAAATTCCACTGGTCCTGAAAAGACCAATGTCAAGAAGATTGAGGAAGCCTCGCGAGAGGTGACCTGCATCATGCTAGGGGCCATGGAACCCGCATTTCAAAGGCAGTTCGAACACATGGATGCCTATAGCAAAAAAAAAGGGTAAATATAATTATTTATCAAATAAAACCAAAAATAAAAATACATGATTGTATATTTGTAAAAAATAAAATTTTAGAATTTGCGAAATATTTTAATTTAATGAAATATAATAATATTTAATTAAAATTTTTATAATTATGGATAATCATAACAACAAATTTTGTAAACTCTTAATTAAATATACCCCTCTAAAATTATAAATAAACATAACCACTTTTTTGGTAAACAGATAACAATAAAAAACTTCTTTTGCAAAATACAAAAGATAGGGTCCTTTTTATCCCGAATGAAATATTATTTAATTTAGTTCATTTATTTTATTTTATTTTTTATTATTTATTTAGTTTAGTTCCTTTTACTATTGATATCAAAATTAAAAATACAATTACTTAATTATTTTTATAAAGAATTGGATATTACAAATGATGAATATTAATGTTTATTTTTTATTAAATTTATATTTTTTTATTTATTTGATTAATTAATTAATAATATATACATAATAAAAAAATATTCTAAAGCAAATACATTTTTATTTAAGTCATATGATGGCAACTTCTAAAAATAAAATACTTATAAATAAAAGTAATATAATTTTCTAGCTAAAATTAAATTATCACAACATTTTTATTCTAACTAACTGCATTTAACCATGATGAAATTACGTCTTCGATGTATGATACCAACTTTTCGCGAAGTTGGACTTAAACAATGAACACCAGCTTCAGTCAAGGTAACAGTCACACAAGTTCGTGGAATGAAAGACGGAAGACAAAGACAAAGTTATGTAATATGTTTTCATTCCATTGAAACAACGAAACTAAACTATTACACTGAGTATGGTAGGCAAAACGATTACAAGAAGTTTCCCGAGTGTCGCAACAACTCCCACTAACTTGCAATCTAGCACACAAGTACCTAGAGCTAAATCTCCTAACTCTAATCTTGGCACAAGGCGCAAACGCTACTACACAAACTCGAAGCTCGAAGCTATCGGTCACGATTCTAAAAATCAGATTTCGTTCTCTCAAAATCGTCAAATGGTGAAATCGAAATCCATGGGTTTATATAGGCAGCCCGCACATGTGAGGTGATGACGTGGCACGTTCTGGTTGGTCACATGCTTGGCTGATGTCACTTCTCCATGGATGACATCACTCTTGTAGAACTTGGATTCTTGAATCTTGGAATCTTGAATCTTCGATTCTTGAATCTTCGAATCTTGAATCTTCAATTTCAAAATCAGAACTTCAATTCAATCTTGACTCCATCGATCTCAATTCTTCATCTTCAAACTCTCGTGAAAATCTCTAAGTGTTGAAGCCTCGGAATTTCATCGTCTTCATGGTCGTCGATATCATTGAAGTAGAAAACACTGGAACCATTCTTCATTCCTTGATTTGTGTACTTGGTGAAAGAGATCACGTTGAAAGTACTTAGATGAAAATCGTCGTTGAAGAATGTCATAGTCGCTGGCACCGTGCCTTGAGGACAAGCAACACCGAAGCCGTGCCAGTGCCAAAACCGGCGACTGGAGTCGCCGATTCCATGTCATGCCAAATGCCACAAACGGCGACTCTGGTCGCCGTTCCATGCTGTTGCCAAAAACGGCGACGCCAGTCGCCGTCGCCGCCGTTCCATGCCAAGTCCAAACCGGCGACTCCTGTCGCCGATTCCGTGTCATTGTGGACATGCACACATCCAGAGACAGCAGTCTCCATTCCTTTGCTTGCACCAAAACCAGCGACGCCTGTCGCCGTTCCACGCCATCTTCAACATGTCCAAAATCGGCGACTCCTGTCGCCGTTCCTGACGTGCCAAAGGCGGCGACTCATGTCGCCGTTCCATGCTCTTTCCATCGTTCCAAAACCGGAGATTCTAGTCTCCTTTTCCATGTACCTGCAAACCTGAAAATCAACACAAACACAAGTACAAAAACGTTGTCGCCAAAATCAACATTTACAATCTCCCCCTTTTTGGCACAACCCATGAAAAACGAAGTTAAGTAAAACGAGATAGTAGTATCTCCCCCTCAAACGAATATCAACACAAATAAGCTAAGTAAAAGATGGAAAAACATCAATCATACAATCAATGAAAAACCATAAAAAGACTTAGCCAAAATATCAAACCAATAGATAAAAACTTAGATAAAAATCCAAAATCAAAACAATATTCCAGAGATAGAGAAATATGAAAAAAACAATGCATGGACGAATAAGTTTAGAGTTGTATGCATGCAGAACCAAAGTATGAAAAACGAGTTCAAGAGTTATGAAAAACTGGAAATGAAAACTTGGAAAAGAAACTTGAACTTGAGAATGGAACTTTAGATCTTAACTCTTCATTCCTTTGGTGAGCCAGCTGGAGTAGGTTCACGTTCTGGACTCTCGACCACGTCTTCTTCATCTTCGCCATAGACGAAGCCATCATCAGAACTCGAATCCTCTTTCTCATCTTCACCCGTCTCGTCACCTAACCCAAATATCTCAAACTCCCCGAAATCTTTTCCGGTCTCGTCTTCAACATCAATAACATTGACATCGTCATCATCATCTTGATCTAGCAATCCACCTGACGGCATCGCCTTCGAAGATTCACCAACCTTCGCCTTGCCCTTATCCCGAATATCCATGCAGCCTTCAAAGATGTCATCATCCGTCTTCTCGCCATCTTCAGGAATATGTTCAACAGAAATGTTGTTTCCTTTGGACAGCTGCAAATGAGCTTCCTGGATCGCGTCCCTTACCATCTTCAGAATGAACGTATCCTTCAAACTTGCATCGGGGGCTCCAACATCACCGAGTCCTCCCCCTTGTTGGATCTCACGCTGAAGTTTGTCAAAGGATGACTTCTGTTTCTTCTGCGCGTCAATCATTCGGTTATAAGCCAGTGCATGTTCTTCCTGACACTGTTCCAGCGCCAAGGTGTCGGCATAAAATTCCTTGACGCAAGCTGATGGCACCACAGCACGATGACTGTGGATAGGGTGATATGGATTTCTGTAAGGCGGAACTTTTGAGTAAGGCCCAAATTCACGAGGAACGATTCTGGGCTGTTGTTTGGTTTGAGGTTCCGCCTCATCAGCTGCAGCTGTGGATTCATTCTTTTGTCTCTTGGCCGAGGGAGACTTGTCTTTCTTGGCGATCGACTTTCTCTTCCTTTTCTGTGGAGATGGCGGAGGTGTAAGAATCTCGGGAAGTGCATTCCTGTCAACAGTATCAAACCAAGGAAGATCGATGACACGTTTGCTCGGATTCAGGTACGTGCCAGTGATCTTGACGGCGCCATTTTTCTTCAACTTTTTCTCAAAGTCGTTATCAGGTGTAAAACCTTGGGCATGAAGCATGCCGTAGATCAAACACGGATGAGTGAGTTAAAGTTTCTTTGCCTTTGGCCAGTCAGCTTGCCGAATAATGGTCTCGTCCGTTGTCCGTGCAATTTTGAATAAGTCATTAAAAATAATTTTGCCAAGGTTGATCTGTTCGCCACAGCCAAGGCGAAATATGATATGCATCAGTTCCGGAGTTAACACGGATTCGTCCTTGTACGCTGTCCAGTTGGACATGCCAAGTCGCTGTAAAATGCCATAGAAGGCTGACAGCTTGGACGGCGGCGGCAGTTCGGACTTAACCTTCTTTTGAGTAATGAAGGTGCCAATGGTTAAGTCTTCAGCCCTTTCCTCAGCTGAGGGCGAAGTCCAGTTTGAATCCACTTCCAACCTTTCCAAAAACTTGTTGATTGAGAAAGGACGAAACTTATACACTTTGCTGCGAAAGACAAAGCAGCCATACAACCGACTCTTCGGATTTGCAAAATCGGGGGACAAGCTGGCGTAAAACTTGTAGAGAATGTGAATGGAATAGCGGTAAGTCAAGTTAACGGATTTTAGCATATGCATTTTGCTAAGGAAATCTGTGATGCCGTGCCGTTCGTAGTCTTCCTTCAGAATAGTTCGATCAGTGAGGATCGGTAAAGTCTGAATCAGTTTGTGGCGACGTTCAGCAGTCGCAGTGAAAAAATCAGGAGAATGAGGTTTCGGACACTCGGAAAATTCCGAGATATACTTGAAGCCGGCAGTCGACTTCTGGGATCCAGCTGATCCTGAAGAGAGTGGCGGTTTCTGCGAACTATGAGTTCGAGATTTTGATTTTTGTTCGCTGACGGACGGTCTCTTGCCTTCGGCACTCCCAGCTGGAGTCGCCGATGTTTTACCAGAGCCAGACGGCTTTGTTAATTTTGGGTCCTTGGCAGCAGTCACAGTCGCAGCCGAAGGTTTAACAATTTTGTTTCCATCCTTGTCCATAATCCCTTCGTCAACAAGTCTATTCCACTCAGTTGGCGAAACAACGCCTTTGAAACAGCGCATGAAGCCTTTCTTATACTTAGTCGATTTCTGAGAACCTGACTGTGCTGGAATAGCGGATTTTGAAGAGTCAGGCAAAGGTTCAGCAAACAGGGCTTTGCGTTGATCCACCTTTTCCAGGTGAGCCTGGAGTTCATTGAACGCGGCTTTCTTGGATTTTGGAGATGGGGCGTTTTGGAATTGTTTGTTGAGGTAGACGGTCATGTCTGCCAACATGTCATCCAAATTCTTAGCAGCTGCCATTTTGGAGATAAGAAAAATCTAAACACTTGGAAAGATATTCAACCACGGAATCGAGGACAGGGCGCCGGATGCGCTAAGCTAGAGTTGCCGGATGCAACGGAATTTGGAAAAACTAAGAACCTAGGAACGATGGACAAGCAGTCAGCAGCTGAGAGTTGAGAGTTCGAGAGTTCTGGAGTTCGATGTAAGCGTGACGAAGTAGGTTTAACCCAGGGCCTATATATAGGAAAAATTTGGGCCGCCCGTCCGGATTGAAAATACACAGCTCAAGACCTGTAAAAAGCCCATCTCAAGGAGAAAATTTGAGCCCATTAGACGAACAAAATTTTATTAATTTGAAAATATTATTAAAATAATAATTTCAAAAATAATAAATAAAAATAAATAAATAAAAATATGAAAACCGAAGATCAAACCAAAAGTTCGGAAGGACGAAGTTGATTGCCAATGGTTTGAGTTCCGAAGTTCGAGAATCCAAGTTTGGTCGTGTCGCTGGATGGCACAGTACGAGGTGCCGAATCCAGCGACCAGAGTCGCCGAAAATCCAGCGACAGGAGTCTCCGGATTGGTGTCACCACATGTTCAGTCGCCGCTTTTTCGGCGACTGTGGTCTCCTGTTTGTGTGTCGCCGGGTTTGGCAGTTTGGACATGCCAACGGTCCTGGAAGAAATCAGTCTCCGGTTTTGGCAGTAGACCAATTTTGCGTCTCCGGTTTTGGAGAATGATGAGTCTCCGTTTTTGGAGAATGGAGTCTCCGAATTTGGTTTTCCAATTTCGCCAACAGTTGAACTTTGTCGTTGCTGCACTCAATGTTTAGACTCCCGAGATGGTAAACCACATAGCCCTGGATATGAACTACAGAAATGCGAAAACAAAAACAACACATCCCGAGTTAGTCATTCAAGAGTTCAACACACGCAAACATTCAAACACATTTTAGTGGAGATTCGAGGGGTGATATTAGGCAATGAAGAGCAAATATTTTCCCAGAAAAGAGACACGTTCATCATTTTCCAAAACAAAAATTTCACACGAGGTGAAAAGAACTTTGAGTTAATGAAAAATCTCTCATATTAAAAACCGGTGAGATGGACCGAAGTATGTGATAGACATGTTTACTTGTCCTTCGTCTCAGTCATAAGGAAGCAGTCGTGTTTCGTCGAAACATATTGGCAGAGTTAGCACCGCACAAGAGATTTTAATTCATGAATGCAAGGTGAACACTTAAGGCACTCCGATCAGGAACTAGCATTACTTCAATCAGAGGGGAGCCGGGGTAACCGGCGTCCTCCAGACGAGTTTTTAGCTTTAAATGAAATGCAACAGACACTCATTACAGCAGTCAGAGGGGAGCAAGGTTCACTTGCGTCCTCCAAAGTGTGATAGGAGAGTGTCTTAAAGTTCAGCGTCCATGTACAACCTTTCGAAGAGGGGAGCCGGGGTAACCGGCGTCCTCCGTTACTTAGCTTTATGGATCTATGCAAATGAAGCGAGGAGTTTAAGCCATGTTCACATGTTCGCATTCAGCGGAATAAATACTCTTGTGTCCGAAGACTAGAAGCGGCCTCGAATCCATGTTTGTCTGACTAGACTAATCCACGACGATTCCGAGTGCGTATTCAGAAGTAAAGAAACTACTCTTTCAGACTTCAAAATTTTTCGTGAACTCTTAGAGAGAACACATGCAGAGAGAATTCCTTAAGGTTTTGAATCTCTCAAAGTCAAGAGGTTTGGTAAAGATGTCAGCAAGCTGTTTTTCCGTTGAAATATGCTGTAGACTGACTATATCACGATCAACCAAATCTCTAATGAAATGATGTCGAATGTCGATGTGTTTAGTTCTTGAGTGCTGGACAGGATTTTCGCTGATTTTGATAGCACTCTGGTTATCACAATACAGCACTAATGGAGCACTCTCAAGAAGATAGTCATTCAACATTTGCTTCAACCAAAGTAGTTGAGTGAAACAACTTCCAGCCGCAACGTACTCTGACTCGGCAGTGGACAGTGCGATACAGTTTTGCTTGCGACTATGCCAAGACACAATGTTATTGCCAAGGAAGCAACAGCTGCCGGAGGTACTTTTTCTTTCGTCCGTGTCCGTCGCCCAGTCGGCATCAGAGAAACCGACAAGGTTGGATGAAGTGTCGCGCGCATACCAAAGGCCTAGCTGAGAAGTCCCAGAGATGTATCGGAAGATCCGTTTCACAGCTCGTAGATGGTCCTCCTTTGGATCAGCTTGGTACCTGGCACACATACAAACACTAAACATAATGTCAGGACGAGTGGCAGTTAAATAAAGTAAACTCCCAATCATGGAACGATAAAGAGTTTGGTTTACACTCCGGCTTTTCGTTGACGTCGACAAGCGTTCCGTAGTTGCCATAGGAGTGTTAGCTGGCTTGGCATGATGCATCTCAAACCTCTCAACCATGTTTTTAGCATACTTACTTTGAGATACAAAAATCCCATTTGGTCGTTGAGAAATCTGAAGGCCAAGAAATTGGTGCAACTCCCCCTCAAGGCTCATCTGAAAAGTCGAGGACATAGCTTCTGTGAATGAAGTCACGAGTTTGGAACAAGTCGCTCCGAAGACAATGTCGTCAACGTAAATTTGGGCAACAATCATGTGTTTGCCATCTCGCTTGATGAACAAAGTTTTGTCCACCGATCCACGCTCAAAGCCGAACTTTAGAAGAAAATCCGTGAGGCATCCATACCATGCGCGAGGCGCTTGTTTCAAGCCGTAAAGAGCTTTGTGAAGCTTGTAGACATGATTTGGTTTCTTCGGATCCTCAAAGCCCTTAGGTTGGGCAACGTAGACCTCTTCTTCCAAGACACCGTTCAAGAAGGCAGCTTTGACGTCCATCTGTCTGAGTTTGATGCCAAGATGGCATGCAATAGCAATTAGGAGTCTGATGGACTCAATTCGTGCGACCGGAGCAAAAGTTTCATCAAAATCTATGCCTTCCACTTGGGCATATCCTTGGGCAACAAGACGAGCTTTGTTTCGAACAACTTGGTTATGCTCATCTGTTTTATTCTTGAAAATCCATTTAGTTCCAACAACATTGATGTTTGAGGTTCGGGGAACTAAGGACCAAACATTATTCCGGGTGAACTCATTCAACTCTTCTTGCATGGCCATGATCCAAAAATCATCTTGCATGGCTTCCTTGTAATTTTTCGGCTCATTTTCGGAGAGAAAGCAAGTGATGCCGATTTCATTACACACTGCTGAAGTACATATGTTGTAGAGTTCGTCGGGAGAATTCATTGGTTTCTTGGAGCGTGTAGTTCGCTCAGTCAAGCTTCCGATCATTTGGTTCGGTGGATGACGTTTTTGAATGTGACCAGGTGCTTCTCTTGGAGCGTCACCTGGGTTTTCAACTTGATCATCATCGTCATCCTCAGTGACCGAAGTGTCATCATTTTCGTTGCTAGACTCTCCAACTTCATTGTCTTCATCATCGTCATAATTGTTGTCCTCAGACTCGTCGTTCTCAGAAATGACATCCTCATCGTCAATCACAACATAGCTAACTGGTAGCTTCTTCTTTCGATGTAAGTTCGGGCATTCGTTTTTGACGTGCCCATATCCTTTGCACTCGTAGCATTGCATTTTAGAAACATCTTTGCTAGCAGAGGAGTACGGCGAAAGTTTAGTCCCCTTGAACTTTTTGTCAGACGATGATCCCTGATTTCGGTTGTCAGGAGTGTTCGGATACGAGTTAGAACTTTTCTGAAATTTTCGAAAGTTTCGAGCACGGTTCTTCCTCTTAAATTCTTGTTTCACGAGATAGGTGACTATCTCAGTCAGTGCAGCCAGTTTGTCCGGATTACTAGAGTTCATTAGTTTTTCAATTTCCTCAGCTTCCTCATCATCAGATTCACCCAGATCAGCAGAAAAACTACTTTCAGTTTTCTCATTTTTCAAATGAGTTTTTCGAGTGTTTGAGCTTCTTGAACTCTTTCCTTTCTCTGAAATCTTGAGCGCAGTCATCGGTTCGTAGACAAGCGACATGTCTGGGTTGCTGCGAACTTTGAGAGTCAAGTCATAATTTCTCAAATCAGCCATCAAGTCCGCGTAATCCCAGTTTTGATTCTCGTCGTTGCGAGCTTCGATAGTCAGCACCTTGCTTTCGAACCTAGTGCTAACACTGGATAAGACCTTCTCATAGACCATGGGGGCTGGAAAGATTTCCCCGAGTTCAAATGCCTCATTGACATATCTCATGATCTTGTCCAAGTAGTCATTTATGTCTTCATCTTCCCTCATCCGGAGTTGATGGAATTGAGCAGTGATAGTTCGAATTTTCGATCGCTTAACAGCATGACTTCCCTCACAAGTTCGTTGTAACGTTTCCCATGCATCTCTGGCAGATGTGCAATTTTTGACCAGCTGATACATACTGAGGTCCAGCCATTCACAGATAATAAGTAAGGCTTTGTTGTTAGCCGTGGACAAGTCATGTTCCTCTCTCGTCCAACTACGTTCCGGTTTCAGAATTCTCACGCCATCGGCGTCTTCCGTATATGGACGTTCCCATCCTTCTAACACTGTCATCCAAGATCTGGAATCAAAACCCTTAATCCTAGCAGAAACTTTGGCCTTCCAGTTTGAGTAGTTCTGATGAGTTAGCATAATCGGTTTCTGGACAAACATGGACGACTCCATTGTAGCGGAAATATGAAGTCAAGTAACGGATCACGTCTTATACGTATGACGTCCTGCTCTGATACCAATTGAAATTACGTCTTCGACGTATGATACCAACTTTTCGCGAAGTTGGACTTAAACAATGAACACCAGCTTCAGTCAAGGTAACAGTCACACAAGTTCGTGGAATGAAAGACGGAAGACAAAGACAAAGTTATGTAATATGTTTTCATTCCATTGAAACAACGAAACTAAACTATTACACTGAGTATGGTAGGCAAAACGATTACAAGAAGTTTCCCGAGTGTCGCAACAACTCCCACTAACTTGCAATCTAGCACACAAGTACCTAGAGCTAAATCTCCTAACTCTAATCTTGGCACAAGGCGCAAACGCTACTACACAAACTCGAAGCTCGAAGCTATCGGTCACGATTCTAAAAATCAGATTTCGTTCTCTCAAAATCGTCAAATGGTGAAATCGAAATCCATGGGTTTATATAGGCAGCCCGCACATGTGAGGTGATGATGTGGCACGTTCTGGTTGGTCACATGCTTGGCTGATGTCACTTCTCCATGGATGACATCACTCTTGTAGAACTTGGATTCTTGAATCTTGGAATCTTGAATCTTCGATTCTTGAATCTTCGAATCTTGAATCTTCAATTTCAAAATCAGAACTTCAATTCAATCTTGACTCCATCGATCTCAATTCTTCATCTTCAAACTCTCGTGAAAATCTCTAAGTGTTGAAGCCTCGGAATTTCATCGTCTTCATGGTCGTCGATATCATTGAAGTAGAAAACACTGGAACCATTCTTCATTCCTTGATTTGTGTACTTGGTGAAAGAGATCACGTTGAAAGTACTTAGATGAAAATCGTCGTTGAAGAATGTCATAGTCGCTGGCACCGTGCCTTGAGGACAAGCAACACCGAAGCCGTGCCAGTGCCAAAACCGGCGACTGGAGTCGCCGATTCCATGTCATGCCAAATGCCACAAACGGCGACTCTGGTCGCCGTTCCATGCTGTTGCCAAAAACGGCGACGCCAGTCGCCGTTCCATGCCAAGTCCAAACCGGCGACTCCTGTCGCCGATTCCGTGTCATTGTGGACATGCACACATCCAGAGACAGCAGTCTCCATTCCTTTGCTTGCACCAAAACCAGCGACGCCTGTCGCCGTTCCACGCCATCTTCAACATGTCCAAAATCGGCGACTCCTGTCGCCGTTCCTGACGTGCCAAAGGCGGCGACTCATGTCGCCGTTCCATGCTCTTTCCATCGTTCCAAAACCGGAGATTCTAGTCTCCTTTTCCATGTACCTGCAAACCTGAAAATCAACACAAACACAAGTACAAAAACGTTGTCGCCAAAATCAACATTTACACATGAGCAACGGTCTTTACGACGACGACGACGGAGGCTTGAAATTTGGATCAAGTTTACATATCTCCATGCAAGGCTTGTAGCAGCTAAATAAAACCATACACATCTTCATACACTTCTTAGAACATTTCAATTCATTCAAGAATCCATTCTCGTGATACTCAATTGTTGATCTCGATTCTGCAAAAAATATCATGAAACTAGTTATCATCACGATCGTAAAAATGATTTTCGAGAACTTCATTATTCTTTTCCTTTTGGTGGAATGATAATTTTAATTTTATAACTTATGTGATGAATGACATTAGAGATATGTAGTGAGCCCCTATTTATAGTTCTTGATTGATTTTTTAAAGAAGAGTAATTGAGTTCCATTCATTTTGAATTTAATGTGTTTTACTTGTTAATCCTCATATAATCTGAAATTTTGATTGTGGGTAGAGATTTTGAAAAAAAAAATTAATTACTTAATTTAATAATTACCCTAAATTAGATGGTTGCAATCCTATAGGCTCCTCTTCCAATAAAAACTACAAAAAACATAAATACAAATTAAATATTATGGAGTAGAAGTTTTTGAAAAAAACATATTTTGGTTTTTGAATTTAAAATCTAAACTCAATAAAATACACATCATATTTAAGGATTGAGATTTTTTACCTATTTTTTCTAGAATGTTATAATTTAGGAAATTATAATAAAAAAACACATCTTAAAAATTATAACTATATTACCTTCAAATATAACAATTTTTACTGAAATAAATTAGTTTAAGATATTATTTCAAATTTTAACCTTTCTCAAATATAACAATTTTTATTGAAATAAATTAATTTATCATAAAATTTCATATTTTGCTTGGTGGTTTATGCATTTTCTTTTCTTCGGTGAATGGACATAGTTGCCGCTTAGTTGTACGACTTAAAAAATTGGAGGAAAGTTGAGTATATTTGTTGGCAGCGTGCGTCCTTTTTATTTTGAATCTTTCACAATTTAAATTTCAAATTTATTTTGAAAATTAAAAAGATAGTTGCCGCTAGATGTTTGTAAGTTCATCATTCGACACGGATTGAGTGGGAAGGCGTTGGAATCCATGATCCAGAACAAGGTAGAATTCAAACATACTTTAGTACTACTATCAACCCAACAATAGATATATATATATATATATATATATATATATATATATATATATATATATATATATATATATATATATATATATATATACTTATTGTGTTGTGGCAAAATTAGACGGCTTTCATAACGAAGCACAATGGGCTGTGGCTCAGCGCACCCTCCACGGTTCTATCAACTTCCGACGACAAGAACTATAGAGAGGTGTCGGAGATCGCTGAGCAGGCGAAAAGACGAGCTGAAATCGCAAGGTATATGTTGGAATGAAGAAAAAAAACAAAAAAAACGTTGCAGGCTGAGGGAATTTCATACCCTTAAAGGGATTGTACATCGACGTACACCATCCAGCAACACTACACGGTCTAAGCGATCAAACAGAGATACACAAATAGATTGTGAATGTGTTGGTGACGAGTTAAGGATGTTCGAAGTTGTTATCTTTATAGTCTCTGGTTACGAGTTAAAAACATAAACACTCAATGAATCCAAGGCACAAAATACTTATAGTAATACGTTTAGTCATTCATTGAAAACACGAAACACTCATCAGTTCCCCTCGGAACATCATCATCGGTCCCCCTAGCTCGTCTTGCTATGTGCATTGGATGTTTGGTTCAAAAGTAGTATCAAATCAGAGGCTGCAAAGTACAAACATATCATATTAAGTTCAGTTCAGCCAATTTCAGTCCAAAAGAACAGACTTTTACTAGCTATTTCACTTTTTGAAAAAAAAGTAGAAACACATACCTCGTTTCGAAATCGTCCAGTTGTAGTCATCACTCACCTCCCAAAGCATGTACCCTCCGAGACCAAGCCCTTCCGCGTAACTCACCTTCATCGCAACCGACCTCGGATCATCATATCCGATCCAAAACCTATTCTTCTCCGAATACGAATAAACCGAAACCGTGTCCGAATCAAACACTCCCTTCACATCGTTTTCCCTATTGAACTCCACCACCTCAGCATAACTCATCGCCCCGTCATCACCGGGCCCCACCCCCACAGCTGGCGCACCAATCCCGTGAGATTCGGTTGTCTTGACTTTCCACGTCCTCCCATACATCGGAATCCCCATAACCAACTTGCATCTGGGTAACCCGACCCGGATCCATCTACCCATCCCGAAATTCGTGCTCAGATTACTCTTCGGGTCGTACAAGGCCGCGTGGGCCCCGGTGAAAGTCGTGTCCCAGCTGCCGTGGTAGTCGTAGTTCATCACGTTGAGCCAGTCAACGTTCTTTCGAATCGAGTTGACCGGATAAGCCCGTGGGCCCGCCCCGTCGAGGAACGTGTCGGCCGAGTAGTACACGGCCGCCGTGATGAGGAATTCGTCGCCGGCCGCCTCCCTCCACTCCTCGAGGAGTCGAGCGAGGTTTTTCATTTCGGCGGCGTTCATC
This sequence comes from Euphrasia confusa, assembly GCA_954870475.1. Classification (NCBI taxonomy): domain Eukaryota; kingdom Viridiplantae; phylum Streptophyta; class Magnoliopsida; order Lamiales; family Orobanchaceae; genus Euphrasia; species Euphrasia confusa. The sequence continues at coordinate 26,110,430 of OX940968.1, read as the reverse complement.
GGATACTCCCAGTCGAAATCGAACCCGTCGAAACCGTAAGTGTTTGCCACGTGGATGCTGGATGCGATGAAAGCCGCGCGGGAGGATTTGCGGGAGGACATTTGCGAGAGGACTTTCGCGATGTCGATTTTTCCGGCGCCGTCGCCGCCGACGGAGAATAGCGTTTTGACCGGAGGGTTTTTCCGGCGGAGGGTGGAAGTGAGGTTTCTGAGCAGGGGAGCCTCTGTTTTCGAGTCGATTTCGAATTGGAATGTGACGTTGTTTGGATATAAATACGCGTAAATAATGTGCGTGAAGAAGCGGGTGTCGATCGACGAAGGGGGGAATGTATCCGAATTCCAGGAAGGATAATAGGCGGCTCTTATCGGCCTACCCGGAGGACACGGATCAGAGTCATGTGAAAGCTTCGCATAAGAGCAAGAAGCAAGAATCAAGAAAATGGAGAAAGAGTTGATTATGTGAAATGTCGACATTTGTTTATTTGCTTAGTTGAAATTGTAGGGAGGAATGGAGGATTTTATATACTACATACAGAACAGTGACCGAGTCAAAAATAATTAGTCATCAAAGTGAATTTTTCTTTCAAAAATAATAATGTATTAATGTGGGTTGAAGAATTGTATATGAGCATATTTGGAGGGATATTTTGTCTCAATGTTGAAAACGGGCATTTTTAAAACATGGGATATTATTATAGTTCAAATTATTAAAATATTTCCCTGATTATCGAATATATAATCACAACTTTATTTGTAATTACTAATAAAGTATGATTATAAGTTTCGGAAAGACAAAATATATATTAAAAAAATAAATTTTTACTATTATTATAGGGAGTAATCGATTGATTATATAATTTTATTATAATCATAGGATTTAATGATTTTTTCAAAGACTAATTTTAGAGATATTATTAACTTATTGAATATTAATATTAAAAAATAATTTATATATATTTTATATCTAATTTATTTAAATAAAAAATTACGTATATTTGTACTAATTATAAAATATTTTAATTCTTTTTTTTTTTGCAAAAGAGTATTTTGATTTATTTATATATTTAGATTTAAGATGTTTTTTAATAAAAAGCAAAGTTGGTTTATAAGTACATTTATATTAAAGGTTAAATGTGTATTTTACTTTTAATCATAATTATACTAAGGGGGATTCACAAAATGAGTAACTTATAAGTGTTTTACTATATTTAAATACTAATATTTAGTCTAATAGTAAAAAAGTTAATTTTTCCGAAACTATCCTTGTGTTTTGAACGATTAACATAATATATATGTGAAAATATAAAAAAATGTCATTATGGATATAGTCCACATGCTTTTTTGCCATCCCAGATAAAAGACATGGTTTCTTGCACTAATGGACGATTATACCCTTACTATAGCTTTTTGCGGGCATTCCTTTGAGTAGATCGAATTGTACACATTGTTTGTCGAATTGTACACATTGTTTGTCGAATCCTACGCGAATGTTGGGGGGCATATGTTGATATCGAATATATCGAACCCTTGTCGAATGATATCTAACCCTTGTCGAGTGAGATTTCATGTATGTCGAATGATTTTTCATGCTTGTCGAATGGATGTCGAACATCGAATATTATATTTCATGTCGAATGATAATTAATGTGGTGATCGATGATGAAGATGTGATCTCTGAGAATGATGGGTCTGACGATGATAACTCGGATGAAGATGAGGACAACGCTCTCGTTGTCACGTTTGATGAAGGTTTTGACCTTGCGAATTTTGAAGTTGAAAACTTTCAACTTGATGCTTTTCTGAAAGACACTGCAACAGCTGATAACATCTTCCGTGTGGCCTCAGAAAATCGAAATTTCTGTGATGATGATATTTTCTCAGATGATGAATCTGAGTCTGAAGCTGAAGAGATAGAGATGACACCTGAAGTGTGTCAAGCTGAAGTTGTGTGTGATGAGCTACTCACTCTGAGAGAGAATCATGCTGAATTGATAAGCTTACATGACTTAACTATCACTGAGAATAACACACTCGAAGTGTCTTTGAAGTTTCTGACAGAATCTATTACTGAACTCTCGAATGAGAAACACAACATGTGTGATGAGGCTGTTGATTTGAAAAACTCGGTTGAGAAGACGGAGGATGAGAAGAAAAGATTGAATAATTCTCTGACAATTCTGAAAATTAAATTTGATGCTCTCTTCGAAGAGAAACATAAATACTACAAAGAAGTTGTCGAACTGAGAGAATCATTTGAGAAGTCGAACTCTGAGAATTCAAAACTGAAGGCTAGTCTGAAGAAGGAAACATCTGAAGTGAAGAAACTCCAAACTCTCTTCAAGAACACCGATGCTGAGAATGATGAGCTAAAGTCATCCTTGATGAAAGCTCAAACTGATCTTGCTATGTGTGACAAGGAACGTTATGTCCTGAAGGAGAAGCTTCACATGACTGATGAACTTCTAAAGAAGATGAACACGAACTCGTCTGTGTTTGACAACGCTGCTTCGTACATGAACCCAGGTCGTGTTGGACTTGGATTTCAGAAAGTTTTTGAATCTATCTAAACTGCACCTGAAAAGAAAGAAGTGACCTTTGTCAAAGCTTCTACTGACTCTTCTGAGAGTATGACCAAAGATGATTCTGAAACTCTAAAACGAAAAGAAATTGCTGAAGGAAAGAGAGTTATGACATCTCCGAAAACTGAAACTCAAAAGTCGATCTCGACTACTAGTCTGAAGACGGAGACATATCAATTTCCTAAGTTTATTGTGAAACATCCTCGTGGTATCTTACCATACGAGAAGACGTTGCTGAAAAAGTTGAGTAAATCTCAGAACGTGAAACCAAATGTACAACTCTCTCGCTCTAAACCTGTCATGATCAAGACCTCATTGAATGCTGAAGTTCGTCATAAGAGAGAGTACGTATGTCACTACTGCAATGCACCTGGACACATTCGACCCTTCTGCTATAAGCTTAGGGATGACATGAACCGTAAATTGGTGACTGAGAAGAAGAGTGGAGTTTTTAAGAGTGTGAAGAAACACACATCTCCGGTGCAGAAAAACGAGAAGGATGCGAAAATGTTGACTAAGAAAAATCCTCAAAATTTTGATGTGAAGAAGAAGTGGGTGCCTAAGTCCCGACAGAGTGAAGTTAAACTTAACTCCACCACTTCAACTGCCTGGAGACCAAGAGAACTAATATTTTGCAATGTTGCACTCAATGCCTCCGATTCTGGAAACAAAGGCATTTGGTACTTTGACAGTGGGTGTTCTCGTCATATGACTGGAACCAAAAAGTTCTTGAAAGAATACGAGCCTATGACTGGTTCTCCCGTGGTGTTTGGAGGTGGAGCTAAAGGCGTTGTCATGGGTAAGGGAACGCTGCATATCAAGGGATTGCCACCAATTCGCAATGTTGTTCATGTGAAGGGTCTTGTGGCAAATCTTATTAGCATCAGCCAACTGTGTGATGAAGGGCTGAATGTAAGCTTCGATAGAGACTCTTGCAAGGTTTTTGATGTTGAAGGAAAGTGTATCATGGAAGGTCCACGTGCGAAGAATAATTGTTATACAACTGAGTATAGTTGTTTCTCTGTGACCGTTCCTGATGAAGTCGATTTGTGGCATCAACGCCTTGGACACACTAGCACTCGAAACTTGAGTAAACTGGTTAAGGGGAAGATAGTTCGAGGAATCTCTCAACTCCCCAAAATCGAGAAAAGAGTGTGTGGTGACTGTCAGAAGGGTAAGCTGACGAGAACTCCTCATCCTGCACTATCAACACTGATGAGCACATCTGCTCCGTTTGAACTTCTTCACATGGATCTCATGGGTCCAATGGAAGTGAAGAGTATTGCTAAGAAAGAGTACGTGCTGGTGGTTGTTGATGATTTCTCTCGCTATACTTGGACGAGATTTCTTGCTACAAAGGATGAGACTTTCAATGCCTTCAAGGGTATTGTGAAATGGATTCGTACGAATCGTGAAGCTAAGGTAAAGAGGATCAGGAGTGATCACGGAACTGAATTTGAAAACTCTAGCTTACAGTTTTATTTATTTTCTGTATTCGATTCAAAGTTTATTAGTAATAGTAAGAAATCAATACTCATGTAACATAAGTTTATCTGAATTATTTAATTTTTTTCGAAAAATCAATACTCAATATTTTGACAATTTTTAATAGGAGTAACATAAATTAAGATGTTATTTATCGAACTTGAAAATAATATCATACAAGTGACGAAGTCTAGTCATGAGAGTGCATTTAGTGTCTCATATCGAGCATGTTTTTGGTCCACCTGAATCATAATTCTGATTCGCCCCAGGTTAGAGACCTAGAGTAGCATAGTAATAACCCCATTTGTGATAAAATTTCAAGGTACAAATTTCAGCCCTTCAAAAAGTATCCCCAAGGAATCAACTCAATCAAGGATGGGTGTGGGTTTAGCCAACGGTCATTCTAATTACTAAGTTGTAGATCGATGGACCATATATTGTCATAAATGTTCCCGACCGTTAGTCTCAAAAACCAAGCTCATTTGAATTTGTACCGAATCATAGTGAAAATTACACAAGGGAGAATGTTGTATTATTTGGGATTTGTATTTATTTCTTTATGGATGAAAATTACATGCTAATGAAATGTAGTAACAAATAAAAGGATAGATAACGTACGTGTTTGAAAATGTGAAGAAAACTAGTAATTGAAAAACTTGAAACTCTCTCAATTAATCTCCTTAATTATCCCGTTTTGCTAGTTGAATTGGGCGTTTGATTCAAAAGTAGTATCAAATCCGAGGCTGCAATAACCAAACAAAAAATGTTAGAAGCTTAATCATCTAAAAACTCGAAGTGTTAAATAAGTTGGACAACTTGATATTTATATATACCTCGTTTCGAAATCGTCCAGTGGTAATCACCAGTGACCTCCCAGAACATGTACCCTCCGAGCCCAACCGCTTCCGCGTAACTCACCTTCATCGCAACCGACCTCGGATCATCATATCCTATCCACGAATTATTCGCCTTCTCCGAATATGAATAAACCGAAACCGTATCCGGGTCGAACACTCCCTTCACATCATTTTCCCTATTAAACTCCACCACCTCAGCATACGTCATCGTCCCATCCCCACCGGGCCCCACCCCCACCGCCGCCGCTCCAATCCCGTGAGATTCGGCTGTCTTGACTTTCCACGTCCTCCCGTACATCGGAATCCCCATAACCAACTTGCATCTGGGTAACCCGACCCGGATCCATCTACCCATCCCGAAATTCGTGCTCAGGTTAGTTTTCCGGTCGTACAAAGCCGCGTGGGCCCCGGTGGAACTCGTGTCCCAGCTTCCGTAATAGTCGTAGCTCATCACGTTGAGCCAGTCAACGTTCTTTTTAATCGAGTTGACCGGATAAGCCCGTGGGGCCCCGTCGAGAAACGTGTCGGCCGAGTAGTACACGGCCGCCGTGATGAGGAATTTATCGCCGGCAGCTTCCCTCCACTCCTCGAGGAGTCGAGCGAGGTTGTTCATTTCGGTTGCGTTCATCGGAAACTCCCAATCCAAGTCGAACCCGTCGAAGTCGAAAGAATTTGATATGTTTATGGTGGAGGCGATGAAGGTCGAGCGGGACGATTTGCTCGAGGCCATGTTCGAGAGGGTTCTTGTGGTTTCGTCTCCTGATCCGCCGATGGAGAAGAGTGTTTTGACCTGAGGGTCTTTTTTGTGGAGTGTGGAAGTGAAGGTTTTGAGCAGGGGAGCCTCTGTTTTCGAGTCGATTTCGAATTTGAATGTGATGTTGTTTGGGTTTAAGAATGAGTAAAAAACGTGCGTGAAGAAGTTGGTGTCGATCGACCAAGGGGGGAATGTATCCGAATTCCACGAGGGATAGTAGGCGGCTCTTATCGGCCTATCTCGAGGACATGAAAGCTTTGCATGAGAAGAAGAAGAAGCAAGAAGCAAGAAAATGGAGAAAGAGTTGATGATTATGTGTAATGTAGACATTTAGTTATTTGTTTGTGTTCAAGTTATATGCACCCACACGTATATATACACACACCCAGAATGTTGACCGAGTCAAAATAGTTAGAGTGATGAAATTTTCTTTCAAAAGTAACAGTGTTCAAGTTGAAATTTTGTATAAGCATGATTTGGATATAGATATTTTGTCTCAACCTTGAAAATGACAAACGAATAATCAATATTTATCAAAGAAATATTATTAAAAATTTCCCAAAAGTATACAAAATCTTCAATTGCTACTATACACAATACGAAAATATCACACTTTTTAAAAGAATAATCGAGTCATCAAGCCTAAAAGGCTCTCATCATTTGATTTTTTTATTTTTATTTTATTTTTTGTAATGATTCATTTGGTTGGTATTCTTGGAGAATATAAGATTGGGTGGAAAAATTAACATGGGTACAATAGTCACGAATTATTACGAGAAACCTACAGCTAAAAATGAACTACGGGTTAAAGTCTCACCAACTCCATTTTCAAGGCTTTTAGATAGCCGTCCTAAATAAGAAATCAGATTATCTATGCATGTATATTAAAAAATATTAAATTATACTCCTCATTTTTTATTAAAAAATATAGTTAAATTTACAAAAATATAATTGAAAGTAAAAAAAAATAAAAATTAATATAGAGTAGTATTTTTTTTAGTGTGAATTATTATAGTCCAATTAAAAAAATGAAATTAATTATTGACTATTTCAAGCATTGCTTTCGTACCCAGTCATGTCTATTTTCACTTTAAAATCTAGGCCAGTGTGTCACCAACCCCTATTTCATGATTTTCATCACTCTGAATAATTTAAAATAAAGGTAGAAATAAAAAATAAAAATAAAAATAATAAAAAAAAGAGAGAGAGAAAAAAGCCTTTAGGCTTTATGCATAACAAACCATTTCTTTACACTACAACAAAAAAACAAAATTAAGTCTGTCCTAAAATAAGACTATTGGTATGTACTCCTTGGGGCTTTATTATTTCGTGTACTCCTATAACAAATTTATTACTACTAGTAATTTCTTAGCTTCTAAAAATGCGTATCTCGATTCCCTCGACTAAAATGTCGGATATCCACTACAAATTAAGTTCAAACTTTGAGAATTGAGATTCCATATTTAGATTTTACTAAGATTAGTAAGACACACTTTCATTCTCCATAAATATTATCCTTCACAATTTTCCTTCATTTTTTTTTTCTTTTCTCCCCTCCAATTCTCCCTTTCTCTAAGCCCTCCCTTGAAAACGTAACAAATACGTTTTCAAGGATACAATCACCAATCGGCGGGAGAACAAGAAAAAAGGAATCAAAATGGTCGGAAAAATCGTCATATCTCTGACCTCCGCCCTCCTCGTCCTCGGCGCCCTCCTCGGACTACACATCATAATAAACCGTAACAACCCTTCCAAAAACGACCCCGACATCACCCACTCCTCGACAAAAATGGTCGCATCAATTTGCGAGTCGACGAAATACAAAGAATCCTGCTTCGTCACCCTCGAATCCACCTCCAAGAACTCGTCCGCCACAATCGAGGACTACATCCTAGCCGTCCTCCACTCCACCCTCGCCGAGGTCAACAAGTCAATCGGCTTCATCGATCGAGTGGGCCCCACCGCCAAGAACGAGACAACGGGCCCCGCTCGGGATTGCAAGTTCTTCCTCGAGTACGCCGAGCGAACTCTCCTCGACTCGATTTCCCTGGCGAGTCGAACCAACATGCTCAACGTCGAGGCCAACGGGCGAGAGCTCCTAAGCCGGATGTCTTCCGTTTTCGCCCTCGAGGAGTACTGCCGAGACGAGATCGATGACCCTAATTTCAAATCTGTAGTCGACAACGGAACCCTAGCCGCCTTCCGAATCACCCACAACGCGGTGAATATATTAGCTAAGATCTCTCGAATGCTCAAGGTCGACTCGTCGAGATCATCATCATCTCACCGTCGACTCTTGTCGGATGGATTTCCCGAGTGGTTTAAGGGCTCGGATCGAGTGTTGGTTGAGAAGCGAGAGGATGTAATTAGCCCCGACGTGGCGGTGGCTAGCGACGGGAGCGGTCGGTTCAGAACGGTTGGAGAGGCGGTGGCGGCGTACCCTGATAACCACGAGGGTAGATTCGTCATTTACGTGAAAGCCGGGGTTTACAAGGAGCAAGTCGTGATCGACCAGAGGAAGCCGAATGTGTTCATGTACGGCGACGGCATGGATAAGACCATTATCACCGGAGATAAGAATCGGGGAATAATGGGGTTGCAAACACCGGAGACAGCCACCTTTGGTACGTACGTATTATAAACAACGTTAGTTGCATGCATGACCTAAATCGTTGAAAGTACGGAAAACAAGAACGGAATAGCTAGAAAATAAATAAAGAAAAGATGAATGTACGTGCAAATCTAAATCAAGAAAATACTGTAACCAAAGAAAAATAAGAATTTACATGCAAACTTAAATCAACAATAGAATTTCGCTAAACCCAAATCAAGAAAAACAAAGAATTTCACTATGAGAAATAAAAAAGAAAGTGTCAAAGTTAGGTAAATAAAACTTTAATTAAAATGTTTTATTAAAATAATAAGGTTGTTCAACATATTCGTAAGCTCAAAGTTACTTTAACAATCTTAACAATCGATGCGTAATATATCTACTGAAAGCAAATAATTAACGAAGGCAAAAGGAAACTCAAATAAAAAAAACCACTTGGGATGAAAATCGGTGACTTATTAAAAAATCAACTTTTTGAATTAGGCCAACAAGAAGATTATTAATTCGGATTTTTAAAAAAAATAGACATCTTGACATTTATATTGAGTCGAATATATATATATTTCCAATAGTTAGTTATATGACCAAAATCGTCGCGTTATTTTCGAATAATGTCATTTTGTTTGGTACTATATTGTAACGCTGGACGTTAGTCGTCTAATAGCTCTGATAGCATGTTAGAAGCCGCATCAGCATCATCTAATAGCTCAAAATTTTTAAAGAAGTTGAACAACTTGACATTTTTTGTTAGTTACATGACCTAAATCGTCGGTTATTTTCGACTAATGTGGAGTATTTTGTTTGGCATATATATATATCGTAAAGCGAACGAGGCGGCCGGGTTCCTCGCCCGGGGGATCACGTTCCGGAACGAGGCCGGGCCAAGCGGCCTCCAAGCCCTAGCCTTCCGCTCGATGGGGGACAAGTCGGCTCTCTTCAACTGCAGCTTCGAGGGCTACCAAGACACGTTGTTCTACCAGACATCCAAACAGTTCTACCGTAACTGCCGCATCCACGGCACCGTCGACTTCATCTTCGGAAAAGGCGACGCCCTAATCCAAGACAGCAACATCATCGTTCGAAAGCCGAACATCAGCCAGTACAACTTGGTGACTGCCGACGGGAGGGGCCACGAGGCCTCGAGCAGCGGCCTCGTTATCCAGAACTGCCGGATATTTCCGGACGAGGAAATGTATCCTTTAAGGTTCGAGATAAAGACGTTTTTAGGGCGGCCTTGGTACGAGAATGCGAGGACGGTGGTGATGCAGAGCGAGATAGAGGATGTGGTTCATGCGGAGGGGTGGAGTGTTTGGAGCGGGAAAGGGAATCACGAGACGTGTGAGGTGTACGAGTATGGGAATCGAGGGGATGGGGCGAATACGGAGGGGAGGAATAAGGTGTTTTTGAGGTTTAAGGTGCTTGATGAGGTGGAGGCGGGGGAATACACGGCCGGGAGGTTTCTTGACGGGTGGAGTTGGTTGCCGCAAACGAGGTTTCCTTACGATTTAGGGTTATGATTCGTAAAATCTTGTTACATATCTTTGTTTTGCTTGTGAAGATGATGAGATTCTATTCATTCTTCGAGATTTTTGTAGATTTATGGAATAGTGTATAGTTATATCAATGCTAAAAAAAAATTGTTTTGTTAAGTTAGAAGGGAGAAATTTTAAAATCTATCAGTTGCCATACTGGTATGCACACAATGACACAAAAGTTAAGAAATAATGTTATTAAAAGTGATAGTATTTTATAAATATTGTATCATTTTAAGAGTATAAAGTATCATGATGGTTTTTTTTATTGAGATGTGACAACTAACTATGAAACAATTCGAAAAGAAAAGTACGACAATTTTTTATTACGAGATAGAGCGAGCGAATACCATTTATATGTAAAGGGAGTGTCGATTTAAGACGAGAAATGAGAGATGGAAATATATCAAATTTGATCTTTCATCGAACATCGTACCATACTACACATAAGAATCAAACAATTAACAAATTTAAAGATCATATTTTTGTTACATATCTTTGTTTTGCTTGTGAAGATGATGAGATTCTATTCATTCTTCGAGATTTTTGTAGATTTATGGAATAGCGTATGGTTATATCAATGCTAAAAAAAATTGTATTGTTAAGTTGAGAAGGGAGAAATTTTAAAATCTACCTTAATTTACATATAAAAAAAGTAAAAAAAGAAACATCTTATATATATATATAAAAAAAAAATCTTTTGATGATGAGGAACTCATACCCGCTCCTCGTTGAGTGTCCTCTGGATAAACCCTCGATCTGGACGAAATAGCATGCAAACCACGCCCAACCAAGTAAACCACACTAGGCTCAACTAATAAAGTATTGGCAGGGGAATCGAACTCGTGAATAACAATTTATATGTAAGGCATGTGTCGATTTAAGAGGAGAAATTAAATGACGGGATCGAGATCGAAGTATATCATATCATATCGTACCATAATATTCATAATTTAAGACCATATTTTAGAACTCAATTTTTTTCACAAAACTAGAGTACATAAAATAAAATTGATCATCAATTGGATTGAAGAACTTCACGATGTGCCAAGCGCTTTCTGAAAATCGTGGGGCGGCTCCCATCGCACCTTCCATTTTCAAAGTTCATTCCATAATATTAACTTTATTTGTGAATGGTGAATATATGAGTCAAATAAATAAATCGCAAATTATTTCAAAATACTAGTCATGATAAATTCATATTTATCAGATCTAATGATATAGTATTACTAAATGTTCACCAAAGTGGCTGTAGTTTAGTGGTAAGAATTCCACGTTGTGGCCGTGGAGACCTGGGCTCGAATCCCAGCAGCCACAATGTTTTTATTTTTTTATTTACACAGAGGGTGAACACTTACAAATCACTCCTCTTTGTTCAAACTCAACCTCCAATAATAGAATAGGGTCTTAGGAATTGTTTGAAAAAGGCCACAACCAATTCAATACACAAGAGAAACATTAATATTTATCAAATAAAAACAGAGGGTGAACACTTACAAATCACTCCTCTTTGTTCAAACCCAAACATCCGATAATAGAATAGGTCTTAGGAATTGTTTGAAAAAGGCCACAATCAATTCAATACACAAGAGAAACATTAATATTTATCATTTTTCTTCTTGCGATATTTCTTCATTGGCTTTGAATTATCATTATCATCATCATCATCCGTGGCAGTAGCAGCAGGAGAAGGTGAATCGACATTGACATTGGCTCCAGTAGTAGTGAGCTTCACAAGATCGGCATCGGATACTAATATCACACCCCTTGAAGCACCAACAAAAACATCCTTCATCTTCTCATACTGCACAAAGAACAAACCATCAGCAATTATATATGATTCTCATAAATAGTACACCGAAGAAGTGGATAATCAAAGAGAGTAGACAAAAACATAACATCATGTATTTGTAATTCTGAAAGAGGAGAGTTTATATTTCAAGGGTTGTTTCGTGTAATTCCGAAAATATCACATTAACGAATGCACATAATCTGATTCGGGAGTACATGAAATGATATTAGACAAAAACATAAATTATAAAAATGCATATTGAAAAAATAGGTTTAGATTAAGAAATTACTGCTGCAATTTGTCCATGAGCAAACTCCAACTTCTTGACTATCTCATAGCGATCCTCCATCAAATCCTCATACTGCAACAAAAAAATCGCTTCATTAAAAACATACCATCATATTACTGGAAAAACAATGAAACGCGAAAAATTTGATCATACTTTCTTTTGCGCGTCTATGTACAAGCTTTTGTAGTTGAGATCAGAAGAGGAACCATCATAGGACCTACCAAAAACCTGTTTGCAACCTCATGAGGTACTTCATTCTCAGATAACAAAAACTACCGAATAGTGAAATATTCAAGTTGAACACTTGAACTTAAGGCATAGAAAGAAAGAAAGCAACTTATAAAGCATAGAAAACAACCTTTGGCTTGAATTCATTAACCATTTGGACGAGATAGTCAATCTTTTCTTCCAAGCTTAGCTCCTTGAATTCTGGCTGTGGAGGACTACTAACTGGATCGACCCGTGTTTCCACTTCCAAGTTCTTTTCTTCAGGCAGCGTTGCTTCTCCTTCCTTTTCTTTTTCATTGAGATTAACATGTTTCGCTATGGGACCCGCCACTTGAATCCTAGATGGTGACAGCATACTCTTAAGACGTCCGGATCTTCTTAACCACTCGCCAATGACCTCTGATTTTTCCTTCACTGATGGTTGGCCATTGGGATGTGGCTGCACGTTTTTCTCTTCCGGGATAGTTGTTTCCGAGAATTTTACCTGTTGTGAAAACAGATTTCTGGCATGTTTAAAGTGAATAACAAGAGCACAGAGTGCTATTCCAATACAAAACAATGCGATTCAGTATTTTTCGTTGCTTTCGAATTTCGTTACAAAGAAGATATCAGTAATCAAAACGAATAACTCACGAATTCAGTAATCCACTTTCTAGTTTCAGCTGAAAAACAAATTTACTAACATGACATAATCACATATTCACATAATATGCCTAAATTGGTTCTATTCACACAAACAGAGATAGAAAAACACCTCACTAATTACTCATCATCTTCACTCATTAAATAACAGTATAAACATTAAAGCAGGGGAGAACAACAAAAATAATGTCACACAGATAATACACCCCACCTGGCCACCACCAACAATAAATAAATAAAAAGGTGAAAAAAGAGAGCATAAAATTCTAACAAAAATCGTACATTATAAAACGATTAAAACATCGACATGCATTCACTTATAACTACAGGAAAAAAAAAGTGAAATATATACTTCAACGCACCTAAACAAAACCCTAGAAATCAAATCGATTTTCATAATTTCAAAAAAAAAAAAAGATAGCGATTTTAAGAACCTCGCCGGCGTCGACCATCGCACCGCCATTGGGAACCGTCTTTCTCTTTCTACCCATAACCGAGAGAAAAACAGGAAAAATCTGGAAACACGAGAGAGTAAGTGAGTAAGTACTATTCGAGTGTTTTATTTTTTCTTTTTCAAAAAACACGCAGTAAAAGTAAATGAGATGAATTTTTCTTCCGGGGTTTTAATCGTATTATTCGAGGGCAAATTGGAAATTACGTTGATTGGTCAGTTGAAGAACACAGTATCCCATGCAAAAGCGATTTTGGAAAATGAATCCCCACCGTCCAATGAAAGCAAAACCATCGCTTGACGCATCAACGTGATTTGACTATTTTACCTATTTAAGTATTTACCAACTACTTCTAAAAAACAGAGATCCGAATCACAGAACTCCACTCAATATCTGGTTAATGGATTTTTCTATGAGACCTTATATTCTGTGCCAGGGTAGAATTAACCTCAATGGTTTGATCGATAAGATAGTTTGTGCTAGCATAGAATTAACCAAGAATTGACCTTAATTCTACGTAAGATACATTCCCTAGTTTAATTAGCACGAGAATCTTATGTCGTATTTAGTTCTAAAAGTGTTTGATCGATTCAGTTACTTGTCCACAAACATTAATAAACATGTTCTTTTCTTTTTATGTTTTAGCAATATTGACTCATAATTAAGTGATTTTATATGTGCATCCCAACAGGGGAATCGTGTGATCAAACACATAACATCTCTGATGTGGAAGAGGCGACAGCCTGTGGGATCTTAGCGGGATCTCAATGTTGAGATATTTTACTTCTACCGCGAATATCGATGGTCATAAATTATCTGTTTTGAGTGTTTTCTCTACCTCGATTCTCGGATAAGGAGCCTGAGACCTAAATCACTCTTCTAGATAAATGTTGGCAAGAAACGCTCATATCAAAAGTGCATGCATTGTGCAAATTGTGAAACCAAATCTTCGCAATATGTGAACGGGTTCAAACAACTAACACATTACTATTCACATTCTTAAGGCCGAGTGTTCAAAAATTGGGCTCAAAAAATTAGATCAGTTATTCTGGTTCGGTACTGTAGCGGCAGGATGTTTTTTAGTCTCTCCATTCTCCCATAAGAATACTATACTCTATTAAAATATACTCTATGATCAAAGGTTGTTAGCTCAGTTGGTTGAGCGCTTAAATTGAAGATCGTGAGGTTAAAGTTCAAACCCCGATACATTATAATTAACCTATAAAAAAAGAATATACTCTATGTTTTTAAAAATGATTTTTAAATAATTTAAAATAACTTTTAAATGTTTTAAATAACCATTAAAAAATTAATTATTAAAAGATTTAAACGGCTACAAATATGCCATATTTCTTCCTACTAATTAATTAATCAAATAATTTGTCAACCTAATTTAATTTGAATAAATAAATACTGGGAGTACTACAGAATATCTCTTTCTCCGCTCCTGCCCTATCGCCGAATTTCCTTCACACTATCTTCCAACTGATTTTACTCTTCGCCGTTTCAGGTGTTTTTCCTTCCTTCTTTTTTTTTTTTTTTTTGCCACCTTTGATTGTAAAATTCATTGTTTTTTTTTTTTTTTGGATTTGATGTTTGTTAAATAACGTCGTTTGTCTAATTATTGGACATGTGAATATATTCATATATGAACCAAAAAAAAAAGATGTACAGATCTAATTTTTTCTTGAGGTGATTTGCTTGAATTTTTAGGTTTACATATGTATATATACAAATGGTTCACATTCTTTGCGTTTATTCTATTGGTTTTTAACAGTTAACAAAGGTTTTGATTTAATTGTCATGCCAATATTTTAACAAAGTAATTAAAAAATAACAATACATTTTTCTTTGAGAAATATACAATGGAAGTGCAACTATTTCTCTGGATGGGAGAGAGTAAAAATAAAAAATTCAGTTAAACGAAAGATAAAAAGGAATTTGTTTGGGTTGATGAGTATTTGTAACCATTAAACACATTCGTTTCATAACCATTTATACCATTGATCGTGTTATATCCTTGTAACGATATATGCCAGATTCTTTTGCGCACCAATGGCACAATTAGAAGGCGCAACGGGAGGCAAGAAGGTATGGGAATCTGTGCAGCTCTATGCTTTAGGTGCGACAACTGCTTCAAATGGAGGCTCATACCTTCCAAGGAAAAATGTTCGCTGACGTGTATGTATATGGAGTATATAATAGTAACAAAGCCAATTAATATTTTCTTGTTGATTGAATAATATATAATTGCGAGTCTTGAATGATTTGCAGGTATTACATTGCGCCATCGAATAAGAGATTCCGTTCAATGATTGAACTTACCAAATATATCCACGATCATCCGGAGTATAAAGGTGTCAGCCTTTCCCAGTTTTCGTTTCAGTCATGACCCGTGCTGTTGGATGACAATTATGTTGCCAAGTCGTGTGATCAAACTCATAACATCTCTGATGTGGCAGAGGCGCCAAGCTGTGGCATTTTAGCGCGATCTCAAAATTGAGGAAATATCAAAGGAGGAAATATCAGTACAATGAACAAGTGCTTATCAGTACAATGAGAGGTTGCATCCATCCAAAGGGTAAGTTGTTTTAATTTATTTTTTTATTAATCTCTTAATAAATCTAGATAAAAAATTTTAAAAAAAATGAAATTGATGTGTTGACGACTTTTTTTTAAGAGATAAATTAATGAATGAATTAAGGTGTGTAAATTGTTGAACTTGTGGGTGCACAAAGCATCACCTTCCAATACTATGAACACTGCATTCATAGGTTGCTCAACTGAGGAATTCGTCATGACCCTCACATACGGGCGCAAACTTGGAACATGAAGATGTCAATGCTCGATCGATCGCACCCACTTTCTCAGGTTGTTGGATTAGACTCTTATACTTTGTTATACTTTGATCTTTGAAATATTTGTTTTTGACTTTAATTTTGAGACATTTGTGTTCATCTGGGTTGATACTTACATGCGCATTGTCGTTTATTGAATGCATTTCAATAATAATAAAAAAAAGTTCACATTTCAGCTTATTGCAAGCGTTGCTCAAGCGTTGTTCCTCGACTCCTTTTGTTTTACTTGAGATTATTACAATCGTTTTAATATTTCACGTACTATTTTGAAAATGTACCGTTTATATTATTACTACATTACATTTATATATAGGGTTATTACTATTAAAATTCATTGTTCATATGTACGATTCCAGATTAGTTTGCGCACCAATGGCACAATTAGAAAGCGCAATGGGAGGCAAGAAGGTATGGGACTCCGTGCAGCTCTATGCCGTAAGGTGTGACAACTGCTTCAAATGGAGGCTCATACCTACCAAAGAGAAATACGAAGAAATACGAGAAGTGATGGGAGAAAAGATATTCTTCTGTGACACTGCTAGAGAATGGCGCCCTGACATATCGTGCGATGATGAACCTGATATACAGGACAATGAAGACATGTGTTGGGCTATGGACAGGCCCAAGATCCCGCGGACACCATGCGGGTGGCAACGGATCCTGAGAATCAGGGCCCAAGGAAGAGCAAAGTTTGCTGACGTGTATGTATATGGAGTATATAATAGTAACAAAGCCAATTAATATTTTCTTGTTGATTGAATAATAATTGCGCGTCTTGAATGATTCGCAGGTATTACAATGCGCCGTCGAATAAGAGATTCCGTTCGATGAATGAACTTACCAAATATATCGACGATCATGCGGAGTATAAAGGTGTCAGCCTTTCACAGTTTTCATTTCAGTCACCCGTGCCGTTGGATGAAAATTATATTTAACGTGTAATTTTTTTATATTAAGTTTATATAATATTACTGCGTATATTTATATCACCATAACAAAAACTAAAAAAATGATATTGAGAGAGGAAATATCACTAGAACAAGTGCTTAATTTGTGAAAATTTGTTCAGAGAGGTTACATCCATCCAAACTCTTATTATCGAAATGAGATTGAGAGGAGGAAATATCAGTACAATGAACAAGTGCTTAATTTGTGAAAACTTGTTCAGAGAGGTTGCATCCATCCAAATTAAGCTCTTGTTTATCGAGGTAAGTTCCTCGACTCCGTTTGTTTTATTGAAGATTTATTACAATCGTTTTAATATTTCACTATTTTGAAAATGTACCTTTTATATTATTACTATATTACATTTATATTATTACTATTAAAATTCATTGATGTTATGTACGATTCCAGATTCATTTGCGCACCAATGAAGCAAGTAGAACGCGCAACGGAGGCAAGAAGGTATGGGACTCTGTGCAGCTCTATGCTGTAAGGTGCGACAACCGCTTTAAATGGAGGCTCATACCTACCAAGGAAAAATACGAAGAAATACGAGAGCTGATGGGTGAAAAGATATTCTTTTGCGACACCGCTAGAGAATGGCGCCCTGAAATATCGTGCGAAGACGAGCCTGATATACAGGACAATGAAGATATGTGTTGGGCTATGGACAGACCCAAGATCCCGCGGACCCCACGCGGGTGGCAACGGATCCTGAGAATCAGGGCCCAAGGAGGAACAAAGTTCTCTAACGTGTATGTATATATACTACTAACAAAGCCAATTAATATATTATTTTCTTGTTGATTGAGTAATAATTGCGCGTCTTGATTCACATCACAGATATTACATTGCGCGGTGGAATAAGAGATTACGTTCGATGATTGAACTTACCAAGTATATCCACGATCATCCGGAGTACTATAGAGCTGTCAGCCTTTCCCAATTTTCATTTCAGTCACCAGTGCCGTTGGATGACAATTATATTGCCAAGCGTCCGACAAACTCTTCTACACAAGTCGCCCCGTCTCCAACAGGTACGTGTTCGATCTGATTTCTTTTTATGTTTTAGAAATATTGACTAGTAATTAATTAAGAGATTTTATACATGTGCTGCAGGGGAATCATGTGATCAAACTCATCAAAACATCTCTGATGCGTCAGCCTGTGAGATTCGTTTGCGCACCAATGGCACAAGAATGCGCAACGGGAACTAAGAAGGTATGAGACTCTGTGCAGCTCTATGCCGTAAGGTGCAATGGAGGATCCTACGTAGCAAGAAGAAATACGAAGAGATACGAGAAGTGATGGAAGAAAAGATATGAAATAGGCAAAATCATATGAATTAATGGAAAACAGCTGCAACAAATATTCTTCCTACTAATTAATCAAATTAATTAGTCAACCTAAACTATTATAATAAATAAATACTATAAAAAATCCCTTTCTCCTTCCCTATCGCCACCTTTCCTCGTGTAACATTGGCAGATTTTAATTTTTGCGCACCAATGGCACAATTAAAAAACGCACCAATGGCATAAAGTTCGTTGACGTGTATGTATATATGTTATAATAATTGCACGTCTTGATTCGCAGGTATTACATTGCGCCGTCGAATAAGAGATTTTGTTCGATGGTTGAACTTACCAAGTAAGCTTTCATCTATTATTTTTTACCTTTTTGGATTTTTGATTTATTGGTATGCCTTCAGAACTTCTTCGCACCTCATGTAAATGTAATGTGCGGTGTAGGTGTATGTGCAGGTATATTGACAATCATTCGGAGTATAAAAGTGTCACATTTTTATTTTGTGAAAAAAATAGATCTGTTTATTAGGGAGTACAGTAATTTATACTCCATATGAAATTGCTTTAAATTTTGTATGAATCTCTTTACTACAAAATGACTTTTCCACCGTTTGCCAATAAAGGCAAAATCATGAATGGAAAACGGCTACAAATATTGTTCCTACTAATTAATTAATTAATCAAATTAATTAGTCAACCTAAACTATTTTAATTTTTAATAAATAAATACTAGTACAGTACTGCACAATATATCCTTTCCTGCCCTATCTTTCGCCACCTTTCCCTCACTCAGTCACACAGACTAGACAGTCACACTCCTTCCAACTGTTTTTTACTCTTTCGCCGTTTCAGGTTTTTTTCCTTCTTGTTTATTTATATTTATTTTATTTGTATGGTACCTTTGATTGTAAAATACATTGATTTTATTTAGGATTTGATGTTTGTGAATTGATGTTGTTTGCCTAATTTCTGGACATGTGAATATATTCATATATGAACAAAGAAACAAAAACATTTACAGATCTAAAATTTTCTTGAGGTGATTTGCTTGAATTTTTAGGTTTACATATGTATATATACAAATGTGGGTGTGACTTGTGAGAGATAGATTTATATATGCATTGGTTTTTTCTTGGTGTTTATCTATTTGATTCTTAACAAGGGCTTTTGATTTAATTTGCAAGCCAATATTTTAACAAAGTAATTTAAAAATAATACGGAGTAATACATTTTTTTTTTGAGAAATATAAAAAGCAAGTGTGACTATTTCTCTTGATGGGAGAGAGTAAAAAATAAAAAGGAATTTGTTTTGGTTGAGTATTTGTTTGAATATATTTGTATATTTGCTGGCTGTTAGTTCTTGTTTCGACCAGGTCGCACGAACGATGATTACTATGTATGATGCATGTGATATAATAATGTGTTTTACGAAAGTTATGAGTTAATTTATGAGGCTTATTACCCCCACACGGGAGAGGGTTAGAATGAATAAAAATACGATTGACTAGAGATATAAGATCTTAAAGATAAAATATAAAGTCTAAATTAAAACTATGAACTATGTTTTGTGGTTAAAAAGGAATTTGTTTGGTTTGGATAATATTGGTGTTTTGGTTTCAACACTATATTTGATCATGTTCTATGATTTAACACTTTCTCTGCTGGGCTGTAAGGTTTTTGATTTGATCGACCACATACATTCGTATATGAGGTTTACGATGCATGTGATATAACATAAGATACATTCTCTAGTTTAATTAGCACGAGAATCTTATGTCGTATTTAGTTCAAAAAGTGTTTGATCGATTCTGTTGTCCACAAACATTAAACACATTCGTTCCATAACCATTTATATAATTGATCGTGTTATATCCTTGTAACGATCTATGCCAGATTCTTTCGCACACCAATGGTACAGTTAGAACGCGCAACGGAAGCCAAGAAGGTATGGGAATCTGTGCAGCTCTATGCTGTAAGGTGCGACAACTGCTTCAAATGGGCCCGATTTTGATACTTTGCATAGGGCTACAAATATTTCTTCCTACTAATTAATCAAATTAATTAGTCAACCTAGCTAATTAACTATTTTAATTTTAATATATATACAACAATACACAATATATATCCCTTTCTCCTGCCCTATCGCCGCATTTCCCTCACACTCGCTTCCAACTGATTTTACTTTTTCAGGTTTTTTTTCCTTCTTGTTTTTTTGTCACCTTTGATTGTAAAATTCATTGTTTTTTTTTTTTTTTTTTTTGGATTGATGTTTGTTACATAATGTCGTTTGTCTAATTTTTGGACATGTAAATATATTCATATATGAACCAAAAAAAAAAAAACATTTACAAATCTAAATTTTTCTTAAGGTGATTTGCTTGAATTTTTAGGTTTACATATGTATATATACAAATGGTTTACATTCGTGACGTTTATTCTATTGATTATGAAGTGTTTTTTGTGTGGTAAAAATGGAATTTGTTTGGTTTGGATAATATTGGCCATTTGGTTTCAGCACTATATTTGATCATGTTCTATAATTTAACACTTTCTGCTGAATGTTAGGTTTTTGATTCGATTGACCAGGTACGTACGCATATGAGGCTTACAATGCATGTGATATAACGTTGCGGGTTTTTGCTTTTTTTTTGTCTAGAAAGCTCTGAGTTTACATATATATATATATGGCTGTAAATGTTGATAGGGTTTAGTTACTTGAGTGAATGTTCGATACGTTTGCTGTTGATCAGCACGAGAATCTTATGTCGTATATAGTTTGAAAAGAGTTGGAACACATTTGTTTCGTAACATTTATGTAATCGCGTTAGATATGTCCTTGTAACGATGACAGATTTTAATTTTTGCGCACCAATGGGAGCCAAGAAGGTATGGGACTCCGCGCAGCTCTATGCTATAAGGTGTGACAACTGCTTTAAATGGAGGCTCATACCTACCAAGGAAAAATACGAAAATATTTTCTTATCTTGCGACGACGAGCCTGATATACAGGACAATGAAGACATGCATGTGTTGGGCTATGGACAGGCCCAACATCCCGTGGACCCCACGCGGGTGGCAACGGATCCTGAGAATCAGGGCCCAAGGAGGAACAAAGTTCGCTGACGTGTATGTATATATAATACTAACAAAGCCAATATATTATTTTCTTGTTGATTGAGTAATAATTGCGCGTCTTGAATTATTTGCAGGTATTACATTGCGCCGTCGAATAAGAGATTCCGTTCGATGAATGAACTTACCAAATATATCCACGATCATCCGGAGTACTATAGAGGTGTCAGCCTTTCCCAATTTTCATTTCAGTCACCAGTGTCGTTGGATGAAAAATATATTGCCAAGCGTCCGGCACACTCTTCTACACGACTCGCCCCGTCTTCAGCAGGTACGGTGTTCTGATTTCATTTTATGTTTTATGTAGAAATATTGACTCGTAATTATGTGGTCAAACTCATCATGACATCTCTGATGTGGCAGAGGCGGCAGCCTGTGGGAGTTTTGCGCCATCTCAAAGTTGAGATATTACGGGGTGTTAAAAAAATGACACTTTCAACGAGATAGAGTGAGTACTATTTTATCATTTTTTTTACCTTTGAGATCTATTTTGTTATCACTTTTGTCATCTATACCTAATTTAATTTTTCTTATGATGCTCTATTGTTCTAATTTGTTTTAAAGATGATACTTTTATTAATTGATAATTTTTATTTTTTTTGTACTATTAAAGAGTTTGTCTTGATTTCATAATGAAAAAAGATTGCTGAAGATGATTTACAAAGTTGTCCTGAATGCACCATTAAACTTGGTTCTGCACAACTTCAGGAACTCATGAGGTACGAAAAATCGACATATTATGTATACGTCTCAATGATCAAATGTCGCTAAAAAAAGTGTACAAAAACCGATGGCTCGATTCGTAAAATCGAACGAACACTTCAATCATGATCAAAGTAATCTGATTTATTCTTACAGGGAGCAACTCGCAAAAGCAAAGTCCGATGCGGATTCTCAACAAGTGCAAGGAGATGCGAAAACAATGCACCAACTCTCGAAACCGAAAGCATCCGGAGAAATCATACTATGGAAGAGGATGATCCAATCGAACACCCGGTAACTGCTTATAGATTGATCTTTGTAACAATATATATGAGAGACGAAAACATGGCATGACCATATAGATTAAAATTCACCGGAAATGAGTGATGCGGAAGTACTAGACGTATGATGCTCCTAAAGAGAAGCCGTCGAACACAGAAGATGGCTCAGCATGGACAAAGGGAATAGAGAAAAGAGTTGCACAAGTGCTCGCCCATTCTACACAATATCCTTTTCTCATGCCCTATCGCCACATTTCCTAGTGTAACATTGACAGATTTTAATTTTTGCACCAATGGCACAATTAGAAAGCGCACCAATGGCACAAAGTTCGTTGACGTTGTAAGCATATATATTATAGTAACAACGCCAATATTTTCTTGTTGATGGAATAATAATTGAGCGTCTTGTTTCGCAGGTATTACATAATTGCATTGACATGTATGTATATATATTATAGTAACAACGCCAATATTTTCTTGTTGATGGAATAATCCGTGGAATAAGAGATTTGGTTCGATGGTTGAACTTACCAAGTAAGCTTTCCTCTTTAATTTATTATTTTTTACCTCTTTTTGGATTTTTGATTTATTGGTATGCCTTCAATATGTGCAGTTGTATTGACAATCATTCGGAGTATAAAAGTGTCACATTTGTATTTTGGGAAAGAAATGGATATGTTTATCTTAAGGAGTATAGTAATTTATACTCTATATGGAATTGCTTTAAATTTTCTTTAAATTTGTATGAATCCCTTTCCTACAAAAATTACTTTTCAACCGTTGGCCAATAAAGGCAAGATCATGAATGGAAAACGGCTACAAATATTTCTTCCTACTAATTAATCAAATTAATTAGTCAACCTAATTAACTATTTTAATTTGAATAAATAAATACTACAGAATACAATCCCCTTTCTCCTACCCTATCGCCGCATTTCCTTCACACTCGCTTCCAACTTAATTTACTCTTCGCCGTTTCAGGCTTTTTCCTTCTTGTTTTTTTTGTCATCTTTGATTGTAGAATTCATTGTTTTTTTTATTTGACATTTGTTAAATAACGTAGTTTGTCTAATTTTTGGACATGTGAATATATTCATATATGAAAAAAAAAAACATTTACAGATCTAAATTTTTCTTGAGGTGATTTGCTTGAATATTTAGGTTTACATATGTATACTACATACTAATGGTTTACATTCTTTGCGCTTATTATTAAGGGTGGCATTTGCACTCTTTTTTTCTCTATACACGTACTACTCCGTATTTTGTTTTTACTAGTAATGATTATATCATTAATTTAAATAACTAATTATCCTTAAAATTCATACCCCTAAAAATTATCATAAATGTATGGAAACACTTAATAAATCATACTACATATTTAAATTAATTAAAAAATAGTGAATTATATATTTTCTTCATTATTCAAACACATTTTTTTATGGAATCATGTTTAATATTTTTATTAAAAAATATTTTTTAATTTTATGATTTTGTAAGAATTTAATAATTTAAAATATTTGTTGTTGATATATTTTTTAATTTTTTCCATCCAATTATAATTATATATATTTTAATTTCTAATTTTATACAATTTCCTCTATTTTGATTTCTTTTTTTTCTATATTACAGTTTTATAATTGTTCTATTTTTCTTCTTTTCTTTACTTGTTTATAAATATGCATATGTATAATTATTTTCTTATCAATAATAGTATATAATTAATTTTCAACAACATGCATGTGTATTATCAATTTTCAATATAAACTATTTTTAATTTTTTTAATTATACTTTTTACTTTATTATATAATGCATTCTTAGTTACTTACCTTTTACCTTTTAACTTTTCTCATATTTTAAATTTTATTTCAAAGATAATTCTTTTATCAATTAAAAAAATAGTTTTGTATCAATCCCATTACTACAAATTAAAATGACTTTTCCACTTTGGCTAATAAAGGCAAAATCATGAATGGAAAACGGCTACAAATATGGATTCTGCTAATGAGAGTTTGCTAACATTTCTTCATAAAAAAAAACAACCTTTCATTTGTTATATCTTTCTTAATTTTTTACTTTAATTATAATTAAATACATTAGTCAACCTAATTAGCTATTTTAATTTGAATATAAATACACAATATTTCTTTCTCCTGCCCTATCGCCACCTTTCTCTCTCACTTGCTTCCAACTGTTTTACTCCTTTCGCCGTTTCAGGTTTTTTTCCTTCTTGTTTATTTTTGTTTGTAAAATTCATTGATGTTTTAGGATTTGATTTTGTTAATTAGTATTGTTTGTCTAATTTTGGGACATATATATGAAAAAAAAACATTTATAGATCTGAATTTTTCTTGAGGATTTGATGCTTGAGCCTTGAATTAATTTGTCGGTTTACATATACAAGTGTGTGATATATATATATATATATATATATATATATATATATATATATATATATATATATATATATATATATTTGTTGTTTCTTGGTGTTTATCGATCTATTGATTCTTAACAAGGGTTTTGATTTAATTTGCATGCCAATTTTTTGTTAGTGTGTAGTTCTTCCTAGTTCAACATAGAACCGTGTTGTTCTTGTTTGAACTACGTTGAACTATACACTTGTTTTGTGGCAACTTCATGGATATTGTTTGTATGTTTTTATTACTAAGTTTCATACAAGTCTGCTAGGTATGAGTAGTGCTAGCTGAGGAAATAACAAGTGGTCCTTCCTGGAGCCACGATATGCAAAGCGTACTCAGCGTTGGACTAGCGGACTTGGTGGTACAAACAACATGGAGTTCTCACAGTATGTGTGTTGCTAGCTGAGTAGACTGAGGAAATTACAAGTGGCCCTTCCTAGGACCACGATTTGCAAGGCTCACTCAGCGATGGACAAGCAGACTTGGGTGTACAAATATCATGGAGTTATCATAGTGCGTCAACATAGAGTTTCGTATAATCTCAACGTGGATCTATGTGGATCAACGTGATTCACAAGTTAACTATCGCACTACCAACAAGAGAGTTCAAGGCTTACCGTGAATACCTTGAATCAGAGCTAACACATTGATGGACACGGAGCAAGCACAGGTAGACATGGAGCTGGGGGAATGACTCCTAAAGAATGAAGCCAGCCACGGGTGCGACTAGAAGACTTCGCTAGAAGAATTCAAGTCCAAGAAGAAAATACCAAGTATACTAGCTGTGCATGCAACAAGCTCGAAGCGCGAACACATGCTAATGTGGCAGCGGGTAGAGCTACGTTCATCAAGTACGAAACAATGGAATATTCGTTGAAGATGCCTTGGGCTCGTTTGTTCCATTGGTCCGTCATGGGCTTGGCCCATTAAGCGTGAATTCCGGAAACCCTATTTTACGATGCCTATAAATAGTGGGTTGTTGGAATTCATTCATTACACTTTTTACTAGATATATTCTAGAGAGAGAATTATTGTAGACCGAGAGACTTTGCTAGAAAGCTCCGGTCATACCCTCTGTTTAGTCTTAGTAGTACTCATCGCTAGATTAGTTCTACCTAGACTTAGTTTTTGGTCGTGTGACCTTTCTACAAGATTCGCTAGAATTTTGTAGATGTTTTTGTAAAGTGGTTCCACCCATTACAAGATCAATACAAGTTTACTTTATAGAATCTCAAATTGTGTTAAGTAATTGTACTCTACCCTACACCTTCCAGTAGTAGGTATAACCAAGTACAACTTATACAATTTCCTGGTCTACCCCATTCATCCGGATTGTAGGTAGACCCAAGTACAAAATATACACAATTTCAATTGGTATCAGAGCAAGTTCACCCTTTTCGGTGTGATCCTAGGAAGAGATTCTACCATGGAGTCGTTTACCGTCCTCAAACCCGTCATTCTCAACTCGACAAACTACTCCTACTGGAAGAGCAAGACAAGGTTGAAGCTGAAGAACATAGACTCACGTGTGTGGGCTGCTGTCTTACACGGGTGGAGTCCGCCAACCTACACCGATGAAGATGGTGATGTGCGTATCAAGGAAGAAATTACGTGGACTAGTGCCGAACATGAAGCCGCCACTTTCAATTCAAAGGCCATCCACATTATCACCGATCTCATCGACGTCCACATGTTTTCACTCGTGAGGCACCTTGTTTCTGCTAAACATGTGTGGGACACTTTGGAAAGAATGTGCGAAGGAAGTGAGAGTATTAAGAGGTCCAAGTTAAGAGGACTCACTACTACCTTCCACAAACTTGAAATGAGGGAAGACGAGGACCTTGACTCATTCTTTAACAAGATTATGGCTATTGTCAGTGAATGCCAAGAACTTGGAGATCCCATACCTCCACCACTCATTTGTACTAAGGTGCTTCGAGGTGTAACAGAGAAGTTCTCCGTCAAAGTGACGACTATGGAAGATACTAAGCTAGGCCTCTCTGGGGACTACAACGAGATCATGAGTCACTTGAAGAATTACGAGTTGAATATGAAATTGAAGGACAAGTCCTACTCTATGACTCCATTTGAAAATTCTATGAAGGCACTTGCAATCACTCAGAGTGGCTCCAGCTCTACCTCTAACAACGAAGGAGTAACACATCTACCTCAGTCTACCGATCAGAATGCTTTTCTTGCTGAAGACTCCGATGATGAGAGTGAAGCTCTTTCTCTCCTCAACTCTCCCAATCCCGATAAGTTTGCTGCCCTCCAAGATTCGGTAAGCTACTTGGTTCGCCAAGACATCAAGAGGAAGAGGAGGTTCAAACAATTTCGTAACCAAAGGAGCCCTGGAAATTCCTACTCTACTCCACCTGCTGCTGGCCCTAAAGGGTATAGCCCCAACCGTAGGTTTGTTGCCAGCACCCCCAGCAAGGACATGTCTAAGATCAAGTGCTTTGAGTGCAAGGGAATGGGGCATGTGAAGAATGAGTGCCCAAATCTACACCGGAAAAACAATATGGATGTTAGCTATTTGGTGTTTGATGGAGATGACTCTTTGTATTCGTCTGAGGAAGAGCAAGGAAAGATGGTGGAGCCAAATAATGTGAATGCACTCTTAAGTGCTATTGACAGTGAGAGTGATGAAGAGTATGAGGTAGACCAAGCTGACTTGGCCACTCATGAAAATATTTTTTGTTATACCTCTGTGATTGCAGGCATGACTGGGAAGAATGCCATCTCTACCCCCTCTGCTGAGAAGGTGAACAAGAAGGATTTTGATGTTGTGAAGTTGGAGCTGGAGAGAGCGTTGAAGAAAGTGAAGGAGCTGGAGGCGATTGTCAACAAGGAAGACTCCGAGAAGGACTTTCTCAGAGATTCTCTGGCTAAGATGGAGGAAGGCTATGCTGTGCGCACCAAGGAGCTTTATCAAGCAAAGGACAAATTGGATGTTGCAAATTGTCTATTTAAAAAGCTCAACACTGGCACTTCAAAGCTTGACTCTATGTTGAACTGTGTTAACACCAAGCATTTTGGTCTTGGTTTTAAGGAAACCTTTGATTCCGTTTACTCCGATTCTCTTAATGCTTGTCCTAAATTTGTGCGTGGTAATGACAAAACTACTATTGAATCTAATATGGCTGAGCCGGAGGATGCTCGAACATCCAAAGGAAACTTGGCCTCTACCTCGAATGTTAAAATCCTTACACGAAACATCTCCAACCCCTCTAATGCTTCATTTTCCTCGATGACACCGACTAAACTTCAGAAGTCTAGCTCTCCCCATGATAAAAATACCTTCACACGAAATGTTTCGGATCGCTCCAAGTTATATCAATCTAAAAATGCAACACTGTGGAAAGGACGAAACAATATCTCCACTTCGGCACCCCTTGCTGTGGGTTTGACTGTGTTGAAAAGGAAAAGGTCTTCCACCATTCATAAAAGAATTTATGTATGTCATTATTGCGGGAAGAACGGGCATATCAAACCTTTTTGCTATAAACGTCTTGAAAAACTTACCTCTCATGGAGCTACCTTGAAGCAAATATGGAGACCCATACAAAGTAGAGTTAAACAAGTCTGGAAGGTTAAAGTAGCTCTACCCACACCAGTGGAAGTCAAACCAAAGCAAATTTGGAAAAGAAGGGAAGAAGTAAAATGCAATGTTGCATTCACTGTGGCTAAAGGTACTACAAAAGAGACATGGTATTTCGACAGTGGGTGCTCTAGACACATGACCGGCACCAAAGACTCCCTGATTGATTTTGTTCCACACTCCGGTGGTCCCGTTACTTATGGAGGGGGAGCAAAGGGGAGTATTGTGGGTAGTGGTACCCTGAATGTTAAAGGTCTACCCGCATTGAAGAATGTTTTACTTGTTGACGGTCTTTGTGCTAATCTCATAAGCATTAGCCAATTGTGTGATGATGAACTTAATGTGAAGTTTAACAAGGAAAATTGTGAAGTGTACAATGCTAAAGGAGAGTGTATTCTTACTGCTGCCCGAGCAAAGAACAACTGCTATGCCATCAGTGAGTCGTGTCTAAATGCTTCTACTCATGACGAGATAGATATTTGGCATCAAAGACTTGGTCATACCAGTCTTCGAAATCTCGAGAAGTTGGTCCAAATAAAGGCAGTCAGAGGGATAGATAGCTTACCCAAGTTTGACAAGAGAGTTTGTGGAGATTGTCAAATGGGGAAACAAACTCGATCCCCTCATCCATCTATCTCTACTCACAACCGCACTACTGAGTGCTTTGAATTGCTTCACATGGACCTTATGGGACCCATGGAAGTACAAAGCTTGGGAAATAAGTGGTATACACTTGTCATTGTAGATGATTTCTCTAGGTATACCTGGGTGAATTTCCTTGGAACGAAGGATGAAGCTTTTGAAGCCTTTCGATCCTTAGCTCGTAGGATCCGCACCACCTACGCCAAAAGAGTCCAACGAATACGTAGTGACCATGGTGGTGAATTTCAAAATAGGGTGTTCGTTGAATATTGCACTCGTAAAGGGATTCATCATGAATTCTCGGCGCCCAAGACACCACAACAAAATGGTATTGTGGAGAGGAAGAACAGGACTCTACAAGAAATGGCAAGAGTTATGTTAGTGGCTGCAGGTATGGCAAAGGGTTTTTGGGCAGAAGCATTGAGTGCAGCTTGCTATGTGGTGAACCGGATTAGTATTCGTGCCGGAACTCAATGTACGGCATATGAGCTCTTAACGTCCAAGAAACCGAACGTTGCACATCTTCGTGTTTATGGGTGCCTTTGCTACATCTTGAATGATAGAGATCCGTTGAAGAAATTTGATCCTAAGTCAGACAAGGCTATCTTTGTTGGCTATGCCCTTAAAAGCCATGCTTATCGGGTGTTCAACCTCCGGACTAAGACGGTACAAGAGTCCAAAAATATTAAATTTGATGAGTATCATTTTCATAAGAATCCGTCTAAGTCCACTATGCTCCGAGATGATTTTCACCCTGTTCTACCCACGACGGAAGTATTGGTTGAGGGGGAGGTAGATCAAGGAAATGGACCATGCATTCAACTCAATGGAAATTCCACACCTCACAACTCTGGTGACTCTACCCCCTCAGAGAGTGATGATGAAGGTCTAAATCAGGGTACCTCTAATCCTGCTATGGGCACCACGGGAGCGTCTACCTCTACCGGAGTTCCGAACTCTGGTCCACCCGCCTACATTCGGAAGAGACATCCAAATCAACAAATGATTGATGATCTCAATCAACGTGTTACTCGCTCTACCCGTCCTATGGACACCGTGCTCGCAAGCGATCCTACCACTCTCTCAAATTTGGCTCTCCTATCTCCGGACGTGGGCATAATGAGCTTTGTCTCCGAAATGGAGCCCAAAAATATAAAGGAAGCCATTCTTGATGAGTTTTGGATTGCGGCAATGCAGGAAGAGCTACATGAATTTGAAAGGAATAAGGTGTGGTCGTTGGTTCCAAGGCCAAGAGGTGTGAATGTTATTGGCACCAAGTGGATCTACAAGAATAAAACTAACGAGTTCAATCAAATAGTGCGAAACAAGGCACGACTGGTTGCTCAAGGGTACACCCAAGTGGAAGGAATAGATTTTGAGGAAACGTTTGCCCCGGTAGCACGCATAGAGTCTATTCGCCTACTCATTGCTGTGGCGTGTTACAAGAATATTCCGTTGAGACAAATGGATGTGAAGGCGGCTTTCCTTAATGGAGTGTTGGACGAGGAAGCGTACGTTGAACAACCTAAGGGGTTTGTGGATCCTCACAAACCAGATCATGTCTACCTCCTTCATAAGGCTCTATATGGGTTGAAGCAAGCACCTCGTGCATGGTATAGCTGCCTCACGGATTTTCTCTTGAAGTTTGGGTTCACTCGTGGTAACGCTGACACTACCCTCTTCATTAAGATTGTCAAGAATGAAATGCTTATTGCTCAGATCTATGTTGACGACATTGTGTTTGGTGCTACCCATGACCACTTGGTCAAAGAATTCACTGAAGCCATGGCTTCCTCTTTTCAAATGAGTTTGGAGGGGGAGTTAAGTCACTTTCTTGGTCTTCAAATCTCGCAACGTCACAATGGTATGTTTGTCTCTCAGACCAAGTATGCCATCAACATGCTCAAGAAGTTTGATATGGCGGATGCTAAGCACATGAAGACACCAATGACTACCACGGACAAGTTGAGCAAGGCAGAGCAGGGCAAGGATGTTGACATCTCTACCTATAGGTCCCTTATTGGAAGCTTGCTCTACCTCACCGCCACTCGCCCAGACATCATGTATAGTGTGTGCCTTTGTGCCCGCTACCAAGCCAAACCTAAGGAAGAACATCTTGCTGCTGTGAAGCGTATCCTTCGATATGTGGCCGGGTCTACCAACCTTGGTCTATGGTACACTAAAGATACTTCTTCTTATCTTGTTGGTTTTGCAGATGCTGATTGGGCCGGTGACAATGATGAAAGGAAGAGTACTAGTGGTGGGTGTTGCTTCTTAGGAAACAATCTTGTTTCATGGCATAGCAAGAAGCAAAATTGCATTGCTCTATCTACCGCCGAATCCGAGTATGTGGCTGCTGGGAGTTGTTGTACCCAGATGTTATGGCTTCAACAAATGCTAGCCGACTATCAAATCGAGAGCACGCCACTCACTTTATATTGTGACAACCAAAGTGCTATAAAGATAAGTCAGAATCCGGTACAACACTCAAAGACCAAGCATATTGATATACGACATCACTTCATTCGAGACTTGGTAGAACGGGGTGAGGTTGTAATGGAACATGTGCCTACGGAGAAACAACTCTCAGACTTCTTCACAAAACCACTTGCTTCGGAAAGATTTTTGAGCTTACGGAAGTCTCTCTGCATGGGCGCATTTTGAAGGGTAGTAGGCCGCAAATGGCTACCTCCACCCACAGCCGTTTATTTTCTCAATGGAACCATGAGGTAGAGCAAGGTGAGGTTAGTTGTTGACAGTTGCAAAGTGACGTAGTATTTGGACATACTGTTCTTTAAATATTTACATAAGCAATTCATTGGAGTGAACTTTGTTTGCTCTATGTCTAGCAGGAAAAGTCGGCCTAAAGATTTCCTCGATGGATCGGGTCTTGATTGACTTGGTCTTCGGGCAAATGCAAAAGACATGGCCTTATACATATAATGATGAAAACACAAAAATATATATATGGAAACATCATTTTATAACACCTATCACTGATTGGGTCCTAATAGGCCTGATCTACGCTTGAAAAGCAAGTGAAATGGTCGTGGTTACACGCTGAACTGGCCAAAATAGCAATACCGTCCATAAAGCACTGTCACTCTACCTCCAATATCTCTACTTAATGTTCTTTCCAGCGATTTTGATTCACTGTGTGGTGGTACGTATGTCCACTTTGTGTGTGCTTGTTATGCCTTTAACTGTATTTCGTGTTATAAAATTTTGCAGAGTACTCCAGTTCGACGAAGCATGCATGTTCTACCCTTGTAGGCTTCGTTGGACAAGACAAATTTTGTGTGAATTTGAAATCTGAGTAATTCGACGTGTGTCTATGTGTATTTACTCCTGCTCTACGTGTGCTACTTTGAGTTCTCATGAAAGTCGTTCCTGTCTAACGTCTTACTCTTTGCTTGTTGTGTTGTTTGCTGATTTTACATTATATGTATGGTTGTCCCACCAATAACCGCTTTTGTAGTGCGTGCTCTTCCTTGATTTTTGTTGCTGCAGACACGTTGCGCTACACTACCTAATGTACACTCTCTGGCAGCCCATATCTCTTTGATGAGCGTTCCACCAAGTGTATTTGCTACCTCTATCATCGTTGGTCTACCATGTTCACTGTGGTTTTCTTGCCTAATTCCTTATAGTATTGTTATCATACCTATAACTACTTGTATCTGATATTCTGACTCTTCGCATGACGACTTGTATTTTTGTGAGCCGACCGCGCTTCTACAGGACTTTACTCAACTGCGCTATACACACCCAAGTCCCGTCGAGCGGCTCGTCTAGGGGGAGATAGGTCGTCCTACGAAGATCTAGGGCCGTCCTACAAAGATCTAGGGTCACTAAAAATGCTTCATACACGCTTGGATGGGATCTACGCGAACATCAAGTGTTTTCTAACCCTGATCTTCCCATGAACTATTTTTTGTTATCATGTTGTTGTTCATAACTCTGTTCTACGCATGACACTTTTGCTCCTTGGTTTGCTCAGTTTGAGTTATTTTATTTTGTTATCTTTTCTCCTCATCCGTATGACTGCTTATTTTCTATGCTTCACTATTCGCATGATTAGTTATATGCATGTTGTCATACGTTTACCTTTTGAGTATGATACTAATTTGAGGGGGAGTTTCTCTACGAACCCCCACATATGAAGTTGACTAAAAAAGGGGGAGATTGTTAGTGTGTAGTTCATCCTAGTTCAACATAGAACCGTGTTGTTCTTGTTTGAACTACGTTGAACTATACACTTGTTTTGTGGCAACTTCATGGATATTGTTTGTATGTTTTTATTACTAAGTTTCATACAAGTCTGCTAGGTATGAGTAGTGCTAGCTGAGGAAATAACAAGTGGTCCTTCCTGGAGCCACGATATGCAAAGCGTACTCAGCGTTGGACTAGCGGACTTGGTGGTACAAACAACATGGAGTTCTCACAGTATGTGTGTTGCTAGCTGAGTAGACTGAGGAAATTACAAGTGGCCCTTCCTAGGACCACGATTTGCAAGGCTCACTCAGCGATGGACAAGCAGACTTGGGTGTACAAATATCATGGAGTTATCATAGTGCGTCAACATAGAGTTTCGTATAATCTCAACGTGGATCTATGTGGATCAACGTGATTCACAAGTTAACTATCGCACTACCAACAAGAGAGTTCAAGGCTTACCGTGAATACCTTGAATCAGAGCTAACACATTGATGGACACGGAGCAAGCACAGGTAGACATGGAGCTGGGGGAATGACTCCTAAAGAATGAAGCCAGCCACGGGTGCGACTAGAAGACTTCGCTAGAAGAATTCAAGTCCAAGAAGAAAATACCAAGTATACTAGCTGTGCATGCAACAAGCTCGAAGCGCGAACACATGCTAATGTGGCAGCGGGTAGAGCTACGTTCATCAAGTACGAAACAATGGAATATTCGTTGAAGATGCCTTGGGCTCGTTTGTTCCATTGGGCCGTCATGGGCTTGGCCCATTAAGCGTGAATTCCGGAAACCCTATTTTACGATGCCTATAAATAGTGGGTTGTTGGAATTCATTCATTACACTTTTTACTAGATATATTCTAGAGAGAGAATTATTGTAGACCGAGAGACTTCGCTAGAAAGCTCCGGTCATACCCTCTGTTTAGTCTTAGTAGTACTCATCGCTAGATTAGTTCTACCTAGACTTAGTTTTTGGTCGTGTGACCTTTCTACAAGATTCGCTAGAATTTTGTAGATGTTTTTGTAAAGTGGTTCCACCCATTACAAGATCAATACAAGTTTACTTTATAGAATCTCAAATTGTGTTAAGTAATTGTACTCTACCCTACACCTTCCAGTAGTAGGTATAACCAAGTACAACTTATACAATTTCCTGGTCTACCCCATTCATCCGGATTGTAGGTAGACCCAAGTACAAAATATACACAATTTCAATTGGTATCAGAGCAAGTTCACCCTTTTCGGTGTGATCCTAGGAAGAGATTCTACCATGGAGTCGTTTACCGTCCTCAAACCCGTCATTCTCAACTCGACAAACTACTCCTACTGGAAGAGCAAGACAAGGTTGAAGCTGAAGAACATAGACTCACGTGTGTGGGCTGCTGTCTTACACGGGTGGAGTCCGCCAACCTACACCGATGAAGATGGTGATGTGCGTATCAAGGAAGAAATTACGTGGACTAGTGCCGAACATGAAGCCGCCACTTTCAATTCAAAGGCCATCCACATTATCACCGATCTCATCGACGTCCACATGTTTTCACTCGTGAGGCACCTTGTTTCTGCTAAACATGTGTGGGACACTTTGGAAAGAATGTGCGAAGGAAGTGAGAGTATTAAGAGGTCCAAGTTAAGAGGACTCACTACTACCTTCCACAAACTTGAAATGAGGGAAGACGAGGACCTTGACTCATTCTTTAACAAGATTATGGCTATTGTCAGTGAATGCCAAGAACTTGGAGATCCCATACCTCCACCACTCATTTGTACTAAGGTGCTTCGAGGTGTAACAGAGAAGTTCTCCGTCAAAGTGACGACTATGGAAGATACTAAGCTAGGCCTCTCTGGGGACTACAACGAGATCATGAGTCACTTGAAGAATTACGAGTTGAATATGAAATTGAAGGACAAGTCCTACTCTATGACTCCATTTGAAAATTCTATGAAGGCACTTGCAATCACTCAGAGTGGCTCCAGCTCTACCTCTAACAACGAAGGAGTAACACATCTACCTCAGTCTACCGATCAGAATGCTTTTCTTGCTGAAGACTCCGATGATGAGAGTGAAGCTCTTTCTCTCCTCAACTCTCCCAATCCCGATAAGTTTGCTGCCCTCCAAGATTCGGTAAGCTACTTGGTTCGCCAAGACATCAAGAGGAAGAGGAGGTTCAAACAATTTCGTAACCAAAGGAGCCCTGGAAATTCCTACTCTACTCCACCTGCTGCTGGCCCTAAAGGGTATAGTCCCAACCGTAGGTTTGTTGCCAGCACCCCCAGCAAGGACATGTCTAAGATCAAGTGCTTTGAGTGCAAGGGAATGGTGCATGTGAAGAATGAGTGCCCAAATCTACACCGGAAAAACAATATGGATGTTAGCTATTTGGTGTTTGATGGAGATGACTCTTTGTATTCGTCTGAGGAAGAGCAAGGAAAGATGGTGGAGCCAAATAATGTGAATGCACTCTTAAGTGCTATTGACAGTGAGAGTGATGAAGAGTATGAGGTAGACCAAGCTGACTTGGCCACTCATGAAAATATTTTTTGTTATACCTCTGTGATTGCAGGCATGACTGGGAAGAATGCCATCTCTACCCCCTCTGCTGAGAAGGTGAACAAGAAGGATTTTGATGTTGTGAAGTTGGAGCTGGAGAGAGCGTTGAAGAAAGTGAAGGAGCTGGAGGCGATTGTCAACAAGGAAGACTCCGAGAAGGACTTTCTCAGAGATTCTCTGGCTAAGATGGAGGAAGGCTATGCTGTGCGCACCAAGGAGTATTGTTAATTAGTATTGTTTATCTAATTTTGGGACATATATATGAAAAAAAAACATTTATAGATCTGAATTTTTCTTGAGGATTTGATGCTTTAGCCTTGAATTAATTTGTCGGTTTACATATACAAGTGATATATATATATATATATATATATATATATATATATATATATATATATATATATATATATTTGTTGTTTCTTGGTGTTTATCGATCTATTGATTCTTAACAAGGGTTTTGATTTAATTTGCATGCCAATTTTTTAACCAAGTAATTTTAAAATAAAAAATTCTGTAAAATGAAAGATAAAAAGGAATTTGTTGTGGTTGAGTATTAGCTTTTAATTTTGTTTTCAACAGTATAATAAACACTTTGGATCTGTTTGTATAATTGCGCTGTTAGTCTTGTTTTGACCAGGTAAACATTATAAATCTTGAAACATTATGAACTGTTTTTGTATTGGTCAAAAAGGAATATGTTTTGTTTGAATATTGGCCTTTTGTTTGATAACGTTGCGGTTCTTTCCTTTTCGAGTCTAAGAAAGCTCTGATTTTATGGTGTTATTAGTGTTTAGTTACTTAAGTGAAAGTTCGATACGTGCGCTAGTTCAGCTTGAGAATCTTGTGTCGTATTTAATTAGTTCGAAAAGTGTTTGATCGATTTAGTTGTCCACAAACATTAAACACATTTGTTTCGTAACATTTATGTAATCGTGTTTTGTCCTTGTAAAGATTCCAGATTCTTTTGCGCACCAATGGCACAATTAGAAGGCGCAATGGAAGGCAAGAAGGTATGGGACTCTGTGCAGCTCTATGCTGTAAGGTGCGACAACTGCTTGAAATGGAGGCTCATACCTTCCAAGGAAAAATACGAAGAAATACGAGAGGTCATGGGGGAAAAGATATTCTTTTGTGAGACCGCTAGAGAATGGCGTCCTGATATATCGTGCGATGATGAGCCTGATATACAGGACAATGAAGACATGTGTTGGGCTATGGACAGGCCCAACATCCCGCGGACACCACGCGGGTGGCAACGGATCCTCAGAATCAGGGCCCAAGGAGGAACAAAGTTTGCTGACGTGTATGTAGTATATATCATATATATATAACAGCGCCAATTAATATTTTTTTTGTTGGTTGAGTAGTAATTGCGCGTCTTGATTCACATCACAGGTATTACATTGCTCCTTCGAATAAGAGATTTCGTTCGATGATTGAACTTACCAAACATATCCAAGATCATCCAGAGTATAAAGGTGTCAGCCTTTCCCAGTTTTCATTTCAGTCACCTGTGCCGTTGGATGAAAATTATATTGCCAAGCGTCCGACACACTCTTCTACACAAGTCGCCCCGTCGTCAGCAGGTACGTATTCTGATTTCTTTTTATGATTTAGCAATATTGACTCATACTTAAGTGATTTTATATATGTGCAGGGGAATTGTGTGATCAAGGCAGAGGAGGCAGCCTGTGGGAGTTTAGCGCCATCTCATGAATGTTGAGGTATTTTACTTTATCGCGAATATCGTCATAAATGATATATTTTCCCTTCCTCAATTCTCGGATAAGGAGCATGAAATTAGTTGTTTATTTCGGTCATTACACGTGCTTGTTTCGCATTGATTCCCCGCATTGGAAACGTGTCATATGTCATCATTATTGGAATCTCATTTGTCATTTCCGGACATGTATAATGTTATGCTTATCGTCTGTTTCAGAAGTCGATCAGCTGAAGATTGCCAAGGAATGACATGGAGGACTTGGTCTTTTTTCGTATACTTTGCAGGAGATTATAAAAGTTGTATACGTCGCAAAAGCTGCATATATATACTGTATTGTTGTTTTATGTAGTTGCCTGGTATTGTTGATGGATGCCATCTGAAAATGATGACTTCAAGTTTTATTGTTTTTCTCATGTCATTGTTTACTTGTTATGTAGTGTTCCACCAATAGTTCATGTGTGAAATTTCATTTCAATGTTGGATTATGATGGATATAGTTTTCCTGAGATCAATAAAAATTTCAAGAAGGGCCTAGTGCTAGAGGGATAATCGGAATGGATTGGTCGTTTTCTATATTTATATTTAATTAATTAATAAATGTTATATTTTAAAAATATTATTTATGAATAATAATACAATATTTTGAACAAAATAATTAATAAATAATTTAAACAAAATATTAATAACAAGTTTTAACATGGTAAAATAATCAAAATTATTTATAAATTTAAAATTTTACATTATTTTTAGAGGGAATGTGACTTTTTTGTCCCATTTGATAAGAGATAGTTTAAAGTCCCTCTTATAAAAGTGTGAGTTTTTTACACCAATTGAACATAAATTATCTTTTATACCTTTAGTTTTTTAATAAATCCA
Source organism: Euphrasia confusa (assembly GCA_954870475.1). Classification (NCBI taxonomy): domain Eukaryota; kingdom Viridiplantae; phylum Streptophyta; class Magnoliopsida; order Lamiales; family Orobanchaceae; genus Euphrasia; species Euphrasia confusa. The sequence goes on along the minus strand of OX940968.1, from coordinate 26,071,952 downwards.
AAAAAACAAAACAAAATAAAAAAGAATATCATATAAAATAAAAACACAAACAAAATAGATTGTGGGGCCCACAAAATCAGATTTTTTGGTGAGGTGAGGGGTTGGTGTAGGTTTAATTGTGCATTCATATCCATATTCATATCAAACCAACCATCCAAACCAAAAAAAAATTCAAAAATTCTCTCAAACCCACACATAAAATCCTTATCATGTTGCCCCGTTAGATTCTGGAAAAGTCCGTCGGATTTACGCGTGTCTTAACGAGCGAAAACGAGAGGTACGCGTTCAAGTTTTTTTCGATTTTTCTGTTCTGCGCTGGTTACTCGATGGGTTACTCGATGGAGCGTACCATCGAGCAACCCATCGAGTAACTAAGAATTTATGAATTTAAACATTACTCGACTGAGGTTAATCGATGTTGTGATATCTATGATGCCTGACTTTGCCTTTTTGCTGTGATAAGTAGTTTTGTTGAGTGGGGGTTATTATATGATTAGGGCATTTTCTTTCAGTTTGACCATAAATAAAATTAATCCCTTGCTAGCCCCTTTGAGCCTGTTGAATTTTTCTTTGTATACCAGTCTGGGACTTTGCCAATGGGCAGCCAGACAGATAATGAGGGGTAGAGAGATTGATGTTGAAAAAAAAAACGAAAAAAAAACCGAAAAAAAAAACCGAGAAAAAAAAATGAAAAAAAAGAGAAGCAATAAGTGGTTGTGTACTGAGGCTCTTAAGAAAGGGGCAAAGTGGTAGAGAAAGGCTAAACCTAAAATATATAGCCATCTGCCCAAACAGAGCCTAATCCTCAAAATCCACCCAAAGAGCTTACATTACAACCCAATAAAAGCCCCTATGATGAGACCCCTCACTTAGTCAGAATAACTTGATCAGCAAACTGTCAAATTTGGGCAAAGTAGGTTCACAACAGAAAATGAGTGACATTATACACATCCACTGAAAAGAGAGATACACTTGTAAGGGAGTGACCCCAAGCCCTAATACAGACTCTTGACCGAATTTTTATGCCTCTAACTTGAATTTTGACTTGTCTGTATTTGCTTTGCCTATTCTATATTCCGTAATCAAGCTAAAGTCCTTTGAGTCTCTATTTATTTGTTTCCCCCTCTATCTTGATTTCTTTTTTCACTTTGGTCTTGAGTCCGGTAAGTCAAACCCCACGCTTGAGGACAAGCGTATTGCAAGTGTGTGCGGTTTGATGAGCCATTTTATTTGCTCATCTTGAGCCCTTTTTTGAGTCAGTTTGAGTCAGTTTTATGTGTTTGGGAGGGCACAGTAGAGTGTTTGGTCAGAGTGTGCTGGCAATGTTGAAGTTGTATACTTAATGTCTAGATTTAAGTGATATGAACTCCCGATCCATTGCCATTAATCTATTTAATTAAATAAACAATTATTTGCGTTTAATTATTTATAATTAAATATATGCAAATTATAGTCATAGATTATATACATTGTAGTTAGTATGGTGTGCGACGTCACACGGAAGATCATACTATCGGTTACTCGTATATAATCGAACAGTTGCTCACGACCTAGATGGACAAGGACCAATCCATCGGTATAGTCGTTGTATGAGAGAGAAAATAATTTGTCTTAATTATTTTATCATACTTGTACACTTGGTTCGTGAGCAACTGTTCGATGGATTGGTCCGTGTCCATCTAGGTTCGTGAGCAACTGTTCGATTAAATACGAGCAACCGATAGTATGATCTTCTGTGTGGGCCTGACACACCATACTAACTACAACGTATAGAATCCAGGACTATAATTTGCATATATTTAATTATAAATAATTAAACGCAAATAATTGTTTATTTAATTAAATAGATTAGTGGCAATGGATCGTGAGTTTCCGTTACTTAAATCTAGACATTAAGTACACAACTCCAACAATCTCCCACTTGTACTAAGGTCTTGTCATTTCCTCCAAACTCCCGACTCCCATACTCATCACGTGCTTAAGTTGTACTTCCAAGAAGTACTATGTGAATGAGCAATCTAGGTTGTCGCTCTGAAGTTATCTTGGTGACTACAGCGTCGTCTCCCTCGACGATGACTCGTATCAGGTGGTACTTGCTCTATATGTTATCTTACACTTATGGACTTGTGATTTCTTACCATTTGCCATCGCACCGCTATTTACATAGCCTTTGGCAAATTAAGAATCACATCTAAGTCCCAGAGATTATCCCGGAGTTATACCAAAACATCCGCTGCCTCTGAGGCCGCTTATTTGGTTACCCATGGCAGAGTCCGAAAAGCATCGTGCTTATCACTCTTCCATGTTAAAACTCCTTCTCCTTTAATAGTGAAATACATAGCCTGATATCGACTTACACCAGTCCTCATTCGATTAGAAATCTAAGAGAATGTAATCCAAATAAATGCTCGCCTGCTCCGTAATCCAGAACATAGTTTCTAGTACTTCGAAAGTACTTTAAATATTTCTTACAGCAGTCGAATATTCCTTTCCAGGACTACCTTGATATCCTCCCACTATACTAGCCGCATAGCAGATATTAGGTTCTTGTTTTTCAACATCGCATTTATCAAGCTTTCCACACTCCAAGTGTAGGAATTTGCTTTCATTGCTTCTATCTTCTTTTGTGTTTTCCAAACACATATCCTTAGATAGATGCATTCCGTATCTGAAAGGTAACGAACCTTTCTCGGAATCTTGCATGTTAAAACGAACCATAATCGTATAAGATATCTAGAGAAGTACAATGTTCTTTTCTTGAGATCCTAGATCTTAAGAACATGCTCTAACTTCTTCTTTATCTCATATATCGATTTTTCTAGACAACCATCATTTTATGTCTGACAACATCTTTACATTGTTACCAATGATAAAATGTTATCTACATAAAACCTCCGAGAAACACCACCTTGTTTCCATCACGTTTCCCATACACACGATTCGTCAATGCCTTTTGATGAATCCATCAAATGGACTTTCTCATCAATGCGCAAGTTCCACGAACTCTAGCTTTGTTATAATCCATAAATGGATCAACTAAGCTTGTACTCTAAATGATCTCGCCTCTTAACAATAATCCTTATTGTTTTCCAAGAAGGCACATTTAGATCTAGTACTGCCTTCATGTAGATCAAGGGATCGATTTCATGTATACTAGGTCCAGAGTCCAAAGACTCACCTAGTCTTATGAATATCTCTGGTTGTCACACAACCTCCCACTACAATGGCATTTCGGTGTATAAACAGTAATAACAGTATGTGCAGTTAGTGGTGTACCGCTACTCGGTTCGGCTGGTTCTCAGTCTTCTTCGTTGTCTCTCATTTCAAAGTATCATGTCACTTTGGGCTTGTGGTTCATCCTATAGTCTTTCTCTAAGAACCGGGCGTTAGAACTTATAATGTCCTTCTGGTTCATAGTACTATTGAACACACATCTTTTGTTCTTCTATGATATTCTACAACCGCATTTGAATGCGCTGTTGTTTCCAGACATATCCATAGAACATAGGTAGTTCCGTATAACTCATGCTTTTACTATTTCTATAAGAGTTCCATTTCTTGTTTACGACACACAATTTCTACACAAAAGTGTATGGTGTGTTCATTTGGGATTAAATCTCAATCTCTGATCAGTATGCCATGCATTCCTCAGACAGGTACTTGCCTCCGCGATCAAATCGCAGGCTACAAATGAATATACCTTGATGGTTCTCCACAATTGCTTGGTGTCCATTGACTTGTCAAAACACTTGCTTTTGTGGCACATCAGGTATTCTAATCCATTTCTCGAGTAATCATCAAATGAAGTACTCGTACCTTATTGTCTGAGTAGACATAGGTCTGCATACATCAGAGTCAATCAATTCTTATACTTGTCCGGATCTTATATCTTATGTTGGAATTCGATATCCCGGGTTATTTAAATTTGCGGAAACCAATAACCCGATCAAACCCTTCGCCGGAGATCACATGAACGCCGACTCATCCGCCGGAGTCCAGCCTTTGGAGACCACGCACCCGAAGGCATGCGGCCCGCCCCCAGCCGAACCCCCGCAAGACGGGGTTCACGCGATCGAAGATCGCGTTCGATCTTCGCGATCGATGGGGCTGCCCAGCAGCCCCCGCGGCGAGTCCGGCGACTCGCCGCCGCCTGGAGGAGCCCCGCCTTCACGGCGGGTGGGGTGCGGCACCAGCCCGCGCCCCCAGCGATCGATCCTTGGATCGATCGCAAGCCCTCGGCCCAGCCGAGGGTTCTTTCCTCCGCGCGCCGCGAACCCTAGCCGGGCGATCCCACGCGGTCCGGTGGCTTCGCCACCACCGCGTGATCGTTCGTCTAATCCGGGTTCAAACTTTTGGATCTTGTTTTTCGATAATTGATTCAATAAACTTGAATTAAATTGCGGAAATTTAATTCACCTTTCGATTCGTTGTGCGGAGAAACGAGATCTTATGATGACCTTGAGATCTTCCCACGTATTCCTTGCACTAGCTCGAACGTCGGGTGGACGACGATCTTCCGAACTCCATGGATCTCCTTCTCTCCTTTCTCTCTCTAGAATTGTGTTCTTCAAGTTATGAGAATAGAGAAGACCATGTAGTGCTTTTATAGGCTACGTAGGAGATCTTAAAGAGGTGGAATATTGGGCCCAAGCCCAAATTTATTAATCCATTAATATTAATTAATTCTATTTTCCACTATATAAAATTAATTGCACTCCCAATATTAAACCATATTATATCAAATAATATTTCTCCGGTAGTATTATTTATTCCGTGTATTTAAGATATAAATATCCATGAATAAAATTAATTTATTGCTAATTAATTTATTCATCTCTTATATCCGAGACTAGTACCATTCATCCTTAATTATTATGCGGAACAAATCCACCTGCAGGGTTTACATAATAATTCCTTATAAACTCATCTCGGGGATATTATCAACCCTTACGGGATACACTTTCCCGTCAAGTATTCACGGCATGTCATATGTAAAATATAGCGACCCAACTTAACCGGTAATTGACCCAGTAATTAAACCGGTCAATTCCTTTGGAAAATCAAAGTCACTTATATTAAATATACACACCCGCAATAGTATCGGGGATTAAGAATAAAATACACTGAGACTTAAATCGATTATCTAAGGCAATCCTAATCGATAAATCTCAAGCGATCCGCCCAATACACCAAGTGTACAAGTGTGATAAAATAATTAAGATAAATTATTTTCTCTCTCACACAACGACTATACCGATGGATTGGTCCGTGTCCATCTAGGTCGTGAGCAACTGTTCGATTAAATACGAGTAACCGATAGTATGATCTTCTGTGTGCCCATGCACACCATACTAACTACAACGTATAAAATCCAGGACTATAATTTGCATATATTTAATTATAAATAATTAAATGCAAATAATTGTTTATTTAGTTAAATAGATTACTGTCAATGGATCGTGAGTTTCCGTTACTTAAATCTAGACATTAAGTACACAACTCCAACAATCTCCCACTTGTACTAAGGTCTAGTCATTTCCTCCAAACTCCCGACTCCCATACTCATCACGTGCTAAAGTTGTACTTCCAAGAAGTACTATGTGAATGAGCACTCTAGGTTGCCGCTCTGAAGTTATCTTGGTGACTACAGCGTCGTCTCCCTCGACGATGACTCGTATCAGGTGGTACTTGCACTATGTGTTATCTTACACTTATGGACTTGTGATTTCTTACCATTTGCCATCGCACCGCTATTTACATAGCCTTTGGTAAATTAATAATCACATCTAAGTCCCAGAGATTATCCCGGAGTTATACCAAAACTTCCGCTGCCTCTGAGGCCGCTTATTTGGTTACCCATGGCAGAGTCCGAAAAGCATCGTGCTTATCACTCTTCCATGTTAAAACTCCTTCTCCTTCAATAGTGAAACACATAGCCTGATATCGACTTACACCGGTCCTTATTCGATTAGAAATCTAAGAGAATGTAATCCAAAGGAAATGCTTGCTTGCTCCGTAATCCAGAACATAGTTTCCAGTACTTCGAAAGTACTTAAAATGTTCATTACAGCAGTCAAGTATTCCTTTCCAGGATTACCTTGATATCCTCCCACTATGCTAACCGCATAGCCGATATCAGGTTCTTGTTTTCAACAATGCACTTACTAAGCTTTCCACACTCGAAGTGTAGGAAACCGCTTTTATTGCTTCTATCTCCTTTTGTGTTCCAAAACACATATCCTTAGATAGATGCATTCCGTATTTGAAAGGTAACGAACCTTTCTCGGAATCTTGCATGTTAAAACGAACCATAATCGTATAAGATATCTAGAGAAGTACAATGTTCTTTTCTTGAGATCCTAGATCTTAAGAACATGCTCTAACTTCTTCTTTATCTCATATATCGATTTTTCTAGACAACCATCATTTTATGTCTGACAACATCTTTATATTGTTGCCAATGATAAAATGTTATCTACATAAAACCTCCGAGAAACACCACCTTGTTTCCATCACGTTTCCTATACACACGATTCGTCTATGCTTTGACGAATCCATAAAATGGACTATCTCATCAATTTGCAAGTACCACGAACTCAATGCTTTGTTCCAATCCATAAATGGATCAACTAAGCTTGTACTCTAAATGATCTTGCCTCTTAGCAATAATCCTTATTGCTTTCCAAGAAGGCACATTTAGATCTAGTACCGCCTTCATGTAGATCCAGGGATTGATTTCATGTATACTAGGTCCAGAGTTCAAAACTCTCCTAGTCTTATGAATATCTCCGGTTGTCAAACAACCTCCCACTACAATGGCATTCCGGTGTATAAACAGTAGTAACAGTAGGTGCAGTTAGTGGTGTACCGCTACTCGGTTCGGCTGGTTCTAAGTCTTAATCGTTTTCTCTCTCTTCAGAAGTATCATGTCATTTTGGGCTTGTGGTTCATCTAATAGTCTTCCTCTAAGAACCGGGCGTTAGAACTTATAACATCCTTCTGGTTCATAGTACTATCGAACACACACCTTTTGTTCTTCTAGGATATTCTACAACCACATTTGAATGTGCCGTTGTTTCCAAGACATATCCATAGAACATAGGTAGTTCCGTTTAACTCATGCTTTTACTATTTCTATAAGAGTTCCATTTCTTATTTCCGACAAACCAATCCTACAGAGGACTGTATGGTGTAGTCACTTGGGATCCAATCCCAAGCTCTGATCATAAATCAGAGTCAATCAATTCTAATACTTGCCCGGATCTTATATCTTATATCCATAAAGGATTGCTTAGTCGTATTATCTTCCAAATTAGATTCTTAGGTCGGAAGGTCCACTCCTTCAACTTAATTGATCTTACAATCAATTTTCGACCTTTGAACTTGTTATTTGAATAAATATGACTTAGCATAAGAATCCACAAGTATAAATGATTTAATAAAGAAATCTCTTATTAGTAAAACGAGTTATGTATAACGGTTCGTTGCATCGTGGTGGACTCAGGATTCATCATTTATATATTGCTAGCTAATGTACCAAAATAGATAATATCATTATTTCTTCTTATAACCATCAAATGATTAAAAGAAATAAAATATCCATTCATTAGAAATCCAGAACAAAGTTCTTTCTAATATGAAAGGTACATAAAAGCAATAACTCAAAATGAAATCCTATAAAATGTCCTCCACTGCAACTGCTGCCTCCTTCACAGCATTGGCCATGTACAATAAACAAGTGCTTAATTTGTGAAAACTTGTTCAGAGAGGTTGCATCCATCCAAACACTAGTGAAAACTTGTTCAGAGGTTGCATCCATTCAGAGGTTGCATCCATCCAAAGCACACTAGTGAAAACTTGTTCACACTACAAAAAATTTGAGAATTCGCGACGAAATTATTTGTCATAAAAATGTCATTCTTCGTCGCGAAATCTATATGGTGACACATTTTTTTCGTTGCAAGCATTGTCACCTTAAGTGCGTCGTATTAGGTATATGTGACATTAATTTGTTTTGTCATCAAAAGTCATCATGTGGTGACGATGTAGGACATCGTCACTATATTTGTTCATCTATAGTGACATATAAATCGTCACATATGACTTTAAAATTTCGTCACTTAAAACAACTTACCTCGATAACAAAAAATTCATCACTTAATCACTATAGATGACGAGGTAAGTGACGAAATATCGAGGTAAGTGACGAAATATAGCATTCATCCAAAGCTTTTGTTATCGAGGTAAGTTGTTTTAATTTTTTTTTATTAATCTCTTAATTTATTTATTTGAATCTCTATATTTTAGATGAAATTTATTTTTGCTATACAAATTATTTTTGCTTCGCTGAATGTTTTATATTTATTAATGTTAACTGGAAAACTTTAAATAAATTTATGATTTAATTTATTATTTGTTATACATTCTTGAAATATTTGTTTTTGACTTTATAATTTTGAGATATTTGTGTTCATCTGGGTTGAAACTTACATGCATTATCGTTTATTGAATGCATTTCAATAATATAAAAAAAGTTCACATTTCAGTTTCGTGCAAGCGTTGCATGCATTGTCGTATTGGAGATTTATTACAATGGTTTTAATATTTCACTATTTTAAAAATGTACCTTTTATATTATTACTATATTACATTTATATTATTACTATTAAAATTCATTGATGTTATGTACGAATATTCCAGATTCTTTCGCGCACCAATGGCACAATTAGAAGGCGCAACGGGAGGTAAGAAGGTATGGGACTCTGTGCAGCTATATGCTGTAAGGTGCGACAACTGCTTTAAATGGAGGCTCATACCTACCAAGGAAAAATACGAAGAAATACGAGAGCTGATGGGTGAAAAGATATTCTTTTGCGACACCGCTAGAGAAGCGCCATCGAATAAGAGATTTCGTTCGATGATTGAACTTACCAAATATATCCACGATCATCCGGAGTACTATAGAGGTGTCAGCCTTTCACAGTTTTCATTTCAGTCCTCTGTTCTGTTGGATAACAATTACATTTCTACCCAAGTGTTCTAATTTCGTTTTATGTTTTCTGTCTCGGAGATTAGCAATATTGACTCGTAATTAAGTTATTTTATATATGTGCTGCAGGGGAATCGTGTGATCAAACTCGTAACATCTCTGATGTGGCAGAGGCAGCAGCCTGTGGGAGTTTTGCGCCATCTCAAAGCTATAGGGGAATAACATCTGGTAGCCTGTGGGATTTTAGCTGAGTTATTTTACTTTTATCGCTAATATCGTCATAAATGATCTTTTTAATTTCTCTTTCTCGATTCTCGGATAAGGAGTGTGAAATCATTCTTCTCGATAAATGAACAAGGACATCTTTGACAAGGCCAGAGCACGCAGGCGCCTAAGGACGGCCTTCGAACCCAGACGACCATCGAGGGTTCGAGACTCAAAGATCGACGAGGAGGCCATTGCATACGATCACGGAGCTGCTGCTGCTCGACGCCTGTCGCTCGGCTTCAAAACGGCGACGGAGTCATGACGACCATAATTATCAAAAGATTTAAATTACTCTTTAAATATTTTAAAATATGTTATAATAATTTTTAAATGATTTAAAATACTTTTTGAACATTAAAAATTGTCTTAAATGTTTTTAAGTGCTTTTTAATACTTGTCTTAAATTATGTTTTAGTAATAAAAATACATTTTATTTTTTTAAAATTATTTTTAAGTAAATTGATATACCTTTTAAACAATTTCAATGTGGTTAAAAATTATTTTATAGTAATTTAAAATATTAAAAGTTTATTCAAATAATTTTAAATTATTTAAAATAGTATTTAAACATTTTATAGTGATTTAAATCGATTTTATGTGATTTAAAATAACTTTAAAAAAATATCAAATTGTCTTAAAATTATTTTTGAAGTAATATGAATAAGGCAAAATCAAACGGCTACAAATATTCTTCCTACATAAAATTGTCCTAAACTATTTTAATTTTAATAAATAAATACTCGTACTAGACACTGTCACTTTAAATACACATTTATTTATAGCTAAACTCTTTTCTACACCCTCACATAAAAACCTACAGTATCATTTATACACCCTAACATAAAAACCTAACTTTCTCCTGCCCTATCTTTCGCCACCTTTCTCTCACAGTAAAACTCGCTTCCGACTGTTTTCACTCATTCAGGTTTTTTTCCTTGTTGTTTCTTTCTTTTTTTTTTAAGGCACCTTTGATTGTTAGGATTTGATGTTTGTTAATTCATGTTGTTTCTCTAATTTCTGGACATGTGAATATATTCATATATATATATATATATATATATATATATATATATATATATATATATATATATATATATATATATATGAACAAAAAAAAAAAAAGATTTACAGATCTAAAACTTTCTTGAGGTGATTTGCTTGAATTTTTAGGTTTACATATGTATATATACAAATGTGGGTGTGAGAGATAGATTTATATATACATTTGTTTTTTTCTTGGTGTTTATCTATTGATTCTTAACAAGGGTTTTTGATTTAATTTGCATGCCAATATTTTTACAAAGTAATGTAAAAGTAATACTACATTTTTCTTTGAGAAATATACAAAGCAAGTGTGACTATTTTTCTGATTGGATTGGATTGGATTGGATATAGAGTAAAAAATAAAAATGTCAGTAAAACGAAAGATAAAAAGGAACTTGTTTGGGTTGATGAGTATTTGTTTGAATTTGTTTGTATATTTGCTGGCTGTTAGTTCTTGTTTTGACCAAGTACGAACGATGGTTACTACAATGGATGTGATATAAGATCTTAAGATAAAGAATAAAGTCGAAAATTTATGAACTGTGTTTTGTGGTTAAAAAGGAATTTGTTTGGTTTGGATAATATTGGTCTTTTGGTTTGATGGTTTCAACACTATATTTGATCATGTTCTATAATTTAACACTTTCTCTGTTGGCTGTAAGGTTTTTGATTCGATCGACCAGATACATACGTATATGAGGTTTACGATGCATGTGATATAACGTTGCGGGTTTAATTAGCACGAGAATCTGATGTCGTATTTAGTTCGAAAAGTGTTTGATCGATTCATGAGTTCTCCACAAACATCAAACACGTGCATTTGTTTCGTAACATTTATGTAATCGTGTTATATATGTCTTTGTAACGATGACAGATTTTAATTCCTGTGCACCAATGGCACAAGAATGCGCAACGGGAGGAAAGAAGGTATGGGACTCAGTGCAGCTCTATGCTGTAAGGTGCGACAACTGCTTGAAATGGAGGCTCATACCTTCAAAGGAAAAATACGAAGAAATACGAGAGCTGATGGGTGAAAAGATATTCTTTTGTGAGACCGCTAGAGAATGGCGTCCTGAGATATCATGTGACGATGAACCTGATATACAGGACAATGAAGATATGTGTTGGGCTATGGACAGGCCCAATATCCCTCAGACCCCACTCGGGTGGCAACGGATCTTGAGAGTCAGGGCCCAAGGAGGAACAAAGTTCGCTGACGTGTATGTATATATATATAACTAATAATAGTAACAACGCCAATTAATATTTTCTTGGTGATTGGATAATAATTGCGCGTCTTGAATGATTCGCAGGTATTACGTTGCGCCGTCGAATAAGAGATTCCGTTCGATGGTTGAACTTACTAAGTATATCCACGAGTATAAAGGTGTCAGCCTTTCACAGTTTTCGTTTCAGTCACCTGTGCCGTTGGATAACAATTATATTGCCAAGCGTCCGGCACACTCTTCTACACAAGTCGCCCCGTCGTCAGCAGGTACGTGTTCTGATTTCTTTTTATGTTTTAGCAATATTGACTCATAATTAAGTGATTTTATATATGTGATCAAACTTATCATAACATGTCTGATGTGGCAGAGGCGACAGCCTGTGGGAGTTTTGCGCCATCTCAAAGCTGAGGTATTTTACTTTTTCGCGAATATTGTCATAAATGATATATATATTTTCTTTTCCTCGTTCCTCGGATAAGGAGCGTGCAATTAGTTTGTTTATTTCGGTCATGACACGTGCTTGTTTCGCATTTGGAACGTGTCATATGTGATCATTAGTGGTATCTCATTTGAATCCTTTGATTAATGTTTCCGGACATGTATAATGTTATGCTTATTGTCTGTTTCAGAAGTCGATGAGCTGAAGATTGCCAAGGAATGACATGGAGGACTTGGTCGACTTTTCTTATACTTTGCAGGAGATTATAAAATTTGTATACGTCGTAAAAGCCGCATATATATACTGTATTGTTGTTTTATGTAGTTGCCTGGTATTGTTGATGAATGATGCCATCTGAAATTGATGATGACTTAAGTATTTTTGTTTTTCACATGCTCATTGTTCACTTGTTTATATAATGTGTTCCCATATAGTTCATGTCTGAAAATTTCTTTAGTTTCTTCAATGTTTTAAAAAAAGTCTTTACTCCTATGATGACCACTAGCGCCGATTAAGATATATATAATCTTATTTTTTTTAATTTTCTTTTAAAAATTAACTCTTAACTTCTTAATTTATTAATTTAAAATTTAATAGTTAAGAAGTCAAAAAATTATTAAAATAATATTCTTAATATTTTTTAAAATAAGGCTACATAAAATTCTCTATATTAAAAAGCATTGAATTGCAAAATAGAATATATTATACTGTAAATGGTATTTTTCGAATTTCCCGTTTTATAAAAAGCTTTAGCTTTCCTCCCCACACCCTCACCTACTCAGTCACTCTCCCTCTCCCCTACCGTATGAGCGATTCTCGGTCAATTCAAATCGAGGTTTCACTCTCTACTCTTTCTACTTTCATCATTTTTTTTTCTCCATCTTGTCTTTTATTGTGAATCTTGCGCAGCACAAACCCAAAATCATAATTTGTTAAGTTTTTCTAGGTTTCTCTGCATGTGTGTTTTTATCTGTGTGTGTGGGTTTCTGGATATTGCTTATGAAATTGGCTCTCATGCGATGTCGGAAAGTGGACCCACACCTGGTTCTTGCTACCCAGATTGTTTGTCCTTTCAATTCTGCCCAAAATTTCCTGTTTTTTGGCCGCCAATTTTTCATAACTTTTTGGGTTGGCCGTATTGACACAATACTTTTCCGACTATAGCGCCTGGCCTGAATTCTGGTCCAAGGTTATTCCCCCCCCCAAAGTTGTTGTTCTTATGCATGTCCTTAATTTTCGTCTTTGGCTAGATTTTTGTTTTCTTTTCGTTTACGGGTTTATGGAATCTTATGGACTGTGCCAGTTTTGTGTTGTTAGGAAGAATGAATTGGTATGTTCCCATTCAAATACTTTAACTCATATAGCATGTAACTCTAACAACCTCACAAAACTTTGGGGTAGAGTTACAGATAACACAAATTACATATGGTCACATAAAAAGGTTTAAAAAGGAAACATAAGTTACAATCATATTTCGTGCTTTAGATGCACATATTTTTCAAGGAATTATGAGGTGGTTTCATGCTTTGAAAATCGGGGTAAATTTTTTGATGCATGGACCTAAAAGCACAATTTACAGATAGTAAAAGCTTTTTGGCCGATTCTGCACATGAATTTTTCCATGGTATAATTGGCACGAACTGTCTTTGCGCATAAAACATGTCAAGTGTCGGCTCGGGGCTGACTTTGCGAAAAAAAATATCTCTTTTCAGAGGGCAGAAGATTATGAAATTCAGTACTATATGATAACTGTTAAGTTAGCCATGCTTTTAAAAATCTTTCTATTTTATTCTGCTTTATTAAAAAACCATTTGGGCACTAAGCAATGACCTCATAATAACTTTGGTCCTTCTAAGCAATGGAGCAAGAACAAGTTGTGGAAGCCAAAAAAGTATGGGAATCTGTGAAGCACTATGCTGTGAGGTGTGCCAGCTGTTCAAAGTGGAGGCTCATTCCCACGAAGGAAAAATACGAGGAGATACGGGCCAAGATTGCAGAACAGTTATTTCACTGTGAAATAGCTCGCGAATGGCGACCTGACATATCGTGTGAAGATGAAGCTGACATAGAGCAGGATGACACCTATCGTTGGGCCATGGACAGACCAAGAATACCTCAAACTCCTTCCGGATGGCAAAGAATTCTACGAATCAGAGCTGAAGGAAGTAAAAAGTTTGCTGATGTGTAAGTAGCACATTTTTTAAACTTCTTTTTTCTCTGAAAGTTCATGTATTTAGAGGGCTTAATTGCAAAATCATAGTGGCAATATGCGCGTCCTGGCTATAAGTTCTAAGACCAAAAGGGCTGCTTTAATATGTTTTTTCATTTCCCAAATGCCCCTGCGTGTTAAAAAAGTTGGTGTGAAATCCATGACTTTTGCACTCGTGATTTGGGAACAATCTGGCATATACTTTTTTTTTTATGGTCAGGTTCATAACGTTTAAAGGTTACAGGTTTATAAATGTCAAATTGTCAACTCATAAAAGTTGCAGGACTAAAATAAATTATTTCTATGAGTCAAGGATGGAGTGAAGTTGTCAAACCACAAGGACTAAATTTGAGGACACTCTAAAATTTCTGGACTAGACTTGCAATTTAGCCTATTTTTTGAGTGACACCTGACCCGTCTCTTTTACTAATTAAATTTGGTGTTTTCCCTGTTACTCAACAGTTATTATGTTGCGCCATCGAATAAGAGATTTCGTTCAGCGGTTGAACTTAGCAGGTATATTTTACTGAGATTTTTTCTTGTCGAAATGGGTTACAACTTACAAACATGGATGCATACTGCTTCTTCAGGTACATTGATGAAAATCCGGAATATCAAGGTGTCAACCTCTCTCAATTTTCTTTTCAACTTCCGGTGCCATTGGACGATAAATATGTTGCTAAGCGCCGAGCTCGTTTTTCTACAAATGACTCGGCTGCTACCCCATTAGAAGGTTATTACTTTCTCTTCGATCCATACTTGATCCGTGTTATGATCACGTCTTACCTTTAAGATTTAGTGAACATTTGTAGTTTAGATGATTTTTCTTACGACACTTTGCCATCCAAAATAGGCGAGCTTTAAACTTTTTTACCATCCAAAACAAACGTTTGTAGTTTAGATGATTTATTTTCACCATATATATTAAACGTGTTTGTACTTTGCTAACTAGGCATACTCTTACAAATTCCCACTTATAACAAAAACAAAATTCATTAAAGATTATGTATATGCATGTCATTTATTTATTTCTGAATTGTATTATGCATCCACAAATGTACCTAACATATACCTTATTAAATTTTATTTATTTTTAATACATTTAAATTATATTCATGATCGATTCCTAGGGGAAGTTAAGGTTGATAGCTCTGGTGGAGCCGAGGTGAAAACTGGTGAAGTTGAGTTTCCTGCTCAAAACTGAAGGTATTTGTTTTCTAATGATCGTATTTTTTTCTTTTGAATCTCATTTACCTAGGTCCCACTGAGTGCTCTCCATTTCTCAATAGTAATCGAGTATAATAATATACTTTGAAGAGTATATTCATCACTCAGTTATCTGCAATTGTACTGCAGAACTTGAACTGGTGCCCAACTTTTAGCATTTATGATTTGCATGACGCCTTCGTAACTTGAAATGCACGATCTATAGATAGTTATTGACTCGATTTTGTTGCTGCAAGGACATAAGATGATAAGAATGACTTGAGAAGAGTTAAAATTTTAATGGGGAAGTCATTAGGATTTTGGTGTGTTGTGTTCTTGAGGATTTAGGAAATTATTGAAGCTGGACAATTGTATTCTTGATGGGATCTCAAAGTTTTATCCTTATATATGTTTCAAATTGTTCCCTAATTACTGATTCTGGACGTTCGTGTTGTCAATAGCATAAATGGCAGCTCCTTACAACCACACACACTACAAGAGATTCATTGAATACCAACGGATCTATTTCCGTTGGAAAATCTGTAGCAACTTCTTTTCATTTTTTTTATTGACCGAAATCATTTTCATCAATAATGTTTTTTCATTATACTTTTTTTACCATCCAATTGTCATCGACACCCACAAATCAGAATGTTCAAGGTTATGGTTTGAGCCCTTTCTTGCTGGCAGATGATTAATAATTTATCTTGGTTAAAGTGCTGGCCTGATCATAGTGTTGTCACGTTGTGCCTTTTTGAGAGCCCACTTATACCTTTCTTTTCCGAACATTTCCGACTGAATATTAAAGTCCAGCCACAATTTACCGACGGATAACTTTTTATTCGGTACAAAGACATCGGTGACTATTAAATTCTGTTGGTTAAGGTAACATACTTTTCAGATCTGTAAATCGCAATTTTCTTGTAGTGGGATCGAACCGAGACATTGGCTTCGATACCACTCTAAAGCCCTTAGGAGATAAGGATATACTCGTTAAGAAGAGAATCCCAAGTAACAACCATAGATAGAGATAGGCTTCGTCGACCGAGATGGGTTTTTAATGACATCCTTAATCTTGATTACAGAATTTTTACCTAATGATTGTTGGATTTGTGTGCGATGCAACAGTTATTTATACGCCCGTTTGTTTCGAAGCTGAGTTATTTAATTCTCAGTTTGTTTAAAACCTAATTTGACTATTACAAATTGTCTGAAGTTGTTTCAGAGCTGAAGACCACACATGAAAGATCATATGTGTAAGTGAATGTAATGGGATGAGAGCTGAAGCGTGAAGTGGTGTAGACCTTGCTTCAGCAGTTTTGTAACACGTTGGAATGTTGTTTTAAGTGTTAGTAGCTTCATAGCCTACTGTGTACAATCCCATTAATAACCCAACCCCATTTTGTGTATGAACTTTGGGACACTGTGTTGTTCATCAGCACTTAAGTTTGGAAGCTTATTCCTATGTTTTTCTCTGTCACATTCCCATCCTTCAAACATTACTCGTAAAATTTTATAATGTGATGTTTTTTGTGTGTGCTATCTTGTTATTATATTCAGTTTTTCGGGCGTGTAGACAGTGAGATAAATCGTGCAAGGCGGTGAGTTTAGGATGAAACTTAACCTTTCTCAAAACTGAAGAGTTGATGTTATGCACTTCCAAAATCAAATTAAATCGCCCGAAGTTAAATATCAAAACTTTGAATGAGTCCAATTACATCGAATTTTAAATGATTTTACTTAAATATCAACAAGATTGACATATTGAATTTTTTGCTATTACATCGAATTCTAAATGATTTTACTTAAATATCCACAAGATTGACATACTGAATTTTTTGCTTCTTCACAGTATAAGAGTTTATAATGCAAATATGCAATCCTTCCAATTGTTTTTACAAGAATATGGATTGTGTACGGACATGAATATTAAAAAAAAATTAAAAAGATAAAAAATAATTGAGTAAAATTTTAGAACTATATGAAAAAATAAGTAAAATTGTTTTTAAATTTTGACACGGAGCGAAGTCCGTGAATATCAACGGTTTGTCTGATAGGTAGCTATACATAATGTTCAGTGATTGCACTTGGTTACACGCGCCGCCTGCAATCACTCCTCGATCGCCTTCAACGGTCTGTTCCCGTAACCTTACTATGGCGGCTAGCTCCGTCCGAATCGCTATAGTCGGCGACGTCGTAAGCCTTCTCTCTCACTCAATTTCTTTATTGAAGGTGTCGGTTCAGTTTAACGTTTTTGTTTTCTTTTATTGAAGCATGACGATTGGAGTCTAGAAGAAGATACCCAGGCTCTGCAACTCTTGAAGGTTGTGTTCATCATTTCAATTTCGTTTGATTAAAGTATGATTTTTCTTCCATTGTTGACTTATAAGGCTTTTAATATTTTGGGGATATAATTAGGGTTTGCAATGAAAATTAATTAGCATAGTGCAAGTTACTAAGAACATACATGGTTTGATTTTCTGTTTTTCGATCAAGACGTAATTTAGGAAAAAGAAACCTTTTTTTTTTTATTCCGAATCTATTTTCCGATTTTCGTGTGTAAATGTAAGTATACACGTGTTCTTTTATCCTGTATAAATAGCCTATCGACTTCGGATTGCCGTATCTTTCTTCATCATTGGTGAAGAAAAGGAAAACTCAAAATGTAGTTGTTGCTTGGTATATGTGCACGTTCGTTTACTTAGTATTATGAATTTTTATACAGTATATCATCTTGTAATATGTGTTTTTTGAAATGCAGCCGGATCTGGTACTGTTCACAGGCAGGTGCACTGTTCCTTCCCTTTGGTGCTGTTATATGTGGGGCATGCCTGCCGATTATCAATCCATGAAACCATCTTCATTTAAAATCAAGCCACTGCATAGTTTTAGATTCAAGGTTCAACAAGCTTGAAAGAAAACTAACACCATAACTTTCCACTCTTTCAATCTCCTACCTTCTTCACAATTTTTTGAATCATTAACATTTATACCCTTATATACAAATAGCCTGTCTATTATAATCATGCCCGAGAGGTATCCCTTAATCTAAGCTTCCAAGACTTTCAACATATGGTTACCTCAACCCTTATGCTTTCTATTTACATTTTCATTAGGCTAATCACCGAAACTATTTCCATTCTCAACCCTTTATGTTTTTCTTATCCTCTGAGAGCCTGCAGGTGATTTTGGTAATGAGAATGTTGATCTAGTTCAAAGCGCTTCAAATCTTGATTTCCCGAAAGCAATCATTTTGGGGAACCATGATGCTTGGAATACCCAGAAGTTCTCTGCAAGGTAAGCTCATTGGATGTAATATTAAATATTAAATGACTGGTCGGAAAAGGTGTTGTTGGGTGTATTAATAGGAGATAATAGATCAACACAAAGTACACAATATATGGTCAATGACTCCAAATTTACGTTGTTTTTAACATAGCATAGATTGTCTCCTTATATTTTGTTTTGATAAAGACATCATATGGATAGGAATAATAAGAATAGAAAGGAATATTAAATACATAATTTTGAGATGTCAATTGATGCTCAATCTTTGGAATGTTGACTGATATTCCCTTAAAAGCAATTTATTTTCTTCCTGATGTTATTTCTTATTTTACTATTTATACTTGTAATATTTTAATAGTATATAAATTATAGAGTTCTCAGTAGAAGAGCTATGCATGCAAAGATTGTGATTTGTAGTAGCTTAGGCTATTAAAAAAGTTATATTCTTTCTGGAGAATTTTTAATACTTGCTCTGTCCCAATTATTATGTCAATAGTTCAATACGATTCCTTTCATTTCTTGCCCTAATTTTTCACCCTACCATGATTTGACTTAAGTAGAGGCTCAATTAACATTGAAAATTGTTTCTCAGTATTTTTTTTATTTTATTTTATAGTAGTAGGTTGAATGCTTATTGTTATTAAGCATTATTCCCCATGTGGGACTATGTATAGTGAATACCCACAAATGAATTAAAAAAAAAATTAGGACAGTGTCGTCTCCACTGGTAGTTGTACAGTGTGATTTTTTTTGTCTGTGTTTTGTTAAAAGCATATTTTCCAACATTCATTGTGGGAAAGAGCCATGAAAAGGCTCTTGACATGCTATAATGAGCTCTTATTGATATCTTTTCAAAATACTATTATGCTCTAATCTTTATTTTAGATTACGACTTTATAGACTAAAGTATGATAGAATACCACTTAGGTTCGTAGGAGGTAGAGACTCTTTCATTCCATGAAGTCCTCTTATTCTACGATGATCCAAGCTGCAGCTCCACTAGTCTGCTCGGAGAAGGCAGAGACGCAGAGCTACACCTACTCCGGGCTGGGCGCTAAGCTAGTTGTAGTAGTTACCCGAAAGCAGCCCTTTAGTCAATACCAAATAAAATGGACTTAGAATATATACCGTATCCCAATGGTATAAAATCTCGTCCTTATAATGGAATTGATAAATAAAGGTATCATAATAAAATTACTGGTTGTGTGTATGGAAATGAGAAAGTGATAGAATATTCAAGTGATTCATTTTGAATGGCACAATAATACCTGCCTCTGATACCATATTAAGCAGAGACCATAGTGTCCATATTATGAGCCCATTTAAACACACACGCATATAGAATATATGACAAAAGGGGCCCTCACAAAGGTGTATTGCAGCAAGGAGTCTCCCTTGAATCCATTTACAGTTTTACCTATAAGAATGTCTAAGAAATGCTATTCATTTGAGTCTTAAAGTGAAGAGACAAAGGAATATAATTTTAAAGGAATACACAGGTATTGGAGCCCTTATATTTCACTTGTTTCATTTTCATTTCATTGAAAGTTGGTAATCGGAAAAAAGGTTAATTATTAAATACCTTCTAATATTTTCTCTACCTCTATATATTTAAATGTGATATAATGCATCAAAATTTGGTATGTAAATTCAACGTTGATATATTTACATGATTGTTGTTTATACACAATATATTTGTTCTGATGGCCACTGTATTTTAATCTAGGGAAAAGGATGCTGTTCAACTGCAGCTTGATGCGTAAGTTTCTATGAACTATATTTGTCCTGCATTTTTCATCTTAAAATTCATTAATAGGATTAATAATTTGCTTATATTCTATGATATAAAATTTCACGGGATTAACTGGAGAATATGTTGCTTCATATTTTATAATTTCGCTGTGAACATTGGTGAGAAATAGTCATTAATGGAATTTAGATTCACCGAGCTCTGTTTTTATTTATTAATTTTTCTGTTTCGATTTAAACTGGTTATATCTCCTGTCCTAATATAGTGTTCCTTGGATTAGGGAAAAAACATTTCTTAATAGGCCCAACTCATTTTTATTTTCTTTGACTCATACTTAATGGAAAACACAAACATTCTGACAATTGAAACATTCTGACAATCATTAGGCTTGGCGATGAGCATGTGGGATATCGACTGATGAATTTTCCAAATTTAAACTTGAGTATAGTTGGTGGACGGCCATTTTCTTGTGGCGGTCAGCAAGTGTACCGGAAAAAACTTCTTAGTGCCAGGTAAGTAACGTTGAGATTATACATATTGAAAGCAATTTTTTGTTTATTTTTTACCTTATAAATTTACAATTACTTTCCTTTATTGAATTGATATTATGTAGCATCAAATTATATTACGTTAGAGATCATGTAGGTGTCTGTACTATGTATCACAGTAGATCACATGATCAGTTTGTGTAAGATATAGACAATACATTTTAGCCGAGACAATTGGACAAATTGTCATGATCAGTTCGTGCAATAAAAAAATATCTTGTACAATTGGAAAATTAAAAGAAGAAACATTTTAATTAAGTTAAATGCTATTGAATTTAGGTTATATACTTAAGGGCTAAGGTGACAGCAACCAATCTTCTTTGAGATTAGGGTTATATGTATCTTATTTTGTCCCATCTATGAATCATAATTTCTTCCATGTTTATTATTTTCCAACATCACATCTCTAATCTTTCTAACAAAGTTCATTTTTTTCATTTTTTTTTAAATTTTCTCTCCCTCTCCACCTGAAAACATTAATATACGAAAATTTGAATAATCAATATATTTTCCTCTTCATCCCAAAAAGATTTATTTTGCATTATTTCACTCATATCTTCAGCAGATAGTAAAAAGATCTTCACCTTTAACCAATGTATTCCAAACTTTCATTACAATTAAATGAAATTCATGTGATTTCAAGCTTGTTTAAAGTATTGTAATGGGAAGCAAATTTTGTTTTTGCTACTTTCAACAATTCAAGTAATAAATCTATCCTACACTTGTCATGAATCTTTGAATAATTTATGATAAACTTCACAATTTTTTTCTCACTTTGATATATTAAATCTTTAAACAACAAATTCATAGACTCGCTCATTCAAATCACAAAGAAATAAATTATGTACCTTTTCAATAAGTTTTTCAAGCAGCTTGCATGCAATAATATTGTAAGGTGACTATTTGTAAAATATTTTTTGTTCCAACCCTCTCTTCAATTGCATTAAGAAGATAATTTAAAATCACCTTTGTCGTTTTTCATTCCCTAAAAAATCATCAGTATAAAAGAACATGACCACCTCTCTACAATTAACACCTAGAACGTTGATTAAAATGTTGTGTTTAACGTTTGACCAACTCTCAGAAACAATTGGCACCCCTTATACATACCACATTTTTCATTGACATAAAAAAAAAAAATCAACATTTTTCTTGCATTCATCAAGAAGTGTTCTTGTTTTTTGGGATGAAAGTGATTTATAACCTTTTGAGAAATCCATAGTAGGGTGTCAACAATAAAAAAAAAATGGACCAAAAAGTTTTAAAAAACCTTCATCCAAAAAAAGAAAAACAGTACTTCTTGAAAAAAGAGAAATGTGGTACACAACACGTTGATCAATGTTAAAGGTGTTAATTGCAGAGGAGTCGTATTCTTCTATTCTGATAATTTTTCTAAAATTGAATAAATGACAAAGGTAATTGCAAGTTATCTTCTTAATGTGATTGAAAAGGTTGAACCAATAATTGTTTTGCTAGCCACCTACAATGCAGTCGTATTGAATCTATTGGATGACTTACCTAAAATGTACATAAAAATATTTTGTGGTCTGGATGTTGCGTTACACTATTGAATTGGTGTTAAAAAAAATTAATATATCTTTTGACTGGATGAGTGTTATTTATAAGTGAGAAAATATGTTGGCCATTCGACTCATTACTAAGCCAAGTTTTTGTGTAATGTGGTTTGCTGATGGAAATCGATTGTTTGGTTGGAGATACTTAGAAGATGTGATGTTGAAAAATTAAATATGATACATTTTTTCCTAAGGTGGAAGAAAGGAACTCTGGTCCTATGAGGTGGTTTTTTTAGGAGATCACATAATCAAGATAAAAAAGAGATTCTTAATGTTTTCCAAACAGTAAAAAAAATTGCTAATACTGTATTGATTTTAAAATGTTTTGTTAGAGACCAATTCATAAAATTTTCAATAAAAAAAATGTTTGCATTGTCGGAGACCCGTGGTGATCCTACCTGTATGAATCCTGTTGATTGGTAGTTGACATATGGTGTACAAATACTCGAATAGTCTGAAATTTTGCGATAAGCAATAAGCAGTTCTTCAGCAGAGAGAAATTGAAACACTTACTTTTTATTTCATAGCGTCAAAAGAAAACAATGGAAATTTTCAAAGGGCTAATAAATTGGTTCTGATCATACATTCTAATATTCGAGTTTAGTCAAGATGTGAAACGTGTGAAAAATATCTAGTAAAACTTTCTAGGGGACATAATTTTTTACGTGAATATACATTTTGGACAAATATGTATACCTTAACTGTGAATTGCTATACTTTGTATAACAAAGTAAATACTTTGTTGTTTAAAAAAATGACATTTTAAAGTATGATCCTAACCATTAGGTAGGTGGCTTAACAAGAGGCTCATTGATAAATATTTGGTTATTGTGTATGTAATTTCTATGGGTGCAAAACTCCATGGCTTCTTCCTTTGATCTTTCAACTGAATCCCATTCTGCAATTACTTACCTAGATATGGTGTCCATGATATGGATGAAAGCGCAAAGAGGATTTATGATGTTGCTTTGAAAACACCCACTGGTCATTCAGTTATATTTCTTGCACACAATGGGCCCACAGGTGTGCTGATTCCTGAAACAAAATTGCTTTATTTCCATATACTATAGTAGTAATTCTTTGCGTTGATGGAATTGTGTAATTTTTTGCACAGGTTTAGGATCCAAAGTCGATGATATATGCGGTAGGGATTGGGTTCCTGAAGCTGGTGACCATGGGGATCCTGGTAATTCTGAATGTTCCCTACTAAGTATATAATTCAAGTATAATTACAAAAATAACCTGGGGTTTGGGAATTTTCTTATTAATTTTATGATTTTATGCTTATATATTTGTGATTTTCTTTCGGCTGTGCTAACTATGCAACAGATTTAGCTCGCGCCATATCCCAACTCACCGAGACGAGCAACTTGTTAATCAAATTGGTAGTGTTTGGTCACATGCATAAAGAGCTTGCACGTGGAAATGGTCATCGGAAAATGATAGTGGTTGGGGACGACAACACCATATATCTAAACGGGGCGATTGTTCCGAGGGTGAAAACTATTAGCAAAGCAGAAGAAGCAAGTTCTATAAGTGGAAGCTCTAAGTCCGAAATGACGTCAGACATGACATCAGCTTCTGAAGGCGGCACCCTACGAGCATTCACCGTTGCTGACTTAGCGGATGGGAGTGTTGTCAAAATTACCGAAACTTGGGTTTCAGTAATCGGAGAGAAGGTCAAAGTTGTCGACGAGGTAATATTATTTAACAAGACAGATAGGATCTCGAGTATTTAGTGATTGTATGTGTAAGGCTGTGTGCTCAAGAGAAGCAGATTCCCTGTGAACATGTTTTGCCATTTACACATTCATAACTTCATTAGGGTATTTTATTTTTTTATTGTTATATATCTTTCCACATGAGAGTGAGAATTACATAAAACCATAGAACACAATATTTCAATGCATTGGAATAAAACATCCAATCCATTAGGGTATTTTGAAATATTCCAATGCTTTTATTAAACGGATAAGTCGTAGTCAACAAAAAGTCAACACATAAAACCATAGAACTTTTATCAACTGCAGCTTCACCCCAAAAAATATCAATTTCATTGTTTTATACCGTTAATATCCATTAATGATTTCTCAGGTATTGTCAATAGTAATAAACAAAATTGTCTACATTAGACAGCAACAAAACAATAAATTTAATGATCAAAATTGGTAACAATATAAAATTGTTTAATAATTTTTTACCTCAAAAAAGGTAAACAGAAATTATTCCTTTTTCACAAAATTATTTATGTAATGTATAATTAGCCAGAAATTGAGCAATGGTAAATGATTTCCACAAAAGGCAAATTGGGGAATATCATTAGCAGTAAAGTCCTAAATTATTACCAAGATTCTGATGACCAGCGTTGATCTTATGGTAAATTTCCAGTCAAACGAGAAAAGTCGAAACTACCCTTGGTGAACCATCAACTTGACCAAATCCACCAAACAATTTCAAGGGCAATTCAAGAAACATCATGTATGTAGACAACCTTAACATTTCCAAAACGAACGTACCATTTTTTATTTCCGTATATAAAAAACTCAAAATAAATGCAAAAACGTGACTTAAATCATTGGAGCAATAATTGAGCTGAAATGAAGGGCCAGGATTAGGCCTGAGCTACGGCGCACCATCTCTCGGCGGACGCGCACACACCGAATCACTCCGATTCCAAAAAATGCATGCTTCAGTTTTACAGAGTCAGTCAGAGAGAGAGTCTATAAAAAAATCTCTCCATTATTTTTTACTCCGGAAAACTCCAAACACATGCATATGCATATGCATACGCACATGATATATACATAATAAAATTAAATAAAAATTAGAAAAAGCAAATCTTTAGAGAGAGAGGGAAAGTGATACGATTTGGTGTTTCTGTTGGGTTGGAACCAGTCATTACGCCCTGGCCATCTTCACCTTTTTTTTTCTCGATTTTTTTTCTCTCTCACGCGCATAACGTGTACTGTGTTTTATTTTCTTGTTGATCTATTCGTGGGTCGGGTCAATTCTTGAAATTGAGAGACCCCTTTTCTTTGATTTTGGACAAGTGTAGTTCTGGGATTCGGATCTCTGTTTTTCTTTTTCTTTTTTTACTGCGGTTAAAAAATAAAAAATAAAAATGACTGTGGAGGACGGTGAGAATTTTCCTGTGGGGCTTCGTGTTCTCGCTGTAGACGACGACCCGATTTGCTTGAAGTTGTTGGATGCCCTGCTCAGGAAATGCCAGTACCATGGTGTGTGAGTTTTGGGGTTTATCCTTTTTTTTTTTTCAAGATTCGATTTTTATATATTTTGTGTGAATTATTTTTGATGAATTTCTATTTTTAAAGTGCTTAGTCGATTTCGTGTTCGATTCTTGTGTATGTTTGGATTGATTTTAGATATATCTTAATTCTTAACCTAGAGATTGATTTTTGTATATATATGAAATATTGTTTTGTTGTGCCCTGTAAGTGATAATTTCATGACAATGTGGTTTTAGTAATTATATAGTTTTGATTGTTGATTTTACAATAATGTTCGATTTCCAGTAACTACAACTAGCCAAGCTAGGATGGCTTTGAAGATGTTGAGGGAAAACCAAAACAGGTTCGATTTGGTGATAAGCGACGTGCACATGCCCGACATGGATGGTTTCCGCCTCCTCGAGCTCGTTGGTCTCGAGATGGATCTACCCGTCATCAGTGAGTAATAAAAACCATATCATTAATATGTTTGTAGTTCAACTCTTATGTAATCGATCGAATATTTGATGTGTAGTGTTGTCTGCAAATGGTGACCCCAAGCTCGTTATGAAAGGGGTGACACATGGGGCCTGCGACTATTTAGTGAAGCCGGTTCGGATTGAAGAGCTAAGGAACATATGGCAGCACGTGATAAGGAAGAAGAAAACCGATCCGAGGGATGGGAGTAATTCGGGTGATCAAGGTAGGGCCCGCCAGGGGAGTGGCAACAATCAAGAGTCTCCGTTGACTGGGAACACTGATTCAGGCAGGTATAATAATAATAATAATCGGAAAAGGAAAGACGAGGAGGAAGAGAGTGAGGACAACGAGAATGAAAGCGAGGACAATGGGGCCCAGAAGAAGCCTAGAGTGGTTTGGTCTATAGAGCTTCATAGGAAGTTTGTTGGGGCGGTTAATCAGTTAGGGATCGAGAGTGAGTTTCTTGTTTGTTTATTACTACTAATTAATTCTTTCTAACTTTGTATTCATTTGCTTAAGTTCGATTTTTCGCTCTGATTGCAGAGGCGGTTCCGAAGAGGATTCTCGACATGATGAATGTAGAGGGGCTCACGCGGGAAAACGTGGCAAGCCATCTTCAGGCATGCACTACTATATATATAACTTCTCACCTTTCTTTTGTCTGTTTCGATTTTATTACGCGAAAACTAATTCTTAAACTGTTTGCAGAAGTATCGACTTTACTTGAAAAGAATCAGCTCAGTCGCGACTCAGCAGGCCAACATGGCTGCCGCCCTCAAAGATTCCCCTTTCATGCACATGGGCCCACTCGATGGGTTGAGAGATTTCCGAACTCTATCCGGAGGAGCGAGACTCTCAAACGTCTCCCTAACTCCTTTCGCATCAAACGGTATGCTCGGGCGTCTAAACAGCCCGTCTAACGTAACCCACTTGCGCAGTCTTTCTACTCCGCCTTCACTAATCCAGCCGACTAGTCAACCCCAGAACTTGACCAACTCCATCGGGAAGAATATGCACTTGGTCAACCAGAACACGAGTCTGTTTCAAGGAATCCCTCTCGAGCTTGACCAGAATAATGTCAACATCGAGGGCTCGAGGGCTTTCGCGAATGTTGGCACATTCTCGGATTTTAGTCCCCAAGTGGGCTCGTTTAATCCGGAACCTTTTAATGGAAACGATCATTCTAGAATCCACCAGAATAACCATAATAGTATCCCTTTGATCTCGTCCGACCCGTTTAGCTCGAGGGACAATAACTCTTTGGGCAGTGGTTATTTTTCTTCAGGCATGGATTTGGTGTCTTGTGAACAGAGAGAGAATTATGGGCATGGTTTGGATAATGGCTTTGATTCGTTGAATGGTATCGTATCTCCATTGAGCCAGAACAGTGGAATCTTGAGCAGAGGTGGTCCCACGACTCTCTTGCATGAAAATGGGAATGGAAAGCCGGGTATTGAATCGAAGGAGGATATGTTTATGGAGCAGTCGAGGTTTCAAGGTGGATTTGTTCGTCAGGGTTATGACCCCTTGGATGAACTGATGAACGCTATGATCAAACGGGTATGATAAGTTCTTTGTTCATTTCTGATGAAAAAAGTGAGAACAATATGATATATGCCTTGTTTTGCTGTTGTGTAGGAACAAGATGATGTGATTCCGAACTGCGACTATGTGCTCGATGACTACGCATTCGGACAAGGTACATAGCAGAAGAAATAAACCGGAACTCCTCTCGACAAGAGGCATTGTATCTACATCTAATCTAGTCGCCCTCGTCTTGAATTCGTAGTTTTTCTTCTAATGTTTATTTCTCATGAGGAACTATGAGTGTGACTAATAAGTTATGAATAAGACATTTCAAGAAGAGCAATGGCTTCTTATTTTTGTTTTTGAAACAATCCTAATATATACTGTAGTAGTTTTAGAGTAGAGCCCAAATTTATCAAATGAAAAATAAGCATGTTATTACATCAAATTTATCAAATGAAAAATAAGCATCTTGCTACACTATGTATTTTGGGTTTTTCTTTGTTCAAATTTACCTTATAAAACTGTTTGATATAAATACAACAATTACCATTGTGTTAAACAGTAAAACTAAGTGGAAATGTAACTCGTACAGTACAGTGTATATATATGTATGTCAGCACTTATAAGAAAAAATTAAAATTAAAAACAATAAAGAGTACAATTTCTCTGCAGTCTATTGCAAACTCAATTCCCAGTCCATCTCCTCTTTCTCGCCGGACGCTCGGGCTTGATTTTGATCTCAGAATCCGGGTGGCTTTCAGTTTGTTGGGCAGAAGAAGGTAAAGGCTCCGCCACGATTTTCTTTATTGCCGATGCTTCTTTTTCACTCGGCATAGGAAGCTTAAATCGCTCGCTTCTTTTCTTCAATCTCTCGACCGTATCCAAATGTATATTATTATTATTATTATTATTATTATTACTGTTATTAGACTCCACTGCCTTTGCATTGGCATTAGTCTTTTCACCACCACTGGCGTCTTTATCATCTTCTTCTACCTTTCTTGAAGGTAAAGGAGCTTCTCCACTGCTGCTATGTATATCCGATCCTTTATTAGCCTTCTTCAAAGAACAAGATGACAGTGGCTTGATGTCCCTCTCGAGATGGCTTGTCCAACGTTCCAATTTAGAACGACCCCTCCTTGAGTCGGTGGTAGTATCACCGTCCGAGGGAGTCTCTCTTGTGTGCTTTCTTGAGGACTGGCGGCTCGCATGGTTATCACTCTCGACATTTGTTCCCTTGGTTATGCCTCTCGGGTTCACCTGAAAGTACGATTTTTTTAATAAGACAACTATAACACCGAATTATTCATTGTAATGATGACGCTTAAAATTATGTTCTAACTCTAAAACTTCCACATAAACTGATAGCGTTAGATACATACCGCCTCACTAATCCGGGTACTTTGCTCCTCCCGAGTCCTCTTAGAAGGAACCACAGAACTCTGTTCTCCACTTTCAGATTCTTTTCCCTTTCTACTCCCCTCCTGTCTATGACCATCGCTTGTGCCAGGCTTTTCTTTGCCCCCGCTCCGTGAAAAAACATCATCTTCAACTCTTTCCCTTCTCTTAAGCTGATCACTGTGCCTGGTCACATTTTCCGAACGATGCTCTCTTCCAGAGCCTTTGTAATCATCTCTTCCCCGTGACTGACTACTTGCCAACTTCTTGTCTTCAACTGGCCTCGTGCTTCTCACGAGCGGTCGCGTTTCTTCTCTTTCCCTCCCTTTCAAAATATCTTCACGAGACTGTTTGCTTCTATTATGCCATTCATCTCTGCCCCTCTCCTTCTGATTTGATGGCACCTCTTCTTTTTTCTTACCCACGTGATGATTCATATCATCATCTCTTTCTCTCTTCCTATGGCTACTGTTTACACCTTCTCTGTGATTATAGGTCACCTCTTCCTTCTCACCATGTTCTTTCCTTCTCTTGTTGTGAGCAACATCTCTGTCTCTCTGTCTTGATCCCACCTTATCTTGATCGTAATCCGAACCCGCCTTACTGCCTTTATCCAGCTGGCTTCTGGAATGTTGACTTCCAGAACCGATGTCCCCACCACGCTCTCTAATCCTTTTTCGCCAGTCCGTATTCTCACTCTTCACGTGACGGTGCAGTGAAGAAGAGTTCCCATCCCTCTGGGAATGAAGAGAGCCTTCCCTTTCTTTCCCTGACACGTGGGGGCGGCTTTTTGTTCTGTATTTTTCCTCATCTCCTGCTCGTCTCTTGCCACTATCTCTTGATCTCTCATCAATACTCCTAGATGCTTTGGAGTCTTCTTCTCCCTCGTAATTTTCTTGTGAGGTTTGCTCCGCACGTGAATCTAATACCGTTTGTTTGTTTGGTGGACGTCTTACTAGTTTTCCATCCTCGGGTGCATCAATCGTGGTAATGTCCTCTCTGTCCGTATCGAAGCTTCTACCATTCACATCATCGTCCCCAGCAGCAACCATAGACTGGTCTTTATTGGGTTCGGTTGCACGGGAAGATGACAGATGTGGGTTTTGATGACTATCATCACCATCAGAAAATTCGTTCTGATTATCTGGGGATTGTTTCTCTCCATCATCATCATCATCATCATTACGATCATCATCATCGCTAGAGATGATCTTTGAAGCTTCCGCTTGCCCTCTTCCCTTTGTAGATCTGTGGTCATTTGAGAACACGTTTAGAAATGCCTATCAAGCATAATGAATTCAAAGACTTTCTACACAAAGAACGTGAAAAAACAGCAGAAGAAACCAGTATTAATCCTAAAACTAATAAGTCGGCAAAAGGAAGTACCCTCTATGTTTGTGTTTTTTTCACATCCAACTTTTTTCTAATTTTTTTTTACATTCTATTTGTAAACTATTGTGATTATTTTACAACAAAGCAGTTCTTTAGAAAAACACTAGAGTTTGTGTGAGAATAGTCTCTAAATATGAGAGAAATTCGATTCAACATGCTTAGGTGACGGTGGGTGATCTAGTATTCTGTAGGCCATATACTAGGACACCAGTTGACGGGAAATACGGTACCAGCTAATCGAGACTCAGAATCCTTTAGTTTCTTCATCAATTATGAAATGCCTATGTAAAAAAACTCACAGTACTGCCAGCCCTTTCTATCCCAATGGGCGTTGTCATTCGACTCATCGAATAGCTTTTCATTTTTTTTCTTTTCTAATTGTGTGTTTGTGAAATCTGCAACTCAAGTATCATTATCTTATTGTTTTATCTATGTATTAAAAACGACACCTAACTTGTGGCTCAAGCATCAAATGGTATTGCTCGCTCTTAATTGTGTGTTGACCACAAGAACCCCCCACCCCAACACACACACACACATACACTACGTCTACGCACAACTCATTCAGAAATAAGTTGTTTTTTCGATACAAACGTCAGTATCCAATCTAAATACTGACATGGCAATGACTGGCAGAGTGTTACGGTTATCTATATGGCTATATCTAGCACAAATAGTTTCATTAGTTTTATCCAATCGTTGGGAGGCTAGTGAAAGGTAAATTTGAAGAGACACAAGATAACAAATTTCTCTGAGAAATTGATAATAATAATTAAAGAAAATTATGTACCTCATCTCAGGAGGTTCACCCTGTCTATCAATCTCATCATGGCTTACAAGCTTCTCTCTTTTTGCAACAATTTCTCTCTTTCGATCATTAGATGCAAGTGTATCACGATTAATACCAGCAGGACCTCCCAGATCATCTCGCCGAAGGTCATCATTATCCTCAGGACCTCCCAGATCTTCTTCATCCGAATCACTCTCTGGTTGTTCTGCCACGTCGTCATCCTTGGAACTCTGGCAGACAATCTATTTTCCGGAGACAACATTACTCTAATAATAGAAATGCAGAGAATAATCGTTAATTTTATAAAAATTGAAATATATGACTACCTCAATAATGGCATCGGAATCATGCATGCGTGGACGTCTGGTGTCGATCGATGGGAGGCGCTCCCGTCGATCGTCTGAACCAGTTTCTACTGGAATTGGTCTGCCAATAGGCTGAAATCAGAGTTAAAAAAGCTGGTGAGATGAGAATTATTATAGACAAATACCTTTCATATATATAAGTAAACAGTAAAAAATATTGAGGAAAAAGCTAAGGCAAAAACGGATCCATATAGCTATTTATATATACTAACAGGATACGTCATATTAGTAAATATCTTCTAACAAACACTCAAACAGTCGTGTTTCAAAATTAATATGAGGAATACAGATACACAAGAAACTGCCAAGTTTTAAATCTGACTTCAAATTCCAGTATACACATCCCACATTATAATTACAGCAGTAATAGATATTCTTGTTAAGATTATCAAGTAGCTTTTCAGATCTTATTTCATAACTCTATAATCTTGAATTGTGTAGAGATAAATCAGGGCGTCTCTCCTCTATTTAAAACCAAATGATCAATCAAACACTTGTAATCTTCAATAAGAGAATATTAAACATAGTATTATAAAGAACGCTGGCATTATTAACGAACATGCTTTTCATTTTCACTCTTCCTAATATCAAATCCAAAATAGATATATGTAATGTAACTCGTTTTATGTGGGGATGGAAAATGCCCACGTTCAGAAGTCGAACGTTGTAAAAAATGAGATCACATACAAGAGGTGGTGGTACACGTGCAGTTGTTCTTGCTAAGTCAGATGAGCCTTCTCCTGCTATCCCAGCATTTGCATTTTCAGATGGAACATCTTGGTTACCAACTGCTGCTGCAAGCTCCGGCGGAAACTCTCGATTGTAATCCTACGTTTGACATCAGACACAAGTGAGAAGAGACTTAAATGTAAAGGAATCGTAAAAATAAATAATGTTACCTGTTCATTCCTCCCACTTTCGTAGACATGAATCTTGCCTTGCATAGTCTTCTCGACGCGGAGTAATTCCTAGAAATTTCAAAATCACTTATTAGTTTAACTTCCGTTGGTTGAGAGAAACACATCGATTTCAAATTCACTGTTAACTCTGAGGATAATTGAACAAGTCAAAGACATTTTAAATATGAGAATCAGATGTACCAGTTGTTTGCAGTAATCTTTCCAACTGTCCTCAATGAAGCCAAAATTGAAAAAAGCTGATACGTCAATTCCTGGAATTCTCCACGGTTTTTCTTCAAACCCATCAATGTCAACTTCAAAAATTGTCCTAAAATGCATAAGAATGTATTACTAAACATATTAAAAACAAAAGGAATTATCCAAAAAAAAGGCACATTATAGCACAAACACTTCAACTTCAGTGAGACTACATTCCACGGAAAATAGAAACTACAGTGAAGCAGAGAATAATTAAAATCACGTTGTGGAAAACATCGTAAAACTTGATATACATTGAAATAGATGAATATACGTATCAAAGTAACTAAGTTGATATACATTGAAATAGATGAGTACGATAATCGTATCTAAGATAACTCCTCATCTAAAGTGATTCTCCTCTAGATATTTTCACCAACAGGGCATGGGATTCTCTTATGGAGGTTTGCCTAAAATTATCAAAGAAACTAACTAGCAATGCCAATGATTATAAGTTAATAGGTTTTTAGTTGGGAAGTAATAGGTATCATGTGTGTAATTTTGTGTGTGTGTGTGTGAATTAATAAAAAGGGTTACGTCTGTCGAAAGCATGACTACTTTATGATATTATTCTTTTCTTTTCTCTCTCAAAATGCAACTTCGCACAAAAAATTACATCAGAAATGAGGTTGACCACGATGGCTCACTCAGGTCTCAGCTCCCATTCCCGGAAAAAAAAAATAAGGTTCAAAAGAACAAACAATTAAGAGTCTTACTTGTGTGATGGAAGAGTGAAGTCCAATCCACTTCCATAGCCACGTCCTGCTGTATTGGGTCCCCGAGCTGGCATCCCATTACCAGGATGAATTCCCTTTTGCATGGGAACGGGTCCTCTTGGTCGCCAATCGACTCTTCCACGTCCAGCTCCAGGGCCCATGCTAAGGGGTGGACGAACTTGAGTTTGAATACCTCCAGGAGTTGCAGGAACTGCTCCCGGCGATGGTGCTGCACCAGGTCTCACATACTACCCAGTTCCCAAATCACACAAAAGAGAGAAGAGAAAATAGAAGAAAAAGGGGGAAAAAGTCAACATTAATGATCAATAAAATAGAAATAGATTTTCTATCAGAAAATAGAAATATTCATAATGTTAAGACACCGGCAAGCAAGCACATGCAAAACTCAACTCAAAATGAAATCATGTATGTTATTTGTAACTGAGTGTGGTGAATTAGAAATTATAATATAGACTAATTAAGTAGTTAAGAAGGTATAGAATATAGATGGAAACTAAGTGGTTAAGAAGGTATAGAAAGTAGATGGAAACGGAATTTCAAGGTCATCAACCCCACCACCAATGTGCGTTGTTAGAATAATTGTCCCGAGCAAAACTAAAGGCATACAAGTTGAAATAGAAGGAGATATTTAGGAAAAGTGAGACTCAGATGAAGCAAGATAAGAAAAAAGGGCTTTTTTAGAATCAAGAGAAGATTATAAGCAATGATATTTAAATTAAATCTTTATGTATAATGTTCCATTATATTCCAAAAGTGCATACTTAGTTTCCTCTTATTTATTAGAACAAAACATTTAGCAGTAACAAAGTCTTAACTGATTCGGTTGAGTTTTCACTTCATTCACTCTGTATTTCCACAACCTTACCCAGAGATACATTCATATTACTCATTTCTCTCATATTCGAACATGTATAAAACATCATTTAAGTAATCTTCGACTAGAAGCATTTTCTTCATGAGGTAGTTCTGATTTTCAAAATGCAGAACGCCTGATCAATGTTAAATAGTATGATATGCAATTGCGATGAATGTTCTTTCAAATAACAACCCTCAATGAAGTACAAAATTAAGAAAAAAAAATACTATTTTCATTAACAAACAAAAGAACTACATTGTAACTAATCAATTATCTTTTAGTGTGTCACTATATAACAAAATTACAGTAGCAGCTAGAATACAATTTTTACAATCGAAGTTTCTCATCGAGCAATGCTGACCTTGAACTGTGAATGGAACGGGTGATGATACAAGTGATTGCTATACCCAATCTTGAGCGGCACTCCACCTGGCTTAGAGGCATCGCTCGGGTCCTTCCTCTCTCCATCAGCTCCGGGCTCACCCTTCCACTCTTGTTCATCAAGCATCGGCTGCTGTTGGCCCGCGTCACCATTATCCGCAACAATCACCAGACGTTCTCCATCCTCGTCGACTTCTCCTTCACCATCGACTCCTGGAATCCTCTCCATCATCCCCATCGGCCCATGGTTGTTATCATTCAACACTATCTGCAGATCATCTTCACTTTCATCACTATCCCACTCATCCTCAAAATTAGGAACTTCCGGATTCTCGACTTTCCCTAAAAGCCCCGGGATCATATGATTGGAGCCCATTTGCCCAACCACGCCGTACACATTTTCTGGCTTCTCAAAGAAGCTGACGTCATCGTCTTCTTTGATTTCTCTCTCTTCCACCACGATATTAAGATCATCATCCTCCTCCACCGTGAAATTCAGGTCGTCCTCCGGTAACCTCGCGCCTTCTCCCTTCTCCGAATTCGAATCCAATCGCCTAGATTCGGGTTGGGCCTGTAGGGTTTTTTCGTGAATCGGGTCGTTCGATGGAATTCCAGGATCCGAAGCGGATTTGGGGGTTGAATTTTTGAAATTGGGAGCTCCGTCGAGAATCTCATCATCATCGCTGTTGACGTCTGGATCGATCGGACGGCTACGGATGGGCGTGGAGACATCGGGCTGGGACTGAAGAGAAGCCTCGAAGGGGCGGAGGACGTCTGTGTATAGATCTCCAAACTCGTCGTCGTCTTCCATATGTTGTAGGCGTGAATTTGAGAAAGGAGGGTTTAGAGCAGATGATGTGAGGTTAAAAGGAAAGCAGAGTATTAAAATTCTTATTTAAATATAATAAAATCCAATAATATTACCGTATACCCTTTTAGTTACCAAAAATAAAATCGAATGTAGTACATTTTTTTCATAATTAGGTTTTTGTCCGTAGGTTGGTTATTAATTATCAGTATAATTTCTTTTAGATTTAATTTTAATTTTTTTTTTCAATTTAATTCAAATGGTATTATTATTAATATTTTTTTAAAATATTTAACCATTCATAAAAATTATTACTATTATTTTTATAAATAAAATTAATTTAATTTATTTTTTTCAAATTCATTCAAATCTATTCACATCTATTAAAATCTAAGTATAAAATAACACTTTTGTATTCTCTCAATTCAAAAAAGATGTACTACTCTTTCCTTTAGTAATTTGCAAAGAAAAGACTTTTTCTTTTGGACTCAGGCTAAGAGTTCGGGGTGTATTGATTTAAGAGTTTATAAGATTTGTTTGGACTTTTAAAATTTAGAGATATTTAATTCGAATTTTTAAAAGTTTATTAAAATCCGTTTAAAAAGTCTATTAAAATTTACGTTATTCAAAACTCAATTCATTTTAAAATATTTTTAAAGTAAATAAATTTTTATTAATTTTATCCTAAAAATACAAAGGAAATTCATTGTTTGAAATCTGTTAAAGTTGGGCCATAACACCTTAAAAGGCCTTATTAAAGTGTTAAGGTTGTCCAACATATATGTGAGCTTTAGGACCTTTTACCAACCGATGTGGGATACTTAACACGCCCCCTCACGAGTAGGCTCGGTTTTGTCGGCTCTACTCGTGGACACAGTGCCATCTTTGGGCAAGCCGGAAATTTCATCGGCTGGGGCACCCATCATCGTGTTGGGCCCGCTCTGATACCAGTCAAAGTTGGGCCAGTATACACCTTAAAAGGCCTTGTTAAGGTGATAAGGTTGTCCAACTTATATGTGAGCCCGAGGTCCTTTATCCAACCGATGTGGGATATTCTAACACTCCCCCTCACGAGTAAGCCGGAAATTCCATCGAAATTACTCGTGGCCGGAAATTCCAAATGGGGGTGTTCAAGTGCGGTCCCACGCCTAGCGCACACACGAGAGAGGGAGCTTGAATATGCACTAGAGAGCCTCAATCTATCTCAAAACCATATGGTACTAAGTAGGAGAACTCCCTAGACTTATATCATAGACTCCCCTCTCACAATTATTCGATGTGGGACAACTCACAAGTGGCCTTCAACACACCCCCTCCACTTGTGAGTCCTAGTCAAAGGGTGGTTATAACCACTCACAAACAGGATCGAGCTCCCGCTCTGATACCATGTCAAATTTGGGTCATAACACCTTAAAAGGCCTTGTTAAGGTATTAAGGTTGTCCAACTTATATTTGAGCCCATGGTTCTTATTCCAATCGATGTGGGATATCCAACACTCCCTCTCACGAGTAGGCCGGAAATTTCATCGGCTCTACTCGTGGATTAATGCCATCTTTGTGGCGAGCCAGAAATTCCATCGGCTGGGGGATCCACATCGTATTGGGCCTGCTCTGATACCATGTTAAAGTTGGGCCATAACACCTTAAAAGGCCTTATTAAAGTGTTAAGGTTGTCCAACATATATGTGAGCTTTAGGACCTTTTGCCAACCGATGTGGGATACTTAACAAAATCTCTCATAAATACATGAGGTTTCTACGAATTTTTATTTTAATTGACAAATTAATTATTAAAAAAATAATAAAATTTAAAATATATATAAATAACCATAATAAAGTTAGAAAACATGAAATAGATTAAAAAAATGACTAATTAATTATTAAAAAAATTAAAATTTAAAACTATATAATAATATAATTTAAAAGTTATATAAATAAACATAATAAAATTAAAAAACATTAAATAAATAAAATAAATAAAAAATAATAAAAATATTTTTTATATGTTTGATATATATATTATATAGTGGGAATGTGACTTTTTGGTCACTTTTGATAAACTCATATGTTTTTTATCCCCATTTATAAAAGTATGAGTTTTTTTACACCAATTGCACATGAATTGTCTTTTATACCCTTACTATTTCAATAAATCCAAAAAAATAAAAACAAAAACAAATCAAATAAAAATAAAAATAAAACCAAAATATTTGTGGGTTTAATGGTGCATTCATACACCATATTGGATTAACGATCGAAAAGGAGAGTTACGTGTTTCATTTTCGTTTTTTTTTCTGAGACTGTTACTCGATGGACTACTCGATCGAGTAGCCCATCGAGTAGTGAAGAACAATTGAAGATCATTATTACACGATGGTACGTTACTCGACGGTACATTACTCGATTTCGAGTAACTCGAAATCTCGAATTCGAGTAACTCGAAATCTCGAATTCGAGTAGCAATTTCACGGATTAAACAGATTTTTCTCATTTGTAATATTGGTTTGTTCCGTGCATGGATGTAAAGATGTTGAATTCTAGATTCCGTAGAATTTTGAAACGATACAATCGGAGTTCGGACGAAAAAGATACGACAAGAATTGAGAAACCGCTCAAAGAGGAGAATTTCGAGTAACTCGAAATCTCGAATTCGAGTAGCAACTTCACGGATTAAAATAAATTTTCTCATTCGTAATATTGGTTCGTGCCATACATGGATGCAAAGATCTTGAAGTCTAGATCCCGGAGAATTTTCAATCGAGGCGATTGAAGTTTGTACGAAAAAAACATGACAAGAATCGAGAAGTTGCGCAAAGAGAAGAATTTCGAGTAACTCGAACTCGAGTAACAATTTCACGGATTAAAACTGATTTTGCTCATTTGTAATATTGCTTCGTGCCATATATGGATGCAAATATACTGAAGTCTATATTCTGAGGAATTTTGAATCGAGACGATTGGAGTTCGTATGAAAAAAATATGACAAGAATCGAGAAGTTGCGCAAAGAGAAAAATTTTGAGTAACTCGAATTCGAGTAGCAACTTCACGTATTAAACTGATTTTTCTCATTCGTAATCTTGTTTATTACCATACATGGATGCAAAGATATTGAAGTCTATATTTCGGGGAATTTTGAATCGAGACGATTGGAGTTCTTACGAAAAAGATATGATAAGAATCGAGAAGCTGCGCAAAGAGGAAGATGTTCGAGTAGCCAGGATCCTGTAATGATCAATCTCACTGGTTACTCGATGGCATGTTACTCGAAACGCCATCGAGTAACCATCGAGTAGAGATGTTAAAATCTTTCGAGTAGTCACTTTCCAGTAGTCACCTTCCAGTAGAGTAGGGTTTCCATCGAGTAGAATAGGGTTACCATCGAGTAACCCATCGAGTAACTAAGGAGATCCCATCGAGTAGTGAAGAACATGACCCATTTTTTTCAATTTTAAGGGCGTTTTTCGATTTCTAAGTGTGTATTTGCGTATGTAACATCATTTTAATGATTAAAAACATTCATTTAACATGTTTGATGTTCAATTTTGGAGTTTTAATCAATAGCATGTCAACATTGAACAATATTATAGTTTGTTTGTTGTAAACTTTCTTAAGATATTTAGAAAAATATAACTAATGTTCCAAATTTCACTTGTTATCACTCTAAACGAATCGATTGGTTATCTAACTTGTTTTATGAATGTTTTAAGTCTCTAAATTGAACTTACTAGTGCAAATGTGAGACCCGTCAAATTTTTTAATGTTAATTAATAGTAATACTAATACTACAATAATTATAATAATACTATTATACTAATATTAATAATTGTATGGATATTAATGCAAACCGCCTCAAATTAATATTTTTTTGTTATTTTAGTGGATAAGTATTAAAAAGGGTTTGGGGAAAAATAGAACGGAGAACACACAACATACATACTGAGAAAGAGATAAGCAAGGGAGAGTTTGGGGGTTGGGAGCAAGAGAGGAACGTATAGAGGAAGTAAATTCGCATTAATATTTTGAGGCTTCGGAATCTGAATTCTTCCAACATAATAGTTGTTCCTAACAAGGTAATATTCAACTTTGCAGTTTTGATTTTGTCGATTAAATCATGTTTGAAGGGTCATACGAGATGAATAAACTAGTTAGGGTTTGCTGTTTATTGGTGTTCTGATTTTCAGCCTGTTAGTGATGTTGATTTCGATAGTTTCTGTTATTCCAAAACCTTGGATGTGAATATCTGGAGAATCCTTGTTGAGTCTAGTATGGTCATATGAAATTTGGTAATTTTTGGAGAAGTATGAAATTAATTATGATTTTTCTTATAAAATGTGGCAGCTCCTGAAATTTTAGACTTAACTGAACAAGGTGTAGTGTTTGGATCATATTTGATAGTACTTTGACTCAAATCAAAGTTGGTTTGATGTTTTGAAAAGTAGATTGATAGGGCTTTCATTTAGTACTGATTTTGTCCTTCATATAGTTTCATAACTCAGTCAGTTTTGTTGATAACATATTAGGTGTATATGCTGAATGTGAAAACCTGGAAACAAGATTAGTGTTTTGGAACAATTTCGGATCACCATCGGTCAAAGAATAAATTGTATAAAAATAACATGGTATTTATAAAGAAGTGTCTGATTTATTTGTTCGTTTTCAAATCTATTGGTTAGGTCTTAAAATCATGAAAATTCTTGGAAAAATATTGCTTCAGCTTGGGCGAGAAAAACAGCAATGAGCAGTCTTATGAAAACAGCCCTCACATGAAAATCGTCGCTCCGAATCATGTGTTGTTTGTTGTTTATGATAACAAATTGTTTAAAATACATGTTTTATGATGGAACCTATGTCCAGTTATGAATGGGGTGACCTAGGTGAGCCTAGGAAGTTGACTAGTGACCTGAGAGTAGGGTTTTACGGGCAAACCTAAGAATATTGTTATATCTCCTAAATGGTTGATCGAAACTTTATTCTGTTTGTTGGAGTCAGAAGCTAACTGGAGTATCTTAATGTTTATATTTAAAACTGAATACTAAATTGAATTATTTAAGACTCCAGAAGCGTTTGAAACAGACTGAATTGGTGTATGAATAACCTAAAATACGAAGCATGTGTAGTTTTCTTAATTTGAGCGTAACTCCTGAATTATATATCGAAATTGAAGTTCGTTTGGCTGAAATGTTAGATAAATGAATAATCTACAAATGTTATGTTGGAACAAATTGTAAATGAAGAATAAGTTAGGCTTGCGGCATGTTCGAAAATTAGACGAATTGTAACTAAACATAAAATGAAATGAGATTTTGGGATTTGTAAATAAACTAGTTCTTTAATTGTTTGTATTTTTCTTGGTTGAGGATGATTTGAAGTATCTTACATTAAGGATGTGATCCATCATCGAGTGGAATGTACGAGGCACAGGATAAAGACGAGAGATAGTTTGTAGAGTTTGTGACAACGACATATACAGGTGGGTAAAAGTACAACCTAAATTATTTGTTTAATTATATGATTGTGTAAATTGAGTATACGTGTTATCTTGTTATTATGTGCTATGTTTTGTGATCTGATGTGTTGTTTTGTGATGTGACGATATTTGGTGTATTGTGATGTGAGTGATTTGATGTGATATGTATTGTGTGGATTGTATATTGTAATCCGACTTGTGTGGATTCTATAATGTGATTATATGGTGTGTGTTGTCCTGTGTATTGATTATGACGTGATTGTGTTTTGTCATGTGTGTTGATCATGACGTGATTGTGTTTTGTCATTTGTGTTGATGATGACGTGGTTGATTGAGATGTGAAACATGCATGACACGATTGATTATGTCATGGCACGTGCATAAAATGCCAAGTAGGGCATAAAAGCCAAGTAGGGCTTGATACTTCAGCAAGCAGGCTGGGGTACTATCGGCCAAAGAGCTGTACGATGATGGGCCCGGGTGTGTGAGTCATGGCACGTATGAGATTGCACATTAGCTTGCATTGATTGCTGCATCGTGCATATTTATTGTTGATTGAAGTTGTGATCTATGATTGATTTTGAGTATGATGATTGTGTTTGATGTTGTGACTTGTTTTGAGTCAATTGATGATATTGAATTTTGTGATATTCCCTTTGTGAGATTGATAGTTGTGATATTGGTAACTTGTGTGATATAACAATGTGATTGTTTTCATATTGGTGACTTACCTGATAAGAAAATGTGATAGTTGTGATATTGGTGAAATATGTGATAAGACTTGTGATAGGATTTATATTAGTATTAAACGAGTTTTGTTGTTTATTTGAAAATGTTAAATGGTGAGTCGATGTGGCGTACTCACCCCCACACAGATTTTGAGTTTTGCAGGTACATAAGGAGATCGTGGTCATTGTCGTATCTCGTCCGTTAGTCAGTCTCTGGGGTCCTTGGGAGTTTGCGTAGTAGGGTTGTGATTATATCTATTTTGCGCACTCGATTTGTAAATGTATATATTTACAGAGATTGTTGTTTGTAGTTCATGTCCCGAGTTTATATGTTTAAATTTTGTTGTATATTTATAATTTATTCAGCATGTTTGTTGTGCTAATTGTGTTTATAGTTTTAAACCTGATTTGTCGGTTG
Organism: Euphrasia confusa; assembly: GCA_954870475.1. Taxonomy (NCBI): domain Eukaryota; kingdom Viridiplantae; phylum Streptophyta; class Magnoliopsida; order Lamiales; family Orobanchaceae; genus Euphrasia; species Euphrasia confusa. The sequence goes on along the minus strand of OX940968.1, from coordinate 26,029,675 downwards.
TTTTGGGGTCGGGGCGTGACAGCAAATAACAACCTAATTATGTAAAAATGGCTAAAAATACTAATTTTAACATCTTTACTCGATGGTTACTCGATGGCGTTTCGAGTAACATGCCATCGAGTAACCAGGGAGATTGATCATTACATGATCATGGCTATTCGAACATCTTCCTCTTTGCGCAGTTTCTCGATTCTTATCGTATCTTTTTCACCCGAATTTCGATTATCTCGATTCAAAATTCTTAGAAATCTAGACTTTAAGATCTTTGCACCCATGTATGGCACGAACCAAGATTCGGAATGAGACAAATCAGTTTAATCCTTGAAGTTACTACTCGAATTCGAGTTACTCGAAATTCTTCTCTTTGCGCAACATCTCGATTCTTGTCATATCTTTTTTGTACGAACTTCAATCGTCTCGATTCAAAATTTACCGGAATATAGACTTCAATATCTTTGCATAGATCTATGGCACAAACCAATATTACAAATGAGAAAAATCAGTTTAATCCGTGATATTGCTACTCGAATTCGAGTTACTCAAAATTTTTTTCTTTTCGCAACTTCTCGTTTCTTGTCATATCTTTTTCATACGACCTCCAATTGTCTCGATTCAAAATTCTTCAGAATATAGACTTCAAGATCTTTGCATCCATATATGGCACAAAGCACGATTCCGAATGAGAAAAATCAGTTTAATCCGTGAAATTGTTACTCGAATTCGAGTGACTCGAAATTCTTCTCTTTGCGCAACTTTTCGATTCTTGTAATATCTTTTTCGTACAAACTCCAATCGTCTCGATTTAAAATTACCCGAGATCTAGACTTCAAGATCTTTGCATCCATGTATGGCACGAATCAATATTCCCAATGAGAAAAATCAGTTTAATCCGTGAAGTTGCTACTCGAATTCGAGATTTCGAGTTACTCGAAATTCTCCTCTTTGAGCAGTTTCTCGATTTTTGTCGTATCTTTTTCGCCCGAACTCCGATTGTCTCGATTCAAAATTCTACGGAATCTAGACTTCAATATCTTTACATCCATGCATGGAACGAACCAATATTACGAATGAGCAAAATCTGTTTAATTCGTGAAATTGCTACTCGAATTCGAGATTTCGAGTTACTTGAAATCGAGTAATGTACCGTCGAGTAACGTACCATCGAGTAATAATGATCTTTAGTTGTTCTTCACTACTCGATGGGCTACTCGGTCGAGTAGTCCATCGAGTAACAGTCTTAGAAAAAAAAAACGAAAATGGTGGTGGTTCTGTAGAGATCTTTACATCATCTTCATGTTAGGACACCGACGCCGACTCCGATAACACCTCCGGTAAGAAAATTGGTTGAATCGAAATCGAAAAAAAAGGGCCGTCGGTTTTGGGTGGGGGGAGAGAGGGAAGTCGGTTTTGGGGGAGAGAGAAAGAAGGAAGAATAAAAGAGATCATTTTTTTATATTTCTTTTTGTCTTTTTTTGAAAATTTTGAAAGGTAAATAAGACAATTCAATTATAATTGGTGCAAAAAAATCATAGTTTTATAGTGTAGGTTAAATAACATACATTTCTTATAAATGTGACTATTTATCCACATGCCTCCATTATATATATTTGTGAATTTAGTTTACATCAAAATTTACTATAACAAAGAACGAAAGATAATAGATGGAGAAGAGTATGGTTAATATTTGGAAAATGAGGTGGATGTATGACAATGATGTAAATGAAGATGAGAATAATAATAAATAATTATATTTTTTTTTTGAACTAATGCATTATTTGTATTTTATTTTCTAAACAATTTAGATTTTTTTAAAACAATTTGAATTTCTTTATATATATAAGTTTATGGAAATTAATATAAATTAATTTAAAATGTATTTATGTGAAATCCATGAAAATTAATTAAAAAAAAGTCATTCAAAGATTTAGAAAATCTTCAAAAATCCATGAACTTTTAAAAGTGCAAAAAAATCTATCAAAATTTCAATTGAATACACCCACCTAAATTGAACTCAACTAAATTTAATGAATTTGAATTGAAAAGAAGTGAACTAATTTATTTATTTTTATAAAAAAAAATAGTTTTTATAAATTGTTAAATGTTTTTTTTAATATTAATAATATTTTAGTATTAACTGAATCGTATATCTAAAATTACAAATTTAAACTATTTTAATTTATTTTAAAACAAATTTATTGAAGTTAAACGGAAAGAGTTTGATTAAAGAGTTTGAAATGAATGAAATAAATTAATTTGAAATTAACTGAAATTAAGTAAAACAAAAAAAATGTCTTAAGTTGTGCACCTTAATTCTTTAGGCCGGAGGGATAAATTTTACAGTTTTGATTTTCCAGCAATCACATAAATTAAGTTATATACTCTCTTTATCTCAAAGAAGTGGTCATAGGTCTATTCAAAATGTATTCAAGATTTTTTGTAAATGTTTTTTTTTTAGGGATATAAAAGTATGTGTAAATGAGAAGGTGTGACCATTAATTTAGGACACCAATAAAATCAGAATGTGACATTTTTTAAAAAATGAAAAGAGTAAAATTATTGGTTTTTATCTTTAGATTTAGATTTTAATTTCTTTAAAATCAATTTTTTTTGTTCTTCTTCATATTGTTTTTTTATGAAGTGTATTATTTTTGTATTATTAACATTATTTGTATAAAGGTTTGTGTAAGAAGTTGTTTATTATTTTTAAATTTAGATGTTAGAGCTCGTTCTAAACTCGAAGCTCATTGTTTTATTTAGGTAGAGTTTTGAATCTGCAAAAAACAAAAAAAAAACTTTTATACGGAAAATTTTAAAAAATCGGAACACAAGGTTCACAGCCCAAAACCCTAAAAGTGGCATGGGCCGAGTTTGGGCCACTCAAAGTCCAACCCATTTGGCTCGATTGGCAGCCTACCGACGATCGGAGTCCGTCGAGAAATGTGATGAAAGTCTATGTAACAATTGAGGTAAGGGTTGAGTTGAGGGTTGAGATTGTTAGAGAGGTCCGAGATGAGTTGAATGTTTGGCTGCTGGAAGAGAAGATGAATGTCACTCGTTACGTTCACACCTAATTGTGTATATTTTGGGATGAATTTGGAATTATATAACATACAAAATTTTAATTGATCAATATTTTTTAACACGAAATTATTGATCGATAGGTTAGTTGAGAAATACCGACTACGCCTACTCGATCGGTGTTTTGTTAACGTGAATCACCGATGGAACAATTGATCGGAGATTCACGTTAGACGCATTTGTTGATAAGAAACGACTGTCAAATCATGATTACAAGAGATTTGTCACCTAATCATGTAAACTTAACCTAATTAATTCTCTCATGTCATATGGAGTATATGGTAGGATCTTTGAGATTGAGACAAGTTTACATGATTAGAAAAAAGAGAAACCCATTGGAAGCATCATCATATATATATCGTGTGGGTGGTACTGGTGGTTGTCGTCCGTGTATAGTTGTGTGGTACCTCAAAAATCTGCACAAATCCAAGTCCAACCAACAGTACATAAAAACATAACATCAAACAAGTGGTGGGCATACAAATGTACCCCACCCCCATTCAATTTTTCAAACTTTTCTTCTCTTTCAAACCAAACCCTTCCTCTTACACTTGCTATAAATACACCCATTGGAAACATGAAATTAATAAACTAAAATAAATCACTTTCCCATTAAAAAAAAAATTAAAAAAAATAGGGTTTTGTATTGTTTTCTTCATCCAATCAGATCTAAGTAAGCTCTTGAATTCCTTTTTTTTTTTTTTACTCGATCGATCGGTGACAGAAGAGAGTGAGCACACGCAGGTATCGCAATTGCATACAAGAGTCTACATTTGCACTTACGTGTGCTCACTACTCTTACTGTCACCTCAATCACCCCCAACATTATCTTCGTTTTTTTTCTCGATTTATGCGACTCATACTTCGGAAGGTCAATGCTAATTTTTTTTTCTGTATTTCCAATTTTTATAAGACATTCATTCGAAAAGGGAATGATCTTGATTTTCGAAATAAATATATATATTACAGTATTATTATATTTTTTATTTAATTGCATCAGAGGGCGTGACTTTTTATGCTCTCGATATACAAGGAGGTAGAAGAAGGTACGCCTGCCTGCCTCCTGCTGTACTTGTGATTTTCCAGAAAAAAAGTAAAATAAAATACAGTACCACTTTTAGTAACAAAAATGTATTTTACATCATTCTCATTCTTCTCCGTATTTCATTTCTTCTTCTTTTTCAAAAAAAAAAAAAAAAGGAATGTGATTTATTTTTGGGAATATGTTTTATTTTTTTTATTTTTGTAGTAGTAATTAATATTTGAGTGCAGAGGGAAGAAGTGTTGTTGCGGAGTCGGACAAGATTTTGGTTTCCTTCCTACAGATACAATTATCATGGCAACAATTTCCGTCTACAGGTTCGATTTTATTTTCTTTCCTAAATAATTACTTGTTATTCCATGTTTATTTATTTATTTGCTAACTGTGTTTTGTGTTTAGTTTCTGGGACAGCCGAATTGATCACCAGGGTTGTGGGATTTTAGGTATTCACTCATCTTCCTTTTTATTATTCATCATCAGTTTCAATTTTTTTTTTAATTTTTTTTTTGGTATTTGTATTGTGGAATCGGTTTCGATTTTATAGGAGTTTGTGTTCTAAATTGTACATTGAAAGTACTATTGTATGTTGAGCTCGGTAGGTTCTAATAACTTGCATTTGTTCGATCTCTTGAAGCTAATAAAGTGAATCGGACTGGTTTCTCGATTGAACAATTTGTGTGCTTTGCTAATTAATGTCTATTGCAAAGACATTGTAGGCTATCTCCCACAATGGTGTACCCATATACTCGATTGTGTAGTATTTCATTATAACTTTTTTTATGATGATTTGGATCACCGTGTAGTATTTCATTATAACATTTTTTTCATTACATATTACTAGTTACTACATTTCCAGGTATATATAGTTGATCATCACATGTGAAATAAAAACTTTCATCATAAAATTATTAATTCTCAAAATTAGAATAGCGGTTAATGCATAAAATAAAGATATTTGTTTGTTTGGAATATTGTTTGCTAATATATAAGCATAAAATTTGTTTGATCACACTGTATTTTTGTTATTGTTTATGTTCAATGAAAGTTAAACCAATGTGGTTTTCAATTTTTGTGTATACTTTTTGAAATGATGGTCTTTGAGTTTCAATCGTTTCCAGACTTGTTTCTCATCAGAATGTTAATTATATTAGATGATAAGATGAATCTTATAAGATGATTAACTGCTAATTATTTTTGGAAGGTTTGGCTATGATTGATGTATATAATTTGAAATAATATTTACGGAGTTATTTGAATACTATCTTAAAAGTCTATAAATAAACTCCGGCCAACAGCTTATTCTGAAATGCCTTTTAGCCCAATATTCCACTAATTAAACCTAATATCAAGTAGAAAATGGTATCACCACCTATTTCTTATGTACTTATGAGTTGAATCTATTCATTATTCATTTTAGAAATCGCCAAAATGAGAAGGAATTTTAAAATCATGAAATCATATAAAAGAAACGGCCTTATTCTATGGATTATAAACCCTAGGTATTGTACGGACCAAAAGCGTGTTTATCTCCATAGGACTATATTGCAGTTAGCACCCTTTTATTGTTTTTGGAGTTCGATCTATAGGCAGCAAATTCATTTGATGTTTTTGCGAATACCTTATTTTAAACTAGAGGGGTTTACACTATAGCTATAGCTATGCATCGTAAATTTGTTTTCGAAATAAACCTTTGAAGCTTGAGTGAAGTCATGAGCTTTCAGAGGCATTGGACCTTTTCAGAAGATTACCTTTTCATGTTTATTTTTTATTTTTGTGCTTGTTTTTGATAAATCTAGTTGGAGGAAAATTATAATTTTGTTTAGATTTGAATGATAAATTCGAATAAATGAGCAGTAACATTATTCCTAAATTTGGAATTACCAAAAGTAATAGTCACGACTCACGTGACATTTATTTAATGTAAAAACACCCAACGACGCCTAACTTTTGTTCAACCAAATATATATGTTTTAAACACTATTTTTCTTTCCTTTATAATATTTTTTGTTTGTTAATTATATGTCGTAAATGAATTGTTATTTTGAATGTTGTTTTACAAAATTTAGCTAAAACATTTCATAAAAAAAAGGATTGTCGGTTAGTGTGCATATGCAGCAGGCTTATATATGCAGTACTTATCTAGAACAAATATCCCGGTTTTGTTTTTCACCTTTTCGTATATATGGATGTGGACGCAGGGTAATGAGGGTCGCTTTTAAATTATTTATTTACTTTCTGGAAATTATAATTTTCTTAAAATGATTTGGTGATATGGAAACATTTATATCAATTATCAGGTAAATATTCATCGCGCTCAGGATATGACCATTTTTGTATATTTTTTCTTTCACCTTTTTCCTTTTCAGACAAAGTTTGAATTCAAATATATTTCGAATCAAAATGTGGACTCCTACTCATAGCATTTACTATGAGAGACGCCCAAACGTCTAAACGCGCGTGGCTCTTTATTGTGTCCCAATCTCTTAATTTCCTTCTATAAAAACCAAATGTAATGGGAAGAATTGTACAGTAAAACTTTCATATGGATTAATGAGTGATGGTCTTGTTCGATTTTTCGTTTTAAGTTAAAAAAAAAAGTGTTTTTGATTCGGAGATCTAGTGAGGTAGTCAAAGTCATTTGAGCACATCTAACAATTTCTGTTCTTTCCTTCCTTGCACTGCTCTTTTTTCTGTTTATGTGCGTGTTTGGTGATACCAATCCTTTTTTCGTTTTCCTTTTAATGAAAGGAAATGAAAGAGCTGTTTTATTTGTGATTTCAATTTCCTAGTAGAAACATATATAGCGCTGTTATTTATATCACATATCTGGTAGAGATGTTTTTTAATGGAGCTTAGATCTGTGCTCATTCTGTCTTTTCTTTCATGTACTTTTTATTTATCTTTTTTCGAGTTATTGGTCATTGTTTTATGGTTATGTCTACTCTGAAAGTATAATTTCTTGTTAGTAGAGAGGGAGTGTACTTGGTAAACCTTAAATGAAACCTTATCGCTTATTTGTCATATTTATTTCTTTTGTTTTGTTTTGGGTAGTAAAAAGAATATATTTATTGCCTTAGGCTGGAATATTCATTTACTCCTCATGATCCTGAGCCCCTTTATAATACCAGTTAGTTTTATCTGTTTAGTGGAATTGATGTTACAAGTAGTTCCTTGTTTTGATTCTCTTATTCGTTGTCTGAATTTTCATTTTGTATCGAATTTACTTAACACGTTTCACATTTTCCACTGGTTTTCGTCAGCTGTTCATGGAAGATCCTAGCATCATATCCGGGCCCCAGCAGGGCGAATCCGAGAAGGGCGGTGGGCCCACGCACAACAGCAACTCTCCATGGACCTACCCTAGCTTTCCGAACCAGCTCACCACGGAGGAAGTCCTCGGCATGATCAAGGATGGCAAGTACAGTCCCATGTTTGAAAACTATGCGAGGGCCCACATCAAGATTGGCCCTACGGCTTTCCACTTGTGCCCAAGTGCAAGTGGGCCCAAGATGAGACAGCTCTTTCAGAAGGAGCTCACGCCGAGCGATGTGAGCAAGCTCAACCGCCTTGTGATCCCAAAGAGGTATGCAAAGAAGTACTTTCCTAGGATTCAGGATGCAATGGGGAATGATGTCAGAGCTGGTGGTGAGGTGGAGGATATGGAGCTCACCTTTTTCGATCGGTCGATGAGGCCATGGAAGTTGAGGTATTGTTACTGGAAGAGTAGCCAGAGCTATGTTTTCACGAGGGGGTGGAATAGTTTCGCCAGGGACAAGGGCTTGAAGCCTAAAGATAGGGTTATTTTTTCTTCGTACGAGAAAGGGGAAGAAAGGTTGCGTATAATTGACGTGGGGTACTGTGAAGACGTTGGTGGTGGGGTTAGTCGTGGATTAAGGGAGGGAGTGAACTTAGAAGAGGATGGACTCGAGAAAAATGTGGATGAGATTGGGGAAACGAAAAGAAATGGGAATCCGAGTAGGGAGGTTGATCCGGAGACAAAGGGTTTCAGGCTTTTCGGTTTTCAAATTGTTTGAGAAAGTTTATCGATCGATATTTATTTCGATTGTACGTTTTTTTTTTAAATAAATTTCAAGAACTGTGGAAGTCACCAGTTTGTGGTTTGCAGTGATTTCAAATCTCAGACAAACCCCATTTTTGGGGCATTGTATGGTTTGGATGTTTGTTTTTGTGATTTCAATTGAATGATGGCTTGAACTTGCTTTATTTTGGATATTAAATATTTATATCGTTCTTCTTTTTCATTTGACAAACCCTATTTTTGTGTATATATATATAGTAATATATATTTTTTTAATTTTTTAATAAAAAATTCAACACAAGTGAGTAGCAGGCTTAATGCTATTTCAACATAAATCAAGTTGAGGTTAATGCTTAGACCATTCCCAATGGGGGAGGCAATGGCAAAATTTGCCTCCCCCACTCCATTTTCACTCTCCAATGGTGGAGGCAAACAAAGAGGTATTTTGCTACCATGAATAGTAGGAGGCAAATTTGCCTCCACACTATTCATGGAGGCAAATGTTATTATTTTTTTTTTTTCAATTAATAGTTATGTAAATATAAATGTAAATATAATTGTATTTGTTGATTTTAATTTATAATTTTTATATTTTGATAAAAAAATATAAAAAAATAATATTTATAATATAATAATATTATTTGACATAATTTTTGATACAACATTCAAATTGAAATACAATAATACAAATTACATTAATACTATTAATTTTAATACAAATTTCATATTACAATACAAAATAAAATAAGCAAATAAAAAAGAAATTGAACATTAATAAAAAAAGATTTTAATACGGTCCGATATCACTTCCATCACCTCCTCCAAGGCCATCAAAATATTGAGAGAAAGAGTTTGGGTGATTTTCAAATTGAGTTTTCAAACATGATAGTCGAGGATGAACGAGATCTCAGTGCCCGATTGTAGAAGCGACGGAATCAACTACTCCCTCGGTACAAGAAGCAAATAATGCAACAGCGACATTTGAATCTTTTTTGAATCGACATAAACAAATTAGGGATTCAAATGCTCATTTCGAACTTCGAAATGCTTTGATTGAACATCTTTGGGAAGATTTTTCTAGTTCATAATTATGTTGTTGTTGTTATTGCGATAATTTTTATATAATATTTAGTTTTTATGTATTAATTATTTTATTAATGTATTACATTTTTATTTTGTTAAATTTTTATATTATTTAAAAAAATAATTTTAAATTAAAATTAAAATTATATATTATTTTAATATAAATAAACATTAAATTATGAAGATTCTAAAAGAATATTCCTTTGGAGACAAAATTTGATGGATGCCCATTGGAGTGAAAATGGGCTGGGAGGCAAATTTTGTGGCAAAATTTGTCATTGCCTCCCACTTTGCCTCCATAGCATATAGCATTGGGAATGCCCTTAATTCAGTTGCTGAGGCTTTGACTTCAATCACCCCATTTTTTAAAACTTGAATCATTGCTCATTATATAAGCAGAATAAAACAAAGTTAGAAAATGAATCGATGGTAAAATATAAGATTCCACACAATACTCACCTCAACTACTCCCATTGAGCAAGTCGTACCTTTCAAGATCCAAGATCGACCACTGAAAAATCTTCAAACAAAAGATTTAAGGGTAATGGGTAATTGTTGTGTGGCGAAAATTTCCAACAACGACAATTAAAATACTAAGCTAAAATGTCCAAAATGTTTTACAATATATATACTTCACAAGATAGAGAAATTCACTCGAACCACCACTTAAAATACTGAAATCGAAGGTGCGTTAGTGCGATTTCATGTTTAGCGCATGAAAACGGGAGAGGGATATCCGAGACACTTATAACTTAGTTTTTTTAAACTTAATTTTAATCTATTTCAATTCATTTAAGTTCATTTCATTTTAGTTCATCATTTCGATTAAATTCGTTTTGAAATAAAATAAAATAAAAATAATTCGAAACAATAATTCACATACAATAAATATTATTAATATTTTTAAAAAACTATTAATAATTTTTTAAATATTTTTATAATATAAATCAATTTAGTTCAAATATTTTAAATTCAATTTTTAAACATTTCAATTTAAAAGAACATTCTCATTTTAAAATCAATACTCCCTCCAATTTTTTTTATTTGTCATCATAAACTTTTGCACATATTTTAGTAATAGTTATAATTTCCTAATTTAACTCTATTTAATACTTAATAATTATTTGACTTATCCTTTAATATCCCTCATTGTGAATTTTTATAATAAAATATGAAATTTAATAATTTTTAATTAATGAATGGTTGAATAGTAAAAAAATTCAAAAGAACAAATGAATTGACAAAAAACACAAAATCTATAACTCAACTAAAAAAGATTGGAGCGAGTAAAATTCTAATTGGGATAACTAGCTCACTGTCAAAATTTCCACCCAAATTTAAGTTGAGACAATTCACAAGTGAAATCACATACACAATTGTTACATATTTTGTAACGGGAGTTGTTATTTGCACTCCAAAAAATGATAAGTACACCACTTACTACATACACATATTTAAATTATAATTTTTTTTATAAATTTTACTTAATAAACCCCTCAATATATCGATAATACCCCTTTAAAAAAATAACAATACACCTCTTAAACTTTTATAAAAAATAACATTATTAAATTACATATTAACTTAAAAATAACACAATTAATCAAAATGTGCGTTAACTTAAAAAAAGAGTTTTATAACTTAAAATAACACAATAAATCAAAATTTGCATTAACTTTTAAAAAAAAGTTTTATGATCACTGTTAATTAATATTAAAAAAAATCATATAATTTTTCAATATTATTCAAATTCAAATATAAAACTATACATATATATACACACAAAATATAAATTAACTACAGAAAATAAAATTTAAAAAAAAATGGGTGCTTCTCCTTTATATCCATTTGAGAATCTAAAAATATAAATCACTATACATATTATATACAGTGTATATTTCCGTCCAACCCATCTAATTAAAAGCAAATGCTTTTTGACGTTCTTCTTTATATCCATTTGAAAATCTATCACTATACATATTATATACAGTGTATATTTCCTTCCAACTCATCTAATTAGAAGAAAATACTTTTTGACTTTTCACCTGTTCATGGTGGGGACCTAACATTTCTAATTTAACTAACTATTTGATTATTCTAATCTTTTAACTACCAATTAAAACCACCATAAGAAAAGTGATTTACACCAACAAACAATCAATTCATCAAAACTAAAACTAAAACTAAAACTAAAACTAAAACAAATCATATGGGGAAAAAATCAATATTGACAACATAAAAAATACTATAATTAAAGTGTATGAAGCAAAAAAAATTTAAAGTAGTGAATATAAAAAAGAAGAAGAATGAGGTGTATGAGAATTAATTATATAATTAGATTAATAAAGATATAATTGACTTTTAACTAAATAATATAATTATGATTATAATTAAGTTAGTGTACTTATTATTTTTTTTTGGTTTTTTGGAGTGCAAATACCAACTCTCCCTTTTGTAATAAGAAAATGATGATTAAGAATAAATTAACTAAAAACAAAGAAAATATAGTGGTTTCAAAATGTATAAAATGAAGTATAAACAAATAAAATAAAAAAGTGTTTTTACTATTAATCTATAAAAAAAAAGTATTTTTCATAAATCTATAAACATTCCAAGTTTCCTAACACCCGAAACATGCTTCTCCTCGCCCCCACTCTTTTCTCTTTCCGCCCAACCCATTTTTAATTTTCTCCTTCAATTTCTCTAACTGATTTTTCCGATGAGGCAACCCAACCGAGAAAACGAAATCCCCACCGGGATGATCAACTCCCACCACCAACTCCTCTCAACTCTTCAGGATCAGATGTTTCCGTCCTCCCAGGAAGATTTTCTCCACCAAATGCTCTCCTCCTCCGCCGCCTCCGCTTTCCCCTGGGAAGACGACCATCCTTCGCCGGACGATCAGCCGGAGAAACTGAGGCAGCAGCAGATCGCCGCCAAATCCTTGATGTTTCAACAGCAGCTGTTGCTTTCCGCCGGCGCCAATGGAAACGACGTCGTTGACGACCCGCACTCCTCCGATTCCGCTAATCTGGTAATCAATTTCACTCTCTCTCTCTCTCTCTCAGTTATTTTTGAAATTAAATTTAAAATTCAATTAATTGAATTATTGCGTCATAATTACAGAGTAATGACGAGTTGATTAAAGCTTTCCTCAATGGCTTCACCGGATCCCTCGGTCAGACATCAAATCAGGCACAGAATTTTCACCATCCTCAGGTACAACTGTTTTAATGTATATCATTATTATAATTTAAAGTAATTATTAATATTTAATTTGGCAGGGAGGAGCATTGCAGCAGTCTCACAATTTCGGGGCGGCGGCGAGCGGCTCCAGCGGTGGCGGAGCAGCGGCGGGGCAGCCGAAACAGAGGGTCAGGGCGAGGAGAGGACAGGCTACTGACCCCCACAGCATCGCTGAAAGAGTACGAAAAGCCCTTTTATTTATTTTTTATTTATTTAAAAAATATTTTTTATTGTTTTTAAATTTTGATTTGATTCTCTCTCGTTTTATTTGGGTGACAATGAAACGTGGGCAGTTACGAAGAGAGAGGATTGCGGAGAGAATGAAGTCTTTGCAGGAGCTTGTACCCAATGCTAATAAGGTGATACATTACTCTTTAATTATAAGAGTAAAAATAATTCTACTCTATTTTTATGGGGTGAAGAGTGTATTTTTAATGGGGTATACAAGTTATTACTTTTTAGTTACAAATAAAATTATTTTCAAATTTGCAAGTCTTGTTCGATGGGTTTTGGTTTCAACGAGGATACTCGGTTGTATTTATTCATACTTTTCGTTGTGAATGTGTTCAAACTGTGAGTTGAGTGTACTTCTAGTTTTACCGATATAACAGACAGAGGGAAACCTCATTGTTGGTTCTTGTTCAATCTTAGTCCTTAGACAAATCAAAGTTGATATCTTTTGTACGTGTTAGGTGATAATTAATAATGGAGCAGCATGATTATATAATAATTAATGTTTGAGATTAGGATTTATAATAATACTTACTTTACTTACATGATTTGGTGCAACTTTTTTAAATCTCAGACAGACAAAGCCTCAATGCTGGATGAGATCATAGACTATGTTAAATTCCTCCAGCTCCAAGTCAAAGTACTCTCTCTCTCTCTCCCTCTAATATACTCTACTACATATGCCAAAGTATCTTTAGGGTTGACCAATGGTTAAATTGTTACTATGACAATATGAGCTGTACTGTTTTATTTGATTTATTTTGATTTTATTTTTAATATATAATCTCTTGTCTTCGTCTCGCTTTTTAAATTGGACGTCTTATATAAAATATTTGACTTTCATTTTTTTAGTTAATTTAAAAAAAATACAGTATTGAATATTAAATGTCTCAGTGAAAATATTATTCTCTGTGAATTTTGACTTCATTTTGGTGCAACAGGTTCTGAGCATGAGCAGGTTAGGGGGTGCTGCAGCAGTGGTTGCTGATAAGTCACCTGAGGTAAAACTAAATTCATTTAATGGATTTGGACTAATTTATTACCACCATTTGCATTTTGGACTTTGAAATTCAAATACTTGTAGGTGTAGATAAAGCCAAATTCATGTGATTTTTTGTCAATATAGGGCCTCATTTTTCAACTATGAAATTTTATTTCAATAACTACCTAAAAAAGGTTTTCATATAATTAAAGATTAAAGTCCATTTTCTTGAATACATGATGCATCATCACCAACCACACTAATCTAAAGTGGTTTTGTTGTTTCTTTTTATCGGGTGGGTCGTCGACAGGGAAAGAGAGCTAACGGGGCGTCTTCATCGAACAACAATAGCAATACCAATGATGGAATGACAATGGCAGAACGACAGGTGGCGAAGCTGATGGAGGACGACATGGGGTCCGCAATGCAGTATCTCCAAGGCAAGGGTCTCTGCCTGATGCCCATCTCGTTGGCCACTGCTATCTCCACCGTCACTTCTCAATCGAGAAACTCCTCCTCAGCCAACAACCCTTCTTCTCCGAGTGTTTCGGTGCTGACTGGACAGTCAGCCACCATAGGTGGGGAAGTCTCCTTCAAGGACGTGCCCAAGCTCGAGTGATCTGTTAACAGTTCTTATATATGTTGGTAGGAGATCGACGAAATAATGGTGGCCTTCATTGATTTTCTTTTCTGAAATTTATAGCAAAAACAATCATTGTTCTGTGTATGTATTTCATCTTTAACTAAAATCTTTAATGACTGAATTGAACACCAAAGAAGATGTGTCTACACACCCCAACCACTACAAAAAATCCGCGGAATCCCTACGGGTACCCGTAGGCTATTAAGCCCTACGGCAGGCATTCCGCGACACTTAGACGAGTCCCGCCTGAAGTTGGGCACGTAAGGACTGCTCTTGCACAAGCTTCTCAATACGCTCAGCTAGAACTTGTTCAGTTCCCCATCTGGTCTTCTTCAACTCATCTTTACTTGACGTTATATCAATCACATCTATCGGCCTTTTCGCTTCAGAATCTTCTGACCAACTTCGGACGATACTTTCTTTTACACTACAGATATCTATCAACTCAAACCCTTCTGTGTTTTTTACGATTACATAATATTTCTTGAATAAACCCTCGAACGTATCGCGGTCACTGAAACCGACTTTTTTCTGGATACGTGCTGAGAAATACTTAAGCCAACATCACAATATAATAATTTTCTCAACTGTGTGAACATACGAATCAGTTAACATCATATGAGATAAGGTAAATTACAAATAAAATTAGCAATAAATAATGGAAGCTAGGCTCTGCATATGAATCACGTGGAATTTATGTGTATTCCAGAATTTATGTGTATTCCATTTACGTGCATTTTAATTATTATAATGAAATTAATTACATACATTTTATTATAATTTAATAAATTTCATTTTTTATTATAATTTAATAAATCACTTGAATTTTATTATAATTTAATGAATCGTGTGTAATTTATTAGTATAATTTAAAAAAATCTGTAATTTATTATAATATAATAAACTTTTTTAACAAAAATAAAAAAAAAAAAAAATTTATCAAAAAGTAAAACAAAAAAGAATTTTTAAGTTAAAAATTAAAATAATTTTGAATTTTTTTTAGAAAAACACAAAATATGATAATTACTCGGGGATAATTAGCCGGTACTGGAGTGCCGAGGTGTTGGAATTATTTGTATAGTTTAAATAATTCAAGTGTATTTTGACCAAAGTTTGTAATTTTTTATGGCTAATAAAATGTATTCGATTTCGAGTTTAATCGTTACAATAATTATCTCCGTGTTACGAGTTAATTGTGAGATTTTATTTCGTCAAAATCCGTTAATCGGTGAGTGAGAAATAAATGTTTAAAGTTTGTCATAAATACTACTTTGGTAAATGGAAGCAATTATTATTTTATTGGGAAATGTGTTATCCCACATAGAAAGAATACCAAAAGTCATTTCTCTTTAAATGTGATAAGAGAGTATGAGTGTTCAACAAGTTGACTAAGTCCATGCACCCTTAGCGGTACATGGCAAGGGCCACACGCGCGCCCGCCCGCCCCGTCCCGGCTCGGGCCTGGGCTTGGACGTGGACGTGGACGTGGGCTTGGTCCTGGCTCCTTGATGATTTGGTCAATTGGACTCTGAGCTTCCCGGGGCCCACTGGGCCAATTGGGATATACCTATCTTTTTGGACACGGTCCGATTGAAGTTTTGGGCTCGACGTTATTCAGCCCAGCCCATTTGAACACACTTGAACATTAATTAATTGGGCTCGTCTTATCGGCCCAGTACACTTTTGGAAATTAATTAATTAATTAATTGTATCGTAATTGCTGAAGTGGGTTAGAGGTGGAGTGGTCAATCTCCACTCGTTGGAACTGCCACCACCCTCCACTATGCTGGAACTGCTCCGGAACCGCCATGTGACTGGTGTGTAACTCCCCCGGGTGAAGTCTATAAATAGACTATAACATGCATTCATTGCGTACGAGAGAAAAAACACAGCCCATTTGAACACACTTGAACATTAATTAATTGGGCTCGTCTTATCGGCCCAGTACACTTTTGGAAATTAATTAATTAATTAATTGTATCGTAATTGCTGAAGTGGGTTAGAGGTGGAGTGGTCAATCTCCACTCGTTGGAACTGCCACCACCCTCCACTATGCTGGAACTGCTCCGGAACCGCCATGTGACTGGTGTGTAACTCCCCCGGGTGAAGTCTATAAATAGACTATAACATGCATTCATTGCGTACGAGAGAAAAAACACAGCCTTCATATCATCACTTGCATAGTGTGCTCTGTTCTAACTTTTTCCGTTCAAACCGAGGGTTCGATTCAGTGTGCGATCGTTCGAGCCCCGCTGCCGTTGTATCTTTGGGATCAGAGAGCCTGTAACCGTAGCATACACGGGGCTTTACTGATTTGCGGAAAGTGCAAACGCCTCGGCCAGCAACCTGTCGTTTACTTTCCGTTCTTTTTTTGTTTTTTCCGGTTTTCTGGACTAACCCGTTTGTTACATTTTTTCTAACACGAGGAGGATCAACTCCTGAGATTGTCGGTCGAGATGTACGGGCTCCAGAAGTGGGAGGAGATAAGCATGCACATCTCAGCCCGACCCTTCGAGCACGATATACCTACGTTTATGGTATAAAGTGCCCAAATTCTACGTATTCATGTATTGGGGAGTGTTTGACTTTTTGTAATTAGGGGCACGTTGTCTAAGTAGAAACTTAGATTTCAATATTTTGGATCAGATTTTAATTAATTATCGGTCTTGAAAAAACAATTCCAAGAATCTTAATTGTGTGGTTGATTAATAATTCAATTTACTAATATCACCACCTAATATCTTTTATTTGTCAACACAGAATTATGATTATCATACCTCAATAGGTTTGCATTGCACGTTGCTGTTAATTTATGTTATATTCTCTTTAATCTGTATAATATACTCCGTACATGATATTTTCACAACATGAAAGTAGTAATTCCTAACATTCAATTGGTATTATTTTGATGGTAAAATATGTCATTCACACTACGAAAGTAGTAATTCCTAACATTCAATTGGTTGATTTACCATGATATTTCGAGATGAAGCCAAACTACACTGTATCGGAACTTGAAATGCTCGATCGTACGAATTTATTCTATTGAAAAACTAGAATTTGTTCGAAGATCAGATCAATTGATCTGAGGGCTAAGGTTCATGTTAATACCGCATAGATCCATCCACAGTCCATTGGAAAAGAAGATATTGTTGACAGCCATATATTAATTAAATTGAATCACTAAAGTAGTACTTTCCCTCAATGTGTTTGTTCACTTTGTTAATTCTAGGATCCTTCTGGTTTGCTGATATCTCACCACCAAGTCATTACAATGTGTTTGTTCACTTTGTTAATTCTAGGATCCTTCTGGTTTGCTGATATCTCACCACCAAGCCAATGACGTATGCGATATTTGACTTAGTACAAACTACAAAGCATCTCATACATGAGATTAACCTTTAGTCGAGGCCTAGGATATTCTGTTGCGTTGCTTTTCCTCTGTTCTCTTTAGATTCATATTTTTTTTATATATATTTTTTTGTCACGAAGGTAGTTGGAGCTAAACCGAGTGAGAATGAAGGAAAAACTAGCGAAAAGACGAAAAGAAGTACAAACCAACGCCCTCTTTGTTAATCGTCTTTTTGCTAGTTTACTGCAACTAAAACCACTTTTTAGATGAAGTTAGTTTAGCACATAACTACTCAACCCCTTCAATCAATGGCATGCTCTAAAGCGCTGCTTGAAAAATGATAACTTTAAAATTTAGCAGAAAATGAGTTCAAGAACGCCTTGTGCTTTAAAGACACTTTACTCCAAACGGTGAGAATATTGCATTTTACAATGAACACCACATTTCTAGGATTTATAATTTCGAGTTTCAAAACATGTAGTCTTCCAGCATAAGATCCAATTAAATTCTTTCAAAACACATTCATAAGTATTGGTAGTACAAAATCAAGCAAGTTGTTGTCTCTTTCTTCTGTAATGTTCAGATTCAGCAGTTCAATCAAAAAACACGCAATTATAAATCTAAAACGTCAAATCACAAGACCATAATTGCATAGATATCAGTCAGGAAGATTATCAGAACAACTGCATAAATCTAACATCACTTCTAGCTATCTCCTCAAACTTCAGAATTAAAAGTCAGATATTTATTTTTGAACATTAAAGGATATAAGACACATAACCTAGCCAGAAGGTGTTCGCAAAAATGTGATTTTGATCAAACAACTTTTCATACCAAGCAGATGCAAGACCATTCATAAAAGTGCAAAAGGAACCATCTATTGTCATCCACAATGAAAAAGATATACTAAATACACATCATAGCAAAGAGCGTAAATATATCTCATATGATATATCTCATGCCAAAATAATGTGACAAGGAAAAAGAACCTGACATACAATTCTTTAAACCCTCAATTTATTGTAAGAACACACAACTTAGTACATGCACAAACTAATTATTCTCAGATATGTGTATGCATGGAAATCGAGGTACAATTAAAGCAACAGATTGAATTTCACAACTAAACTGCTAAATGGTTTTATTTAATTCTCCCCTAGCGAAATATAGTACTAGTTAGCCTTTTCTCTTTTTCAGCCAGTTCAAGAATCAAATAAACCTTCAGCTGACAACACAAACACCAAATGCAACGGACTTCATTCATGCAAATCCGCGACAAAACCCCATCACTTGAGAGTTACTTTCAACACAAATCGGAAACCAAGCGGGTTCCTCAAGGGGCCAAAAAAAGGACTATACGCCTGCCAAATTCAACTCAAAGCGATGAGCCATGAGTTTAAACTACTCTACTACATACCAACGAAAATCAATCACATGCCACCAAAAAACAAGAAGATAAGAACTTTCCACATTTTATAATTCCAAAATCATAGCACCTTTCCGTATATGAGATGATTCAAAAGAACAACTAACAGCAATGAAAATAAATCAACAAGCATCAGTATTAGGAATTCTAAATGTGCAAGGCTGCGGAAGTATCAACGGACCTCTCCTCGACTCGCCGTTATCATCCAACAGCCTCTGAAGCCTCTTCTTCGCACAATACTGCCGATCAAAATGCTTAACCTACGTTTAATTACAATATTTATGAAATAAAAAATGATAAGTTTCAATTCAGATTTCGAGCCCTAAAACAATAACCACAGAATATTTTTCTGGAAATTACCCAAGTAGGTCGACACTGCTTGACATAGGCGTCCCTATTCCTCTTGCAATCGACTGGGTAGAGGAGCCCCACCGACGCGATTTCCGTTGGTTTCTTCTTCGATTCTCTCTCGATACAAGCATAGAACGCGTCACGCGCCTTTACAAGATTCAATCCATTAAATTCTGCAATTGTTTTTTTATATATGTAAATATTACTCACCTTGTAACAAGAGAGCCTTGCTGCTGAGAGAACATCTGCGTGAACTTTGTCGCTCGACTCCAACGCCATTTTTACCCCTTGGAAATTCTCAACTGCGTGAACAAGAAGGCAGAAACATCCACCGGGGTTATTTAGTTTGCGGTGCTGAATTATGAGCTGGCCCATATGTTTAAATGTCCTTGGCCCAGACGTTTCTTCTTTACAGGCCCACCAGTTAAATAAATATAGGCCTGGACCCTTCCAGACCACTGACAAATTCTATACACATAAATGTTAGGAATTATAATTAGATATATTTAGGAAAAAGGTTATTTTGTTTTTTTAGTTTACAACTTCAACCACATAAAATGCACTTTATATATAAAGGTAATAAAATTTTAAATTATTTATTTATTAGGGTAGTATAATTTAAATAATTAAAACAAAAGATACATTTTTTAAAAGTTTGATTACTATATTACCTTTACAAAAATAAAATTATTTTGCGCAATTATTTTTATTACGTAAATGATATTTTAATTATTTTAATTATGCAATATATTTTGCGCAACTTTTTTACTCTAGTTTATTATATATTTTTTATTTATTCATTTATGTAGTATTTTTGTTTTTGGGATAGTAGTAATTTTTTTTCTCGTTTATTTTTTTTATTGTTGCTATTTGTTTTAGTATTATAAATTTAATAATTATTTTTTAAAATAAAAATATTATTCTTTTTTTATGTTTTTTTGCTTTTTTTTCCTTTTTGAAACAGTTTATCTTATTATTTGTTTTTCTTTTTTTATACGTGTTTTTTTATTAATTTTAAAAAATATATTATTCTTATGTGTTTTTTGTGGATGGTTATTTATATTTATTTTATGTTATTTAGATTTTTATAAATGAAATATATAATTAGAAATATATATTATTTGATGTTTATAAATGACATATATAATTGAAAATATATATTATTTGATGTTTATAAATTATTTTTACTATCGGTTAGTTTCTGAATCATTAGGTGGGTTGAATGCGTATTGGAAGAACCGTTTATAAATTTGTGAATTCTTTTTTTTTATCGCAATTTTAATAAAAAATATATTAGAAAAAAAGAAGGTTAATTTTGGAAGTATGCCCTATTTCATAATTAGGAAAAATCAGATTGTTTTATTATAAACAAACATTATTCATTTCCCTTGAACCAAATTGTTACTTATAATTAACTACGAGTATAATTTAGGATTTTTTTTTTAAAAGAGGATGGTTTATGAAATTATAACTTATTTTTATTATTTAAAGTAGTATGATAATTGTATTTATAAAACAATATTTTAAGGGTGAAATGTCTTTTTTTTTTATTACCATTGAAATATGTTAGAACTTAGAACTTAGATATATATGACAATTTACCCTAATATATAATTAAGAAAAATGCGGAACTTGTGGCAGTTTATTATTTCGCATTTTGGACAGAGAGTAAATTTAACTTTTTTTTAAATTAATAATAAAAAAATTGAGATAAAAATAATTTTAGTCTTATAAAGAAGTTATTTTTTTTATTTGCTCTCATTTTGTTTAACTCTCTCAATTTAGTCCCTAAATTTTAGAATGTGGTCAATTTTGTGAAACCCCGCATAATTACTAAAATTTATTATTGATATTGCATAAATGATTTTAATTGTAAGATTAATTTCAAATTCATTTCTATTTTATCTATTTATTAATTGGGCTTAATTTAAATTAAACTCATAATAGGATGGACTTAATACTTGAGCCCAAATCATAATATACCAACAAAATATCTTTATAGTCTTTTTCTTAAAATATACATGCCCAAACCATTTTTAATTATAACTATAAATACCAAACACAATTCATACATTGACACATGTTTTGCTATTTTGTTGCCACCTCATTCCATGCAAACCATCTTTCACAACCGGTGGATTAGTGATCAAATTCTTCATATCTATAGTTTGAGTGCGTGAGTTGTAAAAGGAAGAAACAATCACATTCTTTTTATTTTTCTTCTTCATCAAGTTCTCATTATTGACCGCCTTGGACCATTGCTCGTTTATCGTTCATATTTGGTAAGGTTTATATTAAATTGTTCATTATTTCGAGTAGAACTTGATTATGTGTTTATTTTCTTTAATTGGTGTGCGGATAATCTCGACGGGACCTCGAAACACAACACTTTGCCACCCCTTTTATTTTGATTATTTGATCTACCAAAGTTCCGTAATAATTATATGAATTGAAGACTCTTTTGTGATGAATATATTTATAAACATTATATTATATTTAATTGGAAATTTTATGTGAAGTGTGTGTTTTGGCCGTGAGTGTATCTATGAAGTTTGTATTACCTTTCGTTTTGGGAAATTGGGAATTTGAGTTGCATATATTGGTTGGGGATGAATTAATTTGGAAAAAGAGAAGAAAATTGATATGTTAACTTGTAAAATTGTAAAAGTGAAAATAATAATATTCACAAATTGATGTGATGCATGGTTATAAAGAATTTGATAAAGTATAAAATGTGATTTAGGACTTTTAAAGTTTCAATTCGAGCCCTTCAAGTCTATTAAGCTCATTCAAATTGATTTTTATTTACTTGTATTTTGACTCGAAACCTAGCATAATTGAAATTATTAGTTGATCCATATACTCTTTATAAATTCTATTTCAACTAAAATACTAAAGTAATAATTACAAGAATAACATTTCCTTGCTTGTTAACAAAAAAAAAAAAGAGTAATAAAATTTGTTTACTTTGAAAACAAAATATAGCTTCCTAATATTATTTTATTTCAAAGACGTGTTTGAAAGTAATTTTATTATTCGTAGTATAACTTAATCTTGAGAATGGTGTCTGTATAAGTTGTTTATAAATATTATTAACATATATTTCATAAGAGATCCACTTTGTATACTTGTAATAGTTATTGCAATTTGTACGCCATTGATGGATGTCATCAAGGAATTCGTGGACTTGTATTTGATATGGAAAACGTGTAGCTATTCGTTTTTTTGAAGTTTGAGTGTTCATCGTATCAGGTGAGTGAAACTTCTTCTAAAACTGGAAAGTTAAATCATTTTGAATTATTTGGCATTGTCTTGTTCATATTGCATATGTTCTTGAAATTGAATTATTTGTGTTTCACATACAAAATAAAAAGTATTTATTTGATATATTGTGTGCCACTTGAACTTATATTGGTATCTTGAATTTGAAGTGCTTGAATAAGTATATCATGTTTGCTTGATCATATTACATATTCATTGCTTTATTTGAATCGATTTTGTGTTTTGTCCTGTGTTGTTCGACTTGCATAATTTGGTCAATTATTCGAACAGTTCGACTGTGGTTGTTGATTCAAATATGCATGGTCTATTCCCATATTCTTGGTCGGGTCGGAGACGACGACGAGATTTGGATCGTAGATATTGGGTATATTTCGGAATATGACTATCCCTGGGTTTTAACCCATAGCTAAAGGGACGTCGAGCCTACTGGGAGGGATAAGGTGACTTGTGGCTTCGGCCTAACTTGGCGTGTCACCTTTTATGGTGAGTGGGAGAACGTATAAGAGGTTTTGATGTTTTATCAACTCTAACCTTACGTTTATTGTGGATTGAGTTGGTTCGGAAGCTAAGTGCTAGCCACCTCTAGAGTTCCGTACTAAGACTTCAACTATTTGATTGCTTGCGTGACTTGTGACTTGTGATTCGAATGGTACATAATTATGTGCTCATATATGTTCTAAGTGCTTGATTGTTTGATGCTTTATAACTTGTTATTGTCATTATATGTTATTTATCATTTTACTTAAGGCTTGTAAAATTTTCATATTGTTGTTTGATTGTTTGGTTAGTAAATGTGATTGATATTATATATACATGTTTCTTTTAAAAATCTTTATAAAAATATTGATAAAGTATTTTACTTATAAAATTTTGTTTCATGCTTAATACTTTGAATATTTGCATGTTTCATTCTTAATAAAACATTTTCTTGATTTTCAAAATTATTATTTTTTACCCCCTTACTGAGCTCTTTTAGCTCACCCCTCTTTTAAATAAACTTTCCAGGTGGCGAGAAATAAGAGCCTCTTCCTTGTAAAGAGTTCGTCCAAATCAAAAGTAAATCTCAAGTGATTGTTTAATGTACTTACAGAGTTTATTCATTTGAAGTTTGTTTTCGAACTTCTAGATTTTCTTGTAAAACTTCCGCTATTTAAATTTCAAACTCTTTTAAAACTAATCTTTAATTTTTAAAATACTATTATATTTTATTTCTCTTTTTTTGGGGCGTTACAGAAGTGGTATCAGAGCTTGAGTGTAAAGGAAGTACACTCAGGCATAACCAGGATATGGTCTTTGGCCTCTAATTTTGAAATTATATGAAACTTCCGAGTGATTCGTTATTTGAGTGTTACTTACCATTTAAAAAAAATTGTTATATTGTTGAACTTTCTTCTTGTGTCTCGTTACGTCTATGTCATAACGTTTTATTTGACATGTTATTTTCATTGGTCAGTGTTTGTTTGAATGTTTTTACTTGAAATGTGTGTTTGATCTTGCTTGACATTCTTTATAATAACATTAGATATAATACTTGGTTGATGTATAATATATATTGTATTGTCCCAATTTTAAGTAAAACTCCATATATTACATTCATGTTTACATTTGTGAATGATTTTTCTAAAAATTATTCAAGTTAAATTATATTCATGTCAATTGAGATTGATTGAAAACAATTTGTTATCAACCATGTCAATGAAAACACTTCTAAGATGAAACTGTGTATATGGATTGTAATCACTCTTCTTTAATATCAATAATCAATAACCAATATGTATGTGATTTAAAAAAAAAAATTGGAAAAAAAAAATTACTTTGTTATTTTAATGTTGGTGATACTGTGATTTGTTTCCGGTGTAAGATGTGTGACATAATGTATTGTTTGATAATTGTTAAATATTTTAAATGTGTTATATAAAATTTTCTCTTGAAGTAAAATGTTTATTGTTAATTGTTTTGGTGCATAGTTATTATCTAAGTATTTGATTGTTACTACCTCACCTTATTATACCTCGTAATTCATTTACCTTTCATCTGAATTAAATTTGATTACTGATCTCTCATTTCTGCTTGTTCTTTTATCCTTCAAATATTTCATGTCTTTGCTCAAAATTCTGCCATATTCATACAAGCACGATTATTTTAGTCAAATTGAGTTGATCTCAGATCTAAACCATTTTCATTCGATAATCATTTGCTTGGGAAGCTCTATTTCATTTGAACTTCTTATACCTTTTGATTCTATATTGAAAATTTTCGTTCATATCAAATTTTCCCAACTTGACCTTTGGCTACTCTTATCCATATTAATTCATGTACCGCTTCATCACCGTCTTAGTGTCATTCGGAAACACTTTGCATACTCGTACTTCTCAACTCTTCCAATTCTTTTGTTTTATTGATCATTCCTTGACATTTGTTTTTCAATTGAAACCGCTCAAACTTCTCAACTCTTCCAATTCTTTTGTTTTATTGATCATTCCTTGACATTTGTTTTTAATTGAAACCGCTCAAACGTATTGACAACTGCTTGATTTAATTTCACTCATAGTTCTTTGGTGCTCTTTTGATACTACTTGCCTCATTTTCTATTGAACTAGTCAATATACAAAATTGCATCACCCTTTTGAAGTTGAAACCTTTTTATTCTCGAACTTACTGTTTCGCACGTTTTTGTGCGACTTTTCTATTGTTTTGTGTGACTTTATTGTGATGTTTTTGTGCTCATATTCATTCTATTCATGTGATTTTGTGTTTATATCGTTATGGTTTTGGTTTGGTAGGACTTGAACGAGAATAGAGCGAAAACGAGAAGAAATGCACGAATGATGCCATATTGACGCCCAGCCTTGCGCAGCGTTGGGAGAACTCTCATCCCGACCAATTCCACCGTTAGATCATCACCAAAATTTCCAAGAATGTAGAAGACTTCTAGAGCTACAATATCAACGGTGGGTTTGATGAAACAACAATCGAAGACGAAGATATATTGCACAGACCGAAGGACATAGATGCTGATTTCGCTTGAAGAAAATAAAGGTAGTGTCGGCCGACATGTTTACCCGTCGGCCGACATAGAGGTGCAATTGTGCTGAATTCCAGGTGAATCGGCCCGCGTCCGCTGGAAAAGCCGCGTCCGCGGGATTGGTGTCGGCCGACATCATTTTACGTCGGCCGACATGAAGTTCGGATTCCAGCACTGCGCGACTTTGGGAGAATTGCATTTCCGCCTTCGTTAACCGTTGGATCGGTCTGAAATTTTGACAGCATGTTCCCAACTTCAACATCTACAACTTCAACGGTTGGATCGACGATTGTATGAAGGAGCAAGGAGCAGTATCTCCCAGAACGCACCAGCACTTTGCATTGACGAAAATTGAAGAGGGATGACTTGTTTGACTTGACTTTTTGGGCATTTTGGTCTTTTTGTATAGGCATGTGGGGAAAATATAAATAGGATGTAATTATATTCTCTCCCTTATCCATTCATCTTCACCAACACCCACCATTTTCCCCCATTTTCTCTCTTATATTTTTCATGTTCTTAAATTCCAAGATTTAATATTTAGATTTCTCTTTATTTATCGATTATCTCACAAAACTACATTCACAAACATCGTTCACCTCGCCGAGCCCGTCGTTTCTATCGGAGCAATTTCTTCGGGTGACACGTAGAAGTTTGGCTCGATTCCGGAAGCACGGCTCGTTCTCGCCTCGTTCCATCGACACCCCTTGTGAGCTTCCCTTCGAACATGAGTTATCTATTTATTATTTTCTTGTTTGAGTGTATGATCATGAGTAGCTAAATCTCTAGTTAAGGTGTTTGATGAAATGCCTCAATGAATTTGAGTCATTAATTAAAGTAGTTTGATTTCTATTAATTGGATAATTACACGGTTCGATTTGTGTGGTCTCGTGTTGAACAACCCCCGTGTATATCACTAGTGGACCACATGGTTGAACGGTTCGATTTGTATGGTCTCGTGTTGAACAACCCCCGTGTATATCACTAGTGGACCATATGGTTGATCGTGTAATGTCGAAGCTTGAGATACCGACACGCCGAGTAGAGGACCTCGAGGGGTGAAGCTCTCGTGTGTGTCGTGATCGAGTGTAGACGATCATTGGTGGAGGTCGTAATAGACAACACCTTGATCCTTAGTCCGATTAGTAGTAAATCCGAGTGTTTTGTAAAGCTTCGACTCTAGTTCTTGAGGTAGAGTAGTCGAAACACCCTAACTCCTCAACTTCATTGTTACAACTCTCGTTTACTACTTGCTTTTAATACTTGTTTTAGCTAATTGATCAAACTCTCTTGAAAACCCCCCCTTTAGTTGTTAGTATTTGTTTTCTTATCTCTTTTTAAAAAACTCGAACTAAACACAAAAACACGATGAAATACACGTGCCGATAGTATTACTCCTCGAGAGATCGACCCGGGGAATCTACTTTCGTAGGTTTTTTCGGTAAATAAATAAATAAACTTTTTGTGCAAACACAAAAATGGCGCCGTTGCCGGGGAGTAATTTAGGCATCGTGTTTTGATTTGTGTTCTTGTGATTAGTTTTAGTTCGGTTTAATCTTTTGTTTTGTTGTTGTGTATGAAAGGTTGAAGACGTTCTTCCTATCATACTTTCATCTCTTCTACAACGACCGAGGTGATATCATGGCTAGACGCAACGGTAACCGGGCTTATGACGATGATTATTCCGATTTTCCATACGAGAGGGACTTTTCTCCGAGTTATTGTTCTAGCCGCCGAGCTCATGATTTATATTGCCGCCCTCGGCATACCGGTGTTTCTTATTATGATGACCGAGATTACTCACCTCCACGCCACCGAAAGCATCATAGATACCGCGACCAAGATCTTGATTACTCATCCACCGAGAGGGATTCCATGTCACCGCCTCCTTGTCGAGGCCGAAGAGAAAGGGAGCCGCCTCGGGACCTTAACCATGGAAACTACCGTGAAAAGAGATTTGTTGGGAATGGATATGATTATTGTCGTCAATACACCGTGGTGCAAGCGCCAAAGCGACGAACTATTGAGGATTTCTCAAAGCCAAAACTTCACCATGTGTTGCCTCCACGACGTGACATTGAGGATCCCATTTGGTCGAGGTACATTTCCAACCCTTCTTGCAAAAGCCGTTTTCCGAGGGTCCAAGACGACAAGCTCTTGCCGCATCATCTAGCTCGACTACCGTCATTCTCCGGGTTGCCTAATGAGGACGCTACTTTGTTTCTTAAAGATTTTATCATTGAAGTTGAGACACTTCCATTGGACGGCTTTGAGAAGGATGAATTGAGAGTATGGTGTTTCAAATATTGCATGAGAGATGGAGCCCGTGATTGGGTGATGTCATTGCCTTCTAGATTCGTGCACACGTGGAAAAATCTCTTCGACGCATTTATCGCTCATTTCTTTCGCCCACCACAACGGTCTCCTACGCCACCTCCTCCATCTATATGCATATTGATGGATGTTATCGAGGTTGAGATTGATCACTTGCTTGTTGAGGTGATTTCACACTTTGTCAAGGAGCGTTCCACCGGAGAGGAGTGGGAATTTGAGCCCGGCACGTGCATCAAGGAAGATAATGCTTTAGTTGCCCGAAAAGACGAGACGCCTATGATAGATGCTACTCTTGAGGTCGAGAGTCCTCCCATTAATGACACAAGCCCCGAAGAAGACGAGTTTGAGAATATGCCTCTCCCATTGGGTCATTCGTTCGAGCCTCCTCTCTTATCTTCGGTTTACTTAATTTGTGAGAAGCCGATTGTGAGTTGTGTTTCCCAAGCCCCTAGGTCGCTTGAGTCCGATGTGGACAAGATGGGATTTGGTTGGAGCTTCGGTAAGAAAATATCGGGATTGGTTGATTTGGGTGTGGATATTGGATTTTCCCGAGGTATGGCGGATGTGTCGAGAATTAATGAAGACAAAAGAGATAATTTTGGTTGCGATTCTCGGAAAGTTCCATGGACTTTGGTGGAGGTGATCTTTCTCCAAAAATTAAGTTCGATATTTTTAGAGGTCTCGGGGGAAGAAAGGAGTAGGGACGACTTATTGTATCCATTTTCTCATCCCGGTCGAGTATTTACTTCTTCCCATCTAGAAGATCGACCTCCCATGAATGAAAAGTTGTTCTTGAGAAAGTATAGTTCGATCTTTTTAGCGACCGAGGTAGTCGACGTCTACTATCTACATCTTGATGCAAGTGTGGGGGAGACTCTCTTATCTAAGCTTATTATTCGATGCCTCACCTTGTGTTCCCTTGATGGACCCTCTCTTGAGAACCGAGAGCCCTTGGCCGAGATGGTTTTCTTGAGAAGGTGGAGTTCGATATTTTTAGTTTCGAGGTGGTAGATCGTGGATGGTGTTTGCTCGGGACGTGAAACAAGTGCCTCGTGGGGGCGAGCCCACGAACGTCAAGCTAATGACGTAAAATAAGCGCTTCTTGGGAGGCAACCCAATGTTTCTTTTATGTTTTTGTTTTCTTTTTGTAGGAGAGAGTATGTGGATCCCTATGCCCGATGCCCAAGCCCTCGATGCGATGATTGTCTCTTCTCGACTATGTCTACCATTCCACGACCACAAGCCATGATAGGATTCATGTTTTTCGTTCGAGGTTGGATGTCCATTGCCGCCCCGTTGATTAGTCTTCAACTTGCCATGTCCGGTTCTCGCCATTCTAGGGAAGTTTCGTTATCCTTTCGTCTCTTTTCCCTTTATTTTTCGCATGAGGACATGCTTTTATTTTAAGTGTGGGGGAGTTTTGTGGAATCCATCTTGTATTTTGTTTTGTGTTTATGTGGTTTGTAGGGATGTTTCCATTTTATTTTGGTGGATATTTTACTTTGGATTGTTTACTTTTTGTGTGATGTTTGTTATTGTGGGGGGATTTTCCGAAACCTCGATGAGTTTGAAATGATTGAAAACATGAAGTTTTTTCCGGTATAACTAAATTTTTTGAGAAATGGTCGGGTGTTACAAAGTTGAATGTTGTTCGAGTGATTGTGTAATTGTGACGTTTTAACAAAGTCGAATTTTCAAAAAGCCGACATTGTGAGACTTGAGCCTTTTAACTTCGTTTGATGAGTGATAATTCTTTCGATTTCAATTTCTCGTTGATTCTTGAGACCCGTGCTTCCTTGTTCTATGACTTGGTGTGTAGACGATAAGAGATAACTAGAACATGTGCATTTCGGTTTTCAAAACTCATTAGCATAACTTTCATGATCTTGAAAATGACGGGAACTAATCGCTTAGGATCTTAGCCGTTCAAGGAGATTTTTGAAACCCCCGAGCCCGTCGAGGGACACCCTAGAAGCCCCTTTGATACTACGTTTAGCCCTTTTGTTCATCACCCTATATTCCCGATGTTGGAGAGTGTGTATAAAAATACATGTTGAGAAGAACTCCGTGTTGTGTGATGAGTGCTTCGTGCCTCGAGTTGTTTGCTAGTAGCCACCACATTTTGATATTTCCATTTTCATTCTATGTGTGCGAATAGCCACTTTGTACTCCCAAATATTGCTCTATGCTTATTATTTCTATCTATGAGAAAAGAGAGAGATAGTTGTTGTGAAAAGAGAGCATCGTTCATAAATATAAAGCGTGAGTACTTGAGCTTTTATGTTCCTTGATGACTCGAAAAATAGGTTAAGTGTTTCATTATATATAAAGTTGATCCTTGAGTGTTATTTGAGAGTTGAGGGTGAAGATGAGGGTGAAGAGAGAAGGAGAAATAAGGTTGGAGCCACAATGGCTAATGAGTCCAATTATCCATAAATTACACGAATCTCCCTTAACCTAGCCCCATTACAACCCTTTGAGTTCCCCGATTCTTGAGATTGATGACTTTGTTGAGTGGAGTCTTCCGTGTGTGCATGCTTATGGTTGTTATCGTCACATATTTTTAAGTCATTACATGTGGTCTTTTCCTCATTATGTTCCTTGTGTCCTATTCTTTCTTATATATGCAAGTTTACCTTGATTTGATTCCTTTCGCTTGCATATGACTATTTGGAGTGCACCTTATTTCGAGAGGTAAAAGAACGAGTGTACCATTTGTGAGGAAACTTCGGTTTGTTGAGATTGAACGATTGCTTTTTGAACTCGCTCGATATGATCTTTGTGATGTTTGAACTTTTCTCGGTGGCTCATATTTCTTGATTGATTGATGACCGGAATGAACTTCTATTTCTTTTGAGGAGATTTTGCCTTGTTTTCGTTGTTTGTGTGTTCTTTTGTTTGCTCGAGGACGAGCAAAGTTTAAGTGTGGGGGGGTTGTTTCGCACGTTTTTGTGCGACTTTTCTATTGTTTTGTGTGACTTTATTGTGATGTTTTTGTGCTCATATTCATTCTATTCATGTGATTTTGTGTTTATATCGTTATGGTTTTGGTTTGGTAGGACTTGAACGAGAATAGAGCGAAAACGAGAAGAAATGCACGAATGATGCCATATTGACGCCCAGCCTTGCGCAGCGTTGGGAGAACTCTCATCCCGACCAATTCCACCGTTAGATCATCACCAAAATTTCCAAGAATGTAGAAGACTTCTAGAGCTACAATATCAACGGTGGGTTTGATGAAACAACAATCGAAGACGAAGATATATTGCACAGACCGAAGGACATAGATGCTGATTTCGCTTGAAGAAAATAAAGGTAGTGTCGGCCGACATGTTTACCCGTCGGCCGACATAGAGGTGCAATTGTGCTGAATTCCAGGTGAATCGGCCCGCGTCCGCTGGAAAAGCCGCGTCCGCGGGATTGGTGTCGGCCGACATCATTTTACGTCGGCCGACATGAAGTTCGGATTCCAGCACTGCGCGACTTTGGGAGAATTGCATTTCCGCCTTCGTTAACCGTTGGATCGGTCTGAAATTTTGACAGCATGTTCCCAACTTCAACATCTACAACTTCAACGGTTGGATCGACGATTGTATGAAGGAGCAAGGAGCAGTATCTCCCAGAACGCACCAGCACTTTGCATTGACGAAAATTGAAGAGGGATGACTTGTTTGACTTGACTTTTTGGGCATTTTGGTCTTTTTGTATAGGCATGTGGGGAAAATATAAATAGGATGTAATTATACTCTCTCCCTTATCCATTCATCTTCACCAACACTCACCATTTTCCCCCATTTTCTCTCTTATATTTTTCATGTTCTTAAATTCCAAGATTTAATATTTAGATTTCTCTTTATTTATCGATTATCTCACAAAACTACATTCACAAACATCGTTCACCTCGCCGAGCCCGTCGTTTCTATCGGAGCAATTTCTTCGGGTGACACGTAGAAGTTTGGCTCGATTCCGGAAGCACGGCTCGTTCTCGCCTCGTTCCATCGACACCCCTTGTGAGCTTCCCTTCGAACATGAGTTATCTATTTATTATTTTCTTGTTTGAGTGTATGATCATGAGTAGCTAAATCTCTAGTTAAGGTGTTTGATGAAATGCCTCAATGAATTTGAGTCATTAATTAAAGTAGTTTGATTTCTATTAATTGGATAATTACACGGTTCGATTTGTGTGGTCTCGTGTTGAACAACCCCCGTGTATATCACTAGTGGACCACATGGTTGAACGGTTCGATTTGTATGGTCTCGTGTTGAACAACCCCCGTGTATATCACTAGTGGACCATATGGTTGATCGTGTAATGTCGAAGCTTGAGATACCGACACGCCGAGTAGAGGACCTCGAGGGGTGAAGCTCTCGTGTGTGTCGTGATCGAGTGTAGACGATCATTGGTGGAGGTCGTAATAGACAACACCTTGATCCTTAGTCCGA
The DNA here is from genome assembly GCA_954870475.1 of Euphrasia confusa. NCBI lineage: Eukaryota > Viridiplantae > Streptophyta > Magnoliopsida > Lamiales > Orobanchaceae > Euphrasia > Euphrasia confusa. Next base: position 25,997,118 of record OX940968.1, on the reverse strand, counting down.
TTAGTAGTAAATCCGAGTGTTTTGTAAAGCTTCGACTCTAGTTCTTGAGGTAGAGTAGTCGAAACACCCTAACTCCTCAACTTCATTGTTACAACTCTCGTTTACTACTTGCTTTTAATACTTGTTTTAGCTAATTGATCAAACTCTCTTGAAAACCCCCCCTTTAGTTGTTAGTATTTGTTTTCTTATCTCTTTTTAAAAAACTCGAACTAAACACAAAAACACGATGAAATACACGTGCCGATAGTATTACTCCTCGAGAGATCGACCCGGGGAATCTACTTTCGTAGGTTTTTTCGGTAAATAAATAAATAAACTTTTTGTGCAAACACAAAAATAAACTTTTAGTGTCGATGAGGTAGATCGTGGATGGTGTTGTCTCGAGGCGTGAATCGAGTGCCTCGTGGGGGCGAGCCCACGGACGTCAAGCTAACGACGTAAAACAAGCGCTTCGTGGGAGGCAACCCACATGTTTAGTGTGTTTGACGTTTTTTTTTTCCTTTGGGTTGTTTTTGGAGTGTAGGTGTTCGTGTGATCGTGTCTTGAATCGTCGAGAACCTTGGATTTTATTGGGAGTTGGTGTGTTATATGGGTCAAATGGAGATTTCGGGGTCGAGTACGTAGTTTACGGGGAGCCGAAAGTCCATTACACGAAGGAATGAGGGCCTTCTCACAATTTAGTTGGAGTTTTTGCCTGCTCGTCGTCCGACACCATACTCGTCGGTCGACATATTCCTTATTTGGGCGAAATTCAGCAAAGAACAGGGAGTTTGGGCCGCGAGCGCAGGAATTCCTGCGTCCGCAGAAATATTGTCGTCCGACATTAGACCTAGCGTCCGACACCTACGTAACACCTCCTCTTCTTCAGTACTTCATTATTTTCGAACCCAAATCCTACCCACACAAAACCACCTTCGATTTTTCACCAAATCGACCATTTCTAGCCATCGAACCTGGAATTAAACATCGAAATCATGTTCTCCACCCACCAAAACATCAATTTCACCATGTTAATTCCTTAATTTCGAATTGTAATTCGTACACCCAATTTCCCCCAATTTGATTTTCGGCCCGAACCCGTTTCACTCCATCTCCGGCAACCATCTTCCCCGACGTCCGCGCCTCCCCGTCATCGCAGACCTGCAGCCTGCCACCACCCCGGCATCCCCGTGCTGCTGTTCCGACGCCAGTCCGATGACGGCGGCCGCGCAGCTCACCCCGTCTCAGCCCCGCTTCCAGCCCGCTACTCCGACGTCCGACGACCACCACCACCTCCGAGCCGAGACCCACGTCCGACCACCCGCTCAGCCGCGGCCTGCCCCGTCAGCCGTGCACCACCACAGTACCGCTGCTCTCTCTCTCGACCTAGAACAGCCGCGCCCCGAGCCCTCTCTGTCTCCCTCCGACAACAGTCCCGAGCCACCACCGCCTCCGCTCGACTGGTCCCGTCTCTGTCCGATAACAGCCCAGAACCGTCTCCGTCCGTGGCCCACCGCCACGCTATATCCGACTGCCGTCTACTGAAGCTAACCGACGCACGCACGCGAATGATGCCGATGATGAGATTGACGAGGAGATGGCGTATGATGCCCGCTTCTATGCTATGGAGCTCCGGGAGAACGCACGTAACACTCGCCAAGCCGAGTTTGAAGCCCAAGCCTTGGCCTATCTCCGTCCGAAGCCTACCGACCCTTGATGCCGATGTGCCCCAGGTTGTTTCTTTCCTTTCTTTTTTCTATTATTATGGCTTTGGTTGGTTTGTTTTTCTTTCTGTGGTGATACTTCTTCATTTTTTATTGTGATTTTGTTGGATGTTTGTTTTTCTTTCGTTTGTGTTTGTTATTTTTGTTTGGTTGTTTTGGTTGCCTCCGGCTCTTACTACTACGAGTAGATCATGTCAAAAAAAAAAAAATATACTTGTGTTTGGTCGCATGAGGACATGCTTGGGATTTAAGTGTGGGGGGATCTTGGGGTGTTTTTAGTTATTTTCCTTGTTGTTTTATTTTTCCTAAACCCACAAATTCTCCGGTTTATTAGTGAAGTTTATGCACCTTTTAAAATAAAATAAATTGTTGGGTTATTTCAATTTTAAACTCGTGTAGTATATTTTATTGATTTAATGACGTGAAAAAATGGCTAAAATTAAAAATTTCCAAACCCTTTGTGAGAACTTCGTTGCTTATTATCTTTTCTTGGAGCGTACCTCGTTTATAATCTCTCGCCACTTATTTTATGCCTCGAGGATTTTTGTTCGTTCTTTCAATGATTTTTGTGTCAAGATTTATCAAGAGAGCACTAGAACTTACATGTGAAAAATTTCAAAACCGTATGTCATAACTTGTTTGATCGATTACATGATAAGAATGATCGTTTAGGATTAACCTTCCGGCCATATTCATAAATATTACCCTTGAGCTCTTTTGGGACACCCTAGTTAACCCCGTCGAGCCTAACGTGTAAACCATTTCTTTGATTTCACCCTATATACTATCCTTTGATGAAGAGATGTGGAGTTGCATATGTCGGTTTTGCGTGTGGATTGTTCGATTTTAAAAGGGTGTGTTAGTAGCCTCGGTTTTTGTTTTTTATCCGTTCTCGAGTGATGTCTTTTTGACAATCGTCGTTTTGATGTCGACATATATATATACACACATAATAAAAAAAAAAATGAGAAAAGAGGTATTTACACCTCACAAAAAAAAAATATAGTATTAATAATGATAATAATAATTGGTGCTTTTGCTTTTGCACCTAAGTGTGTATTGATTTTCTTGACGAGAACGTGAAATTTTGTTTGAGCCGGAAAATGGTGATTTTATAAATAATGTGCCGAGTTGGAGTTTTTACACGCGGAGATGTAGTGGTTGGGAGGAATAAGGAGAAGTTTGATTTGACGAGTCCTTTTTTTCCAAAAATTTCCCAAATTCCCTAAACCGAGCCCCATTACACCCTTTAGACGATCGATATTCTTTGATTTTCGTAAAAGCTAACTTTGATAGGTGGAGTCTTTTCTTGCGTGTGAGCATATGGTGGTGATTCTCTTGACATTTATATTCATTACTTGAGGCATTCTTGTTTTAATTCTTTCATTTGAGCCGATTATTCATATGTGTAAGCTCATGTTCGATTTTGCCTCCTTCGCTTGCATGCCTATTTTTGTTGGAGTGAACCTAGCTTGTGTGGTAAAAGAAGAGAGTTAGCTTGTGAGGGAAATTTATGTTTGAGCCTTTGATTCTATACTTTAAGTCAGTGGAATATATTATTTCGAGTTGAAAATTTGACGTGGCTTGTTTTGATTGATTTGTGGTGCATAGTGCTTTTGATAAATTCGGAGGGTGAGTTGATTTCGGGCTTTTGTGTTGGTGGTGTTTTTGGTGGTGTTTTTGTTTGCTCGAGGACGAGCAATGATTTAAGTGTGGGGGAGTTGATTGGTGCATTTTTTGTGCTCGTTTATTGATTGTTTTTATAGCATATTATATTCCCGTTGGATTGGTTTATACGTTAAGTTGAGGAAAATGTGTATATTTATAAGAACGGTATGACCGAAACAAGTTTCGTGGCATGTAGGTGAAAACGGCATTAAAGTAGAGCTTTGGGATGTAGGAAAGGAGAGACAAAGAAGCATGGCGGCCGGTGACCAGCACTGCGCGGTCTCGGGAAAACTGTCGGTACGACTTCGTTAACCGTTGGATCGGCCTGAAATTTGAGCAGGATGTTCCCGACTTCTACATCTACAATATCAACGGTTGGATCGACAATACAATGTACGAGCAAGGACCAGTTTCTCTCCGAACGAACCAGCAAGGTCAATAGGCGAATTTGACTTTACTTTGAGATTATTAAGGGCTTTTTGGTCTTTTTGTATGGGCATGTAGAGAAAATATAAATATTGTGCAACTCTACTTTTTGAACTATCCATTCCATCTTCACCTACATTCATCTCTTCCACCAACTCTTTCTTTTAAATATTTTTCATGTTCTTGGTTTTCAAGCTTTAATATTTAGATTTCTCTCAATCGATTTATCGTTTCACAAAATATCATTCACAAACATCGTTCACCTCGCCGAGCCCGTCGTTTCTATCGGAGCAATTTCTTCGGGTGACACGTAGAAGTTTGGCTCGATTCCGGAAGCACGACTCGTTCTCGTCTCGCCTTCCCAACATCTTTGTGAGCTCTTTTCGATTATGAGTTATTTATTTATTATGTGCTTGATTGTTTGTGTTGTCATGAGTAGCTAGTCTTTTAGTTAGGGTTTTAGAGAACTTTGCTTAGGGATTGGGTTGACAATGTCTTGAGGGTTTTAAATGAATCGAGGAGTCGATCGGTTCGAGTCGTGGGGCCTCGTGTTGAATATCCTCTTCGAGGAACATCACTAGTGGGCTACGCACTCGAGTCGAGAGACGTTTAGGTTCGGCTCAAGGTCGTCTCGTGTTGAGGACCTCTCCGAGGTGTATCACTAGTGGACGACGCGGTCGTACCTAAACGACCTCGTTTATAAATTGAGGAATTGCTAGGTGCAAGTTGTGGGGTCTCGTGTTGAATATCCTCTTTGGGGCACATCACTAGTGGATCACGTGCTTGTGTCGAGCGATGTTTAGGTACGGTTCAATGTCGTCTCGTGTTGAGGACCTCATCGAGGTGAATCACTAGTGGACAACGCGATCGTACCTAAACAACCTCGGTTTTGTGAAAATCAAAGGTTTTATTGTGTGTCAACCTATCCCCCGAAAGCAAAGGAACCTAATTCCCTAACCTCTCTCACATTTGATATCTTCTCTCATTTATTACTTGTTTTATTTGCTCACTTCTTTGATTGTTGTTTAGTTGATAATCACTCTTTGAAACCCCCTTTAGTTGTTAATTATTTGTTTTTCTTTTTTATCTCTTTTTAAAACTGGAACTAAACACAACTATGCAATGAGAGACACGTGCCGATAGTATTACTTCTCGAGAGATCGACCCGGGGAATCTACTTTCGTAGGTTTTTCGGTAAATATATAAATAACTTTTTGTTCAAACACTTACTTTATGGTTCAAGTGACCCTTCCGTTGTTATTTGTACATTTTGAATTATTTTCAGTTCTATTTACATTTTGATGAATATTTTGTGTATTCATCATTTTCCTATGTAATTCACATGTGAACTTGATTCCAACTTTTCAATATTTGAGTTGTTTATCAACTTAAATATTCATTCTATCCATTGAATTCTTCTTTCATTTCGTTGAACCCCACCTTATTTTAATTTCCTACTTACCAACATCTTTAAAATGATTTGTTAATTATGACTCGATTATTCTTTGAACTTCTCTTGAGACCTATCAGTCATGATACCAGTTTTTGTAAGACTATCTTTATTGAACAATATAGTTTATTCTTAGAAGTAATCTACCATGCGTTCTTCCTTTTCACATATTTATTTAACTCGATCCTTTATTCATTTGACTTCAAATTCTTACGTGTATCATATTAGTTTTCTTATCAACACTTGCTTTGAGCCGTGTGTTTTATTTTTGCGACCTTTATTTTCTTCTCAACTGAGATTTCATAATTTTGATAAAATCAATGTTTATTATCATATTCTCCAAGCTAGTAATTGGTTATTCCTACTTTGAACTTGTTCTTTCCGTTTACAGACTTCGCGATCATGATCTTCTTTTTTAACTTTATTAAACCTTGTTTTTTTTTCTAATGTTCATCATTTGTGGATTAATTTCATTGTCTCACTCTTATTCATCACACAAGTGATTTTCCATACCTTGCTCTTTTGATTCAATTATTTGAACAATCACATCAACACATTTTTTGTGTGAGTATCAACTATTATTCCGAAGTTTTTCAATTGTGTTCTCTATTGTTGGCTTGTCAACTCTTCTTTTTAAAAATTGTTTCTTATATCCCTTATTCTCAAACAAATCACTACTTTAGTTTATTTTATTGATGCATACCTTGTAACACTTGCTCTTCCTTCAATCTAATCTTCCATCAAAATGTAAATTCGTTCATAAGCATTCATTTGACTCCAGGTTTCTCTCGTTAATTCATCCTTAATAGTTTTGTACTCGTCATTGATGTCCTTTTGAGTTACGTCACTAGTTTGATTTGTTCCACTGGTGATTTAGTTTGACACATTAATACTTGACACTCTCTAGTTTGATAATTATCTTCATGAACTTTTATCATTTCTTCCAATCTATTTCTATCATTTGGTTACGTGGACCTTGTTACCTTCTCCAATTCAACTATAATCATCAAGTCTTGAAACTTTTATCATCGAGTTTTGAAACTTTTATTTGAATAATGAATCTCAGCTATATTTTCTTGGCATTGAAAACCTTAAGTCGGAGTTTCTCGTATCTATATTTCACTTGCGACAAATTTTCATAACCTTGACCTCAAGTTCTATTATGCATCCCGTTCTTGAATTCTTATTATATTCCACATCCTTGCAAACCTTAATTTCTAGATTTGACTTTTTACTCCAATAATCTCACGCATTGAATCTTAGAGGATTTATATTGAACCATACCTATTCCTTTATAATCTAAATTCATGTTCCCTTGTTCCTTGTTCTTCCTTACAAACTTGTACCTTTGAGATATATATTATATACCTTATTTATTTGCTTATCCATTTTAGTATATTTCATATACATAGAAATATTGCAATTCATGTGTTTATCATTGATCCCATTTTCTCACCCGTTCTAATCGAGTTGCAATTATATTCTCTTATCTTGGATTTCATATTCTTCTTATTGTGCCTGTTGTTATCAAACTATATGTGTTTTTTTTTTAATTATGTAAGATATATCTAAAATCATTGCAATGTGAATTTGGGGACCAAATTCTTTGAAGGAGGGGAGAATGTGAAACCTCGCATAATTACTAAAATTTATTATTGATATTGCATAAATGATTTTAATTGTAAGATTAATTTCAAATTCATTTCTATTTTATCTATTTATTAATTGAGCTTAATTTAAATTAAACTCATAATAGGATGGACTTAATACTTGAGCCCAAATCATAATATACCAACAAAATATCTTTATAGTCTTTTTCTTAAAATATACATGCCCAAACCATTTTTAATTATAACTATAAATACCAAACACAATTCATACATTGACACATGTTTTGCTATTTTGTTGCCACCTCATTCCATGCAAACCATCTTTCATAACAAAACAATGGACCGGTGGATTAGTGATCAAATTCTTCATATCTATAGTTTGAGTGCGTGAGTTGTAAAAGGAAGAAACAATCACATTCTTTTTATTTTTCTTCTTCATCAAGTTCTCATTATTGACCGCCTTGGACCATTGCTCGTTTATCGTTCATATTTGGTAAGGTTTATATTAAATTGTTCATTATTTCGAGTAGAACTTGATTATGTGTTTATTTTCTTTAATTGGTGTGCGGATAATCTCGACGGGACCTCGAAACACAACACTTTGCCACCCCTTTTATTTTGATTATTTGATCTACCAAAGTTCCGTAATAATTATATGAATTGAAGACTCTTTTGTGATGAATATATTTATAAACATTATATTATATTTAATTGGAAATTTTATGTGAAGTGTGTGTTTTGGCCGTGAGTGTATCTATGAAGTTTGTATTACCTTTCGTTTTGGGAAATTGGGAATTTGAGTTGCATATATTGGTTGGGGATGAATTAATTTGGAAAAAGAGAAGAAAATTGATATGTTAACTTGTAAAATTGTAAAAGTGAAAATAATAATATTCACAAATTGATGTGATGCATGGTTATAAAGAATTTGATAAAGTATAAAATGTGATTTAGGACTTTTAAAGTTTCAATTCGAGCCCTTCAAGTCTATTAAGCTCATTCAAATTGATTTTTATTTACTTGTATTTTGACTCGAAACCTAGCATAATTGAAATTATTAGTTGATCCATATACTCTTTATAAATTCTATTTCAACTAAAATACTAAAGTAATAATTACAAGAATAACATTTCCTTGCTTGTTAACAAAAAAAAAAGAGTAATAAAATTTGTTTACTTTGAAAACAAAATATAGCTTCCTAATATTATTTTATTTCAAAGACATGTGTTTGAAAGTAATTTTATTATTCGTAGTATAACTTAATCTTGAGAATGGTGTCTGTATAAGTTGTTTATAAATATTATTAACATATATTTCATAAGAGATCCACTTTGTATACTTGTAATAGTTATTGCAATTTGTACGCCATTGATGGATGTCATCAAGGAATTCGTGGACTTGTATTTGATAAGGAAAACGTGTAGCTATTCGTTTTTTTGAAGTTTGAGTGTTCATCGTATCAGGTGAGTGAAACTTCTTCTAAAACTGGAAAGTTAAATCATTTTGAATTATTTGGCATTGTCTTGTTCATATTGCATATGTTCTTGAAATTGAATTATTTGTGTTTCACATACAAAATAAAAAGTATTTATTTGATATATTGTGTGCCACTTGAACTTATATTGGTATCTTGAATTTGAAGTGCTTGAATAAGTATATCATGTTTGCTTGATCATATTACATATTCATTGCTTTATTTGAATCGATTTTGTGTTTTGTCCTGTGTTGTTCGACTTGCATAGTTTGGTCAATTATTCGAATAGTTCGACTGTGGTTGTTGATTCAAATATGCATGGTCTATTCCCATATTCTTGGTCGGGTCGGAGACGACGACGAGATTTGGGTCGTAGATATTGGGTATATTCCGGAATATGACTATCCCTGGGTTTTAACCCATAGCTAAAGGGACGTCGAGCCTACTGGGAGGGATAAGGTGACTTGTGGCTTCGGCCTAACTTGGCGTGTCACCTTTTATGGTGAGTGGGAGAACGTATAAGAGGTTTTGATGTTTTATCAACTCTAACCTTACGTTTATTGTGGATTGAGTTGGTTCGGAAGCTAAGTGCTAGCCACCTCTAGAGTTCCGTACTAAGACTTCAACTATTTGATTGCTTTCGTGACTTGTGACTTGTGATTCGAATGGTACATAATTATGTGCTCATATATGTTCTAAGTGCTTGATTGTTTGATGCTTTATAACTTGTTATTGTCATTATATGTTATTTATCATTTTACTTAAGGCTTGTAAAATCTTCATATTGTTGTTTGATTGTTTGGTTAGTAAATGTGATTGATATTATATATACATGTTTCTTTTAAAAATCTTTATAAAAATGTTGATAAAGTATTTTACTTATAAAATTTTGTTTCATGCTTAATACTTTGAATATTTGCATGTTTCATTCTTAATAAAACATTTTCTTGATTTTCAAAATTATTATCTTTTACCCCCTTACTGAGCTCTTTTAGCTCACCCCTCTTTTAAATAAACTTTCCAGGTGGCGAGAAATAAGAGCCTCTTCCTTGTAAAGAGTTCGTCCAAATCAAAAGTAAATCTCAAGTGATTGTTTAATGTACTTACAGAGTTTATTCATTTGAAGTTTGTTTTCGAACTTCTAGATTTTATTGTAAAACTTCCGCTATTTAAATTTCAAACTCTTTTAAAACTCATCTTTAATTTTTAAAATACTATTATATTTTATTTCTCTTTTTTTGGGGCGTTACAAATTTAATCTATTTTCAATTCAGAAAGTCAAAATTAGCCAAAAATCAGTTGACCGATGAAGACGTGCAGTTAATTTTGAGAAATATGCAAAGAAAAATTAGTGCGATCCACGAGTCAAAGTGTGAATATTATTTTCTTTTTTCTTTTCTTTTTAATTATTTTCGTCAAATCACAATTTGACACGTAAATCGCACTAAATTTTCCTATTTTTTTGCCGTATTCCCCCAAATTGATTGTCACGTCTTTATCGGTCCACCGATTTCCGATTAATTTTGACTTTCTGGATTTAAAAGAGATTAAATTGACCACATTATGGGTTTTACGTAACTAAATGGACCGATTTCCGATTAATTTTGACTTTCTGGATTTAAAAGAGATTAAATTGACCACATTATGGGTTTTACGTAACTAAATTGAGAAAATGAAACAAAATGAGACCAAATCGAAAAAATGGCTTCTTTATGAAACCAAAATAATTTTTATCTCATAAAAAATTAGAAAAAAACGTGATTATCAAAATAATACTATAATATTTCCCTATTCAATTTTCAATCAACTTACCCATTGAGAACCCTAATTAAATCTCTATACCTCCTAACTTCCAATATTTTTCTCGTTAAATTTCCATTCAAATTCCATCATTTTACAAAAACCTCAACTCCTTATTGGTTTTAGTTCAATTTCCAGTAAACCTTGATTTGTAATCATAATTATGTGTATATTATTTATTCTATAAATAAATTATTTTTTATATTATGTTTTGTAATTATAATTTCATTTAAAAAATAAATGTAATTATTTTAATATTTATTTAAATGTAATTATAATTAAAAAATATAAATATAAAAAATAATTTATTTATAAATAAATAATTATAAATATATCTATAATTTTAATCGAGGTAATTTATAACAATTAAATAAATAAATCAAAAAATATAAAAGAAACAAAAAATATAAAAGAAAATATCAACAATATTAATTGTAATAATAAATACATATATATGAATTAAATAATTATAAAAGAGTATTATGTATCAAGAAATTAGTCATGAACTTCAATTAGTAAAATTACCGACATAGTACCTGAAATCTAAAAAGAATATTGGATTCAAAATTTGACTAAATTAATTATCAACTACCGAACCAGAAGTTGTATCTCCGTGATCCGATTATAATATTGTTTTTATCTTAGAATAATTAAGTACTTTTTGATCTGACCAAAATTTGGCCATAAATTATGTGTTGTGCCCGAACTAATTAATAAATAAAAATGTCCTACCATCCATCACTTGTGAGTGTCACACTCCATAAATATATCAGCTTCGTCCCTACCCTAATTCAACCATCTCATATATCTCTATCAACTGATCGAGTTACACCATTACTACATGTATAATATCATGGTATGTTATTATAACTCTCTGCATCGATTAATTATCGGATTAAATTTTTCTATTTTATTGTCATAATTCAACTTGAAATTGAATTGAACATCTAGGCACATTGTGACATGCCGGCGTGGTTGGAAGCTCTCTATGTGCAGAAGTTCTTCGCGTCTTGCTCGATTCATGATGCAGCCAAGAAAAACGAGAAGAATATTTGTTGCTTGGATTGTTGCGCGAGTATTTGCCCTCATTGCGTGTTTTCCCACAGATCCCACCGCCTTCTTCAGATTCGTCGATATGTTTATCACGAGGTTGTTCGGTTGGAGGACCTTGAGATGCTCGTGGATTGCTCGAATATTCAGGTTGAAAATTTGTTCAATTAATTTGTTTTGGGACAATATTAAGAAACAAAATTCAATTATTTTTTCGTATAAATTATGCTAAGTTCAATACGGTGCAGGCGTATACAATCAACGCTGCGAAAGTTGTGTTCATAAAGAAGAGACCTCAAAACCGGCAATTCAAAGGGTCGGGAAATTACTGCTCTTCTTGTGCCCGGAGCCTCCAAGACCCGTTTATTCATTGCTCTCTCGGTTGCAAGGTGATATTTTCTTTTAGATTTTAAAGAAATTAAGTCAACTTTTATGGGATATATAGAGGAAATATTATTTTCAGGAGCCGTTTATTCATTTGCTCATTGGGGTTGCTTTTGATTAATTATTAGGTTGATTTTGTGCTTAAGCACTACATGGACTTATCTCCATTTCTAAAAGTGTGCAACACTCTTCGACTCGGGCCGGATTTCTTCATCCCACAAGACACAGATCACGAGATGCCTAATTCGACCATTATGGATAATTGCAGCGATGACGGGCCCTTGAGCTGGTCTTCGAGCTCGTCGGGCTCGGATAACATGGTGAGCTTTTCGTGCAATGTGGTTACAAGGAAGAAGAGAAGTGGAATATCATATGTTTGTTCGAGATTGTCCAATAAGGTAATTACCGAAGAAGAGACGGCCACTAGCTTGATGAGTAGAAGGAAAAGAGTTCCTCATAGGTCACCGTTGTGTTAGCTAATAATTAAACACAAATAAAAATAAATAATTGGCAATCGATTAATTTTTAATTACTATTTTTTGAAATTCAAGAAAAAATGAAATATTATACAATTGAGTTTCTTGAGACACATTTTTGTTTGATTTATTTATTGAGGACTTGGTCGGGGTGTGTTTATCTTAATGGCGTCACGTGTGTTTCTCAGTTCCCAAGTTAGGGTTTTGTACGTATTTATAATTTTAATTTCTCAACTTATATTATATCATATATGCGTGATTGTAAATAATTTATATGGATTGGTTTTTGATTAAGGTGTGTTGTCTCAAAGTCTCGAACCCCAAAAAACACGGACAAAAAATTAGTGGGCAATAATAAGATAGCCACGGGCATTAGTTTATTTGCAACTTGTTTTATGCGTTACAAGTGCTGTGTACTTTGCCATTATGGTTTAATAATGGTTTGTTACATTGACGTGTTAAAAAAATCTTTAGTGAATGCATTTTTTTATTTGTTCAAAATCATCCAAATAAAAAAAAAAAATACTGCAATTCGACTCTTTCGCCAGCTCCTCTAAAGTTTTATTTTATGACTGGTTATTCAAAAATGGCGAAAAATTGCAAGGATATACGAGGTGTCCCTCTACTAACCCACCTCTTTTTTGGGGGGGAAGATGAGCTCTATGGTGATTGTTGAAGGTTTCTTTATGCATCGATTTCTTCCTTCTATGACGTCCAAATGTTGATTTGGGGTTTTAAATCTGCGATCTCGTGTTTCATGGTGTTCAATTGCACTACAAAAAACATCCTTTTGCCACGGGTCATAAGCTAAATTATGTTGCAAGGTCATTTAATCAACCAATTGCAACGTTTATAATTACTTCTAAGGGTGAGCATTTGGTCTCGTCCCGATCCCGTTTTTAAAAGAGACGGGATCAGACGAGATTGGATTAACTATAATTGAAATATAATTTTTTTAATTCTGTTTCATTCCAATCCCGTAGTAAAAGTGGGACGAGACGATAGCAGGATTAGCTAAATAAATCCCGTAACATCTCATCCCATCTCATATATATATAAAATTTAAATCAAATATAGTAGTTTTTTTATAAAAAAAATATGTTTTATAATAAATAATAAAAGGGAGAATTTGAAAAGAACTAGTACCACAGCCCGTGCGATGCACGTGGTATATTTTTTTAAATTGATGCGTATGAAAATTTTATCTTATTTCATAATTTTACTCACTCTAATGTGTAAAGGTGACCATGAGACGGAATTAGGGGAATCTCGTCTCGTCCTAATAATTTATATTCGAGATCGGGTCGAGATCGAGACGGGATCAAGACCTCCCAAAATTTTAAATAAAATTATAAAATTAACAATAAAATTAAAACTTAAATTAAATTAAATATTATGAACTTATAAAATAATCAAAATACAATAAAAAAAAGTTATGTTTTTAAGAGAAATAAGTTAAATTATTCAATTTAAAAGATTTTTTATAATTTTTAAAATATAAATATTTAAGTATTTTCAAAACAAATTATATAAAAAAATAAATTATTATGAGATTTGTGAAAATGTATTAATTAAAAAATAAATTTAATCGAAAGTGTGATTAATATTTTGATATTTATATCAATTTATGTGAAAAAATAATATTTTTTATATATATGAATAAATTTGCGGGACAGGACGGGACGGGATAAAATGGGATCGTCCCGATCCCATCCTGTCCCATTATGAAACAAATAAATCGAGACAGGACGGAACGCGATTGTCATTTTTTAAATTGATCATGTCCTATCTCGCTAACTAATTGTATCTCGTTTTCAACGAAATAATAATAAAATTATGAAATCTTATTATAGAAGATATTTTATTTATTTGATTATTTTTAATATTTAAAAATTCGACACCATCATATTGATCTTACCTACAGTGAATAAAATATAGAAAAAAGAGAGCAAGAGTCGAGAATCATGATTAAGCTATGATGGGGGCAGATCAAGGTCGAAAACCACCGCGGCTGCGGCCCGTATATAATTACCTCATCGAAAATAGAACTGTAAAATAGAAAATGTTAATTTATTTCTCTTCCGATCGATTAACATTGCAATTAGCAAATAGATATGCAAAACTTTCCATAGTCGTCTTTTGTCAAATTTTGTATCAATTCTACTCCTACTGAAAAAAATTTCATTCCAAACGGACTGTACGTTACAATTCCAATTCAATTTATGAGATATTGAAAAAAAAAAACAAATTCTACTAATAAATTATACCTTAATTTGATTATGAAAAAAAAATCCAAATTTGAATTAGAGAAAAACGAAAAAAAATGTATAATGAAATAATTAAAGTGTACATGAAATTCTGGAAAAGATAAGAAAAATTCAACGAATATATATACGCAGAAATATTGATAAATGAGTCCTTGAAATAACTTGGCGAATTGATCTCGATATGTTCTATGAAACGCGGCCGATTTTTTCTTGGGAAGATTAGCGGATCGGTTGAAATTTGGAAATAGAAGGAGAATTAGTTTGATAAATATAAAAAAAATATATATGCAAATGAAAAAAAATAAAAAAAAAATGTATCATTAATTAGAATTAGATATTCCTAAACTCAAATTTAATGAATATAAAAACCTACCAAATAATTATATTAATGTACAAATTTTGACTTGATAATTATATTATTATTTTTATTTATAATTTATATTTAATATTATTGTTTTTATTTATAATTTATATTGTGAACACAATAATATTAAATCGTTTTTATTGGTCCACGTGAAATGGATAGATTCATAAATTATATATGAACTGTAAAATAGAAAATGTTAATTTATTTCTCTTCCGATCGATTAACATTGCAATTAGCAAATAGATAAGCAAACATTTTCATAGTTGTCTTTTGTCAAATCTTGTATCAATTTTACTTCTACTGAAAAGAATCTCATTCTAAACGGACTGTAAGTTACAATTTCAATTCAATTTATGATGATATTGAAAAAAAAAAACAAATTATACTAATTAATTATACCTTAATTTGATTATGCAAAAAAAATCCAAATTTGAATTAGAGAAAAACGAAAAAAAAATGTATAATGAAATAATTAAAGCGTAAATAAAATTCTGAAAAAGATAAAAAAAAAAATCAACGAATATATATACGCAGAAATATTGAAGCATGAGACTATGAAATACCTGGGCGAATTGATCTCGATATGTTCTATGAAACGCGGCCGATTTTTTCTTGAGAAGATTAGCGGATCGGTTGAAATTTGGAAATAGGAGGAGAATGAGTTTGATAAGAATAAAAAAATATTTATGCAAATAGAAAAAAATAAAAAACATATCATTAATTAGAATTACATATTCCTAAACTGTGTAAACTAGTTGATTCAGCCCGTGCGTTGCACCGGGAGTAAAACTCAAAGTTTTATCCGGAGGTATTTAGAACTTAATTTAAGAAAATATGTTTAAATTTTTGTTTAATATTTAAATTAGAATACAAATTTTGATATAAATACAATGAAAATAGATTTTCCCAATTGTAATAATAAAAATTCTATGATTTAAACTTCAGATGTATACATATGTATATGTAACTAAATTTCTATATGATTACTTAATTGTTCAAATCTAAATCAACATATTATATCATAAACTAATACAACAGTTTATTAAAAGATAAACACAGGTTTTAGATGAAGAAGAAATTTAATGATTACACTTGAAAATCTTATATTTAAGGGCAATGAATGAGTTCATGTCATATATATAACTCAAAAAGAGATTCAGGTTTATGCAAAACAGCAACATGAAAACGTTTAGATGGAAGCAAGCAAAACAATACATCCAACAAATCTAAACACACAACAATGTTGTATTTATATTTATATTTATATTTATACAAACCTTGATTAATAGATCATTGTATTCCTCAGAGTCTTTGGAATATTTATCGGCTAACACATTCTTCAAAACCTGCGATAATGTATTTCATTGAATATGATAAAAACCATGGATTCAACGACTAAAAGAAACAATAAAAATATAGTGAATAAGAAAGTTATCAGCGCATCCAATTGTTTATATTTCAAAATTTACATATAAGAGATTAAGATAATACCTCCACATCACCGGGGCCGTGAGCCCAATACTCTAAACCTTGAATAACAGCACCTTTTGTCAAGTCAACTATCTCTGGTATTTGAGTGCTTCTTTGAGCATAGCGGATGATTTGAATCGGCCTAACCACATCTGTATCGCTCCAGTACCCATACAAAATACTCAAAGCTCCACTTCAAAATAAAATGAATTAAAATAATGACAATTAGTATTTTTTTTATGCTGATATAATAAAGAAATGTGTAATTCAAATTCAATGATGAAAATTTCGCAAGGTCAAAATAACATTACCTGTAATTCATAATCGGCATGAATGAGATTACAATACCTACAAAAAAAAATTAAAAAAAACACAGAAAATTAAGGGTCGCCGGAAGATAAAAAACGTGCTCTCGATCGATCGAGGAACTTCACGAACAACAGAGAATCGAATCGATTTACCGATTATCGAAATTCATGAAATTAAATCAAGTTGATATATCGAGCAGAACAAATCGAATCGACGATGAATGTACAGAAAAAGAAAAACGAAAGAAAACGCAGTGAAGGAAGAGCAGAAGACGAACCGACGAAGGTCGAAGGTCGAAGGAAATTTCATCTGGTAAATAATGAGAAGAGAGATAGGAAATTGGAAATACCTTCGATTCGGAGAAGAAGACGATGAGAGCTTTTCTGAAAAAAAAAAAAAGAAACAGGGAATCGAATATTTAAATAACGAATCTCATAGGGGATTCGGAGAAGAAGACGATGAGAGCTTTTCTGAAAAAAAAAAAAAGAAACAGGGAATCGAATATTTAAATAACGAATCTCATAGGGCAAGGGTTAAAAACCTATATCAAAAAAATATGAATTATGAACTAAAAAATGAATAAATTAGTGTTCTGAAAAAAGGGAAAAATTGGATTACAGCATAAATTAGAAATGAGAAGAGAAAAGAAAAAACTGTGAGATGGAAGCCGGCGAAGGAGATGAAAAGCTTGAGTATGGAGAATGGTAAATGATCTGCGGAAGGAGAATATATTGAATGCCAGTATGGAAATTGGACCGGCATTAAATTTATTTCTATATTATTTAATATGAATTTATTGAATAAATGAGAAAAGATTTACACTTGGCAAAATTGAGCAATTCTATTGGACAATAGATTTTGAAATTGAAGGAGAAAAGATTGGCTATAGGGGAAATTGAGCATTGCTATTGGTCAATAAAATTCAATTTGATCTAGGTGGCAAAATTGGCTGTTTTGATTGGCTAATTGGATTTATATGATTCAGGATTTATCTATTCATAGATTTAATGAATATAAAAACCTACCAAATAATTATATTAATGTACAAATTTTGACTTAATAATTATATTATTATTTTTATTTATAATTTATATTTAATATTATTGTTTTTATTTATAATTTATATTTAATATTATTGTTTTTATTTATAATTTATAGTGTGAACACAATAATATTAAACCTTTCTTATTGGTCCATTTGGGACAGATTCAGAAATTATATATGTATAGATGTAATTGAATGTAATAAACTAGTCATCCTACCCGTGCGATGCACGTGTATTTAATTAACTTTTTGTTACTCGGAGTAGTGCTCTTTCTCCTTAATATTAATAAATATTAAGTAAATGACCTAATTGAAATAGTATAATAAAGAAAATTACATTCATATTACAAATTCTGGAATACTTCTTTATACACTACATTTGTTCTATCAGTAAGACGACCACGCTGGTCACAAAGCAAAAGCTTCAACCCGGCTGTGTTGGTTACTCTAGACAACTACAATTGATCGTGCGTAAATACTGGTTTCTTAAAAAATATTCCAACATTTGTCAAAGATTGACCTTAACTCTTATTAATAGTCATGACATACGATATAATAATCGGAAATTGTCTTCATTGGAAAGCAAACTGAAATTTGGTATTCGAGGGCGTCAGAGCAATTTGAGTATTAAAAACCATTTCCCCAGAATTATTTCTTCCTAATACTTTCGCGTGGATAATATAATTATCAAGTAGTGTTACAATCATCCTAGTACTATTGCTTAGTTCGACAGAAGCATCCTGTTAACGGTGAGAAAATCCTGCTCGATATCTACCGAACTAATAAAGAGATTTTGGGGATTGAGTAAAGTGGGTCACGTAGCAAGCTCGGTCCGAATTTTTCGGGAAGCGTGTGATTAAAATAATCCGTGTACAATACCTACTATTTATAGAGATACAAATTAGGGTTTACAAAAATGAGTATTGGGCCGAAATCTAATTTGGGCCGTAAATTTATACTATCGCGGCCCATGCGGAATCCCTCGACGACCTCTCCTTCTGCCGTGTTCTCCGGTGAGTATGCTTCCCTGTTCGGATTGGGCCCTGCTTGTTCATATTCCACCGAGCAGGGCGAGGCTTCTCGGTCGGTTCGGTGTATCAGTTAGCGGTCATGATAGCTTATTTCCTCATGGCCTGTTCGCTCGTAATCTACCGAGCTAGCCCCCACCTTCTCACAATTGATCACCGACCTGGACTCTTTTTATTGGGCTGTCGGATCTTGCTTTGATATAGGGGCCGAGAGCTCATCATACTTGGGCCCGAGAAAATGTCTATCAACACATCCATATTCCGCAATAGTATAACGGTCACCCCAACTAATACGAAACAGTTCATGTATCAAAAACTATATACTATGTCACAACATTTAATTAATTCGTATATTATATACAATAAATAGAATATGACATGACTATATAAATTGTTGTTTAAAGAAAAATAAGTCTACATATATATATATATATATATATATATATATTTAGATTTTAGTAAAAAAAATTATAATAATATCAACCTTCAACTTCATGGTTTGGTAGTTTGGAACACTTGTTGATATTTAAACTTCATGGTTTGGTAGTTTGGAACACTTGTTGATATTTAATAACTCAACCAAATGCATTTAATCAAACATATTATCTCCGCGTTCAGTATGTAAAATACTATCTAAACTCAGGTAAATCCTTTAGTCCGTATTATGCATTGCAACCATGTAATCGTTGATTTCATTAACGTCATCCAGAGTCGGCGCTAGAATCGCTCGTCTTTTTAGAAAATTAATATTCTCGATGTAATTATAAAAAATGTTAATACATAAATAAATCATAATCATATTAGAAAAAATAATTTATAGAAGTTGAGAATGACTAAAGATGAAAACTTTTTATAGGGGTAAAATTGAATTAAGTTTTGTATAATTTTTAAAAATTAATTGAATAAAAATCGCAAATTATAGAATTAAATGATATTTTGGTTGAAAATTTATAATTTAGTTGACTAATAAAAATAGAATAGAGTAAATTAAATTAAATGTAACCTAATTTACTTAATATTAATATGATATAATGATTAATACAAATTAATATTAATACTATTATCTATTAAGATTTATATGATAAATTAAATAAATTAATAATATATGATAAATAAGTAATAAAGTGAAAATATTAATAGAAGATATTAAAAAATGATTTATTTAATAATTTGATTTTTTCAAGTCAATCTTTACAATAATTAAGGAATTTATAAAGATAAATTATATAAAATTAAATAGTAAGAGAATAAAAAAATATAAATATTATTATTTATATATTAATTATGTATTTAATATTTACTTAATAAATTGATTAAGATTAAATATTAATAAATATTTGTGTGAACACAAATAAATCAAACAGTTAAAATATATGTACAAATGTTAGTTGAATTATATATTATAAGGATTAAATACAAATACGGTTGAGTAAATTACAACAGAAATAAAATTAGAATAAAATTAAATAAAATATTATAAATTTTATTAAAATAATAATTGTGATTTACATAAAATATTATAAATTACAGTAAATTACATAATAAAATAAAAGATAAAAAAAATTACAGTAATAATAAAAAGTTTGGTTCTATTTAAAATTTTTGCAATCCCAACGGAGTTCTGATTGTTCAATTTGTAGAGTTTTTTACTTATAAATAAACCTACAAAATAAACAAAAAAAGTAATAAATACAAAAGGCCTGGAAAAAAAATGAATCCTTTAAAAAATTCAAAAAGCCTAAAAAAAATACAAAAATCATTACCAAATAAATTGTTATATTTACAATACAATTATAATCAACAAAAAATAATATTAAAATTAAATATCGAATTTGTAAAAAATACTTACATTCAAGCCTTGCAAAAAATAAAAATATTAATAATCAAACAATAATATTAAAACTAAAATTTAAATTAGTAAAAGATACTACAAAAAATAAAAACATTAATTATCAACAATAATATTTAAGTTAAAATCGAATTAGTGAAAGAATTGCTTACACAAACAAAAACAACAAAACTTATGGAGCTCTGCACAACAAAACTGAGCTATACAATATTAGTATAATAGAATAAACGTGGAGATAAATAAGGAATAAATGTGATATTTTGAATATTTCAAATTAATATTTACTATTATTAAGGAAATTATAAATGTAAATTATATTATATAAAGAAATAAATAATTACACTAAAAGTAATTAAAATCAAATTAGTAAAAGAATACTTAACTGTAAAAAATTCAAAAAACAACAAAAAAAACAAAATATACATAGAGCTCTGCAAAAAAATAAATAAATGTGAGCATAAACAAATAAAAAAAATAGCTGAAATGAAAAAGCTACAAAAATACAAAAAATCAAAAAAAAAAAAAAACAAACACAAAAATAAATAAATTTGAGCATGAATAAATAAAAAAAATAACTGAAATGAAAATTGAATAAATAAATGTGATCATGAACAAATAAAAAAAAATAGAAGTGAGAGTTAGTGCAAAAATACAAAAAAACAAAAAAAAACAAAAAAACTTACATAAATTTCTGCACAAAAATAAATAAATGTGAGCATGATCAAATAAAAAAAATAGCGAAATGAAAATGCTACAAAAAATACAAAAAAACAAAAAAAAAAAAGAACAAAACTTACATAGAGCTCAGCACAAAAATAAATAAATGTGAGCATGAATAAATAAAAAAAATAGCTGAAATTAAAATTAAATAAATAAATGTGAGAATAAACAAATAAAAAAAATAGCTGAAATTAAAAGTGAAAGTTAGTTCAAAAATACAAAAAAAAAACAAAACTTACATACAGTTCTGCACAAAAATAAATAAATGTAAGCGAACAAATAAAAAAAAATAGCTAAAATGAAAAGGCTACAAAAAATAAAAAAAAGAACAAAAAAACAACAAAACTTATATAAAGTTCTGCACAAAATTAAATAAATATGAGCATGAATAAAAAAAATAGCTGAAATGAAAATTGAATAAATAAATGTGAACATGAACAAATAAAAAAATAGCTGAAAATAAAAGTAAGAGTTAGTGCAAAAAATACAAAAAAACAAAAAAAAACAACAAAACTTATATAGAGTTGCACAAAATGAAATGAAAATTGAATAAATAAATGTGAACATGAACAAATAAAAAAATAGCTTAAAATAAAAGTAAGAGTTAGTGCAAAAAATACAAAAAAACAAAAAAAACAACAAAACTTATATAGAGTTGCACAAAAATAAATAAATGTAAGGATTTAACAAATAAAAAAACTAACTGAAATGAAAAGGGTACAAAAAATACAAAAAAAAAAAAAGAACAAAACTTACGCTCTGCACAAAAATAAATAAATGTGAGCATAAATAAATAAAAAAATAGTTGAAATGAAAATTGAATAAATAAATGTGAGAATGAACAAATAAAAAAAATAGCTGAAATTAAAAGTTAGAGTTAGTGCAAAAATACAAAAAAAAACAAAAAAACAACAAAACTTAAATAGAGTTCTGCACAAAAATAAATAAATGTGAGCATGAACAAATAAAAAAAATAGCTGAAATGTAAAGGCTACAAAAAATACAAAAAAACAAAAAAAAAACAAAACTTACATAGAGCTCTCCACAAAAATAAATAAATGTGAGTATGAATAAAAAAAGCTGAAATGAAAAGTGAATAAATAAATGTGAGAATGAACAAATAAAAAAATAGCTAATGAAAGGTATGGAGTGAGTGAAGATCACGTCTTTATATAGACACGGATTTGAAGTAGGGTTTGATAATATTTATTATTTTTAAATATAACTAATTTGAATTCCCTTAAGTTTCGTTATTATTGTTTGTATAATAAAAATTAATTAATTTATCCATTAAATATATCAATAACAAATGGAGATTCTCTCTTATCATAACGTAATTAAAGGAGATAAATAAGGAATAAATGTTATATTTTGAATATTTCAAAGTAATATTTACGAAGATTATATTAAGGAGATTATAAATGTAAATAATATTATATAAAAAAATAAATAATTATAATAATTAATTAAAAATAATTACGCTAATTAATTACACTAAAAATTATATTTATTATATTAAGAAGATTACAAATGTAAATTATATTATATAAAGAAAGAAAGAAATAATTACACTAATCAATTAAAAATAATTGCATTAATTAATTAAAAATAATTACGCTAATTAATTACACTAAAAATAATATTATTAATGTAAATTATATTATATAAATAAAAAAATAAATAATTACGCTAATTAATTAAAAATAATTGAGCTAATTAATTAAAAATAATAATTATCTAATTAATTACTTAAAAATAATTGAACTAATTAATTAAAAATAATAATTATCTAATTAATTACGCTAAATTAATTAGGCAATTATTTGTAATTAATTATTATTTTACCTAATTAATTAAGTTAAAAATAATAATTAATTTCAAATAATTGCCTAATTAATTAAAAATAATTACACTAATTAATTATGTTAAAAATAATATTGAATTATATTAAGGAAAATATAAATGAAAATTATATTATATAAAGAAATAAATAATTACGGTAATTAATCAAAAATAATTGTTTCAATTAATTACGCTAAATTTTTTAATTAATTACGCTAAAAATAATAATTAATAATGACAGTGTGAACAGAAATTTAATCTAACGGTGCTTGTTTAATAATAGGTGTGAACACAAAAAAATCAAACGGTGAAAATATACGACACCTCGGACAATTGCTAGCTGAATTATATATTACTAGTCCTTCTACCCGTGCGATGCACGTGTATTTAATTCAACTATTTGTTAGTCGGAGTAGTGCTCTTTCGGCTTAATATTAGATATAGGTATTGATAATAGACAAATAAATATTAAGTGAATAATCTAATTGAAATAGTACAATAAAGAAAATTAAATTCATATTACAAATTATGGAATATTTCTTTATAAACTACATTTGTTCTATTCATAAGACGACCACGACCACGCTGGTCACAAAGCAGAAGCTTCAATCCGGTCGTGTTGGTTACTCTAAATAACTACAATTGATCGTACGTAAATACTGGTTTTTTCAAAAATATTCCAACATTTGTCAACGACTAACCTTACTCTTATTAATAGTCCTGTCATACGATATCATAATCGAAAATTGTCTTCTTTAGAAAGTAAACTGAAATTTGGTATTCGAGGGCGTCAGAGCAATTCGAGTATTAAAAATCATTTTCCCAGAATTATTTCCTCTTAATATGGATAATATAATTATTAAGTAATGTTACAATCATCCTATTACCATTATAGTCCAATAGATGCATCCATATTCCGCAATAGTATAATGGTCACCCAACCTAATACGAAACAGTTCATGTATCAAAAACTATATACCATGTCACAACATTTAATTAATTATTATATTATATACAATAAATAGAATATGACATGACTATATAAATTGTTGGTTAAAGAAAAATAAGTCTACATATATATATATATATGTATATATTACTATATTAATTAATATATTTAGATTTTAGCAAAAAAGTTTATAATAATACCAACCTTCAACTTCATGATAGTTTGTAACACTTGTTGGTATTTAATCAAACATATTCTTTCTAGAAAATTGATATTCTCAATAATAATAAAAAGAATTATTAGTGATGATAATAATAACAATAATGCATTATCAAAAAATTTAATACATAAATAAATCATAATCATATTAGAAAAAATAATTTATGGAATTTGATAATGAGTAAAAGATGAATACTTTTTATATGGGTAAAATTGAATTAAATTTTCTATCATTTTTGAAAATTAATTGAATAAAAACCGCAAATTATAGAATCAAATCGGGATATTTTGGTTGAAAATTTATAATTTAATTGACTAATAAAAATAGAATAGGGTAAATTAAATTAAATGCAACCTAATTTACTTAATATTAATATGGTATAATGATTAATACAAATTAATATTAATACTATTATCTATTAAGATTTATATGATAAAGTAAATAAATAAATAATATATGATAAATAAGGAATAAAGTAAAAATATTAATAGAAGATATTAAAAAATGATTTATTTAATAATTTGAATTTTTCAAGTAAATCTTTACTATAATTAAGGAGTTTATAAAGATAAATTATATAAAATTAAATAGTAAGAGAATAAGAAAAATAAAAATATTAATATTTATATATTAATTGGGCATTTAATATTTACTTAATAAATTGATTAACATTAAATATTAATAAATATTGGTGTGAATAAAAATCTTAATCTAACTATTATTATTTTTTAATAAGTGTGAACAAAAATAAATCAAACACTTAAAATATATGCCACAGTTGAATTATATATTATAAGAATTAAATAAAAATACGGTAAATTACCAGAAATAAAATTAAAATAAAATTAAATAGAAATATTATAAATTTTATTAAAATTATAATTGTGAGTTAAATAAAATATTATAAATTATATTATAAAATAAAAGATAAATAAATTATTAACGTAAAATACTCTAAACTTATTAAAGGTTGGTTCCATTTAAAACTTTTCCAATCCAATGTTTCGATTTCTTAATGGAGTTCTACTTGTTCGATTTGCAAAGTATTTTACTTATAAATAAACCTAAAAATAACAAAAAAAAAAGTAAGAAATACAAAAGGTCTGAAAAAAAATGAATCATTAAAAAAAGTAAAAAATTCAAAAAGCCTGAAAAAAAATACAAAAATCATTACCAAATTGTTATATATACAATATAATTATAATCAACAAACAATAATATTAAAACTAAAATTCAAATTAGTAAAAAATACTTACATTGAAGTCTGCAAAAAAATAAAAATATTAATAAGTAAAATAATATTAAAATTAAAATTCAATAATATTAAAATTCAAATTCTAGTAAAAAATACTTACTTGAAAACTACAAAAAAATAAAAACATTAATTATCACACAATAAATTTAAATTTAAATGAATGCTTACACAGAAGGCTGACAAAAAATAAAAAAAACAGCAAAACTTACATACAGAAAAAAAATTGTGAGCATGAACAAATAAAAAAAATAGAATAGTGAGAGATAAGATATAATTTATATAGATATGATTATAGTAATATAAATAGTAGATAATATCAAATTTATTTAGTTGCTTAAAATAAGGAGTAGATTTACTTAAATTCCGATATTATTGTTTATATAATATAAATAAATTAATTAATCTAATAAATATATTAATAAAAAAATACATTCTCTCCCCTCATCCTTTAATTACGCTAATTAATTAAAATAAAATAAATAAGGAATAAATGTGATATTTTGAATATTTGAAGTAAATATTTACTATAATTAAGAATTTAAATGTAAATTATATTATATAAAGAAATAAATTATTACGCTAGTTAATTAAAAATAATTACGCGAATCAGTGTGAATTATATATTATAAGGATAAGGATATAATGATTTTAAAATTATAAAATAGAAATTTGATAATAATAAGTTGATATTAAAAAAAAATTATAGATTAACAAAAAGTACGAAAAGTAAAAATTAAGTTGAAATGATATCATGATACAAACAACTGAAAATAAAAAAAGTACAAAAATAGATAATATTACTAAAAGATAAAAAAAAAATAAGTTCATGGCATAATTCTTTATCTCTTCAAAAACATCATCATTGAATGTATAATCCGAGGAATCACTTCTTAATTAATTTGGAGAACCCATCAAGAATTGTAAGGTAGGACGGATTACGGATTAATCTTTCCTTGTGCAGCCATAATAATGTAGAATCCAAGTTTTGTATATCTACAATACAACGACATAATCTTCAACGACATAAAATTCAACGACATAATCTCCGTCAACTCTGACTCTAAACATAAACTCATTTTCATTAAGAGATGATACAACCGCAGGAGTTACTTTGTTTATACTTTCAGTCGAGGATGTTCCAATATGATCGTCGGCATTATCTTTGTATACATAAAGATACATTATTAATTAATTTATTAATATAATAAAAAATAAGTTATAAAATGAAAGAAAAATAAAATTATATAAAAAAATTGATATATACGTAAGAGATAATTAAATACCGAGAGGATGGAAAGAACCAAACGATAAGCTGATTTCTGATTTAGAAATAATGCAACTTCATTCATCAATACAAAATTCGCGAAATGCTTTTCGTCGTGAACTTGTAGATAAATTTTAAAAGTTGTGCAAATTTTAATAACCTGCCGTAAATATAATAACAATTATAAATCACTTATTTATTACACATATATAATAAAAAATGTATTTAGGTCTATAAACATTAAATTCAATAACATATATTTAGTAAAACTGAACAAAAGTCTTTTTCGAGGAATTGACATCAGACC
Source organism: Euphrasia confusa (assembly GCA_954870475.1). Classification (NCBI taxonomy): domain Eukaryota; kingdom Viridiplantae; phylum Streptophyta; class Magnoliopsida; order Lamiales; family Orobanchaceae; genus Euphrasia; species Euphrasia confusa. Next base: position 25,970,186 of record OX940968.1, on the reverse strand, counting down.
AAGAGTAAAAAGTTGAAAAAAAAATGAAATTATTATACAAAAATCTCTAGACAATTAGAGAGATGAGAAAGAATGAAGAATCACAAATTTAACAATAGTATAATAGAATAAACGTATATAAATAAGGAATAAATGTGATATTCTGAATATTACTTATTTAAATAAATCAAAATATATTAATTTAGTTTAAAGCAGGAGATAAATAAGGAATAAATGTGATATTCTCAATATTACTTATTTAAATAAATCAAAATATATTAATTTAGTTTAAAGCGTGATTAATTGAATAATAATTTATTTGATTTCTCTAATTAAAGATAAATTTTATTTTATAAATTTATTAAAATACATAATTTAATTAAATCACAATTATTATTATTATTTATATATAAAAAAAGATCAAACTAAAATACATAAATTAATTATGTTTTAGTGATATTTGTAATTAATACAAATAAAAATATTGTTCCGTAAGTTAAAAAATAAAAAAAAAAATTAGAATAAAATTAAATAGAATTATTGTAAATTGCGTAAATTTCATTAATTACATTAAATAGATAAAATAAATCATAAATGAAAACAAACTACTTTAAAATTACAGTAAATAGATAAAATAAATCATAAATGAAAACAAACTACTTTAAAATTACAGTAAATTGAGTAAATTACATAATAAATAAAATTAACACAAACTACTCTAACTTTATAAGGAAAACATAAACAAAAGCTTGGAATCTATTTAAAATTTGTGCAATCCAAATGTTTCGATCTTTTTTCATTACTTCGTGCAGAGTATTTTACTTATAATGAAACCTACAAAATAAATAGTTATAAATAAACCTACAAAATAAACAAAAAATGAGTAAGAAATTCAAAAGTTCTGCAAAAAAATGACTTACATACAAAAGTTATTAAAATTAAATTAGTAAAAGAATACTTAACTGCAAAAAATAAAAAAAACAACAAAACATACATAAAGCACTGAAAATAAATAAATAAACGTAAGCATAAACAAATAAAAAAAATAGTTAAATGAAAAGGCTACAAAAAATATAAAAAAACAAAAAAAAAACAACAAAACTTACATATAACTTTGCACAAAAATAAATAAATGTGAGCATAAATAAATAAAAAAATAGCTGAAATAAAAATTAAATAAATAAATGTGAGCGTGAACAAATAAAAAAAATATTTTAAATTAAAAGTGAGAGGTATTCCGAAAAATACAAAAAAAAAACAAAAAAAAAAACAAAACTTACATATAGCTCTGTACAAAAATAAATAAATGTGAACATAAACAAATAAAAAAATAGCAAAATGAAAAGGTTACAAAAAATAGAAAAAAACAAAAAAAAACAACAAAACTTACAATAGAGCTCTACACAAAAATAAATAAATGTGAGTATAAATAAATAAAAAAAATAGCTGAAATGAAAATTGAATAAATAAATGTGAGAATAAACAAATAAAAAAAACTGAAAGAGGTAGTGCAAAAAACACAAAAAAATTAAAAAAAAACAACAAAACTTACATAGAGTTCTGCACAAAAAAATAAATAAATATGAGAATAAACAAATAAAAAAAATAGCTGAAATAAAAAGCCTACAAAAAATATAAAAAAACAAAAAAAAAACAACAAAACTTAGCTCTGCACAAAAATAAATAAATGTGAGCATGAATAAATTAAAAAAAAAGAGCTGAAATAAAAATTGAATAAATAAATGTGAGTATGAACAAATAAAAAAAATAGCTGAAATTAAAAGTGAAAGGTAGTGCAAAAAATACAAAAAAAACAAAAAAAAAACAACAAAACTTACATAGAGTTCTGCACAAAAATAAATAAATGTGAGAATAAACAAATAAAAAAAATAGGTGAAATGAAAAGTGAATAAATAAATGTGAGCAATGAACAAATAAAAAAATAGTGAAACGTGAAATGTAGGGAGTAAGTGAAGATGACGTATTTATATAGACATGGATTTGAAGTAGGGTTTGATAATAATTATTATTTTTAAATATAATTCATTTGAATTTCCTTAAATTTCGATATTATTGTTTGTATAATAAAAATTAATTAATTAATCGATTAAATATATTAATAACAAATGTACCGTTAAATAAGGAATAAATGTGATATTGTAATTATTTTAAGTCAATATTTATGGAGATTATATTAAGAAAATTATAAATGTAAATTATATTATATAAATAAATAAATAATTACACTAATTAATTAAAAATAATTACGCTAATTAATTAATATAAAAATATTATAAATGTAAATTATATTATATAAAGAAAAAAAATAATTACTGCTAATTAATTAAAAATAATTGCGCTAATTAATTAAAAATAATTACAAATAATTTTCTAATTAATTAAAAATAATTACGCTAAAAATAATATTGACTACAATTAAGGAAATTATATTAAGGAAATTATAAATATAAATTATAATATATAAAAAAAATAATTACGCTAATTAATTAAAAATAATTATTTCAATTAATTACGCTAAAAATTACGTTAATTAATTACACTAAAAATAATAATTAATAATGACCCGTGTGAACGCAAATTTAATCTAACGGCTTGTTTATTAATAGGTGTGAACACAAAAAATCAAACGGTGAAAACATACGACACCTCAAACAATTGCTAGCTGAATTATATATTATAAGGATAAGGATTATAAAAAAATATATTTGATTATCTTTATGAAAATTGCAATTGTTTATAATATTAAAATTATATATACTTTTTATTATTCAAATAAAAATATTTACACTTATTTTAAACCCAAAAACATGGAGAGTTTACTATAATTAAATAAATTAATTTATATTTTTTTTCAAAATTTATCATAATAAAATTATGTATGTAAAAAATGTTTTTCAAAAATATATTATTTTTTAATGAAATTACTTAAATTAAATCAGATTTCGTTTCAATTTCAATCATGTCTCTATTTTATATGGGATCCCGAATTCAAAAGATCGATTTTAAAAAATGTGAACCAATCCCTTTCAAAAATTAGTAGAACCGAAAAAAGTTTAAACTCAAAACATCACTTAATCGAAAAAAAATTGAGTTCACGTCTTATGAAGTAAATAAATCTAACTACTCAGATGTAGTATTTTTATATTCAATATATTATATTGTAAAATCTTAATTTATTTTTTTAAATATATTAGTAAATAATTCTAACTATTTTTTATTCAATATATTATATTGTAAAAACTTAATTTATTTTTTAAATATATTATTTGATGTATATAGGATGAAAATATTATATATATATATTGCACAAATATGAATTAAATTAAAATTAATAATAAAATAAATAAAACAATAAAAAATATTAAATAAATAAAACAATAAAAGAAATTGGGCTGGTCGAGGCCCGTCGGGTATTCTGTTCTGTCTGGACCAAAAAAAGCTGATTTTGTTTGGGCCACAATACACATTGTATTTTTTTGGCCCAGCTCGGCCCGGCCCCACTTATATCAAGGCAAAATCATTTTTTCCTAAATTCTATATTTTTGCCAATTCACTTAAAAACCTGATCGAAAACAATTCAGAGAATTAACATCTTCGAACTTCAATTCCCACCCCGTCTCTCTGATTTTGGATTCATACGCGAAAATCACATAAATCACATTAAGAAATGGAAGCTCGGCATGCAACTCTCGGTCGGCGGACGGTATGATCTCTCTTTCGCTTTTTTTTTTTTTTTTTTTAATTTCGTAAATTTTCGGATCATCATCCATTTTTCGTATCCTTTCAGCTGGAAGAAATTAGACAAAAGCGATTAGCGGAAAGAATTAGCAAGGCCTCTTCCGGACTAGATCTGACTAAAAGCCCCACCAGTAATAGTAATTTTCGTTGTTTCCTCTCAGTTTTTTTTGTAGACATTTTTCGCTTTAATATAGGAGTATCATTGTTGCCCCCTTTTTTTTGGTTGATTTTGGTATAGATGATGTGGGGATTAAGAAATCGGAGAGCGCTAATCGACTGTCGGAGGTACCATACCATGATCTTCCTTTTTTATGAAACATGAAATCCAGAATCATAAAGTTGTTTGTGTTTTCTTATTCGATTTTGCGTCGATGCGTGTTTTGTACCCTACTGCAGAATGATATCAGTGGTTTAGTATCACAGTTGAAGGAACTGCAACAAAGGAATTCTAAGCTGGAGGAGGCTAACGTCGAATTTTCTTCATTGGTACCGAGCTATATATGCCACAGATTGTGCTGAATTAGTTAGATGTCATTTCCTCTAGAACAATGCTCTAATGTGGTGAATTTATATATTTATTATTGATCAGCTTCAGAAGAAAGAAGTGGAGAATGACGTTCTTCAAAAGAGACTCAGTGATTTGGTACCTGTTATTCCTTGATTTTTATGTGTGTTTTCTAGTTCCATATATTATTGTAAGAACAATCTGTATATTTCTTATATAATGTTGGGGGTCAATTTTCAGCTGAAAATATTTTTTCCAAAGAACGAAAGAAAAGTATAGAAGAAGGATACATTAGGTTATCTGTTCCCTAGACAACTTTTATTCTTGGCAACATTTACCTAAGTTTTTTGTCCTTGTTTTCTTTTAGCGATGAATTTGAATTTCAGATTATTTTGATCTGTTAACTAGGCGATTTTGAATGAATTTAGCTGTGAAACTTAAATTAAACGCCTATAAAGGCTTTTCTATTTACTGCTTATGTTTTTTTGCTTTCTGAGTTCAATGAGGTGAATCGGTGACAATAAACATAATATATTTAGGTCAAAACATGTCTCATCTACCCTCTTGCCTGCAGCTCTGAGTTGGTCCGTTCAATTTTTACCACTAATGTCATGCAACTACACTGCTTTTTTCACTGTTAGCACTTTTATCAAGGACTACATAACGTAGGACTTGTAGTCAACCCCCACTCAAATGCAGGCTCATTGAATACTCACTTAGAAGAGTTAGGATAATTAGGATTCTTTTCTTTTTACCACTCATTTGCTTTCCCCTATAATGTTTATTTAAGCAAATGACACTGTTATTAAGGACTGCATAACATGCTTTATAGTCATTCCCCCATGCATATTCATAGAATATTCATAGTGAAAAAGAGTCGGAATAACTAGGATTGCTGAATTAAGAAAATCTATTTAATTTTCAAATTTTTTATTTTGCCCTCATCACATATGATTTCAACTCTATCTTGTCATGTACTTGTGAAGATGTATCACAACTAAAGTCACACTGATCATCAGATATCTTTGTTCCTTAAATTTTATAAGATTCTAATTATAGATTCTGTCTATACTAAGTATCTGGTACTTTTTCCCTATGTCATGAAATAATATTGGCAGGAGAACATTGTGCCGACACTGAGGAAATCTCTTAAGGATGTTGCAATGGAGAAAGATGCTGCCGTTGTTGCACGAGTACGTAATCCACCATTATAGTAATTTTTCGTTTCATATTACCTTACCCCCATCTGTTCACCTGTAAACCCTCACTTTTTTTGTGTAGGAGGATCTATCTGCCCAGCTTCGCTCACTTAAAAAACGCATGAAGGAAGCAGAAGAAGAACAATACAGAGTAAGATAGCAGATGCTATTCAAAAAGGCTGGTACATGTCTGAGGCCTGGCTTACATATATATGGTTTTCTTGCATTAGGCAGAGGAGGACGCAGCTGCACTGAGAGCAGAGTTATACTCATTACAACAGCAAGCAGTGCACAATACTCCAGGTAGCATTGCTGCAACAGCAGGATATCCAGTTGACCAGATCCAAGATATGGAAAAAGAACTAACAAACTTGAGATCTCAGCTTGAGGTTGCAACAATGACCTTTTTTTCGAACAAAACCATATGTTGCTCATTCCATGAGATATCTTTATTTGAATCATATAATTTTATTTTTGTTAAATTCGCAGCAAGAATCATTATTGAGACAGCAAGAGCATAAAAAATTAGCAGAGGAACAGGCCCGTACATCTGCACTTGTTATTCAGAAACAAGAGCTAGAAGAAAAACTTGCATCTACCTCTAAGAAGGCCTCAGGTATTAACAGTTGCTTTGTTTAGAATGACAGAAATTCTTATTCTTCTGTATCTATAGTGAAACCTTGATGTATATTGTGTATGGCCATAGGCAAAAATAATTCTGATGCCATATTTTGCATTTTGTTCTATCTCCAAATGCTTTTCTAAGTAAATTTTCTCTCTCTTGTGTGATACAGACAACGAAAAAGAACAGGAAAACAATCGGACATTTACCTTGGTAGGATTTATTTTGAGTAATCATATTTTACTTTGAACAGAGAGTTTTATTAACGCATTGGATGTTATGTTTCTGACAAACAACTTCACTTAGTATTGCTTTTACTCTTTAATTCTTGTAACAATTTTAGTTTCTATCACATATTACTTTTTATCAACTAGTTATCCTAACTGATCTCAGGAAGACAAGGAGAGACTTGAGAAGCAATTGCATGATATGGCAGTAGCTGTTGAGAGATTGGAAAGCAGCCGGCAAAAACTTTTATCGGAGGTATGCATTTATATATATATATATATATATATATATATATATATATATATATATATATATATATATATATATATATATATATATATATATGATGTTTATTTAGTAGTCTATTATACGCCAAGACCTGCAGCTTATTGTACTTGAGTTTGTGTGCTTACAGATTGACTCTCAGTCTTCTGAGATAGAGAGACTATTTGAGGAAAACTCAAGTCTGTCATCTGCTTATCAAGAATCAATGGGATTGTCTGCACATTGGGAGAACCAGGTAATTCTCTCTTGGTGATGTTATATTTTACTGTGTGGTGAAGTAGATGCTCTTATCTGATTATAAAGCACCATACTCTTGGTGTAGCATGCTATTTTTATAAAGCTTTGAACTGAACATGGTAGAATTATGAAGTTCAATACAATTACACCTCCAATTAATAGCATTGGGTATTTGCCTTGCAATACTCTTAAGAGTTGACATGATATGTCTACATTATGATAATCTTTTTCCCAGTATAGTTTTCGTTTTAGAATGGAACTAAGCCCGGTAAACTGATTCTTGTGTATGAGATTGTTTGATGAAAGCCAAAGGTAATGATTATGTATTACATGATGCTTTTTAGGGAGAATCGTGGCTGCTATGTTTTTTTTTGGGAATAATTTCATCCATTTACAAAAAATTTCATGGGTGATTTTGGTTTTCAGCATGCCCAGTCACCCCCTTATCCTTCAACTTGTGCCTCATGCAGGTTAAAATTTGCCTACAACAAAATGAGGAACTTCGTAGCATGTTAGATAAGTTGCGTATGGAACAGTCCAATATGCCAAGTCTGAATGATAATGCTAACCAAGCAATTTCCGATTCTTCCAGAGGAGATATAGCTACGGAATCTCAGTATGGATCTGAAATGTATTCCCTCAAGGTTTGTAACTGATGATTCCACCAGTCCTGTATCTTGTGTTATATTACACGCTTATTTTGTAATATGGTTCGTATACTCTACACTCAACCACAAGCTATTGAAAATATTCGGGGAATTTTCATTTTTTCGTATTTGCTGTACTTTTGAAGAGAAAAGTCAATAAGGATTTTATCTTATTGTTGCTGGAAAAATGCACAATTAATTTTTATTTTGCTTGTTTTTTTCCTCACTTTGTTTGGCAGCAACTCATGTTTTTTTTTCACTTGTAAAAGGGTCAGCTAGTCAAAGAACAAAGCAGAGCTGAGGCTCTATCTGCAGAGGTTTTGCAGCTCTCAGCACAGCTCCAACAGGCAACACAAGCGTATAATTCTCTGGCCCGCCTGTATGTGCCTTCTCTCTTTTTTATTTTCTTCTTAGTTATGGCATTTTGTTTGTTTGATTGAATTACTTATCCCCCCATTACATGCAGCTACAAACCCGTGTTGCGAAAGATTGAAAATGGTCTTATAAAGATGAAGCAAGATGGCTCAGTTTCTGTGCAGTAATCAATTTTTGGTAATGTGCTTAAGGAGCCATTATTTTGTTATTGTTGAAGCAGTGTTGTGAAATTCTTCAGTCGACTTGATCTAATTCGTTCACCTTTTTTTATTTGGTGAGAAAATATTACTCCCTAATTTCCCTTGTGAATATTCGATTTTTTGGCTCACAAATTATGAAATAATGTATTGTGTATGAGTTACGAATTAGTATGGTTAGTGAATTACTACTATTAAATAAAGTAGTGGAATATTTCCAAAATGTGGAACGTAACTGTAGGGAAAGGATGAAGTAGAATTTTTGATAAGTTGCCTCAAGGATTCATTGTTACACAAGAAGGTTAAAAAAATGTTTTTAAGTATTTGTTAAAGATTTACCACACTACTGTAGTAATATAACAAATCGTTCTCTACCGAAGACTTTTTATGAGTAAACATTTTTTTTTTATCTTTGATTTTCAAACAGATATAACGAATTGTTCTCTTCAGAAGATTGTTTCTAATAGTAAACATTTTTTAATCTTTGATTTTCAAATATTGCTATTTCAAACTCGAAAATAACTAAGAAAATCACATCACATTTCCTAGCCGAAATAAAGTAAAGAATAATAGTCCTTGGACCAAAAAAAAAAATTGTAGTGAAAATTATACAATTATCAGACTATTTCATGTTTGTATTGATTTGGTTCAATTATTAACATAAATAAATAAGTAAATTAATTATTTATATATAGTATATATATGTGTGCATGGGAAATATTTTTGTGCTACCGTCAATTTCTACTGCAACTTTTCTTATAAGAAATGCATATATAATGTTGATGTTTTTCTCATAACAAAAGAGACGAACCAAAAAAAAAACAATAAATTTTTATTCTTTAATTATTATTTTTCACCAATATTTTCTTGAACATCAAAATTGTTTTGAACTTCAAGAAAAACTAGGTGAAAATTCAATATGTCATTTTACGAATCTAGCGTCGAGATGCCGGCCAAGCAACCAAATAGGTTGGGTGGTCCACGTCCAAAGTTGTCAAAGAGATTGAGCGAGACATATGAGCGGACGAAAGAGGTGGCCGTTGAGAGAACGAAGATAGCCACCAAGAAGATGAAGAAAGGCACTTCCAAGGGCTGGAAAAAGCTCAAAAACCTCCTCAAACTCAAAAATAAAGAGAGTAAATTTGATATTTAATGGAGATTTGAAAACAAAAATGAAATTATATTGATACACTGAAATTGTGATAATAATTATTATCATATTTCTTTCGTTATATTATAGACATTATCTCTCTCTCCTTTAAAACATTGAGTTTATTGCATTTTTGTGTTAAATTTTGAATATTATCCAATCTAACTAATCAAATAAATTCGATTTTTATCGAACTTTCTAGTTAGCTAGGCCTTTATTATAACATGGAGTGCAACATTACCAATTACAAATATTAGGCCGCTGGTGCCACTTTTGAGCCATCATCGTCGTCATCATCGTCGTCATCTCCGTAATCAGCTTCTTTTCGTACGTTAACATCACAAATATCTGCTCCATAATATTTCAATTTCTCAATTTCGACGTCATTACAAATAAGCAGCATATTGAGTGAGAATATATAAAAAGTGGACAATTTATGTATATATATGTGTAAAATATATTGATAAAATTTTACATAGGTTTTGAGCATTTTCTCCTCTAAATTTATACCCTTCAACTAGAGATGAAATTATTCTCATCCCTTTTGCTAAAGGCGCCTCAATTTCAGATTCACTTTTCTCGGGCTTAATTTAATTTATCCACGGGATTAGAAGTTGAGAATGATTAGAAATGAAAGTTGAAATCCAATGCATTCTTTAAATTAACTAAACAATTAATCATCAAAATTTAACTATTTTGTATTTATTAGAACTTTTATATCTTATAACATGTCCCAAAAATAAAAAGTAGTAAAGCATATTAAGTACACTAGAAGAAATAATATATTTCAAAAAAGAATTAATAAAATAAATAATTGAGAGTAAATTTTTTAAAAATAGGTGAAATAGTAAAAATATATTGTGGTATATGTTTTTTAAAATTAAAAAATATAAATAATTATTTTCTTATATTGAGTTTGACCATTAATATATTTGGGATAACACACAAAAAAAATATTACTGATATACTAGTATACCTTAATGCAGTATGTTACTAAAGTCTTAATTGAATGCGTACGTAGAGCACGAGTATATCTGATGGTGGGTGAGGCGCGCACGTGGTGACCATCATTTGCATTGCAGTCTCTTGTTAATTTCGCGTGGAGAGTTACTTTCCAGATCAGAGATATGTTGGTCTTCCACAATCTTACTAATTTCCATTTCCATTTATTTATTTATTTTATTTGTTTTGAGGGGTGGGCCGGGCTTGCATTTATACAAAAAATAAATAAAATACATGTAAGTCCCCAAAATTAAAAAGCAGGAACCCTAATTCCAACTTTTAACCGAAACAATAATAATTCAAAATCATACTACAAAAATTGATTCATAAATATATGACCAAAATAAATTTATAAAAAATCAAGCCAAATTACCACATGAAATCAAATAATTGAATTCAAAATTCTGTTCCCTCCATCGTCGTTGTCGCTAATCATGTTCCAACCTCCGTCGCATCTGCTCGATTTTGTTCTTTCACTATCAGCTGAAAAGTCCATCGACATCAAGATCACGGAAGACTAAGAAGAAATATCCATGCTATATGCTTGAAACCAAGTAAACCATCATTTATCTATAAGCCGCAAACAACAACACATAAAATTCTCTTTCAACTATTACTACCTTGACTTTAAGAAAAAAATTACTATCTCCACTCGGACAATATTATAAATTAAATGTCTATTCCTTGGATAATTATCATGACATGTTGCTACTTTGTTATTATGATAAGAAAATCCATCAGTTCCAAAGTTCGAATCATGCAGATATAAAAGTCAAAGATTGTGTCTTACTTTATAAGTTATTACTATTATTTTATTTATTTTAATTTATTCTATTAGGGTTTAAGTAGTACTTACTATTTATATATCGTTTTTCTATTTAGTTGAACAGTTGATTATTGATATGAAATAAAAGTTTCTCCTCTATTGAAGTTTTATCAAGTTTCAATATTTTTCGAAATCAACGAGTCTTAATTGTTTGTTATATTGCTTCCTTACGTCAAATATCCTTGGTACATCTCGATCTTTTATCATCTTCTACTCCATGAGTATAGCATATAGTAGTTGAATGAAAGCTACAAAAACAACCGTTTTTATTACATTTTCTATTATCAAGAATACCAAGTTCATCATCGACATATTCATTAGGACATCAAATCTAGCATCCATGTTCTTACACATGAGTCCATTACAAATGGTTCATTTAATATACCTCAACAACCGTCTTGAGGAGCATAACCGAGTGGTAAGGTCTGTGATGATGTGTGTGTAATCCCTCCGGTGACGCAGGGTTTGAATCTCGAGTGAGACAAATTTTCATTGAAATATTATGAAGATCTGTCCTGGAGTTCGACATGTTGGCTCTATCGCATAGGTGTTTGCTACTCGGGCACATTCCTCGATTTACATCTATTCGATCGAGGGACCTCCGATCAAGTGGGGTAAAGTTTCTTGTCTCTCCTCCTTATAAATAAATAAATATATATATATATATATATATATATATATATATATATATATATATATATATATATATATATATATATATATATATATATATATATATATATAACCACTTCACTGCTTCTCTTCTCAGGGACTCTTGCTCATGCACTATGATACCACACTCGTAGGATTGATAATGGCATACCTTCTATACACCATAATATATATGTATGAGACTTTTTAAAGCACTTGCACAAGGTACAATTGTCGCAACTGGCATCGCAATAAGTGTCGTAGGTAAGTCCACCTAAAAAAGTATCATTCGATAAAGGGGAGTTGAAAAACTTTTATCATCATTAATCAATGATGAACATTTTTAGCAACTTCTCAATTTAATTTTGTTGAAATAAGAGTTGTGATCCCTTATCAAGAATCCTTTGTTCTTCTTCACTAAAGTCTTTATTTCCAAATTGATCGGTAATTTATGTCAGTAGTGAAACGTCTTTCGAATAAAGTGAAGATCAAGCGTTACATGTGTATGAATGTATATTCAAAAGACTTAGATTTTTCGATATTTTGTGAATAAAGAACTTAATAAATATTGTTATTAGATAATCACTCAGTACGATAGGGGTTAAAAGGCATATAAGGCGTTGAAGAATTCGCTAATAACTCCCCATAACTCTCACCACCTAGCAGAAAGTTCAACTCATTACAAAGATAATTAAGGAAACTTATGATAAATGTAATACCATCAATTCAAAATCACGTTAATAGTTTGACACATTGACAAAACTAATTATAGTTTCTACCCTATAGTCCCAAGTAAAGGCAAGAGTCCCAAGTCCGAGCCCAAGACCGAAGTCGAGTCGAGTCATTTCGTGCACGCGGCAATGGCAACACTATATGGGCTATAAGTGGTGTATGATTTTATTCAATGTTGAACACTTCATATCAATTATTATTTGCATTAAATAATCTTTATGTGAGATCTGATAATTTTATTGTGACTTGGTATAGTGTTTCTTTTTTATGTTATTTGTTGGTCCTAGTGCAGTAGAATTGCTACTACTACTGTCTCGTGAATACTTACATTTTCTTTTTCGAATTGTCCAATATTAATAGTTAATTAGTTATATTTCATTTTAAAAAATAATTATTTATATTTTTTTATTTAAAAAACACATATATTTTTATATTTTTACTTACTTTTTAAAACTACTGTCAACTATTTACTTTATTAATTTAAAAATATATTTTTATTTTCAACTTTAATTTTTGATCAAAAAGTTTATTAAATTATATTTTCTTAATTTTTGTGTGCTCATCACCACTATTGTCACGGGACAGAAAAGAGTAATATATAAATAATAAATGTCAAATTAAAATATATACTTCCTTTATCTTAGAAAAATTAGAGATATTTTTTTATATACAAATTTAAAAAAAGATGTCATTTTAGTTTTTTTTATCAAAAAATAAAAACTTAAAAAATAAAATAATTATGAGTAAAATTTAAAAAAATATATAACAGTATTGTTTGTATTTTTTTTTATCAATTATTGAGAAACAAAAATAAATTTGGAGGAAGGGATAATTTTGGTATATTAACATGTTAGGGGTCTAGTACTTGTTTTAACAGAAGAATCCAAATTTGATTTCACCAAATCCTATTCAACTCTATGCTTGACCTTTATCCCTGCTCTTCTGCAACAACTTTGCACTTTTCTGAAGCATAGCACGTTTTGGTAGCCCACTACACCCAACTTGTATTACATTTACTTTATTTTTTTTAAATTGTAAAAAAAAATCATTATTTTTTTGCACCTAACATTCCCTAAATTTATTTTATTTTTTCCCACAAAAAAGGGCAAAATATATATTTCTAAAAAAAGCAAAAAAATAATTTAATTCAATATGTTTTGGTCAGGAGTGTAATATAAGAAAAATTATTTAAATAAGAAAAATAAAACTTCCCAATTATATCTAATTTTACAAGTAATATAATAAAATAAGAAAAAAAACCTAGTAAATTACATTACAGCTACCATATCAATGAATTTACACTTTTCAATCATAGTAAATTATAAGTTAATCTAATTGTCAGAAATTGAAATCTTAAATAAAAAGAGCTTTATTCTTTATTGTTACCAAGTATATATTTTAAATTCATTGACTACATATAATTTCCAAATGATATGTATAATAATAACTCAAAATTCGTGTAATAGATATAGCTGCCCCCACCACCCAACCAAGATCTCTTTCTTAAATCATGCATATATATATTTGAAGAAGTAGCATTTCTTTTTCTTTTAAATTTCTGTATTCCTTTGTTTTAAGAGATGGAGATCATGTTTTGGGTGATGCTGTTTTGTGCTAGTATTTGTTTCGTGAAGGCTGAGGAGGTATTGATCAACGGGATGAGCCCCATTGCAAAGACCGATGACGATTTCATATGTGCCACGTTGGATTGGTGGCCGCCGGAGAAGTGTGACTACGGCACTTGCAGCTGGGGAAACGCTTCTCTCTTCAATTTGGTATTTACTAATATACCCTTCTCTCTCACTGTGTTTGTGTGTGTTTATTAATTTGTGCATATATTATATAAACAAAATTCTTACTTTTGGGTGACTCATGAAATCAAGTGTTGGTTTGTTTGATTCTATTTCTTGATTTAATACATATGTATTTCTTTATAGTGGAGTACTTCGTTTTGTCTCGTGATGCGACAACTGCGAACAAGAACATTTGTGATTTTATCTCTGTAATCTGATATGATTTCTTCATTTCTTAGAAGAATCAAGTGGTGGTTTGTTTGATTCAATTTCTTGGATTAGTGTTTGATTCAATTTCTTGTTCACGAAGAATTTTGTCTTACTTCTCGTGTGCAGGATCTCACGAACCCTATCTTCTTAAACGCGGTGAAAGGTAACATATTTTTATCATTGAAACATTTTTTGTGTTCGATGAAAAACTAAAAAACATTTTTTGCAGCCTTCTCACCATTGAAGATCAGATTGGGTGGCACTTTGCAAGACACAATCACCTATCAGACCAAAGATCAACGAGAACCGTGTCTTCCGATTTCCAAGAGCTCATCCGAGTTGTTCGGTTTTACACAAGGATGCCTGCCATTAGCCAGATGGGACAAACTGAACTCTTTTTTCAATCGAACCCAGTAAGAAGAATCCACATCCATATAATGTTTCTTGGTAGTAGATTTATGTACAAGAATTTTTAATTCGTTCGACTTGTGTTCTTCAGGGCTCTCATTATTTTCGGACTGAATGCCCTCACTGGGAAAACAGTACAGCCTAACAGAGAAGCAACGGGCCTTTGGGATTCCAAAAACGCCGAATCTTTCATTCGTTATACGGTCGAAAAGGGTTACGACATTTACGGCTGGGAACTAGGTAGTAATTTATCCTCTCTCACATTATGTGCAAGAAAAAAAATAAATCGAAACTTTAGTCAAAATCTAACTCATGTTATTATGCCTTGCCAGGGAATGAATTGAGCGGAAACGGGGTAGGAGTACGAGTTGCTGTCGATCCGTACGCCTCAGACACAATTGTTCTGAACAAAGTTATACAAGACATCTACAAGAATACTAGCATCAAGCCACAGGTGATAGCTCCTGGAGGGTTCTTCGACCGAGGCTGGTTCCAGCGATTTCTAGCTAAAACCATAGGCTCACTCAACGTGGTCACCCAACACATTTATAATCTCGGCCCAGGAAGTGACGAGAATCTCTTAAGCAGAATTCTCGACCCGAATGTTCTTGATAGTGGAGGCAACGATTTCAGAAACCTCCACAACCTTGTTAGGGCTTCGAAAAACTCTGCAGTTGCTTGGGTAGGGGAAGCTGGAGGAGCTTACAATAGTGGTCGGGATAAAGTTTCGAATGCGTTCGTGTTCGGCTTTTGGTACTTGGATCAGCTTGGTCAGGCATCGGCTCATGATGCCAAGACGTATTGCAGACAGACTCTGATTGGTGGTAACTATGGTTTACTCAACACCACCACTTATGTTCCGAATCCAGATTACTACAGGTTAAGTCAAAATCGATTCTTTTGAATTTTAACCTGAACTGGCCGAGTAATCTAAGTCGCCTGACTTTTTCTGGGTTTCTTGCAGTGCTCTGCTTTGGCATAGGTTGATGGGAACACATGTTCTTTCGACCAACTTCACAGGGAATAGAACGATCCGTGCTTACGCACATTGTGCTAAGCATTCCGTAAGTCTTGTGATAAACAAATCCTGTTTTCGATAAAATGAATGTTGCTAAACGAAACTTGATTCTTTGCAGAAAGGGGTCACCCTGTTACTGATAAACATAGACGGCAACACAACTGTCCAGACAAAAATTGTCTTTCATGGTACTAGGGTGCACCATGTTCATCGTAATAAAAGGCATACACCATTGCATAATATTATACGAGTGTTTGAAGATGTACGGGAGGAGTACCACTTGACTCCACAGGGCGGAAACATACAGAGCCAGACAGTTTTGCTCAACGGAAAACCACTAAATGTGGACCCGTCCGGGCGTATACCTTCCCTGGAACCTGTTACTAAAAACTCAACAGAGCTGATTACAGTTGCTCCATACTCCATTGTATTTGTTCACTTGCCGTATGTAGAAATACCTGCGTGCAAGTAGATGTAAGAAACTTATGATTGATGGAATATGAATTGGGATGTAAGGTTTCATTCTTTCCGAAGAAAAATCACATCAGCAAATAAATGTTTCTTCTTATATGTAACTTGCCTTCATCTAGGTAGCACTTATAACTTAAAGAACATTCATCGTATCAAACTCAATGAACTTCAGATTGGTTTTACATTTTGAACAATTTTACAAAGTTCATTTCTAAGAAAATGTTTATGAAGGGAAGAAATCACTCAATCAAAGGATTATCGATCCAAGAAAAGCTTTTCCTTCTCGATCTAAGGTTCATGGGCAATAGCAGAGTTTGATCTGAGTGCGGAAGAGTAATAATGGGACTCGAGCTCCTTGAGGCTTGCGGCCACCTCTTCTCCAATTCTACTCAATTTTCCATTCGTGTTATCTGTCAGTTTATTGAACTCGTCCGTTCTCTGGTCTACATGGTCATTCAGAGACGCGAATCCTGAGAATATCGCAGTCTGCTTCAATTCTGATACCAACTTGAGCAGTGAGTCAGCGGCTTGAACCTGTTGCAGTTTATGTTAAAATACACCAAGTTTGCAAAATTATATAAACAACCCTCAGATTTTGTTGTCTTAAATTTATGCCATCAAAAGCAGGAAACAAAATCATTTCATCCCTGCCCATTCAAACTAAAGGGCTATTTTGCAATTTCTGAAAGTTAACCTTTTTCTTTTGTAATTAACCCTAAAGAAAATCGGCAGAACTGTTTTCTGGATGATCGAACAGAGACAGAAAAATTGAACAGCAGCACCTAAAGCTTCAAGAAATAATTACATCAATTCGTTTGGATTTCGGAAGAGCGATAACGGCAACCAATCAATAACCGTAAGGAGGCCAATGTGATAACTCATGTAACATTTTCATGCTTTCATGTTTATGCAACATGAACTTATAAAGGAATGTGTAAATAGCAATAAATCTCGTACCATTCTAGCAGCACGCATGTCCATCATAAACGACTCTTGGGAATTTCGCACTGGTGGATCATTAACCTGCAATGTATACAATTTAAACTGTATAATTTGTATAGATAAAGTTTCTTCATAAGCATAATATGAGCAGGAAAGAAATGCAAGCAACGAGAACATCCACTGCACGAATAAAGAAAAACTATGAACAAATAAACCGAGAACCCCTGTCTTTCAATATTAGTTCCGTTAATCGACTCCTACCCTTCCACATTGAGCTTGATACCAAGTGAGGAATCGTTTAAGACATGCGACAAAATTTAAAGTCAAACCACCAAAAGAGAGTATACCAGCCAGTCATGCTTCAATTGCAGTTCTTATGATGATCAAAAATCGAGAAAGAAAAATCTTTCTAGGTATGAAGAAGCCAAAGAGAACATTATTTCTATTCTAGTAAATTCATATATTTCACTAAATCAAACGAACTCTATCTAAACATAGGAAGAAAGGAAATTTCCAGAATTTCTGAGGAATTAAATTAAATTAAACAATCCAAATCAAATGAATAGCCGTAAAAGGCGGTCGGAGTATACCCGAGCTACATTAACAATGAAGCCGAAATTCTCGACAAGGTTTCCGATGTCTGCGTCCATTCTCTGCAGAAGGGTTTTTTGCTTTTGTGCGGCTGCCGCTGAAGCGGCGGCAGTTGGACCGCTACCGCCACCAGCTCCGCCTCCCATGGGAACTCCTTTATTCATTATGAAAATGCCTAATTTGAAAACATTTCATCAGGGGAGAAAACACAGAAAATTAGGGAACGAGAAATTTAAAATTCGGTAGAGCCTGGGTAAGATCTGACCGAACCTTTTGACCGGAATGAGAATACAAATTGAAAAGAATGAAGGATGAGTGTTCTTACCAGTTTCGTTTATAGCACGCCGGAAATTCTTCGGTTTCTGAAGAAGATGCGCGGTGAAGAAGCGGGTTTCTTTCAGGATTTTATTTTGTGCGCTAGAGGAAAAAAAAAATTATTTATAGAGAAAAAAAATATTTATAATAGTTAGTAATATAATTACCTTTTTAAAAATGTCTCTTTATATAGTTTTAGTAAATTGACTTTTATTTTAATTTGTTTTATTAGACTACAATTTGATTTCTACAGTAATATAAGAATAAAATTATAGTAATAAAAAATTTAAGTGAGGAATAAATTTCAGATTGTCATAAATAATATATATTTTTTAAATAACGTATTAAGTATTTATACATCTATATAAGAATAAATAATTAATATATAATAAAAATATTTATTAATAATGTTTTTATTTATTAAAATCAATAACATGTCGAGGATGACTTGAAATATTTATCAAAATCAATATCATATATTATATGATCAATGTTATAGTTTTTAGATTTATTAATATTTTATTCAATTTATATGTTAAACACAATTTTTACATGTCAAAATTTATTATTTAAAACTATTAAATTAATTTTTTAAATTTAAAGATTGATAATATTGTAAATATATTATTTTTATTTTTATATTATTTTTTATAAAAAAAATTATTTTTGTTTTGTAAAACTCTGCATATGAATAACTATTTTACTATACTTTATTTATTCAGTTAATTTTTACATAAAATATAAAATCATACCAAATATATAATATCAAATAATTACTATCTGTACTATACTTTATTTATTCAGTTAATTTTTACATAAAATATAAAATCATACCAAATATATAATATCAAATAATTATTCTTACAAAGTACTTAATTTTGAATATTCTTAATTTAATAATTATTATTCATAACAAAACTAAAAGTACTTAATTTTAAATATTCTTAATTTATTAATTATTATTCATAACAAAATTAAATTGATATTTTTTTTTATATTTTATAATAGTGTAGTTGTAAAATATTTTAAAATTATATATAAATTTTTATAGTTGAATATAAAATTTTAGAATATTATTTATAATTATTAGATTAATTATATTATTCAAATTTAGAGTTTGAATTTAATTATATAATTGTTTGGTATGTATTTTGTATTCTTTTAATAAATTATAATAAGCAGATATCGCTTCGAGGACGCGGTGTTGTTCGCGGTGGAATTTTAGAAATAATTTTAGCATTTACTAAAAAAAATTAGTTGTTTTGAGTGAATTTTTTAGAGAGAAAATATTTTGATAGATTGATTTAAACGAAATGTTTAATATTAACGAGAAATAATTGGTGCATTTACTAAAAAACAGTGGTGTGCTCTTATGACCGCATTTAACTATATAACCTTCAACTATATAACCCCTCTTCGAATCCCTTTTCTCTAAAAAAATACCTTCAACTAACTATATAACCCCTCGAATCCCTTTTCTCTCAAAAAATAATAAATAAATAAAGTATTTGTTTGAATTTTTTTAGATGTTTTAAATAATAAATAAATAAAGTATTTGTTTGAATTGTTTTTAGATGCAACATCTGTCGAAGGCGTCGGGAAGCAAATCGTGATGTTCAACGGCACGCTCTATCCGATTGTCGACTATCCAGACCAAGCTTTCATGTCCGAAGCTATGAGAGAAACCGTGAAAAAAACTCCAAGATATTTTACCACTGCTATATATGAGATGCAAAAGACAAGGTTTGTGCGTGTGTTTTGTTTTAAATTAAAAATTATTTCGAAATTATAATTTTAAAAATAAAATATAATTATAGTAGAATTGAGTTATAAATAGGAATAAACTCAACATTATCATAAGTCATACATTTTTTTAGGTCCCGTCTTAAGATTTATACCTCTATATAAAAATAAATGATTAATATATAATAAAAATATTTATTAATAATGTTTTTATTTATGAAAATCAATAACATGTTTAAGATGACTTGAAATATTTATGAAAATCAATAATATATAGTATATGATCAAAGTTTATAGTTCTTAAATTCAATAATATTTTATTTAATTTTTATGTTAAACACAATTTTTACACATATATAGTCAAAATTTATTATTCAAAACTATTAAATTGATTTTGTGAATTTATAGATAGATAATATTGTATGTATATTATTTTTATATTTATATTATTTTTTATAAAAAAATTTATTTTTATTTTCTAAAATCCTATATAAGAATAACTCTATATAGTAATATTTTTTCTCGATCCCAACGATATGACTGTATGGAGTTTCTACTGTAGTTATAAAACGTATATACGAGGTTTCATATTATTTATTTTTACAATAAATATTAGTATAATAAAATTTATATTTAATTGAATTATGTGTACAACAAGGAATTGTAAGTAAAGATTAATTATATGCAAGTTGGCAACCTTATAATTCAACAAACAACATAGTAGTACGTACGAGCATTACGATAAGTAAAAGTAGTAGTAGTAGTCCACAATAAGAAACATCAAAGTACGTACACAAAACACAACGCACACCGAAATCAATCAATCAATCAATCAGCACGTAAGCTCACGCGGCTTCAAAAAAACCTTGAGCCCATTCTTCATAAACAAAGTCAACGACATCTTCTGCTCCACCCTGTGCCCCGCCGCCACCTCCAGCCGGAACCGGAGCAGCACCGCCGCCGCCACCGCCTTCATCTGCAGGTACGCCAAGTCCTTCCCCAAGCACGTCCTCGGCCCTCCATTGAACGCCACAAACTTATACTTATCCTCCGGCGGCTCAAACCTCCCCCCCTCCATCCACCTCTCCGGCCTAAACTCCCGGCAGTCCTCCCCCCACACGCTCTTCATCCTCCCAAGCGAATATATCGAGTACGTCAGCGTGGACCCCGCCGGAACCCTAGTCCCGTCCGGCAACACATCGTCCGCCACCACGTACTTGAAGTCGAGCGGCACCGACGGGTAAAGCCGCAGCGTCTCCGCCAGGGCCGCTTTCAAGTAAACGAGCTTTTCCGCCTCGTCGAAAGTCAACGGCTCTTCGGTCCACGTTTTCCTCTCCTCCCCTCGACTCTCTCGTAACACGTTCGAGATCTCGTTTATAATCTTCTCCTCGACTCGAGGAGTCTTAGTCACGAGCCAGAAGAACCAGCTGAGGGCAACGGAAGAAGTGTCTCGGCCCGCTAGCACGAAGTTTAGGGCTATCCGCTTTAAGACGGGCCCGGGGAAAAGGTTCCCGTCCGGGTCCCGCTTCTTCATGAACCTCGACAAGAGGTCGTCGGAAGGAGCTTCCTTCCTCGCGTCGAGTGCTTCGCTCATGTATCTCTCGACTATCCTCAAGCTCTCTCGTAGCCTCCTCTCTGCTCCGACGTCTAGAACCTTCTTCCACTTCCACAAGAACGCGGGGTAAAGCAGTCTCTGGAGAGTCGCTTCCGTCGCGGAGTCGAAGGCCGTCGCAAACGTGTTTTCGGGCAAGTCGAGAGTTAGGGTTTCCGGATCCTTCCCGAACGTGAGCCCGCATATGTTGTCGAATGTGAGTCGAAGGAGCAAGTCTTGCAAGTCGACCGGTGTTCGATTTCCGGCGGATTTCTCGAGGATGACCCAAAGACGGGTTCGGATCGTTCGGTTGACCCATCTCGACATGGCTTGGCGGAGGGTTCGGGTGGTGAACTCGAGGGCGGCCGTCTTCCGTTGGATCAGCCAGGTGTCGCCGTCGCTGTTGAAGATGCCCTGACCGAGGAGGTCGTGGAAGGCCGTTTGCCACGTGGGCCCCTTTGGGTAGTTGTCGAATCGAGTTCGGAGGATGTGCTCGATGTTTTGAGGGTGACATGTCACCGTGTAGAAGCCTTGCTTGCGGGCGAAGAAAGGGATGGGGATGGTGGAGGTTTGGTAGGTGCATGCGGGGCCCGCGGAGTGGAGGTTGGAGGCGATCCAGTCGTGGATGCGGCTGCGGTTGGCGAAGAGGTGAGGGAGGCTGCCGACGAGGGGCCACACGGTGGGACCGCTGAGGTTCTTCGAGAGGAGACAGAACCAGAGGAAGTAGGCGGATGTTGCCGCGGAGAAGAACAAGTAGACAAGGGTAGTGTTCAAATCTTCCATGGAAAGATATTGGATTTGGATGTAATGTTAGGAGTAGTGGTGATGAGTGATCAGTGAATTGAGAGAGAGAGATATATATAGTGATTTGGATTGCATGCAAGAAGTTAAAGAGAGAAATTAGGAGAGAGTTGTTAGGAAATGGTGATGGGATATATAGTAAGAGAGATTAATTACTAAGTTATTAGGAGAGTTGTTGGGAAATTAAGAATTGTTTGGTTTGATAGTGAAGTGAAGTGTATTGGTTCCATACGAAAAAGTTGTTCAAATGACGTGTTTTCTATATACATGTCAAAAATATATTTGACTCCTTAATATATATGTCAAGTTATCTAATTTTTATAATTATAATTTAAGTTTTTAAATGATACGACTTTTTTTAGAAAATCGACTTTTTAAATGATGCAATTTATAACATGGTATTAGACTATTAAAGTATTAGGCTACTGCAAGATGATACTCGTGTATCAACAAAAAAATTGGATCATTTGTCTTCAAACAAATTTGAGGCTTAGTTTTTAGAGGATCTAAAAAATATTACTATGTACTACTTAACCACTCGAGTCACAGTTCATTTGTTTTACACTACCAAAACACCTAATTAACTAACTAAACAATAACTTTCCACAATAACTTTCTAGTTACCACTTATTTGACAATCCTATCCTTTTTTTATTTACTTATAATACGTTGGACAAATTATATCTCCATTTGGATTTATTGTTCACATTTTATTTGACATGACAAATCAAGAAAATATATTTTTAAGTTAAAAAATATTGTTAATGAATAAAATTTAAAACTTAAGTGAATAAAATTGACAATTTATTAGTGGGATTGAGTCCACTAGAGAACATTGGGCTCCATGAAATGCTTACTTATGGTTTTTTTCTTTTTCTTTTTTTAATTTTTGTTTAGTTTTTTTTCTTCTATCATTTTTCATGTTTTAAATTATTTTAAATTATGTAGAAGTTATCTATTTAATATATAAATCCAGACTTTGCTAATACAATATGAACACAAAAATATACACTACAAAAAATGAGTATGTGGCACAAACAAAGCTTTAATATGTCTACGATTGATTATGTGGCATTTCTTTACGAATATTAATTATGACGTGGGTTTTAATTAGTTATGATAATTTAATTATTTATGATTTAAAATCTATAATTTGTATCATTATCTATTAATTAGATTTACATTCATTTCCTAATTTATATATGGTAATCATGGTAATAACTTTATAATTCAATCAAATTGCTTCATAATAAATAGATATTTTATTCTATTTATTAATTATTATCGTGTGTACTATAGACTATTCATAATTATAATAACATTGAATAAAGATGAATAATTAATATATGGCCTTATTTGGCTAATTCGCTGATCCTAATATATATATATATATATATATATATATTTATTTACCGTAATCTCCATAAATTATAATATACTATAATAATATTAATTCAAATGAACATAAATTAACTCCTTAATTATAGCAACCTAATAATTTTGATACTCTTGATTATTTTTTTAAATTATAATTGATTTACATTGACTATATAATTATTAACCAAATAAAATATTTCTATAAATATTAATTCAATTATTAATCTATCAACTTCTTATTTTAAACAACCAAATAAATTGATATTATAACTTATTAAATATTACTATAATTATGAAAATTTTAAATTAATTTGCCATACTTATTTTTCGGTTACTATGAAATCATTATTCAAATTATTTAAATCATAATAATAATTAACAAAAATTATTATAACCCTAATTTCAATCTACCACTATAAATAAGCATTCATCTTCACTTATTCTCAACCTCATACAACCTCATACAAATCAGTCTTTTTTTTATAAGATTTATTTATGTATTAACATTTTTTATTGTTGCATTATTATTATCATTATCATGAATCACAAATTATTCTCCTTAATGTTTTTTTTTGCAGGAATCAATGTGCGTATTTTTTATTCATTTTATTTATTTATTTATAGTTTTTATTTTTATTTTGATTAATTGTAAAATCATTTTTCTATTGTTTATGTTGTTTTGCAGTAATCATCATAAGTATTTTTTGCTTGAGTTTATTTATTCATTTATTTATAATTTGTATTTTTATTTCCATTAATTATGAAATAATCTTTTTTATTGTATTTTTTGTTTGCAAGAATCATATTGAGTATTTCTCTGCAAAATTATTGTTTTTATTTATTTATAATGTATTCTTATCATTATGGAAGGAAAAAGAGAGATTATAAAATCACACCTTTAGCTTTTTTAATCTCAGCAGGATACTTACGAGCTACAATACTTGATACTCATTAAGTCATCACATACCAATAAGAGACCAAGGCTTCATCGACTTTGTTAGGCATCTGCTTTGTTGTAAAACGACGATGTATAGTACGAACAATATGCGGAACCCCGAATATAACTCAACAATAAATAAAGAAGGAGACAAGAAAAGAAGACAAGGAATTTACGTGGAAACCCAAATCGGGAAAAACCACGGGAGGAACGACGAGAACTTTTACTATAATATTGTCGATGATTACAAGGATTGATATACACTCTAAAACCCTCTAATCTCACACAATATTATCTCTCTCTATGATGGTATTAACTTGTGTTAACTCGTGTTCTAATTGTGTCTATGGAGATCCTTATTTATAGGTGTAAAAAACCCATAAATTAGGTAACCAATAGGAATAGGAATAAACCTTTTTTCCTAATATATGACTCCTAAATCCATAAGGAATAGAATTATATTATATTAAATATAATTCTAATTTTCCTAAATAAGGAAACAAAATTCCTACGGATTCGAGTCATATTTTAACAATCTCCACCTTGACGAGAAACCGCGAAATCCCATCGCGCATGCGAAATCTCATCGCACATCAAACCATAAAGCGAAATCACATCGCCCTCAATAGTCTCGTCCCTCGTCTTCCTCCAAATGCCCCAACGGGCCTAGTTCCTAGAAGATTGGACCTTCAAAGGTCCCCATGAATCGGAACGTACATACCTGAGTGTCTTCTTCGAATTGTGAGCCCAATTCGAGATATACCCTCTCGACCGCTTTCCAAGCGCACATGGCTCACCAGGTTTAGAAACACTCCATAGATCGAGAAACACTCGATCCTCCTTGTCGACTTTCCTCACATGCCCAAGCCGCACATGGTCTAGTCGTGTAGACTCTTCATCCGAGAGCCTAGTTTTTTCCACGGTTACTTCGTTCACCGCTTTATCTTCAATGAGCTTGGTCACTCCGGCCTTACTTGGTTGCGCGCCTCTAAGCCGGATAGACTCTTCTACCAAGAGTCGGGTTTCGGCCCCGGTTACTTCCTTCACCGTGCCTTCTTGGAGGACATAAGGTCGTCTCGCCTTTTCTTCTCCTCCCAACACTACCAAAGCCTCTTCGGTAGCCTCATAAACTCCACCTTCTCCGGTGTAGCTTTTATCAACCTCGGTTACTTCCTTCGCCGAGCTTCCATCGAGGACATAAAGACGACTCGTCTTTCTCTTTCCCCGCAATATTACCAAACCACCTTTGGTAACCCTTAAAACTCCACCTTTACAAGTGAGTTTATAGCCCTTCATATCAAGGGTACTCAAGGAAATCAAATTCCTCTTCAAGTCAGGGACATGTCTTACCTCGCCTAACGTGCGCACCGTGCCATCGAACATCTTCAAGCGGATATTACCAATCCCTTCGACCTTGCACGAGGTGTCATTAGCCATGAACACCGCACCATGCTCCAAGGATTCATAAGTCTCGAACAACGACCGGTCCGGACACATATGAAACGAGCAACCCGAGTCTAAGATCCAATCATCACACAAGTTGGAGTTCTCGCCTAGAGCCATTAGTAGTTCTCCATAGAAATTCCCATCTACTAATCCAACGTCACCGAAATTCTTACCGGAATTATTGTTGTTGCTCTCCTTTTTCTTCCACGCGTAGCACTCCGACTTTATGTGTCCCTTCTTCTTGCAATAGAAACACGTCTTATTCCCGTGTCGCGACTTCGAATTCCCCGAGTCGCTCCCTTTATCACGGTACTTCTTTTGGACATTAAGTCCTTCACCCACATCGGGCACACCATCCTTGTTGGACTCCATCCTTTGTACGTTTTCCCTTGACGAGAGAGCCGAAGTTACGTCTTTAAACGTGAGACTATCTCGTCCATAGAGAAGCGTGTCCCGAAAAGCCGCCATGGAGGGGGGTAGCGAGCATAACATCCAAAACGCAAGATCATCATCTTCGATCTTCACGCCAATTTTCCCAAGGTCAGCTACACGCTCCTTGAATCTCGCTACATGGTCTTGAATTGACGACCCCTCCGCCATCTTGAGGAAGTAGAGACTTCTCTTCAAGTGATGCTTGCTGGACACCGTTTTCTCAACGCACATTGATTCCAACAACTCCCATAATTCCTTTGCGGTCTTCGCCTCCGTCGTTTCCTCAGTCAAAGAATCCGAAACATGAAGCCCTATGGTCGCCATAGCCATCTGATCGAGCTCCACCCACTCGATATGCTTCATGTCTTTCGGCTTGTTGTCAACACCAAGAAGAACAATCTCTTGCTTAAGAGATCTGAGGACTAACCTCATCTTGTATTGCCAAATAGGAAACCTCGTGTTGAGACTTAAATTCGGTAGATCGTACCTCATGCTCGCCATCGAAACCTTAGCTCTGATACCACTTGTTGTAAAACGACGATGTATAGTACGAACAATATGCGGAACCCCGAATATAACTCAACAATAAATAAAGAAGGAGACAAGAAAAGAAGACAAGGAATTTACGTGGAAACCCAAATCGGGAAAAACCACGGGAGGAACGACGAGAACTTTTACTATAATATTGTCGATGATTACAAGGATTGATATACACTCTAAAACCCTCTAATCTCACACAATATTATCTCTCTCTATGATGGTATTAACTTGTGTTAACTCGTGTTCTAATTGTGTCTATGGAGATCCTTATTTATAGGTGTAGAAAACCCATAAATTAGGTAACCAATAGGAATAGGAATAAACCCTTTTTCCTAATATACGACTCCTAAATCCATAAGGAATAGAATTATATTATATTAAATATAATTCTAATTTTCCTAAATAAGGAAACAAAATTCCTACGGATTCGAGTCATATTTTAACATGCTTGAATCCAACCCGGCCCCCCAAAAGAGGCTTCTACATATGAGGCTAAAATACACTTACGAGCCAATAACATCTTTATCACCGTTTGGTTCATTGACACGATGGAAAGTTGCGATAACCACCTCCAATGCATGTTGGCTTGCTAATTGAATTCTCATTGGGATTTAGTTTTCTACTTTATTTTTTATTTTTGTGTTATTTTATTCTTCTTCTTTCATGTCTTATCAGCTCCCGATCATTTTCTTTCCACACTAATTTATTCTTGTTTGACATCAAGAGAACATTTAATATCACCAATGTATTTTTTGAATATTTTTTGAAGGGTTGGTCAAATTGAAGAATATATATAAAAAAATAAATTTTTGTATTAATTAAATATTAAATAATTTAGATATTATTAAATGAAGATATAAATTAAAACAAATACTTTTATCGACATTATTAAATAAAGAACTAAATTATCTATTATAATTTAAATATTTATGATGATTTATGATTTAAATTCGGTAATATACACCAGCACCTATTAATTAGCTATGTGGTACTGATTCTTTACTGATTAGCTATATATTGTTTTAAAGAGTAATAATAATAAATCGTAAGAACTTTATAGTAAGAACTTTATAATTCGGTCAAATATATATTTATTAACCTAATTATTGTAGTATAATTTTTTTTTAACGCATTATCACTGTCAATTTTTCCATAATTACATATCTTACTATTTATTAATTAATATTAATATTATTAATTAATATTTTGAAATATGAAAAGAAATTGAATAATATACTTTATTGTACTAGAAAGTTTTTCTATGCTTTTGCATAAATATATCTAATAAAAGGTATTTTAATTCAATATTTAATTTAATAATAATTATATTACATAAATTATTTTAAAAGATAAATAAATAAAATACATAATTATAAATCGGTCAATTTAAACCGATTTCCCATAATGTTTTGTTTCTCTTAATTGTCTCTCAAATCTCAAATTTACTATAAATCCCATTGTATACAATAAATTATACATTAATACACATACATAATTTTTTTAATTATCTTTAATACATGATTTATGTATTAAAAAGGTTTTTGGAAGTCAATTATATCTTGACGAAACAATTAATTATTATTAAGGAAGATTTTTAGAAGTCAATCATATCTTGCAAGAAAGATATTTTTTGTACTTCAATCATATTATATTTTTGTATGTCAATCATATATTTATTAATTATTATTAATTGATTTTTGTACCGGACATTTAATTGATAAAAACATTAATATCATTAAAAAAAATATAATACAATTAATCATAATTATTAGTTTTATTACCATGTTTTTTGTAGTTACATTCCTTCAAATTTTAAGTTATCAATTATTTTTTAAATTAACAACTTATTTAGTAATTTAAATACTATTTATACTAACTATATATTTCATTTATTCATTTACTCACTTTTTTCTCTGTTTACAAATTTAATTATTAATAAACGATCACAATTTTCCCAATATTGTGATTTCTTTTTTCAATTTTACCATGTATAAAAATCAATTAATTAATGGGATATGTATTTTTAAATAAATATATTCAAAAAACGTCACAATGTTCCTAATATTCTCATTTTTTTTCAATTTTATCATGTATAAAAATCAATTAATTAATGGGATATGTATAATTAAATAAATATATTCAAAAATAATTATTTAATTTAGAGGTAAACTATGTGTAATTTGAAGTGGAATAATCTGCATATAATATATCTAATATAATATATCTAGCCAATTTCTACATGATATAAATATTAATAATAATAATAATTCAAATAATAATATAATATATCAACTCTTAATTATAGCAAGAAAATAAATTTGATATTATTTCTTATATATATTACTTTAATTAATTATGCTGATTTTAAGTTTAGACCAGTTCACTTCAGTCAGTTTCAGTTCAAAAGATATTTCAATTTTGTACACATGAATAAAGTATTTTTTAGCACCACTACAACCTGTTCTTTTGAACTGAAACATGCTGAACTGAACTTATTCTCGGTTTGCTTCCCTTGAGCTCAGCTCAATTCAGATCCATTAAGTTTAGTTCACTTCAGTTAAGATTCATTAAGTTCAGTTCAAATCTATTAAGTCCAGTTTAGTTCAGTTCAGTTCGATCATTTTTTTTAATATTTTAAAATAAAATAAAATTAATTTAATGAATATTTAGTTCAAACCTATTAAATTCAGCTAAATTCAACTCAACAAGTTTCAGTCCAAAGGAACAGTTATATTTCTGAACTAAACTTACTACTGTTAATTCTCAGTTCGCTCAGTTCATACTCATTTAGTTCAGACCTATTAAATTCAGTTTAGTTCAGTCTGTTTTTATTATTATAATTTCAATATCTTAAAATTAAAATTCAATTGAACTTAATTTCAGCTCAGTTAAGGTCAAACCAGTTCAGTTTAGTCCAGTCAATTTTAGCCCAAAAGATTTTTCAATTTTACACACATTATTTTTTTAGCATCACTTAGGAACTGTTCTTTTGGACTTATTCTAAGTTTGATTCAGTTCAATTCAGACTCATTAAGTTTAGTTCAGATAAATAAAGTTCACTTCAGATAAATTAAGTTCAATTCATATATATTAAGTAAACTTTATTCATTTAAATTTTTATTTATTTTATTATTTAATTATTATTATTTTAAAATTAAATTAAGTTAAACTTAATTTCAGTTCCGACCTATTAATTTCAGTTCAATTCACTTCAGCCAGTTTAAGTCCAAAAGAGCAGGTCATTAATGTTAATAATGAATTATGACATGTTCTTTTTAGACTCATTAAAGTTTACTTCGATCCTTAATGTTAATAATGAATTATGATCTGTTCTTTTTAGACTCATTAAAGTTTACTTCGGTTCAGTTATTTAATTTTTAATTTTTAATTTTTATTATTATAATTTTAAAATTAACTTCAATTGAATTTAATTTCAGTTCAGTTCAGACATATTAAGTTCAGTTTAGTTTAGTTCAATTCAAACCTATTAAATTTAGTTCAATTCAATCATTTTAAGTTCAAAAGAACGTGTATTTAATTCTTAATTAATATTTTATATATTATTTCCGTAATTTTATTGAGAATGAGATATAGTTTCAAATACAAAAAATTAATTATTTATCAATTTAATTTTGTTAGAATAGTTCATAAACTTCTCATGTTGGAATTAAAAAAAATCACGAGAGATAGTTTAAATACAAACAAAATAATTATTTAAAAATTTAATTTTTTAAATATTCAACTATTCACCATTTATAATTTAGACGAGTTATAAGATTTACAAGATGAATGAAAACATTAGAAAATATTATTGAAAAACATTTTTAAGTTTTTTTTGTTTATCATTTTAAAGAAAATTGATAATATAAACAAAAGAATTATTTTAACAATTTAATTTTATTAAAAATACAATTACCTTTAAAATTTTCACGAAATATATGTTTCAAGATAATGAAGAAAATGTTGTAAATTAAAGTTTGAAAACATTCTGAAGACATATTAAATTCAATATTTATTCATTAAATATGTAATTGCTTGAAGAAAAAAAAATCTCAATCTTCTAATTTATTTTGTAAGGTTAGAGTGCCGGTATTGCTTTTGCGAATTAGTGATCATGCGGCCGGTTTGTGTAACGGAACTCGATTGGTTGTGACGAAGCTTGAAACCTATGTAGTATATATTCCAAAGCTGACTCTTAATCCTTCAAATATCAGGATTATTTTTCCATTCCAACGTCGTCAATTCTCATTGATGGTAGGTTACGCTATGACCATTAACAAGAGCCAAGGTCAATCTCTGTTTCACGTTGAAATATATTTGAAGAAATCGGTGTTTACGCATAGAAAATTGTACGTTTCACTTTCAAGGGTCACAAATAGAGGCGGATTGAAGTTGTTATGTTGCGATGAGAATGGAGAAATCATAAATAGAATAGTCAATGTAGTTTACAAAGAAGTCTTTCAAAATTTATAAAATAATTATGTGATATTATTTTTTATGTTATTTTTAATTTGTGTATTTCATATAAATATTTTAGATTATAACTTTAAATTAATAAGTTACTAATCCAAATGTCAATCTTTAACTGAATGTAATAGAAAATTAAAAAAAAAATTCATTTTACAATAGTAATTAATATTCATTTTTCAAAAAATCCAACTTTATTGCATGAAATTAATTCATTTAAACTCTTTTTTATTGTAGAATGTAATAATTAATTATTAAAAAAATATCTAAAATACACTAATTAAACAAAATGTTTGTAATTTTTAATTATTATAAAATTTATAATTTCTATGAAGTACTTATATTCAATTCTCTGTTTTTTATTTAGTACTAAATAAATTACATTAAATATTACACACGTGAATAATGTTTTTTTAACACCACTTAGAACATGTTGTCTTTGGACTTAAATTGAATGAATTGAACTAAACTAAACTGAACCATACTTAGGACCTTTTCTTTTGAACTTATTCTCAGTTCAGCTCAGTTCATATCAAGTTAACTTAATTCAATTTAGTTAAGATCCACTAAGTTCAATTCAGCTCAATTTAGTTCAGATCTATTAAATTCAGTTCAATTCAATTTTTTTTATTTGTTTACTATTTCAATATTTTAAAATTAAATTAAATTAGGTACTTAATAGGTTTGAACTGAACTTATTGAGCTTACGGGCTTTTAATTCTCATTTCGATCAGTTCAATTCAGTTCAAACTCATTTACTTCAGTTCAATTAAGTTCATTTCAGACCTATTAGGTTCTGTTCACTTCGATTTAGTTCAATTCAGGCCAGTTCAGTTCAACAATGAACATAACCTAATTTCTATGAAGGAACATGTCCTAAATGTTGATAATGATTTAGGACATGTTCTTTGGACTTATTCTCAGTTTGCTTAGTTCAATCCAGTTCCGTTCTCTTTCATTTAGTCAAATTCAGTTCAGTTGAGTTCAAACCTATTAAGTTTAGTTTAGTTCAGGCTTATTAAGTACAGTTCAATTCAGACCAGTTCAGTTCAACAATGAACAGAACCTAATTTCTATGAAGGAACATGTCCTAAATGTTGATAATAATTTAGGACATGTTCTTTGGACTTATTCTCAGTTTGCTTAGTTCAATTCAGTTCCGTTCTCTTTCATTTAGTCAAATTCAGTTCAGTTGAGTTCAAACCTATTAAGTTCAGTTTAGTTCAGGCTTATTAAGTAAAGTGCAGTTCAGTCATTTAATTTTTTTATTATTATTATTATTTAATATCTTAATATTTAATTCAATTAAACTTAATTTTAATTCAGTTAAGTTCAGGCCTATTAAGATAATTTCATTTTGTTTCAGATCTATTAAATTCATATCATTTCACTTCAGTTAAGACCTATTAAATTCATTATGTTCAGACAATTCATTTTGTTTTAAGGTTTTGAAACTGAACAAAACTAAACTGAAATGAACCTAACTGAATTGAACTCACTGAAGTTAAGACCTGTTCATATGGACTCTCAGTTTGCTCAGTTCAGACTCATTCAATTCAGTTCAGTTTTATTCGGACTTATTTAGTTTATTTGAACTGAACTTAATAGGTTTGAACTAAACTGAAGCATACTGAGAATATGTCTGAAAAAGCATGTGATTAATGTTGATAATGATTTAGGACCTATTCTTTTGAACTTAATGTTCGCTTGAATTCAGTTCAGACTCATTAAATAAAGTTCAGTTCAGGTGAGTTTAGACCTATTAAGTTCAGTCATTTAATTTTTAATTATTATTATTATTATTTCAATATCTTAAAATATAATTCAATTGAACTTAATTTCATTTCAGTTCATATCTATTCAGTTCAATTATGTTTTCAGACCTATAAAATTAATTTCAATTCAGTTTAGTTACATATTAAGTTCAATTCATTTTAGCTTAGTTCAACATATTAAAGTCCACTAAGGACCTGTTCTTTTGGACTGAAACCAACCGGTTGAACTGAATGAATTGAACTGAAACGATCTGAACTGGAACTGAACTTAAACAACTGAATTGGACTGATTTTTATATAAAAATAATTATAATTAATATAAATCATTAAATATTTTTTTTAAAATATAAATAATATTGTGATATTAACTAAATTGTATACTTAAAATTATTGACTCAATTTATTTTTAATTTATTTTATTTTAATTTATTTTGAAACGAACTTAATCGAGTGATCTGAACTGAACTGAACTGAACTGAACTAAAGCGATCTGAACTGAACTGAAATGTACTGAAATTATGTCAAAAGAACAGGTCCTAAGTTCAGACCTACTAAGTTTAGTTTAGTTCAGTTCAACCAAATTCAGTCCAAAAGAACAGATCATTTGTCCAAAAGATTTTTCAAATTTGCACACATGAATAAAGTATTTTTTAGCACCACTAATACCTGTTCGTTTGGACTGACTAAACTGAACTGAAATAAACTGAACTGAGCTGAACTTATTCTCTGTTTGCTTCCGTTAATCTCAACTTAATTCAGACTCATTAAGTTCATTTCACTTCCTTTAAGATTTATTAAGTTCAATTCAAATTTATTAAGTCCAGTTTTGTTCAATTCGGTTATTTTTTTTCAATATTTTAAAATTAAATTAAATTAAACTTAATTTCAGTTTAGTTCAGACATATTAAGTTCAGTTCAATTCAATTTAGGAACAGATATATATTTGAACTAAACGTACTGAACTTAAGAAAGACTTTCAGACCTATTAAGTTTAGTTCAATTCAATTTAACAAATTTCAGTCCAAAAGAATATATATATATCTGAACTAAACTTATTGAACTTAGGAATGCCTGTTAATTTTCAGTTCGCTCAGTTCAGTTCAGACTCATTTAGTTCAAATTTATTAAGTTCAGTTCAGTTCAGACATATTAAGTTCACTCATTTAATTATTATTATTATTATTATTATTATTATTATTATTATTATTATTATTATTATTATTATTATTATTATTATTATTTCAATATTTTAAAATTAAATTCAATTGAACTTAATTTCAGTTCGGTTTAGTTAAAACATTTTGAATTCAAGTTAGTTCAAATAAGTTCAATTCAGTTAAGTTTAGTTTATCCAGTTTCAGTCCTAAAGAACAAGTCTTTAGTCCAAAAGATTTTTCAATTTTACGCACATGAATAAACTATTTTTTTAAAATTGAAAAGGAATTGTTCTATTAATCATTTAATTTATTTTTTTATTTTATTTTATTTATTTATTATTATTTCAATATTTTAAAATTAAATTCAATTGAACTTAATTTTATTACAGTTCAATCATATAATTTTATTTATTTATTTATTTATTTATTATTATTTCAATATTTTAAAATCAATCATATTATTTTATTTATTTATTTATTTATTATTTCAATATTTTAAAATTAATTTCAATTTAACTTAATTTATTTCAGTTCAAACCTATTAAGTTTAGTTTAGTTTAGTTTAGTTTTTTTTTTTGGGATCTATGTCAATTGCAGTGTCTTGGGATTCGAACTAAGAACCTCAGTTCAAGTGCTCAACCAACTGAGCTAACAACCCTCGACAAGTTTAGACCTATTAAGGACCTCAAGTCCACAGTTTAGTTTAGTTTAGACCTATTAAGGACCTTTTCTTTTGAACAAAAACCGGCTGAATTGAATAACTGAAACGATCTGATACGTGAAGTAAACTGATTTGTTTTTTTTTATAAAAATAATAATAAATTTTGTAAATTGTCAATTTTTTTAAATATTAATAATATTTTATTATTAATTAGATTGTATACCTAAAATTATTGATTCAAATTATTTTTAATTTATTTTATTTTAATATATTTTCAAAAGATTTATATCGCGATGAACTTAAATGAAACGATACTTAAATGAAATGAAATTAAATCCAAAAGAACAATTCATAAGTTTAAATCAGTTTAAGTTCAACAATTTTGAGTCCAAAAGAACATGTATTTAATTCGTAGTTAATATTTTATATATTATTTCATTAATTTCATGGAGAATGAGATATAGTTTCAAACACTAAAAATTAATTATTTATTAATTTAATTTTGTTAGAATATAGTTCATAAACTTCTGAAGTTTGAATTATAAAAAAAAAATAACTACAGAGATAGTTGAAATACAAACAAAATAATTACTTAAAAATTAATTTTTTTAAATATTCAACTATTTAACATTCATAATTTACACGGTTATATGATTTAAAAGATATAAGAAAACATTGAAAATTCAAAAACATTTTCAAGTTTTCTTTTTGTTTATCATTCTAAAGAAAATTAATAATATAAACAAAAAAATTATTTTAACAATTTAATTTTATCAACAATACAATTATCTTTTATAATTTTCATGAAATATATATTTTAAGAAAATTAAAAAAAATGTTGTAAATTAATATTTGAAAACATTCTAAAAACATATTAAATTCAATATTTATGCATTAAATATTTAATTGTTTGAAAAAAATCTCAATTTTCAAATTTGTTTTGCGTTTCATATAAATATTTTTGATTATAACCTTAAATTAATAAGTTATTAATCCAAATGTCAATCTTTAATTGAACGTAATAGAAAATGTAAAAATTTTTATTTTTTACAATAATAATTAGTATTCATTTTTCAAAAAAAAAAATATATTTTATTGCATGAAATTAATGAATTTGAACTCTTATCATAGTAAAACTAATAGTTAACTAAGTAAAAAATTATTTAAAAATACACTAATTAAAAAAAATGTTTGTAATGAATATTAGTATAAAATTTAAAATTTCTATGAGAATATTTATAATTCAATTATCTGTGTTTTATTTAGTACTGTGTTTTATTTAGTACTAAATAAATTACATTAAATATTACCGTGCAACGCACGGGCAGGTTTTACTAGTTTTTTATAATTTCACTTTTTTTTCTCGGTTTGTTTTCTGAATATTATTTTTCTTTATGTTTTTTTATTTTTGTTCTTATACTTTTGATATAATTTTTTATGGCCTTTTGCTTTTTGATAGTTTTTTTTCTAATTCTTTTTAATGTTTATCTAATTTTTTTCTATTTTATAGTTTTTTTTTTTTTACTTTATCAATAATTTTTTTTATATTAGATTAAATATAATTTAAAACACAACATTACTCGAACTCATATTTAATATATAAATTCAAACTTTGCTAATATACAATATGAACACAAAAAATAAAACTACAAAAAATAGCATGTTCGCGCATATATTTACGTGGCATTTAGAAAGCTTCAAATTCTGAATGATGTAGATATTTTATTATTAATTATTAATTACTATGAATTATGATTTATGAATTATGTTTATGTAAGATTAGTGATTTCTTATACATAATCATTTCTATAAATAATTAATATATTTAATTGTGATCTCACTATCTATTTAGTAAGTCATTAATTATAGTAATTATCTCTTTAAATCAATTCAAATAATTTAATATATTATTTTTATATTATTTAGGTCAAACGGGTT
This sequence comes from Euphrasia confusa, assembly GCA_954870475.1. Classification (NCBI taxonomy): domain Eukaryota; kingdom Viridiplantae; phylum Streptophyta; class Magnoliopsida; order Lamiales; family Orobanchaceae; genus Euphrasia; species Euphrasia confusa. The sequence goes on along the minus strand of OX940968.1, from coordinate 25,933,179 downwards.
CTCTTAATTAGACTCCACAAAATCCTATCAATCTTTAAATAATTAATTAATTTATATTACTATAATATAATATTTTTATATAACATGTAAAAAATTCTATTTAAATTGCTTCTTCTTTTTCATTTTCATTTTTATCCGCAAACAAATTTTTATTTTTTTTATAAATACATTTTATTTTTTTGAGTTCGGGTAATTGGTTAATTGATTTTTTTTGCAGGCACTTGCAATGTAAGTAATTAATTTATAATTATTTCTATTGTCTCTAACTATTTCATATTACTATCTTGCTATTAATACATTCTTATTTTTTATAAATCACTTTCCTTTTTGTAATTTGTTTTGAAGTGACGGTAAGATTTTTTAACCTCATGTTCATTATGTGTGACCGACGAGTAGCATTGACGATAATACCGTAGACGATGAATAATTGGAGTAGAATATGATACGACATGGAGTAGACTGCACTACTAAATGCAGTAGAACTTATTATTGTTTGCCTACCTCGATTATTGTTGCCACTTCGATACAAGACCTTTTGAAGACCCCCCTTTATCCCTTTATTAAAATTCTGAAGCCGCCGAAGGTGGCCGTAATCATTCTCCTCCATCGATTATTGTTCGCCTCCCTCGATTATTGTTTGCCTCCATTGATTATTGTTGCCACTTCGATTATTGTTGCCACTTCGATACAAGACCCCCTTTTATCCTTTTATTAAAATTGTGAAGCCGCCGAAGGTGGCCGTAATCATTCTCCTCCATCGATTATTGTTCGCCTCCCTCGATTATTGTTTGCCTCCCTCGATTATTGTTGCCACTTCGATTATTGTTGCCACTTCGATACAAGACCTTTCGATACAAGACCCCCCCTTTATCCCTTTATTAAAATTTTGAAGCCGCCGAAGGTGGCCGTAATCATTCTCCTCCATCGATTATTGTTCGCCTCTTTCGATTATTGTTTGCCTCCCTCGATTATTGTTGCCACTTCGATTATTGTTGCCACTTCGATACAAGACCCTCCTTTTATCCCTTTATTAAAATTCTGAAGCCGCCGAAGGTGGTCGTAATCATTCTCCTCCATCGATTATTGGTCGCCTCTTTCGATTATTGTTTGCCTCCCTCGATTATTGTTGCCACTTCGATACAAGACCTTTCGATACAAGACCTTTCCATACACCCCCCCCCCCTCCCAACCCTCTTATCCCTTTATTAAAATTCTGAAGCCGCCGAAGGTGGCCGTAATCATTCTCCTCCATCGATTATTGTTCGCCTCCTTCGATTATTATTTGCCTCTTTTGATTATTGTTGTCACTTCGATTATTGTTGCCACTTCGATACAAGACCTTTCGATACAAGAACCCCCCTTTTATCCATTTATTAAAATTCTTAAGCCGCCGAAGGTGGCCGTAATCATTCTCCTTCATCGATTATTGTTCGCCTCCCTCGATTATTGTTTGGCTCCCTCGATTATTGTTGCCACTTCGATACAAGAACTTTCGATACAATACCTTTTGATACAAGAACTCCCTTTTATCCCTTTATTAAAATTCTGAAGCCGCCGAAGGTGGTCGGAATCATTCTACTCCATCGATTATTGTTCGCCTCTTTCGATTATTGTTTGCCTCCCTCGATTATTGTTGCCACTTCGATTATTGTTGCCACTTCGATACAAGACCTTTCGATACAAGACCCCCCCTTTTATCCCTTTATTAAAATTCTGAAGCCGCCGAAGGTGGTCGGAATCATTCTACTCCATCGATTATTGTTCGCCTCCCTCAATTATTGTTTGCCTCCCTCGATTATTGTTGTCACTTCGATTATTGTTGTCTCCCTCAATTATTGTTGAATTCATAAATGAATGGAGTAGAATATGATAAAGAATAGAGTAGACTGCACTACTAAACGCAGTAGAACTCATTACAACAAGGTTATGTCGTCGATTATTGTTTATACACTATCAAAATCTATATTGAACTATTTTTTTATCTACTTATTAAATAATAAATATATTTTGTAAAATTGTTTATTTCAAGATTGTTAGTTCATTTGGTTGACCTAACAATTGAATTGAGGATGTACAGGCATTTGAATTGAGGATGTACAGGTAGACCTGTCAAAACTGGCCCGACCCGATGGGCCGGCCCAACCAGCCCGACAAATAGGATGGACTGGGCCTTGATTTTGGCAGCCCATAAAACACCGGGCCTATTTTGGCCCGGCCCATTGGGCTGTCGGGCTGACTGGACTTGGGCCGGGCTTGGCCCGAAACCTTGGGCCAGCCCGACTATTTTTCAAAATTAAAAAAATAATATATTATAACTATAAAATACATATTTTTAATAAAATGAAATACATACTCATACTATTTAATTATATGTATTGTATAGATATTTGGTTAATATATTTTATATTCTATAGATATTCATATTGTTATAATAATAATAGTAATAATAACATATCTACATTTAATATATATTTTTAATTTATTGTTATACTTCATATTAACTTACTTTTACTTTTAAATTTTTTTATATATAAATATATTTTAAAATTTTAATACTTTTCACCATAAAACATAAAATTACTTACAAAATAAATTTAATTATTATTAATTTTAATTTAATTAAAAATTAATTTAATTTACATATTTGGATTTTTTTTGGCCCGACGGCCCGGCAACCCAGCTCGGGGCAGACTGGGCTTCATATTTTTTGGCCCATAAAAAACTTGGGCCGGCCCGACCCGACCCGAATAGATGATGTAGCCCAATGGGCTCAGGTCGGCCCGGCCCGGCCCGGTCTTTTGACAGCTCTATGTACAGTACAGGTTCTCGGTACCAAGTCATTACAATTGACATATAAAAAAAAACCATTAATTTCTTAATAATATTACTGAATAGGATTTCTTAATAATATTACTGAATATGAAGACGTTGACCAGACCACTAAAATTAAATGGAATCATAATTCTTTTTATTAGGAAAAGTATCCCAATAATATTACTGAATAGGATTTCTTAATAATATTACTGAATATGAAGATGTTGACCACTAAAATTAAATGGAAGTAGGATTCTTTTTATTACTGAATATGAAGATGTTGACCACTAAAATTAAATGGAATTAGGATTCATTTTATTAGGAAACTATCCCATTCCCTTATACGATACACCGAATAAATTACAACATTGAAATACCTATATAAGTTGAAGCCATATCCCATCCCAATGCACCAAAACATATATACAGTTAATATTCCAAATTTCTTCCAATGGCATTTGCATATTACATGGTGGCAATAACTGCCATTGCCCTCTTTGTCTCAGCAAACGGTTTCCCGATCGACGACATATGCGGAAAAACCGCCGACCAGTCGCTTTGCCGCCAAGTTTTAGGCGGCGCGCGATCCAAAAACCTCAACCTCAGAGATTTGGCGTCGGCGGGGTTCGACGCGGTGGCGGCCGGAGCCTATCTAGCTAAGGAGAAGTTCCGATTACTTCTGCAATCGTCACCGAGGCCCGACCTAAACCCCCAGTTCACGCAGTGCCTGAATCTCTACCAGGATGTGTCCGAAAAAATCAAGGCTGCAGAGGAGGCCGCGCCCGCAGGACAAGGCCCGTGGGCCCAGGTTGTAGCCAATGCGAGCCCGGTTATCAGCGACGTCGACAAATGTGAGGATCTCTTTATCGACACTTCACCGGTCCACGGTCAAATTAGTACTAGGGTCAAGATTGCTGCTGAAGCCATTATAGATATTGCTAAATCTTTTTAACTCCAAATTAATTAAGTTAGTTACGATCAGTCAGTAGATCGATCATCCTTAATTATTGTATTATAATTAATACAATCATCCTTAATTAATATATTATAATTAATACAATTTTCATATTTAAACAATACCTGTATATATTATGGAGTTTTGTTCTTACTTTTAAAATTATTTTCTGTTGAGGGTGAAGTGAATTCACGCCGAGAAACAATCGCCGGAGTCGCCGAAGAAAACGATCGCCGGAGACGATCGAAGAAGACGACGGAGAAGACGATCGGAACAGGAGTCGAGGCCGGAGTTCTGGCCTGGTGTCGGCCGACACCAGGCCCCGTCGGACGACAAAGAGCTGCTCGAGCTTCTGTGGAACACGCGACTCAGCCCGAGCCAAAACACGAGATGCGTGTTTTGGGTGTCGGCCGACACTCTTTATTGTCGGCCGACAAGATTGAGAAAAAGATGTCCAGCGGGATTTTCTTTCTCCCGATTCCTTTCCCCCTCTATATATATATACACTGCGTATATTAATTAGGTTAACACCTGTAAACACCTCCATACGCTAGGATTGAGATTATAGCATTACAAGACTTGTAATCGAGCACTATAATTGTTCTAGTAAAAGCTATTGCAGCGGCAAGAAGTGGACGTAGCCCTCGTTAACGGGTGAACCACTATAAATCTCTGTGTCCTTTATTTTTCGTATTTTTCGTTTGTGTTGTTCGTGTGCTTTTCAGGCGGGGATTTCGGACGCGAATTTCCCAACAACTGGTATCAGAGCGCTAGGGTTATAGCGATCGGGGAAAAGCGATGACGGACACCACCACCTCGTTCGGGGTTACGAAATTTGACGGGAATAACTATGGACACTGGAAGATGCAGATCGAGAACTACCTTTATGGGAAGCGGCTCGGAATTCCTCTGAAGGGTAGACCGGAGAAGATCACGGATGACGAGGAATGGGAAAGCCTCGACAGGCAGGTGTTGGGATTGATACGTTTGTCACTAGATTCAAACGTGTCATTCAATGTGCGCTCAATTCCCACAACCAAGGGTTTGATGGCTGCACTATCAAACATGTACGAGCAACCTTCAGCGAACAACAAGGTGTATCTCATGAAGCAGTTATTCAATCTGAAGATGTCGGACAATGCAAACGCAGCCAACCACATAAACGAGCTGAATTCCATCTTGGACAAGTTGAAGGGAGTCGGGGTGAACTTCGATGACGAAATTTACGCCTTGATCCTACTTGCGTCTCTACCGGATAGTTGGGAGCCCATGAGGGCAGCTGTTAGCAACTCTATGGGGAAGGAGAATCTGCAGTTCTCTGAAGTTAGAGATAAAATCCTTGCCGAGGAAATCCGGAGAAAGGATTTCAAGGGAAAGACTCCTAGTTCGGCCTTGAGTGTAGAGAGCCGGGGGAGAAACTCGGGCAGAAATGCTAACAGGAACAGGGGGAGATCCAAGTCTAGGAATGGAAAAGATAGCTCGAGGTCCGAGGATAATGAGTGCTGGAATTGTGGGAAGACGGGGCACTTCAAGAGGGATTGTCGCTCTCGGGGGAAGAACGACAACAAGAAGAAGGGTACTGCCAATGCGGTGGTGCAGGAGGATGACGACGATGGGGACGTCCTCCTCTGTTCGGTCGACTCACCGATCGATTCCTGGGTGCTGGACTTAGGGGCTTCTTTCCATACTACTGCACAGCGAGAGATAATGTTGAATTATGTCTCGGGTGACTATGGAAAGGTTTTTCTTGCAGATGAGGAGCCACTCGATATAGTCGGGATGGGAGATATCAACCTAAAGCTGTCTAATGGGCAAACCTGGAAGATTACCAAGGTCAGACATGTGCCGGGGTTGATGAGGAACCTAATTTCGGTGGGCCAGCTTGATAATGATGGCTACCGGACGTCATTTGGAGATGGGTCGTGGAAGGTTTCGAGGAACGCCATGACCATTGCTCGAGGTCATAAGACGGGCACAATTTACTTGACTACGAGCATGAGGGACTCGGTTGGTGTTGTTGATAGCACCCAGAAGACCGAACTGTGGCATTGCAGACTGGGGCACATGAGTGAGAAGGGGATGAAGATCATGGCAAAGAACGGGCTGCTGCCCGAACTCAAGGTGATTGAGTCTCACACGTGCGAGAGCTGCATTCTTGGAAAGCAGAAACGAGTGAGTTTTTCCAAAGTTGGAAGGGAGCCCAAGGCGGAGAAGCTGGAACTAGTACACACGGACGTTTGGGGACCAGCTCCCGTCGCCTCACTCGGGGGATCACTCTATTACGTTACCTTCATCGATGACTCCACACGGAAGGTATGGGTATACTTCATGAAAAATAAGAGTGACGTGTTCTCTGTTTTCAGGAAATGGAAAGCCGAGGTTGAGAATGAAACAAATCTCATGGTGAAGTGTTTGAGGTCCGACAACGGTGGTGAGTACGTTGACGCCGACTTCAAGCAATTTTGTGTCGAGAGTGGGATCAAGATGGTGAAGACTATTCCGGGGACCCCACAACAAAACGGAATAGCGGAGCGAATGAACAGGACGCTAAATGAGAAGGCCCGGAGTATGCGGTTACATTCGGGGATGCCTAAGATGTTTTGGGCATATGCCATCGACATGGCAGCTCATTTGATCAACAGAGCACCGTCGGTTCCTTTGGAATATCGGATTCCTGAGGAGGTTTGGAGTGGGAAGAAGCTGAATCTGTCCTACTTGAGGGTGTTCGGGTGTCTGGCGTATGTCCATATCGACGAAGCTGCTCGTAGCAAACTTGATCCTAAATCCAAGAAGTGCTTCTTCATTGGATATGGCGGCACGGAGTTTGGATACCGATTTTGGGATGCCGAAAATCATAAGGTGATCCGAAGCAAGAATGTGATCTTCAACGAGGCGGTCTTGTACAAGAGTAAAGGCGAGGTTGTTGAAGAAAGCATTGATCCCGTGGGAGACACGGAGGAGGTTCCGGTGGAGGTCGTGGAGACCGAGAAGATCGAGGAGGGCAACACGAGCAGCGAGGATGAGCAAGATGAGAATGCTCATCCAAACATCGATCCAGTCACACCGAAGCCGTGGAGGTCGACTAGGGTAAGAAGACCTCCCCATAAATTTTCACCTTCCCTTAACTATATCTTGCTGACTGATAGGGGTGAGCCGGTGAGCTACACCGAGGCTATACAAGCGAGGTATTCGATCAAGTGGGAGTCTGCCATGAAAGAGGAGATGAGCTCATTGATGTCGAATCAGACTTGGGAACTAGCCGAGCTTCCGAAGGAGAAGAAGGCCTTGCACAATAAATGGGTCTTCCGGGCAAAGGAAGAACACGATGGGAGCGTTCGGTATAAAGCAAGATTAGTGGTGAAAGGGTTCCAGCAGAAGGAAGGGATCGACTACACAGAGATCTTCGCTCCGGTAGTCAAGATAGTAACCATCCGGGTGGTGCTTAGCTTAGTGGCACAGGAGAATTTACATCTTCAGCAAATGGATGTAAAGACCGCATTTCTTCACGGGGATCTGGATGAAGAAATATACATGAAGCAACCGGAGGGTTTCGAAGTCCGAGGAAAGGAGAAGCTGGTGTGTAAGCTTCAAAAGAGCTTGTATGGGTTGAAGCAAGCTCCGAGGCAGTGGTACAAGAAGTTCGACATGTTCATGAAGCGGGTCGAATTCACGCGGTGCGAGGCGGACCACTGCTGCTATTTCAAGAAACTCGGAGGTACCTACATAATTTTGCTTCTTTATGTAGATGATATGCTGATAGTCGGGGCGAGCTTGGCGGAGATTGACAAGCTCAAGAAGAGTCTATCAAGGGAGTTCTCTATGAAGGATTTGGGTGCTGCTAAACAAATCCTGGGGATGAGAATTACGAGGAGCAAGGATGGTCTTGAGTTGTCTCAAGAGGAGTACCTGAAGAAGGTACTAGCACGGTTTAGCATGGAGGATGCGAAACCCGTGAGCACCCCTTTGGCTAGTCACTTCCGTCTGTCAAAGGAGGACTCGCCGACGAGCGAGAAGGAGCTAGCGCATATGGATAAGGTCCCTTACGCCTCTGCGATTGGGAGCCTTATGTATGCCATGGTGTGCACGAGGCCTGACATTGCCCATGCAGTGGGAGTTGTCAGCCGGTTTATGAGTAATCCGGGGAAGCAACATTGGGAAGCAGTCAAGTGGATCTTTCGATACTTGAGAGGGACTTCCGATTTTGCTTTGAGGTTCCGAAAATCAGATGTGGGGTTACTCGGGTTCGTGGACGCGGATAACGGAGGAGACGTGGATAGTAGAAAGAGTACTACTGGGTACGTGTACACTTTCGGGGGTACCGCGATTAGCTGGGTGTCGAGGTTGCAGAAGATAGTAGCACTATCGAGTTGTGAGGCGGAGTACGTCGCTGTGACGGAAACTGCGAAGGAGATGATGTGGCTACAGACATTTCTGCTAGAGCTGAGGCAAGATCACTCGGGGAGTATCTTGTATTCCGACAGTCAGAGCGCCATTCACTTGGCGAAGAATCCGGTGTACCATGCTCGAACGAAGCATATCCAGCTGAGATATCACTTCATTCGATCGGCCTTAGAGGAAGGCGTCTTGGTGTTGGAGAAGATTCTTGGGAGTAAGAATCCGGCCGACATGTTTACGAAGGTTGTACCGTGTGACAAGTTGAGGTTGTGTTCAACCTCGGTTGGTCTTCTGGGATGAGGACCGGGGACGCCGCTGCAATGGGAAGAGACGATAGGGGGGGCTGTGAATTAACTTCAAGTGGGAGATTGTTGAGGGTGAAGTGAATTCACGCCGAGAAACAATCGCCGGAGTCGCCGAAGAAAACGATCGCCGGAGACGATCGAAGAAGACGACGGAGAAGACGATCAGAACAGGAGTCGAGGCCGGAGTTCTGGCCTGGTGTCGGCCGACACCAGGCCCCGTCGGACGACAAAGAGCTGCTCGAGCTTCTGTGGAACACGCGACTCAGCCCGAGCCAAAACACGAGATGCGTGTTTTGGGTGTCGGCCGACACTCTTTATTGTCGGCCGACAAGATTGAGAAAAAGATGTCCAGCGGGATTTTCTTTCTCCCGATTCCTTCCCCCCTCTATATATATATACACTGCGTATATTAATTAGGTTAACACCTGTAAACACCTCCATACGCTAGGATTGAGATTATAGCATTACAAGACTTGTAATCGAGCACTATAATTGTTCTAGTAAAAGCTATTGCAGCGGCAAGAAGTGGACGTAGCCCTCGTTAACGGGTGAACCACTATAAATCTCTGTGTCCTTTATTTTTCGTATTTTTCGTTTGTGCTGTTCGTGTGCTTTTCAGGCGGGGATTTCGGACGCGAATTTCCAAACATTTTCTTTAAATGAAACTCACCAATTGTGATTTATACATGTATAAATTAGAGGTAAAAAAGCTTTAAACCTCAAAGCTTTCGTAGAAGTTGCAAGCTTAAATAAAATGCTTTAAAGACACAAAGTCTCAAAGTTTTGATAAAAGTTCCAATTTACCAGAAATCTATTATTTTAATTTTAATTTTTAATGTTTAAAATACTTATTTTTTTGGGTAAAAAAATGTACCCTACCTAAAAAATTATATATAAATATATATAAATCAATTTTAAAAAAATACAATTTTTATTTATTTTTATTTTACTACATTTGAAATTTTGAATTGATTTTATAAATAATTTAATTTATACAATTTTTTACAACCATTGTTAATATTAATAATACTATTAAAATAAAACTTTAAAAAAATAAAAATAAAATCATAATTAAAAAAAATGATAAAACATGATATTATGAGTATGAATTCCAAATTTCAAATTAAATTTAGGAAAAAATATATTTTTAAATTTTAAAATATTTTATTTAAATTTAAATTTGTATTAATAAATAATATTGTCATTTTTATTTAATTTTTAATTTTTTAATATATTATTTTAATTTATATTTAATGCTTTTTACCCTTATATAAAACATAGATCAATCATTCAAGAAAACATTCATCATTTAGCAAAATAATCTTTTGTTAATCAACAATACAATCAATCAATCATCGTTGAATTAATATTAAATATACAATATAGTGTACACACACATAGTTAGTTACATGATGTAAATTGTCTGTATAACTTTTAGTGGTATGGATATTACTTGCATCAATTAAAATACAGCTAATTAATTTATTTTGTAAATATAAATTAAATTTGTCATCAAATGTATAATTTGAGTAAATCATCATAGTATTATTTATTGTATCACCATGCAATCGACATACAGATAGATTATATATTGTTTTCTCGATTCAACACACAAAGAACCATACACACACTCTCTCTTCATACCTCATTTCTAAACCAAGGCTTATTGATCTCTCTGTTTATTCAAATCGAATATATAATTCCAGATTTCCGTTTGATTTTTTTTAATGCAAGATTGAGCTGCGCAAAGGTTAGTTTTTTTAATGAATACTCTGATTCTTGTTTTAGATCAGTCTCATCACTTTGATGATTCATAATGGGTTTCGTGTCGTTACGTTTATTCATAATAATTTTGTGCTCAATCTCGATGTATTTAATTTGATCATACATTTCATCTTAATTAAGTAATTGGATTTATGATTTAGATTAGGAATTTTAATTTGATGATACATTTCATGAAGTGATCCGTACGTAATTTAGGAGCTCGCTGATTGAATCGGTTGAGATCAGGATGTCGAGTGGGGGTTCACAGAACAGTCTAAGAAAAACTCTCGGTGCTCTCAAGGACACCACCGCTGTTAGTTTGGCCAAAATCAACAGTGATTACAAGGTAAAAAAAAAAAATCACATTCGACCATCCGAGATCGAATGGTAAAACAATCATCTTTTTTGTTTATTTGTTTGTTTGTTTCCGCAGGAATTGGACATTGCCATTGTAAAGGCAACAAATCACCACGAACGTCCAGCGAAAGAGAGGCACATTAGAGGTCTGTCATCCATGTTCATCAAAACGATCATAAATACTAGTATGATTTTACATCTTAATTTAATTTGACTGTTAATTCAATATATCTATCTATATATGCCAGCTGTATTTGCCGCTATATCAGCCACCAGACCCCGAGCTGACGTGGCCTACTGCATACATGCCCTTGCTAGAAGACTGTCCAAAACTCATAATTGGGCGGTATGCATGTAACAGATCATCATTGTATTATTAAATATGCGTTTATATAGTAGTTCCGATATCGTTTATATTGATTACCTATATATATAATAGGTTGCCTTGAAAACATTGATCATCATTCATCGTGCATTGAGAGAGGTCGACCCCACATTCCAGGAACTAATCATCAATTACGGCAGGAACAGAAGCCGTGTACTTAATCTAACTCATTTTAAGGATGACTCCAGTCCCAATGGTATATATATATATATATATTGCTTATCTTCTTTCCAAAGAAATATATAAACAAATTGCTTTTTGGATATATGTATAGCCTGGGAGTATTCTGGTTGGGTTCGTGCTTACGCATTGTTTCTAGAGGAGAGGATGGAATGCTTCAGGGTGTTGAAATACGACATCCAGGATTATCGTCTCGTGGTTTGTTTTCTTCTCTTTTTCTTTCTTCAGTTCGTATGGTCAGTACTATTTCATGGTTGATAAATTTTTCCACTCTGCAGAGAACGAAAGAACTCGACACTCCGGATTTACTCGAGCAGTTACCGGCATTTCAGAACCTGCTTTACCGTGTTCTCGGTTGTCAGCCTCAAGGAGCAGCATCTCGTAATTTTATCATTCAGTTGGCCCTTTCCATGGTAAATAATGCAAAAAACTATTATCCGAATTTTACATTTTATCTTTGTATCTGACAACTCTGCTTTCGATTTTCTTAGGTCGCTTCAGAAAGCATTAAAATTTACTATGCAATAAGTGATGGTGCTGTGAACTTGGTCGATAAGGTACTGAATCTAGTACGTTATCTCTTACAGCTCTTTGATAGAAAATATATAACTTACATTTGTTTGGTTTCTTGAAGTTCTTTGAGATGCAAAGGTTAGATGCTCTTAAGGCTTTGGATATATATCGGAGAGCTGGCCTCCAGGTATAAAGAATTTATAAACATTTTTCTCGAACGAATCCTTTCTTAACGCCAAATTATATAGGCTGAGAGATTGTCCAAGTTCTACGAAATATGTAAGTCGCTTGATCTTGGGCGTGGAGAACGATACATCAAAATTGAGCAGGTTTTTACTTCTTTGGTGAATATAATTTCTCTATATCGTTATGTATGTATTATCTCATATGTACTTGTTATGCGATAAATGGTCAAAAGCCTCCGGCTTCGTTCATACAAACTATGGAAGAGTATGTTAGAGATGCACCACACGGTTCCACCACCCGCAGAGATATGGTAGTCTCTCGAACCTCGTTTCGAGTCATATATATATCGTGCCATAATTTGTCATTAACTTTAATATATTTTTATAAACTTTACAGGCTAATGGCAGGATCGACGCGACATTAACAATAGAGTACAAAAACAGTTCGGAGGAGGGTGAGGAACCCGAATCCGAGGAGCCTGAAGCTTCTGTTTCAGAAACCGCATCTGATTTACTGGTAACTACTCACATCAGTGTTAATAATACATTAACATCTTTTTGGTTTGTAAAATTAATCGAGCCCTTGTGACGTATACAGGGCCTGCATGAGCCTAGTGTTGCTGCCTCAGAGTTTGAACAGAAAAATGCAATGGCTTTAGCCATTCTACCACTTGGTAAGTAAAGTTACTTCATTCTCCCAACTCTCTTTCAATGATCGATGTTGATACACATGAAAAGTCTTATCTTGCAATATATTGTAGGTGAACCGCAGAAAGCAGGGCCCACCGGACCGAACCTGGCAAACGGAATCACCGGCTGGGAACTAGCACTCGTCGCCACTCCAAACCCTAATGAGTCGGCCGCTACTCCTAGCAAATTGGTACCGCTCTCTTCGTGTCTCACTAAAAATATGTCTCAATTTCTTCTTTCTTAATTAATACATGTTCTTTTGGATTGAAAATGGTCTTTGGATTGAAACTGATCTGAACTGAACTTAATAAGTCTAAACGGAACTAAATTAAGAATAAGACCAAAATAACATACAAAAAATAGCAAATTTTAACATTAAATTTATAATGTAATAATTCCATTAAAATTTACCATGTTATAATGAATCCCTTAATTGCTCTCTTTTTTATCTATTTAAAGGCTGGAGGGATGGATAAATTTACACTAGACAGCCTATACGACGATGCGATCAGAAGAAGTAACCCGAACGCAAGCTATAATCCTTGGGAACAAAAGGTGGTGATGGGATCACCGGATCCATTCTACGCCTCGAACGCAGTGGCTGCACCTACTACGGTGCAGTTGGCAACAGCGTATAATAATAATCAGCAACACGCGACTTTCATGCCACATCAGCAGACGGCTGTAGATCTATTTGCGAAGAACCCGTACGGTGCAACTGGCCAGCCTTTCGGACAGAGTTTGCCCGTTCGAGCCTGCAATCCTTATTCCGGCCTCATTTGAGGGAAGTACTCTTGTTTTCTTTTGGTTGAAATAAATAATAGGATTAAAAGATGGAGCTTTTAATTAGCAGATACTATTTTTTTTTTATTTAAGTCAAGTGTCATAATGTTTCCATGAGTTGCATAAATTTTGTGAGGGTTGTAGCAAACATTTATTTATCTACTAAATAACACAAATATGGCAAGGGATTGATGATCTTGTCAATACAATTTTTGATTTTTGTTTGTGTTGTCTGAATCTTCTTGAGGTTTTTATAATTGAGCTATTCTAAGTATTGTTCATCAAAGATTTAGGAGGGAATTTTTGAAGTGCAGAATGCAGATGGTTTTTTATTGCTTTAGTTTTGAAATTATATTTAATAAATATTAGTACATGATTGTAAAAAATCCTTATTTTCCCGTGTATATGTCTAAGAATCTAGATGACTAGATAGTCTAGATTCCCAACAGATCGATTTTTCAATGTACAAATTTATGACAGTACTGCTTACATTTTTTAATACCACTCATCCAGAGCTTTCACCTTAAGTTGTACTACTTGTAATGTTAATATACCCAATATATAAATATAGGAAAAGTCTAATTTTTAATTTTAAAGGTATTATACATTTTTTTTATTATATATAGATAATTGACACATTTAAGGAGTGTGGACCATAATACACATGATTAATGCTTATGACTTGTTTAAAAAATTAAAATCATTTAGTCATGCAATAGACGGTTAGATTTGCTTATTTTTTTTTTTAAAAGATTTCAAATTCAATAAACAAATATGGTCGTGTTTAAGAGCTACCTCAACTAACAAAGGAAGTTGTGAAATTAAGTATGAACATCTCTGAAAATTGTGTAAATTGTACTTAGGTCTACTTACAATCCGGATGAGTAGGGTAGAGTACAAATACTTAACACGATTTAGAGATTTAAAAAAAAAACTTCTTTTATATATCTTGTTGTGGCACAACCACTTTATAAACACATTTACAAAATTCTAGCGAATCTTGTAAAAAGGTCACAAAACCAAAAATTAAGACTACTTTATAAACACATCTACAAAATTTTAGCGAATCTTGTAAAAAGGTCACAAGACCAAAAACTAAGACTACGAGGGACTAATCTAGCAATTCGTCCTACCTAGACTAAACAGAGGGTAGAACCGAAGCATTCTAGCGAAGTCTCTCGGTCTCACAATATTTATCTCTCTAGAATTTCCGAAGTGAATAGTTGAAGAATGGAAATAATGTAGCGACTATTTATAGACTTCATAAATTAGGGTTTTCGGAAATCGCGCTTAATGGGCAGAGCCAAGTCGAGCCCAAAGCATCTCCATGGAATATTCGAGATTCCATTTTTCCGTATCTTCCGGTCGCAGCTCTACGCGCTCCCACACTAGCGTGTATTCGCGCTTCAAGCTTGTCGCAGGCACAACAGGTTACTTGATGTTTTTCTTCATGAGTTTGAATCCTTTTAGCAAAGTCTTCTAGCTCCACCCGCAGCTGGTTTCATCCCTTAGCAGGTCTTCGTCCAGCTCCATGTCTACCTGTGCCTTGTTCCGCGTCTGGTCAAGTGATATCTCTGATTCAAGGATTTCACGGTAAGCTTTGAACTCTCAATTGAAACACTGACTTGAAGTGGATTTCAAGTCAGCCCGGTTGCACGTTGGCGCACAGGCCTGATAACGTGGCTCCACGTTAGCGCGAGGGTTAGTCCACTGTTGGCGCAACCGACTAACTTCGTGTTTGCGCAAAAGCCAACTCGACCGACTCCACGTCGACGCAACTCGGTAAGCCGTGGTCCCACGTTGGCGCACATACCATCTCCCACATTGGCGCACGGGCCAACTCCACGTTGGCGCACTTGTAGTTTTGCATATGCTTAGCTAACTCTACCAAGTCCTAGCAGACTTAGTTAAATTAACCTACATAGCATACAAAAACATTCAATATGAAGTTACTACAAAACATAGTGTATAGTTCAACTGAGTTCAAACAAGAGCAACGTAGCATTATGTTGAACTAGGACGAACTACACACCAACAATCTCTCCCATTTTGAGTCAACTTCATAAGTGGGGTTCGTAGAGAAACTCTCCCTCAAATTAATATCATACTCAAAAAGCGAGTGTACAGATAGCATACAATCAATATAGATGTAGGAACCATTAAGCACTGTTATGCTTTTACGATGTTCTGATACCACTCGTTGCGATATTGAAACTAAATCGCTCACGATTCTCGAAATATATATGAGATGCGAAGAAAAAGATAAACGAAAAGAACGAACACAAAATTTACGCGGAAACCTAAAACACGGGAAAAAACTACGGGAAGAAAGAAAATTCACTACATCGTTGAGGCTTACAATAGTTCACTCTATGCACTCTATGATTTTCGTCTACCGAAGAACCCCAATTTATAGGTGTAGCAAACCTATCAAATTAGAAACAATTAGGATTAGGAATAAAATATTTTTCTTAATATAACTTTCCATATCTCCTAACCAAGGAAATAATTCAATAATATAATTCTCAAATCAAGTAATCCATAAATAGAGCTCTCGGGTCGATAAACAGGTTGAAATATCGACCCCAAACGAAAAACGGACGCGATGGGCGTAACGGGCGCACCGCGCTGGGTTTTCAGCACAACCCGGTTGCGGCGCGCTCTGAAGCTTCGACCTGCAGAGGCGCGGCGCACTGAGAGCGCGCCGCGCTGTCTCTCATCGAACATCAGGAGCGCGTAGCGCTCTGTTTTCTTCACAGAATCAGCGCGGCGCGCTGATCCTCTTCTAGTCCAATTTCTCCGTTTTCGATCTCGTTCCGCTCTAATTCTTGATTCGAGTCATATTATAACAAATCTCCACCTTGAAGAGAATCCCCGTGACTCCAAGCCGCCAAACTCCAACGATCATAGACCTATTTTTCTTTCTTCCACCTAGCCCCGCAGGACTCACACAAAACATGAGCAACCTAAGTTTGAACCGCACCAAACTTAGTACAAGAATGCGAAATTGCACCGATCATCCCTTGGGTACCACCAAGCTCTATGACCTTCACGCAATCTCCATTCTCAAATCTCGCCTTCCCACTACTATCAGCACCCCCTGCATTCGCTATTACTTCAGTGCTATCCTTAGTACGCTGACGCTATCGTCGTTTAGTAGCGCAAAATAAATTTATAAGAACCTAAAGCTTCACACCAACAACAAGTATTAGTGGTAAGTATTAGGTGTCGATCCCACGAGGAGTTTATTGTTATTTTCTCACGGCTTTGCCCAATGTGGTTGTCACGATTTTAGAGAGAGTTTTGAATTAACTACCGACCTACTAAAATAACTAAGAACAAATAATAAACAAACTAAATCTAATAAAAAGAAATAAAATACTCAGGTACTCAACTTGACCAATAACGAAAATTAAACTACTCAACTACTGAACTTGACCAAACTGTAAAACAGAGCATCTGGACACAGTCGTCACCTTGTCTACCTGATTAAGTTGCTACTGTTCATCGGCACATAATATTTTGCTAACAGTTTTATCTTTCGGTTATAGGTTGTCCAATTAAAGTATAAACGCCCCTATGATGTCACGCACGCAAATACCCCAACCCTTATTCACTCTTTCGGTTTAAAGTTCTACTAAATCTCTTTATGCAAAACTTCTAGTATTGATGAATTCGACACTATGTTAGCCGACATGAGTCTAAGTTGACCAAACTGCCTTAATCTCCAAGCGAACCCAAAATGGCCAATAGCATGCCCGGACAGACCCGAGTCATACGACCACATCTCCAGCAACATGTAATACTATGCGGACGCCCAGTCTCCCGGCACTTTGATCCGCGTATGTGTGTGTTATGTGAAAAAGGTTTCCTACTGGCTATTGTAAGTTGCCCAAGTCCCTAACATGCCTGTAGATACTACCCTGTTGAATCGGGAATAAAACTAAGTTAGTTGCTATAATCAAGCCTCACAGTAGTTTAGAAAACAGATCGACCAAGTTCAGAGTTGCCCAGGTGCAGATTACTAGCTACGCATGAACAAATAGAAAATAAATAAATTAAAAATGAAATCAAACATGCTTGGATTAAACTAAGAAATCAAAGTAACAATTGTCTTGAATTAACACAAATTAAAAGACGAAAATAAAGACATGAATTAAAAAGGAATTGCCCAGCTATGCCCGAAGGCGATAGCCGGCGAGAACTCGTCTTCTTCTTCCTCCGATCTTCTTTGGTGGGCTGAATATTTTCGTATGTGAGAGTTCGTCTCGGTTCTCTAATGTTAGCCTCCCTTAGCCACTGTTGTCCTTTTTCTTAGCCACGTGATTTGTAGGGCTTCATGTGTATTTATAGATGCTAGGAGTCATGGGCTCCAAGTAAAATCGCTGGCTTGATCAGTTTAATTGAGATAAGAAAATAAAAGATTCTTTCCTTATCCTTTCCTTAAAAATAGGGATCCTGCCGCGTCCTTGACCAATTCCGTGTAGATATAGGACTCAATATGATGTAGAGACGTGTTGGACAATGACTCTAACGTTGGATGAGAGTCCTTATTTGATACTTCTCTGAATCTGGTCGCCTTTGAAGTCTCCATGATTCCCAGGACTCTTTGTACACTGCTTGCTCAACGTCCGTCTCTGGTCAACTCCGATCTTTGTCCAACTTCTCTACTTCGTACGGTACTTGGTCAAGCTTTGGACTTGGTCACTTTCTGAATTTGGCCAATATGACATGGGTGTTCGTGTCAGACTAACTTGCTCAACCAACATACTTGCTCAATGCGATGATTTCTTTCCAAATGCTCGTCTTTTCACGTTTCACCTGTATAACTTGACCATAGGCTCCAAATGTGCCCTCCCAGACACAAACAAAGTGAAAACAACTGAAAAGACTAGATTAAATTGACTCAAAAGAACTAAAAATGAGCCAGAAAATATGGCTCATCACACGCACACACTTTAATTACGCTTGTCCTCAAACGTGTGGTATGACTCGCGCTGCTCAAGTAGAAAACAAGGGAGGGAGGGAAAGAAATAAATAGAAGACACTAGCATGGTTTTCAGAATACAACATTGATCAAGTAAACAGATAGTCAAAATCATAGTCCAAGGGATGCATAAAAAATAGTCAAGACACTGCAATAGGATTTTTGGTTCTCTCCCTAAGTGTTTCTCTCTTTCAGTGTATGGGTAGTGTATCACTCAATTCTGTTTTGGAATGCGCTTTGCCTTGGGCTTGACCAATTTCTGACCTGTGACAATTCTTAGTTGAGCTGAGCATATCATCAGGACTTTTTAGGGTGTTTGTGTAGGCTGTATTGGGCATATCTCCATGTTGACCGTAGGCAGTGTTGCTTATTTTACTTCGCAACTTTTTTCTACCTCTAATTCACTTCCCTTCGTACGGGCCTCAGCACAACCCATTTATTCTATTTTTTTTAACATGGTTAACCAGTTCGTAGGATTTGCTTACTGCCATTGACGACTTGCCCATTTGATGTACTCGGGCATGTTTTCATGTTGGTCATAATTTCCCCCAGGTGATCAAAGAACAGGCTAGGCTCAAGGGCTATCAAGGGTCTTCTTTGTTTATTGACAAAAAAATGAACAAAAATTGCCTAAGTCATATATTACCTCAACTCAGCGATCAAATCACACAGAAGAAATAAGGCAAACCTCAGCATTACGGCATTCCAAACAGACTCTCAAGAAAGAAATAATTTCATAATGATGGCTCAAATCTCACGGCTACCTAATTGCAGTTCCATCGTCCCAAATTCTCATGCATAGACTAATAATTTTGAAAACTGTTCAAATTGACCAAGTATATTCATCAAGCATGTGACTCGACCAGACACAGGGGTTGCTCCTACCAATTCCCCCACTCACACATTTTGCCTCAGGCAAAGTGGGTGAAATAGTAATAAGATTGGGCATGGAATTCCCTTGACACAGACTCCGACTCCAAACGACGTTGGCGCACCTCTCCACTCACACAATTTGCCTTGGGCAAAGTGTGTCAATGAAGAGATCAACCCTTGACTCGAAAGAAAAGAGAATGGAAAGAAATAAAAGAAAAACAAGTGGGAGGGCAAGTGAGGAGGAGGTAAAGTCAAGGTAAAACCTGAATTGAGCATAGGTGAAGTGGACCATTATTGATTTCAGTAGCTCTACGAGGTCATCTTTGCAAGTTGCCCTGATGCCTTAGGACTACGCCCTCAGTCAGTAACTTGGGAACGTCAACACAGGTCTTGACTTCTTTCCAGTGGTCATCCTTGCGACTTCAGGGAACTCATCCATCTTCTAGCGTAAACTGCCGAAAGTTGACCAAGTAGCCTTGTGGTATGCTCAAGCAGCTACCCGTATGCCGTCCTTGACCTGCACATCAAAAAACAAACAAACCCTTTCTCCTTTCGGATTCAGACAAGTCAAAGTTCTCTATTCAATTTTATTCAAAATAAAAGAAAAGAAAACTAAAATAATATACAAGAAATACCAGGTTGCCTCCTGGCCAGCGCCTTAGTTATCGTCATGGGCATGACGTGATGTATGCTCACCATTCTTCATGATGGAAGGGCTTGAGCTTCTCCTCGTTGTGGCCATAAGATGCCTTCATATACTTGAGTAAATCTGTGAAGTTGCTCATCATCCATCCATGTAAAGTGCCTGGTGGTTTGCCCAAACCAAAGTTTACTTGCATGTTGGTCAGGGGCAAATTTATCTTCTCTTCTGAATATTGGGTGAACAACCCTTGTGTCTTCCTTTCTGGACCTTCACTTAAAACATCACTATTGATCTCCCCGATAGTATTAACTTGTCCAAAGTAGAGATATTTCGTGTGCTTGGGCGATATCTTCGATTTTTGCTCGGGTGTCCGCTCAAAGGATGGCTCCAATCTCTCCTCTCGGACATCATTCTCAATTTGCGTCGTCTGCATTAAAATATCAGATGGTTGTAACATACAAATATGAAATACCTCGTGTTTCTTCACTTGGACAATATCAAGTTTCTGTTCTTGGGCAAGTTGCTTCTCTTGGGCAGGTTGCTCCTCTGGTGCAGGTTGCTCTTCTACTGCAGGTTGCTCCTCTTGGTGTTTGTAATGCCCGTAACCAAAATTAGGTGTGTTGGTCAGGGCATACTGGTCATAACAATTCTGTTCGTCTTGCCCATAACTATGCATTGGCCAACCTGCGTGTTTTCCCTCATAGTGTATTGGGCGCTGCTGATGATCAACTCCATTTATTTCGACTGCTTTGAGTGGTCTTGTTGCCGTCATCTCCACGAGTTTCTTAATGGTGCCGCAAATTTTATCAATTTTATCTTCGGCAGACATGGGCATATCAGTTTTCTGCTTGGGCAAGTAGTCTTCATCTTCACGGGATCCTTCGTCCAAGTCTTTCAATATCTTGAACGCCTCACTTGCAGTTTTATCGAGAATAGAACCTCCACATGCAGCATAAATCATCATTCTTTCTTGTCCCCTCAGTCCGGATCTGAAGTATTGGATCAATTCATGATCCGGAAATAGACGATATGGGCATAGTGCTTGAATCTCATTGAATCGTACCCAATAGTCGTGGAAAGATTCTCCAGTGCCCATTTTGATGTTGTAAATCATCTTCTTGATCTGCATGATCCGAGATATGGGAATGTGCTTCTTCAAGAATTGATGTTGGAGTTGCTGCCATGTTGAAATTTCGCCCCTGGTCAAGGTGTATAGCCATTCTCTTGCCTCGCCGGCAAGGGAGAAGGGAAAATCTAATAGTCGGATGTACTCTGCAAGGTTGCCCATAGCAGGTATAGTCCCACATGCTAGCTCAAAATTTCGCACATGTAATTGAGGGTCCTCCCAGGGCATATCGCTGAACTTGGGCAACAGCTGCAGAAAACTGGGATTCATTGACCAATCTGTAGTGATGTTGGGCAAAGTTATGCCCACGAATTTAAAGTCCAAAAAGTTAGGGAGCCTCAGTTCCCTCAATGTCTTCTCTACTCCTCGGTTGTTCACGTCATCTATCATCTTTTTGTCCTCTGCTCAAGTAGTGATCTTGGGCAAAGGTGGTTCTCTGGGATGCACGTGCTGCTTGACCTGCTTTCCTCGTCCTGCTCCTTGCTGTCCTCTTTGGTCAACCTGGAACAAAAACAAAAAAATCGCAAATCAAATAGCACAAAGAAAATAACTGGAATATAAACTCCCCGGCAACGGCGCCAATTTTGACGCTACCGTTGTTTAGTAGCGCAAAAATAAATTTATAAGAACCTAAAGCTTCACACCAACAACAAGTATTAGTGGTAAGTATTAGGTGTCGATCCCACGAGGAGTTTATTGTTATTTTCTCACGGCTTTTCCCAATGTGGTTGTCACGATTTTAGAGAGAGTTTTGATTGAACTACCGACCTACTAACAAACTAAGAACAAATAATAAACAAACTAAATCTAATAAAAAGAAATAAAATACTCAGGTACTCAACTTGACCAATAACGGAAATTAAACTACTCAACTACTGAACTTGACCAAACTGTAAAACAGAGCATCTGGACACAGTCGTCATCTTGTCTACCTGATCAAGTTGCTACTGTTCATCGGCACATAAGATTTTGCTAACAGTTTTATCTTTCGGTTATAGGTTGTCCAATTAAAGTATAAACGCCCCTATGATGTCACGCACGCAAATACCTCAACCCTTATTCACTCTTTCGGTTTAAAGTTCTACTAAATCTCTTTATGCAAAACTTCTAGTATTGATCAATTCGACACTATGTTAGCCGACATGAGTCTAAGTTGACAAACAGCCGTAATCTTTGAAAATAATAAAATTTTTAAAATTGAGATAACATTTAATAATGAGATTAATACGAGTTTATATATTTAAGTGAGAGTTTGAGTATTAAATAAAATAATTTTTTAGTCCATTAATAAATTTTTGGTAAATACGTTGTGTTACTAGTTCCCAAAATATATAATGATTTTAGTTTTTCAACATAAAAAATACAAAATATATAATGAAGTAAAATAATTATTAATAGCGAGCGCATATATAATAATTTTAGCTAAGCCCAAAAAAATAAATATTAAAATATAAAATTAAGTAAAAATTAATGCGCAAAAATAAAAATAAAATAATGATTTTTTTTCATTTTATATATTTAAATATAACTAATAAACATTAACCTCGTTTTGATTGCTCACGGACAACACTTGAGTACTTGCGGGTGACATACTCTTCGTTTTGATTGCCCTCGGACAACACTTGAGTACCTGGTGTCATACTCTTAACATTAACGTGTTTTGATTGCGGATAGTACTTGAGTACCTGGAGCCATACTCTTAACATTGATGTTGTTTTGAATGCTTTCGGACAACACTTGAGTACCTGGTGCCATACTCTTATCATTAACGTTGTTTTGATTTCCCTCGGGCATACCTTAATTATCTGGTGCCATATTATTAACATTAAGGTATTTTGATTGCCCTCGGACAGTACTTGAGTACCTGGAGCCATACTCTTAACATTGATGTCGTTTTGATTGCTTACGGACAACACTTTACCTGCTGTCATACTCTTATCATTAACACTTTACCTGCTGTCATACTCTTATCATTAACGTTGTTTTGATTGCCCTCGAGCATCCCTTGATTACCTGGTGCCATATTTTTAACATTAACTTCGTTTTAATTGCTTTCGGACCAGCACCTTGTTGATTTATCGAATACAAAGTTATATATTCTAAAAATCAATCAAGTATACGGTATTGAAAAAGAGTTCAAAACCTCCAGAAACCTACACAGTAAGAAGTGCAAGTTTTTGTAAACAATCAAATTTATGAAATTAATAAAGGGCTAAAAAAATATATAATTTTATCGTAAAATATATAATTATTTTAGTTTAGCGCAAAAAAATAATTAAAAAATAAAAATATAATAAAATAAAAGTTCATTAATAGCGCACATATATAATGATTTTAATTTAGCGCAAAAAAATAAACATTAAAATATTTTAATATTGTATATATAAATATATTTTGAAAATAAGTCGCGTATATATCTATCCAAAATCGAAATAGATGCTTTTGAACAACACTTGAGTACATGGTGTCGAACACAAATAAATTTTAATAAAATTATTAATTTGAGAGAATGCATATGGTTTATATGTATCATAAATTTTATTTTTTTCAATCCCTTAAATTCATAAGTAATTATATGATAATGAAAGTTGAGAGAATGCATATGGTTTATATGTATCATAAATTTAATTCTCCAATCTTTTAAATTCATAAGTTATATATAGGAACATAGTAAGTAGTTGGATCATCATCACTTTCATTTGCAACCAATACCAGAGGTTTATTTGGGTCACTATAAAAAATTATGCAGTCATCACCAGCAACTTCCGCGGATGGCTTCAAAATGATAGATCCAGGTTCACTTGGGGCAAATAAATTTAAAAATACACCATATATATATATATATATACACCATATATATATATATTGTTGATGATTTAAGTGAAATCATTGTCCATTTAATGTAATTGGATTCATACAAAGTTTCGGTAATGATCCTAAAGCACTACAATATGATTTAGGCGAAGTGCGGAGTGCACGGTTGTATAAAAGTGATAACGGATCATTGTTTGGTTAAGTGAATGTTGGTGTTGATTTATTGTGTGTAAATTAGCATGAAATATATGTTAATTTCATGGTTTGCATGGTTGTAATATGCAGCCACGAAATTGCATGCATGACACCTAAAGAAAGTGATTTCGAAGAGGTGTGACCATTCTTAAAGGGTGCAACTCTTCCCAAAGGGTGCAGCCCTTCATGAAAGGGTATTTTCACTATCCAAAGGGGTGTTTCAACACCTATATAAGGGTGTTGAAAATCAGATTCTAAGACCCACGAAAATTAAGAGCTTTGTGTTAACGAAGTATAGCGAATAAACATTCTATAGTATACTTGTTTCTACGCCAAAGAACAAGTGCGGTATTGTCTTATCCTAGAAGAAGTTTCGTGATACCTTGGCTGTTATAGGGTCGAAATATTCTTTAAGGAAAACGTGTAAACGTGATTCAATATTTTCCAAAGCCTCCACATTCAGAAACACACAAAAGAAACAACAATCTTAAAGAATATTTACTATTCTGAACGATGGAGTCGGTTCGTGAGATGAACAGCAAATTCGGAAAATTGGAGAAGTTCGAAGGCGTAGACTTTCGAAGGTGGCAAAAGAAGATGCATTTCTTGCTAACAACGTTGAAGGTGGTGTACGTTCTAAGTACTCCACAACCAGAAGCAGCAGACAACGAATCGCCGGAGGAAACTCGGAAACGCTGCAAATGGGAAAATGACGACTATATATGTCGTGGGCATATATTAAACGGTATGTCTGACTCTCTCTTCGATATCTATCAAAATGTGGAGTCTGCTAAGGCCCTTTGGGATAGCCTTGAATCCAAGTACATTGACGAGGACGCTTCTAGTAAGAAGTTCCTAGTTGGTAATTTTATGAATTACAAGATGTGCGACGGAAGGCCGGTAATGGAGCAATATAATGAATTGCTCCGGATATTGGGTCAATTTACCCAACATAATATGAAGATGGACGAGTCCATCTCGGTGTCTAGTATTATAGACAAATTACCGCCGTCGTGGAAAGACTTCAAACACACCTTGAAACATAAAAAGGAAGAGTTGTCTTTAGTACAACTCGGTAGTCACTTGCGCATAGAGGAATCTCTAAGGGCGCAAGAGGGTGAAAAACCCAAGGACAAGGAACCGATAAGGTCTGCAACTATCAATATGATGGAAGCAGGGGAGAGTTCGTATAAGAACCGAGGGACAAAGCGTCCCTACAACAACAACAACGGCAACAATGCTGGGAGTAAGAAGCCTAAGGGCGCTTGCTGGATATGCGGAAAAACGGGTCACTTTAAAAGTGATTGTCGTGCGAACAAGAATAAAAAGGGAACGATGAATAATCGCTCGGGACAAAGGTCTAATAACCAGGGTCCGGACACCAATCAAGGTGAGACTACTATACATAATTTTGATGTAAATTTAAATTATGTCCCTATAGTTTCTGAAGCATTTTATGTGCAGGATGATTCGGTGGCATGGTGGATTGACTCGGGTGCTACTAAGCATGTTTGCAAGGATCGTCATTGGTTTCAAAAGTATGAACCAGTTGTAGATGGATCAGTGCTTTACATGGGAAACGAGTCAACAGCCCCTATTCTTGGTCGCGGCGAAGTGTTGTTGGAATTCAGTTCCGGAAAGTCCTTAGTATTATTAGATGTATTACATGTACCTGGAATAAGGAAAAATCTTGTATCCGGTAGTGTTTTATCCAAGTATGGATATAAACAAGTATACGAATCTAATAAATATGTATTGACTAAGAATGGTGTATTTGTCGGTTTTGGATACCAATGTAACGGGATGTTTATGCTTAATATTATGAATAAAGTTGATGATTCTGTTCTTATGGTTTCTTCTAAAGTGAATGATTCATTATTGTGGCATGCTAGACTAGGACATGTTCATTATAAGCGCATGATTGATATGTCCAAACTTGAATTAATCCCTGCTATGAACATAGAAGAAGATAAGTGTAATACATGCATGCTAACTAAAATCGTTAGGCAGCCTTTTAAAGATGTTCAACGTGAATCTTGTATGCTTGAACTTGTGCATAGCGACTTATGTGATTTCCATGCTACACCTTCGTTGGGGAATAAGAAATACTTAGTAACTTTCATAGATGATTATTCTAGATTTTGCTATGTATTTCTGCTAAGTACTAAAGATGAAGCGCTAGAAAAGTTTAAAGTATTTAAAACTGAAGTTGAACTACAACAAGAGTGCATGATTAAAAAGTTGAGAACCGATAGGGGAGGTGAATATTATGATCCTGTTTTGTTTGAATCATGTGGTATTATTCATGAAATAACTGCGCCCTATACTCCTCAACAAAACGGTATATCCGAAAGGAAGAACCGTGTACTAAAGGAAATGGTGAATTCCATGTTATCCTATTCGGGTTTGAATAGTGGATTCTGGGGAGAAGCCGTGTTAACAGCTTGCTATTTATTAAATAGGGTTCCTAACAAAAGGAACAAAGTTACCCCCTACGAACTTTGGTACAAAAAGAAGCCGAACCTTAATTATCTTAAGGTTTGGGGCTGTCGGGCTGTCGTAAGACTACCGGATCCCAAAAGGAAAACTTTGGGAGAAAGAGGCATTGATTGCATCTTTGTTGGATATGCTGTGCATTCCAAGGCATATCGATTCTACGTGATTGAGCCGAATGATTCAGTAGCGATTCATTCTATCATAGAATCGAGGGACGCCATATTTGATGAAACTAGATTTTTATCAATGGTTAGGACCAAGGATCTGGTGCCTAAGGTGGCTGAAAGCAAAGAATTAACTTTGCCCGAGCCTGAGTCGCTTGAACCTCGTCGAGGCACGAGGATAAGGACTAAGAAATCGTTCGGTCCTGATTTCCAGACCTTTCTGGTTGAAGGATCAAGGGACGAAGTTGGATTTCAATACTCGTATAGTTATCATGTTGATGATGAGCCTAAAACATACGAGGAAGTCTTGAAATCGCAAGATGTTGCATTTTGGAAAGAAGCCATCAATGATGAGATGGATTCCATTATGGGAAACAACACTTGGGTGCTTGCTGATTTACCTAACGGTTGTAAACCATTAGGATGCAAGTGGATCTTTAAGAAAAAGATGAAAGTCGATGGTTCAATTGACAAGTATAAAGCCCGATTAGTCATTCAAGGCTTTAGGCAAAAGGAAGGTATTGATTACTTCGATACCTATGCTCCTGTTGCGCGAATAACTACGATTAGATTATTGATAGCCTTGGCTGCAATACATAATCTAGTGATCCATCAAATGGATGTAAAAACAGCATTCCTTAACGGTGAGTTAGAGGAGGAAATTTACATGAAACAACCCGAAGGGTTCGTTATGCCTGGTAATGAGCATAAGGTATGTAAACTTGTTAAATCCTTGTATGGATTAAAACAAGCACCTAAGCAGTGGCATCGGAAATTTGATGAAATAATTTTATCGAATGGTTTTAAGTTAAACCAATCGGATAAATGTGTGTATAGCAAATTCGATGACTTTGGTAAAGGAGTCATTATTTGTCTATATGTTGATGATATGCTTATCTTTGGTACTGACCAAAGACAAGTGGATTTGACTAAGTCATTTTTATCATCAAACTTCGATATGAAGGATATGGGGGAGGCGGATGTGATTTTAGGAATTAAAATCATTCGTGAAAACAATGCCATTACTTTAACTCAATCTCATTACATTGAGAAAGTGTTAAAGAAATTCCATTGTGATGACTATTCTACGGTCAGTACTCCATATGATTCGAGTGTAAAACTCATGCCCAATATGGGTGTTGCTGTGTCCCAGTTGGAATACTCCAAGGTAATTGGGTGCCTTATGTATGCTATGACTAGCACAAGGCCAGACATTGCATTTGCGGTAGGCAAACTAAGTAGATACACAAGTAATCCTAGCACGCATCATTGGCAGGCTGTTAGGCGTGTATTAAAATACTTAAAGGAAACCAAAGACTTTGGTTTGACATATGTCGGATATCCTTCGGTAATAGAAGGGTATTCTGATGCGAGTTAGATAACCAATATAGAGGATCATTCCTCTACTTCTGGTTGGGTTTTCCTACTCGGAGGCGGTGCTATAAGTTGGGCTTCAAAGAAGCAAACTTGT
Organism: Euphrasia confusa; assembly: GCA_954870475.1. Lineage (NCBI taxonomy): Eukaryota > Viridiplantae > Streptophyta > Magnoliopsida > Lamiales > Orobanchaceae > Euphrasia > Euphrasia confusa. The sequence goes on along the minus strand of OX940968.1, from coordinate 25,905,084 downwards.
ATTACGAGTTCCACTATGGAATCGGAATTTATAGCACTTGCGGCAGCTGGTAAAGAAGCTGAATGGTTAAGGAATTTGGTTTATGAAATTCCTTTGTGGCCAAAGCCTATTTCGGCGTTTTCAATTCATTGTGACAGTGCAGCCACTTTGGCTAAGGCATATAGTCATGTTTATAATGGCAAGTCAAGACACTTGGGCGTTAGACATAGCGCGATCCGTGAGCTGATCACTCAAGGAGTAATCTCTATAGATTTTGTGAGATCACAACATAATCTTGCTGATCATTTGACCAAGGGATTAGCAAAAGACTTGGTAGTAAAGTCGGTGATTGGGATGGGTCTGAAGCCTCTTTGAATCTTCAAATATGGGATACCAAATTCATTTCTAATTGTATTAGAACCAGAATTCAATTGGGAAGCCTATATTTGAGATTGAAACACATGGAAATTATCCCAAAGGTATGTGTTTGAACCTGCATGTTAAGGTTGAAGTTAATTCTTAATGAATCATTTGATAAAGTGCATTTTGCAGGTGCACGAAGAAATGATTCACCTATATGAGTGGGAAGTGTGGCAGCTTCAAGAGTCGTGGCTAAGCTCTATATACACTCAAGAATGGATGGGATACAAGGCCTAATTTTGTATCGGAAATCATTATAGAATGTATTTGGAATTATGTGTGTATTATCTTTTATGTATTCAGATGGGTTGAAGAGTTCAATCTTTTAAGACACTCTGATTCTCGAATATATAAGTTGTATATAACACTAAGATGAAAATTCAATCTTCAAGACATTTTCATTTTATGCATAATTCTGGCTGTTATTGTTAACATAAGTGATTCAAGGATTACACTTAAATGGGGGAGGAATGTTGATGATTTAAGTGAAATCATTGTCCATTTAATGTAATTGGATTCATACAAAGTTTCGGTAATGATCCTAAAGCACTACAATATGATTTAGGCGAAGTGCGGAGTGCACGGTTGTATAAAAGTGATAACGGATCATTGTTTGGTTAAGTGAATGTTGGTGTTGATTTATTGTGTGTAAATTAGCATGAAATATATGTTAATTTCATGGTTTGCATGGTTGTAATATGCAGCCACGAAATTGCATGCATGGCACCTAAAGAAAGTGATTTCGAAGAGGTGTGACCATTCTTAAAGGGTGCAACTCTTCCCAAAGGGTGCAGCCCTTCATGAAAGGGTATTTTCACTATCCAAAGGGGTGTTTCAACACCTATATAAGGGTGTTGAAAATCAGATTCTAAGACCCACGAAAATTAAGAGCTTTGTGTTAACGAAGTATAGCGAATAAACATTCTATAGTATACTTGTTTCTACGCCAAAGAACAAGTGCGGTATTGTCTTATCCTAGAAGAAGTTTCGTGATACCTTGGCTGTTATAGGGTCGAAATATTCTTTAAGGAAAACGTGTAAACGTGATTCAATATTTTCCAAAGCCTCCACATTCAGAAACACACAAAAGAAACAACATATATATATATATATCCTACCACCACCGTCGATGAAGCTCAAGTTCCTTGTGAAAAATTAGAAACTAAAATATATAATGAAGTAAAAAGATCATTAATAGTGTATATATATAATAAATTAAAAATAACATTGAAAGTGTATATATATATATAATGATTTTGGTTTAGCGTAAAAAAATAAATATTAAAATATATAATTAAGTAAAAAGTTTATGCGAAAAAATAAATAAACAATAATTTATTTTTATATATATTAAAATATATAACCAAAAAACATTAACGTTGTTTTGATTGCCCTGGACAGCATTTGAGAACTTGCGGGTGGCATACTCTTTGTTTTGATTGCCCTCAGACAATACTTGAGTAACTGATGTCATACTCTTAACATTAAAGTTGTTTTGATTGCTCTCAAACAGCACATGAGTACCTGAGGTCATACTCTTAACATTAACGTTGTTTTGATTGCCCTCAGGAAGCACTTGAGTACTGGAGCCATACTCTTAACATTGATGTCCTTTTGATTGCCCTTGGACAACACTTGAGTATCAGGTGTCATACTCTTAACATTAACGTCGTTTTGATTACCATCGGGCAGCACATGAGTATCTGGAGTCATACTCTAAACATTAACGCCATTTTGATTGTCATCGGCAACACTTGAGTACCTGGTGTCATACTCTTAACATTGATGTCGTTTTGATTGCCTTCGGGCAACACTTGAGTACCTGATGCCATACTCTTGACATTAACGTCGTTTTGATTGCTCTCGGGCAGCTCTTGAGTATATTGTGCCACAGTCTTAACATTAACGTCATTTTGATTGTTCTTGGACCCGCACCGTCGTTGATATATGGAAAACGAAGTTAGAGCTGCTAAAAATTAATTAAGTAGACGGTATTGAAAAAGAGTTCGAAATCTAACCCTACCAGCACCGTAGATATACTCACGGACAGCATTTGAGTACTTGAAGGTGACATACTCTTTGTTTTGATTGCCCTCAGACAACACTTGGCATCCCTTGATTACCTGGAGCCATATTCTTAACATTAACTTAGTTTTGATTGCCTTCGGACCCGCACCCCGTTGATTTATCGAATGCAAATTTATATATTCTAAAAATCAATCAAGTATACGGTATTGAAAAATAGTTTGAAACCTCCAGAAACCTATAAGAAGTGCAAGTTTTTGTAAACAATCAAATTTATGAAATTAATAAAGGGCTAAAAAAAATATATAATTTTATCGTAAAATATATAATTATTTTAGTTTAGTGCAAAAAATAATTAAAAAATAAAATATATAATAAAGTAAAAGTTCATTAATAGCGCACATATATAATGATCTTAATTTAGCGCAAAAAAATAAATATTAAAATATTTTAATATTGTATCTATAAATATATTTTGGAAATAAGTCAGGTATAGATCTATCCAAAATCAAAATAGATGCTCTCGAACAACACTTGAGTACATGGTGTCGAACACAAATAAATTTTAATAAAATTATTAATTTGAGAGAATGCATATGGTTTATATGTATCATAAATTTTATTTTTCAATCCCTTAAATTCAATAATAATTATATGATAATGAAAGTTGAGAGAATGCATATGGTTTATATGTATCATAAATTTAATTCTCCAATCCTTTAAATTCATAAGTTATATATAGGAACATAGTAAGTAGTTGGATCATTATCGCTTTCATTTGGAACCAATACCAGGGGTTTATTTGGGTCACCATAAAAAATTATGCAGTCATCGGTGTCCTCATCACCAGCAACTTCCGCGGATGGCTTCAAAATGATAGATCCAGGTTCAGTTGGGGCAAATAAATTATAAATCTAGGGTTTTGATTCCTCTCGGAGAACACTTGAGTACATGGTGTCATAATCTTAACATTAACGTCGTTTTGATTGCTATCTGGCAGCCTTTGATTACCTGATGTTACACTCTTAACATTGATGTGTTTTGATTGCCCTCCAATCCGATTAGTAGTTGATTTATCGAAAATGAAGTTAGAATTGCTAAAAATCAATCAAGTAGAAATCAATCAAGTAGAAAGTATTGAGAAAGAGTTCGAATTAAAACTCCAGAAATCCTACCACCACCTTCGACGAAGCTCAAGTTCCTTGTGAACAATCATATTTATGAAATTAATGAAATGGTGCAAAATATATAATAATTTTAATTTATAGCGCCAAAAAAAAAAATTAGAAACTAAAATATATAATGAAGTAAAAAGATCATTAATAGTGTATATATATAATGATTTATAATGAAGTAAAAAGAACATTGATAGTGTATATATATATAATGATTTTGGTTTAGCGCAAAAAACTAAATATTAAAATATATAATTAAGTAAAAAGTTCATGCGCAAAAATAAATAAACAATAATTTATTTTTTTATATATTAAAATATATAACCAAAAAACATTAACGTTGTTTTGATTGCCCTGGGCAGCATTTGAGTACTTGCAGGTGGCATACTCTTTGTTTTGATTGCCCTAGACAATACTTGAGTACCTGAGGTCATACTCACATTAACATTGTTTTGATTGCTCTCAAACAGCGCTTGAGTACCTGAGGTCATACTCTTAACATTAACGTTGTTTTGATTGCCCTCGGGCAGCACTTGAGTACTGGAGCCACACTCTTAACATTGATGTCCTTTTGATTGCCCTTGGGCAACACTTGAGTATCAGGTGTCATACTCTTAACATTAACGTCGTTTTGATTACCATCGGGCAGCACATGAGTATTTGGAGTCATACTCTAAACATTAACGCCGTTTTGATTGTCATCGGCAACACTTGAGTACCTGGTGTCATATTCTTAACATTGATGTCGTTTTGATTGCCTTCAGGCAACACTTGAGTACCTGATGCCATACTCTTGACATTAACGTCGTTTTGATTGCTCTCGGGCAGCTCTTGATTACATGGTGCCACACTCTTAACATTAACGTCATTTTGATTTTCCTTGGACCCGCACCGTCGTTGATATATGGAAAACGAAGTTAGAGCTGCTAAAAATTAATTAAGTAGACGGTATTGAAAAAGAGTTCGAAACCTAACCCTACCAGCACCGTAGATATACTCACGGACAGCACTTGAGTACTTGAAGGTGACATACTCTTTGTTTTGATTGCCCTCGGACAACACTTGAGTACCTGGTGTCATACTCTTAACATTAACGTGTTTTGATTGCCCTCGGACAGTACTTGAGTACGTGGAGCTATACTCTTAACATTGATGTCGTTTTGATTGCTCTCGGACAACACTTGAGTAACTGGTGCCACACTCTTATCATTAACGTTGTTTTGATTGCCCTCGGGCATCCCTTGATTACCTGGAGCCATATTCTTAACATGAACTTAGTTTTGATTGCCTTCGGACCCGCACCCCGTTGATTTATCGAATACAAATTTATATATTCTAAAAATCAATCAAGTATACGGTATTGAAAAATAGTTTGAAACTTCCAGAAACCTATACAGTAAAAAGTGCAAGTTTTTGTAAACAATGAAATTTATGAAATTAATAAAGGGCTAAAAAAATATATAATTTTATCGTAAAATATATAATTATTTTAGTTTAGTATATATAATAAAGTAAAAGTTCATTAATAGTGCACATATATAATGATTTTAATTTAGCAAAAGTTCATTAATAGCGCACATATATAATGATTTTAATTTAGCGCAAAAAAATAAATATTAAAATATTTTAATATTGTATCTATAAATATATTTTGGAAATAAGTCGCGTATAGATATATCCAAAATCGAAATAGATGCACTTGAGTACATGGTGTCGAACACAAATCAATTTTAATAAAATTATTAATTTGAGAGAATGTATATGGTTTATATGTATCATAAATTTTATTTTTCAATCCCTTAAATTCATAAGTAATTATATGATAATGAAAGTTGATAGAATGCATATGGTTTATATGTATCATAAATTTAATTCTTCAATCCTTTAAATTCATAAGTTATATATATTACTTATGATAATGAAAGTTGATAGAATGCATATGGTTTATATGTATCATAAATTTAATTCTTCAATCCTTTAAATTCATAAGTTATATATAGGAACATAGTAAGTAGTTGGATCATCATCGCTTTCATTTGCAACCAATACCAGGGGTTTATTTGGGTCATCATCCAAAATTATGCCGTCATCGGTGTCCTTATCACCAGAAACTTCCGCGGATGGCTTCAAAATGATAGATCCAGGTTCAGTTGGGGCAAATAAATTTAAAAATAAACCATATATATATATATATATATATATATATTAATACATACATGGTGTCGAACATAAATTATAAATCTAGGGTTTTGATTGCTCTCGGAGAACACTTGAGTAAATGGTGTCATAATCTTAACATTAACGTCGTTTTGATTGCTCTCTAGCAGCCTTTGATTACCTGGTGTTACACTCTTAACATTGATGTCGTTTTGATTGCCCTCCAATCCGATTCGTCGTTGATTTATCGAAAATGAAGTTAGAACTGCTAAAAATCAATCAAGTAGAAGGTATTGAAAAAGAGTTCGTATTAAAACTCCAGAAACCCTACCACCACCGTCTATATACTCAGGACAAAGCTCAAGTTTCTTGTGAACAATCATATTTATGAAATTAATGAAAGGGTGCAAAATATATAATAATTTTAATTTATAGCGCAAAAAAAATAAATAAATTAGAAACTAAAATATATAATGAAGTAAAAAGATCATTAATAGTGTATATATATAATGAGTTATAATGTAGTAAAAAGATCATTAATAGTGTATATATATAATGATTTTGGTTTAGCACAAAAAAATAAATATTAAAATATATAATTAAGTAAAAAGTTCATGCGCAAAAATAAACAAACAATAATTTATTTTTTTATATATTAAAATATATAACCAAAAAACATTAACGTTGTTCCCATGGGCAGCATTTGAGTACTTGCAGGTGGCATACTCTTTGTTTTGATTGCCCTCAAACAACACTTGAGTACCTGAGGTCATACTCTTAACATTAACGTTGTTTTGATTTGCTCTCGGGCAGCACTTGAGTACTGGAGCCATACTCTTAACATTGATGTCCTTTTGATTGCCCTTGGGCAACACTTGAGTATCAGGTGTCATACTCTTAACATTAACGTCGTTTTGATTACCATCGGGCAGCACATGAGTATATGGAGTCATACTCTTACCATTAACGCCGTTTTGATTGTCATCGACAACACTTGAGTACCTGGTGTCATACTCTTAACATTGATATCGTTTTGATTGCCTTTGGGCAACACTTGAGTACCTGATGCCATACTCTTAACATTAACGTCGTTTTGATTGCTCTCGGGCAGCTCTTGATTACATGGTGCCACACTCTTAACATTAACGTCATTTTGATTGTCCTTGGACCTGCACCTTCGTTGATATATGGAAAACGAAGTTAGAGCTGCTAAAAATTAATTAAGTAGACGGTATTGAAAAAGAGTTCGAAACCTAACCCTACCAGCACCGTAGATATACTCACGGACAACATTTGAGTATCACGGACAACATTTGAATACTTGAAGGTGACATACTCTTTGTTTTGATTGCCCTCAGACAACACTTCAGTACCTGGTGTCATACTCTTAACATTAACGTGTTTTGATTGCCCTCGGACAGTACTTGAGTACGTGGAGCCATACTCTTAACATTGATGTCGTTTTGATTGCTTTCGGACAACACTTGAGTAACCGGTGCCACACTCTTATCATTAACGTTGTTTTGATTGCCCTCGGGCATCCCTTCATTACCTGGAGTCATATTCTTAACATTAACTTAGTTTTGATTGCCTTCGGACCCGCACCCCGTTGATTTATCGAATACAAATTTATATATTCTAAAAATCAATCAAGTATACGGTATTGAAAAATAGTTTGAAACCTCCAGAAACCTATACAGTAAGAAGTGCAAGTTTTTGTAAACAATCAAATTTATGAAATTAATAAAGGGCTAAAAATATATATAATTTTATCGTAAAATATATAATTATTTTAGTTTAGGGCAAAAAATAATTAAAAAATAAAATATATAATAAAGTAAAAGTTCATTAATAGCGCACATATATAATGATTTTAATTTAGCGCAAAAAAATAAATATTAAAATATTTTAATATTGTATCTATAAATATATTTTGGAAATTAGTCGCGTATAGATCTATCCAAAATCGAAATAGATGCTCTCGAACAACACTTGAGTAAATGGTGTCGAACAAAAATAAATTTTAATAAAATTATTAATTTGAGAGAATTGATAAAATAACAAAGAGTGGCAAATATTATTGAAGAACCCTAATTAGGGTTTTGTTTTATTTCTGCGCAGAAGCGTAATTCTCAGAGAGGAGAGAATATATATGCGGGGATAGATGACCTACCCGCTTATTTCTAACAACTCATATCAATCTCCAATCATATAGATAAATATCAAATATAAATAAAAGGGATTAATATAAAAATATCCATGGCGTCTTTATCCTTTTGCATGGTTGCTTTTACGCCCTCTCAATTCAAGCGCGGATGACAATGAAATGACATTGAGCTTGCGACGCATACGTGCGAAGAATTGTCCAGTTAAGGCCTTGGTAAGACAGTCTGCGGCTTGATCAATTGCAGGTACATGTCTGACTGAGAGCTCTCCCCGTTTCACCTTGTCTCTCACAAAATGCATGTCCAACTCTACATGTTTTGTCCTTGACCTTGAGTGAGATACAGGATTGGCTGAGAGACACACAACACCTAAATTGTCAAACCATATAATGGGAGTAGAGGTTGAGTTAAAACCGAGCTCTTGCAGCAATGATTTAATCCAAGTCACTTCACAGCTTACATTGGCCAAGCATCTATACTCTGCTTCTGTACTAGACCTTGAGACGGTTGACTGTTTCTTTTTACTCCATGATACCAAGTTTCCTCCAAGAAAAACACAGTAACCACTTGTAGACTTTCTGTCATCTAAATCTGTGGCCCAAGCAGCATCTCCAAAAGCAGAAATATTTATATTGGATGGTTTAGTAAAAGTCAACCCAAAATCTTTTGTTGCAGCAAGGTACCTGAGGATTCTTTTAACAGCTTTCCTGTGAAGGTCAGTAGGGCTTTGCATGTATTGGCTCAGTTTATTAACAGAGAAAGCTATATCTGGTCTGGTGATAGTGGCATATTTGAGGGCACCAATCATACTTCTATACAATTTTCCATCCTTGAAGGGTTGACCTGAATATTTGGACAAGTAGTTGCCTGTGATCATAGGAGTGGGCAGTCCATTGCAGGTGGACATGTTGGCTCTTTGCAGCAGGTCCTCTACATATTTCTTTTGACCAAGAAACAAGCCAGAAGGTGTTTGAGCAATCTCAATTCCCAGAAAGTAGTGTAGACTGCCAAGGTCTTTGACAACAAAATGAGCATTCAATGAAGAAATAACCTTTTGTACTTGATGAGAGTTTGAACCTGTAATTATAATATCATCAACATAGATGAGAATGAAAATAACTGAAGAAGATGTCCTTCTGAAATACAGTGATGCATCAGCTTGAGATGGTTGAAAATGTAGAAGGGTTAGGACTGAGGTAAATTTTGTTGTCCATGCCCTAGAAGCCTGCTTTAATCCATATAGAGATTTGTGAAGTATACATACCATCTGCCCCCCTTGCTCAAAACCTGGAGGTTGATCCATGTAAATGGCAGTGTCCAGTTCACCATTTAGAAATGCACTCTCAACATCTAGTTGTTTGAGTGGCCAGGAATAAGACAAGGCAAGGGTAAGTAGGATTCTGATTGTTGTAGGCTTTGCCACAGGGCTGAAAGTGTCAGTGTAATCAAAACCAGGGATTTGAGAGTAACCCTTTGCTACCAACCGGGCTTTGTATCTGGAGATTGATCCATCAGCATGTTTTTTGAGTTTGAATATCCATCTGCAACCCACAGTTGTTTGATTTGGAGGGAGAGGTACCAATGACCATGTTTTATTTTTCTGGAGGGCAGCTAGTTCTTCTTTCATAGCTGCAAGCCACAGTGGAGACAATAGGGCTTCTGAGTGAGTAGAGGGCTCACTGGGAACAGTTGAAAGTGTATGAGAGAAGACTTTCTTTTTAGAGATGCCTGCTTTAGACCTAGTGGTCATAGTGTGAGTTGGATGTGGTTCATTAGAGGAAGTAGGTGGATTGATAGGAGCTGGAGTAGGAGCAGAGATAGGTAACTGAACAAACAAGTTACCAGGTTGAGTTAGAGGGATTGATTGAGGCACTGTTGCTGTAGGAGGGGCTAGTGGTGGAACTGATGGTGTCACTGGTGGTGATGGAGGAGTAGGGGGTGTAGTAATGAGGATGGGAGGAGGTAACAGTTGATTACAACACTCAGGACTGGTAGATGAAGTAGAGGATGAATCAGTGGAAAATGGGAAGGAAGATTCATCAAATATAACATGTCTATTGATGATGATTTTTTTGGAATTCATAAGAAATATCTTGAAGCCTTTGTGTTGAGGACTGTAACCTAGAAAGGTACCAGGTTGAGATCTAGGTTGGAGTTTATGATCATTGTAAGGTCTTATGTGAGGATAACTGAGACATCCAAAGGTTTTTAGATTGAGGTAGGAAGGTGTTTGACCTGTAAGTACTTCATGAGGGGAGAGGGAATGAAGAACAGGTGTAGGTGTGATATTGATTAGGTATACACAATGAGAAAAGCAGTCATCCCAGAAGGTGTTAGGGACAGAAGATTGGGTGAGTAGAGAAAGGGCCATTTGGACTATATGTCTGTGTTTCCTTTTTGCCAAACCATTTTGTTCTGGTGTGTAGGGGCAAGACAAACGATGTACAATGCCATGCTGATGAAGAAAAGGTGTGAGGGTTTTGTATTCAGTGCCACCATCTGTTTGTAGGGTTTTAATAGGTTTGCCAAACTGTTTTTCAACTAGGGCTTTGAAGTGGATAAAGGTGGCAGGAACCTTAGATTTTAATTTCAAAAAATAGATCCAAGTATGTCTGGATTTGTCATCAATGTATGTGACATAATATTTGAATCCATTGCGAGATGTGATGGGAAAAGGGCCCCAGAGGTCACTGTGAATAAGTTCTAGTAAATCGTAGTTGTGTGATTGTGAAGGTATGAAGGGAAGTTTGTGGCTTTTTGATTGTGCGCATGGAGAACAAATAGGTGAAGTAGGAGAATCATGAAAAGAAATGCCAACTTTATTCAAAATAGATTTAACAATGTTCAAAGGAGCATGTCCTAATCTGTTATGCCATACATGAATACTGGAAACAGAAGAAGCTGAATTTATTTGTTGAACAGGTGAAGCTTGAGAGGTGGAACTCCACTGATGCCTTGGCTGGGATGGAATGGTGTTGAGGTCAAAGGAGTACAGACCATCTCTAACTGTCCCCTTGATGAGTGGTTAGGCTGTGGCTTGGTCCTTAACAAGACAGAAATTTGCATGAAATTCAAAGAAAACCTTGTTATCTTTGGCAAATTGTGAAACACTCAAAAGATTTTTCTTAATGTGAGGAACATGGAGTAAGTTTTTTAAAAGGAAATGTCTGTGAGAAGGTGATTGAGAGTGTGAAACAGTAGAGGTACCAAGGTGTGAAATAACCAAACCTGTGCCATTTCCCATTTGGACTTTATCTGAGCCATAGTAGTTGGTGTTGAGCCTGAGGTTATTAAGGTCATGTGTCACATGACTGTTGGCACCTGAGTCAGGATACCAAGTAGTTTCAGATGGAGTTGCTCCAGTGGTTGCAGATGGTGAGTTGTAGTTGCTAAAATTCACATTATGTTGTGACTGTTGCTGCTGTTGATCATTGGTTGGTGGGACATAATTAAGATCAGCCCTGTAGAAGCACTTGTCTGCAGTGTGATTAGTTCTATGGCAAATCTGACACTTGACATTACCTCTTCCACCATATGGTTTGCCTCTACCTCTATTAGAGTTGCCTCTATAAGGTCCATCTCTGCCTCCTCTTTGGCTGTTATAACCTCTGCCTCTATAGGAGTTGTTGTTTGCAGGTCCGTGGTTATAAGAAGAGTAGTTGACTGAGGGTTTTGAGCCCTCAAGATTCACAGTAGAAGTGTCTATTCTTTAAAGCCTTGATTCAAAAGTAAGTAGTAAGGAAGTTACTTCAGAAATGGATGTAGGGCCTCCATTTGAGTTGACAGAAACCATAATTGGATTGTATTCTGAGCCCAATCCAGCCATGATGTGTAAGATGCGACCATCATCTGTGATTATGAGTCCTGCAACAATCAAGGCATCACAGTATCCCTTGATTTTATTCAAATAATCTCTCATACCTGTGGTTCCCTTTTTGACATTATGTAGCTGTTCTTTCAACTGCAGGATTTTAGCCCTACTCTGAGTTGAAAAACTGGATTGAAGGCTGCACCATATCTCCTCTGAAGTGGTAAACCCCACAGTACTAATCAACAGGCTTTCTGAGAGTGAAGACAAGAGCCATGAAACTATCAACTGGTCTTGTCTCTCCCAGTTGTAGTAGTCCTCATTGGGAATGTCTTGGCCTGTGGAATCTTTGATTAGTTTGTCAGGTTTGGTGGTGGTACCATTAAGATATCCTTCCAGCCCGTATCCTCGAGCTGCTGCTAAAATTTGATGTTGCCATATGAGGTAGTTGGATTCTCCAAGTTTCACAGTGATGAGTTGACCTTGCGGTTGTTGAACTTGGATGGTTGGCATGATGTTGAGTTAGAACACGGCCTTCAGATCTTAGTGAGGCTCTGATACCATGATAAAATAACAAAGAGTGACAAATATTATTGAAGAACCCTAATTAGGGTTTTGTTTTATTTCTGCGCAGAAGCGTAATTCTGAGTTACAGAGAGGAGAGAATATATAAGCGGGGATAGATGACCTACCCGCTTATTTCTAACAACTCATATCAATCTCCAATCATATAGATAAATATCAAATATAAATAAAAGGCATTAATATAAAAATATGCATGGCTGACGACGCGCGAATGCTTGTCGTTTGAGTAAACGCGCTGCCAAAATAAAATTTATAATTTAGCCAATACTCCTATCACTACCAAAAGGGTAGATAATGGTAAGTACGTGGGGTCGGTCCCACGAGGAGGCAATTGCAGTAAGTGATCTCGGCTAGCCCAAGGGTTGTCACGTTTTAATCAGTATCTGGGCATACAACATCTCTTAGGTTCATTAGGGCAAACTACCGTTCATCGGCACTAAGGATTTTTACCAGCGGTTTGTCAGCAGTTATAGGGTGCAAAAACAAAAGTGGTCCTATTGCGTCACGCCCAGCAATTGCCCCACCCCTCATCTATCCTTACTGTATAAAGAAAAGGCTTGGTTAACACTTTGCCTAATCCCCCTGGATCTGAACAATTCGATAACCTATGCGACCAAACATGGATCTAGTTTGCCCAAACCCGCATTACCCTCTAGACAGACCCGCTCGGCCAATAGCATGCTCGAAACATACGACCGCATCTCCTGCAAGTTCTAGTGCTATGCCCGCAATAATACTACAAGGTACATCTATGCGGTTTGCCAATCACCAGTATCCCAGTTTGTAAAGGTTCACTAGTGGTCGTCCTAGTTTACCCAAACTCCCCAGAAATAAACCTCAAACAACTTTGCCTCGGGAACAAACACCCAACCGGTTAGTTCAGCCCCATCAACCTCTCGGTTCTACTTAGCCCAAAATCCCCCTCGATCTGCCTTTGCCCAGACGCTAATAATCCATCAACAAATAATTAAAACAAATAAATAAAGCGAAACTGAAATCAAATACGAAAAAGAAAAGCTTTAAATTAAATAAAGAAAAACATAATATACAATTTCGCCCAAACGGGCTGCCCCAAAGGGCAGTGTTTCACCTCTCGACTCTCAAAACAAATATATATGAATTCTCATAAATTTCGTATATTAAGCTCTCTATATTTCTTCTTGTGTGTGGTGTCGTGTGTTGTATCGTCTCCTCTGCTGATCAGCGATTCCCCTTTTATATGTGCGGTTCTAGGGCATCAGATTTGTATTAATGGGTTGATGGGCCTGGTGGGCTTGGGCCGTTTGGGCGTAGTCCGTCCAGAGTTTGTTTTTGCTGGGACTCTTGGCGGTCAAAGAAACTCCTGGTCTTTAGGGTCTCTTTCCTTATCTGCTGACCGGATAGAGATGGGGAGATAAGGCAGAATCCCCAAACTTTCGGAATCTGTTGCTCTGGTATGCCCGATACTCGCCGTTTGCCCAAACTGGTCGCCTTCTGCCCTTTGCCCAAAGAAGCGACTTTGCCCAAATGAACCTCCCAGGTAGGTGGACCATGTGCGATGCTTGTTGCGCGGTTGACTCTTACGGATAGTGACTTTGCCCATAGTGACGACTTTGCTTCACAGTGGCGACTATGCCTTATTAGGCCTAACTGCTTGAGTCACCTCTTCAGAATCCCGCGTTAGCCCAAAGTGGACCATTAATTTGACTTTTCCGCACAATCTCCACCTGCTGACATGAATACCTGCATACTTTGCCCAAACACTCCAATGTGCCCTCCCAGACACAAAACTGACTCAAACTGACTCAATAAAAGGTGTAAAAACGCTCTAAGATGAGCAAATAAAATGGCTCATCAATGGCGTCTTTATCCTTTTGCATGGTTGCTTTTAAGAATGCATATGGTTTATATGTATCATAAATTTTATTTTTCAATCCCTTAAATTCAAAAGTAATTATATGATAATGAAAGTTGAGAGAATGCATATGGTTTATATGTATCATAAATTTAATTCTCCAATTCTTTAAATTCATAAGTTATATATAGGAACATAGTAAGTAGTTGGATCATCATCGCTTTCATTTGCAACCAATACCAGGGGTTTATTTGGGTCACCATCCAAAATTATGCCGTCATCGGTGTCCTCATCACCAGCAACTTCCGCGGATGGCTTCAAAATGATAGATCCAGGTTCAGTTGGAGCAAATAAATTTAAAAATAAACCATATATATATATATATATATATATATATATATATATATATATATATATATTAATATATACATGGTGTCGAACATAAATAAATTATAAATCTAGGGTTTTGATTGCTCTCGGTAGAACACTTGAGTACATGGTGTCATAATCTTAACATTAACGTTGTTTTGATTGCTATTTGGCAGCCTTTGATTACCTGGTGTTTCCCTCTTAACATTGATGTCGTTTTGATTGCCCTCCAATCCGATTCGTCGTTGATTTATCGAAAATGAAGTTAGAACTGCTAAAAATCAATCAAGTAGAAGGTATTGAGAAAGAGTTCGTATTAAAACTCCAGAAACCCTATCACCACCGTCTATATACTCAGTACAAAGCTAAGTTCCTTGTGAACAATCATATTTATGAAATTAATGAAAGGGTGCAAAATATATAATAATTTTAATTTATAGCGCAAAAAAAAAAAAACAAATTAGAAACTAAAATATATAATGAAGTAAAAAGATCATTAATAGTGTATATATATAATGATTTACAATGAAGTAAAAAAATCATTGATAGTATATATATATATATATATATATATATATATATATATAATGATTTTGGTTTAGCACAAAAAAATAAATATTAAAATATATAATTAAGTAAAAAGTGAGAAAATTATCAAATTAGTCCCATAAAGATGGTCTGTTTTCCTTTTGGTACCATAAAGTCACACCTTTTCTAATTAATACACTAAGGATTAAAATCGAGTCGATTTCATCCAATTTTCGCCTGAAAATTCAAAATTGGCCGGAATTTCTGCGCGTGACTCGCACGCGACTTTTGAATTGGGGTTCCCGGTGACCTAATCCACATGGCATCAATTGATTGGCTGAAGTTGTTTTAAAAAACAACAAAAAAAAGAAATCCACAATGGCATGCCACGTGGATATTAGAGCATTAAAAAAAACACAAAATGAAATGAAAATAGATTAAAGAAGCGGGAGAGAAGGGTGGGCTTCATTCATTTCACCCCAAATCGATTTACAGAAAACCTAACCCAGAAATCGACGACCTGGGTTTTCATTCTTCCAAGAGGTTGCAGTTTGTGTATTTTCACCACAAAAACAGTAGCTTGCTTTCGAATTCTCACTTAACTGAGACATTTTTTAATTTCGAAACTTTGAATAGAGATCGAGCAAATGATTGATTGAGGATGGTCGATCAATCTAATATGGGTAATTGAGAGAATTGAGGTGGTAGAGAATTAGGATTTTTTGAAGGGGAGAGTAATTTGGGGGTTAGGGTTTTCTGGAAATCAAATTGGGGATAAATGAATGAACCCCGATCCCTCTCGCTTCTTTAATCTATTTTCATTTCATTCTTCCAGGAGGTTGCAGTTTGTGCAATTTCACCACAAAAACAGTAGCTTGCTTTCGAATTCTCACTCGTCTGAGACATTTTTTAATTTCGAAACTTTGAATAGAGATCGAGCAAATGATTAATTGAGGATGGTCGATCAATCTAATATGGGTAATTGAGAGAATTGAGGTGGTAGAGAAATAGGGTTCTTTGAAGGGGAGAGTAATTTGGGGGTTAGGGTTTTCTGGAAATCGAATTGGGGATAAATGAATGAACCCCGATCCCTCCCGCTTCTTTAATCTATTTTCATTTCATTTTTTGTTTTTTTAATGCTCTAATATCAACGTGGCATGCCATTGTGGATTTTTTTTTGTTTTTTAAAACAACTCCATCCAATCAATTGACGCCATGTGGATTAGGTCACCGGGAACCCCCAATTCAAAAGGCGCGTGCGAGTCACGCGCAGAAATTCCGGTCAATTTTGAATATTCAGGGGAAAATTAGATGAAATCGACTCGATTTTAATTTTTAGTGGATTAATTTGAGAAAGTTTGACTTTGTGGTACCAAAAGGAAAACAGGCCTTCTTTATGGTACTAATTTGGTAATTTTCTCGTAAAAAGTTCATGCGCAAAAATAAACAAACAATAATTTATTTTTTTATATATTAAAATATATAACCGAAAAACATTAACGTTGTTTTGATTGCCCTGGGCAGCATTTGAGTACTTGCAGGTGGCATACTCTTTGTTTTGATTGCCCTCAAACAACACTTGAGTACCTGAGGTCATACTCTTAACATTAACGTTGTTTTGATTGCCCTCGGGCAGCACTTGAGTACTGGAGCCATACTCTTAACATTGATGTCCTTTTGATTGCCCTTGGGCAACACTTGAGTATCAGGTGTCATACTCTTAACATTAACGTCGTTTTGATTACCATCGGGCAGCACATGAGTATCTGGATTCATACTCTTAACATTAACGCCGTTTTGATTGTCATCGGCAACACTTGAGTACCTGGTGTCATACTCTTAACATTGATATCGTTTTGATTGCCTTCGGGCAACACTTGAGTACGTGATACCATACTCTTAACATTAACGTCGTTTTGATTGCTCTCGGGCAGCTCTTGATTACATGGTGCCACACTCTTAACATTAACGTCATTTTGATTGTCCTTGGACCCGCACCGTCGTTGATATATGGAAAACGAAGTTAGAGCTGCTAAAAATTAATCAAGTAGACGGTATTGAAAAAGAGTTCGAAACCTAACCCTACCAGCACCGTAGATATACTCACGGACAGCACTTGAGTACTTGAAGGTGACATACTCTTTGTTTTGATTTCCCTCGGACAACACTTGAGTACCTGGTGTCATACTCTTAACATTAACGTGTTTTGATTGCCCTCGGACAGTACTTGAGTACGTGGAGCCATACTCTTAACATTGATGTCGTTTTGATTGCTCTCGGACAACACTTGAGTAACTGGTGCCACACTCTTATCATTAACGTTGTTTTGATTGCCCTCGGGCATCCCTTGATTACCTGGAACCATATTCTTAACATTAACTTGGTTTTGATAGCCTTCGAACCCGCACCCCGTTGATTTATCGAATACAAATTTATATATTCTAAAAATCAATCAAGTATACGATATTGAAAAATAGTTTGAAACCTCTAGAAACCTATACAGTAAGAAGTGCAAGTTTTTGTAAACAATCAAATTTATGAAATTAATAAAGGGCTAAAAAAATATTTATTTTAGTTTAGCGCAAAAAATAATTAAAAAATAAAATATATAATAAAATAAAAGTTCATTAATAGCACACATATATAATGATTTTAATTTAGCGCAAAAAAATAAATATTAAAATATTAATATAGACCTATCCAAAATTGAAATAGATGCTCTCGAACAACACTTGATTACATGGTGGCGAACACAAATAAATTTTAATAAAATTATTAATTTGAGAGAATGCATATGGTTTATATGTATCATAAATTTTATTTTTCAATCCCTTAAATTCATAAGTAATTATATGATAATGAAAGTTGAGAGAATGCATATGGTTTATATGTATTATAAATTTAATTCTCCAATCCTTTAAATTCATAAGTTATATATAGGAACATAGTAAGTAGTTGGATCATCATCGCTTTCATTTGCAACCAATACCAGGAATTTATTTGGGTCACCATCCAAAATTATGCCGTCATCGGTGTCCTCATCACCAGCAACTTCCGCGGATGGCTTCAAAATGATAGATCCAGGTTCAGTTGGGGCAAATAAATTTAAAAATAAACCATATATATATATATATATATATATATATATATATATATATATATTGTTAGAAAAAATGTAACAAACGGGATTAGTCACGACCGGAAAAATAAAACAAAAGAACGGAAAGTAAATGCTAGGATGCTGCCGAGGCGTTTGCACTTTCCGCAAATCAGTAAAGCCCCGTGTATGCTACGGTTAACAGGCTTTCTGACCCCAAAGATACAACGGCGAAGCGGGGATCGAACTTTTGCACACTGAATCGAACCCTCTCGGTTTGAATGGAAAAAGTTAAGAACAGAGCAACTATGCAAGTGATGGTATGAGATGCTGGAATTTTTTTCGTGCGTGAAATGATGCATGCTCGACTCCTTTTATAGACATCACTCAGAGGGAGTTACACCACTTGGAGTGGTTGAGGGCAGTTCCACCGAGTGGAGGGAGGCATCACTCCAACTGCTGCTGCCCACTAAAGCATTTATTAAACCATTAATTAATTCAGAAATTAATTAATATTCCAAAAGCATCTGGGCTTATAAACGAGCCCAAAGTATATTAATTAATGTGTTCAGTTGGGCCAATCAACCACGAGCCCAACACACAATAATTCAAATAGCCTTTCAAATGTTCAACTGGGCCGAATAAAATCGAGCCCAAAACGTCAATCGGACCGTGTCCAAAAAGATAGGTACATGCCGGCCCAATAATCCCAATTGGCCCAGTGGGCCCCGGGAAGCCCAGGTCCAGCCCAGAGTCCAATTGACCAAATCACCAAGGAGCCAGGACCAAGCCCAAGCCCAAGCCCAGGCCCAGGCCCAGGCCCGAGCCCGAGCCCGAGCCCGGGCCCGGGTCGGGTCGGGACGGGACGGGACGGGACGGGTCGGGGCGGGGCGGGGCGGGGCGGGGCGCGCGCGTGTGGCCCTTGCCATGTACCGCTAGGGGTGCATGGACTTAGTCAACTTGTTGAACACTCATACTCTCTTATCACTTTTAAAGAGAAATGACTTTTGGTATTCTTTCTATGTGGGATAACATATTTCCCAATAAAATAATAATTGCTTCATTTACCAAAGTAGTATTTATGGCAATCTTTACACATTTATTTCTCACTCACCGATTAACGGATTTTGACGAAATAAAGTCTCATAATTACCTCGTAACACGTAGATAATTATAGTAACGATTAAACTCGAAATCGAATACATTTTATTAGCCATTAAAATTACAAACTTTGGACAAAATACATGAATTATTAAATACAAAAAATAATAATTCCAACAATCCCCCACATGAGTGAAATCAATGCAAATGCCATGAATGCAGACTCTTGTGCTCGGTTCTCGGAAGGATCAATTGCTTCTGGAAAGGTAGCTTGTGGCCTTGAACCTCCCTTAGTGAAAATCATCGGATGTACTGGCGGCCTAGTGGACGTGATGCCTTGAACTATTCCTCCGAAGTGTACAACTAGTCAATGATAGTCACACAACAAATCCCTATCAGTTTCCATTTCTCTGTTGTGTCCGTTTAGGCCCTGGACAACTCTTTGGATTCATAAATGTTTACTTTTGAAGCGGCCTACACTTCGCATTTATATAGGTGACCTCCCAGCATGAGTACCCTGAAATACTCCACCTTTTCGAGGTGTGGGATTCATTAAAAGTCTCAACGACTTAACCTTTACCACATTTCAGGTTCTAGCACTTATTTGCTCATAGGAATGGACACGGAAATCTTTATTTCCAAGTGCTTAACGGAACTAGCATGACTTAGTTTTCCCTTTGAACCAAGTTCGTGGGATCTCCACTCAGCATGGTAGGGTTACCGCCATGGTCATTCTTTAGTTGTGGTTTTTCAAACCCATTCCCTTTAGCAACACACTTAATTGATCTCTAGTCATCCCTTTCGTCAAAGGGTCGGCTAAGTTTTCCTGTGACTTAACATAGTCTAAGGAAATCACTCCATTTGTGATCAATTGCCTAACGGTGTTATGTCTTCGACGTATGTGTCGAGATTTTCCGTTATACATATTGCTCTGTGCTCTCGCTATAGCCGATTGGCTATCACAGTGCATCATCACTGGAGACACAGGCTTTTTCCAGCATGGAATATCTTCTAAGAAGTTTCGAAGCCATTCAGCTTCTTCACCGGCTTTGTCCAAAGCGATGAACTCAGATTCCATGGTGGATCTGGCTATACAAGTTTGTTTCGTGGATTTCCACGAGACTGCTCCGCCTCCTATACAGAATACATAACCGCTAGTGGAATGGGAATCCTTTGAGTCCGAGATCCAACTAGCATCACAATATCCTTCAAGTACACTAGGATATCTGGTGTAGTATAGTCCATAATCTCGAGTGTGTTTCAAGTATTTTAACACTCTTTTCAGAGCATCCCAATGTTCATGACTTGGATTGCTCGTGTACCGGCTCAGTTTGCTAACCGAATATGCTAAGTCGGGACGAGTACAATTCGTTAGATACATCAGACTACCTATTACTCGGGAGTAATCCAACTGAGCTATCGGTTCGCCCATATTGACTGTTAAGTTGACACTTCGGTCAATTGGAGTCCTACATTCAGGACCATCAAAGGCATTGAACTTTTTGAGCACTTTCTCGGCATAGTGAGATTGTGACAAAACAATTCCTTCTTCGGTTTTGCTGATCTTAATCCCGAGGATTAGATCTGCAACTCCTAAATCTTTCATGTCAAAATTTCTTTTTAACATGTTCTTCGTGTTCGTGATTTGATCACGACTACTTCCCATGATTAGCATATCGTCCACATAGAGACATACTATCACAAATTCTGTCGGAGTACCTTTAATGTACACGCATTTATCACATTCGTTGATTTTGAAACCATTTGACAACATAACATTGTCAAACTTCAAGTGCCATTGTTTAGGAGCTTGTTTAAGTCCGTACAACGACCTTATCAGTTTACACACCTTTTTCTCTTCACCAGGTGCAACAAAACCTTCAGGTTGCTCCATATATATCTCTTCTTCTAATTCACCATTCAGAAACGCAGTCTTAACGTCCATTTGGTGAATTTCGAGATCATGCAATGCAGCAATCGAGACTAACACTCGAATGGATGAAATCCTTGTCACGGGTGAGTACGTATCAAAGAAATCATAACCTTCCTTTTGTCTAAAGCCTTTGGCTACCAGCCGAGCTTTAAACTTATCAATCGTTCCATCGGCTCTATATTTTTTCTTTAAGATCCAACGACATCCTAAAGGTTTACAGCCGGGTGGAAGATCTACTAATTCCCATGTATGATTTTGCATGATGGACTCTATTTCGCTATTAATAGCTTCTTCCCAAAGTGGTCCATCTGGGCTAGCTAGAGCTTCACCATAAGAGTTCGGCTCATCGTCCAACATGTACGTGATAAAGTCAGGTCCAAATGACTTAGCTGTTTTGACTCTTTTACCACGTCTCCGTTCTGTAACTACTTCATCACCAGGTTCATTACTTGGTGGTACAAAACTCTCTTCACGAGTTCTTTTGTAAGAACTTGGACCAGCTCCATCTTTGCTCGGAAAGATGTTCTCGAAAAATGATGCATTTCTCGATTCAATGGTCGTTCCTTTAGTCACTTCTGGATTCTCAGAATAGTGTACTAGAAATCGGTACGCCATGCTATTCAAAGCATATCCAATGAAGATACAGTCGACTGTTTTAGGTCCTATCTTCATTCGTTTTGGCTCGGGAACCGACACCTTAGCCAAACACCCCCACACTTTAAGGTAATTGTAAGATGGCTTACGACCTTTCCAAAGTTCGTGAGGTGTTTCATTTTTTCCTTTAAGAGGAATTTTATTCAGTAGGTGGTTTGCCGTCAGGACGGCTTCCCCCCACATGTTCTGGGGTAACCCAGAATTGATCAACATGGCGTTCATCATTTCCTTTAATGTTCGGTTTTTTCGTTCAGCAACGCCATTTGATTGAGGCGAATACGGGGCTGTTGTTTGATGTATAATTCCATTTTCAGAACACAATTGTTCAAAAGGAGCTACGTACTCTCCACCTCGGTCACTACGGACTATCTTAATCCGTTTGTCGAGTTGGTTTTCAACTTCGGTTTTGTACTTAGTGAATGCCTCTAAGGCTTCGTCTTTACTAGTTAATAAGTACAAATAACAGAACCTCGTACAATCATCAATAAATGTGATAAAGTATTTCTTACCGCCTCTTGTCGGTGCAAACTTTAAGTCACATATATCAGTATGTATAAGTCCAAGAGGTTCGGTACAACGATCGACTGATCGGAATGGTAACTTAGCCATTTTGGCTTCAACACAAATTTCACACTTATGTTGTGAATTTATTTTAGAAGTTGGTATTAATTCCAAGTTCATAAGTCTTTTTATTGCATTTTTATTTACATGTCCTAAACGAAAATGCCATAAATCATAACACTCGATCAAGTAAGAGGAAACAACTTTTTCATTAGTGCTCGAGGCAACGGGGGGGCGAATAGCCATTACAGACATTTTAAACAGACCCTGATCAAGATAACCCCTACCTAGGAACAGTCCAAATTTAGAAAGTACAAATTTCTTAGCATCAAAAACAAGTTTGAAACCATGCTCCACAAGAACAGAACCAGAGACCAGGTTCTTTCGGATGTCCGGGACATGCAGCACATCAGTCAGCTTCAGCTCTTTTCCAGAAGACAGTTTGAGGACGACGTTCCCAACTCCAGCAACTTCAGACGAGGCGGAGTTTCCCATGTGGAGCTTGCGACCGGTACAAGGAGCATAAGAGGCAAAGGCATCCTTGTCAGAGCATACATGTCGAGTGGCTCCGGTATCGATGAACCACTGCTTGTTGTTGCTAACCAGATTGGCCTCATAGACCACAGCAGTCATATCAGCACATGTCAGCTCGTGTTGAACCACGTTGGCACTTGGTCGCTTCTTTTTCTGCCCGTTTTTCTTCGGCTTGTTGCAGTCTCTGGCCATGTGGTTCGGCTTGCCACAGTTGTGGCAATTCCCAGTGAACTTCCAGACTTTGGCTGGCTCTTTGCCCTTGGAAGTGTTCTTCCTTTTGGCAGAATGTGGCTCAGTCAAGTTCACCCGAGCCTCCATAGGAACTTTCCCAGGCTTGACCTCTCGATCACGGTTGTCTTCTTCGATCCGAAGCTTGACAATGAGGTCTTCAAGGCTCATCTCCTTTCGCTTGTGCTTCAGGTAGTTCTTGAAGTCCTTCCACCCGGGAGGCAGCTTCTCGATGGCAGCCGCCACCTGAAAGGACTCACTGATCTTCATCCCTTCAGCGGCGATGTCATGCAAGATCAGTTGATACTCCTGGACTTGAGAGATCACAGACTTGGAGTCGACCATCTTGTAGTCCAGGAACTTGCCGACGACGTACTTCTTTGTACCAGCGTCCTCGGTCTTGTACTTCTTCTCCAAAGCATCCCAGAGGGCTTTGGCAGACTTGTACGTGCTGTACACATTGTACAGCTCGTTGCACAGGCCGTTCAGTACGGTGTGCCGACAGAGGTAGTCACTCTGCCCCCAGGCCTCGAAAGCATAGCGCTTCTCAGCAGTGTCAGTGTCAGTTATGGTCATAGGGTCCTCAGTCAAATGCTTCTGAAGGCCGAGAGTGGTCTGGTAGAACATCATTTTGGACTGCCACCTTTTGAAGTCAACACCGGTGAACTTCTCGGGTTTCTCGGCATTCGGGATGGTCTGGGTGTGGATGGGCAGCGCCACTGGAATCTTACCGATGAGAACTTCCTTGTTGTTGATGGGTTGTTCAACGTTGATGACGGGAATCTCCTTGTTCTTCTGGGCATCGTTGTTCTGGGCATCACTTCCGGTAGACGGGCTTTACTGATTTGCGATTGTTAGAAAAAATGTAACAAACGGGATTAGTCACGACCGGAAAAATAAAACAAAAGAACGGAAAGTAAATGCTAGGATGCTGCCGAGGCGTTTGCACTTTCCGCAAATCAGTAAAGCCCCGTGTATGCTACGGTTAACAGGCTTTCTGACCCCAAAGATACAACGGCGAAGCGGGGATCGAACTTTTGCACACTGAATCGAACCCTCTCGGTTTGAATGGAAAAAGTTAAGAACAGAGCAACTATGCAAGTGATGGTATGAGATGCTGGAATTTTTTTCGTGCGTGAAATGATGCATGCTCGACTCCTTTTATAGACATCACTCAGAGGGAGTTACACCACTTGGAGTGGTTGAGGGCAGTTCCACCGAGTGGAGGGAGGCATCACTCCAACTGCTGCTGCCCACTAAAGCATTTATTAAACCATTAATTAATTCAGAAATTAATTAATATTCCAAAAGCATCTGGGCTTATAAACGAGCCCAAAGTATATTAATTAATGTGTTCAGTTGGGCCAATCAACCACGAGCCCAACACACAATAATTCAAATAGCCTTTCAAATGTTCAACTGGGCCGAATAAAATCGAGCCCAAAACGTCAATCGGACCGTGTCCAAAAAGATAGGTACATGCCGGCCCAATAATCCCAATTGGCCCAGTGGGCCCCGGGAAGCCCAGGTCCAGCCCAGAGTCCAATTGACCAAATCACCAAGGAGCCAGGACCAAGCCCAAGCCCAAGCCCAGGCCCAGGCCCAGGCCCGAGCCCGAGCCCGAGCCCGGGCCCGGGTCGGGTCGGGACGGGACGGGACGGGACGGGTCGGGGCGGGGCGGGGCGGGGCGGGGCGCGCGCGTGTGGCCCTTGCCATGTACCGCTAGGGGTGCATGGACTTAGTCAACTTGTTGAACACTCATACTCTCTTATCACTTTTAAAGAGAAATGACTTTTGGTATTCTTTCTATGTGGGATAACATATTTCCCAATAAAATAATAATTGCTTCATTTACCAAAGTAGTATTTATGGCAATCTTTACACATTTATTTCTCACTCACCGATTAACGGATTTTGACGAAATAAAGTCTCATAATTACCTCGTAACACGTAGATAATTATAGTAACGATTAAACTCGAAATCGAATACATTTTATTAGCCATTAAAATTACAAACTTTGGACAAAATACATGAATTATTAAATACAAAAAATAATAATTCCAACAATCCCCCACATGAGTGAAATCAATGCAAATGCCATGAATGCAGACTCTTGTGCTCGGTTCTCGGAAGGATCAATTGCTTCTGGAAAGGTAGCTTGTGGCCTTGAACCTCCCTTAGTGAAAATCATCGGATGTACTGGCGGCCTAGTGGACGTGATGCCTTGAACTATTCCTCCGAAGTGTACAACTAGTCAATGATAGTCACACAACAAATCCCTATCAGTTTCCATTTCTCTGTTGTGTCCGTTTAGGCCCTGGACAACTCTTTGGATTCATAAATGTTTACTTTTGAAGCGGCCTACACTTCGCATTTATATAGGTGACCTCCCAGCATGAGTACCCTGAAATACTCCACCTTTTCGAGGTGTGGGATTCATTAAAAGTCTCAACGACTTAACCTTTACCACATTTCAGGTTCTAGCACTTATTTGCTCATAGGAATGGACACGGAAATCTTTATTTCCAAGTGCTTAACGGAACTAGCATGACTTAGTTTTCCCTTTGAACCAAGTTCGTGGGATCTCCACTCAGCATGGTAGGGTTACCGCCATGGTCATTCTTTAGTTGTGGTTTTTCAAACCCATTCCCTTTAGCAACACACTTAATTGATCTCTAGTCATCCCTTTCGTCAAAGGGTCGGCTAAGTTTTCCTGTGACTTAACATAGTCTAAGGAAATCACTCCATTTGTGATCAATTGCCTAACGGTGTTATGTCTTCGACGTATGTGTCGAGATTTTCCGTTATACATATTGCTCTGTGCTCTCGCTATAGCCGATTGGCTATCACAGTGCATCATCACTGGAGACACAGGCTTTTTCCAGCATGGAATATCTTCTAAGAAGTTTCGAAGCCATTCAGCTTCTTCACCGGCTTTGTCCAAAGCGATGAACTCAGATTCCATGGTGGATCTGGCTATACAAGTTTGTTTCGTGGATTTCCACGAGACTGCTCCGCCTCCTATACAGAATACATAACCGCTAGTGGAATGGGAATCCTTTGAGTCCGAGATCCAACTAGCATCACAATATCCTTCAAGTACACTAGGATATCTGGTGTAGTATAGTCCATAATCTCGAGTGTGTTTCAAGTATTTTAACACTCTTTTCAGAGCATCCCAATGTTCATGACTTGGATTGCTCGTGTACCGGCTCAGTTTGCTAACCGAATATGCTAAGTCGGGACGAGTACAATTCGTTAGATACATCAGACTACCTATTACTCGGGAGTAATCCAACTGAGCTATCGGTTCGCCCATATTGACTGTTAAGTTGACACTTCGGTCAATTGGAGTCCTACATTCAGGACCATCAAAGGCATTGAACTTTTTGAGCACTTTCTCGGCATAGTGAGATTGTGACAAAACAATTCCTTCTTCGGTTTTGCTGATCTTAATCCCGAGGATTAGATCTGCAACTCCTAAATCTTTCATGTCAAAATTTCTTTTTAACATGTTCTTCGTGTTCGTGATTTGATCACGACTACTTCCCATGATTAGCATATCGTCCACATAGAGACATACTATCACAAATTCTGTCGGAGTACCTTTAATGTACACGCATTTATCACATTCGTTGATTTTGAAACCATTTGACAACATAACATTGTCAAACTTCAAGTGCCATTGTTTAGGAGCTTGTTTAAGTCCGTACAACGACCTTATCAGTTTACACACCTTTTTCTCTTCACCAGGTGCAACAAAACCTTCAGGTTGCTCCATATATATCTCTTCTTCTAATTCACCATTCAGAAACGCAGTCTTAACGTCCATTTGGTGAATTTCGAGATCATGCAATGCAGCAATCGAGACTAACACTCGAATGGATGAAATCCTTGTCACGGGTGAGTACGTATCAAAGAAATCATAACCTTCCTTTTGTCTAAAGCCTTTGGCTACCAGCCGAGCTTTAAACTTATCAATCGTTCCATCGGCTCTATATTTTTTCTTTAAGATCCAACGACATCCTAAAGGTTTACAGCCGGGTGGAAGATCTACTAATTCCCATGTATGATTTTGCATGATGGACTCTATTTCGCTATTAATAGCTTCTTCCCAAAGTGGTCCATCTGGGCTAGCTAGAGCTTCACCATAAGAGTTCGGCTCATCGTCCAACATGTACGTGATAAAGTCAGGTCCAAATGACTTAGCTGTTTTGACTCTTTTACCACGTCTCCGTTCTGTAACTACTTCATCACCAGGTTCATTACTTGGTGGTACAAAACTCTCTTCACGAGTTCTTTTGTAAGAACTTGGACCAGCTCCATCTTTGCTCGGAAAGATGTTCTCGAAAAATGATGCATTTCTCGATTCAATGGTCGTTCCTTTAGTCACTTCTGGATTCTCAGAATAGTGTACTAGAAATCGGTACGCCATGCTATTCAAAGCATATCCAATGAAGATACAGTCGACTGTTTTAGGTCCTATCTTCATTCGTTTTGGCTCGGGAACCGACACCTTAGCCAAACACCCCCACACTTTAAGGTAATTGTAAGATGGCTTACGACCTTTCCAAAGTTCGTGAGGTGTTTCATTTTTTCCTTTAAGAGGAATTTTATTCAGTAGGTGGTTTGCCGTCAGGACGGCTTCCCCCCACATGTTCTGGGGTAACCCAGAATTGATCAACATGGCGTTCATCATTTCCTTTAATGTTCGGTTTTTTCGTTCAGCAACGCCATTTGATTGAGGCGAATACGGGGCTGTTGTTTGATGTATAATTCCATTTTCAGAACACAATTGTTCAAAAGGAGCTACGTACTCTCCACCTCGGTCACTACGGACTATCTTAATCCGTTTGTCGAGTTGGTTTTCAACTTCGGTTTTGTACTTAGTGAATGCCTCTAAGGCTTCGTCTTTACTAGTTAATAAGTACAAATAACAGAACCTCGTACAATCATCAATAAATGTGATAAAGTATTTCTTACCGCCTCTTGTCGGTGCAAACTTTAAGTCACATATATCAGTATGTATAAGTCCAAGAGGTTCGGTACAACGATCGACTGATCGGAATGGTAACTTAGCCATTTTGGCTTCAACACAAATTTCACACTTATGTTGTGAATTTATTTTAGAAGTTGGTATTAATTCCAAGTTCATAAGTCTTTTTATTGCATTTTTATTTACATGTCCTAAACGAAAATGCCATAAATCATAACACTCGATCAAGTAAGAGGAAACAACTTTTTCATTAGTGCTCGAGGCAACGGGGGGGCGAATAGCCATTACAGACATTTTAAACAGACCCTGATCAAGATAACCCCTACCTAGGAACAGTCCAAATTTAGAAAGTACAAATTTCTTAGCATCAAAAACAAGTTTGAAACCATGCTCCACAAGAACAGAACCAGAGACCAGGTTCTTTCGGATGTCCGGGACATGCAGCACATCAGTCAGCTTCAGCTCTTTTCCAGAAGACAGTTTGAGGACGACGTTCCCAACTCCAGCAACTTCAGACGAGGCGGAGTTTCCCATGTGGAGCTTGCGACCGGTACAAGGAGCATAAGAGGCAAAGGCATCCTTGTCAGAGCATACATGTCGAGTGGCTCCGGTATCGATGAACCACTGCTTGTTGTTGCTAACCAGATTGGCCTCATAGACCACAGCAGTCATATCAGCACATGTCAGCTCGTGTTGAACCACGTTGGCACTTGGTCGCTTCTTTTTCTGCCCGTTTTTCTTCGGCTTGTTGCAGTCTCTGGCCATGTGGTTCGGCTTGCCACAGTTGTGGCAATTCCCAGTGAACTTCCAGACTTTGGCTGGCTCTTTGCCCTTGGAAGTGTTCTTCCTTTTGGCAGAATGTGGCTCAGTCAAGTTCACCCGAGCCTCCATAGGAACTTTCCCAGGCTTGACCTCTCGATCACGGTTGTCTTCTTCGATCCGAAGCTTGACAATGAGGTCTTCAAGGCTCATCTCCTTTCGCTTGTGCTTCAGGTAGTTCTTGAAGTCCTTCCACCCGGGAGGCAGCTTCTCGATGGCAGCCGCCACCTGAAAGGACTCACTGATCTTCATCCCTTCAGCGGCGATGTCATGCAAGATCAGTTGATACTCCTGGACTTGAGAGATCACAGACTTGGAGTCGACCATCTTGTAGTCCAGGAACTTGCCGACGACGTACTTCTTTGTACCAGCGTCCTCGGTCTTGTACTTCTTCTCCAAAGCATCCCAGAGGGCTTTGGCAGACTTGTACGTGCTGTACACATTGTACAGCTCGTTGCACAGGCCGTTCAGTACGGTGTGCCGACAGAGGTAGTCACTCTGCCCCCAGGCCTCGAAAGCATAGCGCTTCTCAGCAGTGTCAGTGTCAGTTATGGTCATAGGGTCCTCAGTCAAATGCTTCTGAAGGCCGAGAGTGGTCTGGTAGAACATCATTTTGGACTGCCACCTTTTGAAGTCAACACCGGTGAACTTCTCGGGTTTCTCGGCATTCGGGATGGTCTGGGTGTGGATGGGCAGCGCCACTGGAATCTTACCGATGAGAACTTCCTTGTTGTTGATGGGTTGTTCAACGTTGATGACGGGAATCTCCTTGTTCTTCTGGGCATCGTTGTTCTGGGCATCACTTCCGGTAGACGGGCTTTACTGATTTGCGATTGTTAGAAAAAATGTAACAAACGGGATTAGTCACGACCGGAAAAATAAAACAAAAGAACGGAAAGTAAATGCTAGGATGCTGCCGAGGCGTTTGCACTTTCCGCAAATCAGTAAAGCCCCGTGTATGCTACGGTTAACAGGCTTTCTGACCCCAAAGATACAACGGCGAAGCGGGGATCGAACTTTTGCACACTGAATCGAACCCTCTCGGTTTGAATGGAAAAAGTTAAGAACAGAGCAACTATGCAAGTGATGGTATGAGATGCTGGAATTTTTTTCGTGCGTGAAATGATGCATGCTCGACTCCTTTTATAGACATCACTCAGAGGGAGTTACACCACTTGGAGTGGTTGAGGGCAGTTCCACCGAGTGGAGGGAGGCATCACTCCAACTGCTGCTGCCCACTAAAGCATTTATTAAACCATTAATTAATTCAGAAATTAATTAATATTCCAAAAGCATCTGGGCTTATAAACGAGCCCAAAGTATATTAATTAATGTGTTCAGTTGGGCCAATCAACCACGAGCCCAACACACAATAATTCAAATAGCCTTTCAAATGTTCAACTGGGCCGAATAAAATCGAGCCCAAAACGTCAATCGGACCGTGTCCAAAAAGATAGGTACATGCCGGCCCAATAATCCCAATTGGCCCAGTGGGCCCCGGGAAGCCCAGGTCCAGCCCAGAGTCCAATTGACCAAATCACCAAGGAGCCAGGACCAAGCCCAAGCCCAAGCCCAGGCCCAGGCCCAGGCCCGAGCCCGAGCCCGAGCCCGGGCCCGGGTCGGGTCGGGACGGGACGGGACGGGACGGGTCGGGGCGGGGCGGGGCGGGGCGGGGCGCGCGCGTGTGGCCCTTGCCATGTACCGCTAGGGGTGCATGGACTTAGTCAACTTGTTGAACACTCATACTCTCTTATCACTTTTAAAGAGAAATGACTTTTGGTATTCTTTCTATGTGGGATAACATATTTCCCAATAAAATAATAATTGCTTCATTTACCAAAGTAGTATTTATGGCAATCTTTACACATTTATTTCTCACTCACCGATTAACGGATTTTGACGAAATAAAGTCTCATAATTACCTCGTAACACGTAGATAATTATAGTAACGATTAAACTCGAAATCGAATACATTTTATTAGCCATTAAAATTACAAACTTTGGACAAAATACATGAATTATTAAATACAAAAAATAATAATTCCAACAATCCCCCACATGAGTGAAATCAATGCAAATGCCATGAATGCAGACTCTTGTGCTCGGTTCTCGGAAGGATCAATTGCTTCTGGAAAGGTAGCTTGTGGCCTTGAACCTCCCTTAGTGAAAATCATCGGATGTACTGGCGGCCTAGTGGACGTGATGCCTTGAACTATTCCTCCGAAGTGTACAACTAGTCAATGATAGTCACACAACAAATCCCTATCAGTTTCCATTTCTCTGTTGTGTCCGTTTAGGCCCTGGACAACTCTTTGGATTCATAAATGTTTACTTTTGAAGCGGCCTACACTTCGCATTTATATAGGTGACCTCCCAGCATGAGTACCCTGAAATACTCCACCTTTTCGAGGTGTGGGATTCATTAAAAGTCTCAACGACTTAACCTTTACCACATTTCAGGTTCTAGCACTTATTTGCTCATAGGAATGGACACGGAAATCTTTATTTCCAAGTGCTTAACGGAACTAGCATGACTTAGTTTTCCCTTTGAACCAAGTTCGTGGGATCTCCACTCAGCATGGTAGGGTTACCGCCATGGTCATTCTTTAGTTGTGGTTTTTCAAACCCATTCCCTTTAGCAACACACTTAATTGATCTCTAGTCATCCCTTTCGTCAAAGGGTCGGCTAAGTTTTCCTGTGACTTAACATAGTCTAAGGAAATCACTCCATTTGTGATCAATTGCCTAACGGTGTTATGTCTTCGACGTATGTGTCGAGATTTTCCGTTATACATATTGCTCTGTGCTCTCGCTATAGCCGATTGGCTATCACAGTGCATCATCACTGGAGACACAGGCTTTTTCCAGCATGGAATATCTTCTAAGAAGTTTCGAAGCCATTCAGCTTCTTCACCGGCTTTGTCCAAAGCGATGAACTCAGATTCCATGGTGGATCTGGCTATACAAGTTTGTTTCGTGGATTTCCACGAGACTGCTCCGCCTCCTATACAGAATACATAACCGCTAGTGGAATGGGAATCCTTTGAGTCCGAGATCCAACTAGCATCACAATATCCTTCAAGTACACTAGGATATCTGGTGTAGTATAGTCCATAATCTCGAGTGTGTTTCAAGTATTTTAACACTCTTTTCAGAGCATCCCAATGTTCATGACTTGGATTGCTCGTGTACCAGCTCAGTTTGCTAACCGAATATGCTAAGTCGGGACGAGTACAATTCGTTAGATACATCAGACTACCTATTACTCGGGAGTAATCCAACTGAGCTATCGGTTCGCCCATATTGACTGTTAAGTTGACACTTCGGTCAATTGGAGTCCTACATTCAGGACCATCAAAGGCATTGAACTTTTTGAGCACTTTCTCGGCATAGTGAGATTGTGACAAAACAATTCCTTCTTCGGTTTTGCTGATCTTAATCCCGAGGATTAGATCTGCAACTCCTAAATCTTTCATGTCAAAATTTCTTTTTAACATGTTCTTCGTGTTCGTGATTTGATCACGACTACTTCCCATGATTAGCATATCGTCCACATAGAGACATACTATCACAAATTCTGTCGGAGTACCTTTAATGTACACGCATTTATCACATTCGTTGATTTTGAAACCATTTGACAACATAACATTGTCAAACTTCAAGTGCCATTGTTTAGGAGCTTGTTTAAGTCCGTACAACGACCTTATCAGTTTACACACCTTTTTCTCTTCACCAGGTGCAACAAAACCTTCAGGTTGCTCCATATATATCTCTTCTTCTAATTCACCATTCAGAAACGCAGTCTTAACGTCCATTTGGTGAATTTCGAGATCATGCAATGCAGCAATCGAGACTAACACTCGAATGGATGAAATCCTTGTCACGGGTGAGTACGTATCAAAGAAATCATAACCTTCCTTTTGTCTAAAGCCTTTGGCTACCAGCCGAGCTTTAAACTTATCAATCGTTCCATCGGCTCTATATTTTTTCTTTAAGATCCAACGACATCCTAAAGGTTTACAGCCGGGTGGAAGATCTACTAATTCCCATGTATGATTTTGCATGATGGACTCTATTTCGCTATTAATAGCTTCTTCCCAAAGTGGTCCATCTGGGCTAGCTAGAGCTTCACCATAAGAGTTCGGCTCATCGTCCAACATGTACGTGATAAAGTCAGGTCCAAATGACTTAGCTGTTTTGACTCTTTTACCACGTCTCCGTTCTGTAACTACTTCATCACCAGGTTCATTACTTGGTGGTACAAAACTCTCTTCACGAGTTCTTTTGTAAGAACTTGGACCAGCTCCATCTTTGCTCGGAAAGATGTTCTCGAAAAATGATGCATTTCTCGATTCAATGGTCGTTCCTTTAGTCACTTCTGGATTCTCAGAATAGTGTACTAGAAATCGGTACGCCATGCTATTCAAAGCATATCCAATGAAGATACAGTCGACTGTTTTAGGTCCTATCTTCATTCGTTTTGGCTCGGGAACCGACACCTTAGCCAAACACCCCCACACTTTAAGGTAATTGTAAGATGGCTTACGACCTTTCCAAAGTTCGTGAGGTGTTTCATTTTTTCCTTTAAGAGGAATTTTATTCAGTAGGTGGTTTGCCGTCAGGACGGCTTCCCCCCACATGTTCTGGGGTAACCCAGAATTGATCAACATGGCGTTCATCATTTCCTTTAATGTTCGGTTTTTTCGTTCAGCAACGCCATTTGATTGAGGCGAATACGGGGCTGTTGTTTGATGTATAATTCCATTTTCAGAACACAATTGTTCAAAAGGAGCTACGTACTCTCCACCTCGGTCACTACGGACTATCTTAATCCGTTTGTCGAGTTGGTTTTCAACTTCGGTTTTGTACTTAGTGAATGCCTCTAAGGCTTCGTCTTTACTAGTTAATAAGTACAAATAACAGAACCTCGTACAATCATCAATAAATGTGATAAAGTATTTCTTACCGCCTCTTGTCGGTGCAAACTTTAAGTCACATATATCAGTATGTATAAGTCCAAGAGGTTCGGTACAACGATCGACTGATCGGAATGGTAACTTAGCCATTTTGGCTTCAACACAAATTTCACACTTATGTTGTGAATTTATTTTAGAAGTTGGTATTAATTCCAAGTTCATAAGTCTTTTTATTGCATTTTTATTTACATGTCCTAAACGAAAATGCCATAAATCATAACACTCGATCAAGTAAGAGGAAACAACTTTTTCATTAGTGCTCGAGGCAACGGGGGGGCGAATAGCCATTACAGACATTTTAAACAGACCCTGATCAAGATAACCCCTACCTAGGAACAGTCCAAATTTAGAAAGTACAAATTTCTTAGCATCAAAAACAAGTTTGAAACCATGCTCCACAAGAACAGAACCAGAGACCAGGTTCTTTCGGATGTCCGGGACATGCAGCACATCAGTCAGCTTCAGCTCTTTTCCAGAAGACAGTTTGAGGACGACGTTCCCAACTCCAGCAACTTCAGACGAGGCGGAGTTTCCCATGTGGAGCTTGCGACCGGTACAAGGAGCATAAGAGGCAAAGGCATCCTTGTCAGAGCATACATGTCGAGTGGCTCCGGTATCGATGAACCACTGCTTGTTGTTGCTAACCAGATTGGCCTCATAGACCACAGCAGTCATATCAGCACATGTCAGCTCGTGTTGAACCACGTTGGCACTTGGTCGCTTCTTTTTCTGCCCGTTTTTCTTCGGCTTGTTGCAGTCTCTGGCCATGTGGTTCGGCTTGCCACAGTTGTGGCAATTCCCAGTGAACTTCCAGACTTTGGCTGGCTCTTTGCCCTTGGAAGTGTTCTTCCTTTTGGCAGAATGTGGCTCAGTCAAGTTCACCCGAGCCTCCATAGGAACTTTCCCAGGCTTGACCTCTCGATCACGGTTGTCTTCTTCGATCCGAAGCTTGACAATGAGGTCTTCAAGGCTCATCTCCTTTCGCTTGTGCTTCAGGTAGTTCTTGAAGTCCTTCCACCCGGGAGGCAGCTTCTCGATGGCAGCCGCCACCTGAAAGGACTCACTGATCTTCATCCCTTCAGCGGCGATGTCATGCAAGATCAGTTGATACTCCTGGACTTGAGAGATCACAGACTTGGAGTCGACCATCTTGTAGTCCAGGAACTTGCCGACGACGTACTTCTTTGTACCAGCGTCCTCGGTCTTGTACTTCTTCTCCAAAGCATCCCAGAGGGCTTTGGCAGACTTGTACGTGCTGTACACATTGTACAGCTCGTTGCACAGGCCGTTCAGTACGGTGTGCCGACAGAGGTAGTCACTCTGCCCCCAGGCCTCGAAAGCATAGCGCTTCTCAGCAGTGTCAGTGTCAGTTATGGTCATAGGGTCCTCAGTCAAATGCTTCTGAAGGCCGAGAGTGGTCTGGTAGAACATCATTTTGGACTGCCACCTTTTGAAGTCAACACCGGTGAACTTCTCGGGTTTCTCGGCATTCGGGATGGTCTGGGTGTGGATGGGCAGCGCCACTGGAATCTTACCGATGAGAACTTCCTTGTTGTTGATGGGTTGTTCAACGTTGATGACGGGAATCTCCTTGTTCTTCTGGGCATCGTTGTTCTGGGCATCACTTCCGGTAGACATGCTTTACTGATTTGCGATTGTTAGAAAAAATGTAACAAACGGGATTAGTCACGACCGGAAAAATAAAACAAAAGAACGGAAAGTAAATGCTAGGATGCTGCCGAGGCGTTTGCACTTTCCGCAAATCAGTAAAGCCCCGTGTATGCTACGGTTAACAGGCTTTCTGACCCCAAAGATACAACGGCGAAGCGGGGATCGAACTTTTGCACACTGAATCGAACCCTCTCGGTTTGAATGGAAAAAGTTAAGAACAGAGCAACTATGCAAGTGATGGTATGAGATGCTGGAATTTTTTTCGTGCGTGAAATGATGCATGCTCGACTCCTTTTATAGACATCACTCAGAGGGAGTTACACCACTTGGAGTGGTTGAGGGCAGTTCCACCGAGTGGAGGGAGGCATCACTCCAACTGCTGCTGCCCACTAAAGCATTTATTAAACCATTAATTAATTCAGAAATTAATTAATATTCCAAAAGCATCTGGGCTTATAAACGAGCCCAAAGTATATTAATTAATGTGTTCAGTTGGGCCAATCAACCACGAGCCCAACACACAATAATTCAAATAGCCTTTCAAATGTTCAACTGGGCCGAATAAAATCGAGCCCAAAACGTCAATCGGACCGTGTCCAAAAAGATAGGTACATGCCGGCCCAATAATCCCAATTGGCCCAGTGGGCCCCGGGAAGCCCAGGTCCAGCCCAGAGTCCAATTGACCAAATCACCAAGGAGCCAGGACCAAGCCCAAGCCCAAGCCCAGGCCCAGGCCCAGGCCCGAGCCCGAGCCCGAGCCCGGGCCCGGGTCGGGTCGGGACGGGACGGGACGGGACGGGTCGGGGCGGGGCGGGGCGGGGCGGGGCGCGCGCGTGTGGCCCTTGCCATGTACCGCTAGGGGTGCATGGACTTAGTCAACTTGTTGAACACTCATACTCTCTTATCACTTTTAAAGAGAAATGACTTTTGGTATTCTTTCTATGTGGGATAACATATTTCCCAATAAAATAATAATTGCTTCATTTACCAAAGTAGTATTTATGGCAATCTTTACACATTTATTTCTCACTCACCGATTAACGGATTTTGACGAAATAAAGTCTCATAATTACCTCGTAACACGTAGATAATTATAGTAACGATTAAACTCGAAATCGAATACATTTTATTAGCCATTAAAATTACAAACTTTGGACAAAATACATGAATTATTAAATACAAAAAATAATAATTCCAACAATCCCCCACATGAGTGAAATCAATGCAAATGCCATGAATGCAGACTCTTGTGCTCGGTTCTCGGAAGGATCAATTGCTTCTGGAAAGGTAGCTTGTGGCCTTGAACCTCCCTTAGTGAAAATCATCGGATGTACTGGCGGCCTAGTGGACGTGATGCCTTGAACTATTCCTCCGAAGTGTACAACTAGTCAATGATAGTCACACAACAAATCCCTATCAGTTTCCATTTCTCTGTTGTGTCCGTTTAGGCCCTGGACAACTCTTTGGATTCATAAATGTTTACTTTTGAAGCGGCCTACACTTCGCATTTATATAGGTGACCTCCCAGCATGAGTACCCTGAAATACTCCACCTTTTCGAGGTGTGGGATTCATTAAAAGTCTCAACGACTTAACCTTTACCACATTTCAGGTTCTAGCACTTATTTGCTCATAGGAATGGACACGGAAATCTTTATTTCCAAGTGCTTAACGGAACTAGCATGACTTAGTTTTCCCTTTGAACCAAGTTCGTGGGATCTCCACTCAGCATGGTAGGGTTACCGCCATGGTCATTCTTTAGTTGTGGTTTTTCAAACCCATTCCCTTTAGCAACACACTTAATTGATCTCTAGTCATCCCTTTCGTCAAAGGGTCGGCTAAGTTTTCCTGTGAC
This sequence comes from Euphrasia confusa, assembly GCA_954870475.1. Taxonomy (NCBI): domain Eukaryota; kingdom Viridiplantae; phylum Streptophyta; class Magnoliopsida; order Lamiales; family Orobanchaceae; genus Euphrasia; species Euphrasia confusa. The sequence continues at coordinate 25,867,614 of OX940968.1, read as the reverse complement.
TTAACATAGTCTAAGGAAATCACTCCATTTGTGATCAATTGCCTAACGGTGTTATGTCTTCGACGTATGTGTCGAGATTTTCCGTTATACATATTGCTCTGTGCTCTCGCTATAGCCGATTGGCTATCACAGTGCATCATCACTGGAGACACAGGCTTTTTCCAGCATGGAATATCTTCTAAGAAGTTTCGAAGCCATTCAGCTTCTTCACCGGCTTTGTCCAAAGCGATGAACTCAGATTCCATGGTGGATCTGGCTATACAAGTTTGTTTCGTGGATTTCCACGAGACTGCTCCGCCTCCTATACAGAATACATAACCGCTAGTGGAATGGGAATCCTTTGAGTCCGAGATCCAACTAGCATCACAATATCCTTCAAGTACACTAGGATATCTGGTGTAGTATAGTCCATAATCTCGAGTGTGTTTCAAGTATTTTAACACTCTTTTCAGAGCATCCCAATGTTCATGACTTGGATTGCTCGTGTACCGGCTCAGTTTGCTAACCGAATATGCTAAGTCGGGACGAGTACAATTCGTTAGATACATCAGACTACCTATTACTCGGGAGTAATCCAACTGAGCTATCGGTTCGCCCATATTGACTGTTAAGTTGACACTTCGGTCAATTGGAGTCCTACATTCAGGACCATCAAAGGCATTGAACTTTTTGAGCACTTTCTCGGCATAGTGAGATTGTGACAAAACAATTCCTTCTTCGGTTTTGCTGATCTTAATCCCGAGGATTAGATCTGCAACTCCTAAATCTTTCATGTCAAAATTTCTTTTTAACATGTTCTTCGTGTTCGTGATTTGATCACGACTACTTCCCATGATTAGCATATCGTCCACATAGAGACATACTATCACAAATTCTGTCGGAGTACCTTTAATGTACACGCATTTATCACATTCGTTGATTTTGAAACCATTTGACAACATAACATTGTCAAACTTCAAGTGCCATTGTTTAGGAGCTTGTTTAAGTCCGTACAACGACCTTATCAGTTTACACACCTTTTTCTCTTCACCAGGTGCAACAAAACCTTCAGGTTGCTCCATATATATCTCTTCTTCTAATTCACCATTCAGAAACGCAGTCTTAACGTCCATTTGGTGAATTTCGAGATCATGCAATGCAGCAATCGAGACTAACACTCGAATGGATGAAATCCTTGTCACGGGTGAGTACGTATCAAAGAAATCATAACCTTCCTTTTGTCTAAAGCCTTTGGCTACCAGCCGAGCTTTAAACTTATCAATCGTTCCATCGGCTCTATATTTTTTCTTTAAGATCCAACGACATCCTAAAGGTTTACAGCCGGGTGGAAGATCTACTAATTCCCATGTATGATTTTGCATGATGGACTCTATTTCGCTATTAATAGCTTCTTCCCAAAGTGGTCCATCTGGGCTAGCTAGAGCTTCACCATAAGAGTTCGGCTCATCGTCCAACATGTACGTGATAAAGTCAGGTCCAAATGACTTAGCTGTTTTGACTCTTTTACCACGTCTCCGTTCTGTAACTACTTCATCACCAGGTTCATTACTTGGTGGTACAAAACTCTCTTCACGAGTTCTTTTGTAAGAACTTGGACCAACTCCATCTTTGCTCGGAAAGATGTTCTCGAAAAATGATGCATTTCTCGATTCAATGGTCGTTCCTTTAGTCACTTCTGGATTCTCAGAATAGTGTACTAGAAATCGGTACGCCATGCTATTCAAAGCATATCCAATGAAGATACAGTCGACTGTTTTAGGTCCTATCTTCATTCGTTTTGGCTCGGGAACCGACACCTTAGCCAAACACCCCCACACTTTAAGGTAATTGTAAGATGGCTTACGACCTTTCCAAAGTTCGTGAGGTGTTTCATTTTTTCCTTTAAGAGGAATTTTATTCAGTAGGTGGTTTGCCGTCAGGACGGCTTCCCCCCACATGTTCTGGGGTAACCCAGAATTGATCAACATGGCGTTCATCATTTCCTTTAATGTTCGGTTTTTTCGTTCAGCAACGCCATTTGATTGAGGCGAATACGGGGCTGTTGTTTGATGTATAATTCCATTTTCAGAACACAATTGTTCAAAAGGAGCTACGTACTCTCCACCTCGGTCACTACGGACTATCTTAATCCGTTTGTCGAGTTGGTTTTCAACTTCGGTTTTGTACTTAGTGAATGCCTCTAAGGCTTCGTCTTTACTAGTTAATAAGTACAAATAACAGAACCTCGTACAATCATCAATAAATGTGATAAAGTATTTCTTACCGCCTCTTGTCGGTGCAAACTTTAAGTCACATATATCAGTATGTATAAGTCCAAGAGGTTCGGTACAACGATCGACTGATCGGAATGGTAACTTAGCCATTTTGGCTTCAACACAAATTTCACACTTATGTTGTGAATTTATTTTAGAAGTTGGTATTAATTCCAAGTTCATAAGTCTTTTTATTGCATTTTTATTTACATGTCCTAAACGAAAATGCCATAAATCATAACACTCGATCAAGTAAGAGGAAACAACTTTTTCATTAGTGCTCGAGGCAACGGGGGGGCGAATAGCCATTACAGACATTTTAAACAGACCCTGATCAAGATAACCCCTACCTAGGAACAGTCCAAATTTAGAAAGTACAAATTTCTTAGCATCAAAAACAAGTTTGAAACCATGCTCCACAAGAACAGAACCAGAGACCAGGTTCTTTCGGATGTCCGGGACATGCAGCACATCAGTCAGCTTCAGCTCTTTTCCAGAAGACAGTTTGAGGACGACGTTCCCAACTCCAGCAACTTCAGACGAGGCGGAGTTTCCCATGTGGAGCTTGCGACCGGTACAAGGAGCATAAGAGGCAAAGGCATCCTTGTCAGAGCATACATGTCGAGTGGCTCCGGTATCGATGAACCACTGCTTGTTGTTGCTAACCAGATTGGCCTCATAGACCACAGCAGTCATATCAGCACATGTCAGCTCGTGTTGAACCACGTTGGCACTTGGTCGCTTCTTTTTCTGCCCGTTTTTCTTCGGCTTGTTGCAGTCTCTGGCCATGTGGTTCGGCTTGCCACAGTTGTGGCAATTCCCAGTGAACTTCCAGACTTTGGCTGGCTCTTTGCCCTTGGAAGTGTTCTTCCTTTTGGCAGAATGTGGCTCAGTCAAGTTCACCCGAGCCTCCATAGGAACTTTCCCAGGCTTGACCTCTCGATCACGGTTGTCTTCTTCGATCCGAAGCTTGACAATGAGGTCTTCAAGGCTCATCTCCTTTCGCTTGTGCTTCAGGTAGTTCTTGAAGTCCTTCCACCCGGGAGGCAGCTTCTCGATGGCAGCCGCCACCTGAAAGGACTCACTGATCTTCATCCCTTCAGCGGCGATGTCATGCAAGATCAGTTGATACTCCTGGACTTGAGAGATCACAGACTTGGAGTCGACCATCTTGTAGTCCAGGAACTTGCCGACGACGTACTTCTTTGTACCAGCGTCCTCGGTCTTGTACTTCTTCTCCAAAGCATCCCAGAGGGCTTTGGCAGACTTGTACGTGCTGTACACATTGTACAGCTCGTTGCACAGGCCGTTCAGTACGGTGTGCCGACAGAGGTAGTCACTCTGCCCCCAGGCCTCGAAAGCATAGCGCTTCTCAGCAGTGTCAGTGTCAGTTATGGTCATAGGGTCCTCAGTCAAATGCTTCTGAAGGCCGAGAGTGGTCTGGTAGAACATCATTTTGGACTGCCACCTTTTGAAGTCAACACCGGTGAACTTCTCGGGTTTCTCGGCATTCGGGATGGTCTGGGTGTGGATGGGCAGCGCCACTGGAATCTTACCGATGAGAACTTCCTTGTTGTTGATGGGTTGTTCAACGTTGATGACGGGAATCTCCTTGTTCTTCTGGGCATCGTTGTTCTGGGCATCACTTCCGGTAGACGGGCTTTACTGATTTGCGATTGTTAGAAAAAATGTAACAAACGGGATTAGTCACGACCGGAAAAATAAAACAAAAGAACGGAAAGTAAATGCTAGGATGCTGCCGAGGCGTTTGCACTTTCCGCAAATCAGTAAAGCCCCGTGTATGCTACGGTTAACAGGCTTTCTGACCCCAAAGATACAACGGCGAAGCGGGGATCGAACTTTTGCACACTGAATCGAACCCTCTCGGTTTGAATGGAAAAAGTTAAGAACAGAGCAACTATGCAAGTGATGGTATGAGATGCTGGAATTTTTTTCGTGCGTGAAATGATGCATGCTCGACTCCTTTTATAGACATCACTCAGAGGGAGTTACACCACTTGGAGTGGTTGAGGGCAGTTCCACCGAGTGGAGGGAGGCATCACTCCAACTGCTGCTGCCCACTAAAGCATTTATTAAACCATTAATTAATTCAGAAATTAATTAATATTCCAAAAGCATCTGGGCTTATAAACGAGCCCAAAGTATATTAATTAATGTGTTCAGTTGGGCCAATCAACCACGAGCCCAACACACAATAATTCAAATAGCCTTTCAAATGTTCAACTGGGCCGAATAAAATCGAGCCCAAAACGTCAATCGGACCGTGTCCAAAAAGATAGGTACATGCCGGCCCAATAATCCCAATTGGCCCAGTGGGCCCCGGGAAGCCCAGGTCCAGCCCAGAGTCCAATTGACCAAATCACCAAGGAGCCAGGACCAAGCCCAAGCCCAAGCCCAAGCCCAGGCCCAGGCCCAGGCCCGAGCCCGAGCGGGTCGGGACGGGACGGGACGGGACGGGACGGGTCGGGGCGGGGCGGGGCGGGGCGGGGCGCGCGCGTGTGGCCCTTGCCATGTACCGCTAGGGGTGCATGGACTTAGTCAACTTGTTGAACACTCATACTCTCTTATCACTTTTAAAGAGAAATGACTTTTGGTATTCTTTCTATGTGGGATAACATATTTCCCAATAAAATAATAATTGCTTCATTTACCAAAGTAGTATTTATGGCAATCTTTACACATTTATTTCTCACTCACCGATTAACGGATTTTGACGAAATAAAGTCTCATAATTACCTCGTAACACGTAGATAATTATAGTAACGATTAAACTCGAAATCGAATACATTTTATTAGCCATTAAAATTACAAACTTTGGACAAAATACATGAATTATTAAATACAAAAAATAATAATTCCAACATATATATATATGTGTGTGTGTGTGTGTGTCGAACATAAATAAATTATAAATCTAGGGTTTTGATTGCTCTCGGAAAACATACATGTTGTCATAATCTTAACATTAACGTCGTTTTGATTGCCCTCCAATCCGATTCGTCGTTGATTTATCGAAAATGAAGTTAGAACTGCTAAAAATAATCAAGTAGAAGGTATTGAGAAAGAGTTCATATTAAAACTCCAGAAACCCTACCACCAACGTCTATATACTCAGTACGAAACTCAAGTTCCTTGTGAACAATTATATTTATTAAATTAATGAAATGGTGCAAAATATATAATAATTTTAATTTATAGCGCAAAAAAAAAAAAAAAATTAGAAACTAAAATATATAATGAAGTAAAAAGATCATTAATAGTGTATATATATAATGATTTATAAAGAAGTAAAAAGATCATTGATAGTGTGTATATATAATGATTTTGGTTTAGCGCAAAAAAATAAATATTAAAATATATAATTAAGTAAGAAGTTCATGTGCAAAAATAAACAAACAATAATTTATTTTTTATATGTTAAAATATATAACCAAAAAACATTAACGTTGTTTTGATTGCCCTGGTCAGCAATTGAGTACTTGCAGGTGGCATACTCTTTGTTTTCATTGCCCTCAAACAACACTTGAGTACCTGAGGTCATACTCTTAACATTAACGTTGTTTTGATTGCCCTTGGGCAACACTTGAGTACTGGAGCCATACTCTTAACATTGATGTCCTTTTGATTGCCATTGGGCAACACTTGAGGATCAGGTGTCATACTCTTAACATTAACGTCGTTTTGATTACCATCGGGCAGCACATGAGTATCTGGAGTCATACTCTTAACATTAACGCCGTTTTGATTGTCATCGGAACACTTGAGTACCTGGTGTCATACTCTTAACATTGATATCGTTTTGATTGCCTTCGGGCAACACTTGAGTACCTGATGCCATACTCTTAATATTAACGTCGTTTTGATTTCTCTCGGGCAGCTCTTGATTACACGGTGCCACACTCTTAATATTAACGTCATTTTGATTGTCCTTGGACCCGCACAGTCGTTGATATATGGAAAACGAACAGCACTTGAGTACTTGAAGGTGACATACTCTTCATTTTGATTGCCCTCAGACAACACTTGAGTACCTGGTGTCATACTCTTAACATTAACGTGTTTTGATTGCCCTCGGAAAGTACTTGAGTACCTGGAGCCATACTCTTAACATTAATGTCGTTTTGATTGCTCTCGGACAACACTTGAGTACCTGGTGCCATACTCTTATCATTAACGTTGTTTTGATTGCCCTCGGGCATCCCTTGATTACCTGGTGCCATATTCTTAACATTAACGTGTTTTGATTGCCCTCGGACAGTACTTGAGTACGTGGAGCCATACTCTTAACATTGATGTCGTTTTGATTGCTCTCGAACAAAACTTGAGTACCTGGTGCCATACTCTTATCATTAACGTTGTTTCGATTGCCCTCGGGTATCCCTTGATTACATGATGCTATATTATTAACATTAACTTCGTTTTGATTGCCTTCCGACCCGCACCCCGTTGATTTTTCGAATACAAAGTTATATATTCTAAAAATCAATCAAGTATACGGTATTGAAAAAGAGTTCGAAACCTCCAGAAACCTACACAGTAAGAAGTGCAAGTTTTTGTAAACAGTCAAATTTATGAAATTAATAAAGGGCTAAAAAAATATAATTTTATCGTAAAATATATAATTATTTTAGTTTAGCGCAAAAAATAATTAAAAAATAATATATATAATAAAGTAAAAGTTCATTAATAGCGCACATATATAATGATTTTAATTTAGCGCAAAAAAATAAATATTAAAATATTTTAATATTGTATTTATAAATATATTTTGGAAATAAGTCGTGTATAGATCTATCCAAAATCGAAATAGATGCTCTCGAACAGCACTTGAGTACATGGTGTCGAACACAAATAAATTTTAATAAAATTATTAATTTGAGAGAATGCATATGATTTATATGTATCATAAATTTTATTTTTCAATCCCTTAAATTCATAAGTAATTATATGATAATGAAAGTTGAGAGAATGCATATGGTTTATATGTATCATAAATTTAATTCTCCAATCCTTTAAATTCATAAGTTATATATAGGAACATAGTAAGAGTTGAATCATCATTTCTTTCATTTGCAACCAATACTAGGGGTTTATTTGGGTCACCATCCAAAATTACAGTCATGGGTGTCCTCATCACTAGGGAAGGGCGCGAGCCGAGCCGAGCCCAAAAATATCAAAACCCGGCTCAAAACCCGACCTCTGCGGTCCAGGCCGAGCCGGGTTTTCCAGAGGCTGGGGCCCGGCTCAGGACCGAGCTCGACGAGCCCGAGCCGGGTTTTCGGGTTTTCGGTTCCAAATTTTACAATGTCTAATTTTCTATTACAAATTTCATGCACTTCATAATTCAGTAAAAATTTCAAAACACTTGAATATATTGTTAAATTTAAAGTCCAAAGATAAAATAAAAAAAACGATGTTCTTGGTTTGTTTGCCCAAATAAAAGTCCAAAAATTGACTGTTATATATATATAATGAAATTGACTGTCCGAGCCGGGTTTTCGGTCCTAAATATTTTAGAACCCGAGCTCGGACCGTAAATACATTTCACGAGTCGGTCCTATGGCGGGCCGGTCCCATAAAAAATTGGGCTCGGCTCATGACGAGCTTTTTTTGCGGGTTTTCGGTCCGAGCCCGAGTTTTCGAGCTCAAACGCCCACCCCTACTCATCACCAGCAACTTCGATAGCTTCAAAATGATAGATCCAGGTTCACTTGAGAAAATAAATTTAAACATAAACCATATATATATATATATATATATATATATATATATATATATATATATATATATATATATATATATATATATATTAATACATACATGGTGTCGAACATAAATAAATTATAAATCTCGAGTTTTGATTGTTCTCGGAGAACACTTGAGTACATGATGTCATAATCTTAACAAATCTAGAGTTTTGATTGTTCTCGGAGAACACTTGAGTACATGATGTCATAATCTTAACAATAAAGTCGTTTTGATTGCTATCCGCCTTTGATTACCTGGTGTTACACTCTTAAAATTGATGTCGTTTTGATTGCCCTCCAATCCGATTAGTCGTTGATTTATCGAAAATGAAGTTAGAACTGCTAAAAATCAATCAAGTAAAAGGTATTGAGAAAGAGTTCGAATTAAAACTCGAAACTCTATGATCACCAGCGTCGATATACTTAGTACGAAGCTCAAGTTCCTTGTGAACAATCATATTTATGAAATTAATGAAATGGTGCAAAATATATAATAATTTTAATTTATAGCGCAAAAAAAAAATAAAAACTAAAATATATAATGAAGTAAAAAGATCATTAATAGTGTATATATATAATGATTTATAATGAAGTGAAAAGATCATTGATAGTGTATATATGTAATGATTTTGGTTTAGCGCAAAAAAATAAATATTAAAATATATAATTAAGTAAAAAGTTCATGCGCAAAAATAAACAAACAATAATTTATTTTTTTATATATTAAAATATATAACCAAAAAACATTAACGTTGTTTTGATTGCCCTTGGGCAGCATTTGAGTACTTGCAGGTGACATACTCTTTGTTTTGATTGCCCTCGGACAACACTTGAGTACCTGAGGTCATACTCTTAACATTAACGTTGTTTTGATTGCCCTCGAGCAACACTTGAGTACCTGGAACCATACTCTTAACAATGATGTCCTTTTGATTGCCCTTGGGCAACACATGAGTATCTGGAGTCATACTCTTAACATTAACGCCGTTTTGATTGTCATCGGCAGCACTTGAGTACCTGGTGCCATACTCTTAACATTGTTAGTGTGTAGTTCTTCTTAGTTCAACATAGAACCACGTTGTTCTTGTTTGAACTACGTTGAACTATACACTTTGTTTTGTAGTAACTTCATGTTTCATGTTTGTATGTTTTCCATTCATTAATTCATACAAGTTTGCTAGGTCTACATAGAACGAGCTGTGTGAACTGTGGAATTAACAAGTGGCTCAACGCGTGACTACGGTTCAACAGCATGGAGCAAGCAGACTTGGCGACTACAAACTACATGGAGTTGCATGAGTGCGTCGACGTGGAACGAGCTATTCTAACAACGTTGTTCAACGTGGATCAGAGAGAATTGCGAGTTCTTCAACGCACTACAAATCAGAGAGTTCAAGGCTTACCGTGAAGACCCTGAATCAGAGTTAACACCTTGACGGACGCGGTGCAAGCATAGCTATACATACGGCTGGACGAATGACTGCTAAGGAATGAAGCCAGCTATGGGTACGACTAGAAGACTTCGCTAGAAGAATTGTAGTCCAACGAAATACGTTGTATACCAGCTATGCCCGCCACAAGCTTGAAGCACGAAGACACGCTAGTGTGGCAGTAGGTAGAGCTGGGTTCGTCAAGCATGGAAAAATGGAATCTCGAATATTCCATGAAGATGCTTTGGGCTCGGCCCATTAAGCGTGAATTCCGGAAACCCTAATTCTCGACACCTATAAATACCGGGTTGTTGGAATTCACTATTCGTGCATTGATTTGACATTTTCTAGAGAGAGAAAATTTGTAGACCGAGAGACTTCGCTAGAAAGCTCCGGTTCTATTGTTAGTTTAGTCTTGGTAGTACGAGTCACTAGATTAGTTCTACATAGACTTAGTTTTTGGTCGTGTTGACCTTTCTACAAGATTCGCTAGAATTTTGTAGATGTGTTTGTAAGTGGTTCCACCCTTTACAAGATATACAAAAGAGTTTTCTTTTAGAATCTCCAAATTGTGTTAAGTGTTTGTACTCTACCCTTTACTATTCTGTTCTAGGTAGAACTAAGTACAAAATACACAATTACAATTGGTATCAGAGCGTGTTCACCACCTTTGGTGTGATCCTAGGAAGAGATTCTACAATGGAGTCATTCACCGTTGTCAAGCCCGTCATTCTCAACTCTACGAACTACTCCTACTGGAAGAGCAAGACAAGGTTGAAGTTGAAGAACGTGGACTCACGCGTTTGGGGAGCTGTGCTAAACGGATGGCAACCACCAACTATAGTAGACAAGGATGGCGACACGGTCGCAAAGGATGAATCTACATGGACCACGGCCGAACATGAAGCCGCCACCTTCAATTCAAAGGCCATCCACATTATCACTGATCTCATCGATGTCCACATGTTCTCTGTGGTGAGGCATCTCACTTCGGCTAAGCATTTGTGGGACACATTGGAACGCATATGTGAAGGCAGCGATAGCATCAAGAGGTCCAAGATCAGAGGGCTTACTACTACCTTCCACCGGCTCGAAATGAGGGAAGATGAAGATCTTGAATCCTTCTTCAACAAAATCATGGCTATCGTGAGCGAATGTCAAGAACTTGGAGACCCTATACCTCCACCACTCATTTGCACCAAGGTTCTACGAGGTGTAACGGAGAAGTTTAGCGTCAAGGTTACCACGATGGAAGATACGAAGCTTGGTCTATCGGGCGACTACAACGAGATCATGAGCCATTTGAAGAATTACGAGTTGAACCAAAAATTGAAGGACAAGTCTTACTCTATGACTCCATTTGAAAACTCCATGAAGGCCCTTGCTATTTCTCAGAATACCTCTAGCTCTACCCCCAACAGGGCCGGCTCTACCCACTCTCCTCACACTACCGAGAGCAATGCCTTTCTTGCTGAAGACTCCGATGATGAAAGTGAAGCTCTCTCTCTTCTTGACTCACCAAATCCGGACAAGTTCATCGCCATTCAAGATGCTGTGAGCTACCTCGTTCGTCAAGATATTAAAAGGAAGAGAAGGTTTAAGCAATTCCGAAATCAGAGGAGCTCTGGGAATTCCTACTCCACTCCACCCGCCACCAACCGCAATGGGTATACTCCAAGTCGAAAATTTGTTAGTGGCGCCCCTAGCAAGGACATGTCTCAAATCAAGTGCTTTGAGTGCAAGGAGATGGGGCACGTGAAGAATGAATGCCCTAACTTGCATCGGAAGAACAACATGGATGTGAGTTATTTGGTGTTCGATGGAGATGATGCTTTGTACTCCTCTGAGGAAGACAAAGGAAAGATGGTGGAGCCGAATGAAGTCAACGCACTTCTTAGTGCCATTGATGATGAGAGCGATGAGGAGTATGAGGTAGATCAAGATGACTTGGATACTCATGAAAATATCCTTTGCTATACCTCTGTGGTTGCAGGTACTACTGTGAAAAGTGCTAGTTCTACCCCCAGATCTCTGGTTGGGGGCATGACAAAGAAGGAAGCTGAGTCTACTCTTGATTCTGAGAGGGTGAGCAAGAGAGAGTTCGAGATTGTCAAGCTGGAGTTGGAGAGAGCATTGAAGAAGGCTAGCGAGTTGGAAGCCATTGTGATGAAGGAAGACATGGAGAAAGACTTCCTTAGAGACTCTCTTGCCAAGATGGAAGAATGCTATGCTATGCGCACCAAGGAGCTCTACCAAGTGAAAGACAAACTTGATGTTGCTGATTGTCTTTTCAAACAACTCAATACTGGCACTTCTAAACTTGATAACATGTTGAGCTGTGTTAACGCCAATCACTTTGGGTTTAAGGAAACTTTTGATTCCGTTTACTCCGACTTTTCTTATGTGCTTCCTAAGTTTGTGCATGCTAAACATAAAACCATCATTGAATCTAATGAGGCCAAGCCAAAGGGTGCTAATACATCCAAAGGCAATGTGGCTTCTACATCTAATATGAAAATTCTCAAACGTACTACTACTCCATTGCCCCAACATGCTTCAATGTCCTTGCTGACACCGATCTCTACCTCTGCTCTACCCATGAGCAAATCCGGGTCTGCCCATGACAAGAAAACTTTTACACGAAATGTCTCAAATCGATCTAGGTTATTCAACTCTACAACCAAATCTACTTGGAAGTTTCGATCATCCAGTGCTACCCAATTGTCGGTCCCTGCTAAGGGGGTGACTACCCACAAACGGAAGACTCCTTCTACTCACTACAAGCGAGTCTATGTGTGTCACTACTGCGGGAAGAAAGGGCACATCAAACCCTATTGCTACAAGCGTACCGAAGATTCAAGTTCTCGTGCTATGGTTTTCAGACAAGTGTGGAGACCAATTGCCAAGCACCCGCATGTCAAGGCCAATCAGGTCTGGAGAATTAAAGCTGTTCTACCCACAACAACGGTCATTCAGCCAAAACCAGTGTGGAGAAGAAGGCAAGAGGTGACATGTAATGTTGCATTCACAGTAGCTAAGGGCACGACAAAGGAGACTTGGTATTTCGATAGTGGGTGTTCTCGGCATATGACCGGAACTAAAGACTCGTTGGTCGACTTTGTTCCTCATTCCGGTGGCCCCGTCACTTATGGAGGTGGGGAAAAGGGGAGTATAATTGGGAGTGGAACATTGAATGTGAAGGGTATACCCGCGCTCAAGAACGTTCTCTTGGTAGATGGGCTATGTGCTAATCTCATAAGCATTAGCCAACTGTGCGATGACGAACTTAATGTGAAGTTCAATAAAGAGAGTTGTGAAGTGTACAACACTAAGGGAGAGTGTATTCTCACAGATGCCCGTGCGAAGAACAACTGTTATGCAATTAATGAATCTTGCCTAAGTGCTTCTACCCATGACGAGATAGATATCTGGCATCAAAGGCTTGGTCATACTAGCCTTCGAAATCTTGAGAAGCTGGTTCAAATAAAGGCCGTCAGAGGCATAGATAGCCTACCCAAGATTGACAAGAGAGTTTGTGGTGAGTGTCAGATGGGCAAACAAACTCGGGCCCCCCACCTTGCTATCTCTACCCATAACCGCACCACAGAGTGTTTCGAGCTACTCCACATGGATCTTATGGGGCCCATGGAAGTACAGAGCTTGGGAAACAAGTGGTACACCCTTGTCATTGTTGATGACTTCTCAAGGTACACCTGGGTAAATTTTCTTGGAACGAAGGATAAGGCGTTTCAAGCCTTCCGGTCCCTAGCTCGTAGAATTCGCACCACCTATGCCAAAAGGGTCCAACGTATACGAAGTGACCATGGTGGTGAATTTCAAAATGGGGTGTTTGTTGAGTATTGCACTCGTAAAGGGATTCACCATGAATTCTCTGCGCCAAAGACTCCACAACAAAATGGGATTGTAGAGAGGAAGAACAGGACTCTACAAGAAATGGCAAGAGTAATGTTGGTGGCTGCGGGTATGGCAAGAGTAATGTTGTTGGTTTTGCAGATGCTGATTGGGCCGGTGACAATGATGAAAGGAAGAGTACTAGTGGTGGGTGTTGCTTCCTAGGAAACAACCTTGTGTCATGGCATAGCAAGAAGCAAAATTGCATTGCTCTATCCACCGCCGAATCCGAGTATGTGGCTGCCGGGAGTTGTTGTACCCAAATGCTATGGCTCCAACAAATGCTTGCCGACTATCAAATTCAAAGCACGCCACTAACCTTGTTCTGTGACAACCAAAGTGCTATAAAGATAAGTCAGAATCCGGTACAACACTCAAAGACCAAGCATATTGATATACGACATCACTTCATTCGAGACTTGGTAGAACGGGGTAAGGTGGTAATGGAACATGTTCCTACGGAGAAACAACTCTCAGACTTCTTCACAAAACCACTTGCTTCGGAAAGATTTTTGATCCTACGGAAGTCTCTCTGCATGGGTGCTTTTTGAAGGGTAGTAGGCCGCAAATGGCTACCTCCACCCACAACCGTTTATTTTGTCAATGGAACCATGAGGTAGAGCAAGGTGAGGTTAGTTGTTAACAGATGCAAAGTGACGTAGTATTTGGACATACTGTTCGTTAAATATTTATATAAGCAATTCATTGGAGTGAACCTCGTTTGCTCTATGTCTAGCAGGAAAAGTCGGCCTAAAGATTTCCTCGATGGATCGGGTCTTGATTGACTTGGTCTTCGAGCAAATGCAAAAGACATGGTCTTATACATATAATGATGAAAACACAAAAAATATATATATATATATTGATGGAGTAGTATACTTAATGTCTAGATTTGAGTATTCTGAACTCTGTATGCACTTTCATTTACCTATCTATTACAGACATTCATTTGCTTTTAATTATTGTTAATTAAATATATGCAAATTATAGTCCTGGATTTTATACGTTGTAGTTAGTATGGTGGGGCATGGGCACACAGAAGATCATACTATCGGTTACTCGTATTTAATCGAACAGTTGCTCACGACCTAGATGGACACGGACCAATCCATCGGTATAGTCGTTGTGTGAGAGAGAAAATAATTTATCTTAATTATTTTATCACACTTGTACACTTGGTGTATTGAGCGGATCGATTGAGACTCATCAATTAGGATTGCTCGGCGATAATTGATTTGAGACTCGGAGTATTTTATTCTTAATCCCTGAAACAATTGCGGGTGTGTATATTTAATATAAGTGACTTTGATTTACCAAAGGAATTAACCGGTTTAATTATTGGGTTGATTACCGGTTAAGTTGGGTCACTATATTTTATATATGGCATGCCGTGAATTTTGAAGGGGCAGTGTATCCCGTAAGGGTTGATAATATCCCCGAGATGAGCTCATAAGGATTTATTGTGTAAACCTCGCGAGTGGATTTGTTCCGCACAATAAATAAGGTTGAGTGGTACTAGTCTCGGATATAAGAGATGAATAAATTTATTAAGCAATAAATAAATTTTATTCATGGATATTTAAATCTTAAATACACGGAATAAATAATACTAAGTTGGAGAAATATTATTTGGTATAATATGGAATAATATTGGGAGGTCAATTTTATTTATATAGTGGAAAATAAATAAAATTAATATTGATAAGAATTAATGGATTTGGGTTGGACCCAATTTAATTTTCAATATTAAAGCCCAATATTTATTCTCCTTTTGATCCCCTTCGTAGCCTATAAAAGCACTACATGGTCTTCACTTTTCAACCTACGTTACGCCAACAATAAAGTTCCGAGAAGTGAAGAGGATCCATAAGTTCGATAGCTCGTCGCCCACCCGACGTTCGAACGGAGTGCAAGGAATACGCGGGAAGATCACGAGGTCATCGATTTCGTTTCTCCGAACAACGAATCGTAGGTACAATTCTCAACGCACTTGTTAATTGTTCGATTTGTGTTTTATTGAAAATACCGTAGGACGAAGATCCGAGATCGAAGCCCGGATTAGACGAACGATCACGCGGTGGTGGCAAAGCCACCGGACCGCGGATCGCCGCCTAGGGTTTCGGCGTGGGGGCGTGGGGGCCGAACCCTCGGCTGGGCCGAGGGTGTGCGATCGATCGCGGGATCGATCGCTAGGGCACGGGCTGGTGCCGTGCCCTACCCCGCCGTGAAGGCGGGGGCCTCCTGGTGGCGGCGGGTCGCCGGACCCGCCGCGGGGGCTGCTGGGCAGCCCCACCCCGATCGATCGCCCGAGCGCGATCGATCCCTCATCGCGCGAAGCGCGCGGCCGTGGGGGTGCGGCTGGGGCGTGCGCGGCCTTCGGGCCTCGCTGTGCGCTTCGGTCGTATCCCGGCATGGTTGTCGTGTTCGTGTGATCTCCGGCGAAAGGATCGTTCGGGTTATCGGTTCCGCAATTTTGATAACCTGGGATAGCGAATTCCAACAATTGGTATCAGAGCGTGGTTTACGTTCGCGGTATTTTCGATAAAATTGTTCTACCTTGCAGGGTTCCGACTATTATGGCTTGATGATTATTCGTTTAATTATTTTGTCATGTGATTGTTGGTTTTATTAAACTCTCGGACATGTCGAGATTCGTTTTTGGTGGTGAATGCTTGTAATAGTAAAAATTCGGGGGTTGACCGAATTTAGGATTTATTATTATGTTCGTTGTTTTTCCGGAAAATGTATAGGGTCGATTTCGTGTATAGAATCGATACCGGAATTGTAATTTAGATTTTTTGTAAATTTAATTTTACGATTGGATCAACGTATCGAAGACCGCCGGAGAAGACGAAGTGACGAGAGGTACGAAGGGCTAGGGATCGATTGGATCGATCCCCGTGATGCCCGATCGATGGCTATGGGCGTGGGGGCTGTTGCCCTAGCCGCGGCTGCCACCACCTCGGTGGTTGTCGGCATGGCTGGGCGGCGGCGCTCCTCCCCGTGGCTGGCCGGTCGATCGAAGGGAGGGGGTGGTTCGGGGTCTCCCAACCCGGACTACTCCTACCGGAAATATACTTTCCTAATTAATTCATATTTCCTATTTTGAGTATTTCTTTATGGAATATTCTAGAAAAATAGAAAAAGAATTAATTTAGTACTAAATTTATTTTTCCTATTTGATTATTCCTACTCATGGGAATATTCATGGATTAGGAATAAAAATAAATTTGGAAAAGTATAATAGTACTAACTATTTTATTTCTTTATTTCATTATGGATATCATTTAGAATATTCCAAGAATATCTTGGATAGATTATTCTAGTGATTTAATGAAGTGGAAAAAGAAAATAAAATAAATAAAATATTAATAATATTTAATTTTATTTTTAATATATTCAATTGACTTAATTTTCGAATTAAGTAACTTTTGGATTAATTGAAAATAAATGGATTTAAATATTGGACATTAATATTCTCGTCACATGGGGCATTCAAGAAACGAAGACTGAAGACTAGAAGATGCGTACGGGGATGTGATGAAGCCATAATAGTCGGAAAATAATATTCTAGTAATTATTTTGACTATGTGATAATACTATGTGCTTTATTACATGTATGCATGCTATATGTGTTTATTTTATGCACTAGATAGCGTATCCCTTTATTGTAAAAAGCTAAGTGGGAGAGGGTATGGAAACATACCCATGGTCTCCATTGCTGCTCTCTTGGTGACTTTTATATACCTTTGAGGTATATATAGATAAGTCATTGGAGGAGAGTTCTTGTAATTCCTCTTACAAGAAACATTGATTAAGTTCATCAAACAATGCCTAATTTGTCTTTCCAAAGCTGATTTCAAGTCGACTCATTCTCACCCCGGGGAGTGGAATGGAGCCAGAGCCACTTGGTCATGTAGAGGACACAAATTAGAGACTTTCGTGCCATTCTTTGATAGGTGGGTCGTTTGTCTGCTCGACTCCCTCATTTATGAGAGATAGGGTTGTTCGCATGGTGAATCACTGGTTAGAAACTTCGAGTTTCACTTATGATTCTCCACGTCTTGATTTACGAGATTAAATGGATCAAGTAATTGGGAGTCAATTATAAAAGTCTCTTAGTGTAGTAAACGTCCACACCACGTGGCTTGCTATACTGACGGACTTTGGATTAATTGATGTAGACAGTTGTAAGTAATTATGAAGAATTGTGAAGTTATCGTAAACGTCCACACCACGTGGCTTGCGGTGATGTAGCGATTCCAAGTAATTTACTTTGGTACTGAGTAATGGTTTACACTTAGATACGCGTTATAGTATTCCTCCCCACGAGGTCACGCTATAATTGATGTATGACCGAAGAAAATCTAATTGCTAAATCATTTGGGTGGGTAAACGTCCACACCACGTGGCTTGCCTTACCTGATGGGATTTTAGATGTGATTAGTGATTTAATGATATTATTTAAGGGAGATAATATCGGATATTAAATTGTTTGTTTGTTTTATGTGCTTATAGGTTAAGAATGACTGTGACCCCACTTTGTGATATACTTAAGGATGAAAACTCACCGGTTCCATATGGTGATGATTGGGAACGAAATCTGGACATTGTCCAGACTGTTGAGCTCTCCGAATCCACTGTTGTCCCAACTGATGAGGACATTCGAAATGACCTCAGGATGATGTTGAGACACAGCGTGGAAGCCGGGCAAGAGGTGATTAACATACTCACAGAATTCTCTCTCAATGAGTCCCTTAAAAAGGAATCAACGAGAGGGGAGTTTGTGCGTAAGTTAAGAGAATCACAAGCTTTTGTGGCAAGGCTAGAGGAAGAGCATGCAAAGAAACCCAGTGGCTCAAAGCCACGGATTGGGGAAGGCAAGCCTTCTGGCAAGTGCTTTCGATGCAAGCAGTTTGGGCACTGGAGGTCTGATTGTCCTCTCATCAAAGGTACGAAATTTTCCTTAGTCACTGAAACATTGTCAGCGGTGATATCTACCAGCACCTGGTGTGTAGATACGGGCGCCACTGACCATGTCTGCAATTCATTGCAAGGGTTCCAGGAAACCCGGAGACTTAGAGAGGGAGAGATCGTAGTCTACATGGGCAATGCCGCGAAGGTGGCGGCTGTTGCAGTGGGAGACGTTCACTTACGCTTTAGTAGTGATAGGGTTTTAGTTTTACAAAATTGTCTTTATGTACCGAATTTTAGAAAGAATTTGATTTCGGTTTCTAAGTTAATTCTGAATGGATATTCTGTTTCTTTTGATCACTCTGTGGTCATAAGAAGAAACAGTGAGATTGTCTGTTCTGGTACATTGGTGGACGATTTGTATATTCTAAATCCTGAGTCTAACACGATGCAGCTAACCGAGAGTAATAACACATCTACGAACACCAATAAGAGAAAGGAACCTTCTAAGATGAATCAATTATACTTGTGGCATCTAAGGCTAGGTCATATTAATTCGAATAGAATTCAAAGGTTGAAAGCTGATGGTCTCATTAGCGGTATAGAAGGAGAGGACCTTCCAACCTGCGAATCCTGTTTGGAGGGTAAAATGACCAAGCGTTCTTTTTCTGGTAAAGGACGTAGAGCTGAACAAGTATTGGATTTGATTCACTCTGATGTATGCGGACCTATGTCTACTCAGGCAAGGGGAGGGTACGAGTATTTCATCACCTTTACTGATGATTACTCAAGGTATGGATATATTTACCTGATGCGCCACAAGAGTGATTCTTTTGACAAGTTCAAGGAATTCAAGGCTCTTGTGGAGAACCTTCGTGGTAAATCCATAAAATGCCTGCGATCTGATCGCGGAGGCGAGTACCTGTCTGGAGAATTCAAGGCATACTTGGCAGAGAATGGGATTGAGTCCCAGCTGACTTCACCATATACTCCTCAGCAGAATGGTGTGTCAGAAAGAAGGAATAGGACTCTTATGGAAATGGTGCGATCAATGATGAGTTACTCGGATTTACCTGTTATGTTCTGGGGACTTGCCTTGGAAACAGCGGCGTACATTCTGAACAGGGTTCCGACCAAAACGGTACCAACTACACCCATGGAATTGTGGAGTGGGCGTAAGCCTAACTTGAAACACATTCGGATCTGGGGATGTCCAGCACATGTGTTGCGACAAGGCGCCGATAAGTTAGAACCTAGATCAGAGATACGGCTGTTTGTAGGATACCCGAAAGGAACTAAGGGTGGCATGTTCTATAGTCCTACGGACCAGAAGATCGTTATAAGTACTAACGCTCGGTTCTTAGAGGAAGACTATGTCATGGACCACAAGCCCAAAAGTGACATAATACTTGATGAGTTGAGAGGTAACGAGGAAGACCTGGATACAGCCGAACCGAGTGTAGATACACCACTAGAACCTGCACCTAATACTATCACTGTTAATACACCGGAACGCCGTCGTAGTGGGAGGGTTGTCAAACAACCGGACAGATGGATTGGACTGGGAGAGTCTTCGGACTCGGCACCCGGAGTTCATGAAGTCGATCCCTGGACCTATGATGAGGCGGTACAAGATATAGATGCGCCTTCTTGGAAGAAAGCGATGAAATCCGAAATAGAATCTATGGATTCTAATAAAGTCTGGGATCTTGTAGAACCACCAAGCGGCGTAAAGCCAATTGGGTGTAAATGGGTCTACAAGAGAAAGAGAGGATCTGACGGAAAGGTTGAAACCTTTAAAGCTCGGCTTGTTGCGAAAGGATATACTCAGAAAGAGGGAATCGATTATGAGGAGACCTTCTCGCCGGTAGCCAAGATAAAGTCGATCCGGATTCTCTTATCCATAGCAGCTCATATGGATTATGAGGTGTGGCAAATGGATGTCAAGACAGCTTTCCTTAATGGAAGTCTTGACGAGACGATTTATATGAAACAACCAGAAGGATTCATTGCTAAGGGGCGAGATCATCTAGTGTGCAAGCTTAATCGATCCATTTATGGATTGAAACAAGCCTCGCGATCGTGGAACCTGCGGTTTGATGAAGTAGTCCAATCTTTTGGATTCATTCAAAGCATGGACGAATCGTGTGTGTATTGGAAACGTGATGGAAAGAAGGTGGTGTTCCTCGTGCTTTATGTAGACGACATACTTCTCATTGGCAACAGTGTGAAGATGTTATCAGACATAAAGGGATGGTTGTCTAGACAATTCGATATGAAAGATTTGGGAGAAGTCGGACATGTTCTAGGGATCAAAGTTATAAGGGATCGCCGGAATAGAACATTGTGTCTTTCCCAGCAATCTTACATAGACACGATTCTAGCTCGTTTTAACATGCAAGATTCCAAGAAGGGTGATCTGCCCTTCAGTAAAGGAACTTATCTTTCTAAGGAAATGTGTCCTCAGACGCAGAAGGAGAAAGATGACATGAAAGCGGTTCCCTACGCTTCGGCTGTGGGAAGCTTAATGTATGCGATGTTATGCACGAGGCCTGATATTTTCTATGCCGTTGGCATAGTAGCGAGATATCAGAGTAACCCTGGAAAGGCTCATTGGACTGCCGTAAAGAGCATTTTCAAGTATTTGCGAAATACTAAGGATTATGTTCTGAGATACAGTGCAGACAATCTGATCCCTTTGGGTTACACAGATTCGGATTTCCAAGCTGATAAGGACCGGCGTAAGTCGACATCAGGCTATGTGTACACTTTGGGAGGTGGAGCCGTATCATGGAAGAGTGTTAAGCAAAAGTGCATTTCGGACTCTACCATGGAAGCTGAATATGTTGCAGCCTCAGAGGCAGCGAAAGAATCAGTGTGGTTCCTTAATTTCCTCCAGGACTTAGATGTGATTCCAAGTTTGCCTAAGGCTATGACAATTTATTGTGACAAAGGCGGTGCAGTGGCAAACAGTAAGGAACCACGGTCCCATAGTGCTACAAAACACATAGAGCGCAAGTACCACCTGATTCGAGACATCGTCAAGAGGGGCGATGCGATAGTCACCAAGATAGCTTCGGAAGACAACCTAGCGGACCCTTTCACCAAGATACTTCCTAAGGAAGTATACTACAAGCACTTGGAGGGTTTGGGAGTCAGAAGTTTGGAGGATAAGACTAGACCTTAGTATAAGTGGGAGATTGATGGAGTAGTATACTTAATGTCTAGATTTGAGTATTCTGAACTCTGTATGCACTTTCATTTACCTATCTATTACAGACATTCATTTGCTTTTAATTATTGTTAATTAAATATATGCAAATTATAGTCCTGGATTTTATACGTTGTAGTTAGTATGGTGGGGCATGGGCACACAGAAGATCATACTATCGGTTACTCGTATTTAATCGAACAGTTGCTCACGACCTAGATGGACACGGACCAATCCATCGGTATAGTCGTTGTGTGAGAGAGAAAATAATTTATCTTAATTATTTTATCACACTTGTACACTTGGTGTATTGAGCGGATCGATTGAGACTCATCAATTAGGATTGCTCGGCGATAATTGATTTGAGACTCGGAGTATTTTATTCTTAACCCCTGAAACAATTGCGGGTGTGTATATTTAATATAAGTGACTTTGATTTACCAAAGGAATTAACCGGTTTAATTATTGGGTTGATTACCGGTTAAGTTGGGTCACTATATTTTATATATGGCATGCCGTGAATTCTTGAAGGGGCAGTGTATCCCGTAAGGGTTGATAATATCCCCGAGATGAGCTCATAAGGATTTATTGTGTAAACCTCGCGAGTGGATTTGTTCCGCACAATAAATAAGGTTGAGTGGTACTAGTCTCGGATATAAGAGATGAATAAATTTATTAAGCAATAAATAAATTTTATTCATGGATATTTAAATCTTAAATACACGGAATAAATAATACTAAGTTGGAGAAATATTATTTGGTATAATATGGAATAATATTGGGAGGTCAATTTTATTTATATAGTGGAAAATAAATAAAATTAATATTGATAAGAATTAATGGATTTGGGTTGGACCCAATTTAATTTTCAATATTAAAGCCCAATATTTATTCTCCTTTTGATCCCCTTCGTAGCCTATAAAAGCACTACATGGTCTTCACTTTTCAACCTACGTTACGCCAACAATAAAGTTCCGAGAAGTGAAGAGGATCCATAAGTTCGATAGCTCGTCGCCCACCCGACGTTCGAACGGAGTGCAAGGAATACGCGGGAAGATCACGAGGTCATCGATTTCGTTTCTCCGAACAACGAATCGTAGGTACAATTCTCAACGCACTTGTTAATTGTTCGATTTGTGTTTTATTGAAAATACCGTAGGACGAAGATCCGAGATCGAAGCCCGGATTAGACGAACGATCACGCGGTGGTGGCAAAGCCACCGGACCGCGGATCGCCGCCTAGGGTTTCGGCGTGGGGGCGTGGGGGCCGAACCCTCGGCTGGGCCGAGGGTGTGCGATCGATCGCGGGATCGATCGCTAGGGCACGGGCTGGTGCCGTGCCCTACCCCGCCGTGAAGGCGGGGGCCTCCTGGTGGCGGCGGGTCGCCGGACCCGCCGCGGGGGCTGCTGGGCAGCCCCACCCCGATCGATCGCCCGAGCGCGATCGATCCCTCATCGCGCGAAGCGCGCGGCCGTGGGGGTGCGGCTGGGGCGTGCGCGGCCTTCGGGCCTCGCTGTGCGCTTCGGTCGTATCCCGGCATGGTTGTCGTGTTCGTGTGATCTCCGGCGAAAGGATCGTTCGGGTTATCGGTTCCGCAATTTTGATAACCCGGGATAGCGAATTCCAACATATATATATATGGAAACATCATTCTATAACACCTATCACTGATTGGGTTCTAATAGGCTTGATCTATGCCCAAAAAGCAGGTGAAATGGTCGTGGTTACACGCTGAACTGGCCAAAATAGCAATACCGTCCATAAAGCTCTGTCACTCTACCTCTAATAACTCTACTTAATGTTCTTTCCAGCGATTTTGATTCACTGTGTAGTGGTACGTATGTCCACGTTGTGTGTGCCTGCTATGCCTTTAAGTGTATTTCGTGTTATAAATTTTTGCAGAGTACTTCTGGTCTACGAAGCAAGGCTGCTCTACCCTGAAGTGCTTCCTTAGGCTTCGTTGGTCAAGACTATTTTTATGTGAATTTGAAATCTGGGTAATTCAACGTAGGTCCGTGTGTATTAGCCCCTGCTCTACGTGTGCTAATTTGAGTTCTCATGAAAGTCGTTCCTGTCTAACGTGTTACTCTTTGCTTGTTGTGCTGTTTGCTGATTTTACATTATAAGTATCGTTGTTCTACCCATCACCATTTTTGTAGGGCGTGCTATAATTTAAAAAAACTGGTGCTGCTGCTGCGTTGCACAACCTAGCCCGTACACACTCTCTGGCAGCCCATATCTCCCTGTTGCGCGTCTCATCCAGTGCATTTGCCAGCTCGCCCACCGCTTCACTATCTGGTTTCATATTGGTTTATTTCTTGTCCATTTTTCACTAAGTTTATTTGTTATATGCTTCTTGCCCCCTGTTGTGCGTGGGATAGCGTGTATTTGTTTTTACAGATGCGGTGGACTAAGATTACTTGATTCCCGAACATCACCTGCTCTATGCATCCTCTTCAGCGCGCTACCACTTGCGATTTTGGTTTCACCTCTACGCAGGCCAGGCCAATGGACACGTGGCGCGCTCTACGCCACAGAATTTGAACCGTTTCGGCTGATTTATAAATACCCCTCTCGGTCAAACACATAGTGCACCTTCTACTGCGTGTTTTAGAGAGAGAATCCTTGCAATTGTTCTGTTCTTATCATCTACGTACCAGCTCATATCACCTACTACCAAATTTACTCTTTGCTCTACGCTGAACTCTCTATCTCAACGCTCTACCACAATGACTTCATATGAATCGCCCTCGTTCTACGCGGACAAAATCGCTGAACTCAAAGCTCAGGAAGCAACACTGGAAGCCGCGCAAGCCGCGGAAGAAGACTTCGACAAAGTCACTGAACTGGAAGCACAGATCAGTGCTGTGCGATCCACCATACTTGAAAATAGGCGAAATAAAATGATGGCTGAAAAAGCCATAAGGGAGGAGGCGGCACGTAGAGCCGAAGAGGAAAAGAAGAAGAAAGAGGAGGAGGAGCGTTTGGCCGAGTTAGAACGGCTACGTATAGAAGAGGAAGAAAAGAAAAAGAAAGAGAAGGAAGAGGCTGACCGTTTGGCCGAAATTGAAAGAAAGAAAATTGAGGAGGCGGCACGTATTGTCGAAGTGGAGAGGAGGAAAAAGGAGAAGGAAACGGCAGACCGTATTGCCAAAGAAAAACAGGAGAAAATTGTCGAGGCCAACCATAGGGCCGAAGTGGAGAAAAAGAAAAAGGCAGACAATGCAGCTGCCTTATTTGAAAAGGAAAATAAGGAGAAGGCCGATGCTGCTGCACGCATCGCCACGTCTACTATTGCCCCGGCTACACGCCCTGCCACATCTGTGGCTAATACTGTTGGTGATGCAGATTCACCCAAGGGTGGTGGCTCGCCGTTCCACAGAGATAATTCTCCTGTTCAACTGTCCCCACAGCACGTTGAACCAATCGAAGAGGAGGAGAATAAAGTGCCTGAAAACAGGCTCGTAGTGCCATCTCCCTCGCGCTACGTAGGTGAAGGTTTCTCTACTGACTTCCACTACGAAGAAGCACATGATAGGTTTGATGCTCTGGCAGATCAGAAAATTAACGCCGAGCGGCACTACGCTGGAAAGGCAAAATGGGTGGGCCGCGGCCTACAAGCCTTCATGCAGGAAATGAAGCTGTTAGATGCTATCAACTTTGACGTGGACTACAGCCTCTACGTCCACCGCGTTGTCTTCTCTCACATAGACCAACAATTTGCAGACCTCAGCCACCCGTTGTACGGGAAAGTCATCATTCGTGAGCGAGAGTATGATCTCTTCCCTCGTACGCTGAACAAGATGTTTAAACGCACTCACATCAAGGCCACTTGGGAGGCTCCCTCTGCGCAACACCCCGATAGTCAAATGATGGGATTCATTGTGACTGGTGGCCTGGCTTCTACGACCCAGCCGGCTTGTACTTCGTTGACTCAGTTCTTCACCCATCTGAACAAAATTATTGCAAACAACTGGATCCCTACGTCGAGCTCTTCAGTGGTCCACGTTGACGCACTTCATCTCATGTATAAATTGAGCCGTGGCATCCAGGTTGATTTGGGTCAGGTGGTGTTCAATAAGATCTCTTCGTACGGGGAGATGTCTGATGCTGAAATCTCTCAATCCAACCTGCCGTGCCCCCACTTGATAAGTGCTATCCTAATTAGCCAGGGCTTTACGTACGAGAAGGATGATGGCCCGATGATTGGCATTATTCCCTTCCGCTTCGACTCCAAATACATGGCGGGTCACAAAGTAAAAGACCTTCCATGGCGTAGCCTTGGAAGTGAAGCTGCAGATCGTGCGTTGTTCACCGCATCGCAGGCCATCCCTTTGCAAATTCAACATGCACACAAGGGAAAAGGAAGAAGCGCTAAGTCCGCTCGCCCTACGAAGAGGAAAATCGATGTTGCTGGAAATCGATATCCCGGGGTATCAAAAATTGCGGAACCGATAACCCCGACCGAAATCCCGTCGCCGGAGATGAAACCGCGAACCACCGTACGAGCCGGAGCTCGACCGAGCACCGCACGGGAGAACCCGCGCGCCCAGCCGAGCCCCCGCACGGGGCTCGCGATCGCTAACCCTAGCGATCGCCGGGGATGCACGCGCATCCCCGTGGGGCTGTTCCGAACAGCCCCCGGCGGTGAGTCCGGCGACTCACCGCCACCGCCGAGGAGGGCGGTGCGCCCAGCGCACCAGCCGCGGCCCAGCCGCGGCTCGCCCGGCGATCGACCACGCGGTCGATCGCATGCCCCGGCTCCAGCCGGGGCGTCCTCGTGTGGGCCCCGCGATCGACGCCCCTAGGGCTCGATCGCACCCCTCGGCTCCCAGCCGAGGGTCCTTCGAACGTTCGCCGGGGATCTCGAATCCCCGTCACCGAAGTTCGTCGTTTTTCCCGGATCTTGTGTTCATGTACGTATCACAATTTAATTCACATAAAATCACACGAAGGAGTTTATGATTGTACCTTTTGATTCGTTGTGCGGAGAAACGAAATCAAGTTGAAGACCTTTTGGATCTTCCCACGTATTCCTTGCACTTCGTTCGAACGTCGGGTGGGCGACGATCTATCGAACTCCTATGGATCTCCTTCAACTCTCTAGAATATCAAGTATGATAATCTTGTCTTATGATTTATGAAGGCCATGTAGTGCTTTTATAGGCTACGTAGGGGATCTAAAGGAGGTGGAATATTGGGCTTCCAATATTGAAGATTAAATTGAGCCCACTGCCCAAGTCCATTAATCCTTATCAATATTAATTAATTTATTTTCCACTATATAAATTAATTGCACTCCCAATATTAAACCATATTATATCAAATAATATTTCTCCGGTAGTATTATTTATTCCGTGTATTTAAGATTTAAATATCCATGAATAAAATTAATTTATTGCTAATTAATTTATTCATCTCTTTAATCCGAGACTAGTACCATTCAACCTTAATTATTGTGCGGAACGAATCCACTCATGAGGTTTACAAAATAATTCCTTATGAACTCATCTCGGGGATATTATCAACCCTTACGGGATACACTGTCCGGTCAATTATTCACGGCATGTCATATATAAAATATAGTGACCCAACTTAACCGGAAATTAACCCAATAATTAAATCGGTTAATTCCTTTGGTAAATCAAAGTTACTTATATTAAATATACACACCCGCAATAATATCGGGGATTAAGAATAAAATACACTGAGACTCGAATCGATTATCGCCGGCAATCCTAATCGATGAATCTCAACGATCCGCTCAATACACCAAGTGTACAAGTGTGATAAAATAATTAAGATAAATTATTTTCTCTCTCACACAACGACTATACCGATGGATTGGTCCGTGTCCATCTAGGTCGTGAGCAACTGTTTGATTTAATACGAGTAACCGATAGTATGATCTTCTGTGCGCCCATGCTTGCACCATACTAACTACAACGTATAAAATCCAGGACTATAATTTGCATATATTTAATTAATAATAATTAAACGCAAAACAATTGTTTGTTAATTTAATAGATTAAATGCTATGATCGGGAGTTTACAGTTACTTAAATCTAGACATTAAGTACACAACTCCAACAATCTCCCACTTGTACTAAGGTCTAGTCATTTCCTCCAAACTCCCGGTTCCCATACTCATCACGTGCTTAAGGTGTACTTCCGAGAAGTACTATGTGAATGAGCACTCTAGGTTGCCGCTCTGAAGTTATCTTGGTGACTACTACGTCGTCTCCCTTGACGATGACTCGTATCAGGTGGTACTTGCACTATGTGCTATCATCACTTTTAGACTTATGACTTCTTCCAGTTTATCATGCACCGCTATAAAATAGCCTTCGATAAACTAAGAGTCATTTCCAAGTCTTAGAGGTCATCCCGGAACCTAACCAAAACTTCCGCTGCCTCTGAGGCTGCTATTCGGTTATGAGAGATCCTGAGAAGCATCCTGCTTATCACTCTTTACATATTAAAGGTTCCACCTTTTCCAAAAGTGAACACATAGCCTGATATCGACTTACACTGGTCCTTCTCTGATTTGAAATCTGAGAAACTGTAATCTAAGAGGATTTCGTCTTGCTTAGTAATCCAGTACATCCAAGTACTCTTACAGCATTCGAATATCTCTTATCCAGATTACTTTGATATCCTCCCACTACGCTAACCGCATAGTTGATATCAGGTTCTTGTTTTCTAACATTGCATTTAAGCTTTCCACACGAGGTGTAGGAAACTGCTTAGTATCATCTATCTCCTTAATGTGTTTAAGACACATAACCTTAGATAGATATATATATTCTGTCTCTGAAGGGCAACGACCTTTCTCAGAATTATGCATGTTAAAACAAACCATAATCGTATAAGATATCCAGGAGAAGTACAATGTTCTTATCCCTAGATCATAAGATCTCAAGAACATGCTCTAACTTCTACTTAATCTTATATCCCGATTCATTTAGACAACCATTACTTTATGCCTGATAACATCTTTACATTGTTGCCAATGATAAAATGTTATCTTCATAAAATTCCGAGAAACACCACCTTGTTTCCATTACGTCTCCAATACACCTATCGTCTCTGCCTTTTGATGAATCCATTGAATGGATTATCTCATCAATTCGCAAGTTCCACGATTCATAGCTTTGTAACCATCCATAAATGGATTTACCAAGCTCGTACTCTAAATGATCTAGCCTCTTAACAATAATCCTTATTGTTTTCCAAGCAGGCTCATTTAGATCTAGCACTGCCCTTATGCAGAGCTAGGGATCGATTTCATGTTTACTAGATCCAGAGTCCGAACTCCTCTAGTCTTATGAATATCTCTGGTTGTTCAACAACCTCCCACTGCAATGGCGTCCCGGTGTATAACAGTAATAACAATAGGTGCAGTGTGTGGTGTACTTCTACTCGGTTTGGCTGGTTCCTAGTCTTTTGTCCTTTTCCTCATTCCAAGGTATTAATTCAGTTCAGGCTTTGTGGTTCATCTAATAGTCTTCCTCTATGAACCGAACGAAAGTTCTTCTGGCTCATAGTACTATAGAACACACAATACTTCGTTCTTCTAGGATATCCTACAATCACACAGAATGTGTTATTGTCTCCAGAAATATCCATAGAACATAGGTAGTTCCGAACAACTCGTTCTCTCTTACTTTTAGATTTCCATTTCTTATTTTCAACGCACCATCTTTACACGTAAGTGTATGGCGCGGCCCTTTGGGATTGAATCCCAATCTTTGATTATGCTATGTGTTATTTAGATAGGCAATGGCCTCCGCGACCGAGTCGCAGGCTTCTAATGGATATACTTTAATGGTTCCCCATAATAGATTTGCGTCCATTGACTAGTCAAAACACTTTGCTTTTATGGCACATTTAAGTACTCTAATCCATCATTGAGTATTCTTGAAAGAACTACTCGTGCCTTTCTAATTCACACATGTGTCTGCATATCTAATCATTTCCAATACTAGGTCCGAATTCTATCCTTTATGAAGAAAGGTTTGCTTAGATGTATTATCCTCCAAATTCAATTCTCAGGTCGGAAGGTCCATTCCTTCAACTATAATTGATCAAGTCAATTTCCACCTTTTGAATCTTATTTGAAAATACTACTAAGTACAAGAATTCACAAGTATAATGATTTAATAAAGAAACATATCTAATCAAGTAAAACAAGTTATAGAACGGTTTGTTGCATCGTGGTAGACTTAGGATCTATCATTCATATATTGCTATCTAATGTACCAGAATAGATAATGCCATCATTTCTTATCAAAATCATCCAATGATTAAAGAAATAAGATATCCATTCATAAATAATAGAAATCCAGAACAAAATGTTCTTTCTAAAATAAAGGGTACATAATGCAATAATCTTGAAATGAAATCCTATTTAACTACTAAAGCAGATAAATGTCTTCCACCGCAACAGCTGCCTCCTCTACAGCTTTTGCCCGTGTGGACTCGAACTCTCCTTCTCTAAGTCGCCGGGTTTTCTGGAACCCCTGCATTCAAAATGCACATACCGTCAGTGGTTCCATATCTACGCACCAGATTTCTGGTAGATAATACCGCTGACTATGTTTTTACGACTAAAGAAAAATTCGTACCTCTGAGAGGACATTCAGACTTCCAGTGTCCAGACTTGTTGCATCAGAAGCACTTGCCCCTTGGCTTTGCAGCCCCCACTCGTGGCACAGACTTCTTGACACCACTGGGTTTCCCGGCTTGCTTCCTCCTCTTGCCCCTACCTCCACCAGGCTTAAAGCCTTTGGACTTGGTAGCTACAAGCGCTTGAGACTTGCCCTTCTTGTAGATCCCCTCTGCCGCCTTCAGTTCAGTCAGGAGTTGCGCAAGAGTATAAGATAGTTTACCCATATTATAGCTCATACGAAACTGCTCAAAACTAGGGGTCAGAGACTGGAGTATGATGTCGACTTGCGTCTCCCCATCAATAGAAGCTCCTAGGATCTCAAGCTCATTCAACAGACTCATCATCTTAAGAACGTGCTCCCCTACGGGCGTTCCTTCAGACTGAGTAGTTGTCATGAGGACTCTCATGGCTTCTTGCCTTGCCGCACGATCTTGCTCCCCAAACATCTCCTTGAGGTTAAACATCATATCATAGGTAGTGTCCATTGACTCATGTTGGGTTTGGAGTACATTTGACATGGAAGCCAAAATATAACACCTAGCCATTTCATCAGCCTTTTTCCACTTCCGATATTCCAGTTTTTCCTCATCAGTTGAGGCAGCCGTGGGCTCAGCAGGGCATACTTCATGGAGTACAAACTTGTACTCCTCCGAAGTCAGGACAATGTCTAAATTTCTCTTCCAATCAATATAGTTGGGGCCAGTGAGCTTATGCTCCTTGAGTATCATAGAAAGTGGGTTCATAGCTATTCTCTAAACCTATAAGCACATTTAAACAAACAATTAATTTAATATCCGATATTATCTCCCTCAAATAATATCATTAAATTACTAATCACATCTAAAATCCCATCAGATAAGGCAAGCCACGATAGTGTGGACGTTTACCCATCCAAATGATTTAGCAATTAGATTTGCTTTGGTCGTACATCACTATAGCGTTACTTCGATGGGAAGAATACTATAGAGCGTACCTAAGTGTAAACCATTACTCAGTATCTAAGAAGATTGTTTGGGACTCGCATATCACCGCAAGCCACGATAGTGTGGACGTTTACGCTAACACACGATCCTTCACTTTCTTCTATAACTGTCTACATCAATCGTTCCAAAATCCCATTCAATGCAGCAAGCCACGATAGTGTGGACGTTTACTACACCAAAAGATTTTTACAATTGACATCCAATTACTTGAAGCATTCGATTTTGTAAATCAAGACGCGGGGAATCATAAGTGAAACTCGAAGTTTCTAACCAGTGATTCACCATGCGAACAACCCTATCTCTCATTAGATGAGGGAGCCGAGCAGACAATCGATCCACCTTAAAAGGATGGTACGAATGTCTCTAATTTGTGTCATCCACATGACCAAGTGGCTCTGGCTCCATTCCACTCCCCGGGGTGAGAATGAGTCGACTTGAAGTCAGTTTCAGAAAGACAAATTAGGCATTGTTTGATAAACTTAATCAATGTTTCTTGTAAGAGGAATTACAAGAATTCTCCTACAATGACACATCTATACGAACTTCAAAAGTCCATAAGAGTCACCAAGAGAACAGTAATGGAGACCATGGGAATGTTTCCATCCCCTCTCCCACTTAGCTTTTTATAACAAAGGGATACGCTATCTAATGCATAATTAAACACATAAGCATGCATACAAGTAATAAAGCACATAGCACATAGTCAAAATAATGCTTGAAAAATTATTTTCCGACTATCATGGCTTTATTCCATCTCCGTATGCTTCTTCTAGTCTTCAGTCTTCGTTCTTGAATGCTCCATGTGACGAGAATATTAATCCCAATATTTAAATCTATTTATTTTTAATAAATCCAAAAGATACTCAATTCGAAAATTAAGTCAATCGAATAAATCAAAAAATAAAATTAAATATTATTAATATTTTTATTTATTTATTTTCCTATCTAATTCTATTAAATCTCTAGAATAATCTATCCAAGTCAAACTTGAAATATTCTAGAAGACTTCTATAATAGAATAAGGAAATAAAATAAATTAGGACTCTTCTACTTTCCAAGATTAATTAATTTCCATTACTATGAAAATTCCCATAAAATAGGAATAATCAATTAGGAAATAAATCAATCCTAAATTAACTATTATTCCTTTCTAATTCTATTAAATCTCTAGGATCCTATTCCAAGTAGAACTCGGAATACTCTAGAAGACTTCCATAATAGAATAAGGAATAAAATTAATTCCAATTAATTCTTTTCCTAATCCATGAGAATTCCCAAAAATAGGAAAAACTCAAATAGGAAAAACGAATCAATTAGGAAAGTGAATCTTTGGTAGGAGTAGCACGGGATGGGAATTCCCGCACCACCCCACCATCATCGGCCGACCACCGGGAGGGAGCACCCGCCGCCGCCACTCCAGCCGGCCAGCCGCCACCGTCGCCGGCGACAGCCCACGGCCGAAGGGGCGCGACGCCCCCTTCCCTTGGGTCGATCGATTGGGGTCGATCAAGGGGGTTGATCGATCCCCGGTCCTTCGTCCTCTTCGTCTTCTTCGTCACACGCGTTCTCCGGCGGTCGTCTCGGCATCGATCCAACGTAAATAAATTACAAGAAATAAATTTACAATTCCGGTATCGATTCTATACATGAAATCGACCCTATACACTTTCCGGAAAAACATAGAACAATAATAATAAATGTAAATTCGGTCAACCCCCGAATTTTTACTATTACAAGCATTCATCCACACAAAACGAATCTCGACATGTCCGAGAGTTTAATAAACGAACAATCATGGTAAATTAAATAGCAATTAATTAAACGAATAATTAACAATTAATTAAACCATGATAGTCGGAATCCCTGCAAGGTAGAACACAATTGAATACATACATGAACACGAAACCAAACGCTCTGATACCAATTGCTGGAAATCGATATCCCGGGGTATCAAAAATTGCGGAACCGATAACCCCGACCGAAATCCCGTCGCCGGAGATGAAACCGCGAACCACCGTACGAGCCGGAGCTCGACCGAGCACCGCACGGGAGAACCCGCGCGCCCAGCCGAGCCCCCGCACGGGGCTCGCGATCGCTAACCCTAGCGATCGCCGGGGATGCACGCGCATCCCCGTGGGGCTGTTCCGAATAGCCCCCGGCGGTGAGTCCGGCGACTCACCGCCACCGCCGAGGAGGGCGGTGCGCCCAGCGCACCAGCCGCGGCTCGCCCGGCGATCGACCACGCGGTCGATCGCATGCCCCGGCTCCAGCCGGGGCGTCCTCGTGTGGGCCCCGCGATCGACGCCCCTAGGGCTCGATCGCACCCCTCGGCTCCCAGCCGAGGGTCCTTCGAACGTTCGCCGGGGATCTCGAATACCCGTCCCCGAAGTTCGTCGTTTTCCCGGATCTTGTGTTCATGTACGTATCACAATTTAATTCACATAAAATCACACGAAGGAGTTTATGATTGTACCTTTTGATTCGTTGTGCGGAGAAACGAAATCAAGTTGAAGACCTTTTGGATCTTCCCACGTATTCCTTGCACTTCGTTCGAACGTCGGGTGGGCGACGATCTATCGAACTCCTATGGATCTCCTTCAACTCTCTAGAATATCAAGTATGATAATCTTGTCTTATGATTTATGAAGGCCATGTAGTGCTTTTATAGGCTACGTAGGGGATCTAAAGGAGGTGGAATATTGGGCTTCCAATATTGAAGATTAAATTGAGCCCACTGCCCAAGTCCATTAATCCTTATCAATATTAATTAATTTATTTTCCACTATATAAATTAATTGCACTCCCAATATTAAACCATATTATATCAAATAATATTTCTCCGGTAGTATTATTTATTCCGTGTATTTAAGATTTAAATATCCATGAATAAAATTAATTTATTGCTAATTAATTTATTCATCTCTTTAATCCGAGACTAGTACCATTCAACCTTAATTATTGTGCGGAACGAATCCACTCATGAGGTTTACACAATAATTCCTTATGAACTCATCTCGGGGATATTATCAACCCTTACGGGATACACTGTCCGGTCAATTATTCACGGCATGTCATATATAAAATATAGTGACCCAACTTAATCGGAAATTAACCCAATAATTAAATCGGTTAATTCCTTTGGTAAATCAAAGTTACTTATATTAAATATACACACCCGCAATAATATCGGGGATTAAGAATAAAATACACTGAGACTCGAATCGATTATCGCCGGCAATCCTTATCGATGAATCTCAACGATCCGCTCAATACACCAAGTGTACAAGTGTGATAAAATACTTAAGATAAATTATTTTCTCTCTCACACAACGACTATACCGATGGATTGGTCCGTGTCCATCTAGGTCGTGAGCAACTGTTTGATTTAATACGAGTAACCGATAGTATGATCTTCTGTGCGCCCATGCTTGCACCATACTAACTACAACGTATAAAATCCAGGACTATAATTTGCATATATTTAATTAATAATAATTAAACGCAAAACAATTGTTTGTTAATTTAATAGATTAAATGCTATGATCGGGAGTTTACAGTTACTTAAATCTAGACATTAAGTACACAACTCCAACAGATGTTACCCTTGACTCTTTGTCCGAGGACTCTGACTCTTCGTGCGACGACATGTATCTTTGTGAGCCGACCTCGCTTCTCCAGGACTTCGTGCAACTACGTGGCACGATTGATGCTGTGGCACGTCTCTCCGCTCACATGCATCGTAAGTCCCGTCGAGCGGCTCGTCTAAGGGGAGATGGGTCCTCATACGTAGACTTAGGCCCACTAAAAATGCTACACGGGCGTTTGTCTGGGTTAGTGAACCTCGTGGCTGAACAAATGGAGGCATCTAGAAATGCGGAGGACCGTCCCACCGAGGCCAAAAAGAAGAGTGGAAAAAGAAAGGCTAGTGAAGTGGACGAAGAGGAAGAAGTTGAAGTTGATGAGGTTGAGATGTTGCGCGCTGCGCATAAAAAGAGTAAAAAGGAGGCTGGTGACGCGCATGGCGGGCTAGTTAAAAATGCTGATGGCACGGTGAAGGAGTTGGATGCCGTGAAGAAGGATGAAAAGGCTAAGGGTGCTGGTTCTTCGGGCACCAAAGTAGTGGAAAAAGAAAAAGGCGGTGGCCTGACGGTGGACAGACCCAAAGTGCCCAAACTGAAAGTCACTAAAACGGGCGTCACCAAAGATACGCCTACAAAGAGTGCTGCTGCTACGGCCAAACCAGGTGGAGGTAAGGGTTTAATGTGTTCAGGGCCAGGTGGACCGATGCTCACCAAAAAGGAAGCTGCGATGAACAAGCCCACTGGTCAACGTAGAAAGCAAATGGCATCCAAGCCCAAACCCACGCAGCACAGGCGCAAGTTGATTGATTAGGCGTCGGACGAAGAAGGATCGGAGCAGGATCTACGCGCTCATACGCCACCTGAAGATTCAGAAGCTGAAGCAAGTGAATGACCATTTAACAAGTGTTTTCTATCCCTGCTCTACGTTTTTGAACATACTATTTCTGTTTTTAATATTGGCACTTTTAACTCTGTTCTTCGTATGATGTGTTTGCTACAATGATGTTTTGGTCGATTTGAGCTATGTAATTATTATGTTATCTTTTCGTGTTCTACGTATGCATGTTTAACTCTTATGCTTTGTACTACGTATGATCATGTTTCTTTTCCCTCGTGCTCAA
Organism: Euphrasia confusa; assembly: GCA_954870475.1. Lineage (NCBI taxonomy): Eukaryota > Viridiplantae > Streptophyta > Magnoliopsida > Lamiales > Orobanchaceae > Euphrasia > Euphrasia confusa. The sequence goes on along the minus strand of OX940968.1, from coordinate 25,831,770 downwards.
CGTTGAACTTTTTGAGTATGATACTAATTTGAGGGGGAGATTCTCTACGAACCCCCACTTATGAAGTTGACTCAAAAAGGGGGAGATTGTTAGTGTGTAGTTCTTCTTAGTTCAACATAGAACCACGTTGTTCTTGTTTGAACTACGTTGAACTATACACTTTGTTTTGTAGTAACTTCATGTTTCATGTTTGTATGTTTTCCATTCATTAATTCATACAAGTCTGCTAGGTCTACATAAAACGAGTTGTGTGAACTGTGGAATTAACAAGTGGCTCAACGAGTGACTATGGTTCAACAGCATGGAGCAAGCAGACTTGGCGACTACAAACTACATGGAGTTGCATGAGTGCGTCGACGTGGAACGAGCTATTCTAACAACGTTGTTCAACGTGGATCAGAGAGAATTGCGAGTTCTTCAACGCACTACAAATCAGAGAGTTCAAGGCTTACCGTGAAGACCCTGAATCAGAGTTAACACCTTGACGGACGCGGTGCAAGCATAGCTATACATACGGCTGGACGAATGACTGCTAAGGAATGTAGCCAGCTATGGGTACGACTAGAAGACTTCGCTAGAAGAATTGTAGTCCAACAAAATACGTTGTATAGCAGCTATGCCCGCTACAAGCTTGAAGCACGAAGATGTTGGAATTCGATATCCCGGGTTATTAAAAAATTTGCGGAAACCAATAACCCGATCAAACCCTTCGCCGGAGATCACACGAACACCACGTACGAGCCGGAGCACGAGCCGAACGCACGACGCGGCCGAAGCCGCGCGCACGCCCAGCCCGAGCCCCCGTCCGCGGGGCTCGCACGATCGAAGGACCGATCGCACAAGGGCGATCGATCGGGGTGGGACTGCCCAGCAGCCCCCGCGGCGAGTCCGGCGACTCGCCGCCGCCTGGAGGGCTGGCCCGCCTCCAGCAGGGCCGCCGCGGGTCACAGCCCGCGGCCAGCGATCGATCGTGATGATCGATCGCATCCCCGGCGTCCAGCCGGGGTTCGCCCTCCACGCCCGTGCGAAACCCTAGCCCGGGCGATCGCCCGTGGTCCGGTGGCTTCGCCACCACCACGCGATCGTCCCCCGTTCATGGTTTCGTACCTCGGATCTTCGTTCTACGGTATTTTCAATAATTCGAATCAAATAAAATCATAAAGGATGTTTAGATTTTATACCTTCGATTCGTTGTTCGGAGAAACGAAATCAAACACCTTTGAATCTTCCCACGTATTCCTTGCACTCCGTTCGAACGTCGGGTGGGCGACGATCTATCGAACTCCTATGGATCTCCTTCAACTCTCTAGAACTATCAAATAATGATATTCTTGTCTTGTCATTTATGAAGGCCATGTAGTGCTTTTATAGGCTACGTAGGGGATCAAAAGGAGGTGAAATATTGGGCTTCTAATATTGATGATTAAATTGAGCCCAGCCCAAATCCATTAATCCTTATCAATATTAATTTTATTTATTTTCCACTATATAAATAAAATTGCACTCCCAATATTTACCCATATTATATCAAATAATATTTCTCCGGTTAGTATTATTTATTCCGTGTATTTAAGATTTAAATATCCATGAATAAAATTTATTTATTGCTTAATAAATTTATTCATCTCTTATAATCGAGAATAGTACCACTCAACCTTATTTATTATGCGGGAACAAATCCACTCGCGAGGTTTACATAATAAATCCTTATGAGCTCATCTCGGGGATATTATCAACCCTTCCGGGATACACTGTCCCTCCAAATAGTCACGGCATGCCATATATAAAATATAGTGACCCAACTCAACCGGTAATTAACCCAATAATTAAATCGGTTAATTCCTTTGGAAAATCAAAGTCACTAATATTAAATGTACACACCCGCAATATTATCGGGGATTAAGAATAAAATACTCCGAGACTTAAATCAATTATCACAGAGCAATCCTAATTGATAAGTCTCAAGCGATCCGCCCAATATACCAAGTGTACAAGTGTGATAAAATAATTAAGACAAATTATTTTCTCTCTCACACAACGACTATACCGATGGATTGGTCCGTATCCATCTAGGTCGTGAGCAACTGTTCGATTAAATACGAGTAACCGATAGTATGATCTTCTGTGTGGGCCCGACACACCATACTAACTACAACGTATATAATCTAGGACTATAATTTGCATTTATTTAATTAATAATAATTAAAAGCAAATGAATTTTCATTATTAATAGGTAAATGAAAGTGTACATAGAGTTCAGAATACTCAAATCTAGACATTAAGTATACTACTCCATCAGAAGACACGCTAGTGTGGCAGTGGGTAGAGCTGGGTTCGTCAAGCACGGAAAAATGGAATCTCGAATATTCCATGAAGATGCTTTGGGCTCGGCCCATTAAGCGTGAATTCCGGAAACCCTAATTCTCGACACCTATAAATACCGGGTTGTTGGAATTCACTATTCATGCATTGATTTGACATTTTCTAGAGAGAGAAAATTTGTAGACCGAGAGACTTCGCTAGAAAGCTCCGTTTCTATTGTCAGTTTAGTCTTGGTAGTACGAGTCGCTAGATTAGTTCTACATAGACTTATTTTTTGGTCGTGTTGACCTTTCTACAAGATTCGCTAGAATTTTGTAGATGTGTTTGTAAGTGGTTCCACCCTTTACAAGATATACAAAAGAGTTTTCTTTTAGAATCTCCAAATTGTGTTAAGTGTTTGTACTCTACCCTTTACTATTCTGTTCTAGGTAGAACCAAGTACAAAATACACAATTACAAACATTGATGTCGTTTTGATTGCCTTCGGGCAACACTTGAGTACCTGATACCATACTCTTAACATTAACGTCGTTTTGATTGCTCTCGGGCAGCTCTTGATTACACGGTGCCACACTTTTAACATTAACGTCATTTTGATTGTCCTTGGACCCGCATCGTCGTTGATATATGGAAAACGAAGTTAGAGCTGCTAAAAATTAATCAAGTAGACGGTATTGAAAAAGAGTTCGAAACCTAACCCTACCAACACCGTAGATATACTCACGGACAGCACTTGAGTACTTGAAGGTGACATACTCTTCGTTTTGATTTCCCTCGGGCATCCCTTGATTACCTGGTGCCATATTCTTAACATTAACGTGTTTTGATTGCCCTCGGACAGTACTTGAGTACGTGGAGCCATACTCTTAACATTGATGTCGTTTTGATTGCTCTCGGACAACACTTGAGTACCTGGTGCCATACTCTTATCATTAACGTTGTTTTGATTGCCCTCGGGCATCCCTTGATTACTTGGTGTCATATTCATAACATTAACTTCGCTTTGATTGCCCTCGGACAGTACTTGAGTACGTGGAGTCATACTCTTAACATTGATGTCGATTTGATTGCTCTCGGAGAAAACTTGAGTACATGGTGCCATACTCTTATCATTAACGTTGTTTTGATTGCCCTCGGGCATCCCTTGATTACATGGTGCCATATTCTTAACATTAACTTCGTTTTGATTGCCTTCGGACCCTCACCCCGTTGATTTATCGAATACAAAGTTATATATTCTAAAAATCAATCAAGTATACGGCCGGTATTGAAAAAGAGTTCCAAACCTCCAAAAACCTACACATTAAGAAGTGCAAGTTTTTGTAAACAATCAAATTTATGAAATTAATAAAGGGCTAAAAAAATATAATTTGTTATAAACTCAAAGGAAATTGAGAGCGAATAATATATTAGAGTAAGAGAGAATATGGAGAGAGAATAGAATTGGTATGAATTCTTGTGAATTTTTATATTCATTCATATGGGGAGACCCCTTTATATAGGATACAATCTAGGGTTTCTGACTTAGCCAACAAGTCATTCACTATAATATAATAATATTCATAACACTCCCCCTTGAATGACTATGTACAGAATTGCTGCCTCGTTAAAACCTTGCCAGGAAAACCCAGTGGGACAAAACCTGAACGAAGGAAAAAGAGTACAGCTTGCTCCCCATGATTGTAATCACCGAAAATATTTGACTTCTTGAAAATTATTGGTGATCAATCAGTCTCATTAAAACCTGTAACTAATAAAACCATATAGGAAAAACTTAGTTATTCAAATATACATTTTTGTCTTCAGGACACAACCTTCGAATTGTCGAGTTTCACATTCATTTGTACCATTGTATATTTTTCGTCCTTCTGGGACATGCCTTTACCAGACATCTATTGACTAGAGCATTCGCAATTGCTATAACCGGTCGGTAACTCTTCAGTAGTATATTAGATGCGTCTAATGTCGAATATACAATCCTTAACAAATGAATAATAATGCGAACTTCAATTCACAATCATTTGAACTTCAGGTTCAATATCTCACTCTATCTCGAAAATAAACTCATATGGAACATTCTGATGTCCTCATTAAATATTATCGAGTGATGTACATGCCTCGTTAAAAACCTCGTTATAAAACCTTATAGGAAAAAATACTCGAGGAAAAGAGTACATGACATTCACATTTATATTGTGGTGATTGTCTCGTTAAAAACCTTTAACTAATAAAACTCTGTGGGAAAAACTTAGTAGAGGGAAAAAGAGTGCAATCACTGGTCTTCGGGACCAATCACTTGTCTTCGGGACCTTGTCTCAATATCAAATTTAATAAATTAATTGTGTATTCTTCAGGAATAACACGTCAAACATTAAGAAAATAATCGAATTTTCGATATTCCATGAGTACCCACATAATAAGATACATTTGTTCTCGATTTTCAAAAGATATCCTTCAGGGATAATTCATATGACGAGAATAATCGATGTAACTTTATTCAACAACATTTAATTTTTGAGTTTTGCTTCTTCGGAGCATGTAACTTTATTAAAAAACATTTAAAATTTAATTGTTAATGTTCTTCAGGACATTTAAAACAAAATTGCTACTACAGGAGCAATTTAATTTGATATTTATCGAATAATATCAAATCATGATGTTCTTTTGAAACAATCAATATAATTTTTAAACCAGTAGTATATGTTCTTCAGGAACATTTAATTTTGATATTTCTTCAGGAATATCATATCATATTCTTCATATCACAATGTTCTTCAAGAACGTTTAGTTTTGATATTTCTTCGGAAATATCATATTACAATGTTCTTCAGGAACATTATTCTTTTAATTGCTTCAACATGAGCAATTTATGGAGAAGGAGAGAAGAGGTAGATATATGTATAACTATTATTAAACATAAGTATAAATTCTTACTTGATATTGAATCCTTGGTGATTAGAACTTCGGATCTTGGATGAGTAGTATTTCGATGAATAATTCGTGCTGATAATTGAGAGAGAATAATATATTAGAGTAAGAGAGAATATGGAGAGAGAATAGAATTGGTATGAATTCTTGTGAATGGTTATATTCATTCATATGGGGAGACCCCTTTATATAGGATACAATCTAGGGTTTCTGACTTAGGTCATTCACTATAATATAATAATATTCATAACATAATTTTTATAGTAAAATATATAATTATTTTAATTAGCGCAAAAAATAATTAAAAAATAAAATATGTAATAAAGTAAAAGTTCATTAATAGCGCACATATATAATGATTTTAATTTAGCGCAAAAAAATAAATATTAAAATATTTTAATATTGTATCTATAAATATATTTTGGAAATAAGTCGCGTATAGATCTATCCAAAATCAAAATAAACAGCACTTGAGTACATGGTGTCGAACACAAATAAATTTTAATAAAATTATTAATTTGAGAGAATGTATATGATTTATATGTATCATAAATTTTATTTTTCAATCCCTTAAATTCATAAGTAATTATATGATAATAAAAGTTGAGAGAATGCATATTGTTTATATGTATCATAAATTTAATTCTCCAATCCTTTAAATTCATAAGTTATATATAGGAACATAGTAAGTAGTTGGATCATTATCGCTTTAATTTGCAACCAATACCAGGGATTTATTTGATTCACCATCCAAAATTATGCAGTCATCGGTGTCCTCATCACCAACAACTTCCGGGGATGGCTTCAAAATGATAGATCCACGCTTTCATTTGCAACCAATACCAGGGGTTTATTTGGTTCACCATTCAAAATTATGCACTCATCGGTGTCCTCATCACCAGCAACTTCCGCGGATGGCTTCAAAATGATAGATTCAGGTTCACTTGGGGCAAATAAATTTAAAAATAAACCATATATATATTAATACATACATGGTGTCAAACATAAATAAATTATAAATTTAGGGTTTTGATTGCTCTCGGAGAACACTTGATTACCTGGTGTTACACTCTTAAAATTGATGTCATTTTGATTGCCCTCCAATCCGATTCGTCGTTGATTTATCGAAAATGAAGTTAGAACTGCTAAAAATCAATCAAGTAAAAGGTATTGAGAAAGAGTTCGAATTAAAACTCTAGAAACTCTATCACCACCGTCGATATACTCAGTACCAAGCTCAAGTTCCTTGTGAACAATCATATTTATGAAATTAATGAAATAGTGCAAAATATATAATAATTTTAATTTATAGCGCAAAAAAAAATTAAAAACTAAAATATATAATAAAGTAAAAAGATTGTATATATATAATGATTTTGGTTTAGCGCAAAAAAATAAATATTAAAATATATAATTAAGTAAAAGGTTCATGCGCAAAAATAAACAAACAATAATTTATTTATTTTATATATTAAAATATATAACCAAAAAACATTAACGTTGTTTTGATTGCCTTGGACAACATTTGAGTACTTGCAGGTAGCATACTCTTTGTTTTGATTGCCCTCGGACAACATTTGAGTACATGAGGTCATACTCTTAACATTAACTTGTTTTGATTACACTCGGGCAGCACTTGAGTACCTGAGCCATACTTTTAACATTGATGTCCTTTTGATTGCCCTTGGGCAACACTTGAGTATCAGGTGCCATACTCTTAACATTAACGTCGTTTTGATTACCATCGGGCAACACATGAGTATCTGGAGTCATACTCTTAACATTAACGCCGTTTTGATTGTCATCGGCAGCACTTGAGTACCTGGTGCCATACTATTAACATTGATGTCGTTTTGATTGCCTTCGGGCAACACTTGAGTACCTGATTCCATACTCTTAACATTAACGTAGTTTTGATTGCTCTCGGGCAGCTCTTGATTACACGGTGCCACACTCTTAACATTAACGTCATTTTGATTGTCCTTGGACCCGCACCGTCGTTGATATATGGAAAACGAAGTTAGAGCTGCTAAAAATTAATCAAGTAGACGGTATTGAAAAAGAGTTCGAAACCTAACCCTACCAGCACCGTAGATATACTCACGGACAGCACTTGAGTACTTGAAGGTGACATACTCTTCGTTTTGATTGCCCTCGGACAACACTTGAGTAACTGGTGTCAAAATCTTAACATTAACGTGTTTTGATTGCCCTCGGACAGTACTTGAGTACTTGGAGCCATACTCTTAACATTGATGTCGTTTGGATTGCTCTCGGACAACACTTGAGTACTTGGTGCCATACTCTTATCATTAACGTTGTTTTGATTGCCCTCGGGCATCCCTTGATTACTTTGTGCCATATTCTTAACATTAACTTCGTTTTGATTGCCCTCGGACAGTACTTGAGTACGTGGAGCCATACTCTTAACATTGATGTCGTTTTGATTGCTCTCGGAGAAAACTTGAGTACATGATGTCATACTCTTATCATTAGCGTTGTTTTGATTGCCCTCGGGCATCCCTTGATTACATGGTGTCATATTCTTAACATTAACTTCGTTTTGATTGCCTTCGGACCCTCACCCCGTTGATTTATCGAATACAAAGTTATATATTCTAAAAATCAATCAAGTATACGGCCGGTATTGAAAAAGAGTTCCAAACCTCCAAAAACCTACACAGTAAGAAGTGCAAGTTTTTGTAAACAATCAAATTTATGAAATTAATAAAGGGCTAAAAAAATATAATTTTATAGTAAAATATATAATTATTTTAGTTTAGCGCAAAAAATAATTAAAAAATAAAATATGTAATAAAGTAAAAGTTCATTAATAGCGCACATACATAATGATTTTAATTTAGCGCAAAAAACTAAATATTAAAATATTTTAATATTGTATCTATAAATATATTTTGGAAATAAGACGCGTATAGATCTATCCAAAATCGAAATAGATGCTCTCGAATAGCACTTGAGTACATGGTGTCGAACACAAATAAATTTTAATAAAATTATTAATTTGAGAGAATGCATATAATTTATATGTATCATAAATTTTATTTTTCAATCCCTTAAATTCATAAGTAATTATATGATAATAAAAGTTGAGAGAATGCATATTGTTTTATAAATTTAATTCATAAATTTTCATAAATTTAATTAATAAATTTTAATAAAATTATTAATTTGAGAGAATGCATATTGTTTTATATGTATCATAAATTTAATTCTCTAATCCTTTAAATTCATAAGTTATATATAGGAACATAGTAAGTACTGTAGTTGGATCATTATTGCTTTCATTTGCAACCAATACCAGGGGTTTATTTGGTTCACCATCCAAAATTATGGGTGTCCTCATCACCAGCAACTTCCGGGGATGGCTTCAAAATGATAGATCCACGCTTTCATTTGCAACCAATACCAGGGGTTTATTTGGTTCACCATCCAAATTTATGCACTCATCGGTGTCCTCATCACCAGCAACTTCCGCGGATGGCTTCAAAATGATAGATCCAGGTTCACTTGGGGAAAATAAATTTAAAAATAAACCATATATATATATTAATACATACATGGTGTCGAACATAAATAAATTATAAATTTAGGGTTTTGATTGCTCTCGGAGAACACTTGATTACCTGGTGTTACACTCTTAAAATTGATGTCGTTTTGATTGCCCTCCAATCCGATTCGTCTCCAAAATGAAGTTAGAACTGCTAAAAATCAATAAAGTAAACGGTATTGAGATAGAGTTCGAATTAAAACTCCAGAAACTCTATCACCACCGTCGATATACTCAGTACGAAGTGTTGGGTAATTCGCGTCCGAATTCCCCTCCTGAAAAGCACACGAACAACACAAGAACGAAATATACGAAATAAAAGAGACACGAGATTTATAGTGGTTCACCCGTTAACGAGAGCTACGTCCACTCTTGCCGCTGCAATTGCTTTTACTAGAACAATTACAGTGCTCGATTACAAGTCTTGTAATGCTATAATCTCAATCCTAGCGTATGGAGGTGTTAACCCTATTATACAATACACATAGGGTTTATATAGAGGGGGAGAAAAACAATTCCGGAAGAAAATCCCGCTGGGGCGTAAAAGCCCCAGCTTGTCGACCGACAATGCATGGTGTCGACCGACACCTTCAACGCGCAGTGCGCGTTTTGCCTCGGGTTGGAGCTCGGGTTCCACAGAATTCTTGGCCGACCTCCTGTCGGCCGACGGGGCCTGTTGTCGTCCTACACTAGCCCGGAACACCGGCTGAACCTCCTCGGCACCTCCCCGGCGCCTCCTCGACTCCGTCGTCTTCTCCGATCGTCTCTCGATCGTCTCTCGATCGTCCCTCGATCGTCTTCGGCTCCGACGTCTTCTCCGGCGTGAATGAACTTCACACCCAACAATCTCCCACTTGAAGTTAATTCACAGCCCCCCTATCGTCTCTTCCCATTGCAGCGGCGTCCCCGGTCCTCATCTCAGAAGACCAACCGAGGTTGAACACAACCTCAACTTGTCACACGGTACCACCTTCGTAAACATGTCGGCCGGATTCTTACTCCCAAGAATCTTCTCCAACACCAAGACGCCTTCCTCCAAGGCCGATCGAATGAAGTGATATCTCAGCTGGATATGCTTCGTTCGAGCATGGTACACCGGGTTCTTCGCCAAGTGAATGGCGGTCTGACTGTCAGAATACAAGATACTCCCCGAGTGATCTTGCCTCAGCTCTAGCAGAAATGCCTGTAGCCACATCATTTCCTTCGCGGCTTCCGTCACAGCAACGTACTCCGCCTCACAACTCGATAGTGCTACTATCTTCTGCAACCTCGACACCCAGCTTATCGCGGTACCCCCAAAAGTGTACACGTACCCAGTAGTACTCTTCCTACTATCCACGTCTCCTCCGTTGTCTGCGTCCACGAACCCAAGTAACTCTTTATCAGATTTTCGGAACCTCAAAGCAAAATTGGAAGTCCCCCTCAAGTATCGAAAGATCCACGGGTTTCGCCAAAGGAGTGCTCACGGGTTTCGCATCCTCCATGCTAAACCGTGCTAGTACCTTCTTCAGGTACTCCTCTTGAGACAACTCAAGACCATCCTTGCTCCTCGTGATTCTCATCCCCAGGATTTGTTTGGCAGCACCCAAATCCTTCATAGAGAACTCCCTCGATAGACTCTTCTTGAGCTTGTCAATCTCCGCCAAGCTCGCCCCGACTATCAGCATATCATCTACATAAAGAAGCAAAATTATGTAGGTACCTCCGAGTTTCTTGAAATAGCAGCAGTGGTCCGCCTCGCACCGCGTGAATTCGACCCGCTTCATGAACATGTCGAACTTCTTGTACCACTGCCTCGGAGCTTGCTTCAACCCATACAAGCTCTTCTGAAGCTTACACACCAGCTTCTCATTTCCTCGGACTTCGAAACCCTCCGGTTGCTTCATGTATATTTCTTCATCCAGATCCCCGTGAAGAAATGCGGTCTTTACATCCATTTGCTGAAGATGTAAATTCTCCTGTGCCACCAAGCTAAGCACCACCCGGATGGTTACCATCTTGACTACCGGAGCAAAGATCTCCGTGTAGTCGATCCCTTCCTTTTGCTGGAAGCCTTTCACCACTAATCTCGCTTTATACCGAACGCTCCCATCGTGTTCTTCCTTTGCCCGGAAGACCCATTTATTGTGCAAGGCCTTCTTTTCCTTCGAAAGCTCGGCTAGTTCCCAAGTTTGATTAGACATCAATGAGCTCATCTCCTCTTTCATGGCAGACTCCCACTTGATCGAATCCCTCGCTTGTATAGTCTCGGTGTAGCTCTCCGGCTCACCCCTATCACTTAGCAAGATATAGTTAAGAGATGGTGAAAACTTATGAGGAGGTCTTCTTACCCTAGTCGACCTCCATGGCTTCGGTGTAACTGGTGTTGGATTTGTGTACTTAATGTCTAGATTTAAGTATCGGTAAACTCCCGGTCATAGCATTTAATCTATTTAATTAATGAACAATTGTTTGTATTTAATTATTAATTAAATATATGCAAAATATAGTCCTGGATTCTATACGTTGTAGTTAGTATGGTGTGCGACGTCACACAGAAGATCATACTATCGGTTACTCGTATTTAATTAAACGGTTGCTCACGACCTAGATGGACACGGACTAATCCATTGGTATAGTCGTTGTGTGAGAGAAAAAATAATTTGTCTTAATTATTTTATCACACTTGTACACTTGGTGTATTGGGCGGATCGCTTGAGATTTATCAGTTAGGATTGCCGTTGATAATTGATTTAAGTCTCAGAGTATTTTATTCTTAATCCCCGATACTATTGCGGGTGTGTATATTTAATATAAGTGACTTTGATTTTTTCAAAGGAATTAACCGATTTAATCATTGGGTTAATTACCGATAAAATTGGGTCGCTATATTTTATATATGGCATGCCGTGAATACTTGACGGGAAAGTGTATCCCGTAAGGGTTGATAATATCCCCGAGATGAGTTCATAAGGAATTATTATGTAAACCCTGCAGGTGGATTTATTCCGCATAATAATTAAGGTTGAATGGTACTATTCTCGGATATAAGAGATGAATAAATTAATTAGCAATAAATTAATTTTATTCATGGATATTTAAATCTTAAATACACGGAATAAATAATACTACCGGAGAAATATTATTTGATATAATATGGTTTAATATTGGGAGTGCAATTAATTTATATAGTGGAAAATAAATTAATTAATATTGATGGGATTAATAGATTTGGCTTTGGGCTCAATTTAATCATCAATGTTGGAAGCCCAATATTCCACCTCCTTTAGATCCCCTACGTAGCCTATAAAAGCACTACATGGTCTTCACAATTCATAAGACAAGATTATCATACTTGATATTCTAGAGAGTTCATGAAGGAGATCCATAAGCTTGGAGGATCGTCGCCCACCCGACGTTCAAGCTAGTGCAAGGAATACGTGGGAAGATCCAAGGGTCTTCAACTTGATTTCGTTTCTCCGCACAACGAATCAAAGGTAAAATCATAAACCCCCTTGTATGATTTATATATGAATTAATTGTGACATATACATGAATATACGATCCAGGAAAACGATGAACTTCGGGGACGGGGATTCGAGATCCCCGGCGAAGGTCAAGAGGAACCCTCGCCTGGGAGCCGAGGGTGCGATCTAGCCCTAGGGCGTCGATCGCGGGCCCACACGAGGACGCCCCGGGTGAACGCCGGGGCTGGACCGCGGCGGGTGCGTTGGGCGCACCGCCCTCCTCGGCGGTGGCGGTGAGTCGCCGGACTCACCGCTGGGGGCTGTTCCGAACAGCCCCATGGGGATGCGTGTGCATCCCCGGCGATCGCTAGGGCAGCGATCGCGAGCCCCGTCGGGGGCTCGGCTAGGGTTTCGGCCGCGGGTTCATCCCGCGGCGATGCTCGAATCGAGCCCGGGTCCGTTCGGTGGTTCGCGGTTTTCCGGCGATGGGATTTCGGTCGGGGTTATCGGTTCCGCAATTTTTGATACCCCGGGATATCGATTTCCAACAATTGGTAATAGAGCGTTTGGTTTCGTGTTCATGTATGTGTTCTATTATCGTTCTACCTTGCAGGGATTTCCGGCTATCATGGTTTAATTATTTTGTTAATTAATTATCATGATTATTCGTTTATTAAACTCTCGGACATGTCGAGATTCGTTTTGTGTGGATGAATGCTTGTAATAGTAAAAATTCGGGGGTTGACCGAATTTAGGATTTATTATTATTGTTCTATGTTTTCCGGAAAGTGTATTGGGTCGATTTCATGTATAGAATCGATACCGGAATTGTAATTTAATTTTGTAAATTAATTTTACGTTGGATCGATGCCGAGATGACCGCCGGAGAACGCGTGTGACGAAGAAGACGAAGGGGACGAAAAACCGGGGGGGGGGGGGGGGGGGGGTCGATCATCCCCATGATCGATCCCCATGAGGATCGATCGACCCCATCGAAGGGGCTGCCCACTAGGGCTTCCGGCCACGCCGGCCACCGGTGGTGGTGGCGCGTGGGCTGGGGGCGGCGGCGGTGGTGGTCCCGGGCGGTGGAGGTCGACGGTGGGGGTGGTGTGGGGTCTCCCAACCCATGCTACTCCTACCAAGATTCACTTTCCTAAATTAATTCGGTTTTCCTATTTGAGTGTTCTTACTTTTAGGAACTCTCATGGATTAGGAAAAGAATTAATTGGAATTAATTTTATTCCTTATTGAGTATTCTCTTTTATGGGAACTCTAATGGATTAGGAAAAGAATTAATTAGGAATTAATTTATTTCCTATTTGATTATTCCTATTCTTGGGAATTTTCATTAGATGGAAATTAATTAATTATGGAAAGTAGAAGAGTCCTAATTTATTTTATTTCCTTATTCTATTATAGAAGTCTTCTAGAATATTCAAGTTTTACTTGGATAGGATTCTAGAGATTTAATAGAATTAGATAGGAAAATAAATAAATAAATAAATAAAATATTAATAATATTTAATTTTAGTTTTGATATATTCGATTGACTTAATTTTCGAATTAAGTAACTTTTGGATTAATTAAAAATAAATAGATTTAAATATTGGGATTAATATTCTCGTCACATGGAGCATTCAAGAACGAAGAGTGAAGACTAGAAGATGCGTACGGAGATGGAATAAATCCATGATAGTCGGGAAAATAATTTTTCTAGCATTATTTTGACTATGTGATACTATGTGCTTTATTACTCGTATGCATGCTATATGTGTTTACTTTATGCACTAGATAGCGTATCCCTTTATTGTAAAAAGCTAAGTGGGAGAGGGGATGGAAACATTCCCATGGTCTCCATTGCTGTTCTCTTGGTGACTCTTATGGACTTTCGAAGTTCGTATAGACGAGTCATTAGAGGAGAATTCTTGTAATTCATTTTACGAGAAACATTGATCAAGTTTATCAAACAATGCCTAATTTGTCTTTCTGAAGCTGACTTCAAGTCGACTCATTCTCACCCCAGGGAGTGGAATGGAGCCAAAGACACTTGGTCATGTGAATGACACAAATTAGAGACCTTCGTACCATCCTTTTGAAGGTGGATCGATTGTCTGCTCGGCTCCCTCATTTATGAGAGATAGGGTTGTTCGCATGGTGAATCACTGGTTAGAAACTTCGAGTTTCACTTATGATTCTCAGCGTCTTGATTTACAAAAATTGAATGGTCAAGTAATTGGATGTCAATTGTAAAAATCTTTTGGTATAGTAAACGTCCAACCTATCGTGGCTTGCTATACTGAATGGGATTTTGGAACGATTGATGTAGACAGTTGTAGAAGGGAGTAAAGGATCCGTGTGTCAGCGTAAACGTCCACACTATCGTGGCTTGCGGTGATATGCGAGTCCCAAACGAACTTCTTGGTACTGAGTAATGGTTCACACTTAGGTACGCTTCATAGTATCCTTCCCATCGAAGTAACGCTATCGATGATGTACGACCGAAGCAAATCTAATTGCAAAATCATTTGGGTGGGTAAACGTCCACACTATCGTGGCTTGCCTTACCTGATGGGATTTTAGATGTGATTAGTAATTTAATGATATTATTTGAGGGAGATAATATCGGACATTAAATTGATTGTTTCTTTATATGTGCTTATAGGTTTAGAGAATAGCTATGAATCCACTTTCTGTGATACTCAAGGAGAATAAACTCACTGGTCCCAATTACATTGATTGGAAGAGAAATTTGGACATTGTCCTGACTGCAGAAGAGTACAAATTTGTACTCTATGAGCCATGCCCTGTTGAACCCACGGCTGCCTCAACTGATGAGGAAAGAGCAGCATATAGGAAGTGGACAAAGGCTGATGAAATGGCTAGGTGCTATATTTTGGCTTCTCTGTCAAATGTACTCCAAACCCAACATGAGTCGATGGACACTGCCGAGGATATGTTGTTCAACCTCAAGGACATGTTTGGGCATCAAGACCGTGCGGCTAGGCAAGAAGCCATGAGAGTCCTCATGACAACTACTCAGTCTGAAGGGACGCCCGTTGGGGAACACGTTCTTAAGATGATGAGTCTGTTGAATGAATTGGAGGTCCTAGGAGCTCAGATTGATGGTGAGACGCAAGTCGACATCATACTCCAGTCTCTGACCCCTAGTTTTGAGCAGTTCCGTATGAGTTATAATATGGGTAAACTATCTTATACTCTTTCGCAACTCCTGACTGAACTGAAGGCGGCAGAGGGGATCTACAAGAAGGGCAAGTCTCAAGCGCTTGTAGCTACCAAGTCCAAAAGCTTGAAAGTTGTTGGAGGTAGGGGCAAGAAAAGGAAGCAAGCCTGAAAACCCAGTGGTGCCAAGAGGAATGGACCACGAGTGGGGGCTAGCAAGCCAAGGGGCAAGTGCTTCCGATGCAACAAGTCTGGACACTGGAAGTCTGAATGTCCTCTCAAAGGTACGAATTTTTCTTTAGTCGTAAAAACATAGTCAGCGGTATTATCTACCAGAAATCTGGTGTGTAGATATGGAACCACTGACGGTATGTGCATTTTGAATGCAGGGGTTCCAGAAAACCCGGCGACTTAGAGAAGAAGAGTTCGAGTCTACATGGGCAAAGCTGTAGAGGAGGCAGCGGTTGCAGTGGAAGACATTTATCTGCTTTAGTAGTTATAGGATTTCGTTTCAAGGTTAGTAGTTTAGAAAGAACTTTTGTTCTAGTTTTCTATCATTATAAGAATGGATATTTTATTTCTTTAATCATTTGATGGTTTGGATAAGAAATAATGGTGTTATCTTTTCCGGTACATTAGATAGCAATATATGAATGATGAATCCTTAGTCTACCATGATGCAACAAACCGTTATATAACTTGTTTTACTGATTAGATGTATTTCTTTGTTAAATCATTATACTTGTGAATTCTTATACTTAGTAGTAATTATTCAAATAAAATTCAAAAGGTCGAAATTGATTTGATCAATTATAGTTGAAGGAATGGACCTTCCGACCTAAGAATTGAATTTGGAAGATAATACAACTAAGCAAACCTTTCTGGATAAAGGATAGAATTCGGACAAGTATTGAAATTGATTGATAGATGCGGAGATATGTGTAATTAGAAAGGTATGAGTAATTCTTTAAGAATACTCAAAGATGGATTAGAGTACTTGATGTGCCATAAAAGCAAAGTGTTTTTACTAGTCAATGGACACAAAGCTATTATGGGGAACCTTCAAAGTATATCCATTAAAAGTCTGTGACTTGTTCACGGAGGCTACCACCTATCTAAATAACACATGGCATAAGTCTCAAGGACTGCACCATACACTCACGTGTAGAAATGGTGTGTCGGAAATAAGAAATGGAATTCTAATGGTAAAAAGACAAGTTTATTCGGAACTACCTATGTTCTATGGATATTCCTGGATACAACGGCACATTTAATGTGGTTGTAGGATATCCTAGAAGAACAAGTGATTGTATGTTCAATAGTACTGTGAACCAGAAGGACGTCATCGCCCGGTTCTTAGAGGAAGACTATTAGGTGAACTACAATGCCCTAAACTGACGAGGTACTTTGAAATGAGGAAAAGGAAGAGACTGAGAACCAGCCAAACCGAGTAGTAGCATACCACTGACTGCACCTAATGTTATTACTGTTATACACCGGAACGCCGTTGCAGTGGGAGGTTGTTAGGCGACCATAGATGTTCATAAGACTAGAGGAGTTTTGAACTCTGGATCTAGTAAAGATGAAATCGATCCCTAGCTCTGCACAAGGGCGATACTCAATCTAAATGTGCCTGCTTAGAAAGCAATAAGTATTATTGTTAAGAGGCAAGATCATTTAGATTACAAGCTTAGTAAATCCATTTATGGATCGTTACAAAGCCATGAATCGTGGAACTTGCAAATTGATGAGATAGTCCATGTGATGGATTCATCAAAGGGCATAGACGAAGAAGCTGTATTAGAAACGTAATGGAAACAAGGTGGTGTTTCTCGGAATTTTATGAAGATAACACTTTATCATTGGCAACAATGTAAAGGTTTTGTCAGACATAAAATAATGGTTGTCTAAATAAATCGAGATATAAGATTAAGAGGAAGTTAGATCATGTTCTTAGAATCTTTCGATCTCTAGATAAGAACATTGTACTTCTCCTAGATATCTTATACGATTATGGGTTGTTTTAAACATGCATAATTCTGAGAAAGGTTATTGCCTTTCAGACACAGAGTACATCTGTCTAAAGAAATGTGTCTTGGACACATAAAGGAGATAGATGAAGATAAAGTGGTTTCCTATACCCTGGTGTGTGGAAAGCTTAAGGAATGCAATGTTGAAAAACGAGAACCTGATATCAACTATGCGGTTAGCGTAGTGGGAGGATATCAAAGTAATCTCATCAAAAGATTTTCGGATGCTGTAAAAGTACTTTCGAAGTACTGGATTACGAAGCAATACGAATACTTCTTAGATTACATTCTCTCAGATCCCAAATCAGAGAAGGACCGGTGTAAGTCGATATCAGGCTATGTGTTCACTTTTGAAGAGGTGGAACCTTAAGATAATAGAGTGATAAGCATTATGCTTCTCGGACTCTATCATAAACCGAAAAGCAACCTCAGAGGCAGCGGAAGTTTTGGTTAGGTTCCGGAATAACCTCTGGACTTGGATATGACTCTTAGTTCACCAAAGGCTATGTATATAGCGGTGCATGGTAAACTGGAAGGAGTCATAAGTTCAAAAGGTGATGATAACACATAGAGCAAGTACCACCTGATTCGAGTCATCGTCTAGGGAGACGACGCAGTAGTCACCAAGATAACTTCAGAGCGGCAACCTAGATTGCTCATTCACATAGTACTTCTTGGAAGTACAATTTAAGCACGTGATGAGTATGGGAGTCGGGAGTTTGGAGGAAATGACTAGACCTTAGTACAAGTGGGAGATTGTTGGATTTGTGTACTTAATGTCTAGATTTAAGTATCGGCAAACTCCCGGTCATAGCATTTAATCTATTTAATTAATGAACAATTGTTTGCATTTAATTATTAATTAAATATATGCAAAATATAGTCCTGGATTCTATACGTTGTAGTTAGTATGGTGTGCGACGTCACACAGAAGATCATACTATCGGTTACTCGTATTTAATCAAACGGTTGCTCACGACCTAGATGGACACGGACCAATCCATCGGTATAGTCGTTGTGTGAGAGAAAAAATAATTTGTCTTAATTATTTTATCACACTTGTACACTTGGTGTATTGGGCGGATCGCTTGAGATTTATCAGTTAGGATTGCCGTTGATAATTGATTTAAGTCTCAGAGTATTTTATTCTTAATCCCCGATACTATTGCGGGTGTGTATATTTAATATAAGTGACTTTGATTTTTTCAAAGGAATTAACCGATTTAATCATTGGGTTAATTACCGATAAAATTGGGTCGCTATATTTTATATATGGCATGCCGTGAATACTTGACGGGAAAGTGTATCCCGTAAAGGTTGATAATATCCCCGAGATGAGTTCATAAGGAATTATTATGTAAACCCTGCAGGTGGATTTATTCCGCATAATAATTAAGGTTGAATGGTACTATTCTCGGATATAAGAGATGAATAAATTAATTAGCAATAAATTAATTTTATTCATGGATATTTAAATCTTAAATACACGGAATAAATAATACTACCGGAGAAATATTATTGATGAATAAATTAATTAGCAATAAATTAATTTTATTCATGGATATTTAAATCTTAAATACACGGAATAAATAATACTACCGGAGAAATATTATTTGATATAATATGGTTTAATATTGGGAGTGCAATTAATTTAAATAGTGGAAAATAAATTAATTAATATTGATGGGATTAATAGATTTGGCTTTGGGCTCAATTTAATCATCAATGTTGGAAGCCCAATATTCCACCTCCTTTAGATCCCCTACGTAGCCTATAAAAGCACTACATGGTCTTCACAAATCATAAGACAAGATTATCATACTTGATATTCTAGAGAGTTCGTGAAGGAGATCCATAAGCTTGGAGGATCGTCGCCCACCCGACGTTCAAGCTAGTGCAAGGAATACGTGGGAAGATCCAAGGGTCTTCAACTTGATTTCGTTTCTCCGCACAACGAATCAAAGGTAAAATCATAAACCCCCTTGTATGATTTATATATGAATTAATTGTGACATATACATGAATATACGATCCGAGAAAACGATGAACTTCGGGGACGGGGATTCGAGATCCCCGGCGAAGGTCAAGAGGAACCCTCGGCTGGGAGCCGAGGGTGCGATCGAGCCCTAGGGCGTCGATCGCGGGCCCACACGAGGACGCCCCGGCTGAACGCCGGGGCATGCGATCGACCAATCGGTCGATCGCGGGGGCAGCCGCGGCTGGACCACGGCGGGTGCGCTGGGCGCACCGCCTTCCTCGGCGGTGGCGGTGAGTCGCCGGACTCACCGCTGGGGGCTGTTCCGAACAGCCCCATGGGGATGCGCGTGCATCCCCGGCGATCGCTAGGGCAGCGATCGCGAGCCCCGTCGGGGGCTCGGCTAGGGTTTCGGCCGCGGGTTCATCCCGCGGCGATGCTCGAATCGAGCTCAGGTCCGTTCGGTGGTTCGCGGTTTTCCGGCGATGGGATTTCGGTCGGGGTTATCGGTTCCACAATTTTTGATACCCCGGGATATCGATTTCCAACAACTGGATCGATGTTGGGATGAGCATTTTCATCTTGCTCATCCTCGCTGCTCGTGATGTCCTCCTCGATCTTCTCGGTCTCCACGACCTCCACTGGAACCTCCTCCGTGTCTCCCACGGGATCAATGCTTTCTTCAACAACCTCGCCTTTACCCTTGTACAAGACCGCCTCGTTGAAGATCACATTCTTGCTTCAGATCACCTTATGATTTTCGGCATCCCAAAATCGGTACCCGAACTCCGTGCCGCCATATCCAATGAAGAAACACTTCTTGGATTTAGGATCAAGCTTGCTACGAGCAGCTTCGTCGATATGGACATACGCCAGACACCCGAACACCCTCAAGTAGGACAGATTCAGCTTCTTCCCACTCCAAACTTCCTCAGGAATCCGATATTCCAAAGGAACCGACGGTGCTCTGTTGATCAAATGAGCTGCCATGTCGGTGGCATATGCCCAAAACATCTTAGGCATCCCCGAATGTAACCGTATACTCCGGGCCTTCTCATTTAGCGTCCTGTTCATTCGCTCCGTGACGAACACGAATGTTTGTCGTTGGGAACAAACGCGCTGCCAAAATAATATTTGTATTTAGCCAGTACCCCTTTAACTACAGAACGTAGATAATGGTAAGTACGTGGGGTCGGTCCCACAAGGAGGCAATTTCAGTAGGTGATCTCGGCTTTGCCCAAGGGGTTGTCACAAAAAGTTTTGAGTTTGGTTGCTGTGGGCACAGCGGTTTTGCAATCGTTCAAACACTCTGATCTAACTACGGCAAACAGAAATATCATGCAAATAAATAAAACCAAAAGTAAACAAGCAAACACTCAGATCTAACAGAATACTAAAAGTGAAAACTTAAATCAATAAATAAACAAGGCATCCGGGCAGACAACTTCACTCAGGATCATTAGGGCAAACTACCGTTCATCGGCACTAAGGATTTTTACCAGCGGTTTGTCAGCGGTTATAGGGTGTAAAAAGACAAAAGTGGTCCTATTGCGTCACGCCCAGCAAATGCCCCACCCCTCATCTATCCTTACTGTATAAAGAAAAGGCTTAGTTAATACTTTGCCTAATCCCCCTGGATCTGAACAATTCGATAACCTATGCGACCAAACATGGATCTAGTTTGCCCAAACCCGCATTACCCTCTAGACAGACCCGCTCGGCCAATAGCATGCTCGAAACATACGACCGCATCTCCTGCAAGTTCTAGTGCTATGTCCGCAACAATACTACAAGGTACATCTATGCGGTTTGCCAATCACCAGTATCCCAGTTTGTAAAGGTTCACTAGTGGTCGTCCTAGTTTACCCAAACTCCCCAGAAATAAACCTCAACCAACTTTGCCTCGGGAACAAACGCCCAACCGGTTAGTTCAGCCCCTCCAACCTCGCGGCCTAACTAAACCCTAAATCACCTTTGATCCGTCCCTGCCCAGATGCACAAACAATTTAGCTACTCATACAGAAATTAAAAGACGAAATAAATAAAGGAACGCAAACTATATTAATCATTACTTCAAATCGAAGAATCGTTTTTGAAGAAAATCAAAATACGGAATTAAAGGAAATTAAAACTGAAAACATGAAATTGTTTCTCGACCCGAAGGTCGGTTCTACTGCAATTAAACAAAAGGAACTCGGACGAACAGCTCCGCTTCCTTCTCCGGCGACTCCTCCGGCGACGACGGCGAGCTTCGGGACCGGCGGCTCTCTCGATTTCTCGATGCGTAAATGTGTGTCGTCTTTGCTGCCCGTCGCGCCCCTTTTGTAGACTTCGAATTTGAATTTGAATTCCCGGCTGTTGCTCGCCCCTTAGGAATAGGCATCCTTGGTCAATGGGCTGGGGGATAAGTCAGATCCCCCGAATCCAGGGATTCTGGTACGCTGCCAGCTTGCCCGCAGCTAATCTCCTGTCAACAGCCGCTCTCTGCCCAAATCGAAGTCTGCAGGTATTTCTTCTCCTCCACAGGTGGTCGGACCAGGCACGGTACTTTGTAGGAATTCTGGGTCTTCTGCTTCATGACCTTACCCATTTGCCCGATGTGGTCAAACTGTTGCTTGTCACTACCGCTCCAGAATCTGATTTGCCCAAAGAAGGGGATTTCCTTGCCTCTTTTGCCCAGTGCGCCACCTGTTACCTGCATCACCACACACTCTGCCCAAACACCTAATTGTGCCCTCCCAGACACGTTAACGACTCAAACTGACTCAATAAAGGGTGTAAAAGTGCTCTAAGATGAGCAAATAAAATGGCTCATCAAAACCGCACACACTTGGATACGCTTGTCCCCAAGCGTGGGCTCTGATTTGCCTGACTCAAGACCAAAGTGAAAATAGAAATGAAAGAAATAGGAAGAAATAAAGCAAAGGACTTTAGCATGATCAGTAAAGGGCATAGTACATACAGATAACACAAAATTCAAGTAAAGATAAAAATAAGTCAAGAGTCTGTTCTAGGTCTTTGGGTTCACTCCCTCACAGTGTTTCTCTCTTTCCAGTGTATGGGTTCAATGACACTCATTTTCTGCTGTGACTCCACTTTGCCTAAATTTGCCTTATTGCTAATCTGAG
Organism: Euphrasia confusa; assembly: GCA_954870475.1. Taxonomy (NCBI): domain Eukaryota; kingdom Viridiplantae; phylum Streptophyta; class Magnoliopsida; order Lamiales; family Orobanchaceae; genus Euphrasia; species Euphrasia confusa. The sequence goes on along the minus strand of OX940968.1, from coordinate 25,809,193 downwards.
TTTGTTTTAACTAAGCAGGGGGGTTATCAAAGGGGCTTTTATTGGGTTGTAGTGTTGGGCTCATAAGGGTAGATTTTTCTGGGAGTAGGCTCTATTTGAGCAGAGGGCTTTTTGATGTTAGCCTTTTCTCTGCCACTTTGCCCCTTTTCTTACGGGCCTTAGCACAACAACTTTTTTTATTCATCTTTTTCTTTTTTTTTTCTGATTTTTTTCTTTTTTTTTTTCTCTTTTTTTCTCTTTTTTTTTTTTTTTTTTTTTTTTTTTTTTGAACACTATGCCCTAACTCCCTTTCTCTCTCTGGCTGCCTATGTAATGTGGGCATAATACCAGATGGGTTCACAAAGAATATTCAATAAGGCTCAAAGGGGCTAGCAAGGGATAATGTTATTTATTCTGGGGAAATAGAACAAAGAAATGCCCTAATCATTTAACAACCCTACTCAGTCAAACTACTCAATTCAGCAAACAGGCAAAGAAAAGCATTGTAAAGATCACAGCAGACTCTCAAAGAAAGAAATCATATATCAATGTAGGCTCAATTCTCACAGTTTGCCTAGAACAGTTCCATCATCCCTATTTCATGCATCTTAACTATAAATTTTGAGTTACTGTATGTATGTTTGCCCAAAGTGACACATAATCATGCTGACTCGATTAGAAACAGGGGTTTGCCCTTTCCCTTTCCCCCCTCACACACTTTGCCTGGGCAAAGTGTGCAAAAGTAATAAGATCAGTAGGGGCTAACCACGACCAGACTATGACTCAAAAAGTTTGGCGCACCTGCCCCCTCACACACTTTGCCTGGGCAAAGTGTGTCAGCAGGGAGATCAACCTAGTCTCCCCCGAACCAGAGTGACTCGGGGGTGACCTTAACAAAAACAGAAAAAATAAAATAAAAAAAACTAACAACTACTAAAACAAGGGAGGGTACAATTTAGGAGGTGGAAGCAGGTGCGTACCTGAATCCACTGTAGTCAAAGTATGCGATCATCATCGCCTTCACTTCCTCGAACACCTTCTCAATCTTATCCAAACGCGCCTCGATCGCGCCTTGCCTCTCTGCAACTTCCTCTTTGGCCTTAGCCTCAGCAACAGAATCCTTCACCTCAACCTTCACTGGTTTCTCTTCCAAAAACTTCACACCGCCGTCACTCAATGGCACAATGTCCTGCATGCGCTTGAAACACTGGATGTCAAACTTGCCCTCTACCATCATCTCCAGCTCTTTGCCCTTCTTGATCAGGTTCATCTTGGCTGCGTACACCATCGGAAAATGGGCCGATGATAGGCGCTGGAGGGGGTGAGTGTGCAGCCACTTCATTTGGGCACAGAGGCAGGCACTGAAATGAAGCCTGATCTTCTGATGCATGCACCACAGTATGCCTAGTTCCAGATGGGAAACAGCACTACTGGTGTCCGTCTTGCCAAAGAAGTTGACGGCCAGGATCCTGTGGCAAACCCTGAGTGCATGGCTCTTCAACTGGATCGACTTGGTGCTTTGCCCCACGAACTCGCCTCCTTTGCCCAACTGCTTCCAGATCTTCTGCAGCTCCTTCTTTGTGTATTCTGGCAAAGCCCTCAGTGACTCCTGGTAGGCCTTTGACTTCAGATCTGCAATACCTGCCATATCCAAACACAAATCCAATTCGTTACCACCAATAGACACAGCCCGATCAAACAACTCAAACTGAATCCCTATAACTCCCTCATCCTTGGTCTCTTTGATACCCAGAGACCCAAAGAACTCTCTCACGATGCCTTCGTTGATTTGCCCAGACCACTCCAGAAACGGCTCCCACCCTATGGCCTTGAAATAGCCTCGAACCTCCTTCTCCACACCCATCAGTTTGAGTGATTCGAAGCACACGGTTTTGGGGGCCGCGATTTCGCGCGCCGTGGTGTCAACCGCCTTTCTCTTCTTGGTGGATGCGCGGGTCCTGCTTTTGGGGGCCAGGCTTTTGATAACCTCCTCCTCCTCTTCATCTTCCACCGGAGTTTTACCGGCGGAAGTCGAGTCTTCCTTTTCCTTGTCGTCAGAGGTGGATCCGGCAGTGGGGGTGGGAGTAACCTTCTTCTTGCCTTTGCCCGCCGCCTTTTTCTGCTTCTTTTTCGGGGGGCTGTCAGCGGCGGCTTTGCCCTCTTCCTCCTGAGCGGCGGTGGCTAGGGTTTCCAGATCCTTCTCGCTAGTGGTTTTGGATTCGTCGATTTCTTTGGCCAATTCGTCGATTGGGGTGTTGTCTGTCTCCGTCGTGGCGGGGCTCGGTGGGATGGTGACCAGCGGGACGGCGTGGATGGCTTCTTCGGCGGCGGGGGATTTGGGCTTTGCCGGACTCGATCTTTTTGGAGACACCATCTTTTTCAGTTTGGATGCGGCGGTACCTATAGTAAGATCAATTAGGGTTCCGTGAGGGATTTTTCTGAGTTTGTTTTTTGCTCTCGTTGATACCATTTGGAGAGAGAATAAAAGATATATAATGTGTTTTTGAATTTTGAAAATAGGGGATTAATGGCAGTTATCGGGAATCGCGGGCGGATAGGGATAGAGGCGTGATGATGGTGGAGTTGCAGAGTCCCTGATGGGACGGTTTTCAGCCCTTGAAAATCGCAACTGCCCACTTGCGTCCCTATTTGCCCAAAGTCTCGGTCTGCCCAAAGTCCTCCTGCAAAATCAAAAACAAACAATACCCTTTCTCGCGGCATAGTCAAAGTCCCTCTTTGCAAGTAGTTTTATTCCTAATCTAAAAATTGAAATAACTAAATTATACAAACATACCAGGTTGCCTCCTGGCCAGCGCCCTATTTATAGTCCCGGGCAGGACCCAACTGCTTCATTCGTTCACTCGATCAGGGCAAGCTGCCCTTCCAGATTCTCTTGCCCAAAGTAGGGCTTCACTCTATGGCCATTCACTTTGAAAATGTAGTCATCATCTTTTTTGCTTTTCAACTCCACAGATCCATTTGGGCTGACATGGTGAACAAAATAGGGCCCGTCCCACTTAGAGGACAGTTTGCCCGAACGGAACTGGTTTCTGGTTTGGTACAGTAACACCAACTGTCCAGCCTCAATCTTTTTCCTCTTGATCAGTTTGTCATGAGCCCTCTTGGTCCGCTCTTTGTAGTGGGCGGCATGGTCATACGCCTCAATGCGAAGCTGCTCTAATTCGACCAAGTCAAGCTTACGCTCTTTTCCAGCCAAATCCCAATCAAAGTTGACTTTATTCACCGCCCAGTGTGCCTTGTGCTCTATCTCTACGGGCAAATGGCAAGCTTTCCCAAATATCATTCGGTAAGGGGAGATACCAAATGGAGTCTTAAATGCAGTGCGGTATGCCCACAGCGCATCATCCAGTTTGCCTGCCCAATCCTTCCCCTTTGGCCTAACTGTCTTCCTCAGAATAGCTTTGATAATCCTGTTGGAGAGCTCTGCTTGGCCGTTTGCCTGGGGGTGATAGGCACAAGTGATTCGATGAGTGACTCCATATTTCCGCAACATCCTCTCAATTACAGCGTTGCAAAAGTGGGTCCCGTGGTCGCTTATCAGTGCTCTGGGCACACCGAACCGAGTGAAAATATTCCCTTTGAGGAATTCAGCCACAATGCGCGAATCGTTGGTGGGGGTCGCCTTTGCCTCGACCCATTTTGAGACATAATCAACTGCTAGGAGTATATATTCCTTACCTTGTGAATTTGGAAATGGCCCCATGAAGTCTATGCCCCAAACATCGAAGATCTCTACTGGCAGTATGGGCACAGAGGGCATTTCATTGCGCTTGGTCAGATTGCCTTCCTTCTGGCACTCATCACATCTCTTGCATAGCTCATAGCAGTCTCGAACCAAAGTGTTCCAGTAGAATCCGCAATCCAGAATTTTTCTTGCTGTATGCCTTGGCCCAAAGTGGCCTCCACAGGGTTGTTTGTGGCAGTGATCCACTATGCCCTGCTGCTCGGACTCAGGAATGCATCTTCTAAGGACTTGGTCTTCACATCTTTTCCACAAATAGGGTTCATCCCAGACATAGCTCCTTGCTTCACGCTTCATTTTGTTTTTCTCATAGTAGCTCATGCCGTCCCTGAAAATCCCAGTAACTATGATGTTCACAAGGTCAGCGAACCATGGCTCTTCGCCCAAAGTGGTTATAGAATACAGATGCTCATCAGGGAACGTTTCGGTTATGGGCATATCCTCTTCCTTCTGGAGAATCCTACTCAGATGATCTGCAACGAGGTTCTGATTGCCAGACTTGTCTCGAATTTCGATGTCAAACTCCTGAAGTAACAGGATCCATCTAATAAGCCTTGGCTTAGTCTCCTTCTTTGCCATGAGGTACTTCAGTGCAGCGTGGTCTGTATACACTATGGTCTTACTGCCCAGCAGATAAGACCTAAACTTCTCAAAGGCAAAGACAATGGCCAAGAGATCCTTCTCAGTCGTGGCATAGTTACTTTGGGCAGCATTAAGGGTCTTCGAGGCATAGTAGATCACATGCCTTTCTTTCCCTTTCATTTGCCCTAACACAGCTCCCACTGCATATCCACTTGCATCACACATCAGCTCGAATGGCATGCCCCATTCTGGTGGTTGAATAATAGGTGCTGTGACCAACCTCTCCTTCAAGTGATTGAAGGCAGCTTTGCAGTCCTCATCAAAGTCCCACTCTACATCATTCTGAAGCAGTCTGGTCAAAGGGCGAGCAATTTGGGCAAAGTCCTTCACAAAACGTCTGTAGAAGCCAGCATGCCCTAAGAACCCCCTGACTTGCTTCACATTTCTCGGGTATGGCAGCTTGGAGATTACTTCGATCTTGGCTTTATCCACCTCTATGCCCTTAGCTGAAATCACGTGTCCAAGGACAATTCCCTCTTCGACCATGAAATGGCATTTTTCGTAGTTCAGAACAAGGCTCTTCTCCACACACCTTTTGAGCACCATCTCTAAGTGTTCCAGGCAGGAGTCAAAGGAGTTTCCATACACGGTGAAATCGTCCATGAACACTTCAATTCCATTTTCGAGCAGGTCAGCGAAAATGCTCATCTTGCACCTTTGAAAAGTTCCTGGTGCATTGCAGAGGCCAAAGGGCATTCTCCTGTAGGCAAAGGTGCCAAAAGGACAGGTGAAGGTGGTTTTGTCCTGATCCTCTTGAGCTACCCATATCTGCATATACCCTGAGTAGCCATCCAGAAAGCAAAAGTGCTTCTTCCCAGCCAATCTTTCCAACATTTCATCAATGAAAGGCAAAGGGAAGTGATCCTTGCGGGTTACCTTGTTCAGTTTGCGGTAGTCAATGCAAACTCTCCACCCAGTTTGTAGTCGTGTGGCAATCTGCTCATTTCTTTCGTTTTCTATGACTTGAACTCCAGACTTCTTTGGCACCACATGCACTGGGCTAACCCACTTGCTATCTGACACTGGGTAAATTATGCCCACACTGAGAAGCTTCTTGATCTCCTTGAGCACAACTTCCTTCATTGCTGGATTGAGCTTCCTTTGAGGATCACGTACGGGCACCGAGTCATCTTCCAGAAGAATGTGGTGTTGGCAGATGCTTGGGCTTATCCCTCTGATGTCAGCCAAAGTCCACCCTATGGCCTGTTTGTACTGCCCCAGCACATACCTCAACTTTGCCTCCTCTGCCTCTTGCAAGTAGGCACTTATGATGACGGGCAAAGTGTCATTATCTCCTAGATATAGGTACTTCAGGTGCTTGGGCAGCTTTTTCAATTCCAGCATTGGTGGCTTTTCGAGGGAAGGCACCATGATCATTTCTTCAATCTCTATCGGTTTGCCCGGACTGCCTTTAAAACTCTCCAGAGAATCTAACTGCTCTATTGCCTCTTGCAATTCTTCCGGTTCGTCCTCCATGTCAAACTCTGTAAGCCCTTGTTGAATGGCTATCTCAGTATGGTCATACTTGCCACATTGGAGCGCCTTTGCCTCCACTGCCTTCTCAATTTGGTCAATGTAGTGGATCTCTTCGGTGTCAGCTGGGTGCTTCATGGACTTGTAGAGGTCAAAGGTGACCGTCTCTCCCTCAAATTTGCACGTCAGCCTACCGGTTTCGCAGTCGATGTGGGTCCTTGCTGTTTTCAAGAACGGTCTGCCCAATATCATCACTGGGGCTTTACTTGATCTGCCCATATCGAGCACATAGAAATTAGCAGGGAATATCAACTCTTCCACTTTGACCAGGACATCTTCCAGTATGCCCTCAGGATAAACGTTCGATCTATCAGCCAGTTGGATCACAACTCGAGTGGGCTTCAGTTGCCCTATTTCCAAGTCTTCGTACATCGTTTTGGGCATAACGTTGATTGATGCTCCAAGATCGAGCATTGCCTTCTCTATCTTCATATGCCCTATGATGCACGGAATGTAGAACATGCCTGGGTCTCCACACTTTGTAGGTCCAGTCTTTTTAATCACGGCAGAGACATTCTCCCCCACCTCAAACTTCGCATCATCCTGATATTTCACCTTCTTTGTGCAAAGCTCCTTCAAGAACTTAGCACATCTGGGCATAGCGTTCAGTATGGTTAGAAGGGGCATATTGATTTCCACCTTCTTAAACATCTTGAACATCTCTTGAGTTTCTTCCCTCTCACGGTTTTTATTCAATCTGCCCGGGAAGGGTGGCCTAATTTTCGGTGGTGGGGATTTGTCCCTCTTTGCCTTGACTATCACCTCTTCTTGCTCAACATCTGTCCCAGGGTCTTCCTCAATGACTGGAGGATCATCTAACACAGGCTCTTTGCCCTTTACTGCGGAATTTTCCACTATAGTGAGTGGTTTGCCACTTCTAAGCTGGACGGCATTAACATGGGCATTGTTTACTTCGATTTTCGGGGGCAAAGTACCTCCTTTCTGTTCTAGCTTTGCCACCACCTGAGTAAGATGAGAGACTTGGGCTCCTAGACTTTGGAACTGTCCTCTAGTCTCTTGCTTGAATTTTTCATTCTCTTGGTGGGATTTGGCATTCTCTTGCTGGAACTTGATGTTCTCTTTGACCAAAGTTTCCATCATTTCAGACAAGGTAGGCCCTTTGGTCTGAGCGGGCTGGTGGTACATCCCGGGGCCTTGCTGTTGGTACTGCCCCTGTTGGTTGTAGCGCTGGAAATTTTGGTTACCATTATACCCCTCATTGTGGTTGTTGTTATACCCATACCTATTATCATAGTATGGTTTCCCCCTTCCTTGCCCGTTACCGTTGCTCTGCCCCATTGCTTTGACCTCCTCGTCATACAGTGAGGGGCACTCATCAGTGGCATGCTCTGTGCCCTGACAGATCTGGCAAGCTTTCACACCTCTCTTTGGCCCGGTGGCCATAGAGTTCATAAATTTCTCCATTGCGCTGCACAGTTTGTCGATTTTTAAATCCGCAGCGGTGGTTGTCCCCAAATTGGTCCTGGGCAACTCACTTCCATCATCCCTGAACTCCTCTGCCATCTCCTTGAAGAGTTTAAATGCCTCCTCAGCACTCTTATTTAGGATGGACCCTCCACTGGCAGCGTGCAGGAGGGTTCTCTCGTGCATCCTTAGCCCAGACACAAAATATTGGATCAAATCGTGGTCAGGGATTTGGTGCTGAGGACACTTTGCCAACATCTGCTTAAACTGTGCCCAATATGCTGGAAACTCTTCACCTGCCCCCATCTTAATGCTACTGATGTTCCTTCGCATGTGTTGGATTCGGGCGGCAGGGAAGTATTTTTCCAAGAACTTCTGTTGGAGCTGTGCCCAAGTAGTGATTTGTCCTTCGGGCAGAGTGTAGAGCCACTCTCGTGCTCCATCCCCAAGTGAGAAGGGAAAAGCCAGCAGTCGGATGTATTCACTCAAAGGGGGCCCTCCCCTTTTAGTTCCGCAGGCTAACTCGAAGTCTTGAAGATGCCTCTGTGGGTCTTCCATGGGCATATCGCTGAACTTAGGCAGTATTTGGATGAAGTTGTGTTTCATCTCCCAGTTCTCGTTGATTGTGGGCAAAGTGATGCCTGATGGTCGGAGGTTCAGATTGGCAGGGAACATCATTTCCCTGAGGGTTGGGTTTGCCATGACGGCTGGTTCCGGTGAAGGTCTTGGTGGGGTAATTGGGTCACCTCTCCTTGCCCTTCGCGGATTTTCTGCCCTTGGTGTATGGGCAGCTTCTTGGGCGGCACGTGCTAACGCTTTGGCTAACCTTGTTTCTTTCCGGATTCGCTTTGCGGTCTTTTCGATCTCTGGATCGTACCAGGTTACAATCTCTTTGCCAGCAACAGAATCCTGCATAAACAAAACAAGTCAAACTGTTAGCACAGACGACTTACTGTTGGAAATTTGCCTCCCCGGCAACGGCGCCAATTTTGACGAACACGAATGTTTGTCGTTGGGAACAAACGCGCTGCCAAAATAATATTTGTATTTAGCCAGTACCCCTTTAACTACAGAACGTAGATAATGGTAAGTACGTGGGGTCGGTCCCACAAGGAGGCAATTTCAGTAGGTGATCTCGGCTTTGCCCAAGGGGTTGTCACAAAAAGTTTTGAGTTTGGTTGCTGTGGGCACAGCGGTTTTGCAATCGTTCAAACACTCTGATCTAACTACGGCAAACAGAAATATCATGCAAATAAATAAAACCAAAAGTAAACAAGCAAACACTCAGATCTAACAGAATACTAAAAGTGAAAACTTAAATCAATAAATAAACAAGGCATCCGGGCAGACAACTTCACTCAGGATCATTAGGGCAAACTACCGTTCATCGGCACTAAGGATTTTTACCAGCGGTTTGTCAGCGGTTATAGGGTGTAAAAAGACAAAAGTGGTCCTATTGCGTCACGCCCAGCAAATGCCCCACCCCTCATCTATCCTTACTGTATAAAGAAAAGGCTTAGTTAATACTTTGCCTAATCCCCCTGGATCTGAACAATTCGATAACCTATGCGACCAAACATGGATCTAGTTTGCCCAAACCCGCATTACCCTCTAGACAGACCCGCTCGGCCAATAGCATGCTCGAAACATACGACCGCATCTCCTGCAAGTTCTAGTGCTATGTCCGCAACAATACTACAAGGTACATCTATGCGGTTTGCCAATCACCAGTATCCCAGTTTGTAAAGGTTCACTAGTGGTCGTCCTAGTTTACCCAAACTCCCCAGAAATAAACCTCAACCAACTTTGCCTCGGGAACAAACGCCCAACCGGTTAGTTCAGCCCCTCCAACCTCGCGGCCTAACTAAACCCTAAATCACCTTCGATCCGTCCCTGCCCAGATGCACAAACAATTTAGCTACTCATACAGAAATTAAAAGACGAAATAAATAAAGGAACGCAAACTATATTAATCATTACTTCAAATCGAAGAATCGTTTTTGAAGAAAATCAAAATACGGAATTAAAGGAAATTAAAACTGAAAACATGAAATTGTTTCTCGACCCGAAGGTCGGTTCTACTGCAATTAAACAAAAGGAACTCGGACGAACAGCTCCGCTTCCTTCTCCGGCGACTCCTCCGGCGACGACGGCGAGCTTCGGGACTGGCGGCTCTCTCGATTTCTCGATGCGTAAATGTGTGTCGTCTTTGCTGCCCGTCGCGCCCCTTTTGTAGACTTCGAATTTGAATTTGAATTCCCGGCTGTTGCTCGCCCCTTAGGAATAGGCATCCTTGGTCAATGGGCTGGGGGATAAGTCAGATCCCCCGAATCCAGGGATTCTGGTACGCTGCCAGCTTGCCCGCAGCTAATCTCCTGTCAACAGCCGCTCTCTGCCCAAATCGAAGTCTGCAGGTATTTCTTCTCCTCCACAGGTGGTCGGACCAGGCACGGTACTTTGTAGGAATTCTGGGTCTTCTGCTTCATGACCTTACCCATTTGCCCGATGTGGTCAAACTGTTGCTTGTCACTACCGCTCCAGAATCTGATTTGCCCAAAGAAGGGGATTTCCTTGCCTCTTTTGCCCAGTGCGCCACATGTTACCTGCATCACCACACACTCTGCCCAAACACCTAATTGTGCCCTCCCAGACACGTTAACGACTCAAACTGACTCAATAAAGGGTGTAAAAGTGCTCTAAGATGAGCAAATAAAATGGCTCATCACTCCGCTATTCCGCTTTGTTGTGGGGTCCCCGGAATAGTCTTCACCATCTTGATCCCACTCTCGATACAAAATTGCTTGAAGTCGGCGTCAACGTACTCACCACCGTTGTCGGACCTCAAACACTTCACCTTGAGATTTGTTTCATTCTCAACCTCGGATTTCCATTTCCTGAAAACAGAGAACACGTCACTCTTATTTTTCATGAAGTATACCCATACCTTCCGTGTGGAGTCATCGATGAAGGTAACGTAATAGAGTGATCCCCCGAGTGAGGCGACGGGAGTTGGTCCCCAAACGTCCGTGTGTACTAGTTCCAGCTTCTCCGCCTTGGGCTCCCTTCCAACTTTGGAAAAACTTACTCGTTTCTGCTTTCCAAGAATGCAACTCTCGCACACGTGAGACTCAATCGCCTTGAGTTCGGGCAACAGCCCGTTCTTTGCCATGACCTTCATCCCTTTCTCACTCATGTGCCCTAGCCTGCAATGCCACAGTTCGGTCTTCTGGGTGCTATCAACAACACCAACCGAATCCCTCATGCTCGTCGTCAAGTAAAGTGTGCCTGTCTTATGACCTCGAGCAATGGTCATGGCGTTCCTCGAAACCTTCCACGACCCATCTCCAAATGACGTCCGGTAGCCATCATTATCAAGCTAGCCCACCGAAATTAGGTTCCTCATCAACCCCGGCACATGTCTGACCTTGGTAATCTTCCAGGTTTGCCCATTAGACAGCTTCAGGTTGATATCTTCCATCCCGACTATATCGTGTGGCTCGTCATCTGCAAGAAAAACCTTTCCATAGTCACCCGAAACGTAATTAAGCATTACCTCCCGCTGTGCAGTAGTATGGAAAGAAGCCCCTGAGTCCAGCACCCAGGAATCGATCGGTGAGTCGACCGAACAGAGAAGGACGTCCCCATCGTCGTCATCCTCCTGCACCACCGCATTGGCGGTTCCCTTCTTCTTGTTGTCGTTCTTCCCCCGAGAGCGACAATCCCTCTTGAAGTGCCCCGTCTTCCCACAATTCCAGCACTCATTATCCTCGGACCTCGAGCTATCTCTTCCATTCCTAGACTTGGATCTCCCTCTGTTCCTGTTAGCGTTCCTGCCCGAGTTTCTCCCCCGGTTCTCCACACTCAAGGCTGAACTAGAAGACTTTCCCTTGAAATCCTTTCTCCGGATTTCCTCGGCAAGGATTTTATCTCTAACTTCGGAGAACTGCAGATTCTCCTTCCCCATAGAGTTGCTAACAGCTGCCCGCATGGGCTCCCAACTGTCCGGTAGAGACGCAAGTAGGATCAAGGCGTAAATTTCATCATCGAAGTTCACCCCGACTCCCTTCAACTTGTCCAAGATGGAATTCAGCTCGTTGATATGGTTGGCTGCGTTTGCATTGTCCGACATCTTCAGATTGAACAACTGCTTCATGAGATACACCTTGTTTTTCGCTGAAGGTTGCTCGTACATGTTTGATAGGGCAGCCATCAAACCCTTGGTTGTGGGAATTGAGCGCACATTGAACGACACGTTTGAAGCTAGCGACAAACGAATCAATCCCAACACCTGCCTGTTGAGGCTTTCCCATTCCTCGTCATCCGTGATCTTCTCCGGTCTACCCTTCAAAGGAATTCCGAGCCGCTTCCCATAAAGGTAGTCCTCGATCTGCATCTTCCAGTGTCCATAGTTGTTCCCGTCAAATTTCGTAACCCCGAACGAGGTGGTGGTGTTCGTCATCGCTTTTCCCCGATCGCTATAACCCTAGCGCTCTGATACCAGTTGTTGGGTAATTCGCGTCCGAATTCCCCTCCTGAAAAGCACACGAACAACACAAGAACGAAATATACGAAATAAAAGAGACACGAGATTTATAGTGGTTCACCCGTTAAAGAGGGCTACGTCCACTCTTGCCGCTGCAATTGCTTTTACTAGAACAATTATAGTGCTCGATTACAAGTCTTGTAATGCTATAATCTCAATCCTAGCGTATGGAGGTGTTAACCCTATTTTACAATACACATAGGGTTTATATAGAGGGGGAGAAAAACAATTCCGGAAGAAAATCCCGCTGGGGCGTAAAAGCCCCAGCTTGTCGACCGACAATGCATGGTGTCGGCCGACACCTTCAACGCGCCGTGCGCGTTTTGCCTCGGGTTGGAGCTCGGGTTCCACAGAATACTTGGCCGACCTCCTGTCGGCCGACGGGGCCTGGTGTCGTCCGACACCAGCCCGGAACACCGGCTGAACCTCCTCGACACCTCCCCGGCGCCTCCTCGACTTCGTCGTCTTCTCCGATCGTCTCTCGATCGTCTCTCGATCGTCCCTCGATCGTCTTCGGCTCCGACGTCTTCTCCGGCGTGAATGAACTTCACACCCAACACGAAGCTCAAGTTCCTTGTGAACAATCATATTTATGAAATTAATGAAATGGTGCAAAATATATAATAATTTTAATTTATAGCGCAAAAAAAAAAAAACTAAAATATATAATGAAGTAAAAAGATCATTAATAGTGTATATATATAATGATTTTGGTTTAGCGCAAAAAAATAAATATTAAAATATATAATTAAGTAAAAGGTTTATGCGAAAAAATAAACAAACAATAATTTATTTATTTTATATATTAAAATATATAACCAAAAAACATTAACGTTGTTTTGATTGCCCTGGACAACATTTGAGTACTTGCAGGTGGCATACTCTTTGTTTTGATTGCCCTCGGACAACACTTGAGTACCTGAGGTCATACTCTTAGCATTAACTTGTTTTGATTGCCCTCGGGCAGCACTTGATCAGTACCTGAGCCATACTTTTAACATTGATGTCCTTTTGATTGCCCTTGGGCAACACTTGAGTATCAGGTGCCATACTCTTAACATTAACGTCGTTTTGATTACCATCGGGCAACACATGAGTATCTGGAGCCATACTGATGTGGTTACTACGGCTTTATCGTACTTGGAGGCCCACGATCCCGTCTTCAAGCCCAAGTGTTAATTATTTCTTTTAGTTCGTCATTTATCGTTTCCTAATAAAAGCCCAAGCTGTTAGGGTTTTGTAGGCTATTAATAAGCTGCGTCTGACATTGAATTACTTGGTTAAGTTTGATATTGAATAAAGAGTTTGTTCTCTAGAAACACCTAGTATACGTAGTATCAAGGTGTGTTCTTGAGGTTTATTGCTTCCGCCTACATCAGTTTGGTATCAGAGACAGCCAACGATGCCTCCTCGTCGCCAGGTCGACCTCGCCGCCGAGGCAGAAGCTCGCCGCGATGCCGATGTTGCCGCTTTGAGTCGCCAAGTCACGGCCCTTACGGCTAGCCTCGACGAGATCCGTACTGCTCTCGCCAACGCCATACCAGCAGCGCGTGACCGAACAGCCCAGGCGCACGATCGCGCCCACGGAGATCAACGTCACCGCCGTGCACACCCACCACAATACTCCAGTGATTCAGATTCGGCCGACGACACGCTGTCCGTCGAAAATATATTTGCCCACCGAGATCACCAACCGCGGATGCGCCGAGACGACGATCGCCGTTGGGAAGCCGGCTTCAAACTAGAGATTCCGGAGTTTACAGGTGGCTTGGATCCTTGCGACTTTTTGGATTGGCTCAACGTCGTTGAAGATATCTTGGAGTTCAAATCTGTCCCCGACGACCGTCGTGTTGCCCTGGTTGCTACGCGTTTTCGTCATCGGGCTTCGTCTTGGTGGCAACAACTTAAGCAATTGCGCCGTCGCAACCGAAAAGCCCGTATTACATCGTGGGCGAAATTTCGTAAACATATGGAACTAGAATTCCTCCCACACAATTTCGACAGCACTCTTTTTCAGAAATTTCACGCACTCCGCCAAGGGACGCGTACGGTTGATGCGTATACGGAAGAGTTTTACAAATATCTCTCTCGTATTGACATACGCGATTCTCCCGAACAATTGGTATCTCGTTATGTAGGGGGATTAACGCGCCATCTCCAGGATACGATTACCTTGCTCTCACCGCTGACCGTCTCTGAAGCCCACCAACGCGCCGTTCTACTCGAACAACAGGCAGCACGTCGTCCTCCCACCGCCAATTTTGGTGCCCCGCGGACTGGTCCCTCAACAGCGATACCTGCAGTCCCGACCCGCACCCACGGACCTATGCAACCACCATCTACCTCCACCTCCACCTCGTTGTCTGCGGGACGTTGTTTTGCATGTGGGGAATCCGGACACCGACGCGCAGATTGCCCACGCATACGTCAACGTACGCTTCTTATGGATGATTGGGAAACTGCTTCTTATGATGGTCCACCTGTTTATGACGAGGAGTTGACCACAGACTTGCCCGAGGAGCACGTCGTCGGCGACGTTGGACCTCTTCTGGTGTTGAGACGCTCATGTTTAGCACCTAAACTGCCACTGGACACAGACCTCCAGCGACACCACATCTTCGAATCAACATGCACTATTGGAGGTAAAATATGTCGATTTATCATTGATTCGGGCTCCTGCGAGAATGTCATGTCTGCGGACGCTGTCAGTAAATTGAATCTTCCCACTGAACCACACCCTTTTCCATACACATTAGCATGGATCCAGCGCGGAAATTCGGTCACAGTTGATCGTCGTGTTCGTGTCGACTTTTCTATTGGGGTGAAATACAAAGACCATTTGACGTGTGACGTAGTCCCCATGGATGCCTGCCACTTACTGTTAGGGCGGCCCTGGCAATTTGATAGATCGGTGGTCCATGATGGGCATGCAAACACCTACAGTTTTCATTTCGACGGTTCAAAAATTGTCCTGCACTCCTTACCAGCCCATCCCACTCAAGCACAACCTTCTGTATTGCTGTTGCCTCGCACCGACTTTTTACGTGAGGTTGTTACAGAACCGGTGCTACTGCTGCTCATAGGCCGTGATATACCTCCCACGGTCACGGAACCCCCACCCCCTATACAGGACCTCATTAAGGAGTTCGTTGACGTCTTTCCCGAGGAGCTACCACACACCTTACCACCATTACGGGACATCCAACATCATATTGACCTGGTTCCAGGCGCGTCCCTCCCAAACCGTCCCCATTACCGTATGAGCCCGGTCGAACATGAAGAACTACGGCGCCAAGTGGAGGAATTGTTACTTCGAGGAACAGTTCGGCAAAGTATGAGTCCATGTGCCGTTCCGGCATTACTAATCCCCAAGAAGGACAAAACTTGGCGCATGTGTGTGGATAGTCGTGCCATTAACCGGATTACGGTCCGTTATCGGTTTCCTATCCCGCGGTTGGATGACCTTCTCGATCAGTTAAGCGGAGCTTGTATTTTCAGCAAATTAGATTTACGCAGCGGGTATCACCAGATTCGTATCCGTCCGGGGGATGAATGGAAGACCGCGTTCAAGACGCGTGAGGGTCTCTTCGAGTGGCTGGTTATGCCTTTCGGCCTCTCCAATGCCCCGAGCACATTCATGCGTGTGATGAATCAGACATTGCGCCCGCTGATCGGCACTTGTGTTGTCGTGTACTTCGACGACATCTTGATCTATAGTCGTTCCATGGCTGCTCATTTGGACCATTTGCGCAACGTTCTAACCATTCTTCGCCAGGAGAAGTTTTTTGCAGCACCAAATAAATGTATATTTGGCGTATCATCTGTCCACTTCCTTGGTTACATCATTTCTGATTCCGGCCTGCGCGTGGATGACTCTAAAGTTGCGGCCATTCGCGATTGGCCGTCTCCATCTACGCTCACCGAAGCTCGAAGTTTTCATGGTTTGGCATCTTTTTATCGACGCTTTATTGCTAATTTTAGTGCCATCCTAGCCCCAGTTACGGATTGTATCGCCGCCAAACCCTTTGTTTGGACTCAAGAAGCCGAAGCTGCTTTTCGCCTCATTAAGGACCGCCTAGTCTCGGCCCCTGTTCTCTTACTTCCTGACTTTGATCAGCCGTTCGAATTATCTTGTGACGCATCTAAGACTGGTATCGGCGCGGTGTTAAACCAGGGGGGTAAACCGGTCGCCTTTTTCAGTGAAAAATTAGTCGGTCCCCGTCTCCGGTACAGCACGTATGATGTAGAATTTTATGCCGTGGTTCGTGCTGTCCGTCACTGGCGTCATTACCTCTTCCAACGGGAATTTGTCCTATATTCTGATCATGACGCCCTCCGCCATTTAGCCACTCAAGACAACCTATCTGCACGCCATGCCTCATGGGTCGCCTACCTTCAACAATTTACTTTTGTCCTTAAGCATCGTTCAGGGGTTTCGAACCGTGTGGCCGATGCTTTGAGTCGCCGTGCATTAATCATTTCTGACCTTCGAGTCTCGGTTCATGGCTTGGAACTATTGGGTGACGCATATGCGTCCGATAAATTTTTTGGCATGGTACTCGCGCGTGTAGCGGCTGGGGAACCTGCTGATTTTTCCCTTCTGGACGGGTTTCTGTTCAAAGGTACACGTCTCTGCATACCAGATACGAGCCTTCGCCTGACATTAATTTCTGACCTTCATGGCATGGGTCATGTTGGACGTGATCGTACGATCGAGTTGATCCAGCGCTCATATTTTTGGCCGACCATACGCCGTGACGTGACACGATATGTCTCTAGGTGTCGCATATGTCAGGTGTCTAAAGGTACTGCTACCAATGTCGGCCTCTATCTCCCTCTCCCGATTCCGAACAGCCCATGGGTGGCGATTAGTATGGATTTCATCCTTGGTTTGCCGCGCACTCAACGCGGATATGATTCTATTTTCGTCGTCGTCGACCGTTTCTCCAAAATGGCCCACTTCATTCCTTGCAAAAAGACGACCGACGTTGTGCATGTTGCCCAACTTTTTTTTCGCGAAGTGTATCGCCTGCATGGACTGCCGTCCTCCATTGTCTCTGATCGTGACACCCGTTTCTTGAGTTTTTTTTGGCGCAGCCTGTGGCGGATGGCTAACACTCGACTCGATTTTAGCAGTGCGTACCACCCCCAAACTGATGGACAAACGGAGGTGGTGAATCGTTCGGTGGGTAATCTTTTACGTTGTTTAGTTGGAGATCATCAACGCTCGTGGGATATGCGTCTTAGCCAGGCTGAATTCGCGCATAATTCGGCGATCAATCGCAGCACCGGTCTAGCCCCTTTTCAAGTAATTTATGCTTCGACTCCCCGTGGCCCGACGGACCTGATGTCCCTGCCTCACCCGTTCGAGCTGACGCTCGCGCCGTTGACATGATCGAAGCTCTGCGTAGCACTCACCGCGCGACCCACGACCAGCTCGTAACCACTACTGCTGCTTATAAGTTAGCTGCTGATCAAGGGCGTCGCAGCCTGGAATTCGAGCCCGGTGACTTTGTTTGGGCCGTGCTCACCCGTGATCGTTATCCAGCTCATGAGTATAATAAGCTCGCTGCTCGTAAAGTTGGCCCGTTGGAGGTTCTTGCCAAGATTAATCCTAATGCTTATCGTCTCCGTCTGCCTTCCCATTTGCGTACGTCTGATGTGTTTAATGTCAAACATTTGATTCCGTATGCCGGAGATAACGATGACGCTGATGATCCTCCTTCCGGTTCGCGGTCGAACCTTCTTTTGGTGGGGGAGAATGATGTGGTTACTACGGCTTTATCGTACTTGGAGGCCCACGATCCCGTCTTCAAGCCCAAGTGTTAATTATTTCTTTTAGTTCGTCATTTATCGTTTCCTAATAAAAGCCCAAGCTGTTAGGGTTTTGTAGGCTATTAATAAGCTGCGTCTGACATTGAATTACTTGGTTAAGTTTGATATTGAATAAAGAGTTTGTTCTCTAGAAACACCTAGTATACGTAGTATCAAGGTGTGTTCTTGAGGTTTATTGCTTCCGCCTACATCACATACTCTTAACATTAACGCCGTTTTGATTGTCATCGGCAGCACTTGAGTACCTGGTGTCATACTCTTAACATTGATGTCGTTTTGATTGCCTTCGGGCAACACTTGAGTACCTGATTTCATACTCTTAACATTAACGTCGTTTTGATTGCTCTCGGGCAGCTCTTGATTACACGGTGCCACACTCTTAACATTAACGTCATTTTGATTGTCCTTGGACCCGCACCATCGTTGATATATGGAAAACGAAGTTAGAGCTGCTAAAAATTAATCAAGTAGACGGTATTGAAAAAGATTTCGAAACCTAACCCTACCAGCACCGTAGATATACTCACGGACAACACTTGAGTACTTGAAGGTGACATACTCTTCGTTTTGATTGCCCTCGGACAACATTTGAGTACCTGGTGCCATATTCTTAACAATTACGTGTTTTGATTGCCCTCGGACAGTACTTGAGTACGTGGAGCCATACTCTTAACATTGATGTCGTTTTGATTGCTCTCGGACAACACTTGAGTACCTGGTGCCATACTCTTATCATTAACGTTGTTTTGATTGCCCTCGGACATCCCTTGATTACTCAGTGCCATATTCTTAACATTAACTTCGTTTTGATTGCCCTCGGACAGTACTTGAGTACGTGGAGCCATACTCTTAACATTGATGTCGTTTTGATTGCTCTCGGAGAAAACTTGAGTACATGGTGCCATACTCTTATCATTAACGTTGTTTTGATTGCCCTCGGGCATCCCTTGATTATATGGTGTCATATTCTTAACATTAACTTCGTTTTTATTGCCTTCGGACCCTCACCCCGTTATATATTCTAAAAATCAATTAAGTATACGACCGGTATTGAAAAAGAGTTCCAAACCTCCAAAAACCTACACAATAAGAAGTGCAAGTTTTTTTAAACAATCAAATTTATGAAATTAATAAAGAGCTAAAAAAATATAATTTTATAGTAAAATATATAATTATTTTAGTTTAGCGCAAAAAATAATTAAAAAATAAAATATGTAATAAAGTAAAAGTTCATTAATAGCGGCAGCGCACATATATATTGACTTTAAAAATAAATATTAAAATATTTTAATATTGTATCTATAAATATATTTTAGAAATAAATCGCGTATAGATCTATCCAAAATCGAAATAGATGCTCTCGAACAGCACTTGAGTACATGGTGTCGAACACAAATAAATTTTAATAAAATTATTAATTTGAGAGAATGCATATGATTTATATGTATCATAAATTTTATTTTTCAATCCCTTAAATTCATAAGTAATTATATGATAATAAAAGTTGAGAGAATGCATATTGTTTATATGTATCATAAATTTAATTCTCCAATCCTTTAAATTCATAACTTATATATATAAACATAGTAAGTAGTTGGATCATTATCGCTTTCATTTGCAACCAATACCAGGGGTTTATTTGGTTCACCATCCAAAATTATGCAGTCATCGGTGTCCTCATCACCAGCAACTTCCGGGGATGGTTTCAAAATGATAGATCCACGCTTTCATTTGCAACCAATACCAGGGGTTTATTTGGTTCACCATCCAAAATTATGCACTCATCGGATCCACGCTTTCATTTGCAACCAATACCAGGGGTTTATTTGGTTCACCATCCAAAATTATGCACTCATCGGTGTCCTCATCACTAGCAACTTCTGCGGATGGCTTCAAAATGATAGATCCAGGTTCACTTGGGGCAAATAAATTTAAAAATAAACTATATATACATACATGGTGTCGAACATAAATAAATTATAAATTTAGGGTTTTGATTGCTCTCGGAGAACACTTGATTACCTGGTGTTACACTCTTAAAATTGATGTCGTTTTGATTGCCCTCCAATCCGATTCGTCGTTGATTTATCGAAAATGAAGTTAGAACTGCTAAAAATCAATCAAGTAAAAGGTATTGAGAAAGAGTTCGAATTAAAACTCCAGAAACTCTATCACCACCGTCGATATACTCAGTACGAAGCTCAAGTTCCTTGTGAACAATCATATTTATGAAATTAATGAAATGGTGCAAAATATATAATAATTTTAATTTATAGCGCAAAAAAAAATTAAAAACTAGCTAAAATATATAATGAAGTAAAAAGATCATTAATAGTGTATATATATAATGATTTTGGTTTAGCGCAAAAAAATAAATATTAAAATATATAATTAAGTAAAAGGTTAATGGGCAAAAATAAACAAACAATAATTTATTTATTTTATATATTAAAATATATAACCAAAAAACATTAACGTTGTTTTGATTGTCCTGGACAACATTTGAGTACTTGCAGGTGGCATACTCTTTGTTTTGATTGCCCTCGGACAACACTTAGTACCTGTGGTCATACTCTTAACATTAACTTGTTTTGATTGCCCTCGGGCAGCACTTGAGTAGAGCCATACTTTTAACAGTGATGTCCTTTTGATTGCCCTTGGACAACACTTGATTATCAGGTGCCATACTCTTAACATTAAAGTCGTTTTGATTACCATCGGGCAACACATGAGTATCTGGAGCCATACTCTTAACATTAACGCCGTTTTGATTGTCATCGGCAGCACTTGAGTACCTGGTGCCATACTCTTAACATTGATGTCGTTTTGATTGCCTTCGGGCAACACTTGAGTACCTGATTCCATACTATTAACATTAACGTAGTTTTGATTGCTCTCGGGCAGCTCTTGATTACACGGTGCCACACTCTTAACATTTACGTCATTTTGATTGTCCTTGGACCCGCACCGTCGTTGATATATGGAAAACGAAGTTAGAGCTGCTAAAAATTAATCAAGTAGACGGTATTGAAAAAGAGTTCGAAACCTAACCCTACCAGCACCGTAGATATATTCACGGACAGCTCTTGAGTACTTGAAGGTGACATACTCTTCGTTTTGATTGCCCTCGGACAACACTTGAGTACCTGGTGTCAAAATCTTAACATTAACGTGTTTTGATTGCCCTCGGATAGTACTTGAGTACCTGGAGCCATACTCTTAACATTGATGTCGTTTTGATTTCTCTCGGACAACACTTGAGTACCTGGTGCCATACTCTTATCATTAACGTTTTTTTGATTGCCCTCGGGCATCCCTTGATTACTTGGTGCCATATTCTTAACATTAACTTCGCTTTGATTGCCCTCGGACAGTACTTGAGTACGTGGAGCCATTCTCTTAACATTGATGTCGTTTTGATTGCTCTCGGAGAAAACTTGAGTACATGGTGCCATACTCTTATCATTAACGTTGTTTTGATTGCCCTCGGGCATCCCTTGATTACATGGTGTCATATTCTTAACATTAACTTCGTTTTGATTGCCTTCGGACCCTCACCCCGTTGATTTATCGAATACAAAGTTATATATTCTAAAAATCAATCAAGTGTACGGCCCATATTGAAAAAGAGTTCCAAACCTCCAAAAACCTACACAGTAAGAAGTGTAAGTTTTTGTAAACAATCAAATTTATGAAATTAATAAAGGGCTAAAAAATATAATTTTATAGTAAAATATATAATTATTTTAGTTTAGCGCAAAAAATAATTAAAAAATAAAATATGTAATAAAGTAAAAGTTCATTAATAGC
The DNA here is from genome assembly GCA_954870475.1 of Euphrasia confusa. NCBI lineage: Eukaryota > Viridiplantae > Streptophyta > Magnoliopsida > Lamiales > Orobanchaceae > Euphrasia > Euphrasia confusa. The sequence goes on along the minus strand of OX940968.1, from coordinate 25,787,663 downwards.
GCACATATATAATGATTTTAATTTAGCGCAAAAAAATAAATATTAAAATATTTTAATATTGTATCTATAAATATATTTTGGAAATAAGTTGCGTTTTAATATTGTATCTATAAATATATTTTGGAAATAAGTCGCGTATAGATCTATCCAAAATCGAAATAGATGCTTTCGAACAGCACTTGAGTACATGGTGTCGAACACAAATAAATTTTAATAAAATTATTAATTTGAGAGAATGCATATGATTTATATGTATCATAAATTTTATTTTTCAATCCCTTAAATTCATAAGTAATTATATGATAATAAAAGTTGAGAGAATGCATATTGTTTATATGTATCATAAATTTAATTCTCCAATCCTTTAAATTCATAAGTTATATATAGAAACATAGTAAGTAGTTGGATCATTATCGCTTTCATTTGCAACCAATACCAGGGGTTTATTTGGTTCACCATCCAAAATTATGCAGTCGTCGGTGTCCTCATCACCAGCAACTTCCGGGGATGGTTTCAAAATGATAGATCCACACTTTCATTTGCAACCAATACCAGGGGTTGATTTGGTTCACCATCCAAATTTATGGACTCATCGGATCCACGCTTTCATTTGCAACCAATACCAGGGGTTTATTTGGTTCACCATCCAAAATTATGCACTCATCGGTGTCCTCATCACTAGCAACTTCTGCGGATGGCTTCAAAATGATAGATCCAGGTTCACTTGGGGCAAATAAATTTAAAAATAAACTATATATATATATATATATATATATATATATATACATAAATGGTGTCGAACATAAATAAATTATAAATTTAGGGTTTTGATTGCTCTCGGAGAACACTTGATTACCTGGTGTTACACTCTTAAAATTGATGTCGTTTTGATTGCCCTCCAATCCGATTCGTCGTTGATTTATCGAAAATGAAGTTAGAACTGCTAAAAATCAATCAAGTAAAAGGTATTGAGAAAGAGTTCGAATTAAAACTCCAGAAACTCTATCACCACCGTCGATATACTCAGTACGAAGCTCAAGTTCCTTGTGAACAATCATATTTATGAAATTAATGAAATGGTGCAAAATATATAATAATTTTAATTTATAGCGCAAAAAAAAATAAAAAACTAGCTAAAATATATAATGAAGTAAAAAGATCATTAATAGTGAATATATATAATGATTTTGGTTTAGCGCAAAAAAATAAATATTAAAATATATAATTAAGTAAAAGGTTAATGCGCAAAAATAAACAAACAATAATTTATTTATTTTATATATTAAAATATATAACCAAAAAACATTAACGTTGTTTTGATTGTCCTGGACAACATTTGAGTACTTGCAGGTGGCATACTCTTTGTTTTGATTGCCCTCGGACAACACTTGAGTACCTGTGGTCATACTCTTAACATTAACTTGTTTTGATTGCCCTCGGACAGCACTTGAGTACCTGAGCCATACTTTTAACATTGATGTCCTTTTGATTGCCCTTGGACAACACTTGATTATCAGGTGCCATACTCTTAACATTAAAGTCGTTTTGATTACCATCGGGCAACACATGAGTATCTGGAGCCATACTCTTAACATTAACGCCGTTTTGATTGTCATCGGCAGCACTTGAGTACCTGGTGCCATACTCTTAACATTGATGTCGTTTTGATTGCCTTCGGGCAACACTTGAGTACCTGATTCCATACTATTAACATTAACGTAGTTTTGATTGCTCTCGGGCAGCTCTTGATTACACGGTGCCACACTCTTAACATTTACGTCATTTTGATTGTCCTTGGACCCGCACCGTCGTTGATATATGGAAAACGAAGTTAGAGATGCTAAAAATTAATCAAGTAGACGGTATTGAAAAAGAGTTCGAAACCTAACCCTACCAGCACCGTAGATATATTCACGGACAGCTCTTGAGTACTTGAAGGTGACATACTCTTCGTTTTGATTGCCCTCGGACAACACTTGAGTACCTAGTGTCAAAATCTTAACATTAACGTGTTTTGATTGCCCTCGGACAGTACTTGAGTACCTGGAGCCATACTCTTAACATTGATGTCGTTTTGATTACTCTCGGACAACACTTGAGTACCTGGTGCCATAATCTTATTGTTGTAACTTTTGTGTGTTTCTGAATGAGGAGGCTTTGGAAAATATTGAATCACGTTTACACGTTTTCCTTAAAGAATATTTCGACCCTATAACAGCCAAGGTATCACGAAACTTCTTCTAGGATAAGACAATACCGCACTTGTTCTTTGGCGTAGAAACAAGTATATTATAGAATGTTTATTCGCTATACTTCGTTAACACAAAGCTCTTAATTTCGTGGGTCTTAGAATCTGATTTTCAACACCCTTATATAGGTGTTGAAACACCCCTTTGGATAGTGAAAATGCCCTTTCATGAAGGGCTGCACCCTTTGGGAAGAGTTGCACCATTTCATTATGGTCACACCTTTTGGAAAATAATTCAAATATTTTCCATGCATGCAATTACGTGATTAGCATATCTAAACATGCAACCACGAAATTAACATCATATATATACTAACATCAAGTATTAATTTCAGCATATATACTATCACTTATCCAACACATAATCCTTTATCACTTTTACATGATCGTGCACTCCGCACCTCCTTAATCACATTATAGTGCCTTAGGATTATAACCGAAACTTTGTATGAATCCAATTACATTAAATGGACAATGATTTCACTTAAATCATCAACATTCCTCCCCCATTTAAGTGTAATCCTTGAATCACTTATTTTAACAATAACAGCCAGAATTATGCATAAAATGAAAATGTCTTGAAGATTGAATTTTCAACTTAGTGTTATATACAACTTATATATTCGAGAATCAGAGTGTCTTAAAAGATTGAACTCTTCAACCCATCTGAATACATAAAAGATACTACACACATAATTCCAAATACATTCTATAATGATTTCCGATACAAAATTAGGCCTTGTATCCTATCCATTCTTGAGTGTATATAGAGCTTAGCCACGACTCTTGAAGCTGCCACACTTCCCACTCATATAGGTGAATCATTTCTTCGTGCACCTGCAAAATGCACTTTATCAAATGATTCATTAAGAATTAACTTCAACCTTAACATGCAGGTTCAAACACATACCTTTGGGATAATTTCCATGTGTTTCAATCTCAAATATAAGCTTCCCAATTGAATTCTGGTTCTAATACAATTAGAAATGAATTTGGTATCCCATATTTGAAGATTCAAAGAGGCTTCAGACCCATCCCAATCACCGACTTTACTACCAAGTCTTTTGCTAATCCCTTGGTCAAATGATCAGCAAGATTATGTTGTGATCTCACAAAATCAATAGAGATTACTCCTTGAGTGATCAGCTCACGGATCGCGCTATGTCTAACGCCCAAGTGTCTTGACTTGCCATTATAAACATGACTATATGCCTTAGCCAAAGTGGCTGCACTGTCACAATGAATTGAAAACGCCGAAATAGGCTTTGGCCACAAAGGAATTTCATAAACCAAATTCCTTAACCATTCAGCTTCTTTACCAGCTGCCGCAAGTGCTATAAATTCCGATTCCATAGTGGAACTCGTAATACAAGTTTGCTTCTTTGAAGCCCAACTTATAGCACCGCCTCCGAGTAAGAAAACCCAACCAGAAGTAGAGGAATGATCCTCTATATTGGTTATCCAACTCGCATCAGAATACCCTTCTAACACCGAAGGATATCCGACATATGTCAAACCAAAGTCTTTGGTTCCCTTTAAGTATTTTAATACACGCCTAACAGCCTGCCAATGATGCGTGCTAGGATTACTTGTGTATCTACTTAATTTGCCTACCGCAAATGCAATGTCCGGCCTTGTGCTAGTCATAGCATACATAAGGCACCCAATTACCTTGGAGTATTCCAACTGGGACACAGCAACACCCGTATTGGGCATGAGTTTTACACTCGAATCATATGGAGTACTGACCGTAGAATAGTCATCACAATGAAATTTCTTTAACACTTTCTCAATGTAATGAGATTGAGTTAAAGTAATGGCATTGTTTTCACGAATGATTTTAATTCCCAAAATCACATCTGCCTCCCCCATATCCTTCATATCGAAGTTTGATGATAAAAATGACTTAGTCAAATCCACTTGTCTTTGATCAGTACCAAAGATAAGCATATCATCAACATATAGACAAATGATGACTCCTTTACCAAAGTCATCGAATTTGCTATACACACATTTATCCGATTGGTTTAACTTAAAACCATTCGATAAAATTACTTCATCAAATTTCTGATGCCACTGCTTAGGTGCTTGTTTTAATCCATACAAGGATTTAACAAGTTTACATACTTTATGCTCATTACCAGGCATAACGAACCCTTCGGGTTGTTTCATGTAAATTTCCTCCTCTAACTCACCGTTAAGGAACGCTGTTTTTACATCCATTTGATGGATCACTAGATTATTTATTGCAGCCAAAGCTATCAATAATCTAATCGTAGTTATTCGCGCAACAGGAGCATAGGTATCGAAGTAATCAATACCTTCCTTTTGCCTAAAGCCTTGAATGACTAATCGGGCTTTATACTTGTCAATTGAACCATCGACTTTCATCTTTTTCTTAAAGATCCACTTGCATCCTAATGGTTTACAACCGTTAGGTAAATCAGCAAGCACCCAAGTGTTGTTTCCCATAATGGAATCCATCTCATCATTGATGGCTTCTTTCCAAAATGCAACATCTTGCGATTTCAAGACTTCCTCGTATGTTTTAGGCTCATCATCAACATGATAGCTATACGAGTATTGAAATCCAACTTCGTCCCTTGATCCTTCAACCAGAAAGGTCTGGAAATCAGGACCGAACGATTTCTTAGTCCTTATCCTCGTGCCTCGACGAGGTTCAAGCGACTCAGGCTCGGGCAAGGTTAATTCCTTGCTTTCAGCCACCTTAGGCACCAGATCCTTGGTCCTAACCATTGATGAAAATCTAGTTTCATCAAATATAGCGTCCCTCGATTCTATGATAGAATGAATCGCTACTGAATCATTCGGCTCAATCACATAGAATCGATATGCCTTGGAATGCACAGCATATCCAACAAAGATGCAATCAATGCCTCTTTCTCCCAAAGTTTTCCTTTTGGGATCCGGTAGTCTTACGACAGCCCGACAGCCCCAAACCTTAAGGTAATTAAGGTTCGGTTTCATTTTGTACCAAAGTTCGTAGGGGGTAACTTTGTTCCTTTTGTTAGGAACCCTATTTAACAAATAGCAAGCCGTTAACACGGCTTCTCCCCAAAATCCATTATTCAGACCCGAATAAGACAACATGGAATTCACCATTTCCTTTAGTACCCGGTTTTTCCTTTCGGATATACCGTTTTGTTGAGGAGTATAAGGAGCAGTAATTTCATGTATAATACCACACGATTCAAATAAAACAGGATCGTAATATTCACCACCCCTATCGGTTCTCAACTTTTTAATCATGCACTCTTGTTGTAGTTCAACTTCAGTTTTAAATACTTTAAACTTTTCTAGCGCTTCATCTTTAGTACTTAGCAGAAATACATAGCAAAATCTAGAATAATCATCTATGAAAGTTACTAAGTATTTCTTATTCCCCAAAGAAGGTGTAGCATGGAAATCACATAAGTCGCTATGCACAAGTTCAAGCATACAAGATTCACGTTGAACATCTTTAAAAGGCTGCCTAACGATTTTAGTTAGCATGCATGTATTACACTTATCTTCTTCTATGTTCATAGCAGGAATTAATTCAAGTTTGGACATATCAATCATGCGCTTATAATGAACATGTCCTAGTCTAGCATGCCACAATAATGAATCATTCACTTTAGAAGAAACCATAAGAACAGAATCATCAACTTTATTCATAATATTAAGCATAAACATCCCGTTACATTGGTATCCAAAACCGACAAATACACCATTCTTAGTCAATACATATTTATTAGATTCGTATACTTGTTTATATCCATACTTGGATAAAACACTACCGGATACAAGATTTTTCCTTATTCCAGGTACATGTAATACATCTAATAATACTAAGGACTTTCCGGAACTGAATTCCAACAACACTTCGCCGCGACCAAGAATAGGGGCTGTTGACTCGTTTCCCATGTAAAGCACTGATCCATCTACAACTGGTTCATACTTTTGAAACCAATGACGATCCTTGCAAACATGCTTAGTAGCACCCGAGTCAATCCACCATGCCACCGAATCATCCTGCACATAAAATGCTTCAGAAACTATAGGGACATAATTTAAATTTACATCAAAATTATGTATAGTAGTCTCACCTTGATTGGTGTCCGGACCCTGGTTATTAGACCTTTGTCCCGAGCGATTATTCATCGTTCCCTTTTTATTCTTGTTCGCACGACAATCACTTTTAAAGTGACCCGTTTTTCCGCATATCCAGCAAGCGCCCTTAGGCTTCTTACTCCCAGCATTGTTGCCGTTGTTGTTGTTGTAGGGACGCTTTGTCCCTCGGTTCTTATACGAACTCTCCCCTGCTTCCATCATATTGATAGTTGCAGACCTTATCGGTTCCTTGTCCTTGGGTTTTTCACCCTCTTGCGCCCTTAGAGATTCCTCTATGCGCAAGTGACTACCGAGTTGTACTAAAGACAACTCTTCCTTTTTATGTTTCAAGGTGTGTTTGAAGTCTTTCCACGACGGCGGTAATTTGTCTATAATACTAGACACCGAGATGGACTCGTCCATCTTCATATTATGTTGGGTAAATTGACCCAATATCCGGAGCAATTCATTATATTGCTCCATTACCGGCCTTCCGTCGCACATCTTGTAATTCATAAAATTACCAACTAGGAACTTCTTACTAGAAGCGTCCTCGTCAATGTACTTGGATTCAAGGCTATCCCAAAGGGCCTTAGCAGACTCCACATTTTGATAGATATCGAAGAGAGAGTCAGACATACCGTTTAATATATGCCCACGACATATATAGTCGTCATTTTCCCATTTGCAGCGTTTCCGAGTTTCCTCCGGCGATTCGTTGTCTGCTGCTTCTGGTTGTGGAGTACTTAGAACGTACACCACCTTCAACGTTGTTAGCAAGAAATGCATCTTCTTTTGCCACCTTCGAAAGTCTACGCCTTCGAACTTCTCCAATTTTCCGAATTTGCTGTTCATCTCACGAACCGACTCCATCGTTCAGAATAGTAAATATTCTTTAAGATTGTTGTTTCTTTTGTGTGTTTCTGAATGAGGAGGCTTTGGAAAATATTGAATCACGTTTACACGTTTTCCTTAAAGAATATTTCGACCCTATAACAGCCAAGGTATCACGAAACTTCTTCTAGGATAAGACAATACCGCACTTGTTCTTTGGCGTAGAAACAAGTATATTATAGAATGTTTATTCGCTATACTTCGTTAACACAAAGCTCTTAATTTCGTGGGTCTTAGAATCTGATTTTCAACACCCTTATATAGGTGTTGAAACACCCCTTTGGATAGTGAAAATGCCCTTTCATGAAGGGCTGCACCCTTTGGGAAGAGTTGCACCATTTCATTATGGTCACACCTTTTGGAAAATAATTCAAATATTTTCCATGCATGCAATTACGTGATTAGCATATCTAAACATGCAACCACGAAATTAACATCATATATATACTAACATCAAGTATTAATTTCAGCATATATACTATCACTTATCCAACACATAATCCTTTATCACTTTTACATGATCGTGCACTCCGCACCTCCTTAATCACATTATAGTGCCTTAGGATTATAACCGAAACTTTGTATGAATCCAATTACATTAAATGGACAATGATTTCACTTAAATCATCAACACTTATCATTAACGTTTTTTTGATTGCCCTCGGGCATCCCTTGATTACTTGGTGCCATATTCTTAACATTAACTTCGCTTTGATTGCCCTCGGACAGTACTTGAGTACGTGGAGCCATACTCTTAACATTGATGTCGTTTTGATTGCTCTCGGAGAAAACTTGAGTATATGGTGCCATACTCTTATCATTAACGTTGTTTTGATTGCCCTCGGACATCCCTTGATTAGTGTCATATTCTTAACATTAACTTTGTTTTGATTACCTTCGGACCCTCACCCCGTTGATTTATGGAATACAAAGTTATATATTCTAAAAATCAATCAAGTATACGGCCGGTATTGAAAAAGAGTTCCAAACTTCCCAAAACCTACACAGTAAGAAGTGCAAGTTTTTGTAAACAATCAAATTTATGAAATTAATAAAGGGCTAAAAAAATATAATTTTATAGTAAGATATATAATTATTTTAGTTTAGCGCGAAAAATAATTAAAAAATAAAATATGTAATAAAGTAAAAGTTCATTAATAGCGCACATATATAATGATTTTAATTTAGCGCAAAAAAATAAATATTAAAATATTTTAATATTGTATCTATAAATATATTTGTGAAGCGTATAGATCTATCCAAAATTGAAATAGATGCTCTCGAACAGCACTTGAGTACATGGTGTCGAACACAAATAAATTTTAATAAAATTATTAATTTGAGAGAATGCATATGATTTATATGTATCATAAATTTTATTTTTCAATCCCTTAAATTCATAAGTAATTATATGATAATAAAAGTTGAGAGAATGTATCATAAATTTAATTCTCCAATCCTTTAAATTCATAAGTTATATATAGGAACATAGTAAGTAGTTGGATCATTATCGCTTTCATTTGCAACAAATACCAGGAGTTTATTTGGTTCACCATCCAAAATTATGCAGTCATCGGTGTCCTCATCACCAGCAACTTCCGGGGATGGCTTCAAAATGATAGATCCACGCTTTCATTTGCAACCAATATCAGGGGTTTATTTGGTTCACCATCCAAAATTATGCACTCATCGGTGTCCTCATCACCAGCAACTTCCGCGGATGGCTTCAAAACGATAGATCCAGGTTCACTTGGGGCAAATAAATTTAAAAATAAACCATATATATATATATATATATATATATATATATATATATATATATATATATATATATATATATATATATATATATATATATATATTAATACATACATGGTGTCGAACATAAATAAATTATAAATTTAGGGTTTTGATTGCTCTCGGAGAACACTTGATTACCTGGTGTTACACTCTTAAAATTGATGTCGTTTTGATTGCCCTCCAATCCGATTCGTCGTTGATTTATCGAAAATGAAGTTACAACTGCTAAAAATCAATCAAGTAAAAGGTATTGAGAAAGAGTTCGAATTAAAACTTCAGATACTCTATCACCACCGTCGATATACTCAGTACGAAGCTCAAGTTCCTTGTAAACAATCATATTTATGAAATTAATGAAATGGTGAAGCTCAAGTTCCTTGTGAACAATCATATTTATGAAATTAATGAAATGGTGCAAAATATATAATAATTTTAATTTATAGCGCAAAAAAAAACAAATTAAAAACTAAAATATATAATGAAGTAAAAAGATCGATCATTAATAGTGTAAATATATAATGATTTTGGTTTAGCGCAAAAAAATAAATATTAAAATATATAATTAAGTAAAAGGTTCATGCGCAAAAATAAACAAACAATAATTTATTTATTTTATATATTAAAATATAGGGTAAAATACACTTTGCCACCCCTGGATATAGGGTTTTTACACTTTGCAACCTAGTCGGAAAACTTTTACCGATCAGTACCACACGATAAGCAATATTACAATTTGCAACCTGCCGGCTGCCGGATCGGAATATTCCAAAGAATATTCCGTTTTGGAGGGTGTTTTGGTAAATTTCAAAACAAAAAAAAAGCTGATTACGTATTTGCCCTTCTCCCTTCTAAACTTAATATTCTTTTTCATTTATATTTAATTTAAAAAACAAAAAAATAGAAATAAACAACTTATAATATATAATAATACAAATACATACATTTATATTTAATTTTAAAAACAAAAAAATAGAAATACAATTCTTCATCCTGACTCTCCCTCGTATCCAAACACACAAGAATTCAAACACTCAATTCCTGAACATCGTATCCAAACACTCAAGATTTTTTTTTTATTTTTTTTTTTGCAATCTTTCTTCCACAACACACTCTCAATTCTTGCTCTTGCTTCCCTGAATATGGGCCCCACCAAGAAATACCCACCTCTGCTCTCTGAGCTGCTGCTCAAACACAAACAAAGCTCTGATTTTTAATTTCATTTTTCAGTTTTTTTTTTTAATTCCGAAAAAAAAAAACAATTCGGCCCACCAAGATTTTTATGCTACCACAGAGAGACGATGATGAAGAAGAACAAACAAGGGCGAATATCGTCTTTTCCCCTCGCCCTGCTTCAGATGCTGATGGTGGGGTCGGTCGCCGCCCGAGGCCTGCAGCAGGTCAACGTCAACGGCGAGGTCGGCAAATTGAACGCCTTCACTTGAAATCGAATTGGCCACAGTTGTGACTCTTTGAAATCGGCGACAGAGAAGGAGATCAAACGGGAGGCGTTGGTCGAGCTCGTGGATTTCACCCAATCTGATTTCGCCACAATCACCGAATCCAATAGAATGAATTGATCCACATGATTTCCCCCAAATTCCCACGGAAATTCAGATCTAGATAAAACAGAGCTCGAGTATATTCATTAGGTTTTTGGGGTCGATAATTGGGGCTAGTGTATTTGGGTTACGATCTTTGTCGAGAGATAATTTAGCTTCAAGATTTTCTGAAAATTGAATTTTTGCAGAGGTTAGGGTTCTTGAAGAGACGAAGATATTTGAATGCGTAATGAATGTCGGTAATGAATGGTACTTTCTGACCTTAATTTTTTTTTAAATTCTTTTTTAATTAATAATGTGTAAATACTGAAATACCCTTCACTTCTACAATTAATTGTAATCTCAAGCGCTTCAGTGGAGCGTGAAACTCAAATCCCCGGAATATTCCACGGAATATTCTGATCCGGCAGCCGGCAGGTTGCAAATTGTAATATTGTTTATCTTGTGGTACTGATCGGTAAAAGTTTTCCGACTAGGCTGCAAAGTGTAAAAACCCTATATCCAGGGGTGGCAAAGTGTATTTAGCCCTAAAATATATAACAAAAAACATTAACGTTGTTTTCATTGCCCTGGACAACATTTGAGTACTTGCAGGTGGCATACTCTTTGTTTTGATTGCCCTCGAACAACACTTGAGTACCTGAGGTCATACTCTTAACATTAACTTGTTTTGATTGCTCTCGGGCAACACTTGAGTACCTGAGCCATACTTTTAACATTAATGTCCTTTCGATTGCCCTTGGGCTACACTTGAGTATCAGGTGCCATACTCTTAACAATAAAGTCGTTTTGATTACCATCGGGCAACACATGAGTATCTGGAGCCATACTCTTAACATTAACGCCGTTTTGATTGTCATCGGCAGCACTTGAGTACCTGGTGCCATACTCTTAACATTGATGTCGTTTTGATTGCCTTCGGGCAAACACTTGAGTACCTGATTCCATACTATTAACATTAACGTCGTTTTGATTGCTCTCGGGCAGCTCTTGATTACATGGTGCCACACTCTTAACATTAACATCATTTTGATTGTCCTTGGACCCGCACAGTCGTTGATATATGGAAAACGAAGTTAGAGCTGCTAAAAATTAATCAAGTAGACGGTATTGAAAAAGAGTTCGAAACCTAACCCTACCAGCACCGTAGATATACTCACGGACAACACTTGAGTACTTGAATGTGACATACTCTTCGTTTTGATTGCCCTCGGACAACACTTGAGTACCTGGTGTCAAAATCTTAACATTAACGTGTTTTGATTGCCCTCGGATAGTACTTTAGTACGTGGAGCCATACTCTTAACATTGATGTCGTTTTGATTTCTCTCGGACAACACTTGAGTACCTGGTGCCATACTCTTATCATTAACGTTGTTTTGATTGCCCTCGGACATCCCTTGATTACTTGGTGCCATATTCTTAACATTAACTTCGTTTTGATTGCCCTCGGACAGTACTTGAGTAAGTGGAGCCATACTCTTAACATTGATGTCGTTTTGATTGCTCTCGGAGAAAACTTGAGTACATGGTGCCATACTCTTATCATTAACGTTGTTTTGATTGCCCTCGGGCATCCCTTGATTACATGGTGTCATATTCTTAACATTAACTTCGTTTTGATTGCCTTCGGACCCTCACCCCGTTGATTTATCAAATACAAAGTTATATATTCTAAAAATCAATCAAGTATACGGCCGATATTGAAAAAGAGTTCCAAACCTCCAAAAACCTACACAGTAAGAAGTGTAAGTTTTTGTAAACAATAAAAATTATGAAATTAATAAAGGGCTAAAAAAATATAATTTTATAGTAAAATATATAATTATTTTAGTTTAGCGCAAAAAATAATTTAAAAATAAAATATGTAATAAAGTAAAAGTTCATTAATAGCGCACATATATAATGATTTTAATTTAGCGCAAAAAAATAAATATTAAAATATTTTAATATTGTATCTATAAATATATTTTGGAAATAAGTCGCGTATAGATCTATCCAAAATCGAAATAGATGCTCTCGAACAGCACTTGAGTAAATGGTGTCGAACACAAATAAATTTTAATAAAATTATTAATTTGAGAGAATGCATATGATTTATATGTATCATAAATTTTATTTTTCAATCCCTTAAATTCATAAGTAATTATATGATAATAAAAGTTGAGAGAATGCATATTGTTTATATGTATCATAAATTTAATTCTCCAATCCTTTAAATTCATAAGTTATATATAGAAACATAGTAAGTAGTTGGATCATTATCGCTTTCATTTGCAACCAATACCAGGGGTTTATTTGGTTCACCATCCAAAATTATGCAGTCATCGGTGTCCTCATCACCAGCAACTTCCGGGGATGGTTTCAAAATAATAGATCCACGCTTTCATTTGCAACCAATACCAGGGGTTTATTTGGTTCACCATCCAAATTTATGCACTCATCGGATTCACGCTTTCATTTGCAACCAATACCAGGGGTTTATTTGGTTTACCATCCAAAATTATGCACTCATCGGTGTCCTCATCACTAGCAACTTCTGCGGATGGCTTCAAAATGATAGATCCAGGTTCACTTGGGGCAAATAAATTTAAAAATAAACTATATATATATATATATATATATATATATATATATATATATATATATATATATATATATATACATGGTGTCGAACATAAATAAATTATAAATTTAGGGTTTTGATTGCTCTCGGAGAACACTTGATTACCTGGTGTTACACTCTTAAAATTGATGTCGTTTTGATTGCCCTCCAATCCGATTCGTCGTTGATTTATCGAAAATGAAGTTAGAACTGCTAAAAATCAATCAAGTAAAAGGTATTGAGAAGGAGTTCGAATTAAAACTCCAGAAACTCTATCACCACCGTCGATATACTCAGTACGAAGCTCAAGTTCCTAGTGAACAATCATATTTATGAAATTAATGAAATGGTGCAAAATATATAATAATTTTAATTTATAGCGCAAAAAAAAATTAAAAACTAGCTAAAATATATAATGAAGTAAAAAGATCATTAATAGTGAATATATATAATGATTTTGGTTTAGCGCAAAAAAATAAATATTAAAATATATAATTAAGTAAAAGGTTAATGCGCAAAAATAAACAAACAATAATTTATTTATTTTATATATTAAAATATATAACCAAAAAACATTAACGTTGTTTTGATTGTCCTGGACAACATTTGAGTACTTGCAGGTGGCATACTCTTTGTTTTGATTGCCCTCGGACAACACTTGAGTACCTGTGGTCATACTCTTAACATTAACTTGTTTTGATTACCCTCGGACAGCACTTGAGTACCTGAGCCATACTTTTAACATTGATGTCCTTTTGATTGCCCTTGGACAACACTTGATTATCAGGTGCCATACTCTTAACATTAAAGTCGTTTTGATTACCATCGGGCAACACATGAGTATCTGGAGCCATACTCTTAACATTAACGCCGTTTTGATTGTCATCGGCAGCACTTGAGTACCTGGTGCCATACTCTTAACATTGATTTCGTTTTGATTTCCTTCGGGCAACACTTGAGTACCTGATTCCATACTATTAACATTAACGTAGTTTTGATTGCTCTCGGGCAGCTCTTGATTACACGGTGCCACACTCTTAACATTTACGTCATTTTGATTGTCCTTGGACCCGCACCGTCGTTGATATATGGAAAACGAAGTTAGAGCTGCTAAAAATTAATCAAGTAGACGGTATTGAAAAAGAGTTCGAAACCTAACCCTACCAGCACCGTAGATATATTCACGGACAGCTCTTGAGTACTTGAAGGTGACATACTCTTCGTTTTGATTGCCCTCGGACAACACTTGAGTACCTGGTGTCAAAATCTTAACATTAACGTGTTTTGATTGCCCTCGGACAATACTTGAGTACCTGGAGCCATACTCTTAACATTGATGTCGTTTTGATTACTCTCGGACAAAACTTGAGTACCTGGTGCCATACTCTTATCATTAACGTTTTTTTGATTGCCCTCGGGCATCCCTTGATTACTTGGTGCCATATTCTTAACATTAACTTCGCTTTGATTGCCCTCGGACAGTACTTGAGTACGTGGAGCCATACTCTTAACATTGATGTCGTTTTGATTGCTCTCGGAGAAAACTTGAGTACATGGTGCCATACTCTTATCATTAACGTTGTTTTGATTGCCCTCGGACATCCCTTGATTAGTGTCATATTCTTAACATTAACTTCGTTTTGATTGCCTTCGGACCCTCACCCCGTTGATTTATGGAATACAAAGTTATATATTCTAAAAATCAATCAAGTATACGGCCGAGATAGAAATCTCGTACAAAAACGCGTCTGCCCGAAAAACGCGTCTCCAGGATTTCGACAAACAGCGCCCGCTGTTGGGCTTCCGGCGCCCGCTGCCGGACCTCCGGCGACCGCCGTTTGCTGGGCAGCGCCCGCTGTCTGGCCTCGTCAGGATCTGCCTCGATTCCACAGGTTCGGCGACCGCCGAACCATCTCCCGCGCTCGCAGCCATGGTCCAGCGACCACTGGACCTTCTCCGGCGGGCGCTGAATCCTCCAGAACTCCCGACTCCGTTTTTCGTCCTTCTCCGTCCTCGATTTCGACTCCATCTCTCAACAATCTCCCACTTGGAGGCGAAACTCGATCACCTCCCACTGCAGCGGCATCCCCGGTCATTACCAACGTCGCCCAATCGAAGTTTTAACTAACTTCGACGCACCACGACTTCTCAGGTTCTTCCAGGCCTTCATCAACATGCACTTCGACTCTTTCATAAATTTTCTACCAGCAGAGACGCAAGAAAATTTACCCGAATGCATCGCCTCGTTTCTCACGGACGAGTTACCGTGTGACAATAACGAGTTCGCCTCGTTTATCATTGCCAGCTCCCACTTGCTCGATTTCCCAGCCAACATTGCCTCATCGTCTCGACTTGAAAGCTCGTGATTGGTCTTCAAGATCTCATCCGGTTGGTCTTCTCTCACCGGAAAATCTTCCACATCACTTCTCAGCTTTCCACTCTTCGACTCTCCCTTGAACACCGAGAATCGAACTTTGCTCTGCTCTTCGAGAACCGAACTCCGATCCATGCGAGAATTTCCCGAACTCTCCCTCGCACGACCCAGTCCGCAATCCGCAATGCTCAGGCGCATTGGTGTTGTCGGCCCCACCAATATCGTCACGACCTCCAGCCGTAGTGTAAAGGGTGCCCGTCTTTCGACCACGAGCAATCACCATCGCACCCTTCGTCACTTTCCAAGACCCATCATCGAAGGTCACCTTATGGCCGTCTTTTGCAAGCTGACTGACCGAGATCATATTTCTCTTCAGCTTCGGCACATACCTAACCTTCGAAAGCTCCAACGTCTGTCTACGAGACGTCTTCAAAGTCACGTTACCAACACCACCAACCTTCAAAGTTCGACCATCCCCGAGGCGAACTTTCCCACGATTCCCAGCAACGAAACTCTTCATGCCATCACGTCTTGTTGTGGTATGAAACGACGCTCCCGAATCCAACACCCAGGAGTCTTCAGGATTCTCAGAAGATGTTAGCAAGACATCTCCTTCATCCTCGTCAGTCACCGCATTGGTTTGAGCCCTCGCAGACTCCCTGCAATGCCGCTTGATATGTCCCTCCTTCTTGCAATTCCAACAAACCACTTTCTTGCCTCCGCTGCCATGATTAGTGTTGCTCCCTCGACGAGTCCTCGGCTCTCAGCACTCAGGGCAGAACCAGACGACGGTGTCTCCAGAAAATCCTTCTTTCGCAATTCCTCGGCCAGAACGCTATCTCTGACATCAGAAAATTTGAGATTTTCCTTCCCCATGGAGTTACTAATCGCAGCCCTCATGGGCTCCCAGCTGTCCGGCAAAGACGCCAACAAGATCAACGCACACACCTCGTCGTCGAACGCAATTCCGACCGCCTTCAGCTTGTTCAGGTTTGAACTCATCTCATGGATATGAGCCGTAGCATCGAACCCGTCTTTCATCCTCAAGTTGAATAGGCTCTTCATCAGGTGTATCTTGTTGTTGGCAGTGGGCTTCTCATACTTGTTGGCAAGGGCCTTCATCAAGCCTTGAGTGGTCTTCTCATCGGCCACATCATCCGCCACCCTCATCGACAGAGATAATCGGATTATCCCCACAACCTGTCTGTCGAGCTCAAACCATTTATCATCTTCCATCTTCTCCGGCTTCGGACCCAATGGTTGATACAGCTTCCTCCCGTACAGGTAATCCTCGATCTGCATCTTCCAATGCCTGCAGTTCTTCCCATCAAATTTCGTCACAGAGAAATTCGCAAGATCTCCCATCGTCTCTTCAATCGCCTCCCTTGAAGCTCTGATACCAGTTGTTAGGATTTTCGCCTAACTTCGTAGCTGCAAGAGACGATAAACACGGAACGAGAAAAATAAACGAAGAAATAAACGAGACAAGGATTTATAGTGGTTCACCCAAAATAGGCTACGTCCACTCGCCGCTGCAGATCTTTTTCACTAGAATCACAATAAACGACCCCGGGAGATTACAAACGCACACACACGTATTCTCAGTATTCTCTCTCTCGTCTATTCTAGCACTCTAGTATTTTTCGACACACAAATAGACATCGTTGGGGACCCTTTTATAGGCCTAATTACATGAGAAACCCTAATCCCATATTAGGTAGGAGTCCACGCCGAAAAAGGAATTTTCTTCGCGCACAAGATAGAAATCTCGTACAAAAACGCGTCTGCCCGAAAAACGCGTCTCCAGGCTTTCGACAAACAGCGCCCGCTGTTGGGCTTCCGGCGCCCGCTGCCGGACCTCCGGCGACCGCCGTTTGCTGGGCAGCGCCCGCTGTCTGGCCTCGTCAGGATCTGCCTCGATTCCACAGGTTCGGCGACCGCCAAACCATCTCCCGCGCTCGCAGCCATGGTCCAGCGACCGCTGGACCTTCTCCGGCGGGCGCTGAATCCTCCAGAACTCCCGACTCCGTTTTTCGTCCTTCTCCGTCCTCGATTTCGACTCCATCTCCCAACACCATAGTCTTAACATTAACTTCGTTTTGATTGCCCTCGGACAGTACTTGAGTACGTGGAGCCAAACTCTTAACATTGATGTCGTCTTGATTGCTCTCGGAGAAAACTTGAGTACATGGTGACATACTCTTATCATTAACGTTGTTTTGATTGCCCTCGGGCATCCCTTGATTACATGGTGTCATATTCTTAACATTAACTTCGTTTTGATTGCCTTCGGAACCTCACCCCGTTGATTTATCGAATACAAAGTTATATATTCTAAAAATCAATCAAGTATACGGCCGATATTGAAAAAGAGTTCCAAACCTCCAAAAACCTACACAGTAAGAAGTGCAAGTTTTTGTAAACAATCAAATTTATGAAATTAATAAAGGGTTAAAAAAATATAATTTTATAGTAAAATATATAATTATTTTAGTTTAGTGCAAAAAATAATTAAAAAATAAAATATGTAATAAAGTAAAAGTACATTAATAGCGCACATATATAATGATTTTAATTTAGCGCAAAAAAATAAATATTAAAATATTTTAATATTGTATCTATAAATATATTTTGGAAATAAGTCGCGTATGGATTTATCCAAAATCGAAATAGATGCTCTCGAACAACACTTCAGTACATGGTGTCGAACACAAATAAATTTTAATAAAATTATTATTTTGAGAGAATGCATATGATTTATATGTATCATAAATTTTATTTTTCAATCCCTTCAATTCATAAGTAATTATATGATAATAAAAGTTGAGAGAATGCATATTGTTTATATGTATCATAAATTTAATTCTCCAATCCTTTAAATTCATAAGTTATATATATGAACATAGTAAGTAGTTAGATCATTATCGCTTTCATTTGCAACCAATACCAGGGGTTTATTTGGTTCACCATCCAAAATTATGCAGTCATCAGTGTCCTCATCACCATCAACTTCCGAGGATGGCTTCAAAATGATAGATCTACGCTTTCATTTGCAACCAATACCAGGGGATTATTTGGTTCACCATCCAAAATTATGTACTAATCGGTGTCCTCATCACCAGCAACTTCCGTGGATGGCTTCAAAATGATAGATCCATAAATTTAAAAATAAACCATATATATATATATATATATATATATATATATATATATATATATATATATATATATATATATATATATATATATATATATATATATATTAATACATACATGGTGTAGAACATAAATAAATTATAAATTTAGAGTTTTGATTGCTCTCGGATAACACTTGATTACCTGGTGTTACACTCTTAAAATTGATGTCGTTTTGATTGCCCTCCAAAAATGAAGTTAGAACTGCTAAAAATCAATCAAGTAAAAGGTATTGAGAAATAGTTCAAATTAAAACTCCAGCTCTATCACCACCGTCGATATACTCAGTACGAATCTCAAGTTCCTTGTGAACAATCATATTTATGAAATTAATGAAATGGTGCAAAATATATAATAATTTTAATTTATAGCGCAAAAAAATAAATATTAAAATATATAATTAAGTAAAAAGTTCATGCGCAAAAATAAACAAACAATAATTTATTTATTTTATATATTAAAATATATAACCAAAAAATATTAACGTTGTTTTCATTGCCCTGGACAACATTTGAGTACTTGCAGGTGGCATACTCTTTGTTTTGATTGCCCTGGGACAACACTTGAGTACCTGAGGTCATACTCTTAACATTAACTTGTTTTGATTGCCCTCGGGAAGCACTTGAGTACCTGAGCCATACTTTTAACATTGATGTCATTTTGATTGCCCTTGGGCAACACTTGAGTATCAGGTGCCATACTCTTAACATTAACGTCGTTTTGATTACCATCGGGCAACACATGAGAATCTGGAGTCATACTCTTAACATTAACGCCGTTTTGATTGTCATCGGCAGCACTTGAGTACCTGGTGCCATACTCTTAACATTGATGTCGTTTTGATTGCCTTCGGGCAACACTTGAGTACCTGATTCCATACTATTAACATTAACGTCGTTTTGATTGCTCTCGGGCAGCTCTTGATTACACGGTGCCACACTCTTAACATTAACGTCATTTTGATTGTCCTTGGACCCGCACAGTTGTTCATTTATGGAAAACGAAGTTAGAGCTGCTAAAAATTAATCAAGTAGACGGTATTGAAAAAGAGTTCGAAACCTAACCCTACCAGCACCGTAGATATACTCACGGACAACACTTGAGTACTTGAAGGTGACATACTCTTCGTTTTGATTGCCCTTGGACAACACTTGAGTACCTAGTGTCAAAATCTTAACATTAACGTGTTTTGATTGCCCTCGGACAGTACTTGAGTACCTGGATCCATACTCTTAACATTGATGTCGTTTTGATTGCTCTCGGACAATACTTGAGTACCTGGTGTCATACTCTTATCATTAACGTTGTTTGATTGCCCTCAGGCATCCCTTGATTACTTGGTGCCATATTCTTAGCATTAACGTGTTTTGATTGCCCTCGGACAGTACTAGAGTACGTGGAGCCATACTCTTAACATTGATGTCGTTTTGATTGCTCTCGGAGAAAACTTGAGTACATGGTGCCATAATCTTATCATTAACGTTGTTTTGATTGCCCTCGGGAATCCCTTGATTACATGGTGTCATATTCTTAACATGAACTTCGTTTTGATTGCCTTCGGACCCGCACCCCGTTGATTTATCGAATACAAAGTTATATATTCTAAAAATCAATCAAGTATACGGCCGGTATTGAAAAAGAGTTCGAAACCTCAGGAAACCTACACAGTAAGAGGTGCAAGTTTTTGTAAACAATCAAATTTATGAAATTAATAAAGGGCTAAAAAAAATATAATTTTATCGTAAAATATATAATTATTTTAGTTTAGCAGCAAAAAATAATTAAAAAATAAAATATATAATAAAGTAAAAATTCATTAATAGAGCACATATATAATGATTTTAATTTAGCGCAAAAAAATAAATATTAAAATATTTTAATATAGTATCTATAAATATATTTTGGAAATAAGTGGCGTATAGATCTATCCAAAATCGAAATAGATGCTCTCAAACAACACTTGAGTACATGGTGTCGAACACAAATAAATTTTAATAAAATTATTAATTTGAGAGAATGCATATGGTTTATATGTATCATAAATTTTATTTTTCAATCCCTTCAATTCATAAGTAATTATATGATAATAAAAGTTGAGAGAATGCATATGGTTTATATGTATCATAAATTTAATTATTCAATCCTTTAAATTCATAAGTTATATATAGGAACATAGTAAGTAGTTGGATCATCATCGCTTTCATTTGCAACCAATACCAGGGGTTTATTTGGTTCACCATCCAAAATTCTGCAGTCATCAGTGTCCTCATCACCAGCAACTTTCGCGGATGGCTTCAAAATGATAAATGATAGATCCACACTTTCATTTGCAACCAATTCCAGGGGATTATTTGGTTCACCATCCAAAATTATGCACTCATCTGTGTCCTCATCAACAGCAACTAATGATAGATCCAGGTTCACTTGGGCAAATAAATTTAAAAATAAACCATATATATATATATATATATATATATATATATATATATATATATATATATATATATGGTGTCGAACATAAATAAATTATAAATTTAGGGTTTTGATTGCTCTCGGAAAACACTTGATTACCTGGTGTTACACTCTTAAAATTGATGTCGTTTTGATTGCCCTACAGTCCGATTCGTCTCCAAAATAAAGTTAGAACTGCTAAAAATTAATCAAGTAAAAGGTATTGAGAAAGAGTTCGAATTAAAACTCCAGAAACTCTATCACCACCGTCGAGATACTCAGTACGAAGCTCAAGTTCCTTGTGAACAATCATATTTATGAAATTAATGAAATGATGCAAAATATATAATAATTTTAATTTATAGCACAAAAAAAAAATTAAAAACTAAAATATATAATGAAGTAAAAAGATCATTAATAGTGTATATATATAATGATTTTGGTTTAGCGCAAAAAAATAAATATTAAAATATATAATTAAGTGAAAGGTTCATGCGCAAAAATAAACAAACAATAATTTATTTATTTTATATATTAACATATATAACCAAATATTAACATATATAACCAAAAAACATTAACGTTGTTTTGATTGCCTTGGACAACATTTGAGTATTTGCAGGTGGCATACTCTTTGTTTTGATTGCCCTCGGACAACACTTGAGTACCTGAGGTCATACTCTTAACATTAACTTGTTTTGATTGCACTCGGGCAGCACTTGAGTACCTGAGCCATACTTTTAACATTGATGTCCTTTTGATTGCCCTTGGGCAACACTACTTTTAACATTGATGTCCTTTTGATTGCCCTTGGGCAACACATGTGATGGGATCGATGTATACTACCGAGGAAGGCGGGCGGTGCTTTACGTCAACGAGACCACCGACTACACGTCGGACCACCGGGACCCGCTCCTAGAGCACGAGGACCTTTTTCTTGACTCGTCGATCCCCGATCGATCGGACACGCCCAATGCGTGACGGAAACTCCTATCGATCTCCAAACGAATCCACCCCGTACTCTACTACCAATCCCCCGAGAACAACCGACGTCCAACCGTTGTCGGGAATCCACTCAACCCGAGTGTTCCGAATTCCCGACCAACCAAACAACGACAACACCAATATCACCTCCAATACATATATCACCAATGCACCAAAAGCATACACATATATATTGAGCAATATAAGAGTAACTACAATCGAAGCAATCAACACAAACACAAAGCGAGAACGAGAAAGCAAAGCAAGAATACGACACCACGAATTATAGTGGTTCACCTTTAAATAGGCTACATCCACTTTGCCATCACGTTTTCTTCACTAGATAAACCGAATCGTTACACCGAGCTTCCAAGAATTCTCTCTCGAATTCTAACTCTCACGACTCTCTCTAGGATCCTCACACTCTAACCCACCTAAGAGATACACCGAAATATTAACGAGAGCTTCCAAGAGCTTACAAGAATTTTCCCCAAATTCTAACCCTAACTCTCTCTTCCTCAATATTTCTCTCTCTACAATGGAGGCTACAAATGTTGGATAAGATACATGTGAGGGGGAGGTAGTATATATAGTACTAGGGTCAAGACCTAGTCAAAGCCCCAAAAAAGGCCCAAAAAAGACCCAAAAACGAGTTGGCCCAAAAGCTTCCAGGAAGTGGCACGAACGTGCTACTGCCTCTGAAGTTTTGGAAGAATGGCACATTCTGGCACGAACGTGCCAGTTCCTGAGTTTTGAGAAACTCTTCCTCCGCGCTCGTTTTTCGTCGTGGCTTCGTCGGTTTGGTTTGGCTACACCAAACCCAACAATCTCCCACCTGGAGACACAACCAAACTACACTCCCCATCATCCGTGGCGGCGGCCACATTCATCACCCGAGAAGTCCAACCGAAGTCTCTCTCGACCTCGGCTTCAAAGGCTTCACCACCTTCTTCCTCGACACATCGGTCGGCATCCGACTTCCCCGGAACGTCTCAAGCACCTCGTGCTTAGACCGAACATCGATCTCCGGGTTTCTCATCAAAACCCTCGACGCTCTCCTCTTTTCAACATCGCCCATTTCGTCAACCTCTCCGTCACCACGCAATCCCTTTTCGGACCTCCGAAACCGCAACATGGAACCCGAGCTTCTCAAAGCTCCCACATGTCGCCTCCCCGGATTGCTCGTGAACCGGCTAACTCCCACCGAATGAGCAACGTCGGCATTCACATGCCCATCGTCTATCACCGACGATCTCGACCGATAACCTCCAACATTCTTACCGTTGCTAGCTCTACGACTCCTTTGCCCACTCCTCGTTTTCCGAATCCTCTCCACGGGACTCTCTCCGAAACGATTACCCGAGTAGCACCCGAATCGTCTAGCAACTCCCACCGAATGGGAAATGTCGGGCTTCGATACCTCGTCTCTCCCCGACGAGTCTCCGAGTGAAAATAACGAGCTCGGCTCGCTTCCAATTTTCAACTCCCGCTTGCTCGATTTACCGGCCCGCATTGCTCTACCATCTCGACCCGAAAGCACATGATTGATCTCCAAGGTTTCCACCGGTCGGTCTTCTACCGGAACACCTCCATCATCATGTCTCCGCTTTCCGATATTCGATTTCTCAATCACCGAGAATCGAACTCGTCTCCTTTCGAGAACCGGACTCCGATCCGTATGAGGAACACCCGAACTCGCTCTTGGTTGCAACCACCTTTCGCTCATACTACCTAGCCCACAATGCATTAGCCCATTGGTGTTGTCGGGTACACCAATCTCACGACTTCCCATCGTAGTGTAGAGGGTGCCCGTCCTTGGACCACGAGCAACAATAATCGCACCCTTCGACACTTTCCAAGACCCATCGTTAAAGGTAACCGTATGCCCCTCTCTCTCAAGTCGGCTCACCGAGATCAAGCTACTCCTTAGCTCGGGTGCATACCTCACCTTCGACAATATCAACGTCCCACCGGACGTCTTCACCTTCACGTCTCCAACACCCACGATATCCAACGGCCTATCATCCGCTAGATATATCTTCTCATGTCTCTCGGGAACGAAGTTCACCATGCCGACACGACTACCCGTGGTGTGAAACGAGGCTCCCGAGTCAACCACCCAAGAGTCTTCACGAGGCTCCGAAGATACCAACAAGTCATCTTCCCTCTCGTCACCCGTCACAACCTTGGCATCGCCTCCATTCTCCGGAAGCTCACTACAATGCCGCTTTATGTGACCGGATTTACCGCAATTCCAACACAAGAATCGCTTCTTCTTCCCGTTGCTCGACTCCACCCTTTTCCCGCGATTATAACCTCCGTAATGATTTCTACCTCGGCTCAAACTCAAGGCCTTAGTCGTTGAAGTCGATGTCTCTCCGGAATCCCTCCTTCTAACCTCCTCGGCAAGAACACGATCCCTCACATCGGCATACTTCAACCTATCACTTCCAACGGAGTTATTGATCAACGCCACTCTTATCGGCTCCCAACTACTCGGTAGAGACGCCAATAGAGTAAGGGCCCGAACCTCATCATCGAACCCGATCTCAACCGAAGACAACTCGTTGACGATCGTTTCGAACTCGTTCACGTGAGTCGCAACAACTTCTCCTTCTTCCATCTTCAAATGAAAGAACCGCTCTAACAAGGAGCTTTTGCTTCTCGCCGACGGCTTCTCGATCGGCTTCTCGTACATGTCGGATAACACCTTCATCATCCTCGAGGTCGACTTCTCCATCATCACCTTTCTAGCGATGTTCTCCGACAACGTCAAACGGACTAACCCGAGTACTCGTCGGTCTAGGAGAGCCCATTTCGCCTCGCTCATACCCTCCGGCTTCTCGCCTACTAACGCTAGATGAAGATTCTTCCCGAACAAGTAGTTCATCACTTGCACCTTTCAATGTGCAAAATCCGACCCGTTGAACCTTTCGATTGCACTCCATACCATGTCGTTGCCCGTCATTGTCCTCTGACCGCTTCAACCGAAGCTCGTCCAAGATTCTCAACTTGGCTCTGATACCAATTGATGGGATCGATGTATACTACCGAGGAAGGCGGGCGGTGCTTTACGTCAACGAGACCACCGACTACACGTCGGACCACCGGGACCCGCTCCTAGAGCACGAGGACCTTTTTCTTGACTCGTCGATCCCCGATCGATCGGACACGCCCAATGCGTGACGGAAACTCCTATCGATCTCCAAACGAATCCACCCCGTACTCTACTACCAATCCCCCGAGAACAACCGACGTCCAACCGTTGTCGGGAATCCACTCAACCCGAGTGTTCCGAATTCCCGACCAACCAAACAACGACAACACCAATATCACCTCCAATACATATATCACCAATGCACCAAAAGCATACACATATATATTGAGCAATATAAGAGTAACTACAATCGAAGCAATCAACACAAACACAAAGCGAGAACGAGAAAGCAAAGCAAGAATACGACACCACGAATTATAGTGGTTCACCTTTAAATAGGCTACATCCACTTTGCCACCACGTTTTCTTCACTAGATAAACCGAATCGTTACACCGAGCTTCCAAGAATTCTCTCTCGAATTCTAACTCTCACGACTCTCTCTAGGATCCTCACACTCTAACCCACCTAAGAGATACACCGAAATATTAACGAGAGCTTCCAAGAGCTTACAAGAATTTTCCCCAAATTCTAACCCTAACTCTCTCTTCCTCAATATTTCTCTCTCTACAATGGAGGCTACAAATGTTGGATAAGATACATGTGAGGGGGGAGGTAGTATATATAGTACTAGG
The DNA here is from genome assembly GCA_954870475.1 of Euphrasia confusa. Lineage (NCBI taxonomy): Eukaryota > Viridiplantae > Streptophyta > Magnoliopsida > Lamiales > Orobanchaceae > Euphrasia > Euphrasia confusa. The sequence goes on along the minus strand of OX940968.1, from coordinate 25,761,650 downwards.
GTCAAGACCTAGTCAAAGCCCCAAAAAAGGCCCAAAAAAGACCCAAAAACGAGTTGGCCCAAAAGCTTCCAGGAAGTGGCACGAACGTGCTACTGCCTCTGAAGTTTTGGAAGAATGGCACATTCTGGCACGAACGTGCCAGTTCCTGAGTTTTGAGAAACTCTTCCTCCGCGCTCGTTTTTCGTCGTGGCTTCGTCGGTTTGGTTTGGCTACACCAAACCCAACAACATGAGTATCTGGAGCCATACTCTTAACATTAACGCCGTTTTGATTGTCATCGGCAGCACTTGAGTATCTGGTGCCATACTCTTAACATTGATGTCGTTTTGATTGCCTTCGGGCAACACTTGAGTTCCTGATTCCATACTATTAACATTAACGTCGTTTTGATTGCTCTCGGGCAGCTCTTGATTACACGGTGCCACACTCTTAACATTAACGTCATTTTGATTGTCCTTGGACCCGCAACGCTGTTGATATATGGAAAACGAAGTTAGAGCTGCTAAAAATTAATCAAGTAGACGGTATTGAAAAAGAGTTCGAAACCTAACCCTACCAGCATCGTAGATATACTCACGGACACCACTTGAGTACTTGAAGGTGACATACTCTTCGTTTTGATTGCCCTCGGACAACACTTGAGTACCTGGTGTCAAAATCTTAACATTAACGTGTTTTGATTGCCCTCGGATAGTACTTGAGTACGTGGAGCCATACTCTTAACATTGATGTCGTTTTGATTGCTCTCGGACAACACTTGAGTACCTGGTGCCATACTCTTATCATTAACGTTGTTTTGATTGCCCTCGGACATCCCTTGATTACTTGGTGCCATATTCTTAACATTAAATTCGTTTTGATTGCCCTCGGACAGTACTTGAGTAAGTGGAGCCATACTCTTAACATTGATGTCGTTTTGATTGTTCTCGGAGAAAACTTGAGTACATTGTGCCATACTCTTATCATTAACTTTGTTTTGATTGCCCTCGGGCATCCCTTGATTACATGGTGTCATATTCTTAACATTAACTTCGTTTTGATTGCCTTCGGACCCTCACCCCGTTGATTTATCGAATACAAAGTTATATATTCTAAAAATCAATCAATTATACGGCCGGTATTGAAAAAGAGTTCCAAACCTCCAAAAACCTACACAGTAAGAAGTGCAAATTTTTGTAAACAATCAAATTTATGAAATTAATAAAGGGCTAAAAAAATATAATTTTATAGTAAAATATATAATTATTTTAGTTTAGCGCAAAAAATAATTAAAAAATAAAATATGTAATAAAGTAAAAGTTCATTAATAGCGCACATATATAATGATTTTAATTTAGCGCAAAAAAATAAATATTAAAATATTTTAATATTGTATCTATAAATATATTTTGGAAATAAGACGCGTATAGATCTATCCAAAATCAAAATAGATGATCTAGAACAGCACTTGAGTACATGGTGTCGAACACAAATAAATTTTAATAAAATTATTAATTTGAGAGAATGCATATGATTTATATGTATCAAAAATTTTATTTTTCAATCCCTTAAATTCATAAGTAATTATATGATAATAAAAGTTCAGAGAATGTATATTGTTTATATGTATCATAAATTTAATTCTCCAATCCTTTAAATTCATAAGTTATATATAGGAACATAGTAAGTAGTTGGATCATTATCGCTTTCATTTGCAACCAATACCAGGGGTTTATTTCGTTCACCATCCAAAATTATGCATTCATCGGTGTCCTCATCACCAGCAACTTCCGGGGATGGCTTCAAAATGATAGATCCACACATTCATTTGCAACCAATACCAGTGGATGATTTGGTTCACCATCCAAAATTATGCACTCATCTCCTCATCAACAGCAACTAATGATAGATCCAGGTTCACTTGGGGCAAATAAATTTAAAAATAAACCATATATATATATATATATATATATATATATATATATATATATATATACATGGTGTCGAACATAAATAAATTATAAATTTAGGGTTTTGATTGCTCTCGGAAAACACTTGATTACCTGGTGTTATATTCTTAAAATTGATGTCTTTTGATTGTCCTACAATCCGATTCGTCTCCAAAATGAAGTTAGAACTGCTAAAAATCAATCAAGTAAAAGGTATTGAGAAAGAGTTCGAATTAAAACTCCAGAAACTCTATTACCACCGTGAGTACGAAGCTCAAGTTCCTTGTGAACAATCATATTTATGAAATTACTGAAATGATGCAAAATATATAATAATACTTGAGAACAATCATATTTATGAAATTAATGAAATGATGCAAAATATATAATAATTTTAATTTATAGCGCAAAAAAAAATTAAAAACTAAAATATATAATGAAGTAAAAAGATCATTAATAGTATATATATAATGATTTTGGTTTAACGCAAAAAATTAAATATTAAAATATATAATTAAGTAAAAGGTTCATGCGCAAAAATAAACAAACAATAATTTATTTATTTTATATATTAAAATATATAACCAAAAAACATTAACGTTGTTTTGATTGCCCTGGACAACATTTGATTACTTGCAGGTGGCATACTCTTTGTTTTGATTGCCCTCGGACAACACTTGAGTACCTGAGGTCATACTCTTAACATTAACTTGTTTTGATTGCACTCGTACAGCACTTGAGTACCTGAGCCATACTTTTAACATTGATGTCCTTTTGATTGCCCTTGGGCAACACTTGAGTATCAGGTGCCATACTCTTAACATTAATGCCGTTTTGATTACCATCGGGCAACACATGAGTATCTGGAGTCATACTCTTAACATTAACGCGTTTTGATTGTCATCGGCAGCACTTGAGTACCTGGTGCCATACTCTTAACATTGATGTCGTTTTGATTGCCTTCGGACAACACTTGAGTACCTGATTCCATACTATTAACATTAACGTCGTTTTGATTGCTCTCGGGCAGCTCTTGATTACACGGTGCCACACTCTTAACATTAACGTCATTTTGATTGTCCTTGGACCCGCACCGTCGTTGATATATGGAAAACGAAGTTAGAGCTGCTAAAAATTAATCAAGTAGACGGTATTGAAAAAGAGTTCGAAACCTAACCCTACCAGCACCGTAGATATACTCACGGACAGCACTTGAGTACTTGAAGGTGACATACTCTTCGTTTTGATTGCCCTCGGACAACACTTGAGTACCTGGTGTCAAAATCTTAACATTAACGTGTTTTGATTGCCCTAGGACAGTACTTGAGTACCTGGTGCCATACTCTTAATAATTAACATTGTTTTGATTGCCCTCGGGCATCCCTTGATTACTTGGTGCCATAATATTTACATTAACTTCGCTTTGATTTCCCTCGGACAGTACTTGAGTACGTGGAGCCATTCTCTTAACATTGATGTCGTTTTGATTGCTCTCGGAGAAAACTTGAGTACATGGTGCCATACTCTTATCATTAACGTTGTTTTGATTGCCCTCGGGCATCCCTTGATTACATGGTGTCATATTCTTAACATTAACTTCGTTTTGATTGCCTTCGGACCCTCACCCCGTTGATTTATCGAATACAAAGTTATATATTCTAAAAATCAATCAATTATACGGCCGGTATTGAAAAAGAGTTCCAAACCTCCAAAAACCTACACAGTAAGAAGTGCAAATTTTTGTAAACAATCAAATTTATGAAATTAATAAAGGGCTAAAAAAATATAATTTTATAGTAAAATATATAATTATTTTAGTTTAGCGCAAAAAATAATTAAAAAATAAAATATGTAATAAAGTAAAAGTTCATTAATAGTGCACATATATAATGATTTTAATTTAGCGCAAAAAAATAAATATTAAAATATTTTAATATTGTATCTATAAATATATTTTGGAAATAAGACGCGTATAGATCTATCCAAAATCAAAATAGATGATCTAGAACAACACTTGAGTACATGGTGTGAACACAAATAAATTTTAATAAAATTATTAATTTGAGAGAATGCATATGATTTATATGTATCAAAAATTTTATTTTTCAATCCCTTAAATTCATAAGTAATTATATGATAATAAAAGTTGAGAGAATGTATATTGTTTATATGTATCATAAATTTAATTCTCCAATCCTTTAAATTCATAAGTTATATATAGGAACATAGTAAGTAGTTGGATCATTATCGCTTTCATTTGCAACCAATACCAGGGGTTTATTTGGTTCACCATCCAAAATTATGCATTCATCGGTGTCCTCATCACCAGCAACTTCCGGGGATGGCTTCAAAATGATAGATCCACACATTCATTTGCAACCAATACCAGTGGATGATTTGGTTCACCATCCAAAATTATGCACTCATCTCCTCATCAACAGCAACTAATGATAGATCCAGGTTCACTTGGGGCAAATAAATTTAAAAATAAACCATATATATATATATATATATATATATATATATATATATATATATATACATGGTGTCGAACATAAATAAATTATAAATTTAGGGTTTTGATTGCTCTCGGAAAACACTTGATTACCTGGTGTTATATTCTTAAAATTGATGTCTTTTGATTGTCCTACAATCCGATTCGTCTCCAAAATGAAGTTAGAACTGCTAAAAATCAATCAAGTAAAAGGTATTGAGAAAGAGTTCGAATTAAAACTCCAGAAACTCTATTACCACCGTGAGTACGAAGCTCAAGTTCCTTGTGAACAATCATATTTATGAAATTACTGAAATGATGCAAAATATATAATAATACTTGAGAACAATCATATTTATGAAATTAATGAAATGATGCAAAATATATAATAATTTTAATTTATAGCGCAAAAAAAAATTAAAAACTAAAATATATAATGAAGTAAAAAGATCATTAATAGTATATATATAATGATTTTGGTTTAGCGCAAAAAATTAAATATTAAAATATATAATTAAGTAAAAGGTTCATGCGCAAAAATAAACAAACAATAATTTATTTATTTTATATATTAAAATATATAACCAAAAAACATTAACGTTGTTTTGATTGCCCTGGACAACATTTGATTACTTGCAGGTGGCATACTCTTTGTTTTGATTGCCCTCGGACAACACTTGAGTACCTGAGGTCATACTCTTAACATTAACTTGTTTTGATTGCACTCGTACAGCACTTGAGTACCTGAGCCATACTTTTAACATTGATGTCCTTTTGATTGCCCTTGGGCAACACTTGAGTATCAGGTGCCATACTCTTAACATTAATGCCGTTTTGATTACCATCGGGCAACACATGAGTATCTGGAGTCATACTCTTAACATTAACGCGTTTTGATTGTCATCGGCAGCACTTGAGTACCTGGTGCCATACTCTTAACATTGATGTCGTTTTGATTGCCTTCGGACAACACTTGAGTACCTGATTCCATACTATTAACATTAACGTCGTTTTGATTGCTCTCGGGCAGCTCTTGATTACACGGTGCCACACTCTTAACATTAACGTCATTTTGATTGTCCTTGGACCCGCACCGTCGTTGATATATGGAAAACGAAGTTAGAGCTGCTAAAAATTAATCAAGTAGACGGTATTGAAAAAGAGTTCGAAACCTAACCCTACCAGCACCGTAGATATACTCACGGACAGCACTTGAGTACTTGAAGGTGACATACTCTTCGTTTTGATTGCCCTCGGACAACACTTGAGTACCTGGTGTCAAAATCTTAACATTAACGTGTTTTGATTGCCCTAGGACAGTACTTGAGTACCTGGTGCCATACTCTTAATAATTAACATTGTTTTGATTGCCCTCGGGCATCCCTTGATTACTTGGTGCCATAATATTTACATTAACTTCGCTTTGATTTCCCTCGGACAGTACTTGAGTACGTGGAGCCATTCTCTTAACATTGATGTCGTTTTGATTGCTCTCGGAGAAAACTTGAGTACATGGTGCCATACTCTTATCATTAACGTTGTTTTGATTGCCCTCGGGCATCCCTTGATTACATGGTGTCATATTCTTAACATTAACTTCGTTTTGATTGCCTTCGGACCCTCACCCCGTTGATTTATCGAATACAAAGTTATATATTCTAAAAATCAATCAATTATACGGCCGGTATTGAAAAAGAGTTCCAAACCTCCAAAAACCTACACAGTAAGAAGTGCAAATTTTTGTAAACAATCAAATTTATGAAATTAATAAAGGGCTAAAAAAATATAATTTTATAGTAAAATATATAATTATTTTAGTTTAGCGCAAAAAATAATTAAAAAATAAAATATGTAATAAAGTAAAAGTTCATTAATAGCGCACATATATAATGATTTTAATTTAGCGCAAAAAAATAAATATTAAAATATTTTAATATTGTATCTATAAATATATTTTGGAAATAAGTCGCGTATAGATCTATCCAAAATCGAAATAGATGCTCTCGAACAGCACTTGAGTACATGGTGTCGAACACAAATAAATTTTAATAAAATTATTAATTTGAGAGAATACATATGATTTATATGTATCATAAATTTTATTTTTCAATCCCTTAAATTCATAAGTAATTATATGATAATAAAAGTTGAGAGAATGCATATTGTTTATATGTATCATAAATTTAATTCTCCAATCCTTTAAATTCATAAGTTATATATACAAACATAGTAAGTAGTTGGATCATTATCGCTTTCATTTGCAACCAATACCAGGGGTTTATTTGGTTCACCATCCAAAATTATGCAGTCATCGGTGTCCTCATCACCAGCAACTTCCGGGGATGGTTTCAAAATGATAGATCCACGCTTTCATTTGCAACCAATACCAGGGGTTTATTTGGTTCACCATCCAAAATTATGTTCTCATCGGATCCACGCTTTCATTTGCAACCAATACCAGGGATTTATTTGGTTCACCATCCAAAATTATGCACTCATCGGTGTCCTCATCACTAGCAACTTCTGCGGATGGCTTCAAAATGATAGATCCAGGTTCACTTGGGGCAAATAAATTTAAAAATAAACTATATATACATACATGGTGTCGAACATAAATAAATTATAAATTTAGGGTTTTGATTGCTCTCGGAGAACACTTGATTACCTGGTGTTACACTCTTAAAATTGATGTCGTTTTGATTGCCCTCCAATCCGATTCGTCGTTGATTTATCGAAAATGAAGTTAGAACTGCTAAAAATCAATCAAGTAAAAGGTATTGAGAAAGAGTTCGAATTAAAACTCCAGAAACTCTATCACCACTGTCGATATACTCAGTACGAAGCTCAAGTTCCTTGTGAACAATCATATTTATGAAATTAATGAAATGGTGCAAAATATATAATAATTTTAATTTATAGCGCAAAAAAAAATTAAAAACTAGCTAAAATATATAATGAAGTAAAAAGATCATTAATAGTGTATATATATAATGATTTTGGTTTAGCGCAAAAAAATAAATATTAAAATATATAATTAAGTAAAAGGTTAATGCGCAAAAATAAACAAACAATAATTTATTTATTTTATATATTAAAATATATAACCAAAAAACATTAACGTTGTTTTGATTGTCCTGGACAACATTTGAGTACTTGCAGGTGGCATACTCTTTGTTTTGATTGCCCTCGGACAACACTTGAGTACCTGTGGTCATACTCTTAACATTAACTTGTTTTGTTTGCCCTCGGGTAGCACTTGAGTACCTGAGCCATACTTTTAACAGTGATGTCCTTTTGATTGCCCTTGGACAACACTTGATTATCAGGTGCCATACTCTTAACATTAAAGTCGTTTTGATTACCATCGGGCAACACATGAGTATCTGGAGCCATACTCTTAACATTAACGCCGTTTTGATTGTCATCGGCAGCACTTGAGTACCTGGTGCCATACTCTTAACATTGATGTTGTTTTGATTGCCTTCGGGCAACACTTGAGTACCTGATTCCATACTATTAACATTAACGTAGTTTTGATTGCTCTCGGGCAGCTCTTGATTACACGGTGCCACACTCTTAACATTTACGTCATTTTGATTGTCCTTGGACCCGCACCGTCGTTGATATATGGAAAACGAAGTTAGAGCTGCTAAAAATTAATCAAGTAGACGGTATTGAAAAAGAGTTCGAAACCTAACCCTACCAGCACCGTAGATATATTCACGGACAGCTCTTGAGTACTTGAAGGTGACATACTCTTCGTTTTGATTGCCCTCGGACAACACTTGAGTACCTGGTGTCAAAATCTTAACATTAACGTGTTTTGATTGCCCTCGGATAGTACTTGAGTACCTGGAGCCATACTCTTAACATTGATGTCGTTTTGATTTCTCTCGGACAACACTTGAGTACCTGGTGCCATACTCTTATCATTAACGTTTTTTTGATTGCCCTCGGGCATCCCTTGATTACTTGGTGCCATAATATTTACATTAACTTCGCTTTGATTTCCCTCGGACAGTACTTGAGTACGTGGAGCCATTCTCTTAACATTGATGTCGTTTTGATTGCTCTCGGAGAAAACTTGAGTACATGGTGCCATACTCTTATCATTAACGTTGTTTTGATTGCCCTCGGGCATCCCTTGATTACATGGTGTCATATTCTTAACATTAACTTCGTTTTGATTGCCTTCGGACCCTCACCCCGTTGATTTATCGAATACAAAGTTATATATTCTAAAAATCAATCAAGTATACGGCCGATATTGAAAAAGAGTTCCAAACCTTCAAAAACCTACACAGTAAGAAGTGTAAGTTTTTGTAAACAATCAAATTTATGAAATTAATAAAGGGCTAAAAAAATATAATTTTATAGTAAAATATATAATTATTTTAGTTTAGCGCAAAAAATAATTAAAAAATAAAATATGTAATAAAGTAAAAGTTCATTAATAGCGCACATATATAATGATTTTAATTTAGCGCAAAAAAATAAATATTAAAATATTTTAATATTGTATCTATAAATATATTTTGGAAATAAGTCGCGTTTTAATATTGTATCTATAAATATATTTTGGAAATAAGTCGCGTATAGATCTATCCAAAATCGAAATAGATGCTTTCGAACAGCACTTGAGTACATGGTGTCGAACACAAATAAATTTTAATAAAATTATTAATTTGAGAGAATGCATATGATTTATATGTATCATAAATTTTATTTTTCAATCCCTTAAATTCATAAGTAATTATATGATAATAAAAATTGAGAGAATGCATATTGTTTATATGTATCATAAATTTAATTCTCCAATTCTTTAAATTCATAAGTTATATATAGAAACATAGTAAGTAGTTGGATCATTATCGCTTTCATTTGCAACCAATACCAGGGGTTTATTTGGTTCACCATCCAAAATTATGCAGTCATCGGTGTCCTCATCACCACCAACTTCCGGGGATGGTTTCAAAATGATAGATCCACACTTTCATTTGCAACCAATACCAGGGGTTGATTTGGTTCACCATCCAAATTTATGCACTCATCGGATCCACGCTTTCATTTGCAACCAATACCAGGGGTTTATTTGGTTCACCATCCAAAATTATGCACTCATCGGTGTCCTCATCACTAGCAACTTCTGCGGATGGCTTCAAAATGATAGATCCAGGTTCACTTGGGGCAAACAAATTTAAAAATAAACTATATATATATATACATACATGGTGTCGAACATAAATAAATTATAAATTTAGGGTTTTGATTGCTCTCGGAGAACACTTGATTACCTGGTGTTACACTCTTAAAATTGATGTCGTTTTGATTGCCCTCCAATCCGATTCGTCGTTGATTTATCGAAAATGAAGTTAGAACTGCTAAAAATCAATCAAGTAAAAGGTATTGAGAAAGAGTTCGAATTAAAACTCCAGAAACTCTATCACCACCGTCGATATACTCAGTACGAAGCTCAAGTTCCTTGTGAACAATCATGTTTATGAAATTAATGAAATGATGCAAAATATATAATAATTTTAATTTATAGCGCAAAAAAAAATAAAAAACTAGCTAAAATATATAATGAAGTAAAAAGATCATTAATAGTGAATATATATAATGATTTTGGTTTAGCGCAAAAAAATAAATATTAAAATATATAATTAAGTAAAAGGTTAATGCGCAAAAATAAACAAACAATAATTTATTTATTTTATATATTAAAATATATAACCAAAAAACATTAACGTTGTTTTGATTGTCCTGGACAACATTTGAGTACTTGCAGGTGGCATACTCTTTGTTTTGATTGCCCTCGGACAACACTTAGTACCTGTGGTCATACTCTTAACATTAACTTGTTTTGATTGCCCTCGGACAGCACTTGAGTACCTGAGCCATACTTTTAACATTGATGTCCTTTTGATTGCCCTTGGACAACACTTGATTATCAGGTGCCATACTCTTAACATTAAAGTCGTTTTGATTACCATCGGGCAACACATGAGTATCTGGAGCCATACTCTTAACATTAACGTCGTTTTGATTGTCATCGGCAGCACTTGAGTACCTGGTGCCATACTCTTAACATTAAAGTCGTTTTGATTACCATCGGGCAACACATGAGTATCTGGAGCCATACTTTAACATTAACGCCGTTTTGATTGTCATCGGCAGCACTTGAGTACCTGGTGCCATACTCTTAACATTGATGTCGTTTTGATTGCCTTCGGGCAACACTTGAGTACCTGATTCCATACTATTAACATTAACGTAGTTTTGATTGCTCTCGGGCAGCTCTTGATTACACGGTGCCACACTCTTAACATTTACGTCATTTTGATTGTCCTTGGACCCGCACCGTCGTTGATATATGGAAAACGAAGTTAGAGCTGCTAAAAATTAATCAAGTAGACGGTATTGAAAAAGAGTTCGAAACCTAACCCTACCAGCACCGTAGATATATTCACGGACAGCTCTTGAGTACTTGAAGGTGACATACTCTTCGTTTTGATTGCCCTCGGACAACACTTGAGTACCTGGTGTCAAAATCTTAACATTAACGTGTTTTGATTGCCCTCGGACAGTACTTGAGTACCTGGAGCCATACTCTTAACATTGATGTCGTTTTGATTACTCTCGGACAACACTTGAGTACCTGGTGCCATACTCTTATCATTAACGTTTTTTTGATTGCCCTCGGGCATCCCTTGATTACTTGGTGCCATATTCTTAACATTAACTTCGCTTTGATTGCCCTCGGACAGTACTTGAGTACGTGGAGCCATACTCTTAACATTGATGTCGTTTTGATTGCTCTCGGAGAAAACTTGAGTACATGGTGCCATACTCTTATCATTAACGTTGTTTTGATTGCCCTCGGACATCCCTTGATTAGTGTCATATTCTTAACATTAACTTCGTTTTGATTGCCTTCGGACCCTCACCCCGTTGATTTATGGAATACAAAGTTATATATTCTAAAAATCAATCAAGTATACGGCCGGTATTGAAAAAGAGTTCCAAACTTCCCAAAACCTACACAGTAAGAAGTGCAAGTTTTTGTAAACAATCAAATTTATGAAATTAATAAAGGGCTAAAAAAATATAATTTTATAGTAAGATATATAATTATTTTAGTTTAGCGCGAAAAATAATTAAAAAATAAAATATGTAATAAAGTAAAAGTTCATTAATAGCGCACATATATAATGATTTTAATTTAGCACAAAAAAATAAATATTAAAATATTTTAATATTGTATCTATAAATATATTTGTGAAGCGTATAGATCTATCCAAAATTGAAATAGATGCTCTCGAACAGCACTTGAGTACATATGATTTATATGTATCATAAATTTTATTTTTCAATCCCTTAAATTCATAAGTAATTATATGATAATAAAAGTTGAGAGAATGCATATTGTTTATATGTATCATAAATTTAATTCTCCAATCCTTTAAATTCATAAGTTATATATAGGAACATAGTAAGTAGTTTGATCATTATCGCTTTCATTTGCAACAAATACCAGGAGTTTATTTGGTTCACCATCCAAAATTATGCAGTCATCGGTGTCCTCATCACCAGCAACTTCCGGGTATGACTTCAAAATGATAGATCCACGCTTTCATTTGCAACCAATATCAGGGGTTTATTTGGTTCACCATCCAAAATTATGCACTCATCGGTGTCCTCATCACCAGCAACTTCCGCGGATGGCTTCAAAACGATAGATCCAGGTTCACTTGGGGCAAATAAATTTAAAAATAAACCATATATATATATATATATATATATATATATATATATATATACATATATATATATTAATACATACATGGTGTCGAACATAAATAAATTATAAATTTAGGGTTTTGATTGCTCTCGGAGAACACTTGATTACCTGGTGTTACACTCTTAAAATTGATGTCGTTTTGATTGCCCTCCAATCCGATTCGTCGTTGATTTATCGAAAATGAAGTTACAACTGCTAAAAATCAATCAAGTAAAAGGTATTGAGAAAGAGTTCGAATTAAAACTTCAGATACTCTATCACCACCGTCGATATACTCAGTACGAAGCTCAAGTTCCTTGTAAACAATCATATTTATGAAATTAATGAAATGGTGAAGCTCAAGTTCCTTGTGAACAATCATATTTATGAAATTAATGAAATGGTGCAAAATATATAATAATTTTAATTTATAGCGCAAAAAAAACAAATTAAAAACTAAAATATATAATGAAGTAAAAAGATCGATCATTAATAGTGTAAATATATAATGATTTTGGTTTAGCGCAAAAAAATAAATATTAAAATATATAATTAAGTAAAAGGTTCATGCGCAAAAATAAACAAACAATAATTTATTTATTTTATATATTAAAATATATAACAAAAAACATTAACGTTGTTTTCATTGCCCTGGACAACATTTGAGTACTTGCAGGTGGCATACTCTTTGTTTTGATTGCCCTCGAACAACACTTGAGTACCTGAGGTCATACTCTTAACATTAACTTGTTTTGATTGCTCTCGGGCAACACTTGAGTACCTGAGCCATACTTTTAACATTAATGTCCTTTCGATTGCCCTTGGGCTACACTTGAGTATCAGGTGCCATACTCTTAACAATAAAGTCGTTTTGATTACCATCGGGCAACACATGAGTATCTGGAGCCATACTCTTAACATTAACGCCGTTTTGATTGTCATCGGCAGCACTTGAGTACCTGGTGCCATACTCTTAACATTGATGTCGTTTTGATTGCCTTCGGGCAACACTTGAGTACCTGATTCCATACTATTAACATTAACGTAGTTTTGATTGCTCTCGGGCAGCTCTTGATTACACGGTGCCACACTCTTAACATTTACGTCATTTTGATTGTCCTTGGACCCGCACCGTCGTTGATATATGGAAAACGAAGTTAGAGCTGCTAAAAATTAATCAAGTAGACGGTATTGAAAAAGAGTTCGAAACCTAACCCTACCAGCACCGTAGATATACTCACGGACAACACTTGAGTACTTGAAGGTGACATACTCTTCGTTTTGATTGCCCTCGGACAACACTTGAGTACCTGGTGTCAAAATCTTAACATTAACGTGTTTTGATTGCCCTCGGATAGTACTTGAGTACGTGGAGCCATACTCTTAACATTGATGTCGTTTTGATTTCTCTCGGACAACACTTGAGTACCTGGTGCCATACTCTTATCATTAACGTTGTTTTGATTGCCCTCGGACATCCCTTGATTACTTGGTGCCATATTCTTAACATTAACTTCGTTTTGATTGCCCTCGGACAGTACTTGAGTAAGTGGAGCCATACTCTTAACATTGATGTCGTTTTGATTGCTCTCGGAGAAAACTTGAGTACATGGTGCCATACTCTTATCATTAACGTTGTTTTGATTGCCCTCGGGCATCCCTTGATTACATGGTGTCATATTCTTAACATTAACTTTGTTTTGATTGCCTTCGGGCCCTCACCCCGTTGATTTATCGAATACAAAGTTATATATTCTAAAAATCAATCAAGTATACGGCCGATATTGAAAAAGAGTTCCAAACCTCCAAAAACCTACACAGTAAGAAGTGTAAGTTTTTGTAAACAATCAAATTTATAAAATTAATAAAGGGCTAAAAAAATATAATTTTATAGTAAAATATATAATTATTTTAGTTTAGCGCAAAAAATAATTTAAAAATAAAATATGTAATAAAGTAAAAGTTCATTAATAGCGCACATATATAATGATTTTAATTTAGCGCAAAAAAATAAATATTAAAATATTTTAATATTGTATCTATAAATATATTTTGGAAATAAGTCGCGTATAGATCTATCCAAAATCGAAATAGATGCTCTCGAACAGCACTTGAGTAAATGGTGTCGAACACAAATAAATTTTAATAAAATTATTAATTTGAGAGAATGCATATGATTTATATGTATCATAAATTTTATTTTTCAATCCCTTAAATTCATAAGTAATTATATGATAATAAAAGTTGAGAGAATGCATATTGTTTATATGTATCATAAATTTAATTCTCCAATCCTTTAAATTCATAAGTTATATATAGAAACATAGTAAGTAGTTGGATCATTATCGCTTTCATTTGCAACCAATACCAGGGGTTTATTTGGTTCACCATCCAAAATTATGCAGTCATCGGTGTCCTCATCACCAGCAACTTCCGGGGATGGTTTCAAAATGATAGATCCACGCTTTCATTTGCAACCAATATCAGGGGTTTATTTGGTTCACCATCCAAATTTATGCACTCATCGGATTCACGCTTTCATTTGCAACCAATACCAGGGGTTTATTTGGTTTACCATCCAAAATTATGCACTCATCGGTGTCCTCATCACTAGCAACTTCTGTGGATGGCTTCAAAATGATAGATCCAGGTTCACTTGGGGCAAATAAATTTAAAAATAAACTATATATATATATATATATATATATATATATATATATATATATATATATATATATACATACATGGTGTCGAACATAAATAAATTATAAATTTAGGGTTTTGATTGCTCTCGGAGAACACTTGATTACCTGGTGTTACACTCTTAAAATTGATGTCGTTTTGATTGCCCTCCAATCCGATTCGTCGTTGATTTATCGAAAATGAAGTTAGAACTGCTAAAAATCAATCAAGTAAAAGGTATTGAGAAAGAGTTCGAATTAAAACTCCAGAAACTCTATCACCACCGTCGATATACTCAGTACGAAGCTCAAGTTCCTTGTGAACAATCATATTTATGAAATTAATGAAATGGTGCAAAATATATAATAATTTTAATTTATAGCGCAAAAAAAAATTAAAAACTAGCTAAAATATATAATGAAGTAAAAAGATCATTAATAGTGAATATATATAATGATTTTGGTTTAGCGCAAAAAAATAAATATTAAAATATATAATTAAGTAAAAGGTTAATGCGCAAAAATAAACAAACAATAATTTATTTATTTTATATATTAAAATATATAACCAAAAAACATTAACGTTGTTTTGATTGTCCTGGACAACATTTGAGTACTTGCAGGTGGCATACTCTTTGTTTTGATTGCCCTCGGACAACACTTGAGTACCTGTGGTCATACTCTTAACATTAACTTGTTTTGATTGCCCTCGAGCAGCACTTGAGTACCTGAGCCATACTTTTAACATTGATGTCCTTTTGATTGCCCTTGGACAACACTTGATTATCAGGTGCCATACTCTTAACATTAAAGTCGTTTTGATTACCATCGGGCAACACATGAGTATCTGGAGCCATACTCTTAACATTAACGCCGTTTTGATTGTCATCGGCAGCACTTGAGTACCTGGTGCCATACTCTTAACATTGATTTCGTTTTGATTGCCTTCGGGCAACACTTGAGTACCTGATTCCATACTATTAACATTAACGTAGTTTTGATTGCTCTCGGGCAGCTCTTGATTACACGGTGCCACACTCTTAACATTTACGTCATTTTGATTGTCCTTGGACCCGCACCGTCGTTGATATATGGAAAACGAAGTTAGAGCTGCTAAAAATTAATCAAGTAGACGGTATTGAAAAAGAGTTCGAAACCTAACCCTACCAGCACCGTAGATATATTCACGGACAGCTCTTGAGTACTTGAAGGTGACATACTCTTCGTTTTGATTGCCCTCGGACAACACTTGAGTACCTGGTGTCAAAATCTTAACATTAACGTGTTTTGATTGCCCTCGGACAATACTTGAGTACCTGGAGCCATACTCTTAACATTGATGTCGTTTTGATTACTCTCGGACAACACTTGAGTACCTGGTGCCATACTCTTATCATTAACGTTTTTTTGATTGCCCTCGGGCATCCCTTGATTACTTGGTGCCATATTCTTAACATTAACTTCGCTTTGATTGCCCTCGGACAGTACTTGAGTACGTGGAGCCATACTCTTAACATTGATGTCGTTTTGATTGCTCTCGGAGAAAACTTGAGTACATGGTGCCATACTCTTATCATTAACGTTGTTTTGATTGCCCTCGGACATCCCTTGATTAGTGTCATATTCTTAACATTAACTTCGTTTTGATTGCCTTCGGACCCTCACCCCGTTGATTTATGGAATACAAAGTTATATATTCTAAAAATCAATCAAGTATACGGCCGAGATAGAAATCTCGTACAAAAACGCGTCTGCCCGAAAAACGCGTCTCCAGGCTTTCGACAAACAGCGCCCGCTGTTGGGCTTCCGGCGCCCGCTGCCGGACCTCCGGCGACCGCCGTTTGCTGGGCAGCGCCCGCTGTCTGGCCTCGTCAGGATCTGCCTCGATTCCACAGGTTCGGCGACCGCCGAACCATCTCCCGCGCTCGCAGCCATGGTCCAGCGACCGCTGGACCTTCTCCGGCGGGCGCTGAATCCTCCAGAACTCCCGACTCCGTTTTTCGTCCTTCTCCGTCCTCGATTTCGACTCCATCTCTCAACAATCTCCCACTTGGAGGCGAAACTCGATCACCTCCCACTGCAGCGGCATCCCCGGTCATTACCAACGTCGCCCAATCGAAGTTTTAACTAACTTCGACGCACCACGACTTCTCAGGTTCTTCCAGGCCTTCATCAACATGCACTTCGACTCTTTCATAAATTTTCTACCAGCAGAGACGCAAGAAAATTTACCCGAATGCATCGCCTCGTTTCTCACGGACGAGTTACCGTGTGACAATAACGAGTTCGCCTCGTTTATCATTGCCAGCTCCCACTTGCTCGATTTCCCAGCCAACATTGCCTCATCGTCTCGACTTGAAAGCTCGTGATTGGTCTTCAAGATCTCATCCGGTTGGTCTTCTCTCACCGGAAAATCTTCCACATCACTTCTCAGCTTTCCACTCTTCGACTCTCCCTTGAACACCGAGAATCGAACTTTGCTCTGCTCTTCGAGAACCGAACTCCGATCCATGCGAGAATTTCCCGAACTCTCCCTCGCACGACCCAGTCCGCAATCCGCAATGCTCAGGCGCATTGGTGTTGTCGGCCCCACCAATATCGTCACGACCTCCAGCCGTAGTGTAAAGGGTGCCCGTCTTTCGACCACGAGCAATCACCATCGCACCCTTCGTCACTTTCCAAGACCCATCATCGAAGGTCACCTTATGGCCGTCTTTTGCAAGCTGACTGACCGAGATCATATTTCTCTTCAGCTTCGGCACATACCTAACCTTCGAAAGCTCCAACGTCTGTCTACGAGACGTCTTCAAAGTCACGTTACCAACACCACCAACCTTCAAAGTTCGACCATCCCCGAGGCGAACTTTCCCACGATTCCCAGCAACGAAACTCTTCATGCCATCACGTCTTGTTGTGGTATGAAACGACGCTCCCGAATCCAACACCCAGGAGTCTTCAGGATTCTCAGAAGATGTTAGCAAGACATCTCCTTCATCCTCGTCAGTCACCGCATTGGTTTGAGCCCTCGCAGACTCCCTGCAATGCCGCTTGATATGTCCCTCCTTCTTGCAATTCCAACAAACCACTTTCTTGACTCCGCTGCCATGATTAGTGTTGCTCCCTCGACCTCGTCCTCGGCTCTCAGCACTCAGGGCAGAACCAGACGACGGTGTCTCCAGAAAATCCTTCTTTCGCAATTCCTCGGCCAGAACGCTATCTCTGACATCAGAAAATTTGAGATTTTCCTTCCCCATGGAGTTACTAATCGCAGCCCTCATGGGCTCCCAGCTGTCCGGCAAAGACGCCAACAAGATCAACGCACACACCTCGTCGTCGAACGCAATTCCGACCGCCTTCAGCTTGTTCAGGTTTGAACTCATCTCATGGATATGAGCCGTAGCATCGAACCCGTCTTTCATCCTCAAGTTGAATAGGCTCTTCATCAGGTGTATCTTGTTGTTGGCAGTGGGCTTCTCATACTTGTTGGCAAGGGCCTTCATCAAGCCTTGAGTGGTCTTCTCATCGGCCACATTATCCGCCACCCTCATCGACAGAGATAATCGGATTATCCCCACAACCTGTTTGTCGAGCTCAAACCATTTATCATCTTCCATCTTCTCCGGCTTCGGACCCAATGGTTGATACAGCTTCCTCCCGTACAGGTAATCCTCGATCTGCATCTTCCAATGCCTGCAGTTCTTCCCATCAAATTTCGTCACAGAGAAATTCGCAAGATCTCCCATCGTCTCTTCAATCGCCTCCCTTGAAGCTCTGATACCAGTTGTTAGGATTTTCGCCTAACTTCTTAGCTGCAAGAGACGATAAACACGGAACGAGAAAAATAAACGAAGAAATAAACGAGACAAGGATTTATAGTGGTTCACCCAAAATAGGCTACGTCCACTCGCCGCTGCAGATCTTTTTCACTAGAATCACAATAAACGACCCCGGGAGATTACAAACGCACACACACGTATTCTCAGTATTCTCTCTCTCGTCTATTCTAGCACTCTAGTATTTTTCGACACACAAATAGACATCGTTGGGGACCCTTTTATAGGCCTAATTACATGAGAAACCCTAATCCCATATTAGGTAGGAGTCCACGCCGAAAAAGGAATTTTCTTCGCGCACAAGATAGAAATCTCGTACAAAAACGCGTCTGCCCGAAAAACGCGTCTCCAGGCTTTCGACAAACAGCGCCCGCTGTTGGGCTTCCGGCGCCCGCTGCCGGACCTCCGGCGACCGCCGTTTGCTGGGCAGCGCCCGCTGTCTGGCCTCGTCAGGATCTGCCTCGATTCCACAGGTTCGGCGACCGCCAAACCATCTCCCGCGCTCGCAGCCATGGTCCAGCGACCGCTGGACCTTCTCCGGCGGGCGCTGAATCCTCCAGAACTCCCGACTCCGTTTTTCGTCCTTCTCCGTCCTCGATTTCGACTCCATCTCCCAACACCATATTCTTAACATTAACTTCGTTTTGATTGCCCTCGGACAGTACTTGAGTACGTGGAGCCAAACTCTTAACATTGATGTCGTTTTGATTGCTCTCGGAGAAAACTTGAGTACATGGTGACATACTCTTATCATTAACGTTGTTTTGATTGCCCTCGGGCATCCCTTGATTACATGGTGTCATATTCTTAACATTAACTTCGTTTTGATTGCCTTCGGAACCTCACCCCGTTGATTTATCGAATACAAAGTTATATATTCTAAAAATCAATCAAGTATACGGCCGATATTGAAAAAGAGTTCCAAACCTACACAGTAAGAAGTGCAAGTTTTTGTAAACAATCAAATTTATGAAATTAATAAAGGGTTAAAAAAATATAATTTTATAGTAAAATATATAATTATTTTAGTTTAGTGCAAAAAATAATTAAAAAATAAAATATGTAATAAAGTAAAAGTACATTAATAGCGCACATATATAATGATTTTAATTTAGCGCAAAAAAATAAATATTAAAATATTTTAATATTGTATCTATAAATATATTTTGGAAATAAGTCGCGTATGGATTTATCCAAAATCGAAATAGATGCTCTCGAACAACACTTCAGTACATGGTGTCGAACACAAATAAATTTTAATAAAATTATTATTTTGATAGAATGCATATGATTTATATGTATCATAAATTTTATTTTTCAATCCCTTCAATTCATAAGTAATTATATGATAATAAAAGTTGAGAGAATGCATATTGTTTATATGTATCATAAATTTAATTCTCCAATCCTTTAAATTCATAAGTTATATATATGAACATAGTAAGTAGTTAGATCGCAACCAATACCAGGGGTTTATTTGGTTCACCATCCAAAATTATGCAGTCATCAGTGTCCTCATCACCATCAACTTCCGAGGATGGCTTCAAAATGATAGATCTACGCTTTCATTTGCAACCAATACCAGGGGATTATTTGGTTCACCATCCAAAATTATGTACTCATCGGTGTCCTCATCACCAGCAACTTCCGCGGATGGCTTCAAAATGATAGATCCATAAATTTAAAAATAAACCATATATATATATATATATATATATATATATATATATATATATATATATTAATACATACATGGTGTAGAACATAAATAAATTATAAATTTAGGGTTTTGATTGCTCTCGGATAACACTTGATTACCTGGTGTTACACTCTTAAAATTGATGTCGTTTTGATTTCCCTCCAAAAATGAAGTTAGAACTGCTAAAAATCAATCAAGTAAAAGGTATTGAGAAATAGTTCAAATTAAAACTCCAGCTCTATCACCACCGTCGATATACTCAGTACGAATCTCAAGTTCCTTGTGAACAATCATATTTATGAAATTAATGAAATGGTGCAAAATATATAATAATTTTAATTTATAGCGCAAAAAAATAAATATTAAAATATATAATTAAGTAAAAAGTTCATGCGCAAAAATAAACAAACAATAATTTATTTATTTTATATATTAAAATATATAACCAAAAAATATTAACGTTGTTTTCATTGCCCTGGACAACATTTGAGTACTTGCAGGTGGCATACTCTTTGTTTTGATTGCCCTGGGACAACACTTGAGTACCTGAGGTCATACTCTTAACATTAACTTGTTTTGATTGCCCTCGGGAAGCACTTGAGTACCTGAGCCATACTTTTAACATTGATGTCATTTTGATTGCCCTTGGGCAACACTTGAGTATCATGTGCCATACTCTTAACATTAACGTCGTTTTGATTACCATCGGGCAACACATGAGAATCTGGAGTCATACTCTTAAAATTAACGCCGTTTTGATTGTCATCGGCAGCACTTGAGTACCTGGTGCCATACTCTTAACATTGATGTCGTTTTGATTGCCTTCGGGCAGCTCTTGATTACACGGTGCCACACTCTTAACATTAACGTCATTTTGATTGTCCTTGGACCCGCACAGTTGTTCATTTATGGAAAACGAAGTTAGAGCTGCTAAAAATTAATCAAGTAGACGGTATTGAAAAAGAGTTCGAAACCTAACCCTACCAGCACCGTAGATATACTCACGGACAACACTTGAGTACTTGAAGGTGACATACTCTTCGTTTTGATTGCCCTCGAACAACACTTGAGTACCTAGTGTCAAAATATTAACATTAACGTGTTTTGATTGCCCTCGGACAGTACTTGAGTACCTGGATCCATACTCTTAACATTGATGTCGTTTTGATTGCTCTCGGACAATACTTGAGTACCTGGTGTCATACTCTTATCATTAACGTTGTTTGATTGCCCTCAGGCATCCCTTGATTACTTGGTGCCATATTCTTAGCATTAACGTGTTTTGATTGCCCTCGGACAGTACTAGAGTACGTGGAGCCATACTCTTAACATTGATGTCGTTTTGATTGCTCTCGGAGAAAACTTGAGTACATGGTGCCATAATCTTATCATTAACGTTGTTTTGATTGCCCTCGGGCATCCCTTGATTACATGGTGTCATATTCTTAACATGAACTTCGTTTTGATTGCCTTCGGACCCGCACCCCGTTGATTTATCGAATACAAAGTTATATATTCTAAAAATCAATCAAGTATACGGCCGGTATTGAAAAAGAGTTCGAAACCTCAGGAAACCTACACAGTAAGAGGTGCAAGTTTTTGTAAACAATCAAATTTATGAAATTAATAAAGGGCTAAAAAAAATATAATTTTATCGTAAAATATATAATTATTTTAGTTTATCAGCAAAAAATAATTAAAAAATAAAATATATAATAAAGTAAAAATTCATTAATAGAGCACATATATAATGATTTTAATTTAGCGCAAAAAAATAAATATTAAAATATTTTAATATAGTATCTATAAATATATTTTGGAAATAAGTCGCGTATAGATCTATCCAAAGTCGAAATAGATGCTCTCAAACAACACTTGAGTACATGGTGTCGAACACAAATAAATTTTAATAAAATTATTAATTTGAGAGAATGCATATGGTTTATATGTATCATAAATTTTATTTTTCAATCCCTTCAATTCATAAGTAATTATATGATAATAAAAGTTGAGAGAATGTATATGGTTTATATGTATCATAAATTTAATTATTCAATTCTTTAAATTCATAAGTTATATATAGGAACATAGTAAGTAGTTGGATCATCATCGCTTTCATTTGCAACCAATACCAGGGGTTTATTTGGTTCACCATCCAAAATTCTGCAGTCATCAGTGTCCTCATCACCAGCAACTTTCGCGGATGGCTTCAAAATGATAAATGATAGATCCACACTTTCATTTGCAACCAATTCCAGGGGATTATTTGGTTCACCATCCAAAATTATGCACTCATCTGTGTCCTCATCAACAGCAACTAATGATAGATCCAGGTTCACTTGGGGCAAATAAATTTAAAAATAAACCATATATATATACATGGTGTCGAACATAAATAAATTATAAATTTAGGGTTTTGATTGCTCTCGGAAAACACTTGATTACCTGGTGTTACACTCTTAAAATTGATGTCGTTTTGATTGCCCTACAGTCCGATTCGTCTCCAAAATAAAGTTAGAACTGCTAAAAATTAATCAAGTAAAAGGTATTGAGAAAGAGTTCGAATTAAAACTCCAGAAACTCTATCACCACCGTCGAGATACTCAGTACGAAGCTCAAGTTCCTTGTGAACAATCATATTTATGAAATTAATGAAATGATGCAAAATATATAATAATTTTAATTTATAGCACAAAAAAAAAATTAAAAACTAAAATATATAATGAAGTAAAAAGATCATTAATAGTGTATATATATAATGATTTTGGTTTAGCGCAAAAAAATCAATATTAAAATATATAATTAAGTAAAAGGTTCATGCGCAAAAATAAACAAACAATAATTTATTTATTTTATATATTAACATATATAACCAAATATTAACATATATAACCAAAAAACATTAACGTTGTTTTGATTGCCTTGGACAACATTTGAGTATTTGCAGGTGGCATACTCTTTGTTTTGATTGCCCTCGGACAACACTTGAGTACCTGAGGTCATACTCTTAACATTAACTTGTTTTGATTGCACTCGGGCAGCACTTGAGTACCTGAGCCATACTTTTAACATTGATGTCCTTTTGATTGCCCTTGGGCAACACTACTTTTAACATTGATGTCCTTTTGATTGCCCTTGGGCAACACATGAGTATCTGGAGCCATACTCTTAACATTAACGCCGTTTTGATTGTCATCGGCAGCACTTGAGTATCTGGTGCCATACTCTTAACATTGATGTCGTTTTGATTGCCTTCGGGCAACACTTGAGTTCCTGATTCCATACTATTAATATTAACGTCGTTTTGATTGCTCTCGGGCAGCTCTTGATTACACGGTGCCACACTCTTAACATTAACGTCATTTTGATTGTCCTTGGACCCGCAACGCTGTTGATATATGGAAAACGAAGTTAGAGCTGCTAAAAATTAATCAAGTAGACGGTATTGAAAAAGAGTTCGAAACCTAACCCTACCAGCATCGTAGATATACTCACGGACACCACTTGAGTACTTGAAGGTGACATACTCTTCGTTTTGATTGCCCTCGGACAACACTTGAGTACCTGGTGTCAAAATCTTAACATTAACGTGTTTTGATTGCCCTCGGATAGTACTTGAGTACGTGGAGCCATACTCTTAACATTGATGTCGTTTTGATTGCTCTCGGACAACACTTGAGTACCTGGTGCCATACTCTTATCATTAACGTTGTTTTGATTGCCCTCGGACATCCCTTGATTACTTGGTGCCATATTCTTAACATTAAATTCGTTTTGATTGCCCTCGGACAGTACTTGAGTAAGTGGAGCCATACTCTTAACATTGATGTCGTTTTGATTGTTCTCGGAGAAAACTTGAGTACATTGTGCCATACTCTTATCATTAACTTTGTTTTGATTGCCCTCGGGCATCCCTTGATTACATGGTGTCATATTCTTAACATTAACTTCGTTTTGATTGCCTTCGGACCCTCACCCCGTTGATTTATCGAATACAAAGTTATATATTCTAAAAATCAATGAATTATACGGCCGGTATTGAAAAAGAGTTCCAAACCTCCAAAAACCTACACAGTAAGAAGTGCAAATTTTTGTAAACAATCAAATTTATGAAATTAATAAAGGGCTAAAAAAATATAATTTTATAGTAAAATATATAATTATTTTAGTTTAGCGCAAAAAATAATTAAAAAATAAAATATGTAATAAAGTAAAAGTTCATTAATAGCGCACATATATAATGATTTTAATTTAGCGCAAAAAAATAAATATTAAAATATTTTAATATTGTATCTATAAATATATTATGGAAATAAGACGCGTATAGATCTATCCAAAATCAAAATAGATGATCTAGAACAGCACTTGAGTACATGGTGTCGAACACAAATAAATTTTAATAAAATTATTAATTTGAGAGAATGCATATGATTTATATGTATCAAAAAATTTATTTTTCAATCCCTTAAATTCATAAGTAATTATATGATAATAAAAGTTGAGAGAATGTATATTGTTTATATGTATCATAAATTTAATTCTCCAATCCTTTAAATTCATAAGTTATATATAGGAACATAGTAAGTAGTTGGATCATTATCGCTTTCATTTGCAACCAATACCAGGGGTTTATTTGGTTCACCATCCAAAATTATGCATTCATCGGTGTCCTCATCACCAGCAACTTCCGGGGATGGCTTCAAAATGATAGATCCACACATTCATTTGCAACCAATACCAGGGGATTATTTGGTTCACCATCCAAAATTATGCACTCATCTGTGTCCTCATCAACAGCAACTAATGATAGATCCAGGTTCACTTGGGGCAAATAAATTTAAAAATAAACCATATATATATATATATACATGGTGTCGAACATAAATAAATTATAAATTTAGGGTTTTGATTGCTCTCGGAAAACACTTGATTACCTGGTGTTATATTCTTAAAATTGATGTCTTTTGATTGTCCTACAATCCGATTCGTCTCCAAAATGAAGTTAGTGTTGATGATTTAAGTGAAATCATTGTCCATTTAATGTAATTGGATTCATACAAAGTTTCGGTTATAATCCTAAGGCACTATAATGTGATTAAGGAGGTGCGGAGTGCACGATCATGTAAAAGTGATAAAGGATTATGTGTTGGATAAGTGATAGTATATATGCTGAAATTAATACTTGATGTTAGTATATATATGATGTTAATTTCGTGGTTGCATGTTTAGATATGCTAATCACGTAATTGCATGCATGGAAAATATTTGAATTATTTTCCAAAAGGTGTGACCATTATGAAATGGTGCAACTCTTCCCAAAGGGTGCAGCCCTTCATGAAAGGGCATTTTCACTATCCAAAGGGGTGTTTCAACACCTATATAAGGGTGTTGAAAATCAGATTCTAAGACCCACGAAATTAAGAGCTTTGTGTTAACGAAGTATAGCAAATAAACATTCTATAATATACTTGTTTCTACGCCAAAGAACAAGTGCGGTATTGTCTTATCCTAGAAGAAGTTTCGTGATACCTTGGCTGTTATAGGGTCGAAATATTCTTTAAGGAAAACGTGTAAACGTGATTCAATATTTTCCAAAGCCTCCTCATTCAGAAACACACAAAAGTTACAACAATCTTAAAGAATATTTCCTATTCTGAACGATGGAGTCGGTTCGTGAAATGAACAGCAAATTTGGAAAATTGGAGAAGTTCGAAGGCGTAGACTTTCGAAGGTGGCAAAAGAAGATGCATTTCTTGCTAACAACATTGAAGGTGGTGTACGTTCTAAGTACTCCACAACCGGAAGCAGCGGACAACGAATCGCCGGAGGAAACTCGGAAACGCTGCAAATGGGAAAACGACGACTATATATGTCGTGGGCATATATTAAACGGTATGTCTGACTCTCTCTTCGATATCTATCAAAACGTGGAGTCTGCTAAGGCCCTTTGGGATAGCCTTGAATCCAAGTACATTGACGAGGACGCTTCTAGTAAGAAGTTCCTAGTTGGTAATTTTATGAATTACAAGATGTGCGACGGAAGGCCGGTAATGGAGCAATATAATGAATTGCTCCGGATCTTGGGTCAATTTACCCAACATAATATGAAGATGGACGAGTCCATCTCGGTGTCTAGTATTATAGACAAATTACCGCCGTCGTGGAAAGACTTCAAACACACCTTGAAACATAAAAAGGAAGAGTTGTCTTTAGTACAACTCGGTAGTCACTTGCGCATAGAGGAATCTCTAAGGGCGCAAGAGGGTGAAAAACCCAAGGACAAGGAACCGATAAGGTCTGCAACTATCAATATGATGGAAGCAGGGGAGAGTTCGTATAAGAACCGAGGGACAAAGCGTCCGTACAACAACAACAACAGCAATAATGCTGGGAGTAAGAAGCCTAAGGGCGCTTGCTGGATATGCGGAAAAGCGGGTCACTTTAAAAGTGATTGTCGTGCGAACAAGAATAAGAAAGGAACGATGAATAATCGCTCGGGACAAAGGTCTAATAACCAGGGTCCGGACACCAATCAAGGTGAGACTACTATACATAATTTAGATGTAAATTCAAATTATGTCCCTATAGTTTCTGAAGCATTTTATGTGCAGGATGATTCGGTGGCGTGGTGGATTGACTCGGGTGCTACTAAGCATGTTTGCAAGGATCGTCATTGGTTTCAAAATTATGAACCAGTTGTAGATGGATCAGTGCTTTACATGGGAAACGAGTCAACAGCCCCTATTCTTGGTCGCGGCGAAGTGTTGTTGGAATTCAGTTCAGGAAAGTCCTTAGTATTATTAGATGTATTACATGTACCTGGAATAAGGAAAAATCTTGTATCCGGTAGTGTTTTATCCAAGTACGGATATAAACAAGTGTATGAATCTAATAAATATGTATTGACTAAGAATGGTGTGTTTGTCGGTTTTGGATACCAATGTAATGGGATGTTTATGCTTAATATTATGAATAAAGTTGATGATTCTGTTCTTATGGTTTCTTCTAAAGTGAATGATTCATTATTGTGGCATGCTAGACTAGGACATGTTCATTATAAGCGCATGATTGATATGTCCAAACTTGAATTAATTCCTGCTATGAACATAGAAGAAGATAAGTGTAATACATGCATGCTAACTAAAATCGTTAGGCAGCCTTTTAAAGATGTTCAACGTGAATCTTGTATGCTTGAACTTGTGCATAGCGACTTATGTGATTTCCATGCTACACCTTCTTTGGGGAATAAGAAATACTTAGTAACTTTCATAGATGATTATTCTAGATTTTGCTATGTATTTCTGCTAAGTACTAAAGATGAAGCGCTAGAAAAGTTTAAAGTATTTAAAACTGAAGTTGAACTACAACAAGAGTGCATGATTAAAAAGTTGAGAACCGATAGGGGTGGTGAATATTACGATCCTGTTTTATTTGAATCGTGTGGTATTATACATGAAATTACTGCTCCTTATACTCCTCAACAAAACGGTATATCCGAAAGGAAAAACCGGGTACTAAAGGAAATGGTGAATTCCATGTTGTCTTATTCGGGTCTGAATAATGGATTTTGGGGAGAAGCCGTGTTAACGGCTTGCTATTTGTTAAATAGGGTTCCTAACAAAAGGAACAAAGTTACCCCCTACGAACTTTGGTACAAAATGAAACCGAATCTTAATTACCTTAAGGTTTGGGGCTGTCGGGCTGTCGTAAGACTACCGGATCCCAAAAGGAAAACTTTGGGAGAAAGAGGCATTGATTGCATCTTTGTTGGATATGCTGTGCATTCCAAGGCATATCGATTCTATGTGATTGAGCCGAATGATTCAGTAGCGATTCATTCTATCATAGAATCGAGGGACGCTATATTTGATGAAACTAGATTTTCATCAATGGTTAGGACCAAGGATCTGGTGCCTAAGGTGGCTGAAAGCAAGGAATTAACCTTGCCCGAGCCTGAGTCGCTTGAACCTCGTCGAGGCACGAGGATAAGGACTAAGAAATCATTCGGTCCTGATTTCCAGACCTTTCTGGTTGAAGGATCAAGGGACGAAGTTGGATTTCAATACTCGTATAGCTATCATGTTGATGATGAGCCTAAAACATACGAGGAAGTCTTGAAATCGCAAGATGTTGCATTTTGGAAAGAAGCCATCAATGATGAGATGGATTCCATTATGGGAAACAACACTTGGGTGCTTGCTGATTTACCTAACGGTTGTAAACCATTAGGATGCAAGTGGATCTTTAAGAAAAAGATGAAAGTCGATGGTTCAATTGACAAGTATAAAGCCCGATTAGTCATTCAAGGCTTTAGGCAAAAGGAAGGTATTGATTACTTCGATACCTATGCTCCTGTTGCGCGAATAACTACGATTAGATTATTGATAGCTTTGGCTGCAATAAATAATCTAGTGATCCATCAAATGGATGTAAAAACAGCGTTCCTTAACGGTGAGTTAGAGGAGGAAATTTACATGAAACAACCCGAAGGGTTCGTTATGCCTGGTAATGAGCATAAAGTATGTAAACTTGTTAAATCCTTGTATGGAGTAATTTTATCGAATGGTTTTAAGTTAAACCAATCGGATAAATGTGTGTATAGCAAATTCGATGACTTTGGTAAAGGAGTCATCATTTGTCTATATGTTGATGATATGCTTATCTTTGGTACTGATCAAAGACAAGTGGATTTGACTAAGTCATTTTTATCATCAAACTTCGATATGAAGGATATGGGGGAGGCAGATGTGATTTTGGGAATTAAAATCATTCGTGAAAACAATGCCATTACTTTAACTCAATCTCATTACATTGAGAAAGTGTTAAAGAAATTTCATTGTGATGACTATTCTACTGTCAGTACTCCATATGATTCGAGTGTAAAACTCATGCCCAATACGGGTGTTGCTGTGTCCCAGTTGGAATACTCCAAGGTAATTGGGTGCCTTATGTATGCTATGACTAGCACAAGGCCGGACATTGCATTTGCGGTAGGCAAATTAAGTAGATACACAAGTAATCCTAGCACGCATCATTGGCAGGCTGTTAGGCGTGTATTAAAATACTTAAAGGGAACCAAAGACTTTGGTTTGACATATGTCGGATATCCTTCGGTGTTAGAAGGGTATTCTGATGCGAGTTGGATAACCAATATAGAGGATCATTCCTCTACTTCTGGTTGGGTTTTCTTACTCGGAGGCGGTGCTATAAGTTGGGCTTCAAAGAAGCAAACTTGTATTACGAGTTCTACTATGGAATCGGAATTTATAGCACTTGCGGCAGCTGGTAAAGAAGCTGAATGGTTAAGGAATTTGGTTTATGAAATTCCTTTGTGGCCAAAGCCTATTTCGGCGTTTTCAATTCATTGTGACAGTGCAGCCACTTTGGCTAAGGCATATAGTCATGTTTATAATGGCAAGTCAAGACACTTGGGCGTTAGACATAGCGCGATCCGTGAGCTGATCACTCAAGGAGTAATCTCTATTGATTTTGTGAGATCACAACATAATCTTGCTGATCATTTGACCAAGGGATTAGCAAAAGACTTGGTAGTAAAGTCGGTGATTGGGATGGGTCTGAAGCCTCTTTGAATCTTCAAATATGGGATACCAAATTCATTTCTAATTGTATTAGAACCAGAATTCAATTGGGAAGCTTATATTTGAGATTGAAACACATGGAAATTATCCCAAAGGTATGTGTTTGAACCTGCATGTTAAGGTTGAAGTTAATTCTTAATGAATCATTTGATAAAGTGCATTTTGCAGGTGCACGAAGAAATGATTCACCTATATGAGTGGGAAGTGTGGCAGCTTCAAGAGTCGTGGCTAAGCTCTATATACACTCAAGAATGGATAGGATACAAGGCCTAATTTTGTATCGGAAATCATTATAGAATGTATTTGGAATTATGTGTGTAGTATCTTTTATGTATTCAGATGGGTTGAAGAGTTCAATCTTTTAAGACACTCTGATTCTCGAATATATAAGTTGTATATAACACTAAGTTGAAAATTCAATCTTCAAGACATTTTCATTTTATGCATAATTCTGGCTGTTATTGTTAAAATAAGTGATTCAAGGATTACACTTAAATGGGGGAGGAATGTTGATGATTTAAGTGAAATCATTGTCCATTTAATGTAATTGGATTCATACAAAGTTTCGGTTATAATCCTAAGGCACTATAATGTGATTAAGGAGGTGCGGAGTGCACGATCATGTAAAAGTGATAAAGGATTATGTGTTGGATAAGTGATAGTATATATGCTGAAATTAATACTTGATGTTAGTATATATATGATGTTAATTTCGTGGTTGCATGTTTAGATATGCTAATCACGTAATTGCATGCATGGAAAATATTTGAATTATTTTCCAAAAGGTGTGACCATTATGAAATGGTGCAACTCTTCCCAAAGGGTGCAGCCCTTCATGAAAGGGCATTTTCACTATCCAAAGGGGTGTTTCAACACCTATATAAGGGTGTTGAAAATCAGATTCTAAGACCCACGAAATTAAGAGCTTTGTGTTAACGAAGTATAGCAAATAAACATTCTATAATATACTTGTTTCTACGCCAAAGAACAAGTGCGGTATTGTCTTATCCTAGAAGAAGTTTCGTGATACCTTGGCTGTTATAGGGTCGAAATATTCTTTAAGGAAAACGTGTAAACGTGATTCAATATTTTCCAAAGCCTCCTCATTCAGAAACACACAAAAGTTACAACAGTTAGAACTGCTAAAAATCAATCAAGTAAAAGGTATTGAGAAAGAGTTCGAATTAAAACTCCAGAAACTCTATTACCACCGTGAGCACGAAGCTCAAGTTCCTTGTGAACAATCATATTTATGAAATTAATGAAATGATGCAAAATATATAATAATACTTGAGAACAATCATATTTATGAAATTAATGAAATGATTCAAAATATATAATAATTTTAATTTATAGCGCAAAAAAAAATTAAAAACTAAAATATATAATGAAGTAAAAAGATCATTAATAGTATATATATAATGATTTTGGTTTAGCGCAAAAAAATAAATATTAAAATATATAATTAAGTAAAAGGTTCATGCCCAAAAATAAACAAACAATAATTTATTTATTTTATATATTAAAATATATAACCAAAAAACATTAACGTTGTTTTGATTGCCCTGGACAACATTTGATTACTTGCAGGTGGCATACTCTTTGTTTTGATTGCCCTCGGACAACACTTGAGTACCTGAGGTCATACTCTTAACATTAACTTGTTTTGATTGCACTCGGACATCACTTGAGTACCTGAGCCATACTTTTAACATTGATGTCCTTTTGATTGCCCTTGGGCAACACTTGAGTATCAGGTGCCATACTCTTAACATTAATGCCGTTTTGATTACCATCGGGCAACACATGAGTATCTGGAGTCATACTCTTAACATTAACGCGTTTTGATTGTCATCGGCAGCACTTGAGTACCTGGTGCCATACTCTTAATATTGATGTCGTTTTGATTGCCTTCGGACAACACTTGAGTACCTGATTCCATACTATTAACATTAACGTCATTTTGATTGCTCTCGGGCAGCTCTTGATTACACGGTGCCACACTCTTAACATTAACGTCATTTTGATTGTCCTTGGACCCGCACCGTCGTTGATATATGGAAAACGAATTTAGAGCTGCTAAAAATTAATCAAGTAGACGGTATTGAAAAAGAGTTCGAAACCTAACCCTATCAGCACCGTAGATATACTCACGGACAGCACTTGAGTACTTGAAGGTGACATACTCTTCGTTTTGATTGCCCTCGGACAACACTTGAGTACCTGGTGTCAAAATCTTAACATTAACGTGTTTTGATTGCCCTAGGACAGTACTTGAGTACCTGGTGCCATACTCTTAATAATTAACATTGTTTTGATTGCCCTCGGGCATCCCTTGATTACTTGGTGCCATAATATTTACATTAACTTCGCTTTGATTTCCCTCGGACAGTACTTGAGTACGTGGAGCCATTCTCTTAACATTGATGTCGTTTTGATTGCTCTCGGAGAAAACTTGAGTACATGGTGCCATACTCTTATCATTAACGTTGTTTTGATTGCCCTCGGGCATCCCTTGATTACATGGTGTCATATTCTTAACATTAACTTCGTTTTGATTGCCTTCGGACCCTCACCCCGTTGATTTATCGAATACAAAGTTATATATTCTAAAAATCAATCAAGTATACGGCCGATATTGAAAAAGAGTTCCAAACCTCCAAAAACCTACACAGTAAGAAGTGTAAGTTTTTGTAAACAATCAAATTTATGAAATTAATAAAGGGCTAAAAAAATATAATTTTATAGTAAAATATATAATTATTTTAGTTTAGCGCAAAAAATAATTAAAAAATAAAATATGTAATAAAGTAAAAGTTCATTAATAGCGCACATATATAATGATTTTAATTTAGCGCAAAAAAATAAATATTAAAATATTTTAATATTGTATCTATAAATATATTTTGGAAATAAGTCGCGTATAGATCTATCCAAAATCGAAATAGATGCTCTCGAACAGCACTTGAGTACATGGTGTCGAACACAAATAAATTTTAATAAAATTATTAATTTGAGAGAATACATATGATTTATATGTATCATAAATTTTATTTTTCAATCCCTTAAATTCATAAGTAATTATATGATAATAAAAGTTGAGAGAATGCATATTTTTTATATGTATCATAAATTTAATTCTCCAATCCTTTAAATTCATAAGTTATATATATAAACATAGTAAGTAGTTGGATCATTATCGCTTTCATTTGCAACCAATACCAGGGGTTTATTTGGTTCACCATCCAAAATTATGCAGTCATCGGTGTCCTCATCACCAGCAACTTCCGGGGATGGTTTCAAAATGATAGATCCACGCTTTCATTTGCAACCAATACCAGGGGTTTATTTGGTTCACCATCCAAAATTATGCACTCATCGGATCCACGCTTTCATTTGCAACCAATACCAGGGGTTTATTTGGTTCACCATCCAAAATTATGCACTCATCGGTGTCCTCATCACTAGCAACTTCTGCGGATGGCTTCAAAATGATAGATCCAGGTTCACTTGGGGCAAATAAATTTAAAAATAAACTATATATACATACATGGTGTCGAACATAAATAAATTATAAATTTAGGGTTTTGATTGCTCTCGGAGAACACTTGATTACCTGGTGTTACACTCTTAAAATTGATGTCGTTTTGATTGCCCTCCAATCCGATTCGTCGTTGATTTATCGAAAATGAAGTTAGAACTGCTAAAAATCAATCAAGTAAAAGGTATTGAGAAAGAGTTCGAATTAAAACTCCAGAAACTCTATCACCACCGTCGATATACTCAGTACGAAGCTCAAGTTCCTTGTGAACAATCATATTTATGAAATTAATGAAATGGTGCAAAATATATAATAATTTTAATTTATAGCGCAAAAAAAAAATTAAAAACTAGCTAAAATATTTAATGAAGTAAAAAGATCATTAATAGTGTATATATATAATGATTTTGGTTTAGCGCAAAAAAATAAATATTAAAATATATAATTAAGTAAAAGGTTAATGCGCAAAAATAAACAAACAATAATATATTTATTTTATATATTAAAATATATAACCAAAAAACATTAACGTTGTTTTGATTGTCCTGGACAACATTTGAGTACTTGCAGGTGGCATACTCTTTGTTTTGATTGCCCTCGGACAACACTTGAGTACCTGTGGTCATACTCTTAACATTAACTTGTTTTGATTGCCCTCGGGCAGCACTTGAGTACCTGAGCCATACTTTTAACAGTGATGTCCTTTTGATTGCCCTTGGACAACACTTGATTATCAGGTGCCATACTCTTAACATTAAAGTCGTTTTGATTACCATCGGGCAACACATGAGTATCTGGAGCCATACTCTTAACATTAACGCCGTTTTGATTGTCATCGGCAGCACTTGAGTACCTGGTGCCATACTCTTAACATTGATGTCGTTTTGATTGCCTTCGGACAACACTTGAGTACCTGATTCCATACTATTAACATTAACGTAGTTTTGATTGCTCTCGGGCAGCTCTTGATTACACGGTGCCACACTCTTAACATTTACGTCATTTTGATTGTCCTTGGACCCGCACCGTCGTTGATATATGGAAAACGAAGTTAGAGCTGCTAAAAATTAATCAAGTAGACGGTATTGAAAAAGAGTTCGAAACCTAACCCTACCAGCACCGTAGATATATTCACGGACAGCTCTTGAGTACTTGAAGGTGACATACTCTTCGTTTTGATTGCCCTCGGACAACACTTGAGTACCTGGTGTCAAAATCTTAACATTAACGTGTTTTGATTGCCCTCGGATAGTACTTGAGTACCTGGAGCCATACTCTTAACATTGATGTCGTTTTGATTTCTCTCGGACAACACTTGAGTACCTGGTGCCATACTCTTATCATTAACGTTTTTTTGATTGCCCTCGGGCATCCCTTGATTACTTGGTGCCATATTCTTAACATTAACTTCGCTTTGATTGCCCTCGGACAGTACTTGAGTACGTGGAGCCATTCTCTTAACATTGATGTCGTTTTGATTGCTCTCGGAGAAAACTTGAGTACATGGTGCCATACTCTTATCATTAACGTTGTTTTGATTGCCCTCGAGCATCCCTTGATTACATGGTGTCATATTCTTAACATTAACTTCGTTTTGATTGCCTTCGGACCCTCACCCCGTTGATTTATCGAATACAAAGTTATATATTCTAAAAATCAATCAAGTATACGGCCGATATTGAAAAAGAGTTCCAAACCTCCAAAAACCTACACAGTAAGAAGTGTAAGTTTTTGTAAACAATCAAATTTATGAAATTAATAAAGGGCTTAAAAAATATAATTTTATAGTAAAATATATAATTATTTTAGTTTAGCGCAAAAAATAATTAAAAAATAAAATATGTAATAAAGTAAAAGTTCATTAATAGCGCACATATATAATGATTTTAATTTAGCGCAAAAAAATAAATATTAAAATATTTTAATATTGTATCTATAAATATATTTTGGAAATAAGTCGCGTTTTAATATTGTATCTATAAATATATTTTGGAAATAAGTCGCGTATAGATCTATCCAAAATCGAAATAGATGCTTTCGAACAGCACTTGAGTACATGGTGTCGAACACAAATAAATTTTAATAAAATTATTAATTTGAGAGAATGCATATGATTTATATGTATCATAAATTTTATTTTTCAATCCCTTAAATTCATAAGTAATTATATGATAATAAAAGTTGAGAGAATGCATATTGTTTATATGTATCATAAATTTAATTCTCCAATCCTTTAAATTCATAAGTTATATATAGAAACATAGTAAGTAGTTGGATCATTATCGCTTTCATTTGCAACCAATACCAGGGGTTTATTTGGTTCACCATCCAAAATTATGCAGTCATCGGTGTCCTCATCACCAGCAACTTCCGGAGATGGTTTCAAAATGATAGATCCACACTTTCATTTGCAACCAATACCAGGGGTTGATTTGGTTCACCATCCAAATTTATGCACTCATCGGATCCACGCTTTCATTTGCAACCAATACCAAGGGTTTATTTGGTTCACCATCCAAAATTATGCACTCATCGGTGTCCTCATCACTAGCAACTTCTGTGGATGGCTTCAAAATGATAGATCCAGGTTCACTTGGGGCAAATAAATTTAAAAATAAACTATATATATATATATATATATATATATATATATATATATATATATATATATACATACATGGTGTCGAACACAAATAAATTTTAATAAAATTATTAATTTGAGAGAATGCATATGATTTATATGTATCATAAATTTTATTTTTCAATCCCTTAAATTCATAAGTAATTATATGATAATAAAAGTTGAGAGAATGCATATTGTTTATATGTATCATAAATTTAATTCTCCAATCCTTTAAATTCATAAGTTATATATAGAAACATAGTAAGTAGTTGGATCATTATCGCTTTCATTTGCAACCAATACCAGGGGTTTATTTGGTTCACCATCCAAAATTATGCAGTCATCGGTGTCCTCATCACCAGCAACTTCCGGGGATGGTTTCAAAATGATAGATCCACACTTTCATTTGCAACCAATACCAGGGGTTGATTTGGTTCACCATCCAAATTTATGCACTCATCGGATCCACGCTTTCATTTGCAACCAATACCAGGGGTTTATTTGGTTCACCATCCAAAATTATGCACTCATCGGTGTCCTCATCACTAGCAACTTCTGCGGATGGCTTCAAAATGATAGATCCAGGTTCACTTGGGGCAAATAAATTTAAAAATAAACTATATATATATATATATATATATATATATATATATATATATACATACATGGTGTCGAACATAAATAAATTATAAATTTAGGGTTTTGATTGCTCTCGGAGAACACTTGATTACCTGGTGTTACACTCTTAAAATTGATGTCGTTTTGATTGCCCTCCAATCCGATTCGTCGTTGATTTATCGAAAATGAAGTTAGAACTGCTAAAAATCAATCAAGTAAAAGGTATTGAGAAAGAGTTCGAATTAAAACTCCAGAAACTCTATCACCACCGTCGATATACTCAGTACGAAGCTCAAGTTCCTTGTGAACAATCATATTTATGAAATTAATGAAATGGTGCAAAATATATAATAATTTTAATTTATAGCGCAAAAAAAAATAAAAAACTAGCTAAAATATATAATGAAGTAAAAAGATCATTAATAGTGAATATATATAATGATTTTGGTTTAGCGCAAAAAAATAAATATTAAAATATATAATTAAGTAAAAGGTTAATGCGCAAAAATAAACAAACAATAATTTATTTATTTTATATATTAAAATATATAACCAAAAAACATTAACGTTGTTTTGATTGTCCTGGACAACATTTGAGTACTTGCAGGTGGCATACTCTTTGTTTTGATTGCTCTCGGACAACACTTGAGTACCTGTGGTCATACTCTTAACATTAACTTGTTTTGATTGCCCTCGGACAGCACTTGAGTACCTGAGCCATACTTTTAACATTGATGTCCTTTTGATTGCCCTTGGACAACACTTGATTATCAGGTGCCATACTCTTAACATTAAAGTCGTTTTGATTACCATCGGGCAACACATGAGTATCTGGAGCCATACTTTAACATTAACGCCGTTTTGATTGTCATCGGCAGCACTTGAGTACCTGGTGCCATACTCTTAACATTGATGTCGTTTTGATTGCCTTCGGGCAACACTTGAGTACCTGATTCCATACTATTAACATTAACGTAGTTTTGATTGCTCTCGGGCAGCTCTTGATTACACGGTGCCACACTCTTAACATTTACGTCATTTTGATTGTCCTTGGACCCGCACCGTCGTTGATATATGGAAAACGAAGTTAGAGCTGCTAAAAATTAATCAAGTAGACGGTATTGAAAAAGAGTTCGAAACCTAACCCTACCAGCACCGTAGATATATTCACGGACAGCTCTTGAGTACTTGAAGGTGACATACTCTTCGTTTTGATTGCCCTCGGACAACACTTGAGTACCTGGTGTCAAAATCTTAACATTAACGTGTTTTGATTGCCCTCGGACAGTACTTGAGTACCTGGAGCCATACTCTTAACATTGATGTCGTTTTGATTACTCTCGGACAACACTTGAGTACCTGGTGCCATACTCTTATCATTAACGTTTTTTTGATTGCCCTCGGGCATCCCTTGATTACTTGGTGCCATATTCTTAACATTAACTTCGCTTTGATTGCCCTCGGACAGTACTTGAGTACGTGGAGCCATACTCTTAACATTGATGTCGTTTTGATTGCTCTCGGAGAAAACTTGAGTACATGGTGCCATACTCTTATCATTAACGTTGTTTTGATTGCCCTCGGACATCCCTTGATTAGTGTCATATTCTTAACATTAACTTCGTTTTGATTGCCTTCGGACCCTCACCCCGTTGATTTATGGAATACAAAGTTATATATTCTAAAAATCAATCAAGTATACGGCCGGTATTGAAAAAGAGTTCCAAACTTCCCAAAACCTACACAGTAAGAAGTGCAAGTTTTTGTAAACAATCAAATTTATGAAATTAATAAAGGGCTAAAAAAATATAATTTTATAGTAAGATATATAATTATTTTAGTTTAGCGCGAAAAATAATTAAAAAATAAAATATGTAATAAAGTAAAAGTTCATTAATAGCGCACATATATAATGATTTTAATTTAGCGCAAAAAAATAAATATTAAAATATTTTAATATTGTATCTATAAATATATTTGTGAAGCGTATAGATCTATCCAAAATTGAAATAGATGCTCTCGAAAATCACTTGAGTACATATGATTTATATGTATCATAAATTTTATTTTAATCCCTTAAATTCATAAGTAATTATATGATAATAAAAGTTGAGAGAATGCATATTGTTTATATGTATCATAAATTTAATTCTCCAATCCTTTAAATTCATAAGTTATATATAGGAACATAGTAAGTAGTTGGATCATTATCGCTTTCATTTGCAACAAATACCAGGAGTTTATTTGGTTCACCATCCAAAATTATGCAGTCATCGGTGTCCTCATCACCAGCAACTTCCGGGGATGACTTCAAAATGATAGATCCACGCTTTCATTTGCAACCAATATCAGGGGTTTATTTGGTTCACCATCCAAAATTATGCACTCATCGGTGTCCTCATCACCAGCAACTTCCGCGGATGGCTTCAAAACGATACATCCAGGTTCACTTGGGGCAAATAAATTTAAAAATAAACCATATATATATATATATATATATATATATATATATATATATATATATATTAATACATACATGGTGTCGAACATAAATAAATTATAAATTTAGGGTTTTGATTGCTCTCGGAGAACACTTGATTACCTGGTGTTACACTCTTAAAATTGATGTCGTTTTGATTGCCCTCCAATCCGATTCGTCGTTGATTTATCGAAAATGAAGTTACAACTGCTAAAAATCAATCAAGTAAAAGGTATTGAGAAAGAGTTCGAATTAAAACTTCAGATACTCTATCACCACCGTCGATATACTCAGTACGAAGCTCAAGTTCCTTGTAAACAATCATATTTATGAAATTAATGAAATGGTGAAGCTCAAGTTCCTTGTGAACAATCATATTTATGAAATTAATGAAATGGTGCAAAATATATAATAATTTTAATTTATAGCGCAAAAAAAACAAATTAAAAACTAAAATATATAATGAAGTAAAAAGATCGATCATTAATAGTGTAAATATATAATGATTTTGGTTTAGCGCAAAAAAATAAATATTAAAATATATAATTAAGTAAAAGGTTCATGCGCAAAAATAAACAAACAATAATTTATTTATTTTATATATTTAAATATATAACAAAAAACATTAACGTTGTTTTCATTGCCCTGGACAACATTTGAGTACTTGCAGGTGGCATACTCTTTGTTTTGATTGCCCTCGAACAACACTTGAGTACCTGAGGTCATACTCTTAACATTAACTTGTTTTGATTGCTCTCGGGCAACACTTGAGTACCTGAGCCATACTTTTAACATTAATGTCCTTTCGATTGCCCTTGGACTACACTTGAGTATCAGGTGCCATACTCTTAACAATAAAGTCGTTTTGATTACCATCGGGCAACACATGAGTATCTGGAGCCATACTCTTAACATTAACGCCGTTTTGATTGTCATCGGCAGCACTTGAGTACCTGGTGCCATACTCTTAACATTGATGTCGTTTTGATTGCCTTCGGGCAACACTTGAGTACCTGATTCCATACTATTAACATTAACGTCGTTTTGATTGCTCTCG
The DNA here is from genome assembly GCA_954870475.1 of Euphrasia confusa. Taxonomy (NCBI): domain Eukaryota; kingdom Viridiplantae; phylum Streptophyta; class Magnoliopsida; order Lamiales; family Orobanchaceae; genus Euphrasia; species Euphrasia confusa. The sequence goes on along the minus strand of OX940968.1, from coordinate 25,721,318 downwards.
GGCAGCTCTTGATTACATGGTGCCACACTCTTAACATTAACATCATTTTGATTGTCCTTGGACCCGCACAGTCGTTGATATATGGAAAACGAAGTTAGAGCTGCTAAAAATTAATCAAGTAGACGGTATTGAAAAAGAGTTCGAAACCTAACCCTACCAGCACCGTAGATATACTCACGGACAACACTTGAGTACTTGAAGGTGACATACTCTTCGTTTTGATTGCCCTCGGACAACACTTGAGTACCTGGTGTCAAAATCTTAACATTAACGTGTTTTGATTGCCCTCGGATAGTACTTGAGTACGTGGAGCCATACTCTTAACATTGATGTCGTTTTGATTTCTCTCGGACAACACTTGAGTACCTGGTGCCATACTCTTATCATTAACGTTGTTTTGATTGCCCTCGGACATCCCTTGATTACTTGGTGCCATATTCTTAACATTAACTTCGTTTTGATTGCCCTCGGACAGTACTTGAGTAAGTGGAGCCATACTCTTAACATTGATGTCGTTTTGATTGCTCTCGGAGAAAACTTGAGTACATGGTGCCATACTCTTATCATTAACGTTGTTTTGATTGCCCTCGGGCATCCCTTGATTACATGGTGTCATATTCTTAACATTAACTTCGTTTTGATTGCCTTCGGACCCTCACCCCGTTGATTTATCGAATACAAAGTTATATATTCTAAAAATCAATCAAGTATACGGCCGATATTGAAAAAGAGTTCCAAACCTCCAAAAACCTACACAGTAAGAAGTGTAAGTTTTTGTAAACAATCAAATTTATGAAATTAATAAAGGGCTAAAAAAATATAATTTTATAGTAAAATATATAATTATTTTAGTTTAGCGCAAAAAATAATTTAAAAATAAAATATGTAATAAAGTAAAAGTTCATTAATAGCGCACATATATAATGATTTTAATTTAGCGCAAAAAAATAAATATTAAAATATTTTAATATTGTATCTATAAATATATTTTGGAAATAAGTCGCGTATAGATCTATCCAAAATCGAAATAGATGCTCTCGAACAGCACTTGAGTAAATGGTGTCGAACACAAATAAATTTTAATAAAATTATTAATTTGAGAGAATGCATATGATTTATATGTATCATAAATTTTATTTTTCAATCCCTTAAATTCATAAGTAATTATATGATAATAAAAGTTGAGAGAATGCATATTGTTTATATGTATCATAAATTTAATTCTCCAATCCTTTAAATTCATAAGTTATATATAGAAACATAGTAAGTAGTTGGATCATTATCGCTTTCATTTGCAACCAATACCAGAGGTTTATTTGGTTCACCATCCAAAATTATGCAGTCATCGGTGTCCTCATCACCAGCAACTTCCGGTGATGGTTTCAAAATGATAGATCCACGCTTTCATTTGCAACCAATACCAGGGGTTTATTTGGTTCACCATCCAAATTTATGCACTCATCGGATTCACGCTTTCATTTGCAACCAATACCAGGGGTTTATTTGGTTTACCATCCAAAATTATGCACTCATCGGTGTCCTCATCACTAGCAACTTCTGCGGATGGCTTCAAAATGATAGATCCAGGTTCACTTGGGGCAAATAAATTTAAAAATAAACTATATATATATATATATATATATATATATATATATATATATATATATATATATATATATATATATATATATATATATATACATGGTGTTGAACATAAATTATAAATTTAGGGTTTTGATTGCTCTCGGAGAACACTTGATTACCTGGTGTTACACTTTTAAAATTGATGTCGTTTTGATTGCCCTCCAATCCGATTCGTCGTTGATTTATCGAAAATGAAGTTAGAACTGCTAAAAATCAATCAAGTAAAAGGTATTGAGAAAGAGTTCGAATTAAAACTCCAGAAACTCTATCACCACCGTCGATATACTCAGTACGAAGCTCAAGTTCCTTGTGAACAATCATATTTATGAAATTAATGAAATGGTGCAAAATATATAATAATTTTAATTTATAGCGCAAAAAAAAATTAAAAACTAGCTAAAATATATAATGAAGTAAAAAGATCATTAATAGTGAATATATATAATGATTTTGGTTTAGCGCAAAAAAATAAATATTAAAATATATAATTAAGTAAAAGGTTAATGCGCAAAAATAAACAAACAATAATTTATTTATTTTATATATTAAAATATATAACCAGAAAACATTAACGTTGTTTTGATTGTCCTGGACAACATTTGAGTACTTGCAGGTGGCATACTCTTTGTTTTGATTGCCCTCGGACAACACTTGAGTACCTGTGGTCATACTCTTAACATTAACTTGTTTTGATTGCCCTCGGGCAGCACTTGAGTACCTGAGCCATACTTTTAACATTGATGTCCTTTTGATTGCCCTTGGACAACACTTGATTATCAGGTGCCATACTCTTAACATTAAAGTCGTTTTGATTACCATCGGGCAACACATGAGTATCTGGAGCCATAGTCTTAACATTAACGCCGTTTTGATTGTCATCGGCAGCACTTGAGTACCTGGTGCCATACTCTTAACATTGATTTCGTTTTGATTGCCTTCGGGCAACACTTGAGTACCTGATTCCATACTATTAACATTAACGTAGTTTTGATTGCTCTCGGGCAGCTCTTGATTACACGGTGCCACACTCTTAACATTTACGTCATTTTGATTGTCCTTGGACCCGCACAGTTGTTCATTTATGGAAAACGAAGTTAGAGCTGCTAAAAATTAATCAAGTAGACGGTATTGAAAAAGAGTTCGAAACCTAACCCTACCAGCACCGTAGATATACTCACGGACAACACTTGAGTAGTTGAAGGTGACATACTCTTCGTTTTGATTGCCCTCGGACAACACTTGAGTACCTAGTGTCAAAATCTTAACATTAACGTGTTTTGATTGCCCTCGGACAGTACTTGAGTACCTGGATCCATACTCTTAACATTGATGTCGTTTTGATTGCTCTCGGACAATACTTGAGTACCTGGTGTCATACTCTTATCATTAACGTTGTTTGATTGCCCTCAGGCATCCCTTGATTACTTGGTGCCATATTCTTAGCATTAACGTGTTTTGATTGCCCTCGGACAGTACTAGAGTACGTGGAGCCATACTCTTAACATTGATGTCGTTTTGATTGCTCTCGGAGAAAACTTGAGTACATGGTGCCATACTCTTATCATTAACGTTGTTTTGATTGCCCTCGGACATCCCTTGATTAGTGTCATATTCTTAACATTAACTTCGTTTTGATTGCCTTCGGACCCTCACCCCGTTGATTTATGGAATACAAAGTTATATATTCTAAAAATCAATCAAGTATACGGCCGAGATAGAAATCTCGTACAAAAACGCGTCTGCCCGAAAAACGCGTCTCCAGGCTTTCGACAAACAGCGCCCGCTGTTGGGCTTCCGGCGCCCGCTGCCGGACCTCCGGCGACCGCCGTTTGCTGGGCAGCGCCCGCTGTCTGGCCTCGTCAGGATCTGCCTCGATTCCACAGGTTCGGCGACCGCCGAACCATCTCCCGCGCTCGCAGCCATGGTCCAGCGACCGCTAGACCTTCTCCGGCGGGCGCTGAATCCTCCAGAACTCCCGACTCCGTTTTTCGTCCTTCTCCGTCCTCGATTTCGACTCCATCTCTCAACAATCTCCCACTTGGAGGCGAAACTCGATCACCTCCCACTGCAGCGGCATCCCCGGTCATTACCAACGTCGCCCAATCGAAGTTTTAACTAACTTCGACGCACCACGACTTCTCAGGTTCTTCCAGGCCTTCATCAACATGCACTTCGACTCTTTCATAAATTTTCTACCAGCAGAGACGCAAGAAAATTTACCCGAATGCATCGCCTCGTTTCTCACGGACGAGTTACCGTGTGACAATAACGAGTTCGCCTCGTTTATCATTGCCAGCTCCCACTTGCTCGATTTCCCAGCCAACATTGCCTCATCGTCTCGACTTGAAAGCTCGTGATTGGTCTTCAAGATCTCATCCGGTTGGTCTTCTCTCACCGGAAAATCTTCCACATCACTTCTCAGCTTTCCACTCTTCGACTCTCCCTTGAACACCGAGAATCGAACTTTGCTCTGCTCTTCGAGAACCGAACTCCGATCCATGCGAGAATTTCCCGAACTCTCCCTCGCACGACCCAGTCCGCAATGCTCAGGCGCATTGGTGTTGTCGGCCCCACCAATATCGTCACGACCTCCAGCCGTAGTGTAAAGGGTGCCCGTCTTTCGACCACGAGCAATCACCATCGCACCCTTCGTCACTTTCCAAGACCCATCATCGAAGGTCACCTTATGGCCGTCTTTTGCAAGCTGACTGACCGAGATCATATTTCTCTTCAGCTTCGGCACATACCTAACCTTCGAAAGCTCCAACGTCTGTCTACGAGACGTCTTCAAAGTCACGTTACCAACACCACCAACCTTCAAAGTTCGACCATCCCCGAGGCGAACTTTCCCACGATTCCCAGCAACGAAACTCTTCATGCCATCACGTCTTGTTGTGGTATGAAACGACGCTCCCGAATCCAACACCCAGGAGTCTTCAGGATTCTCAGAAGATGTTAGCAAGACATCTCCTTCATCCTCGTCAGTCACCGCATTGGTTTGAGCCCTCGCAGACTCCCTGCAATGCCGCTTGATATGTCCCTCCTTCTTGCAATTCCAACAAACCACTTTCTTGCCTCCGCTGCCATGATTAGTGTTGCTCCCTCGACCTCGTCCTCGGCTCTCAGCACTCAGGGCAGAACCAGACGACGGTGTCTCCAGAAAATCCTTCTTTCGCAATTCCTCGGCCAGAACGCTATCTCTGACATCAGAAAATTTGAGATTTTCCTTCCCCATGGAGTTACTAATCGCAGCCCTCATGGGCTCCCAGCTGTCCGGCAAAGACGCCAACAAGATCAACGCACACACCTCGTCGTCGAACGCAATTCCGACCGCCTTCAGCTTGTTCAGGTTTGAACTCATCTCATGGATATGAGCCGTAGCATCGAACCCGTCTTTCATCCTCAAGTTGAATAGGCTCTTCATCAGGTGTATCTTGTTGTTGGCAGTGGGCTTCTCATACTTGTTGGCAAGGGCCTTCATCAAGCCTTGAGTGGTCTTCTCATCGGCCACATCATCCGCCACCCTCATCGACAGAGATAATCGGATTATCCCCACAACCTGTTTGTCGAGCTCAAACCATTTATCATCTTCCATCTTCTCCGGCTTCGGACCCAATGGTTGATACAGCTTCCTCCCGTACAGGTAATCCTCGATCTGCATCTTCCAATGCCTGCAGTTCTTCCCATCAAATTTCGTCACAGAGAAATTCGCAAGATCTCCCATCGTCTCTTCAATCGCCTCCCTTGAAGCTCTGATACCAGTTGTTAGGATTTTCGCCTAACTTCTTAGCTGCAAGAGACGATAAACACGGAACGAGAAAAATAAACGAAGAAATAAACGAGACAAGGATTTATAGTGGTTCACCCAAAATAGGCTACGTCCACTCGCCGCTGCAGATCTTTTTCACTAGAATCACAATAAACGACCCCGGGAGATTACAAACGCACACACACGTATTCTCAGTATTCTCTCTCTCGTCTATTCTAGCACTCTAGTATTTTTCGACACACAAATAGACATCGTTGGGGACCCTTTTATAGGCCTAATTACATGAGAAACCCTAATCCCATATTAGGTAGGAGTCCACGCCGAAAAAGGAATTTTCTTCGCGCACAAGATAGAAATCTCGTACAAAAACGCGTCTGCCCGAAAAACGCGTCTCCAGGCTTTCGACAAACAGCGCCCGCTGTTGGGCTTCCGGCGCCCGCTGCCGGACCTCCGGCGACCGCCGTTTGCTGGGCAGCGCCCGCTGTCTGGCCTCGTCAGGATCTGCCTCGATTCCACAGGTTCGGCGACCGCCAAACCATCTCCCGCGCTCGCAGCCATGGTCCAGCGACCGCTGGACCTTCTCCGGCGGGCGCTGAATCCTCCAGAACTCCCGACTCCGTTTTTCGTCCTTCTCCGTCCTCGATTTCGACTCCATCTCCCAACACCATATTCTTAACATTAACTTCGTTTTGATTGCCCTCGGACAGTACTTGAGTACGTGGAGCCAAACTCTTAACATTGATGTCGTTTTGATTGCTCTCGGAGAAAACTTGAGTACATGGTGACATACTCTTATCATTAACGTTGTTTTGATTGCCCTCGGGCATCCCTTGATTACATGGTGTCATATTCTTAACATTAACTTCGTTTTGATTGCCTTCGGAACCTCACCCCGTTGATTTATCGAATACAAAGTTATATATTCTAAAAATCAATCAAGTATACGGCCGATATTGAAAAAGAGTTCCAAACCTCCAAAAACCTACACAGTAAGAAGTGCAAGTTTTTGTAAACAATCAAATTTATGAAATTAATAAAGGGTTAAAAAAATATAATTTTATAGTAAAATATATAATTATTTTAGTTTAGTGCAAAAAATAATTAAAAAATAAAATATGTAATAAAGTAAAAGTACATTAATAGCGCACATATATAATGATTTTAATTTAGCGCAAAAAAATAAATATTAAAATATTTTAATATTGTATCTATAAATATATTTTGGAAATAAGTCGCGTATGGATTTATCCAAAATCGAAATAGATGCTCTCGAACAACACTTCAGTACATGGTGTCGAACACAAATAAATTTTAATAAAATTATTAATTTGAGAGAATGCATATGATTTATATGTATCATAAATTTTATTTTTCAATCCCTTCAATTCATAAGTAATTATATGATAATAAAAGTTGAGAGAATGCATATTGTTTATATGTATCATAAATTTAATTCTCCAATCCTTTAAATTCATAAGTTATATATATGAACATAGTAAGTAGTTAGATCATTATCGCTTTCATTTGCAACCAATACCAGGGGTTTATTTGGTTCACCATCCAAAATTATGCAGTCATCAGTGTCCTCATCACCATCAACTTCCGGGGATGGCTTCAAAATGATAGATCTACGCTTTCATTTGCAACCAATACCAGGGGATTATTTGGTTCACCATCCAAAATTATGTACTCATCGGTGTCCTCATCACCAGCAACTTCCGCGGATGGCTTCAAAATGATAGATCCATAAATTTAAAAATAAACCATATATATATATATATATATATATATATATATATATATATATATATTAATACATACATGGTGTAGAACATAAATAAATTATAAATTTAGGGTTTTGATTGCTCTCGGATAACACTTGATTACCTGGTGTTACACTCTTAAAATTGATGTCGTTTTGATTGCCCTCCAAAAATGAAGTTAGAACTGCTAAAAATCAATCAAGTAAAAGGTATTGAGAAATAGTTCAAATTAAAACTCCAGCTTTATCACCACCGTCGATATACTCAGTACGAATCTCAAGTTCCTTGTGAACAATCATATTTATGAAATTAATGAAATGGTGCAAAATATATAATAATTTTAATTTATAGCGCAAAAAAATAAATATTAAAATATATAATTAAGTAAAAAGTTCATGCGCAAAAATAAACAAACAATAATTTATTTATTTTATATATTAAAATATATAACCAAAAAATATTAACGTTGTTTTCATTGCCCTGGACAACATTTGAGTACTTGCAGGTGGCATACTCTTTGTTTTGATTGCCCTGGGACAACACTTGAGTACCTGAGGTCATACTCTTAACATTAACTTGTTTTGATTGCCCTCGGGAAGCACTTGAGTACCTGAGCCATACTTTTAACATTGATGTCATTTTGATTGCCCTTGGGCAACACTTGAGTATCAGGTGCCATACTCTTAACATTAACGTCGTTTTGATTACCATCGGGCAACACATGAGAATCTGGAGTCATACTCTTAACATTAACGCCGTTTTGATTGTCATCGGCAGCACTTGAGTACCTGGTGCCATACTCTTAACATTGATGTCGTTTTGATTGCCTTCGGGCAACACTTGAGTACCTGATTCCATACTATTAACATTAACGTCGTTTTGATTGCTCTCGGGCAGCTCTTGATTACACGGTGCCACACTCTTAACATTAACGTCATTTTGATTGTCCTTGGACCCGCACAGTTGTTCATTTATGGAAAACGAAGTTAGAGCTGCTAAAAATTAATCAAGTAGACGGTATTGAAAAAGAGTTCGAAACCTAACCCTACCAGCACCGTAGATATACTCACGGACAACACTTGAGTACTTGAAGGTGACATACTCTTCGTTTTGATTGCCCTCGGACAACACTTGAGTACCTAGTGTCAAAATCTTAACATTAACGTGTTTTGATTGCCCTCGGACAGTATTTGAGTACCTGGATCCATACTCTTAACATTGATGTCGTTTTGATTGCTCTCGGACAATACTTGAGTACCTGGTGTCATACTCTTATCATTAACGTTGTTTGATTGCCCTCAGGCATCCCTTGATTACTTGGTGCCATATTCTTAGCATTAACGTGTTTTGATTGCCCTCGGACAGTACTAGAGTACGTGGAGCCATACTCTTAACATTGATGTCGTTTTGATTGCTCTCGGAGAAAACTTGAGTACATGGTGCCATAATCTTATCATTAACGTTGTTTTGATTGCCCTCGGGCATCCCTTGATTACATGGTGTCATATTCTTAACATGAACTTCGTTTTGATTGCCTTCGGACCCGCACCCCGTTGATTTATCGAATACAAAGTTATATATTCTAAAAATCAATCAAGTATACGGCCGGTATTGAAAAAGAGTTCGAAACCTCAGGAAACCTACACAGTAAGAGGTGCAAGTTTTTGTAAAGAATCAAATTTATGAAATTAATAAAGGGCTAAAAAAAATATAATTTTATCGTAAAATATATAATTATTTTAGTTTAGCAGCAAAAAAAAATTAAAAAATAAAATATATAATAAAGTAAAAATTCATTAATAGAGCACATATATAATGATTTTAATTTAGCGCAAAAAAATAAATATTAAAATATTTTAATATAGTATCTATAAATATATTTTGGAAATAAGTCGCGTATAGATCTATCCAAAATCGAAATAGATGCTCTCAAACAACACTTGAGTACATGGTGTCGAACACAAATAAATTTTAATAAAATTATTAATTTGAGAGAATGCATATGGTTTATATGTATCATAAATTTTATTTTTCAATCCCTTCAATTCATAAGTAATTATATGATAATAAAAGTTGAGAGAATGCATATGGTTTATATGTATCATAAATTTAATTATTCAATCCTTTAAATTCATAAGTTATATATAGGAACATAGTAAGTAGTTGGATCATCATCGCTTTCATTTGCAACCAATACCAGGGGTTTATTTGGTTCACCATCCAAAATTCTGCAGTCATCAGTGTCCTCATCACCAGCAACTTTCGCGGATGGCTTCAAAATGATAAATGATAGATCCACACTTTCATTTGCAACCAATTCCAGGGGATTATTTGGTTCACCATCCAAAATTATGCACTCATCTGTGTCCTCATCAACAGCAACTAATGATAGATCCAGGTTCACTTGGGGCAAATAAATTTAAAAATAAACCATATATATATATATATATATATACATGGTGTCGAACATAAATAAATTATAAATTTAGGGTTTTGATTGCTCTCGGAAAACACTTGATTACCTGGTGTTACACTCTTAAAATTGATGTCGTTTTGATTGCCCTACAGTCCGATTCGTCTCCAAAATAAAGTTAGAACTGCTAAAAATTAATCAAGTAAAAGGTATTGAGAAAGAGTTCGAATTAAAACTCCAGAAACTCTATCACCACCGTCGAGATACTCAGTACGAAGCTCAAGTTCCTTGTGAACAATCATATTTATGAAATTAATGAAATGGTGCAAAATATATAATAATTTTAATTTATAGCACAAAAAAAAAATTAAAAACTAAAATATATAATGAAGTAAAAAGATCATTAATAGTGTATATATATAATGATTTTGGTTTAGCGCAAAAAAATAAATATTAAAATATATAATTAAGTAAAAGGTTCATGCGCAAAAATAAACAAACAATAATTTATTTATTTTATATATTAACATATATAACCAAATATTAACATATATAACCAAAAAACATTAACGTTGTTTTGATTGCCTTGGACAACATTTGAGTATTTGCAGGTGGCATACTCTTTGTTTTGATTGCCCTCGGACAACACTTGAGTACCTGAGGTCATACTCTTAACATTAACTTGTTTTGATTGCACTCGGGCAGCACTTGAGTACCTGAGCCATACTTTTAACATTGATGTCCTTTTGATTGCCCTTGGGCAACACTACTTTTAACATTGATGTCCTTTTGATTGCCCTTGGGCAACACATGAGTATCTGGAGCCATACTCTTAACATTAACGCCGTTTTGATTGTCATCGGCAACACTTGAGTATCTGGTGCCATACTCTTAACATTGATGTCGTTTTGATTGCCTTCGGGCAACACTTGAGTTCCTGATTCCATACTATTAACATTAACGTCGTTTTGATTGCTCTCGGGCAGCTCTTGATTACACGGTGCCACACTCTTAACATTAACGTCATTTTGATTGTCCTTGGACCCGCAACGCTGTTGATATATGGAAAACGAAGTTAGAGCTGCTAAAAATTAATCAAGTAGACGGTATTGAAAAAGAGTTCGAAACCTAACCCTACCAGCATCGTAGATATACTCACGGACACCACTTGAGTACTTGAAGGTGACATACTCTTCGTTTTGATTGCCCTCGGACAACACTTGAGTACCTGGTGTCAAAATCTTAACATTAACGTGTTTTGATTGTGGAATTACGCCTTCAGCGTAGGATACCAATTTTTCGTGAAATTGGTCTTGAACACACAGACAGCAGCTTCCGTCAAAGTAAAACACTCACACAATTTGTAGAATAAAAAGTGGAGACAAAGTTATGTAATAGTTTCCATTTCATTGATCACAAAACATAAACTATTACACTTGTAGAGTATGGTAGGCAAAACGTTTACAAGAAGTTTCCCGAGTGTCGCAACAACTCCCACTAACTTGCAAACTAGCACACAAGTACCTAAAGCTAAATCTCCTAGCTCTAATCTTGGCACACGGCGCAAAAGCTACTACACAAACTCGAAACTCGACTACGATTCTAAAAATCAGATTTCGTTCTCTCAAAATCGTCAAATGATGAAATGAACATCCATGGGTATTTATAGTAGAGCCGCACATGTGAGAGTGATGACGTGGCACGTTCTCATTCGTCGCATGCTTGGCCTATGTCACATTTCCATGGATGACATCATCATTGTAGAACTTGGATTCTTGAATCTTGGAATCTTGAATCTTCGATTCTTGAATCTTCGAATCTTGAATCTTCAATTTCAAAATCAAACTTCAATTTAAATCTTGACTCCATCGATCTCAATTCTTCATCTTCAATTTCTTGTGAAATTCTCTAAGTGTTGAAGCTTCGAATTTCATCGTCTTCACGGTCGTCGATATTGTTGAAGTTGCAAACTTGGAACAATTCTTCATTTCCTTGAACTGAGTACCTGGTGAAAGAAATCACGTCGTAAGTACTTAGTCTTAAAATCAAAACAAAGGAAACATGAACTATGGAAAAATAACATAAGGGACAAGAAACCGGCGACTCTAGTCTCCGGAAAAATGGCATGGGCATAAGTCGCCGTTTCCATGGTCAGGTACCAAAACCGGCGACCAGCGTCGCTGAAAACCTTGCACGCACCAAAAACGGCGACGCCAGTCGCCCTTTCCACAACACGCATAAACGGCGACTCCAGTCGCCGTTTTCTTGTCACACCCAAAACCGGCGACACGAGTCGCCGTTTCCAAAGTTGCAAGGTGAGAGTCCATAGTTCCATAGACGCTGGTTCCATAGTTCCATACTTCCATAGTTCCATAGTTCCACAGTTCCATAGTTCCATAGTTCCAGAGTTCCATAGTTCCACAGTTCCATAGTTCCACAGTTCCACAGTTCCACAGTTCCATAGTTCCACAGTTCCACAGTTGCACAGTTCCACAGTTCCACAGTTGCACAGTTCCACAGTTCCACAGTTGCACAGTTCCACAGTTGCACAGTTGCACAGTTGCACAGTTGCACAGTTCCACAGTTCCACAACAAATGGCGACGCCAGTCGCCGTTTCCATAGTTCACCAAAACCGGAGACTGTAGTCTCCGTTTCCGCAACCCTCACCAAAGCGGCGACTCTTGTCGCCGTTTCCGCACTTCGCCAAAAACGGCGACTCTGATCGCCGTTTCCATGCACGACCAAAAGTGGAGACTCTAGTCTCCATTTTTGTGTAGTCTCCACTTTTGTGTAGTCTCCACTTTTGGAGTCTCCACTTTTGTGTAGTCTCCACTTTTGTGTAGTCTCCACTTTTGGAGTCTCCACTTTTGTGTAGTCTCCACTTTTGTGTAGTCTCCACTTTTGGAGTCTCCACTTTTGTGTAGTCTCCACTTTTGTGTAGTCTCCACTTTTGGAGTCTCCACTTTTGTGTAGTCTCCACTTTTGTGTAGTCTCCACTTTTGGAGTCTCCACTTTTGTGTAGTCTCCACTTTTGTGTAGTCTCCACTTTTGGAGTCTCTACTTTTGTGGCAGTCTCCGGAAATTTGACAAGTCTCCGTTTTTGTGGCAGTCTTCGGAATTTTGACAATAGTCGACGGACGGCGCAAGGAACACACAAAGTTGATGCCAAAAAAACTTGTATTTACAGATTGCCCTCGGATAGTACTTGAGTACGTGGAGCCATACTCTTAACATTGATGTCGTTTTGATTGCTCTCGGACAACACTTGAGTACCTGGTGCCATACTCTTATCATTAACGTTGTTTTGATTGCCCTCGGACATCCCTTGATTACTTGGTGCCATATTCTTAACATTAAATTCGTTTTGATTGCCCTCGGACAGTACTTGAGTAAGTGGAGCCATACTCTTAACATTGATGTCGTTTTGATTGTTCTCGGAGAAAACTTGAGTACATTGTGCCATACTCTTATCATTAACTTTGTTTTGATTGCCCTCGGGCATCCCTTGATTACATGGTGTCATATTCTTAACATTAACTTCGTTTTGATTGCCTTCGGACCCTCACCCCGTTGATTTATCGAATACAAAATTATATATTCTAAAAATCAATCAATTATACGGCCGGTATTGAAAAAGAGTTCCAAACCTCCAAAAACCTACACAGTAAGAAGTGCAAATTTTTGTAAACAATCAAATTTATGAAATTAATAAAGGGCTAAAAAAATATAATTTTATAGTAAAATATATAATTATTTTAGTTTAGCGCAAAAAATAATTAAAAAATAAAATATGTAATAAAGTAAAAGTTCATTAATAGCGCACATATATAATGATTTTAATTTAGCGCAAAAAAATAAATATTAAAATATTTTAATATAGTATCTATAAATATATTTTGGAAATAAGTCGCGTATAGATCTATCCAAAATCGAAATAGATGCTCTCAAACAACACTTGAGTACATGGTGTCGAACACAAATAAATTTTAATAAAATTATTAATTTGAGAGAATGCATATGGTTTATATGTATCATAAATTTTATTTTTCAATCCCTTCAATTCATAAGTAATTATATGATAATAAAAGTTGAGAGAATGCATATTGTTTATATGTATCATAAATTTAATTCTCCAATCCTTTAAATTCATAAGTTATATATATGAACATAGTAAGTAGTTAGATCATTATCGCTTTCATTTGCAACCAATACCAGGGGTTTATTTGGTTCACCATCCAAATTTATGCACTCATCGGATTCACGCTTTCATTTGCAACCAATACCAGGGGTTTATTTGGTTTACCATCCAAAATTATGCACTCATCGGTGTCCTCATCACTAGCAACTTCTGCGGATGGCTTCAAAATGATAGATCCAGGTTCACTTGGGGCAAATAAATTTAAAAATAAACTATATATATATATATATATATATATATATATATATACATGGTGTCGAACATAAATAAATTATAAATTTAGGGTTTTGATTGCTCTCGGAGAACACTTGATTACCTGGTGTTACACTTTTAAAATTGATGTCGGTTTGATTGCCCTCCAATCCGATTCGTCGTTGATTTATCGAAAATGAAGTTAGAACTGCTAAAAATCAATCAAGTAAAAGGTATTGAGAAAGAGTTCGAATTAAAACTCCAGAAACTCTATCACCACCGTCGATATACTCAGTACGAAGCTCAAGTTCCTTGTGAACAATCATATTTATGAAATTAATGAAATGGTGCAAAATATATAATAATTTTAATTTATAGCGCAAAAAAAAATTAAAAACTAGCTAAAAATATATAATGAAATAAAAAGATCATTAATAGTGAATATATATAATGATTTTGGTTTAGCGCAAAAAAATAAATATTAAAATATATAATTAAGTAAAAGGTTAATGCGCAAAAATAAACAAACAATAATTTATTTATTTTATATATTAAAATATATAACCAAAAAACATTAACGTTGTTTTGATTGTCCTGGACAACATTTGAGTACTTGCAGGTGGCATACTCTTTGTTTTGATTGCCCTCGGACAACACTTGAGTACCTGTGGTCATACTCTTAACATTAACTTGTTTTGATTGCCCTCGGGAAGCACTTGAGTACCTGAGCCATACTTTTAACATTGATGTCCTTTTGATTGCCCTTGGACAACACTTGATTATCAGGTGCCATACTCTTAACATTAAAGTCGTTTTGATTACCATCGGGCAACACATGAGTATCTGGAGCCATACTCTTAACATTAACGCCGTTTTGATTGTCATCGGCAGCACTTGAGTACCTGGTGCCATACTCTTAACATTGATTTCGTTTTGATTGCCTTCGGGCAACACTTGAGTACCTGATTCCATACTATTAACATTAACGTAGTTTTGATTGCTCTCGGGCAGCTCTTGATTACACGGTGCCACACTCTTAACATTTACGTCATTTTGATTGTCCTTGGACCCGCACAGTTGTTCATTTATGGAAAACGAAGTTAGAGCTGCTAAAAATTAATCAAGTAGACGGTATTGAAAAAGAGTTCGAAACCTAACCCTACCAGCACCGTAGATATACTCACGGACAACACTTGAGTACTTGAAGGTGACATACTCTTCGTTTTGATTGCCCTCGGACAACACTTGAGTACCTAGTGTCAAAATCTGAACATTAACGTGTTTTGATTGCCCTCGGACAGTACTTGAGTACCTGGATCCATACTCTTAACATTGATGTCGTTTTGATTGCTCTCGGACAATACTTGAGTACCTGGTGTCATACTCTTATCATTAACGTTGTTTGATTGCCCTCAGGCATCCCTTGATTACTTGGTGCCATATTCTTAGCATTAACGTGTTTTGATTGCCCTCGGACAGTACTAGAGTACGTGGAGCCATACTCTTAACATTGATGTCGTTTTGATTGCTCTCGGAGAAAACTTGAGTACATGGTGCCATACTCTTATCATTAACGTTGTTTTGATTGCCCTCGGACATCCCTTGATTAGTGTCATATTCTTAACATTAACTTCGTTTTGATTGCCTTCGGACCCTCACCCCGTTGATTTATGGAATACAAAGTTATATATTCTAAAAATCAATCAAGTATACGGCCGAGATAGAAATCTCGTACAAAAACGCGTCTGCCCGAAAAACGCGTCTCCAGGCTTTCGACAAACAGCGCCCGCTGTTGGGCTTCCGGCGCCCGCTGCCGGACCTCCGGCGACCGCCGTTTGCTGGGCAGCGCCCGCTGTCTGGCCTCGTCAGGATCTGCCTCGATTCCACAGGTTCGGCGACCGCCGAACCATCTCCCGCGCTCGCAGCCATGGTCCAGCGACCGCTGGACCTTCTCCGGCGGGCGCTGAATCCTCCAGAACTCCCGACTCCGTTTTTCGTCCTTCTCCGTCCTCGATTTCGACTCCATCTCTCAACAATCTCCCACTTGGAGGCGAAACTCGATCACCTCCCACTGCAGCGGCATCCCCGGTCATTACCAACGTCGCCCAATCGAAGTTTTAACTAACTTCGACGCACCACGACTTCTCAGGTTCTTCCAGGCCTTCATCAACATGCACTTCGACTCTTTCATAAATTTTCTACCAGCAGAGACGCAAGAAAATTTACCCGAATGCATCGCCTCGTTTCTCACGGACGAGTTACCGTGTGACAATAACGAGTTCGCCTCGTTTATCATTGCCAGCTCCCACTTGCTCGATTTCCCAGCCAACATTGCCTCATCGTCTCGACTTGAAAGCTCGTGATTGGTCTTCAAGATCTCATCCGGTTGGTCTTCTCTCACCGGAAAATCTTCCACATCACTTCTCAGCTTTCCACTCTTCGACTCTCCCTTGAACACCGAGAATCGAACTTTGCTCTGCTCTTCGAGAACCGAGCTCCGATCCATGCGAGAATTTCCCGAACTCTCCCTCGCACGACCCAGTCCGCAATGCTCAGGCGCATTGGTGTTGTCGGCCCCACCAATATCGTCACGACCTCCAGCCGTAGTGTAAAGGGTGCCCGTCTTTCGACCACGAGCAATCACCATCGCACCCTTCGTCACTTTCCAAGACCCATCATCGAAGGTCACCTTATGGCCGTCTTTTGCAAGCTGACTGACCGAGATCATATTTCTCTTCAGCTTCGGCACATACCTAACCTTCGAAAGCTCCAACGTCTGTCTACGAGACGTCTTCAAAGTCACGTTACCAACACCACCAACCTTCAAAGTTCGACCATCCCCGAGGCGAACTTTCCCACGATTCCCAGCAACGAAACTCTTCATGCCATCACGTCTTGTTGTGGTATGAAACGACGCTCCCGAATCCAACACCCAGGAGTCTTCAGGATTCTCAGAAGATGTTAGCAAGACATCTCCTTCATCCTCGTCAGTCACCGCATTGGTTTGAGCCCTCGCAGACTCCCTGCAATGCCGCTTGATATGTCCCTCCTTCTTGCAATTCCAACAAACCACTTTCTTGCCTCCGCTGCCATGATTAGTGTTGCTCCCTCGACGAGTCCTCGGCTCTCAGCACTCAGGGCAGAACCAGACGACGGTGTCTCCAGAAAATCCTTCTTTCGCAATTCCTCGGCCAGAACGCTATCTCTGACATCAGAAAATTTGAGATTTTCCTTCCCCATGGAGTTACTAATCGCAGCCCTCATGGGCTCCCAGCTGTCCGGCAAAGACGCCAACAAGATCAACGCACACACCTCGTCGTCGAACGCAATTCCGACCGCCTTCAGCTTGTTCAGGTTTGAACTCATCTCATGGATATGAGCCGTAGCATCGAACCCGTCTTTCATCCTCAAGTTGAATAGGCTCTTCATCAGGTGTATCTTGTTGTTGGCAGTGGGCTTCTCATACTTGTTGGCAAGGGCCTTCATCAAGCCTTGAGTGGTCTTCTCATCGGCCACATCATCCGCCACCCTCATCAACAGAGATAATCGGATTATCCCCACAACCTGTCTGTCGAGCTCAAACCATTTATCATCTTCTATCTTCTCCGGCTTCGGACCCAATGGTTGATACAGCTTCCTCCCGTACAGGTAATCCTCGATCTGCATCTTCCAATGCCTGCAGTTCTTCCCATCAAATTTCGTCACAGAGAAATTCGCAAGATCTCCCATCGTCTCTTCAATCGCCTCCCTTGAAGCTCTGATACCAGTTGTTAGGATTTTCGCCTAACTTCGTAGCTGCAAGAGACGATAAACACGGAACGAGAAAAATAAACGAAGAAATAAACGAGACAAGGATTTATAGTGGTTCACCCAAAATAGGCTACGTCCACTCGCCGCTGCAGATCTTTTTCACTAGAATCACAATAAACGACCCCGGGAGATTACAAACGCACACACACGTATTCTCAGTATTCTCTCTCTCGTCTATTCTAGCACTCTAGTATTTTTCGACACACAAATAAACATCGTTGGGGACCCTTTTATAGGCCTAATTACATGAGAAACCCTAATCCCATATTAGGTAGGATTCCACGCCGAAAAAGGAATTTTCTTCGCGCACAAGATAGAAATCTCGTACAAAAACGCGTCTGCCCGAAAAACGCGTCTCCAGGCTTTCGACAAACAGCGCCCGCTGTTGGGCTTCCGGCGCCCGCTGCCGGACCTCCGGCGACCGCCGTTTGCTGGGCAGCGCCCGCTGTCTGGCCTCGTCAGGATCTGCCTCGATTCCACAGGTTCGGCGACCGCCAAACCATCTCCCGCGCTCGCAGCCATGGTCCAGCGACCGCTGGACCTTCTCCGGCGGGCGCTGAATCCTCCAGAACTCCCGACTCCGTTTTTCGTCCTTCTCCGTCCTCGATTTCGACTCCATCTCCCAACACCATAGTCTTAACATTAACTTCGTTTTGATTGCCCTCGGACAGTACTTGAGTACGTGGAGCCAAACTCTTAACATTGATGTCGTCTTGATTGCTCTCGGAGAAAACTTGAGTACATGGTGACATACTCTTATCATTAACGTTGTTTTGATTGCCCTCGGGCATCCCTTGATTACATGGTGTCATATTCTTAACATTAACTTCGTTTTGATTGCCTTCGGAACCTCACCCCGTTGATTTATCGAATACAAAGTTATATATTCTAAAAATCAATCAAGTATACGGCCGATATTGAAAAAGAGTTCCAAACCTCCAAAAACCTACACAGTAAGAAGTGCAAGTTTTTGTAAACAATCAAATTTATGAAATTAATAAAGGGTTAAAAAAATATAATTTTATAGTAAAATATATAATTATTTTAGTTTAGTGCAAAAAATAATTAAAAAATAAAATATGTAATAAAGTAAAAGTACATTAATAGCGCACATATATAATGATTTTAATTTAGCGCAAAAAAATAAATATTAAAATATTTTAATATTGTATCTATAAATATATTTTGGAAATAAGTCGCGTATGGATTTATCCAAAATCGAAATAGATGCTCTCGAACAACACTTCAGTACATGGTGTCGAACACAAATAAATTTTAATAAAATTATTATTTTGAGAGAATGCATATGATTTATATGTATCATAAATTTTATTTTTCAATCCCTTCAATTCATAAGTAATTATATGATAATAAAAGTTGAGAGAATGCATATTGTTTATATGTATCATAAATTTAATTCTCCAATCCTTTAAATTCATAAGTTATATATATGAACATAGTAAGTAGTTAGATCATTATCGCTTTCATTTGCAACCAATACCAGGGGTTTATTTGGTTCACCATCCAAAATTATGCAGTCATCAGTGTCCTCATCACCATCAACTTCCGAGGATGGCTTCAAAATGATAGATCTACGCTTTCATTTGCAACCAATACCAGGGGATTATTTGGTTCACCATCCAAAATTATGTACTAATCGGTGTCCTCATCACCAGCAACTTCCGTGGATGGCTTCAAAATGATAGATCCATAAATTTAAAAATAAACCATATATATATATATATATATATATATATATATATATATATATATTAATACATACATTGTGTAGAACATAAATAAATTATAAATTTAGAGTTTTGATTGCTCTCGGATAACACTTGATTACCTGGTGTT
This sequence comes from Euphrasia confusa, assembly GCA_954870475.1. Taxonomy (NCBI): domain Eukaryota; kingdom Viridiplantae; phylum Streptophyta; class Magnoliopsida; order Lamiales; family Orobanchaceae; genus Euphrasia; species Euphrasia confusa. Next base: position 25,701,671 of record OX940968.1, on the reverse strand, counting down.
ACACTCTTAAAATTGATGTCGTTTTGATTGCCCTCCAAAAATGAAGTTAGAACTGCTAAAAATCAATCAAGTAAAAGGTATTGAGAAATAGTTCAAATTAAAACTCCAGCTCTATCACCACCGTCGATATACTCAGTACGAATCTCAAGTTCCTTGTGAACAATCATATTTATGAAATTAATGAAATGGTGCAAAATATATAATAATTTTAATTTATAGCGCAAAAAAATAAATATTAAAATATATAATTAAGTAAAAAGTTCATGCGCAAAAATAAACAAACAATAATTTATTTATTTTATATATTAAAATATATAACCAAAAAATATTAACGTTGTTTTCATTGCCCTGGACAACATTTGAGTACTTGCAGGTGGCATACTCTTTGTTTTGATTGCCCTGGGACAACACTTGAGTACCTGAGGTCATACTCTTAACATTAACTTGTTTTGATTGCCCTCGGGAAGCACTTGAGTACCTGAGCCATACTTTTAACATTGATGTCATTTTGATTGCCCTTGGGCAACACTTGAGTATCAGGTGCCATACTCTTAACATTAACGTCGTTTTGATTACCATCGGGCAACACATGAGAATCTGGAGTCATACTCTTAACATTAACGCCGTTTTGATTGTCATCGGCAGCACTTGAGTACCTGGTGCCATACTCTTAACATTGATGTCGTTTTGATTGCCTTCGGGCAACACTTGAGTACCTGATTCCATACTATTAACATTAACGTCGTTTTGATTGCTCTCGGGCAGCTCTTGATTACACGGTGCCACACTCTTAACATTAACGTCATTTTGATTGTCCTTGGACCCGCACAGTTGTTCATTTATGGAAAACGAAGTTAGAGCTGCTAAAAATTAATCAAGTAGACGGTATTGAAAAAGAGTTCGAAACCTAACCCTACCAGCACCGTAGATATACTCACGGACAACACTTGAGTACTTGAAGGTGACATACTCTTCGTTTTGATTGCCCTTGGACAACACTTGAGTACCTAGTGTCAAAATCTTAACATTAACGTGTTTTGATTGCCCTCGGACAGTACTTGAGTACCTGGATCCATACTCTTAACATTGATGTCGTTTTGATTGCTCTCGGACAATACTTGAGTACCTGGTGTCATACTCTTATCATTAACGTTGTTTGATTGCCCTCAGGCATCCCTTGATTACTTGGTGCCATATTCTTAGCATTAACGTGTTTTGATTGCCCTCGGACAGTACTAGAGTACGTGGAGCCATACTCTTAACATTGATGTCGTTTTGATTGCTCTCGGAGAAAACTTGAGTACATGGTGCCATAATCTTATCATTAACGTTGTTTTGATTGCCCTCGGGCATCCCTTGATTACATGGTGTCATATTCTTAACATGAACTTCGTTTTGATTGCCTTCGGACCCGCACCCCGTTGATTTATCGAATACAAAGTTATATATTCTAAAAATCAATCAAGTATACGGCCGGTATTGAAAAAGAGTTCGAAACCTCAGGAAACCTACACAGTAAGAGGTGCAAGTTTTTGTAAAGAATCAAATTTATGAAATTAATAAAGGGCTAAAAAAAATATAATTTTATCGTAAAATATATAATTATTTTAGTTTAGCAGCAAAAAAAAATTAAAAAATAAAATATATAATAAAGTAAAAATTCATTAATAGAGCACATATATAATGATTTTAATTTAGCGCAAAAAAATAAATATTAAAATATTTTAATATAGTATCTATAAATATATTTTGGAAATAAGTCGCGTATAGATCTATCCAAAATCGAAATAGATGCTCTCAAACAACACTTGAGTACATGGTGTCGAACACAAATAAATTTTAATAAAATTATTAATTTGAGAGAATGCATATGGTTTATATGTATCATAAATTTTATTTTTCAATCCCTTCAATTCATAAGTAATTATATGATAATAAAAGTTGAGAGAATGCATATGGTTTATATGTATCATAAATTTAATTATTCAATCCTTTAAATTCATAAGTTATATATAGGAACATAGTAAGTAGTTGGATCATCATCGCTTTCATTTGCAACCAATACCAGGGGTTTATTTGGTTCACCATCCAAAATTCTGCAGTCATCAGTGTCCTCATCACCAGCAACTTTCGCGGATGGCTTCAAAATGATAAATGATAGATCCACACTTTCATTTGCAACCAATTCCAGGGGATTATTTGGTTCACCATCCAAAATTATGCACTCATCTGTGTCCTCATCAACAGCAACTAATGATAGATCCAGGTTCACTTGGGCAAATAAATTTAAAAATAAACCATATATATATATATATATATATATATATATATATATATATATATATATATATATACATGGTGTCGAACATAAATAAATTATAAATTTAGGGTTTTGATTGCTCTCGGAAAACACTTGATTACCTGGTGTTACACTCTTAAAATTGATGTCGTTTTGATTGCCCTACAGTCCGATTCGTCTCCAAAATAAAGTTAGAACTGCTAAAAATTAATCAAGTAAAAGGTATTGAGAAAGAGTTCGAATTAAAACTCCAGAAACTCTATCACCACCGTCGAGATACTCAGTACGAAGCTCAAGTTCCTTGTGAACAATCATATTTATGAAATTAATGAAATGATGCAAAATATATAATAATTTTAATTTATAGCACAAAAAAAAAATTAAAAACTAAAATATATAATGAAGTAAAAAGATCATTAATAGTGTATATATATAATGATTTTGGTTTAGCGCAAAAAAATAAATATTAAAATATATAATTAAGTAAAAGGTTCATGCGCAAAAATAAACAAACAATAATTTATTTATTTTATATATTAACATATATAACCAAATATTAACATATAGGTAATATTAGGGTATGGGGCAGATTGATTTTTAATATTATTTTCAACACCCATAATTTTTCACCTCATTTGTAGGGGTTGAATATTTTTTAATTGTTTATTTATTAGGGTATGTGTATTGTTTAAATACTAAGTAAGGGCATTTTTTAAAATGTATAAAGTCATAAATATCCCTACAATAATATTACGGTAACATATATTAATTTATTTTAATATTCACTAATATTAAACGCGCTACTAATATATATAAATATATTTGCGCTAAATATATTTGGTAAAATATATTTGCGCAAACATGAGCATCATATGTTAATATCAAAATATATTGCGCAAACAAAATATATTTGCATTACCTAATTTGCGCAAACATTAGTACATATATATTTATAATTATATATAAATATAATTATATATTTTGGATGAGCTGCAGGATGCATGTTTTATGAAATGCGTATGTGGAATATTCTTTGTGTAATGTTTTTACATATTTTTTGCATTTATGATAGATTTCTAGTTTAGTTTGTAAATATATATAATAGATTTATGGTTTACGTATGTTATTTTATGAATTCTTTGATATCTATGATAGATTTCAATTTTTTCTTTCATATCTATGATAGATATATCAATATTATTATATGAATTATCTATGACATCTATGATAGATATATCAATATTATTATATGAATTATCTATGACAAATTTCTGAATTCAAGTGATTTTATATCTATGATAGAATTCTAGTGTTGATTTTATATCAATGAGAAAGATTATCTATGACAAATTTCTGAATTCAAGTGATTTTATATTTATGATAGAATTCTAGTATTGATTTTATATCAATGAGCCCTAGATTAAAGATTTTCGAATGTCTTTGACGAAACTTTAATAGATGTGTGTAGTCGAATGAGGAACTATTGAAATGTAAGATGATAGTTTAGATTTTTGCGTAATTTTATATATCAATTAATTTCTTAATTTTTTAATGAAAAAGGATAAAATGGGCAGAGTGCCCTATATAATACTAAGAGAAAAAATTGGGTACTATAAATAATAATCATCTTAGAAGTGCCCTCATTCCTGATTACCCCTAACATATATAACCAAAAAACATTAACGTTGTTTTGATTGCCTTGGACAACATTTGAGTATTTGCAGGTGGCATACTCTTTGTTTTGATTGCCCTCGGACAACACTTGAGTACCTGAGGTCATACTCTTAACATTAACTTGTTTTGATTGCACTCGGGCAGCACTTGAGTACCTGAGCCATACTTTTAACATTGATGTCCTTTTGATTGCCCTTGGGCAACACTACTTTTAACATTGATGTCCTTTTGATTGCCCTTGGGCAACACATGAGTATCTGGAGCCATACTCTTAACATTAACGCCGTTTTGATTGTCATCGGCAGCACTTGAGTATCTGGTGCCATACTCTTAACATTGATGTCGTTTTGATTGCCTTCGGGCAACACTTGAGTTCCTGATTCCATACTATTAACATTAACGTCGTTTTGATTGCTCTCGGGCAGCTCTTGATTACACGGTGCCACACTCTTAACATAAACGTCATTTTGATTGTCCTTGGACCCGCAACGCTGTTGATATATGGAAAACGAAGTTAGAGCTGCTAAAAATTAATCAAGTAGACGGTATTGAAAAAGAGTTCGAAACCTAACCCTACCAGCATCGTAGATATACTCACGGACACCACTTGAGTACTTGAAGGTGACATACTCTTCGTTTTGATTGCCCTCGGACAACACTTGAGTACCTGGTGTCAAAATCTTAACATTAACGTGTTTTGATTGCCCTCGGATAGTACTTGAGTACGTGGAGCCATACTCTTAACATTGATGTCGTTTTGATTGCTCTCGGACAACACTTGAGTACCTGGTGCCATACTCTTATCATTAACGTTGTTTTGATTGCCCTCGGACATCCCTTGATTACTTGGTGCCATATTCTTAACATTAAATTCGTTTTGATTGCCCTCGGACAGTACTTGAGTAAGTGGAGCCATACTCTTAACATTGATGTCGTTTTGATTGTTCTCGGAGAAAACTTGAGTACATTGTGTCATACTCTTATCATTAACTTTGTTTTGATTGCCCTCGGGCATCCCTTGATTACATGGTGTCATATTCTTAACATTAACTTCGTTTTGATTGTCTTCGGACCCTCACCCCGTTGATTTATCGAATACAAAATTATATATTCTAAAAATCAATCAATTATACGGCCGGTATTGAAAAAGAGTTCCAAACCTCCAAAAACCTACACAGTAAGAAGTGCAAATTTTTGTAAACAATCAAATTTATGAAATTAATAAAGGGCTAAAAAAATATAATTTTATAGTAAAATATATAATTATTTTAGTTTAGCGCAAAAAATAATTAAAAAATAAAATATGTAATAAAGTAAAAGTTCATTAATAGCGCACATATATAATGATTTTAATTTAGCGCAAAAAAATAAATATTAAAATATTTTAATATTGTATCTATAAATATATTTTGGAAATAAGACGCGTATAGATCTATCCAAAATCAAAATAGATGATCTAGAACAGCACTTGAGTACATGGTGTCGAACACAAATAAATTTTAATAAAATTATTAATTTGAGAGAATGTATATGATTTATATGTATCAAAAATTTTATTTTTCAATCCCTTAAATTCATAAGTAATTATATGATAATAAAAGTTGAGAGAATGTATATTGTTTATATGTATCATAAATTTAATTCTCCAATCCTTTAAATTCATAAGTTATATATAGGAACATAGTAAGTAGTTGGATCATTATCGCTTTCATTTGCAACCAATACCAGGGGTTTATTTGGTTCACCATCCAAAATTATGCATTCATCGGTGTCCTCATCACCAGCAACTTCCGGGGATGGCTTCAAAATGATAGATCCACACATTCATTTGCAACCAATACCAGGGGATTATTTGGTTCACCATCCAAAATTATGCACTCATCTGTGTCCTCATCAACAACAACTAATGATAGATCCAGGTTCACTTGGGGCAAATAAATTTAAAAATAAACCATATATATATATATATATATATATATATATATATATATATATATATATATATATATATATATATATATATATATATATACATGGTGTCGAACATAAATAAATTATAAATTTAGGGTTTTGATTGCTCTCGGAAAACACTTGATTACCTGGTGTTATATTCTTAAAATTGATGTCTTTTGATTGTCCTACAATCCGATTCGTCTCCAAAATGAAGTTAGAACTGCTAAAAATCAATCAAGTAAAAGGTATTGAGAAAGAGTTCGAATTAAAACTCCAGAAACTCTATTACCACCGTGAGTACGAAGCTCAAGTTCCTTGTGAACAATCATATTTATGAAATTAATGAAATGATGCAAAATATATAATAATACTTGAGAACAATCATATTTATGAAATTAATGAAATGATGCAAAATATATAATAATTTTAATTTATAGCGCAAAAAAAATTAAAAACTAAAATATATAATGAAGTAAAAAGATCATTAATAGTATATATATAATGATTTTGGTTTAGCGAAAAAAATAAATATTAAAATATATAATTAAGTAAAAGGTTCATGCGCAAAAATAAACAAACAATAATTTATTTATTTTATATATTAAAATATATAACCAAAAAACATTAACGTTGTTTTGATTGCCCTGGACAACATTTGATTACTTGCAGGTGGCATACTCTTTGTTTTGATTGCCCTCGGAAAACACTTGAGTACCTGAGGTCATACTCTTAACATTAACTTGTTTTGATTGCACTCGGACAGCACTTGAGTACCTGAGCCATACTTTTAACATTGATATCCTTTTGATTGCCCTTGGGCAACACTTGAGTATCAAGTGCCATACTCTTAACATTAATGCCGTTTTGATTACCATCGGGCAACACATGAGTATCTGGAGTCATACTCTTAACATTAACGCGTTTTGATTGTCATCGGCAGCACTTGAGTACCTGGTGCCATACTCTTAACATTGATGTCGTTTTGATTGCCTTCGGACAACACTTGAGTACCTGATTCCATACTATTAACATTAACGTCGTTTTGATTGCTCTCGGGCAGCTCTTGATTACACGGTGCCACACTCTTAACATTAACGTCATTTTGATTGTCCTTGGACCCGCACCGTCGTTGATATATGGAAAACGAAGTTAGAGCTGCTAAAAATTAATCAAGTAGACGGTATTGAAAAAGAGTTCGAAACCTAACCCTACCAGCACCGTAGATATACTCACGGACAGCACTTGAGTACTTGAAGGTGACATACTCTTCGTTTTGATTGCCCTCGGACAACACTTGAGTACCTGGTGTCAAAATCTTAACATTAACGTGTTTTGATTGCCCTAGGACAGTACTTGAGTACCTGGTGTCATACTCTTAATAATTAACATTGTTTTGATTGCCCTCGGGCATCCCTTGATTACTTGGTGCCATAATATTTACATTAACTTCGCTTTGATTTCCCTCGGACAGTACTTGAGTACGTGGAGCCATTCTCTTAACATTGATGTCGTTTTGATTGCTCTCGGAGAAAACTTGAGTACATGGTGCCATACTCTTATCATTAACGTTGTTTTGATTGCCCTCGGGCATCCCTTGATTACATGGTGTCATATTCTTAACATTAACTTCGTTTTGATTGCCTTCGGACCCTCACCCCGTTGATTTATCGAATACAAAGTTATATATTCTAAAAATCAATCAAGTATACGGCCGATATTGAAAAAGAGTTCCAAACCTCCAAAAACCTACACAGTAAGAAGTGTAAGTTTTTGTAAACAATCAAATTTATGAAATTAATAAAGGGCTAAAAAAATATAATTTTATAGTAAAATATATAATTATTTTAGTTTAGCGCAAAAAATAATTAAAAAATAAAATATGTAATAAAGTAAAAGTTCATTAATAGCGCACATATATAATGATTTTAATTTAGCGCAAAAAAATAAATATTAAAATATTTTAATATTGTATCTATAAATATATTTTGGAAATAAGTCGCGTATAGATCTATCCAAAATCGAAATAGATACTCTCGAACAGCACTTGAGTACATGGTGTCGAACACAAATAAATTTTAATAAAATTATTAATTTGAGAGAATACATATGATTTATATGTATCATAAATTTTATTTTTCAATCCCTTAAATTCATAAGTAATTATATGATAATAAAAGTTGAGAGAATGCATATTGTTTATATGTATCATAAATTTAATTCTCCAATCCTTTAAATTCATAAGTTATATATATAAACATAGTAAGTAGTTGGATCATTATCGCTTTCATTTGCAACCAATACCAGGGGTTTATTTGGTTCACCATCCAAAATTATGCAGTCATCGGTGTCCTCATCACCAGCAACTTCCGGGGAAGGTTTCAAAATGATAGATCCACGCTTTCATTTGCAACCAATACCAGGGGTTTATTTGGTTCACCATCCAAAATTATGCACTCATCGGATCCACGCTTTCATTTGCAACCAATACCAGGAGTTTATTTGGTTCACCATCCAAAATTATGCACTCATCGGTGTCCTCATCACTAGCAACTTCTGCGGATGGCTTCAAAATGATAGATCCAGGTTCACTTGGGGCAAATAAATTTAAAAATAAACTATATATACATACATGGTGTCGAACATAAATAAATTATAAATTTAGGGTTTTGATTGCTCTCGGAGAACACTTGATTACCTGGTGTTACACTCTTAAAATTGATGTCGTTTTGATTGCCCTCCAATCCGATTCGTCGTTGATTTATCGAAAATGAAGTTAGAACTGCTAAAAATCAATCAAGTAAAAGGTATTGAGAAAGAGTTCGAATTAAAACTCCAGAAACTCTATCACCACCGTCGATATACTCAGTACGAAGCTCAAGTTCCTTGTGAACAATCATTTTTATGAAATTAATGAAATGGTGCAAAATATATAATAATTTAAATTATAGCGCAAAAAAAAATTAAAAACTAGCTAAAATATATAATGAAGTAAAAAGATCATTAATAGTGTATATATATAATGATTTTGGTTTAGCGCAAAAAAATAAATATTAAAATATATAATTAAGTAAAAGGTTAATGCGCAAAAATAAACAAACAATAATTTATTTATTTTATATATTAAAATATATAACCAAAAAACATTAACGTTGTTTTGATTGTCCTGGACAACATTTGAGTACTTGCAGGTGGCATACTCTTTGTTTTGATTGCCCTCGGACAACACTTGAGTACCTGTGGTCATACTCTTAACATTAACTTGTTTTGATTGCCCTCGGGCAGCACTTGAGTACCTGAGCCATACTTTTAACAGTGATGTCCTTTTGATTGCCCTTGGACAACACTTGATTATCAGGTGCCATACTCTTAACATTAAAGTCGTTTTGATTACCATCGGACAACACATGAGTATCTGGAGCCATACTCTTAACATTAACGCCGTTTTGATTGTCATCGGCAGCACTTGAGTACCTGGTGCCATACTCTTAACATTGATGTCGTTTTGATTGCCTTCGGGCAACACTTGAGTACCTGATTCCATACTATTAACATTAACGTAGTTTTGATTTCTCTCGGGCAGCTCTTGATTACACGGTGCCACACTCTTAACATTTACGTCATTTTGATTGTCCTTGGACCCGCACCGTCGTTGATATATGGAAAACGAAGTTAGAGCTGCTAAAAATTAATCAAGTAGACGGTATTGAAAAAGAGTTCGAAACCTAACCCTACCAGCACCGTAGATATATTCACGGACAGCTCTTGAGTACTTGAAGGTGACATACTCTTCGTTTTGATTGCCCTCGGACAACACTTGAGTACTTGAAGGTGACATACTCTTCGTTTTGATTGCCCTCGGACAACACTTGAGTACCTGGTGTCAAAATCTTAACATTAACGTGTTTTGATTGCCCTCGGACAGTACTTGAGTACCTGGAGCCATACTCTTAACATTGATGTCGTTTTGATTACTCTCGGACAACACTTGAGTACCTGGTGCCATACTCTTATCATTAACGTTTTTTTGATTGCCCTCGGGCATCCCTTGATTACTTGGTGCCATATTCTTAACATTAACTTCGCTTTGATTTCCCTCGGACAGTACTTGAGTACGTGGAGCCATACTCTTAACATTGATGTCGTTTTGATTGCTCTCGGAGAAAACTTGAGTACATGGTGCCATACTCTTATCATTAACGTTGTTTTGATTGCCCTCGGACATCCCTTGATTAGTGTCATATTCTTAACATTAACTTCGTTTTGATTGCCTTCGGACCCTCACCCCGTTGATTTATGGAATACAAAGTTATATATTCTAAAAATCAATCAAGTATACGGCCGGTATTGAAAAAGAGTTCCAAACTTCCCAAAACCTACACAGTAAGAAGTGCAAGTTTTTGTAAACAATCAAATTTATGAAATTAATAAAGGGCTAAAAAAATATAATTTTATAGTAAGATATATAATTATTTTAGTTTAGCGCGAAAAATAATTAAAAAATAAAATATGTAATAAAGTAAAAGTTCATTAATAGCGCACATATATAATGATTTTAATTTAGCGCAAAAAAATAAATATTAAAATATTTTAATATTGTATCTATAAATATATTTGTGAAATAAGTCGCGTATAGATCTATCCAAAATTGAAATATATGCTCTCGAACAACACTTGAGTACATGGTGTAGAACACAAATAAATTTTAATAAAATTATTAATTTGAGAGAATGCATATGATTTATATGTATCATAAATTTTATTTTTCAATCCCTTAAATTCATAAGTAATTATATGATAATAAAAGTTGAGAGAATGCATATTGTTTATATGTATCATAAATTTAATTCTCCAATCCTTTAAATTCATAAGTTATATATAGGAACATAGTAAGTAGTTGGATCATTATCGCTTTCATTTGCAACCAATACCAGGAGTTTATTTGGTTCACCATCCAAAATTATGCAGTCATCGGTGTTCTCATCACCAGCAACTTCCGGGGATGGCTTCAAAATGATAGATCCACGCTTTCATTTGCAACCAATATCAGGGGTTTATTTGGTTCACCATCCAAAATTATGCACTCATCGGTGTCCTCATCACCAGCAACTTCCGCGGATGGCTTCAAAACGATAGATCCAGGTTCACTTCGGGCAAATAAATTTAAAAATAAACCATATATATATATATATATATTAATACATACATGGTGTCGAACATAAATAAATTATAAATTTAGGGTTTTGGTTGCTCTCGGAGAACACTTGATTACCTGGTGTTACACTCTTAAAATTGATGTCGTTTTGATTGCCCTCCAATCCGATTCGTCGTTGATTTATCGAAAATGAAGTTACAACTGCTAAAAATCAATCAAGTAAAAGGTATTGAGAAAGAGTTCGAATTAAAACTTCAGATACTCTATCACCACCGTCGATATACTCAGTACGAAGCTCAAGTTCCTTGTGAACAATCATATTTATGAAATTAATGAAATGGTGCAAAATATATAATAATTTTAATTTATAGCGCAAAAAAAACAAATTAAAAACTAAAATATATAATGAAGTAAAAAGATCGATCATTAATAGTGTAAATATATAATGATTTAAAAACTAAAATATATAATGAAGTAAAAAGATCGATCATTAATAGTGTAAATATATAATGATTTTGGTTTAGCGCAAAAAAATAAATATTAAAATATATAATTAAGTAAAAGGTTCATGCGCAAAAATAAACAAACAATAATTTATTTATTTTATATATTAAAATATATAACAAAAAACATTAACGTTGTTTTCATTGCCCTGGACAACATTTGAGTACCTGCAGGTTGCATACTCTTTGTTTTGATTGCCCTCGGACAACACTTGAGTACCTGAGGTCATACTCTTAACATTAACTTGTTTTGATTGCCCTCGGGCAGCACTTGAGTACCCTGAGCCATACTTTTAACATTAATGTCCTTTCGATTGCCCTTGGGCAACACTTGAGTATCAGGTGCCATACTCTTAACAATAAAGTCGTTTTGATTACCATCGGGCAACACATGAGTATCTGGAGCCATACTCTTAACATTAACGCCGTTTTGATTGTCATCGGCAGCACTTGAGTACCTGGTGCCATACTCTTAACATTTATGTCGTTTTGATTGCCTTCGGGCAACACTTGAGTACCTGATTCCATACTATTAACATTAACGTCGTTTTGATTGCTCTCGGGCAGCTCTTGATTACACGGTGCCACACTCTTAACATTAACATCATTTTGATTGTCCTTGGACCCGCACAGTCGTTGATATATGGAAAACGAAGTTAGAGCTGCTAAAAATTAATCAAGTAGACGGTATTGAAAAAGAGTTCGAAACCTAACCCTACCAGCACCGTAGATATACTCACGGACAACACTTGAGTACTTGAAGGTGACATACTCTTCGTTTTGATTGCCCTCGGACAACACTTGAGTACCTGGTGTCAAAATCTTAACATTAACGTGTTTTATATGTATCATAAATTTTATTTTTCAATCCCTTAAATTCATAAGTAATTATATGATAATAAAAGTTGAGAGAATGCATATTGTTTATATGTATCATAAATTTAATTCTCCAATCCTTTAAATTCATAAGTTATATATAGGAACATAGTAAGTAGTTGGATCATTATCGCTTTCATTTGCAACAAATACCAGGGTTTATTTGGTTCACCATCCAAAATTATGCAGTCATTGATGTCCTCATCACCAGCAACTTCCAGGGATGGCTTCAAAATGATAGATCCACGCTTTCATTTGCAACCAATACCAGGGGATTATTTGGTTCACCATCCAAAATTATGCACTCATCCGTGTCCTCATCAACAGCAACTTCCGCGGGCAACTTCCGCGGATGACTTCAAAATGATAGATCCAGGTTCACTTGGGGCAAATAAATTTAAAAATAAACCGTATATATATATATATATATATATATATATATATATATATATATATATATATATATATATATATATATATATATATATATATATATATATATATATATATATATATATATATATATACATGGTGTCTAACATTAATAAATTATAAATTTAGGGTTTTGATTGCTCTCGGAGAACACTTGATTACCTGGTGTTATATTCTTAAAATTGATGTCTTTTGATTGCCCTATCCAAAATGAAGTTAGAACTGCTAAAAATCAATCAAGTAAAAGGTATTGAGAAAGAGTTCGAATTAAAACTCCAGAAACTCTATCACCACCGTGAGTACGAAGCTAAGTTCCTTGTGAACAATCATATTTATGAAATTAATGAAATGATGCAAAATATATACTAATTTTAATTTATAGCGCAAAAAAAATTAAAAACTAAAATATATAATGAAGTAAAAAGATTATTAATAGTGTATATATATAATGATTTTGGTTTAGCGCAAAAAAATAAATATTAAAATATATAATTAAGTAAAAGGTTAATGCGCAAAAATAAACAAACAATAATTTATTTATTTTATATATTAAAATATATAACCAAAAAACATTAACGTTGTTTTGATTGCCCTGGACAACATTTGAGTACTTGCAGGTGGCATACTCTTTAATTTGATTGCCCTCGGACAACACTTGAGTACCTGAGGTTATACTCTTAACATTAACTTGTTTTGATTGCACTGGGCAGCACTTGAGTACCTGAGCCATACTTTTAACATTGATGTCCTTTTGATTGCCCTTGGGAAACACTTGAGTATGAGGTGCCATACTCTTAACATTAACGTCGTTTTAATTACCATCAGGCAACACATGAGTATCTGGAGCCATACTCTTAACATTAACGCCGTTTTGATTGTCATTGGCAGCACTTGAGTACCTGGTGCCATACTCTTAACATTGATGTCGTTTTGAGTGTCTTCGGACAACACTTGAGTACCTGATTCCATACTATTAACATTAACGTCGTTTTGATTGCTCTCGGGCAGCTCTTGATTACACGGTGCCACACTCTTAACATTAACGTCATTTTGATTGTCCTTGGACCCGAACCGTCGTTGATATATGGAAAACGAAATTAGAGCTGCTAAAAATTAATCAAGTAGACGGTATTGAAAAAGAGTTCGAAACCTAAACCTACCAGCACCGTAGATATACTCACGGACATCACTTGAGTATTTGAAGGTGACATACTCTTCGTTTTGATTGCCCTCGGACAACACTTGAGTACCTGGTGTCAAAATCTTAACATTAACGTGTTTTGATTGCCCTCGGACAGTACTTGAGTACGTGGAGCCATACTCTTAACATTGATGTCGTTTTGATTGCTCTCGGACAACACTTGAGTGCCTGGTGCCATACTCTTATCATTAACGTTGTTTTGATTGCCCTCGGACATCCCTTGATTACTTGGTGCCATATTCTTAACATTAACTTCGTTTTGATTGCCCTCGGACAGTACTTGAGTATGTGGAGCCATACTCTTAACATTGATGTTGTTTTGATTGTTCTCGGAGAAAACATGAGTACATGGTGCCATACTCTTATCATTAACGTTGTTTTGATTGCCCTCGGGCATCCCTTGATTACATGGTGTCATATTCTTAACATTAACTTCGTTTTGATTGCCTTCGGACCCTCAGCCCGTTGATTTATCGAATACAAAGTTATATATTCTAAAAATCAATCAATTATACGGCCGGTATTGAAAAAGAGTTCCAAACCTCCAAAAACCTACACATTAAGAAGTGCAAGTTTTTGTAAACAATCAAATTTATGAAATTAATAAAGGGCTAAAAAAATATAATTTTATAGTAAAATATATAATTATTTTAGTTTAGCGCAAAAAATAATTAAAAAATAAAATATGTAATAAAGTAAAAGTTCATTAATAGCGCACATATATAATGATTTTAATTTAGCGCAAAAAAATAAATATTAAAATATTTTTATATTGTATCTATAAATATATTTTGGAAATAAGACGCGTATAGATCTATCCAAAATCGAAATAGATGCTCTCGAACAGCATTTGAGTACATGGTGTCGAACACAAATAAATTTTAATAAAATTATTAATTTGAGAGAATGCATATGATTTATATGTATCAAAAATTTTATTTTTCAATCCCTTAAATTCATAAGTAATTATATGATAATAAAAGTTGAGAGAATGCATATTGTTTATATGTATCATAAATTTAATTCTCCAATCCTTTAAATTCATAAGTTATATATAGGAACATAGTAAGTAGTTGGATTATTATCGCTTTCATTTGCAACAAATACCAGGGTTTATTTGGTTCACCATCCAAAATTATGCAGTCATTGGTGTCCTCATCACCAGCAACTTCCAGGGATGGCTTCAAAATGATAGATCCACGCTTTCATTTGCAACCAATACCAGGGGATTATTTGGTTCACCATCCAAAATTATGCACTCATCCTTGTCCTCATCAACAGCAACTTCCGCGGGCAACTTCCGCGGATGGCTTCAAAATGATAGATCCAGGTTCACTTGGGGCAAATAAATTTAAAAATAAACCATATATATATATATATATATATACATGGTGTCTAACATTAATAAATTATAAATTTAGGGTTTTGATTGCTCTCCGAGAACACTTGATTACCTGGTGTTATATTCTTAAAATTGATGTCTTTTGATTGCCCTATCCAAAATGAAGTTAGAACTGCTAAAAATCAATCAAGTAAAAGGTATTGAGAAAGAGTTCGAATTAAAACTCCAGAAACTCTATCACCACCGTGAGTACGAAGCTAAGTTCCTTGTGAACAATCATATTTATGAAATTAATGAAATGATGCAAAATATATACTAATTTTAATTTATAGCGCAAAAAAAAATTAAAAACTAAAATATATAATAAAGTAAAAAGATTATTAATAGTGTATATATATAATGATTTTGGTTTAGCGCAAAAAAATAAATATTAAAATATATAATTAAGTAAAAGGTTAATGCGCAAAAATAAACAAACAATAATTTATTTATTTTATATATTAAAATATATAACCAAAAAACATTAACGTTGTTTTGATTGCCCTGGACAACATTTGAGTACTTGCAGGTGGCATACTCTTTAATTTGATTGCCCTCGGACAACACTTGAGTACCTGAGGTTATACTCTTAACATTAACTTGTTTTGATTGCACTCGGGCAGCACTTGAGTACCTGAGCCATACTTTTAACATTGATGTCCTTTTGATTGCCCTTGGGAAACACTTGAGTATGAGGTGCCATACTCTTAACATTAACGCCGTTTTAATTACCATCAGGCAACACATGAGTATCTGGAGCCATACTCTTAACATTAACGCCGTTTTGATTGTCATCGGCAGCACTTGAGTACCTGGTGCCATACTCTTAACATTGATGTCGTTTTGAGTGTCTTCGGAAGTACCTGATTCCATACTATTAACATTAACGTCGTTTTGATTGCTCTCGGACAGCTCTTGATTACACGGTGCCACACTCTTAACATTAACGTCATTTTGATTGTCCTTGGACCCGAACCGTCGTTGATATATGGAAAACGAAATTAGAGCTGCTAAAAATTAATCAAGTAGACGGTATTGAAAAAGAGTTCGAAACCTAAACCTACCAGCACCGTAGATATACTCACGGACATCACTTGAGTATTTGAAGGTGACATACTCTTCGTTTTGATTGCCCTCGGACAACACTTGAGTACCTAGTGTCAAAATCTTAACATTAACGTGTTTTGATTGCCCTCGGACAGTACTTGAGTACGTGGAGCCATACTCTTAACATTGATGTCGTTTTGATTGCTCTCGGACAACACTTGAGTGCCTGGTGCCATACTCTTATCATTAACGTTGTTTTGATTGCCCTCGGACATCCCTTGATTACTTGGTGCCATATTCTTAACATTAACTTCGTTTTGATTGCCCTCGGACAGTACTTGAGTATGTGGAGCCATACTCTTAACATTGATGTTGTTTTGATTGTTCTCGGAGAAAACATGAGTACATGGTGCCATACTCTTATCATTAACGTTGTTTTGATTGCCCTCGGGCATCCCTTGATTACATGGTGTCATATTCTTAACATTAACTTCGTTTTGATTGCCTTCGGACCCTCACCCCGTTGATTTATCGAATACAAAGTTATATATTCTAAAAATCAATCAATTATACGGCCGGTATTGAAAAAGAGTTCCAAACCTCCAAAAACCTACACATTTAGAAGTGCAAGTTTTTGTAAACAATCAAATTTATGAAATTAATAAAGGGCTAAAAAAATATAATTTTATAGTAAAATATATAATTATTTTAGTTTAGCGCAAAAAATAATTAAAAAATAAAATATGTAATAAAGTAAAAGTTCATTAATAGCGCACATATATAATGATTTTAATTTAGCGCAAAAAAATAAATATTAAAATATTTTTATATTGTATCTATAAATATATTTTGGAAATAAGACGCGTATAGATCTATCCAAAATCGAAATAGATGCTCTAGAACAGCACTTGAGTACATGGTGTCGAACACAAATAAATTTTAATAAAATTATTAATTTGAGAGAATGCATATGATTTATATGTATCAAAAATTTTATTTTTCAATCCCTTAAATTCATAAGTAATTATATGATAATAAAAGTTGAGAGAATGCATATTGTTTATATGTATCATAAATTTAATTCTCCAATCCTTTAAATTCATAAGTTATATATAGGAACATAGTAAGTAGTTGGATCATTATCGCTTTCATTTGCAACCAATACCAGGGGTTTATTTGGTTCACCATCCAAAATTATGCATTCATCGGTGTCCTCATCACCAGCAACTTCCGGGGATGGCTTCAAAATGATAGATCCACACATTCATTTGCAACCAATACTGTTAGGATTTATATAATCCAACAAGGGTTAAAGAAAAGGAAAAGATAAACGTAGAGAACTTGTGTTATTAGAACAAAATAAGCGTGATCTAAAATATACAAGAGAGAGGCTTTATATAGCCAAAACAAAAGGTAAACCCTAATCCTATAGCCAAAACAAAAGGTAAACCCTAATCCTATAAACAAAAGGTAAACCATAATTCTATAAATATAATAACTAAAATATAAATATATTCTAACACCCCCCCTCAAACTCACGATGGTACAGCAAGAAGCATCGAGAGTTTGTCAACGAAAAATCTATGACGGCTGATAGAATGAGACTTCGTGAAGCAGTCAGCCAGCTGTAAGGACGACGGAGTAAATGGTAGAGAAATGGTTCCTCGATCCAAATGATGCCGAGTGAAATGACAATCAATCTCAATGTGTTTGGTGCGCTCATGAAACACCGTGTTGTGAGCAATCTGAATGGCACTCTTATTATCGCAGTACATAGGTGTGGGGTCAGAAAGAGTGACTCCTATGTCAGCCAGTAACCAGCGCAACCATATAATCTCAGCCGTAGTGGAAGCCATAGCACGATACTCTGCCTCGGTGGATGAACGGGAAACTACATCTTGTTTCTTACTTCTCCAAGAAATAAGAGAATCACCAAGAAAAATACAAAACCCAGTAGTGGACTTCCGAGAAGTCGAATCACCAGCCCAATCGGCATCAGAATAGGCACGAAGCTCCAATGAAGAAGTGGATGGAAACAAAAGACTCTGATAAAGAGATCCCCGTAGGTAACGTAAAATACGCACAACAGCAGCCCAATGTACAGTCGTGGGTGCTGAAACAAACTGACTAACAATGTGAACAGCATAGGCAATATCAGGGCGAGTGATCGTCAAATAAACAAGACTACCAACAATGGACCTATACAGAGTGGGATCTTGTAGAGGAGTGCCATCATCTAGAGTATACTTTGCGTTCAGCTCGAGAGGAGTGTCAGTGGTGCGAGTGTCAGTGAGTCGTGCTCGGTGAAGAATATCAGCAGCATACTTGGACTGAGAGAGGAGGTAACCTCGAGGAGAAGAGGCAACTTCAATTCCCAGAAAGTATCGTAAAGGGCCCAAATCTTTCATCTCAAAACAACGGGACAAGGTTTCTTTCAAACCCAGAATACCATCAACATCATCACCCGTAATAATCATATCATCAACATATAACAGAAGGAGAACACGGCCAGCAGAAGTCGATCGAACAAATAAAGCCGAGTCATAAGGGCTAGAGACAAAACCAAGGGAAATCACAACTCGAGAAAATCTATCATACCAAGCACGAGGGGCTTGCTTAAGGCCATACAACGCCTTCTTAAGGCGACAAACCTGTCCTGGAGCATGAGAGACGCCTGGTGGGGGAACCAAATACACTTCTTCCTTCAATTCTCCATTCAAAAAAGCATTTTTAACATCCATCTGAGATATGTGCCACTGTTGAACAGAAGCAACAGCAATGAGGACACGAACTGAAGTCATCTTGGCTACCGGAGCAAAAGTCTCCTCATAATCTAAACCATACTCTTGAGCAAACCCCTTAGCAACTAAGCGGGCCTTGTATCGCTCAATAGAACCATCATATTTCGTCTTAACTTTGTACACCCATCTAGAACCAATAGCCTTTTTACCGGCAGGAAGATCAACAAGGTCCCAAGTACCAGTCTTGTCTAAGGCAGACAGTTCCTCAGCCATAGCATTTTGCCAATCACGGGATCGGACAGCCTCCTTATAGGAGGAAGGCTCAGAGATTGGATCAATGGAAACAAGAAATGACGCAAAGGACTTAGAATAACAAGAGTATGCAAAATCAGGTAATTGAGTAGACTTACGTATGCGCACTGGATAGCGTGGCGCAGCAAGATCCGTAGTCACAAGCGGTGATTGGGTAGCCGTGTCAGGGGTCGGAGAGTCGTCAACAATAGGTGCAGTAGAAATTGAAGAGTCAGAAGAGAAGGGATCAATGTGAATAAGATCAGATTTAGTCAAGTTGTGTGTGCTGGAGGGAATGGTAAAGAAGGGGATATGCTCAAGGAAGGAGACATGGCGAGACACATATAATTTTCTAGAGGAGGGATCATAACAACGATAACCTTTTTGACCTATACCATACCCAAGAAAAACACATATAGCAACCCGAGAGGAAAGTTTGGACAGTTCAACATGTGGACGAAGAACAAAGCAAGTGGAACCGAAGACTCTTAAGACAGAATAATTTGGTGTTTGGCCAAATAACTGCTCATAAGGAGAAGTGCCAGAGTTATGAGCAGTCGGAATACGATTAATAATGTAAGTGGAGGTAAGGACAGCTTCTCCTCAAAACTCATTTGGAACACTAGCGGATAACAACATAGACCTGACAGTTTCAACAATATGTCGGTGTTTTCTCTCAGCAACACCATTCTGCTGAGGGGTATCAGTGCACGAGGACTGATGCACAGTACCTTCAGACAAAAAAAAGATCATAAAGAGTTCTACTAGTGTATTCCCCACCCAAATCAGAACGAAAACACTTAACAACAGCGGAGTGTTGGGTTTTAACATAGGCTTGAAAATCTGTATAAATCTTAGTGAACTCAGAACGATTTTTCATAAAAAACACCCAAACATAACGAGTATAGTCATCAATAAAGGACACATAATATCTAGACCCTCCTTTAGTAGGAATAGGAGCGGGTCCCCAAACATCAGAGTGGACTAAATCAAAAGGTGCAGAAGATTTTGATGAACTATGAGGAAAAGGCAAAGCAGAAAATTTCCCAAGTTTACATCCACGACAATCAGAAATATCATGAGATTTTAAATCACCCAAAACGCCAGTATTACACAAAAATTTTAAACGAGAGTGTGAAACATGACCGAGTCTAGAATGCCATAAAAAATACTCAGAGGATGACTTGGTTAAATGAAAGGAAGATAAATCAACAGAGGTGGCAGCTGCATAGCCATGAGTGCGCAGCTCATCCAAAACATAGAGACCCCCCTGTCTACGGCCTGTCCCAATCAGCCTCTTTGAGTTGGGATCCGTTACATAACAAGAGGTGGAAGAAAAATGAACGGAATATCCAGAATCACATAATTGACCAACAGATGCAAGACTTAGAGTAAGCTTAGGTATACAATAGACATTTGAGAGAGACACGTGAGGAGTGTTAACAGTGCCAACGCCAACTAATGGTAAGGATGAACCATCAGCAGTAACAACAGTAGGGGAACAAGACTCAGAAGATAAGGATGTAAACTTAGATGGATCAGGAGACATATGAAACGAAGCCCCAGAGTCCAAGACCCAAAGAGATGATGATATACCTGAGGGTTTTGATGAAGGCAAACCTGATGGAGAACGAGTAGTCATGGCAAGATGCTGAGGCAGGGGAACTGTCTGACTTGAGGACGAAGACTGAGTAGCAAGGAATCGTTGAAACTGTTCTGCAAGAGCATCCATAGAATTATTCTGAGAAGAAGCCACATCCAAACGAACACCAATTGACTGCAACGAGTCCTCACTAGAAGCCATTGGAAAACAAGCGAAAAACGAAAACGCCAACAACCGAAACGATCAGAAAAAATTAAACGAAACGATCAAAAAAAAAAATGATTGCTGGCTCTGATACCATGTTAAATTCCAAACGGGGGTGTTCAAGTGCGGTCCCACGCCTAGCGCACACACGAGAGCGGGAGCTTGAATATGCACTAGAGAGCCTCAATCTATCTCAAAACCATATGGTACTAAGTAGGAGAGCTCCCTAGGCTTATATCATAGACTCCCCTCTCACAATTATTCGATGTGGGACAACTCACAAGTGGCCTTCAACACACCCCCTCCACTTGTGAGTCCTAGTCAAAGGGTGGTTATAACCACTCACGAACAGGATCGAAACCTGCTCTGATACCATGTTAGGATTTATATAATCCAACAAGGGTTAAAGAAAAGGAAAAGATAAACGTAGAGAACTTGTGTTATTAGAACAAAATAAGCGTGATCTAAAATATACAAGAGAGAGGCTTTATATAGCCAAAACAAAAGGTAAACCCTAATCCTATAAACAAAAGGTAAACCATAATTCTATAAATATAATAACTAAAATATAAATATATTCTAACAAATACCAGGGGATTATTTGGTTCACCATCCAAAATTATGCACTCATCTGTGTCCTCATCAACAGCAACTAATGATAGATCCAGGTTCACTTGGGGCAAATAAATTTAAAAATAAACCATATATATATATACATGGTGTCGAACATAAATAAATTATAAATTTAGGGTTTTGATTGCTCTCGGAAAACACTTGATTACCTGGTGTTATATTCTTAAAATTGATGTCTTTTGATTGTCCTACAATCCGATTCGTCTCCAAAATGAAGTTAGAACTGCTAAAAATCAATCAAGTAAAAGGTATTGAGAAAGAGTTCGAATTAAAACTCCAGAAACTCTATCACCACCGTGAGTACGAAGCTCAAGTTCCTTGTGAACAATCATATTTATGAAATTAATGAAATGATGCAAAATATATAATAATACTTGAGAACAATCATATTTATGAAATTAATGAAATGATGCAAAATATATAATAATTTTAATTTATAGCTGCAAAAAAAAATTAAAAACTAAAATATATAATGAAGTAAAAAGATTATTAATAGTGTATAAATATAATGATTTTGGTTTAGCGCAAAAAAATAAATATTAAAATATATAATTAAGTAAAAGGTTCATGCGCAAAAATAAACAAACAATAATTTATTTATTTTATATATTAAAATATATAACCAAAAAACATTAACGTTGTTTTGATTGCCCTGGACAACATTTGAGTACTTGCAGGTGGCATACTCTTTGTTTTGATTGCCCTCGGACAACACTTGAGTTCCTGAGGTTATACTCTTAACATTAACTTGTTTTGATTGCACTCGGGCAGCACTTGAGTACCTGAGCCATACTTTTAACATTGATGTCCTTTTGATTGCCCTTGGGAAACACTTGAGTATGAGGTGCCATACTCTTAACATTAACGCCGTTTTGATTACCATCAGGCAACACATGAGTATCTGGAGCCATACTCTTAACATTAACGCCGTTTTGATTGTCATCGGCAGCACTTGAGTACCTGGTGCCATACACTTAACATTGATGTCGTTTTGATTGTCTTCGGGCAACACTTGAGTACCTGATTCCATACTATTAACATTAACGTCGTTTTGATTGCTCTCGGACAGCTCTTGATTACACGGTGCCAAACTCTTAACATTAACGTCATTTTGATTGTCCTTGGACCCGCACCGTCGTTGATATATGGAAAACGAAGTTAGAGCTGCTAAAAATTAATCAAGTAGACGGTATTGAAAAAGAGTTCGAAACCTAAACCTACCAGCACCGTAGATATACTCACGGACATCACTTGAGTACTTGAAGGTGACATACTCTTCGTTTTGATTGCCCTCGGACAACACTTGAGTACCTGGTGTCAAAATCTTAACATTAACGTGTTTTGATTGCCCTCGGACAGTACTTGAGTACGTGGAGCCATACTCTTAACATTGATGTCGTTTTGATTGCTCTCGGACAACACTTGAGTACCTGGTGCCATACTCTTATCATTAACGTTGTTTTGATTGCTCTCGGACATCCCTTGATTACTTGGTGCCATATTCTTAACATTAACTTCGTTTTGATTGCCCTCAGACAGTACTTGAGTAAGTGGAGCCATACTCTTAACATTGATGACGTTTTGATTGCTCTCGGAGAAAACTTGAGTACATGGTGTCATACTCTTATCATTAACGTTGTTTTGATTGCCCTTGGGCATCCCTTGACTACATGGTGTCATATTCTTAACATTAACTTCGTTTTGATTGCCTTCGGACCCTCACCCCGTTGATTTATCGAATACAAAGTTATATATTCTAAAAATCAATCAAGTATACGGCCGGTATTGAAAAAGAGTTCCAAACCTCCAAAAACCTACACAGTAAGAAGTGCAAGTTTTTGTAAACAATCAAATTTATGAAATTAATAAAGGGCTAAAAAAATATAATTTTATAGTAAAATATATAATTATTTTAGTTTAGCGCAAAAAATAATTAAAAAATAAAATATGTAATAAAGTAAAAGTTCATTAATAGCACACATATATAATTATTTTAATTTAGCGCAAAAAAATAAATATTAAAATATTTTAATATTGTATCTATAAATATATTTTGGAAATAAGTCGCGTATAGATCTATCCAAAATCGAAATAGATGCTCTCTAACAGCATTTGAGTACATGGTGTCGAACACAAATAAATTTTAATAAAATTATTAATTTGAGAGAATGCATATGATTTATATGTATCATAAATTTTATTTTTCAATGTCTTAAATTTATAAGTAATTATATGATAATAAAAGTTGAGAGAATACATATGGTTTATATGTATCATAAATTTAATTCTCCAATCCTTTAAATTCATAAGTTATATATAGGAACATAGTAAGTAGTTGGATCATTATCGCTTTCATTTGCAACCAATACCAGGGGTTTATTTGGTTCACCATCCAAAATTATGCAGTCATCGGTGTCCTCATCACCACCAACTTTCGGTGATGGCTTTAAAATGATAGATCCACGCTTTCATTTACAACCAATACCAGGGGTTTATTTGGTTCACCATCCAAAATTATGCACTTATCGGTGTCCTCATCACCAGCAACTTCCGCGGATGGCTTCAAAATGATAGATCCAGGTTCACTTGGGCAAATAAATATATATATATATATATATATATATATATATATATATATATATATACATACATACATGCTGTCGAACATAAATAAATTATAAATTTAGGGTTTTGATTGCTCTCGGAGAACACTTATTACCTTGTGTTACACTCTTAAAATTGATGTCGTTTTGATTGCCCTCCAATCCGATTCGTCGTTGATTTATCGAAAATGAAGTTAGAACTGCTAAAAATCAATAAGTAAAAGGTATTGAGAAAGAGTTCGAATTAAAACTCCAGAAACTCTATCACCATCGTCGATATACTCATTACGAAGCTCAAGTTCCTTGTGAACAATCATATTTATGAAATTAATGAAATGGTGCAAAATATATAATAATTTTAATTTATAGGGCAAAAAAAAAACTAAAATATATAATGAAGTAAAAAGATCATTAATAGTGTATATATATAATGATTTTGGTTTAACGCAAAAAAATAAATATTAAAATATATAATTAAGTAAAAGGTTCATGCGCAAAAATAAAAAAACAATAATTTATTTATTTTATATATTAAAATATATAACAAAAAAACATTAACGTTGTTTTGATTGCCCTGGACAACATTTGAGTACTTGCAGGTGGCATACTCTTTGTTTTGATTGCCCTCGGATACCTGAGGTTATACTCTTAACATTAACTTGTTTTGATTGCACTCGGGCAGCACTTGAGTACCTGAGCCATACTTTTAACATTGATGTCCTTTTGATTGCCCTTGGGCAACACTACTTTTAACATTGATGTCCTTTTGATTGCCCTTGGGCAACACTTGAGTATGACGTGCCATACTCTTAACATTAACGCCGTTTTGATTACCATCGGACAACACATGAGTATCTGGAGCCATACTCTTAACATTAACGCCGTTTTGATTGTCATCGGCAGCACTTGAGTACCTGGTGCCATACTCTTAACATTGATGTCGTTTTGATTGCCTTCGGGCAACACTTGAGTTCCTGATTCCATACTATTAACATTAACGTCGTTTTGATTGCTCTCGGGCAGCTCTTGATTACACGGTGCCACACTCTTAACATTAACGTCATTTTGATTGTCCTTGGACCCGCACCGTCGTTGATATATGGAAAACGAAGTTAGAGCTGCTAAAAATTAATCACGTAGACGGTATTGAAAAAGAGTTCGAAACCTAAACCTACCAGCACCGTAGATATACTCACGGACATCACTTGAGTACTTGAAGGTGACATACTCTTCGTTTTGATTGCCCTAGGACAACACTTGAGTACCTGGTGTCAAAATCTTAACATTAACGTGTTTTGATTGCCCTCGGACAGTACTTGAGTACGTGGAGCCATACTCTTAACATTGATGTCGTTTTGATTGCTCTCGGACAACACTTGAGTGTCTGGTGCCATACTCTTATCATTAACGTTGTTTTGATTGCCCTCGGACATCCCTTGATTACTTGGTGCCATATTCTTAACATTAACTTCGTTTTGATTGCCCTCGGACAGTACTTGAGTACGTGGAGCCATACTCTTAACATTGATGTCGTTTTTATTGCTCTCGGAGAAAACTTGAGTACCTGGTGCCATACTCTTATCATTAACGTTGTTTTGATTACCCTCGGGCATCCCTTGATTACATGGTGTCATATTCTTAACATTAACTTCGTTTTGATTGCCTTCAGACCCGCACCCCGTTGATTTATCGAATACAAAGTTATATATTCTAAAAATCAATATACGGCCGGTATAGAAAAAGAGTTCGAAACCTCCAGAAACCTACACAGTAAGAAGTGCAAGTTTTTGTAAACAATCAAATTTATGAAATTATTAAAGAGCTAAAAAAAATATAATTTTATCGTAAAATATATAATTATTTTAGTTTAGCGCAAAAAATAATTAAAAAATAAAATATATAATAAAGTAAAAGTTCATTAATAGCGCACATATTTAATGATTTTAATTTAGCGCAAAAAAAATAAATATTAAAATATTTTAATATTGTATCTATAAATATATTTTGGAAATAAGTCGCGTATAGATCTATCCAAAATCGAAATAGATGCTCTCAAACAACCCTTGAGTACATGGTGTCGAACAAAAATAAATTTTAATAAAATTATTAATTTGAGAGAATGCATATGGTTTATATGTATCATAAATTTTATTTTTCAATCCCTTTAATTCATAAGTAATTATATGATAATAAAAGTTGAGAGAATGCATATTGTTTATATGTATCATAAATTTAATTCTCCAATCCTTTAAATTCATAAGTTATATATAAGAACATAGTAAGTAGTTGGATCATTATCGCTTTCATTTGCAACCAATACAGGGGTTTATTTAGTTCACCATCCAAAATTATGCAGTCATCGGTGTCCTCATCACAGCAACTTCCGAGATGGCTTCAAAATGATAGATCCACACTTTCATTTGCAACCAATACCAGGGTTTTATTTGGTTCACCATCCAAAATTATGCAGTCATCGGTGTCCTCATCACCAGCAACTTCCGCGGATGGCTTCAAAATGATAGATCCAGGTTCACTTGGGGCAAATAAATGTAAAAATAAACCATATATATATATATATATATATATATATATATATATATATATATATACATACATACATGGTGTCGAGCATAAATAAATATACATACATACATGGTGTCGAACATAAATAAATTATAAATCTAGGGTTTTGATTGCTCTCGGAGAACACTTGATTATCTGGTGTTATACTCTTAAAATTGATGTCTGTAAATGTTGATTTTGGCGACAACGTTTTTGTACTTGTGTTTTTGTTGAGGTTCAGGATTGCAGGTGCATGGAAAAGGAGACTAGAGTCTCCGGTTTTGGCACGATGGAATGTGCATGGAACGGCGACCAGCGTCGCCGCTTATGGCATGACAGGAACGGCGACAGGAGTCGCCGATTTTGGGGCACTAGAGGAATGGCAGTGGAACGGCGACAGGCGTCGCCGTTTTTGGTACAAGTCGTGGAACGGAGACAGCAGTCTCCGGTTTGTGTGCATGGCCAGTCTCCGCTTTTGGCATCCTTGGAACGGCGACCAGCGTCGCCGTTTTTGACAACGCAATGGAACGGCGACTGGAGTCGCCGTTTGTGGCATTGGCAGTGACATGGAATCGGCGACTCCTGTCGCCGGTTTTGGCATTGTGCATGTCATGGAATCGGCGACTCCTGTCGCCGGTTTTGGCAATGGCACGAGTTCCGCGACGCTTGTCCTCAAGGCACGGTGCCAGCGACTATGACATTCTTCAACGACGATTTTCACATAAGTACTTTCAACGTGATCTCTTTCACCAAGTACACAAATCAAGGAATGAAGAATGGTTCCAGTGCTTTCTACTTCAATGATATCGACGACCATGAAGACGATGAAATTCCGAGGCTTCAACACTTAGAGTTTTTCACGAGAGTTTGAAGATGAAGAATTGAGATCGACGGAGTCAAGATTGAATTGAAGTTCTGACTTTGAAATTGAAGATTCAAGATTCGAAGATTCAAGAATCGAAGATTCAAGATTCCAAGATTCAAGAATCCAAGTTCTACAAGAGTGATGTCATCCATGGAGAAGTGACGTCAGCCAAGCATGTGACCAACCAGAACGTGCCACGTCATCACCTCACATGTGCGGGCTGCCTATATAAACCCATGGATTTCGATTTCACCTTTGACGATTTTGAGAGAATGAAATCTGATTTTTAGAATCGTGACCGACAGCTTCGAGCTTCGAGTTTGTGTAGTGGCTTTTGCGCCTTGTGCCAAGAATAGAGTTAGGAGATTTAGCTCTAGGTACTCGTGTGCTAGATTGCAAGTTAGTGGGAGTTGTTGCGACACTCGGGAAACTTCTTGTAATCGTTTTGCCTACCATACTCAGTGTAATAGTTTAGTTTCGTTTTTCAATGGAATGAAACATATTACATAACTTTGTCTTCCGTTCTTTCATTCCACGAACTTGTGTGATTGTTACCTTGACTGAAACTGCTGATCGTGCTTTTAAGTCCAACTTCGCGAAAAGTTGGTATCTTACGTCGAAGACGTAATTTCAATTGGTATCAGAGCGGGACGTCATACGTATAAGACGTGATCCGTTACTTGACTTCATATTTCCGCTACAATGGAGTCGTCCATGTTTGTCCAGAAACCGATTATGCTAACTCATCAGAACTACTCGAATTGGAAGGCCAAAGTCTCTGCTAGGATTAAGGGTTTTGATTCCAGATCTTGGATGGCAGTGTTAGAAGGATGGGAACGCCCATATACGGAAGACGCCGATGGCGTGAGAATTCCGAAACCGGAACGTAGTTGGACGAGAGAGGAACATGACTTGTCCACAGCTAACAGCAAAGCCTTACTTATTATCTGTGAATGGCTAGACCTCAGTATGTATCAGCTGGTCA
Source organism: Euphrasia confusa (assembly GCA_954870475.1). Taxonomy (NCBI): domain Eukaryota; kingdom Viridiplantae; phylum Streptophyta; class Magnoliopsida; order Lamiales; family Orobanchaceae; genus Euphrasia; species Euphrasia confusa. Next base: position 25,672,666 of record OX940968.1, on the reverse strand, counting down.
AGAATTGCACATCTGCCAGAGATGCATGGGAAACGTTACAAAGAACTTGTGAGGGAAGCCATGCTGTTAAGCGATCAAAAATCCGAACTATCACTGCACAATTCCATCAACTCCGGATGAGGGAAGATGAAGATATCAATGACTACTTGGACAAGATCATGAGATATGTGAATGAAGCTTTTGAACTTGGTGAAATTTTTCCTGCTCCCATGGTCTATAAGAAAGTTCTCTCCAGTGTTAGCACTAGGTTCGAAAGCAAGGTGCTGACAATCGAAGCACGCAATGACGAGAACCAAAACTGGGACTATGCCGACTTAATGGCTGATTTGAGAAACTATGACCTGACTCTCAAAGTTCGAAGCAACCCAGACATGTCTCTTGTCTACGAACCGATGACTGCTCTTAAGATTTCAGAGAAAGGAAAGAGTTCAAGAAGCTCTTACACTCGAAAAACTCATTTGAAAAATGAGAAAACTGAAAGTAGTTTTTCTGCTGATCTGGGTGAATCTGATGATGAGGAAGCTGAGGAAATTGAAAAACTGATGAACTCTAGTAATCCGGACAGACTGGCTGCACTGACTGAGATAGTCACTTATCTTGTGAAACAAGAATTTAAGAGAAAGAACCGTGCACGAAATTTCCGAAAATTTCAGAAAAGTTCTAACTCATACTCTAATACTCCTGACAACCGAAATCAGGGATCGTCGTCGGACAAAAAGTTTAAAGGGACGAAGCTCTCACCATATTCCTCTACTGGCAAGGATGTTTCCAAGATGCAATGCTATGAGTGTAAGGGATATGGACACGTTAAAAATGAATGTCCTAATTTACATCGTAAAAAGAAGCTACCAGTTAGCTATGTTGTGATTGACGATGAGGATGTCATTTCAGAGAACGACGAGTCCGAGGACAATAATTCTGACGATGATGAAGACAACGCTCTAGTTGTCACTTTTGGTGAATCTTTTGATCTCGAAAATGTGGAGGTCGAAAACTTTGTTTTTGATGCATTTCTGAAAGACACTGCAACTGCAGACAACATCTTCCGTGTGGCATCGACAAACCGAAATTTCTGTGATGATGACATCTTCTCGGATAATGAATCAGTGTCTGATGCTGATGAGATGGAGAAGACAACCGAAGTGTCTAAAACTGAAGATGTGTGTATTGAGCTGATCACTTTGAAGGAGAGTCACACTAAACTTGAAAATCTATGTGATATTGCTATTACTGAGAATAGCACTCTTGAAGTGTCTCTGAAATGCTTGGCTGAATCTTTTAATGAACTCTCGAATGAACAACTCAAGATGTGTGATGAGGTGGTTGGGTTGAGAAACTCAGTTGAGAAGACTGAGGATGAGAAGAAGAAGTTGAACAACTCCTTGACAATTCTCAAAGTAAAATTTGATGACCTTTTCGAAGAAAAACATAAGTATTTCAAGGAAGTTGTCGAACTAAGAGAGTTGTGTGACAAAATGAGTTCTGAAAACTCTAAACTGAAGACGTCACTGAAAAAGGAGTCAGCTGAAGTGAAGAAACTGCAGACTCTATTTAAGAACTCGGATGCTGAAAATGATGAACTAAAGTCTTCACTAATGAAAGTTCAAACTGACCTTGCCATGACTGACAAGGAACGATATGTGCTTAAAGAAAAACTTCATATGACTGATGAGCTACTAAGGAAAATGAACACGAACTCTTCCGTGTTTGACAATGCTGCTTCATATATGAATCCTAATCGTTACGGACTTGGATTTCAAAAAGTTTTTGAGTCCATTTACTCGACACCTGAAAAGAAGAAAGATGTGAATTTTGTTAAGGCGTCGACTGATCTGTCTGAGGATAAAAGCAAGGATGACGTTGAATCATCTAAACGAAAGGAGATTGATGAAGGGAAAAAGATTGCTAAGTCTCCAGAACCTAAAACTCAAAAGTCGATCTCGACTTTAAAAACTGAGACATATCAATTCCCGAAGAATATTGTCAAACATCCTCGTGGTATCCTACCTTATGAGAAGACGTTGCTGAAGAACTTAGAGAAATCTCAGAACGTGAAGAAAAATGGACACACCACTAGTACTAAAACCGTTTTGGTCAAGACGTCCACGAAGGTTGAAACTCTTCAAAGGAGAAAGTATGTATGTCACTACTGTGACCAACCTGGACACATTCGACCATTTTGTTATAAGATGAAGGATGACGCGAACAGAGAGTTGATGACCCTGAAGAAAAAGTCCGAAGTGGCTAAGGAAATGAAGAAACCCATTTCACCAAATCCGAAAGCTAAGACAACTCTGAAAGCTGTGACTGAGAGACATGTCCAAATGAAGGGAAAGAAGAAATGGGTGCCTAAGTCTCAAAAGAGTAAAGTTGAACTTAACTCTACAACCAGTAGATGGCAACCAAGGGAACTGATTTTCTGCCATGTTGCACTAAATGCTTCTGAAGCTGGCAACAAAGGCATTTGGTACTTTGATAGTGGCTGCTCCCGACATATGACCGGCACTAAGAAATTCTTGAAAGAATATGAGCCGATGACAGGTTCCCCCGTGGTGTTTGGAGGGGGAGCAAAAGGTGTTGTCAAGGGAAAAGGGACACTACAAATCAAAGGATTGCCTCCTATCAGAAATGTTGTCCACGTCAAGGGACTTGTTGCCAACCTCATTTCCATCAGTCAGCTTTGTGATGAAGGTTTTAATGTTAGCTTTGATAAGGAATCTTGCCGAGTTTATGATGCTGAGGGTAAATGCATCATGGAAGGTCCACGTGCCAAAAACAATTGTTATACAACTGAGTATAGTTGCTTCTCCGTGACCGTTCCCGATGAAGTTGACTTGTGGCACCAACGACTTGGCCACACTAGCACTCGCAATCTAAGCAAACTGGTTAAGGGGGGGATAGTTCGAGGAATCTCTCAACTCCCCAAAATTGAGAAAAGAGTGTGTGGCGACTGTCAGAAGGGCAAGTTAACGAGAACTCCTCATCCAGCACTTCCGACACTCATGAGTACTTCTGCTCCCTTCGAACTTCTACATATGGACTTGATGGGTCCAATGGAAGTGAAGAGCATAGCTAAGAAAGAATACGTGTTGGTTGTTGTCGATGATTTTTCTAGATATACTTGGACAAGATTTCTGGCATCCAAGGATGAAACCTTCAATGCCTTTAAGGGTATTGTAAAATGGATACGAACAAATCATGAAGCTAAGGTTAAAAGGATCAGGAGTGATCATGGAACCGAATTTGAAAATTCCAGCTTCAATGAATTTTGCCTGATGAAAGGTATTCACCACGAATACTCGGCCCCAAAAACGCCTCAACAAAATGGGATCGCCGAACGAAAGAATCGAACACTGCAAGAGATGGCGCGTGTGATGTTGATCTCCAAAAATCTGGCTCGAACTTTTTGGGCAGAAGCCGTCTCTACAGCTGGCTACATTTTGAATCGAATAAGTATTCGATCTGGCACTACTGCCACTGCCTATGAACTTGTCAATGGGAAGAAACCTTCGGTGGCACACTTTCGTGTTTTTGGCTGTACTTGCTATATTTTGAAGGATCGTGATCCTCTAAAGAAATTTGAAGCCAAAGCTGATCGTGGAATTTTTGTTGGCTATAGCCAAAATAGTCATGCCTATCGTGCCTACAATCTTCGCACTAGGAAAGTCATTGAGACTGTGAACATCAACTTTGATGAACAAGACTTTCTTGGAAAAGATGCAGAGGCTGATTGGGTTAAGGAAGGGATCCTTGAAGTTCGAACATTTCCTTCAACACCCACTACTGTGACTTCCGAAAATGCTACTCCTAATACTTCACCTGAAGTTGGAGAATCTAGCAACGGAAATGATGACACTTCGGTCACTGAGGATGACGATGATGATCATGTTGACAAACCAGCTGACGCTCCAAGAGAGGCACCTGGTCATATTCAAAAACGTCATCCGCCGAACCAGATGATCGGAAGTTTGAATGAGCGAACTACACGCTCAAAGAAACCAATGAACTCTCCCGACGAACTCTACAACATATGTACTTCAGCAGTGTGTAATGAAATCGGCATCACTTGCTTTCTCTCCGAAAATGAGCCGAAAAATTACAAGGAAGCCATGCAAGATGATTTTTGGATCATGGCCATGCAAGAAGAGTTGAATGAGTTCACCCGGAATAATGTTTGGTCCTTAGTTCCCCGAACTTCGAACATCAATGTTGTTGGAACTAAATGGATTTTCAAGAATAAAACAGATGAGCATAACCAAGTTGTCCGAAACAAAGCTCGTCTTGTTGCCCAAGGATATGCCCAAGTGGAAGGCATAGATTTTGATGAAACGTTTGCTCCGGTCGCACGAATTGAGTCCATCAGACTCTTGATTGCTATTGCATGCCATCTCGGCATCAAACTTAGACAGATGGACGTCAAAGCTGCTTTCTTGAACGGTGTCTTGGAAGAAGAGGTCTACGTTGCCCAACCTAAGGGTTTTGAGGATCCGAAAAAGCCAAACCATGTCTACAAGCTTCACAAAGCTCTTTACGGCTTGAAACAAGCGCCTCGCGCCTGGTATGGATGCCTCACGGATTTCCTTCTAAAGTTCGGTTTTGAGCGTGGATCGGTGGACAAAACTTTGTTCATCAAGCGAGACGGCAAACACATGATTGTTGCCCAAATTTACGTTGACGACATTGTCTTCGGAGCTACTTGTTCCAAACTCGTGACTTTTTTCACAGAAGCTATGTCCTCGACATTTAAAATGAGCCTTGAGGGGGAGTTGCACCAATTTCTTGGCCTTCAGATTTCTCAACGACCAAATGGGATATTTGTATCTCAAAGTAAGTATGCCAAGAACATGGTTGAGAGGTTTGAAATGCATCATGCTAAGCCAGCTAACACTCCTATGGCAACTACCGAACGCTTGTCTATGTCAACGAAAAGCCGGAGTGTAAACCAAACTCTTTATCGTTCCATGATTGGGAGTTTACTTTATTTAACTGCCACTCGTCCTGACATTATGTTTAGTGTTTGTATGTGTGCCAGGTACCAAGCTGATCCAAAGGAGGACCATCTACGAGCTGTGAAACGGATCTTCCGATACATCTCTGGGACTTCTCAGCTAGGCCTTTGGTATGCGCGCGACACTTCATCCAACCTTGTCGGTTTTTCTGATGCCGACTGGGCGACGGACACGGACGAAAGAAAAAGTACCTCCGGCAGCTGTTGCTTCCTTGGCAATAACATTGTGTCTTGGCATAGTCGCAAGCAAAACTGTATCGCACTGTCCACTGCCGAGTCCGAGTACGTTGCGGCTGGAAGTTGCTGCACTCAACTCCTTTGGTTGAAGCAAATGTTGAATGACTATCTTCTTGAGAGTGCGCCATTAGTGCTGTACTGTGATAACCAGAGTGCTATCAAAATCAGCGAGAATCCTGTCCAGCACTCAAGAACTAAACACATCGACATTCGACATCATTTCATTAGAGATTTGGTTGATCGTGATATAGTCAGTCTACAGCATATTTCAACGGAAAAACAGCTTGCTGACATCTTTACCAAACCTCTTGACTTTGAGAGATTCAAAACTTTAAGGAATTCTCTCTGCATGTGTTCTCTCTAAGAGTTCACGAAAAATTTTGAAGTCTGAAAGAGTAGTTTCTTTACTTCTGAATATGCACTCGGAATCGTCGTGGATTAGTCTAGTCAGACAAACATGGATTCGAGGCCGCTTCTAGTCTTCGGACACAAGAGTATTTATTCCGCTGAATGCGAACATGTGAACATGGCTTAAACTCCTCGCTTCATTTGCATAGATCCATAAAGCCAAGTAACGGAGGACGCCGGTTCCCCCGGCTCCCCTCTTCGAAAGGTTGTACATGGACGCTGAACTTTAAGACACTCTACTATCACACTTTGGAGGACGCAAGTGAACCTTGCTCCCCTCTGACTGCTGTAATGAGTGTCTGTTGCATTTCATCTAAAGCTTAAAACTCGTCTGGAGGACGCCGGTTACCCCGGCTCCCCTCTGATTGAAGTAATGCTAGTTCCTGATCGGAGTGCCTTAAGTGTTCACCTTGCATTCATGAATTAAAATCTCTTGTGCGGTGCTAACTCTGCCAATATGTTTCGACGAAACACGACTGCTTCCTTGTGACTGAGACGAAGGACAAGTAAACATGTCTATCACATACTTCGGTCCATCTCACCGGTTTTCATATGAGAGATCTTCCATTACCTCAAAGTTCTATTCACCTCGTGTGAAATTTTTGGTTTTTGGAAAAATGATGGAAGTGTCTCTTTTCTGGGAAAATATTTGCTCTTCATTGCCTAATATCACCCCTCGAATCTCCACTAAAATGTGTTCGAATGTTTGCGTGTGTTGAACTCTTGAATGACTAACTCGGGATGTGTTGTTTTTGTTTGGCATTTCTGTAGTTCATACACAGGGCTACGTGGTTTACCATCTCGGAAGTCTAAACATTGAGTGCAACGACGACAAAATTCAAATGTGGGTGACATTGGAAAACGAAAAATCGGCGACTCATGCCAAACACCAAAAACGGAGACTCATGCCCATTGTCAAATCCGGCGACTGCTGTCGCTGACAAAAACGGAGACTCTCCAAACAGGAGACTCCTGTCGCCGTTTTCGACAACACCTTGCCCATGACAAAATCCGGAGATCACAGTCGCTGGAAAAGCGGCGACACCAAGCCTTGTCCATCGCCATGCCATTTCCGGAGACTCGAACCTATGGCACTGAACTTCGTCATTCCAACCTTCGGTTTGATCTTCGGTTTTTCACATTTTCATTTATTTTAATTTTTATTTATTTTTTTTGAAAATTATTATTTTAATAATATTTTCAAATTAATAAAATTTTGTTCGTCTAATGGGCTCAATTTTTCTTCTTGAGATGGGCTTTTTTACAGGTCTTGAGCTGTGTATTTTAAATCCGGACGGGCGGCCCAAAATTTTCCTATATATAGCCCCTAGGGTGATTCCATCGTGGTTACGCTTACATCGCATCTTAGAACTCTCGAACTCTCGACTCTCGGCTGCTGACTGCCTGTCCATCGTTCTTAGGTTCTTAGTTTTTCCATACTTAGTTGCATCCGGCAACTCTAGCTTTGCGCACCCGGCGCCCCGTCTTCGTTTCTGTGACTGTGTTACTTTCCCAAGTGTTAGATTATTTTTCCAAGTTTTTTTTCGAAATGTCTGCTGCAAAGAACTTAGATGATATGTTGGCTGACATGACCGTCTACCTGAACGAACAATTTGAGCAAGCGCCGTCGCCAACGTCCAAGAAAGCGGCGTATGAAGAGCTCAAGGCTCACTTGGAAAAAGTGGAAAAACGCAAGGCTGCGTCCACTGAACCGTCAGTTGAACTGACTACTTCTGCCACGCCAGCACATTCTTCTGCCCGTCAGCCGGGCAAAGACAAGGTGTCTTCGGTCCGTATCTACTCTGGCGTTGTCAGTCGGGCTGAATATCACAAGTTGCTCGCAGCTGGCGAGATCACTAAGGAAGGAAAGAAGATTGTGAAAATTCCTTCGACTGTCACTGTGACTGCGGACAAAGATCCTAAACTTATGTCGCCGTCGGGTTCAGGAAAGAAATCGGCGACTCCAGCTGGGAGTGCCGAAGGCAAGAAACCATCCGCCAGTGGAGGAGGTGTGAAAACATCCACTCCGAAAAACTCTGGTGGACAAGTCACCAAGTCCCGAACTCACAGTTCGCAGAAACCGCCACTCTCTTCTGGATCAGCTGGATCGCAGAAGTCGACTGACGGCTTCAAATATATCTCGGAATTTTCCGAGTGTCCGAAACCTCACTCTCCTGATTTCTTCACTGCGACTGCTGAACGTCGCCACAAACTCATTCAAAAATTACCGATCCTCACTGATCGCACTATTCTGACGGAAGACTACAAACGGCATGGCATCACTGATTTCCTTAGCAAAATGCATATGCTAAAATCTGTCAACCTGACTTACCGATATTCCATTCCCATTCTCTACAAATTTTACGCCAGCTTGTCTCCCGACTTTGCAAATCCGAAGAGTCGTCTGTATGGCTGCTTTATCTTTCGCGACAAGTTGTACAAATTCCGTCCATTCTCCATCAACAAGTTTCTGGAACGTTTGGAAGTTGATTCCAACTGGACTTCGCCCTCGGCTGAGGAAAGGGCTGAAGACTTGACCATTGGCACCTTCATTACTCAAAAGAAGGTTAGGTCTGAACTGCCGCCGCCGTCCAAGCTGTCTGCCTTCTATGGCATTTTGCAGCGTCTTGGCATGTCCAACTGGACAGCATACAAAGACGAATCTGTGTTAACTCCGGAACTTATGCATATCATTTTTCGCCTTGGCTGTGGCGAACAAATCAATCTTGGAAAAATTATTTTCAATGACTTATGCAAGATTGCTAGAACGACGGACGAGACTATAATTCAGCAAGCTGGGTTGCCAGAGGAACAGAGACTTCAACTTACTCATCCCTGTTTGATCTACGGCATGCTACATGCCCAAGGTTTCACACCTGATACAGACTTTGAGAAAAAGTTGAAGAAAAATGGCGCCGTCAAGATCACTGGCACGTACTTGAATCCGAACAAACGTGTTATCGATCTCCCTTGGCACGAGACTGTTGATCGGACTGCGCTTCCGGAAATTCTTACTCCTCCACCATCTCCACAGAAAAAGAAGCGAAAATCAGTAGCCAAGAAACCTAAGTCTCCTCCGGCCAAGAGACAGAAAAATGAATCGACAGCTGCAGCTGCTGAGGAGGAACCTCGAACTTCACGAGAACCCAGAATCGTTCCTCGCGGTTTTGGCCCTAACTCCAAAGTTCCATCTTATAAGAATCCCTATCATCCTATCCACAGTCATCGAGCTGTAGTGCCATCAGCTTGCGTCAAGGAGTTTTATGCTGACACCCTTGCTCTGGAAAAGCGTCAGGAAGAACATGCCTTAGCCTATAACAGGATGATTGACGCACAAAAGAAACAAAAGTCATCCTTTGACAAACTTCAGCGTGAGATCCAACAAGGGGGAGGACTCGGTGATGTTGGAGCCCCCGATGCAAGTTTGAAGGATACGTTCATTTTGAAGATGGTTAGGGATGCTATCCAAGAGGCGCATATTCAGCTGTCCAAAGGAAACAACATCTCTGTTGAACATATTCCTGATGATGCTGATGATGGTGAGAAGACAGATGAGGAAATTTTTGATGATGTGATAATGGCTTCTCGCAAAGGAAAAGCTAAAGTTGGGGAAACGTCAAATCCGGAGGTGTCGAGGGCGATGCCATCCGATGGACTGAAAGATCAAGATGATGATGACGATGTCAATGTCATTGATGTCGAAGATGAAGGTGGAAAAGATTTCGGTGAGTACGAGATTTTTGGTCTAGGTGATGAGACCGATGAGGACGAGAAGGAAGATTCAAGTTCTGATGACGGATTTGACTATGGCGAGGACGAAGAAGAAGTGCTGGAGAGTCCAGAACGTGAATCCACTCCAGCTGGCTCGCCAAAGAAATGAAGTTCAAGATCTTAAGTTCCAAATTTCCAAGTTCAAGTTTCTATTCCAAGTTTTTCTTTTCAGTTTTTCATAACTCTTGAACTCGTTTTTCATATTCTGTTTCTGCATGCATCAAACTCTGAATTTGTCCATGCATATGTTTTTCATATCTCTCTATCTCTTGGATAATGTTTTTGGTTTGAATTTTTATCTAAGTATTTTTGATGTTTGGTTTGAAATTTTGGCTAAGTCTTTTTATGGTTTTCATTGATTGAATGATTGATGTTTTTCCATCTTTTACTTAGCTTGTTTTTGTTGATATATTCGATTGAGGGGGAGATATGTTTATCTCGTTTTTCACTTAACCTTGTTTTTATGGGTTGTGCCAAAAAGGGGGAGATTGTAAATGTTGATTTTGGCGACAACGTTTTTGTACTTGTGTTTTTGTTGAGGTTCAGGATTGCAGGTGCATGGAAAAGGAGACTAGAGTCTCCGGTTTTGGCACGATGGAATGTGCATGGAACGGCGACCAGCGTCGCCGCTTATGGCATGACAGGAACGGCGACAGGAGTCGCCGATTTTGGGGCACTAGAGGAATGGCAGTGGAACGGCGACAGGCGTCGCCGTTTTTGGTACAAGTCGTGGAACGGAGACAGCAGTCTCCGGTTTGTGTGCATGGCCAGTCTCCGCTTTTGGCATCCTTGGAACGGCGACCAGCGTCGCCGTTTTTGACAACGCAATGGAACGGCGACTGGAGTCGCCGTTTGTGGCATTGGCAGTGACATGGAATCGGCGACTCCTGTCGCCGGTTTTGGCATTGTGCATGTCATGGAATCGGCGACTCCTGTCGCCGGTTTTGGCAATGGCACGAGTTCCGCGACGCTTGTCCTCAAGGCACGGTGCCAGCGACTATGACATTCTTCAACGACGATTTTCACATAAGTACTTTCAACGTGATCTCTTTCACCAAGTACACAAATCAAGGAATGAAGAATGGTTCCAGTGCTTTCTACTTCAATGATATCGACGACCATGAAGACGATGAAATTCCGAGGCTTCAACACTTAGAGTTTTTCACGAGAGTTTGAAGATGAAGAATTGAGATCGACGGAGTCAAGATTGAATTGAAGTTCTGACTTTGAAATTGAAGATTCAAGATTCGAAGATTCAAGAATCGAAGATTCAAGATTCCAAGATTCAAGAATCCAAGTTCTACAAGAGTGATGTCATCCATGGAGAAGTGACGTCAGCCAAGCATGTGACCAACCAGAACGTGCCACGTCATCACCTCACATGTGCGGGCTGCCTATATAAACCCATGGATTTCGATTTCACCTTTGACGATTTTGAGAGAATGAAATCTGATTTTTAGAATCGTGACCGACAGCTTCGAGCTTCGAGTTTGTGTAGTGGCTTTTGCGCCTTGTGCCAAGAATAGAGTTAGGAGATTTAGCTCTAGGTACTCGTGTGCTAGATTGCAAGTTAGTGGGAGTTGTTGCGACACTCGGGAAACTTCTTGTAATCGTTTTGCCTACCATACTCAGTGTAATAGTTTAGTTTCGTTTTTCAATGGAATGAAACATATTACATAACTTTGTCTTCCGTTCTTTCATTCCACGAACTTGTGTGATTGTTACCTTGACTGAAACTGCTGATCGTGCTTTTAAGTCCAACTTCGCGAAAAGTTGGTATCTTACGTCGAAGACGTAATTTCAATGTCGTTTTGATTGCCCTCCAATCCGATTCGTCGTTGATTTATCGAAAATGAAGTTAGAACTGCTAAAAATCAATCAAGTAAAAGGTATTGAGAAAGAGCACGAATTAAAACTCCATAAACTCTACCACCACCGTCCATATACTCAATACGAAGCTCAAGTTCTTTGTAAACAATCATATTTATGAAATTAATGAAATGGTGCAAAATATATAATAATTTTAATTTATAGCGCAAAAAAAAATTAAAAACTAAAATATATAATGAAGTAAAAAGATCATTAATAGTGTATATATATAATGATTTATAATGAAGTAAAAAAATCATCAATAATGTATATATATAATGATTTTGGTTTAGCGTAAAAAAATAAATATTAAAATATATAATTAAGTAAAAAGTTAATGCGCAAAAATAAACAAACAATTATTTATTTATTATATATATTAAAATATATAACCATATATAACCAAAAAACATTAACGTTGTTTTGATTGCCTTGGGCAACATTTGAGTACTTGCAGGTGGCATACTCTTTGTTTTGATTGCCCTACAACACTTGAGTACATGAGGTCATAATCTTAACATTAACTTGTTTTGATTCCCTCGGACAGCACTTGAGTACCTGAGCCATACTTTTAACATTGATGTACTTTTGATTGCCCTTGGGCAACACTTGAGTATCAGGTGTCATACTCTTAACATTAACGTCGTATTACCATCGGGCAACACATGAGTATCTGGAGTCATACTCTTATCATTAACGCCGTTTTGATTGTCATCAGCAGCACTTGAGTAACTGGTGTCATACTCTTAACATTGATGTCGTTTTGATTGCCTTCGGACAACACTTGAGTACCTGATGCCATACTCTTAAAATCAATCAAATAGAAGGTATTGAGAAAGAGTTCGAATTAAAACTCCAGAAACCCTACCACCGCCATCGATATACTCAGTACTAAGCTTAAGTTCCTTGTGAACAATCATATTTATGAAATTAATGAAATGGTGCCAAATATATAATAATTTTAATTTATAGCGCAAAAAAAAAACAAATTAGAAACTAAAATATATAATGAAGTAAAAAGATCATTAATAGTGTATATATATAATAATTTATAATGAAATAAAAAGATCATTGATATTGTATATATATAATGATTTTGATTTAGCGAAAAAAATAAATATTAAAATATATAATTAAGTAAAAATTTCATTCGCAAAAATAAACAAACAATAATTTATTTTTTTATATATTAAAATATATAACCAAAAAACATTAACGTTGTTTTGATTGCCCTGGACAGCATTTGAGTACTCGCAGGTGTCATACTCTTTGTTTTGATTGCCCTCGGACAACACTTGAGTACCTGAGGTCATACAAACATTAACGTTGTTTTGATTGCCCTCGGGCAGCACTTGATTACCTGGAACCATACTCTTAACATTGATGTCCTTTTGATTGCCCTTTGCAACACTTGAGTATCAGGTGTCATACTCTTAACATTAATGTCGTTTTGATTACCATCGGACATCACATGAGTATCTGGAGTCATACTCTTAACATTAACGCCGTTTTGATTGTCATCGGCAGCACTTGAGTACCTGGTGTCATATTCTTAACATTGATGTCGTTTTGATTGCCTTCGGGCAGCTCTTGATTACATGGTGCCACACTCTTAACATTAACGTCATTTTGATTGTCCTTAGACCCGCACCGTCGTTGATATATGGAAAACGAAGTTAGAGCTGCTAAAAATTATTCAAGTAGACGGTATCGAAAAAGAGTTCGAAACCTAACCCTACCAGCACCATAGATATACTCACGGACAGCACTTGAGTACTTGAAGGTGACATACTCTTCGTTTTGATTGCCCTCGGACAACACTTGAGTACCTGGTGTCATACTATTAACATTAACGTGTTTTGATTGCCCTCATGAGACAGTACTTGAGTACCTGGAGCCATACTCTTAACATTGATGTCGTTTTGATTGCTCTCGGACCACACTTGAGTACCTGGTGCCATACTCTTATCATTAACGTTGTTTTGATTGCCTCGAGCAGTACTTGAGTACGTGGAGCCATACTCTTAACATTGATGTCGTTTGATTGCTCTCGAACAAAACTTAGTAATTGGTGCAATACTCTTATCATTAACGTTGTTTTGATTGCCCTCGGGTATCCCTTGATTACATGGTGTCATATTCTTAACATTAACTTCGTTTTGATTGCCTTCGGACCCGCACCCTGTTGATTTATCGAATACAAAGTTATATATTCTAAAAATCAATCAAGTATACGTTATTGAAAAAGAGTTCGAAACCTCCACAAACCTACACAGTAAGAAGTGCAAATTTTTGTAAACAATCAAATTTATGAAATTAATAAAGGACTAAAAAAAATATAATTTTATCGTAAAATATATAATAAATTTAGTTTAGCACAAAAAATAATTAAAAAATAAAATATATAATAAAGTAAAAGTTCATTAATAGCGCACATATATAATGATTTTAATTTAGCGCAAAAAAATAAATATTAAAATATATTAATATTGTATCTATAAATATATTTTGGAAATAAGTCCCGTATAGATCTATCCAAAATCGAAATAGATGCTCTTGAACAACACTTGAGTACATGGTGTCGATCACAAATAAATTTTAATAAAATTATTAATTTGAGAGAATGCATATGGTTTATATGTATCATAAATTTTATTTTTCAATCCCTTAAATTCATAAGTAATTATATGATAATGAAAATTGAGAGAATGCATATAGTTTATATGTATCATAAATTTAATTCTCCAATCCTTTAAATTCATAAGTTATATATAGGAACATAGTAAGAGTTGGATCATCATTGCTTTCATTTGCAACCAATACCAAGGGTTTATTTGGGTCACCATCCAAAATTATGCAGGTGTCCTCATCACTAGCAACTTCCGCGGATGGCTTCAAAATGATAGATCCAGGTTCACTTGGGGCAAATAAATTTAAAAATAAACCATATATATATATATATATATATATATATATATATATATATATATATATATATATATATATATATATGGTGTGGAACATAAATAAATTATAAATCTAGGCTTTTGATTGCTCTCGGAGAACACTTGAGTACATGGTGTCATAATCCTAACATTAACGTCGTTTTGATTGCTATCTGGCAGCCTTTGATTACCTGGTGTTACATTCTTAATATTGATGTGGTTTTGATTGCCCTCCAATCCGATTCGTCGTTGATTTATCGAAAATGAAGTTAGAACGGCTAAAAATCAATCAAGTAGAAGGTATTGAGAAAGAGTTCGAATTAAAACTCCAAGAAACCCTACCACCACCGTAGATATACTCAGTACGTAGCTCAAGTTCCTTTGTGAACAATCATATTTATGAAATTAATGAAATGGTGCCAAATATATAATAATTTTAATTTAACATTGATGTCGTTTTGATTGCCTTCGGGCAACACTTGAGTACCTGATGCCATACTCTTAACATTAACGTCGTTTTGATTGCTCTCGGGCAACTCTTGATTACACGGTGCCACACTCTTAACATTAACGTCATTTTGATTATCCTTGGACCGGCACCGTCGTTGATATATGGAAAACGAAGTTAGAACTGCTAAAAATTAATCAAGTAGACGATATTGAAAAAGAGTTCGAAACCTAACCCTACCACCACCGTAGATATACTCGGTAGGAAGCCCAAATCAAATTTATGAAATTTATGAAGCGCTCCAAAAAAATATATAATTTTATCGCGAAATATATAATGATTTTAGTTTAGCACAAAAGAAAATTAAAAATTAAAATATATAATGATGTAAAAAGATTATTAATAGTCCATATATATAATGATTTTAGTTTAGCAAAATAAATAAATATTAAAATATATAATTAAGTAAAAATTCATGCGCAAAAATAAACATAAAATAATGATTTTTTTTTCATTTTATATATTAAAATATATAACTAAAAAATATTAACCTTGTTTTGATTGTCCTCGGGCACTACTTATGTACTTGCAGGTGACATACTCTTAACATTGATGTTGATGTAATAACAATGTAATAACCATCAGACAACACTTAAGTACTTAGAGTCATACTCTTTTGATTGTCCTCAGCACTTAGTACCTAGAGTCATACTCTTAACATTGATGTCAACATTTGAGTACATGGTGTCATATTCTTTTGATTGTCCTCAGCACTTGAGTATCTAGAGTCATACTCTTAACATTGATGTCGTTTTAATAATTATAATCTTGTACTTTTACTAATAAAAAATCTAAAAATATGAAATATTTAATTGTAAGCGTTAATTTATGCTGTATAACTTAAAATATTATAAACTATAATACTCTTTCGCTAAATAGTTCTTTGTTTTATATTTGAAGTTATTTGGAAACGAAATTACTAACATCTCTCAAGATCAAAACATGGTAGAAAATATAGAAACAGCCGCCCTCCACCTCTTTGGTGGTAAGGTAACAACCAAAACTCTAAGAAAAAAATCCCAAAAGACTGCACCACCAAACCCCTTCCTCGTTCACGTTCACCAACTCTTCTCTTTCTCTTCTTCCTATTGTATTCTCCACACGCACAAACACGCCTCACTGTGTGTCCACCTATCACCACCCCTGTACGGCTGCTCTTCATATATAAACACTTTCTTTATATAGAATCCCAAATCCACTCCCCCTTTCCTAAATCAATATGATTTCCTTCTCCGTTCAACCCGCCGCCGCCAAAACCCTTCCGTCAACCCCTACCTCCGCCTCCGCCTCCGCCTTCAATCCCAAACCCCATTCATTCCAATTGCCCTTCCCACCGTCCCCGCCGCACCGCCACCACTCACCCCGCCGCCTCCGCGTCCGCGCCATCGACGCGGCGCAGCCCTACGACTACGAGGCTCACCTCGTCCGCCGCTTCGTCCACTCCACCAAGCTCAAGATCGCCGTCGTCGGATTCGGGAACTTCGGCCAATTCCTCGCCAGGGCCTTCGTCCGACAAGGCCACACCGTCTTCGCCCATTCCCGATCTAATTACCACTCCGCCGCCCAATCAATCGGCGCCGCCTTCTTCTCCGATCTGCACGACCTCTGCGAACAGCACCCTGACGTCATCCTGATTTGCACCTCCATCCTCTCCACCGAGACCGTCCTCCGAGCCCTACCCCTCCAGCGCCTCCGCCGGAACACGCTCTTCGTCGACGTCCTCTCCGTCAAGGAATTCCCTAAGAACATCTTCCTCCAGGTCCTTCCAACCCACTTCGATATCCTGTGCACTCACCCTATGTTCGGCCCCGAGAGCGGAAAGCACACCTGGCAGCACTTGCCCTTCGTGTTCGATAAAGTCAGGATCGGGGAAGAGGACGCCAGGATCAACAGGGTCGACACGTTTCTCGATATCTTCAAAAAGGAAGGCTGCACGATGGTGGAGATGACGTGTGCTGACCACGACAAGTTTGCCGCGGGCTCGCAGTTCATCACCCACACCATGGGGAGGATTCTCGAGAAGTTGATGCTCGAGAGCACTCCGATTAACACCAAAGGGTACGAGACTCTGTTGAATTTGGTGGAGAACACGTCTAGTGATAGTTTCGATCTCTACTACGGCCTTTTCATGTACAATAAGAATGCCATGGAGCAGCTGGAGAGGTTGGATCTTGCTTTTGAGTCGTTGAAGAAAGAGTTGTTTGGACACTTGCACGAGACTCTCAGGGAGCAATTGTTTGGGAAGATCGAGGAAGGGGGGCGTCGAAGGCCGATGCTTGCTAAATTGCCCAAGAATGGGACTCTATCGTTGCCACCTCACTCGGAGTCTTTGAGCAACAATGCCAATAGGAAGTAATGGTTTCCGTTTTAATACTAGGTAACTAGCTTGTACTTCCACCAAGTCTCTATTTGATGTTGAAATTATGGGAATGAATTGCGTATAGCTTCTTATGCCTTTATATGCTGAATAGTAGGATTCAAAAATCTTGGATAATCAGTGTGATTCTCGTTCTCTTCTTTGTAATACATTGCACAATCATATGGTTGATGTCGAAAGTATCATTTTGTGTTGACGTTGCAGATGTATAGACGGAAACTAGTGAAAGATAGTAGCAACTATTTCAAGGGTTATTCAATCTCAGTAGAGTTTGATAAAAGGGAAACAATTGACGGAAATGAGGATTTTTCGTTCTTAATGAATCTGAACTGAATGTGAAGGAATGCTTTCTTTTTTCTTTATTACCATTAATATTGTATGCAGTTTCTTGAGTTCTTTCCACAGTTAAACTCAATCATCTTGTGTGTCCTGCCTTTGTTGCTACTGGACAATAGTATTATTATTTCCATTTTGTTTGATTATGTTTTCTTATTTAACTACCGCTGAACAGCACAGCAATAGGTAGTGAATTATATACTCCTTGTAGGTATCTTTTCATGACATGTGATGCCAGACTTTAGCACATGTGAATTATAATTGCTCGACAGTGAAAAGTTACTGTCCGAAAGGCTTTGTCCTTAAAGTTTAGCTCATGATTGAGACTTCCCGTACGGTTGTTGACATACTATTGTCTTGGGTTATCCATTAATTTTTAGTTGTGAGCATCTTTTAACAATGGTTTAGTTCCCGTAAATTTATTTGGAACCTTGTTATCAACTCACCTCTGCAGAACGAACTTTTAACAATTTATTTGTCGCTATCTATCAAGATTAGTGTGAGTGTGACTTGAGAATTAAACTAACTGCTACCTTATTTTCCATTGTACTTGTTGTGAGAAATTCTGTTCATAATATATATAGGTAGATTGATACCCAATGAACAGGTGGAAGGGAAGAACCTAAAAGCATCAATAATTCTCCTTATAATAGCATCAAAAGTCATTCGTACATGAATCACATGACTTGCAATAATCACAAGTGGACACAATCATGAAAATTAAATTAGAGTACTCAGTTCATGTCTTTAACCTTAATGCTGATTTTGATGATCTGTAAGTGTAAGACCTTAGTTCATGTTACTTGTTTTGGACCAACTTATTAATATGAAGCATATGATGCTATTTCCTTATGTTGTGTACTAATGCTGATGCAGGAAAACGTTGATGGAGACAATCAGTTGTTCGTGTACAGAATGTAGGCGCAACTCATAAGCGAGAGACTCTTTCTTTGCAATCTTTGTTAGTAGGTAATTTTTTGTATCCCTTATCTGATTTTTGCCGTGACTTGATCATATGCAAAACATGTATCAATGTATAACATCCACAGTACCATGGGGTTTCTAGCACCCGGAATCGATGTTGTTTGAATTCTTGATGTGTGTATTCAAATTTGGAATGTAATGTTTGATCATATTTCTTTTCCATGTGATGCTCTTGAGTGTACATGTTCTGAGTTATGTTCATATGTTTTGACTTCTGGCCAGGTCTAAAATTGATCTATGGTTTGCTTCTGATTTATTGTATGGAATCTCGTGGACAAAGGCTCCACGTTTTCTATTTGACTTTCGAAAATAATGTTTTGCACGTTTTCTAATTAACCGGTCAAATCAAGCTCAATCATCATACCAAATTACCAATCATATATAATGTCACTTAACAATTCTCAAATGTCAATTGATTTGACAGCGATCATTGATCATTTTTGTAAAGAGCTTATAAGACTATTTACAACAATGGTCAGTTGAATTCCAATTTTTCAACTTGTTTAACCCATACAATGGGTGTTGAAAAAGCAAGTTGAATCCACCAAGATTATTTGGTGTTGAAAACTTTCAACATGTTGAATGCAAATGGTGTTGAATGCAAATGGTGAGTGGGTCATGGCGGAAAAAGAGAAAGAGAATGCAAAGGGTGAGTGGGCCATGGCGGAAAAAGATGAAAACTGAATTATTCATGGAGGGACACGTGTAATTATTTGATTGGGTTATCCTTATTTTTCCATTTTTAATTTTAAAAAAAAAATTTAAAAATTATATACTTTATTTTATTATTAATTATTTAATTAAAATAATTAAAATTATATTTAATATTTTATTATTATTAATTGATATTTTTATTTGTTTATTGAATTTTAATAAAAATAAAATTATAAAAAAAATAAAAAGATGAAATAAAGGTGGTGGGGTAGAGTGTTGAATTTTATTAAATAAACTATATGGTGTAAAAGTTGAATGAGTGTTAATAATTAGGTGGAAGAGAGAGAAGATGATGTGGAGTAATAAAGTAAGGTGTTGAATGTTGAAACGATTGTATATAGTCTAAGATGTAAAGTCTTATAAAATATTTTAACTGCTGATATTTTTTTTATTTAATAAATAAATTGTTTCCCTAATTTTTTTTCAGAACGTCATGACTTGTTGTCAAGAATTCAAAATGATTTCCACGATCAATTGGCTAACTTTGACACAACTCTATCTTGGACAAATTATCAACTATTGACGGTTACTCGCAACTCTAAGATAAAAGTTAAGGGTGACAATTCGATTTTTTAGTTGAACATATGATTAATCTAAAAGTGTAAATGATCTAAAATTTATATTTAAACTTATTTGGGACTTGTTTCATACTGTTTTTTCTTTTTCACATTAATCATGTTTAAACGTGTGTCGCATGTACAAAAAAATCTTTAAAGTTAAAAGAAACATGAAAACATCAATAATTTTATTGTATATAACAGACTTCTACACTAATAGTACTACTATACTACTAATTTGATGAGTATAAATTTTTGGCATGAGTTCATGGGATAATTTTATCAGCCCTCATCACATCAATCCAATGGAACATGGAATCCAAAACATGGTACTTAGTTTTGAATCCCAACAAATCAACTTTTTTCCTAGTGCACAACATCTTCACAGGACATCTGAACAGAACATCCAAGAAATCCCAGTTAGCCAAATCCTTCATTTCACTTCCCACAAGCCCATTCTTCACCACTATTTCCTTCCAAACATCTCCCTTATCACCCATCTCCTTACAAAACCCAAAATCCGCCTCAAACAACAAAACACCCCTTTCGTTCTCGACTCCAAGTTTAGCACCTATAGCCGGCCAAATCTCCTTCCACGAGTAATCCTCACCGTTGATCGCATTAAAAGCCTCTCCTTCCATGGCATGATCGTAAATATCACTCGAAGCCCAAGCATGCTGCTCGGCCACTAGTCGAGCATCCGACACATCCACATACATTTCTTCCCAACATTCCACAGTCCCCCCAAAGACGAAAGGCAGATTCAAATGCTTACATATAGTCCCATAAACACATACACTCCCAATGAAGTTGTACAATGTCCTTTGAGAACATCCCAAGATCAATCCGGGCCGATGAATCGACCAACCCACCTCGTAACTCGGCAACCTCTCCTTCAACAAGTCCTCAAGGCCGTAGTAAAAGTTATTCCCGAAAACAGCCCTCGGACATCCTTCATCGTACAAGCATCCAACTTCTTGTCCTGATTTGCCACCGAACGAGATGTAATGCTTTGTCCCCGTCTGAAGCGAAACGTGCCTCAGCTTCTTGGCCTTTGGGAGGATGACTTCTAATGCATTAGCCATCATTTGCTTGTTCTGCTCACAACACTCTGAGCTGTCGAGCGGGAATTCAGTAGCCCAAGTTACCCAAAAAATGTGAGTCACGTCCTCGAAAGAGGAAAGCTTTTGTCGAGTCTCTAAAGGGTTGAGAAGGTCGCACGAAACAAAATGGTACCCGGGCTCGACTGCTTTCGTTTTCTCGGGTCGACGAGCTACTCCGTAAACCTTCCAGTCGAGAGTCGAAAGCAGGATTCTAGCCAGCTCCTTCCCCACGAGGCCGGTCACTCCGAAGATAGCCGCAACATTCGTGTTTACTGATGCCATCTCTGTATTCGTTTCGCTTCGAAAAATCAGATTTTTTGCAATAATGTTTGATAATGGTAAGAATCTATCTAGTTGCAGCTTCAAGGAGTTGATTAATTGCTTATAGATGGAATTTGTTGTATGAAAAAATTAAAATATTTTGTAACTTGCACTTAAACAAATTTATTCAACTAAGTAGTAGGCTTTGGGATTTGGTTTAATTTATTTTAATAATGAGAAACATTGATGTAAGGGATGTGTGGTCAAACATTTTTTAATCAAAATAATGTAAGTGCATGTTTAAATTAATACTATTGGCACCATGTGATATTTGTTATTTTATAGAGCATTAATTAGCAAATACTAGTAGTATTTATTAATTAAGGAGTACTTCAATATTCAATGAATTTGAATGAATTTAATAGAATATCTATCTATAAAAATTGGAGGGTAATTTCAGAAGCTATCAAAAGAGTGTTTGACTGAACTGATAAACTCTATAATTAGTCTGTAAATAGATTAGCAGAGTCCTTCAATGCTCAACATTTCTCGACTTCAATGGAAACAGAATGACACATGATTTGCAAGTTCAACTCATATTATTAAACGGCAAAGAAAGTCGGGAACTCATCACAAAAACTAAATCCAAAACCAAAGAAAATGAACTAAATTCTAAGAGCATTAATCGGCCTTTTCCCCTGCTTAATACCAAAGTAATGGTTATAAGTACTCGGGTAGTCTCTTACGCACTTGAACAGTCTCGGCCTCTCGTCATCCACAAGTTCCTCGAGAGGCCCAATCTCTTTTTCAAGATCAGGGGCACAAAACATAGCCAATGTATTCCTTTCTCTATCCGAGTTTATCACTGCTCTGTGCACAGGGCTTTTCAATATTCCATTGCTCATTATCTGCAAAATGCAACAATTCTTATAGTACTCTTTTACTATTTTAATCACAGACTCAATATATTGGCTAGAACAAAAAAATACAACTCCTTTGATACCTCGAGTTGATCCCCAACGTTAACGACAAGTGCATGAGGCATTATAGGAACCCAAAACCACTTATCGTCTTTCATTAGTTGAAGGCCTCTTACTTCTTTGTCTTGCAAGAGAATAGTTATCCCAGATCCATCTGCATGTGGCTTTAGGCCAAGAACAAGATCAGGTCTTGAACATGGAGGATAGTGGTTGAATCTTGCATACATCATCGGCCTCTCGCCATATTGTTTCAGAAAACAATCCTCAGGAAGGCTTAATGAAATCGCGATCGACTTGAGCAGTTTTTCATGGATCTGCCTCAGCCTGTCTGTGTAGTCCTGCAACACCTCTCTTCAGCAGAAAGAATACTTATTAATTTAAATTATTTGAACATTAATAATCTGAATGTTACGCATATATATATATATACCTGAAAGACTGTGGGTTTTCAGGCCAGTATTTGAGTAGTTGTCGGTCGGTTGGACTGACTAACAGGTATATCCTGTCAGTCCAGTCGAGGGGTTGCTCCTCAAAAAGAACCAAATCCTGACCGTAACCTTCGTAGTCATCTCCTTCCCTCGTGTATTTTTCCTTCTCCGCTTTTGGCAGGTGCATAAATTGCTTGCCAACTTTGCTGACTTGGTCCAGAAACGAGTCTTCAATGCCATGGTTTACGGCCTGAGAGTGAGATCCAAAGATTGGTGAAGGCTAAAGAGTATGTTTACATATAAATTTACATGGTTTGGTCAATTTGAGATTGTGTAATACTCTTTCTATCCCAAAGAAGTTTGTGAGGCTTTATTTTTAAAATTTACAAAGAACGTGTTGCAATTTTTACGAGACATAGAAAGTAGTAAAAATCGATTTTGCAAAAATTATTCAATAAATGGATCAAAAGCAATTTGAAACTAAGGGTCCGATTTCCATGAAATGATTTTCGAAATGGAGGGTGTGTGAGCGTGATCTCACCATTTTCCCAAATACTGCATTCAATAATTAAATGGATCAAAAAGTAATTTGAAACTAAGGGTACGATTTTCCCAAATAGATTTTTGAAATCGAAAGTGTGTGATCGCGATCTCAAGACGGCATATTCCCTAGAAATTCAATATCAAACAACTCACTAAAAGTAAACATCATGACACAACTTTAACGATGATTCAATCCAGAATTTCGATTAACAATCCAAAACAAAGCTCTAAATAAATAATTGAAGTAAACCTGAAAGCAACCCCAAGAGGTGAGAGCAGATCGGAGCTTTGCGAGCTCGTCGGGCGACGAGGAACCCAACTGGGCGACATCGATTACCGGGATTTCAGCGGTCAAAGAAAGATTGTGATCTGCAGGCCCGTAATTGAAATCACTACTTTCTTTCCAGATATATACCTCCGGCAGCTCATTGCCATCCTCAGAAATCTCTTGAACTGTTTTGACTGTGGTGGAGATTTTAGATTCCGGCATGTTTTTTATTTTCTCAAGAAAAGCTATCGATCTCAAGTAAAAAAAAAAACTGGGATAACAATAATAAACAATTTTATTCTTCTTTACCTCGCGTTTTGTTTGCATGTACTGTATTTCTCACCTCGCGTTTTGTTTGCATGTATTGTATCTCTCAGTTTCAATAACACTTTGGAGAATCTTTTGGGGAAATGTTACACCGGAATTCCACGTGGCATGAGTCAATCATGCATGAGCGCATGGCTCATGGTCAACTTAAAAATCAAAAAATAAATAAATTGTAGGGAAGGGGAACGATCTCCTACCCTAAAATTGTTTAAGAAGGCCTCAAATCACTACAATATTTTATATATAATATATATATATATATATATATATATATATATATATATGTATACACATATTTTAGGAGAGCTAAGCATAAGAAAAATACATTTTTTAAATTTTTTTGTAAAAAATATAAAAGAATTTTTTTTTAGGGGGGGGCTTAAGCCTCCCTTGAGTACAAGTGGATCCGCCCCTGATACCAATCATATTTTTAGAGAAAGTGTACTACTCTCTATGTCTCGTAGAAGTTGTCATACTTTTTTTGGGTCATCTCATACTAGTTGTCACACTCTAAAAAATGAAATTATCATTAAACTCTATACTCTTAAAACAACCCAATATTTCTAAAATATTATCATTTTACCCAACAAAAATTATTCTCTCACTAAAAAAGACCACAATACTCTTTAACTTTAATCAATAACAATATAAAAATATTATTTTTTTGTCCCCAGGAGCATAGGCGAGTGATAAGGCATGTGTTGATGTGGGTGTAATTCCCCGACGACGCAGGATTCGAGCCTTGGGTAAGACAAATTTTTATTGAAATATTATGAAGGTTTGTCCTGAGGTGAGATCTGTTGGCTCTTTCGCACATGTGTTTGTTACTCGAGCACATTCCCCGATTTATATCCTATCCGAACGAGGGACCTCCGATCAGGTGGAAGTGAAGTTTCTCGTCTCTTCTCCTTATAAAAATAAATAAATTATTTTTTAACTTACGTGTTCATATACTAGCGTGACAATTAGTATGTGATGTGACAATTAGTATGTGATATAGGAAGTACAATTTAAATAAAAAGCTTGTTTAGCAATATATATATAAGCCCTCAAAGGTCAAGGGTTCAATCCTCTTCCTCTTGATTAATTTAATTCTGAATTTTGTAGTTGATCGAGAGCCATGCTAGATTGACTCGATGCCACGTGGATTTTCAGTGTGCCATCACATTTTCCATTTTCAGTTTCATAGGTACATTTTATAAATAATTTTTATATTACAATAAATCAGAATTTTGTTACCGTTTAGTACCCAATGAATGAGTGTTTTACACTTTGCAACCTGTGGTTTGCCGAACCAAAATATTCGAAAGAATATTTCGTTTCGAAAGGTATATTATGTTTAGAGATCGTTAATGTATAAATAGCAGAAAACAAAAACGGTTTTTCATATGTAAACAATTTACATATATTATTTAAAGCAGTGATTTACGACCCGAACCGATGGCCGGCCAATGGGCTAGGTTGGGCCACACAATTCACGTCCCAAAAAAATTGGGATTTTTTGGGCCAGTCTCGATATTGGCCCGATGTGCCGGGCCGACCTGAATTTATTTTAATTTTATTTTAATACTTGTAATTTTGAATAGATTTTTTTTAATAATTTATTAATTTAATATTATTTTTGTTACTAATTTTAACTAATGTTATAATTGATTTTATTATTTTTATACAAATTGTTATATACTCAAGAGAACTTGAGAGAGAATAATAGATTAGACAAAGAGAGAACATAGAGGATAATAGAATTGTTATTCATTCATATGGGGAGACCCCTATAAAAGATACAAAGTAGGGTTTATGTCTTGTTCACCAAAAAAGGGTAAACTAGTCATTCATTAATTACAATATTTACAACGCTCCCACTTGATGACTATTTACATGATTGCTGCCTCGTTAAAACATTGCCAGAAAAACTCAGTGGGATAAAACCTCGACGAAGGAAAAAGAGAACAGCTTGCTCCCCCTGATTGTAATAATCGAAGATCGTTGACTTCTTGAACGTAGTTATTGGTAATCAACCAGTCTCATTAAAATTTGTAACTAATAAAATCATATAGGAAAAACTTAGTTATTCAAATATAAATTTTGGTCTTCAGGACCCATAATTTGAATTGTCGAGTTTCACATTCATTTGTATTATTGTATATTTTTCGTCCTTCTGGGACATGCCTTTACCAGACATCTATATTGACTAGAGCATTCGCAATTGCTATAACCGGCCGGTAACTCTTATGGAGTATATTAAATGCTTCTAGTGTTCAATATACATTGCTTGACAAATGAACAATAATCTGAACTTCAATTCACAATCATCCAGAAGATTATATTTTTCTTTGAACTTCAGGTTCTCTCGAAAACAAATTCATATGGAACATTCTGATATCCTCATTAATTATTATCGAATGATTTATATGCCTCGTTAAAAACCTTGTAGGAAAAAATACTCGAGGAAAAGAATACATGACATTCACATTTATATTGTGGTGATTGTCTCGTTAAAAACATTTAACTAGAAAACCCTGTAGGAAAAACTTAGTAGAGGAAAAAAGAGTGCAATCACTGGTCATCGGGACCAATCACTGGTCTTATGGACCTTGTCTTCAATACCAGTTTTGTCCATAGTGACATATGTAATATGATATTGTAAATCTTCTGATTTTCATTTTCTTTCATTTCAGAAATCTTAGAATCAATCCAGGATTTTCATGTATGTATCTTTCGAATGACTTCTACATGGTCAAATCATACATTTGATGCATATATATATATTTATCGTTGTTGCTGCCAGAAATATTAAGTAGCGAAACTTAATGTCATCCTTAAAAATATTTGATTAACATCGAGTTTCTACGAAAAACTCTTGAGCACCTAATCTCGCTTTTATATCTCACCACATCATTATTCGTTTTTCGTATGAACATCCACATATATCCTTTTGGGATAATATTTAAGGTGTGTACTATAGTCAAAATAT
This sequence comes from Euphrasia confusa, assembly GCA_954870475.1. NCBI lineage: Eukaryota > Viridiplantae > Streptophyta > Magnoliopsida > Lamiales > Orobanchaceae > Euphrasia > Euphrasia confusa. Next base: position 25,646,068 of record OX940968.1, on the reverse strand, counting down.
CTCTTTTATTCAACGAGCCATGCTCAGCCTTAATTGCTCGTTTCTTATTTTATGACAATTCAATATATCAACCAAATCTTTAATCATTTTCCAAAATATTCAATTTGGTTGTTCCGCAATCCCACGATTTTCTATTATCATGTGCACATATTTTTTCAATGGTATTTTCATTTAACTCTCTTCAGGAGATTTTGAGGGTGACTAAATTTCTTTGTTATTCCGCGGATTTATTTTATATCTTGAGATCTACTACGCTTCAGGCGTATATTAGAATCAACATTTGAGTTGATCTCTTTGGTATTTGAACTCTTATAGTTCATTTTATCACAAATATATGGGATTTTGTCACACATTCATTAATATGTAAATGCATTTGGCAGATTACTTGTTGAATATTGCAAGTAACTTATTTTCATCAACTTCAGGTTCAATTGATTGGTGCATGGATCTAGTATTGAAAATCGTTTTCATTCAATGAAATTTCTCGGCATTTATATCTTTTATATTCTTATCTCCCCCTAATGCCAGGAAATGATCTTCGTTAAATATGCAACTCAACGTAATTGCTATAAATCGTTCTTCTGGATCGTGGGCTGGAGGTATTTAATATACCTTATTTCTATTATGCCCGTTCATAAAATTAATTCGCAGATAGGAAATGTTTGATATATTTCCACGCACAATCATGATATGCATCATCTTCATTTTTAAGTACAGTTGTAGTACTCGTGTGGATAATTAGTAAAGCTTTTCCAGAGCCCATTCTTAATATGTCATCATTTGCATAACAGTATCGTTACCAATGATTCTTCGGGAATTAAAATAAATATCAATATATAATTTTCTCAAAAATTACATTTATTGGAATCGACTTTTTTGATATTCAATGAGTACCCACATAATAAGATAAATTTGTTCTCGATTTTCAAAAGATATCCTTCAGGGATAATTATATGTAATCATTTTTTCAACGAGAAAAATCGAATTTGGCGTAATGTTTTGAACTTTGCTTCTTCGGGAGCAATCGATAAAAATATTATTTCAAGAATATTTTGCATTATTTCTTATAAATATCAATATTGATTTAAAATATTTAATGTTTAATTGCTAAACCATAAGCAATTTGATTTGATATTTATGCGAGAATATCATATCATGATATTCTCCGAGAACATTTAAAATTTAATTTTGATATTTATTCATGAATATCATATCATAATGTTCGGGAACGTTTAAAACTTATTGCTACTATGAGAGCAATTTAATTTGATATTTCCAAAGTTATTGCTACTACGGGAGCAATTTATTTCGATATTTATCGAACAATATCAAATCATGATGTTCTTTCAAAACGATCAATATAATATTTAAAATATGTACGATTAGAAATTTGAAATTAAATAAATTAATATTTCATATTTTTTTAATAAAAAATATATAAGTTATAATAAAAAAAATACAAAAATTCAATGACATAACACATTACAATTACATATTTAATACAAAAAAAATTACATAATAATACAACACAATGCAAATAAAAAAAAACATAATGCAGTACTAAAAATTAAATAATAGATATTGATCATAGTCGCTAATTTTACGAATTAGCAAATTCTTTTCAAAAATGTTCAATCAAAGCATCCTGAAGCTCGAAATGAGCTTTTGCATCCTTAATTTGTCTGTGTGGAGCAAGAAAATTTTGGAATGTGAAGTTTCCATTATTTTCCATTTCTTCTACCTCTGGAGCTGACACTTCTCTCCCTTCTACAATGGGGCACTAAGATCTCATTCATCCTCGATTATCGTATTATGCAATATAATGCATGTTTTCATTATATATTGCAGATTATTGGTAGCTAAAAATCGAACATGATTTGCTATGATTGCAAATCGACTTTGAAAGACTGTAAATGCACGTTCCCCATCCTTTCTACATGCTTCTTGCTTTTGTGCAAAATATTTTGTCTTCATACCACTAGGTTCATGAACGGTTTGCACAAGAGTTGACCATTTAAGGTATATGCCATATGCTAAATAATACATATTATTGTATTATTTTCCTTGGATAACATAATGTGCAGGAACAGAAATACCTCTCGCTAGATCAGAGAAAAGATGAGATCTCTTGATATCATTATTTGATTCTGGCATACCAAAATACGCATGCCATATCCAAAGATCGTAATCACCAACAACTTCAAGAATGATGGTTGGCGAACCACTGCGGCCTGAATATTGTCCTACTCATGCTGTTGGACAGTTTTTCCACTTCCAATGCATACAATCAAGGCTACCTAACATGCTCGGGAACCCATGTTGCTCACCAATAAGAAGTAGCCTTGCAACATCATCTGCAGTTGGCGATCTTAGATATTTCTCCGATAAAATCTCCACAATAGCACGACAAAAGCGTTTTACACATTCAACTGCAGTAGACTCTCCGATTTTTATATATTCATCGAATGCGTTTACCGTAATCCCATATGCTAGAACTCGAAATGCAATTGTTATCCTTTGGAGTGCAGACAAGCCAAGACTCCCAGTTGCATCTCTTTTCTGTACAAAATAACGATCATGAGTTTGCACAGCATCAACAATTCAAAGAAATAAACTTCGAGACATTCGGAACCGCCGAAGAAACGTTGCCTCGTCGTATCTTGGATTTTCAGCAAAGTAATCAACAAATAGAGTACGACCAGCAACTTCTCGATCACGATATACCATTTGAAGACCAACAATTGAGCCTCCACGAGTTGGCTCGACATTTAAATCTGCAAGTGTGGAAAGAAGGAAATTATTATTGGACAATTCTATATTACATATATTAAGATTTTGTTGATGTAAATTGGCTATGATCCGCCCACACTCTTCCATATCATCATCTGAAGAGGAAGGTGAAAAATTAGTGTTGTAATTTCGGCTCCCAAAATTACTCCACACAAAATAGCTTGAAATATTAAATTGATGGTAAAAAGAAAACGATATAAAAGATAGAACACGAATTTACGTGGAAACCCAAAATAGGGAAAAACTACGGGAGGAGGAGAAAATATCACTATAATCGAATCAACGATAAAAAAATTAAAATAAAACTAATATGGAAATACTGTAAATGTGATTTTCATATTGTGGGGAAGAAGATCACTTCATTGATTTGATTCATTGAGTTACAGCGGCGCTTTTCGAGACGCTATATATAGGAGGTCAAAGCCACCTATCAAACCCTAGCTACTGAATTCAATACATTAAATAAATGATAAAATAAAAGCGTGCTGGCGACTGGGGGACAACATCAAAATCGCGTCTGGTAAGCGGATACGACGTCGTTCTGTGTTGACATTAAAACCCAAACCAAACGGCGTCAATCTTTATGAAATTAGGGCAACCAGAAGAGGGGCAAAATTAGGTTAAATAATTTGGGGATAAAAACCCAATTATGCGTAGGGTTTATTCCCCCCTCCCCCCCCCCCCCCCCCCCCCCAATCCGAACGCCGACAGAGGATAAATGTTGAGTTTGGCTCGAAGACGGTTGAAGGATTGGTGAGATAGAGGTTTGGTGAAAATAATCCGAACGCCGACAGAGGATAAATGTTGAGTTTGGCTCGAAGACGGATGAAGGATTGGTGAGATAGAGGTTTGGTGAAAATATCCGCCGCCTGATCGAATGCAGGAATGTGAAGAATTTGAACTTTATTTTGCTGAACCTTTTCACGAATAAAATGGAGATCAATCTCAATGTGTTTGGTTCGTGCTTGAACGACAGCATGGTGAGACATGTGGATGGCGTTGGTGTTATCAAGCCATAGAATAGGAGGTGACCGGGTGATGAAGTGAAATTCTTGTAGAAGGGACTGTAACCAGGAAATTTCAATTATGGCAAGCGCGATTCCACGATATTCAGATTCAGCACTTGAACGCGAAACGGTTTGTTGTTCTTAGAGCTCCAGCTCAAGAGATTTGGACCAAGATAAAGAAAAAACAAGAAGTGGATTTGCGATCATCATGATCAGAAGCCCAGTCAGCGTCTGAGAAGGAATTAAGCTGCATAGAGCTGGATTTAGTGAGGAATAACCCATGGTTAGAGGTACCAGAAACATACCTTAACAACCTTTTGACAGCCCTGAGATGGATATCAGTGGGGGCCTGCATAAATTGACTAAGTTTATTCACAGCATATTGGATGTCAGGCCGAGTGAATGTTAAATATTGCAAGCCACCAATGAGTTGTCTATAGAAGGTAGGTTCCGTCATGAGGGTTCCCTCTGATTTGGTTAGAGAATGAGTGATGGCCATGGGTGTAGGAGTAGATTTATCATGTAATAAACCAGCTCTACCAAGAAGCTCTTGAATGTATTTAGTTTGTGTAAGTAAAATACCATCAGGAAGATAATGAACCTCTATGCCCAGAAAATAATGAAGAGGTCCAAGATCCTTTAGAGAAAAGGTAAGGGATAATTTGTTAATGGTATCTTGAATGAGAGAAGGAGAGCTTCCAGTTAGGATTATGTCATCAACATAAACCAACAGAAAAACTGACCCTGTAGTGGTAGATTTGATATAGAGGCTAGAATCAGCCTTAGAGCCATGGAAACCCAACTTAAGCAGGGTGGTTTTTAGGGTATCAAACCAAGCCTTTGAGGCCTGCTTAAGACCATAAATGGCCTTATTTAATTTACAGACATGGTCAGGTTTAGAGGGATTCTCAAACTCTGGGGGTTGTGTCATTTAAATAGGTGTAGAGCTGTCAAGGGTTCCATTTAAAAATGCATTATCAATATCAATTTACCTTAAGGGCCAGCCCTTAGTGAGAGAAATAGAGATGATCAGTCTAATAGTGGTTGGCTTGACCACAGGACTGAAAACTTCATGGTAATCAATGTCAGCTAGCTGACTAAAGCCTTTAACCACTAGCCTGGCCTTATGCTTAAGAATACTGCCATCAGAGTTTTTCTTAAGCTTGAACACCCACTTTGAGCCAATGAGATGTTGATGAGGATTGGGAGGCACCAGTTCCCAAGTGTTATTGGAGAGGAGAGCAGTGTGCTCCGATTTCATTGCTGACAGCCAAGGTTGACTGAGAATGGCCTGCTTATAATTTGTTGGTTCAGAATCTGAGGATGGTGGACAATTAGAGAGAAGGGCTGAGAGGTATGATTTAGGTTTAAAAATACCATATTTGGCTCTGGTGATCATGTGATGGGCATTATCAGAGGTTGAAGGGAGAGAAGGTGGAGCTGGTGGTTGTAATTCTGGTGATTCATGAACATTTTCAGTGATTGGGATATCAGGAAGGTCAGGGACATGATTATGGTGATCATCAGCACTTGAAGATTGGCTAGAAGATGAGGTAGATGAAGGCTCATAAGTTGGTGAAGAATCAGTGGGAATTTCAGGTGGTGAAGGTGGATTTAAATGATGGGAAAAAGGACAAGATGGTACAGTTTAAGAAGAGATGTCCTGAGATAATGTAGATTTTTGATGAGCTGGAAAAACTGCTTCATTAAAAACCACATGTCTGTTGAAAATAACTCTTCCATCAGGAAGAAGTAACTTGTAGCCCTTGTACTGGTTGCTATAACCAATAAAAATAGATGGTGAAGACCTATACTCCAATTTATCAGAGTTGTAGGGTCTTAAAAGGGGAAAAGCCTGGCAGCCAAAGGCCTTTAGATAAGAATAATCTGGATGTTTACCAAAAAGAAGCTGAAATGGGGTTTTAAACTAAATAGAGGATTGAGGAATCCTGTTGAGAAGATGCACAGAGGTGGCAAAAGTATCCTCCCAGTGAGCCTTATGTAAGCCTGAATGAGAGAGAAGAGACAAGACATATTCTACAATGTGTCTGTGCTTCCCTTCTATGGCCCCATTTCGCTCAGGAGCGTAAGGACATGAGAGTTGATGTTGTATACCAGAAGCATCAAGAAGCACTTTTAAAGGCATATACTCAGAACTACCATCACTTCTGAGTATTTTTATCTTCCTGCTAAACTGATTCTCAACTAAATATTTGAAATGAATAAAGGCATGTTGAGTTTCAGATTTAGATCTCAAAAAATAAATCCACACATACTTAGTACAATCATCCAAGAAAGACACATAATAATTACTTCCATATGTGGAAGTTATGGGGGTAGGACCCCATAAATCAGTGTGAATAATGTGCAAAAGGTGTCTCAGTATGTGTGTTACTGGTAGGAAAGGGCAACTTATGTGCCTTGGCCTGCTGACAGTTAGAACAGAAATTAAAGGCATCCTTATTAGCATAAGAAATCTTTCATAAATTCAAAGCCCTTTTGGTATTGTCAAGAGATAGATGACCCAATATCCTATGCCAAAGTTCAAGGCTCACAGAAGGTTTAACATTACAATTAAAATGCTGGAAGGTTCAGAATTTAAAGGTTCAGAATTAAAACAAGTAGAAAAAGCACTTGAAACTGGTGACTTTGGCTTTTTGAGGCTTGAATCAGGTTTGACTTTGGCCAGGTGGAAGATATAAAAGCCATTGCTAAGTGTCCCTTCCAGAAGAACCTCCCCTGTGACTTGGTCCTTTACAACACAAAATTAGGGTGAAATTCAAAGAATACTTTGTTATCATGTGCAAATTTACCGACACTTAGCAGGTTCTTAGTTATATCAGGCACATTGAGAAGATTTTTGAGATGAAAGGTAGTTGAATGATGGTGATGAGCCATATTTTTTGGCTCATTTTTAGTTCTTTTGAGTCAAGTTAATCGAGTCTTTTTAGTTGTTTTCACCTTGTTTGTGTCTGGGAGGGCACATTTGGAGTCTATGGTCAAGTTATGCAGGTGAAACGTGAAAAGACGCACATTTGGAAAGAAATCGTCACATAAAGCAAGTATGCTGGTTGAGCAAGTTAGTCTGACTCAAACACCCATGTCATATTGTCCAAAGTCAGGAAGTGACCAAGACCGAAGCTTGACCAAGTACCGTATGAAGTAAAGAGGTTGGACAAAGATCGGAGTTGACCAGAGACGGACGTTGAGCAAGTAGTGTACAAAGAGTCCTGAGAGTTATGGAGTCTTAAAAGGCGACTAGATTCATAGAAGTATCAAAGATGGACTCTCATCCAACGTTAGACACATTGTACAACACGTCTCTACATCAGATTGAGTCCTATATATACACGCAATTGGTCAAGGACGCGGCAGGATCCCTATTTTTAAAGAAAGGATAAGGAAAAAATCTTTTATTTCCTTATCTCAATTAAACTGATCAAGTCAGCGATTTTACTTGGAGCCCAAGACTCCTAACATCTATAAATACATATGAAGACCTACAAATCACGTGGATAACAGTGGCTACACATAGAAACATATACCACCATACATAGAAGAGCACAAAGAAGATTGGAGGAAGAAGAAGACGAGTTCTCGCCGGCTATCGCCTTCGGGCATAGCTGGGCAATTTCGATTTAATTCATGTTTTTATTTTCGTCTTTTATTTTCTGAATATTATAGACAATTAGTTCTTTGATTTCTTAGTTTAATTCCAGCATGTTTTCTTTTTATTTTATTTTATTTATTTTCTATTTTTTCATGCGTAGCTAGTTAATCTGCGCCTGGACAACGTCTGAACTTGGTCGACCTGATTTCTAAAATACTGAGAGGCTTTTGATTATAGCAACTAACTTAGTTTTATTCCCGATTCAACAGGGTAGTATCTACAGGCATGTTAGGGACTTGGGCAACGTACAGTAGCCAGTAGGAATCCCTTTTCACCTAACACACACATACGCGGATCAACGTGCCAGGAGATTGGGCGTCCGCATAGTATTACATGTTGCTGGAGATGTGGTCGTATGACTCGGGTCTGTCCGGGCATGCTATTGGCCATTTTGGGTTCGCTTAGAGATTAAGGCAGTTTGATCAACTTAGACTCATGTCGGCTAACATAGTGTCGAATTGATCAATACTAGGGGTTTTACTTGGAGAGATCTAGTAAGACTTTAAACCGAAAGAGTGAATAAGGGTTGGGGTATTTGCGTGCGTGACATTATAGGGGCGTTTATACTTTAATTGGACAACCTATAACCGAAAGATAAAGCTGTTAGCAAAATCTTATGTGCCGATGAACAGTAGAAACTTGATCAGGTAGACAAGGTGACGACTGTGCCCAGATGCTCTGTTTTACAGTTTGGTCGAGTTCAGTAGTTGAGTATTTTATTTCCGTTATTGGTCAAGTTCCGTAGTTGAGTATTTTATTTCTTGCTTTTATTTTTAGTTGCTTTGTTATTTGTTTTTAGTTATTTTAGTTGTTCGGTTATTCACTCAAAACACTTTCCAAAATCGTGACAACCCACATTGGGCAAAGCCGTGAGAAAATAACAATAAACTCCTCGTGGGATCGAAACCTAATACTTACCACTAATACTTATTGTTGGTGTGAAAGCTTTAGGTTCTTATAAATTTATTTTGCGCTACTCAAACGACGGTAGCGTCAGATGGCTAGATGTTGTATTAAAAGCAGTGACCATAGCCTTACCAGTGTGATTGATGTCAAGCCCCATGCCATTTCCCACTGTAAGTTTGTTTCCTCCCCCATACTCAGACCCAATGCTCATGTTTGAGAGGTATAGTCACATGATGTGTGTCCCCAGAGTCTGTGTACCAAGAAGCTTGTGAGACATTATCTGCTGAGCTGTAGTGAGCAGAGCTATGGGATTGTCCCACAGTGTTGCTTTGGCTCCCTTGGACTTTGTTATCTGCATTTTGATTCCTCACAAAATCAGGGTCAAACCTGTGATAGCATTTCTCTGCTGAGTGGTTGGAGTATCCACATATCTGGCAGAATACCCTATTAGTGTTGTTGGACCTTCCTCCTCTCCCCCTATAAGAGCCTCTACCTCTGTTGTTGTTGTTATTGTTGCTCCCATTGCCTCTGCCTCTGTTAGAATCAGAACCTCTCCCCCTTCCATAGGTGAGGTTGGCATTGGGAATAGCATCAGATGCTGAACTTGCCTCCAATCTGCTCTCATAGGTCAATAAGAGAGAAGTGATGTCCCTCATGGTAAAAGCATCACCCTTAGCAGTCATTGTGATAACCACAACATCATACTCACTCCCTAGTCCTCCAAGAACATACATCACTTGGTCCATTTCAGTCATTCTCTCTCCAGCACTAGTGAGTGCATCACAGCAAGCCTTCACCTTGTTGAGGTAATCCCTCATACTCATTCCTCTTTTCTTCAGATTCTGAAGTTCCATTCGATATTGCATCTTTCTGGCTGTGGTTTGGCTTGAGAAATTTGTTTCTAGGGTTTGCCAGATCTGTTGTATGGTGTTTAATCCAACCACTGATATGAGGATGGGTTCTGAAAGGGATGATAAGATCCAGCTCGTTAGAAGCTGGTCCTGTCTCTACCAGATGGCATAGTTGGGGTTTAGAAAGACTGATCCCTCTTCATCCCCCATAAAATATTTTATGGGATCTGGTTTTTCACCATTAATAAAAGATTCAAGCCCATGGCCTCTTATGGCTACCAAGATCTGCTGCTTCCATATAAGGAAGTTGCTGTCGTTCAACTTTATAGAAACCAACTGATGGTTGAGTTGAATTGGGCCTCTGGACTCTTTTTCCTGGGATTGAGCCATTTATACAGACATTTCAGTAGCGGGGATCAATAGCCAAGAACAGGCTTTTTAGAGACGCTCTGATACCATAAAAAGATTAAAATAAAACTAATATGGAAAGACTGTAAATGTGATTTTCATATTGTGGGGAAGATCACTTCATTGATTTGATTCATTGAGTTACAGCGGCGCGTTTCGAGACGCTATATATAGAAGGTCAAAGCCACCTATCAAACCCTAGCTACTGAATTCAATACATTAAATAAATGATAAAATAAAAGTGTGCTGGCGACTGGGGGACAGCATCAAAATCACGTCTGGTAAGCGGATACGACGTCGTTCTGTGTTGACATAAAAACCCAAACCAAACGGCGTCGTTCTCTATGAAATTAGGACAACTAGAAGTGGGGCAAAATTAGGTTAAGTAATTTGGGGATAAAAACCCAATTATGCATAGAGTTTATTAAACGAGATTACAAATATAGATCTCTCAATAGATCTATCTCACGAAACTCTCTCTATGAAAACGCTCTCAATAACACCGCTTCTCACGATATTCTCAATAATATCGATCTCTCAAATCAATGCTCTCAATAACATTAATCGAGTTGATGTTCTCAATAACATCATACTAATAATCAAGTATGGAGATCCCTATTTTTAGGTGTACCAAACCCATAAAATAGGTAACAATATGATTAGAAATAAACCCTTTTTTTTCTATTCCAAATATAACTCAAATCTCCTTACCAAATAATATAATTATACTTCAAAGAAACAATTAATATCTTTCACAAAGATATTCAATTTTTTCCAATTCCTTACTGGTCGGAGTCGGTCTCGAGTGGGCAATTAATTGTTAATGAGCTTTGACCCATTCCAGCTAATTAATTCACCCAGCATAACAAACCAACTAAAGTGCCTCCAGCCACTTTAGTTCTCATTCAAGCGACGATGGCCCACGTCAGCGTGCGCGAGATATTCTATTAGAAGAACAAGTGGAATTGATGAAATAGTATATGAAATAGTGTTGAAAGAATGTTGAAAGATTGAAGTGAGAAATTCTATCAGCAAAGGTTTTTTTAATAGGTACATGTAGTGTTGATAGGAAATTCGAACTTTTGATCTCCACCAAAGGTTTTTAAATAGGCAAATGTAGTGTTGATAGGAAATTCGAACTTTTGATCTTTACCGTAGAAAGAAATTTGAAAGTAATGGATAAACCACAATCCTTATCATTAATTATAGCCGTTGATAGGGAATCTGAAGTTTTGATCTCCACCGTAGATAGAGATATGACGGTAATGTATAAATCACAATTCTTATCATTGATTATAGATTTTTTTTGTTCTAGGTCAATTGCATATATTTAAATACTCACACACACATGTCTCGGGTTCGAACCTTGGACCTTACGGTTCTCAAGTCGAATGCTCAACCAACTGATCTAACAACCCTTGACTCATTGATTATAGTTGTTGATAGGGAATCCGAACTTTTGATCTCCACCGTAGAAAGAGATCTGAAAGTAATGGATAAACCACAATTCTTATAATTGATTATAGTTGTTGATAGGAAATCCGAACTTTTGATCTCCACCGTAGATAGAGATATGATGGTAATGGATAACAACAATCCTTATCATTGATTATAGCCGTTGATAGGAAATCCGAACTTTTGATCTCCACCGTAGATAGAGATATGATGGTAATGGATAAACTACAATCCATGAATATAATTAAATCTATAAATACACCCATGGAGTAAACATGGAGTCACTACCTCATTTCTCTTTCAACTTTGGGTCTTATTCTTTTTTTTTTTTATCTTAAATAATTTGCAATGGTTTTTTTTTATCTTAAATAATTTGCAATGGCGAACTGTTGAACTACCTCTTATAATCTTGAAGAAGATATTCACCCCTGTGATGTGTATATAGAAATCTCTAAAGATCTAATCGTAAGAAATAATCAATCTGGAGGCGCAATGTGGTCATGAATAGCAACCAACTATAATTCTACTCGACCAAGTACCATCCCTGTAGTTCAAAACTATGGGTAGGCAAATTAACCGCCCACTGTTCACAATCTCTATTCTGCCACAGGTTTAGAGCCCCCCATTCGAGCTGCTACAGTAGAGTTGGGGAGGCAAATTTTGCCATTGCCTCCCCCAATGGGAATACTCTTATAAGCTCTGTTAAGCGGCGCAGAGCTTCTCCGTTTCTTGAGGTAATATAACGAGTATTTGTCGATAAATAGATTCGCAAAGTCGTTCAATGCTCAACATTTCCTCTTTGTTGCAAGTGTTCGACTTCAATGGTAACAAAACGACATGTGATATGTAAGTTCAACTCATATTATCATACGGCAAAGCAAGCCGGGAAGTCATCACAACAACAGAATCCAAAACCAAACGAAATGAGCTAAATTCTAAAAGCATTAATCGGCCTTTTCCCCTGCTGATAGTAATGGTAATAAGTACTCGGGTAGTCTTTTACACACTTGAACAGCCTCGGCCTCTCGTCATCCACAAGTTCCTCGACAGGCCCAACCTCTTTTTCAGGATCAGGGGCACAGAACATAACCAACGTATTCCTTTCTCTGTCCGAGTTTATCACTGCTCTGTGCACAGGGCTTTTCAATATTCCATTGCTTAGTATCTGCAAAATGCAACAATGGTGGTTATACTCTTTTACCTACTATTTTAATTTTTAGTCACAGACTCAATATATTGGCTAGAACAAAAAAATACCTCGAGTTGATCCCCAACGTTAACAACAAGTGCATGAGGTATTACAGGGACCCAAAACCACTTATCGTCTTTCATTAGCTGAAGGCCTCTTACTTCTTTGTCTTGCAAGAGAATAGTTAGCCCAGTTCCATCTGCATGTGGCTTGAGGCCAAGAACAAGATCAGGTCTTGAACACGGAGGATAGTGGTTGAATCTTGCATGCATAACCGGCCTCTCACCATATTGTTTCAGAAAACAATCCTCAGGAAGGTTTAATGATATCGCGATCGATTTGAGCAGATTTTTTTGGATCTGCCTCAGCCTATTTGTATAGTCCTGCAACACCTCTCTTCAGCAGAAAGAAATACTTATTAATTATTCATTATTGTTTAATAATTTACTTAACCATTAATAATCTGAATGTTGCATATACTACAATATAATCGGAGTATATATATACCTGAAAGACTTAGGGTTTTCAGGCCAGTATTTGAGTAGTTGTCGGTCGGTTGGACTGACTAACAGGTATATCCTGTCCGTCCAGTCGAGGGGTTGCTCCTCAAAAAGAACCAAATCCTGACCGTAGCCTTCGTAGCTGTTTCCTTCCCTCCTGTATTTTTCCTTCTCCACCTTTGGCAGGTGCATAAATTGTTTGCCAAGTTCACTGACTTGGTCCAGAAACGAGTCTTCAATGCCATGGTTTACAGCCTGAGAGTGAGATCCAAAGATTGGTTAAGGCTAAAGAGTAAGTTTGATTCAAAATAAATAAAAAATAATTTGAATCAATAATTTTAGATATACAATTTAGTTTTTCTTAGAATATTATTAATATTTTTTTAAAAACATTTGAAAATTTATAAAAAATATTATTATTTTTATAAGAAAATCAATTTAGCCAGTTCAGTTCAATTTAGTTCAATTAATTTCAGTTCAACTCAACACACGTTTGATCAGTCCAAAAGAACATAACCTAAGGGTTCGATTTCTCCAAATATTCAATTAATAGATCAAAAGTAATTTGAAACTAAAAGAGTCCAATTTCCCCAAATAGATTATTGATATATCGAAAGTGTGCGAGCGAGATCTCACGGGGACTGGGGACTGGGGACTGCATACTTCAATATCAAACAACTCAAGTGAACAACACGACACAACTTTAATGATGATTCAATCCAGAAATTCGATTAATAATCCAAATGAAAGCTCTAAATAAATAAATGATTGAAGTAAACCTGGAAGCAACCCCAAGAGGTGAGAGCAGATCGGAGCTTGGCGAGCTCGTCGGACGACAAGGAACCCAACCGGGCGACATCTATTACTGGGATTTCAGCAGTGAAAGAAAGATTGGGATCAACAGGCCCGTAATGGAAATCGCCACTGTCTTTCCAGATATATCCCTCCGGCAGCTCATCGCCATCCTCAGAAATCTCTTGAACTGTTGTTTTCACTGTGGTGGAGATTTCAGATTCCGGCATGTGTTTTATTTTCTCAAGAAAAGCTAAAAAATGGGATTTAACAAATAATAAACAATTTTATTCTGTTTTACTTTAATGTATTTCTCACCTCGCGTTTTGTTTGTATTCTCTAAGTTTCCATAAGACCGAGAATCTCTTGGGAAAATGTGACACCGGAAATGTACGTGGCATGAGTCAATCATGCATGGCTAGCTCTTGGTGAACTTAAAAATTCAAAAAAAAATATTGAAGGGAAGAGGATCGAACCCCTAACCAATGAAGGTTTAAGAAAGCCTCAAACAGCTACACTAATAAAGTATTCTATGTGTCAAACTAATAGTCACACTATTTTGTAGTGTATATTCTTAAGTATATGTGACCATTAGTCTAAGAATAGAGAGTTAAGACTTGTTTTTTTGGACTAAAACCGGCTGAACTAACCTGAAGCGATAACGGAACTGAATTTATTTTTTATAAAAATAATAATAATTTTTATAAATTTTTAAATATTTTTTTAAAAATATTAATAATATTATGACAGTAATTAGATTATATATTTAAAATTATAAATTGAAATTATTATTTATTTAATTTATTTTAATTTATTTTGAAATCAATTTAATGGAAGTGAACTAGACTGAAATTAAGTTCAAAAGAACATGTCCATAGTATAGTTACTGTGAAAATAACTATAAATCAAAACTAAATTAATAATCATTCATATTATATTAAAAAATAATTTATTAAAAAACAAAAAATAATATATAAATTAATAAAAAAATCTATTAATTAAATACTAAATAATATTAATTTTAAGTACTAAATACTTAAATTAACCTCTGCAATTTTGTTTTTAAAATACTACTACATCAAAATAAGTAATAATTATAAAATAGAATTAAAAATAGAAATTTTGATATAATTAAAAAAATATTACTAATAGTATAGTACTAAATTGTCAAATTAATTAATTATTTGTTTATACAAACTCAAATTAAATTCTCTAAATAATTAATTGTGATGATTAATTATTTACTATTTTAATTTTATAATTAATATTTTTTAATTATTAAATTATTATTTATTTTAAACATAATTGAACATATATATATTGTGCAATCACACGAGAGAATAAGCTAATTTAATTAACACATAATTTTTTTGTTATTTATATATTGTTATGTGTTTTGTAATTAATTTGATAGAGTAACATGAGTAGGAGTCCTCTTCACTAAAAAAGAATACATTGGAGTTGGCTGAAGTGTGTAATGGGTAAGAGGAGTAAAAAATGTTAAATAAAATTATTATAATTATTAATTAAACAAAATTAATATTAATTTTTTGATATAATATAAATTAAATATTTTAAATATCATACATCTAATTATTAAGATTATGATTAATATACATATTTTTTTAAATAATTAAATTAAAATATGTTTATCATCTTTATTATTTATATAATAAAAATTAATTTAAATAATTAAGGTGATAAAATATTTTATTATAATATATTTTTTTCAATTTTTTTTTAAAATCAATTCATTTAAATGGAATAAAATATTTTAATAAATAATATTTAAATTTATTTTTGTTATTATTATTATTCTAATTATGAATAATATGATATAATAGTATTTATTTACAAAGTTACATATTGTTATCTTTTTTGATTAATTAATTAATTAATTTTTTATTATTATTATTATTACTATTGCTATTATTATTAAAAATATAAATAATAAATAAAGAATTAAGTATTATTTTTTTTGGTGGAAACAATTGTATTAGTTAGATGTTTTTTTGGATAAAATTAGAAGTGCTATACACGTGACACAATGGTTAGAAAGTTTTTTGGGTAAAAGTAGAAGTGATATACATGTGGCGGACTTCTACCCCAAAATTTAGGGCTAAATACACTTTGCCAATCCACGATATGGAGTTTTTATACTTTGCAACTTCGTCGGAAAAGTTTTACCGATCAGTACCACAGGATAAGACTTTTTACAATTAGTTTGCAATTTCGTCGGAAAAGTTTTACCGATCAGTACCACAGGATAAGACTTTTTACAATTAGCCACCTGCCGGCTGGGAATATTCCTTAGAATATTCCGAGAGAGTGTTTTGCACGCACCTTTTTGTGCGTGTGCTTTCACAATTTTGAAACCTTGAAGGATACTTTTGTAATTACACAATATATTATTAAATTTAATATATTTATTTATTTAAAAAATTAATTAATAAACAAATAATAAATAAACATTCAAAAACGCAAATTAAACACCAACACAGCAAGAACTTTAGAATCCTAAAATTCGCACCAAAAAAATTCTTACAATTCTTACAAATCGACATGGAAATAAACATCAAAAACGCACAAATCTTGAGCTTAACTAATCACCTAAAACAACACACATGTTTTAAAAAATAAAATAAATATATACATCTCCAAATTCGCGCATCTGACCCCGGAACTTAGCAATCTTAGAAGTCACCGAGAAATCCAGAAAGATCCACATCGTCGATTTCGGCGTCATTCAAGGAATCCAATGGGTCGCGTTTCTTCAAGCTCTGGCGACCCGACCCACCGGAAAACCCGAAAGGATTCGGATCTCCGGCATACCCGCCCCATCTCTCGGCTTCGCTTCAGGCCACGGGGAATCGACTGCGAGACATCGTCAAACTGCTGGATCTGAACTTCGAGTTCAAACCGGTCCTCGACCCAGTTCAGGAGCTCAAGTGCTCCAGTTTTCGGGTCGACCCTAAATGTTTTGGATCTCGATCCAGAACAAGACCTCGGACGGACGACGAGGAGAATTGTTTAAAAGTTCACTGTATGACCTCCGAGACCAAGACGAACACGGCAGCAATGCTATCAACCTATTGGAGGCGGAAGATTTTGAGATCCGGTTGCGAGTTCGACGGAGCATTGCTTGTCCATCAGGTGGAGAATGGTGATGGAAATTGTGATGAGAGACTCCTCGATGGACTCGAGTGGGGCAGATGGAGAATTGGTGTCGCGAGCCCGCCTCCACGGGATCTAGGGTTTTGGTTTAGGGAAGATGATGAACTGGGTTTTGGTTTAACGAAGATGATGAACTTATGATTTACATATATATATTTTTAGAAAAAAAATAAGGTTGGGGTAAAATTGTAATCATCTATTTTTTTTGGTTGATTTACCAAAAAATCCTTTAAAACGGAATATTCCATGGCATATTTCGATCCGGCAGGTACCACATTGTAATATTGCTTATCCTGTGGTACTGATCGGTAAAAATTTTCCGACGAAGTTGCAAAATGTAAAAACCCCATATCGTGGAGTGGCAAAGTGTATTTAGCCCCAAAATTTATGACTTCAATTGGAGATGCTCTTATAAGCTCTTGAGGTATTATAACAAGTATTTGTCCATAAGTAGATTCACAAAGTCGTTCAATGCTCAACATTTCCTCTTTGTTTAAAGTGTTCGACTTCAATGGAAACAGAATGAGTAAGTTCAACTCATATTATTATATGGCAAAGCAAGTCATCACAATAACTGAATCCAAAACCAAAGAAAAGGAACTATATTCTAGCGGCGTTAATCGGCCTTTTTCCCTGCTGATAGTAATGGAAATAAGTACTCGAGTAGTCTCTTATGCACTTGAACAGTCTCGGCCTCTCGTCATCCACAAGTTCCTCGACAGGCCCAACCTCTTTTTCAGGATCAGGGTCACAGAACATAGCCAATGTATTCCTTTCTCTATCCGAGTTTATCACTGCTCTGTGCACAGGGCTTTTCAATATTCCATTGCTTAGTATCTGCAAAATACAACATTAATGGTTATACTCTTTTACTACTATTTTAATCACAGACTCAATAAAAAATACCTCGAGTTGATCCCCAACGTTAACGACAAGTGCATGAGGCATTATAGGAACCCAAAACCACTTATCGTCTTTCATCAGCTGAAGGCCTCTTACTTCTTTGTCTTGCAAGAGAATAGTTAGCCCAGTTCCATCTGCATGTGGCTTGAGGCCAAGAACAAGATCGGGCCTTGAACATGGAGGATAGTGGTTGAATCTTGCATACATCATCGGCCTCTCGCCATATTGTTTCAGAAAACAATCCTCTGGCAGACTTAATGATACTGCGATCGACTTGAGCAGATTTTCTTGGATCTGCCTCAGCCTATCTGTGTAGTCCAGCAACACCTCTCTTCAGCAGAATGAATAATCAGTAATTATTCATTGACATTGTTTAATACAGTAAATTATTTGAACATTAATAATCTGAATGTTGCATATATAGATATACCTGAAAGAGTGTGGGTTTTCAGGCCAGTATTTGAGTATTTGACGGTCATCTGGGCTAACTACCAGGTACAACCTGTCCGTCCAGTCGAGGGGTTGGTTCTCAAAAAGAACCGAATCTTGACCGTAACCTTCGTAGTCGTCTCCTTCCCTCGTGTACTTTTGCTTCTCCGCTTTTGGTAGGTGCATAAATTGCTTGCCAAGTTCGCTGACATTGTCCAGAAACGAGTCTTCAATGCCATGGTTTACAGCCTGAGAGTGAGATCCAAAGATTGGTAAATGCTTGAGTATTTTTGCATATAAATTGAAATTGTTTGGTCAATTTACAAATGACAGTTACGATACTAAGCTCTATTCTTTTGGAGTGAAACTCACTTAATTGAACTCAAATACTCAATAGATCTAAACTTAGTTAAATTGATTTTCTTATAAAAATAATTATTATTTTTTTATAAATTGTTAAATATTTAAAAAAAAATTAATAATATTCTGACATTAAAATTATTTATTCAATTTCTTTATATATATTTTATTTAAATTTATTTTGAAATCAACTTAATTGAGCTGAACTAAGCTGAATTGAAACGATGTCAACTGAAATTACTGAAATTAAGTAAAAAAGAACATAGCTTGAGGGTCCGATTTCCTTGATTCTTGGCTACCCCATGGGTAGTAACCTCACCCATGGGGATCTTGACATGTGTCCAGGTTGAAAAACATGAACATGAAAGTTGTAAATAAAAATACAAAGACTTGGACACATGTCAAAATCCCCATGGGTGAGGTTACTACCCATGGGGTAGCCAAGAATCAACCCGATTTCCCCAAATACTACATTCAATAAATGGATCAAAAGTAATTTGAAACTAAGGGTCCGATTTTTGAAATCGTAAAAGTGTGTGAGAGCAATCTCACGACAACTGCCTATTCCATAGAAATTCAATATAAAATAGTAACTCACTAAGTGAACATCACGACACAACTTTAACGATGATTGGATTCAGAAATTCGATTAATAATCCAAATGAAAGCTCTAAATAAATAAATGATTTAAGTAAACCTGGAAGCAACCCCAAGAGGTTAGAGCAGATAGGAGTTTGGCGAGCTCGTCGGGCGACAAGGAACCCAACCGAGCAACATCAATTACCGGGATTTCAGCAGTAAAAGACAGATTGGGATCAACAGGCCCGTAAGGGAAATCACTACTGTCTTTCCAGATATACACCTCCGGCAGCTCATTGCCATCCTTGGAAATCTCTTGAACTGTTTTAACAGTGGTGGAGATTTCAGATTCCGGCATGTATTTTTATTTTCTCAAGAAAAGCTATTGATCTTAAGTTCAAAAAATATGGGATAACAATAATAAACAATTTTATTCTTCTTTACTTTATAATGTATTTCTCACCTCGCGTTTTGTTTGCATTCTCTTTAGTTTCAATAAGACTTTGGAGAATCTTTTGGGAAAATGTGAAACCGGAAATGCACAGGTGGCCTCAAGTCATCATGCATGGCTCTTGAACTTAAAAATTCAAATAATAAATATATTGAAGCGCCGGAAACTCATCACAATAACTGAATCCAAAACCAAAGAAAAGGAACTAAATTCTAGCAGCGTTAATCGGCCTTTTTCCCTGCTGATAGTAGTGGAAATAAGTACTCGGGTAGTCTCTTAGGCACTTGAACAGTCTCGGCCTCTCGTCATCCACAAGTTCCTCAAGAGGCCCAATCTCTTTTTCAGGATCAGGGGCACAAAACATAGCCAATGTATTCCTTTCT
Source organism: Euphrasia confusa (assembly GCA_954870475.1). NCBI lineage: Eukaryota > Viridiplantae > Streptophyta > Magnoliopsida > Lamiales > Orobanchaceae > Euphrasia > Euphrasia confusa. Next base: position 25,626,221 of record OX940968.1, on the reverse strand, counting down.
CTATCCGAGTTTATCACTGCTCTGTGCACAGGGCTTTTCAATATTCCATTGCTTATTATCTGCAAAATGCAACAATGGTTATACTCTTTTACTATTTTAATCACAGACTCAATATATTGGCTAGCAAAAAAAATACAACTCCTTCGATACCTCGAGTTGATCCCCAACGTTAACGACAAGTGCACGAGGCATTATAGGAACCCAAAACCACTTATCGTCTTTCATCAGCTGAAGGCCTCTTACTTCTTTGTCTTGCAAGAGTATAGTTATCCCAGATCCATCTGCATGTGGCTTTAGGCCAAGAACAAGATCAGGTCTTGAACATGGAGGATAGTGGTTGAATCTTGCATACATCATCGGCCTCTCTCCATATTGTTTCAGAAAACAATCCTCAGGAAGGCTTAATGATATCGCGATCGACTTGAGCAGATTTTCTTGGATCTGCCTCAGCCTATCTGTGTAGTCCAGCAACACCTCTCTTCAGCAGAATGAAAACTTATATTAATTATTCATTGTTTAAAAAATTACTTGAAGCGCATATATACCTGAAAGACTGTGGGTTTTCAGGCCAATATTTGAGTAGTTGACGGTCGTCTGGACTGACTAACAGGTACAACCTGTCCGTCCAGTCGAGGGGTTGGTTCTCGAAAAGAACCAAATCTTGACCGTAACCTTCGTAGTCGTCTCCTTCCCTCGTGTATTTTTGCTTCTCCGATTTTGGCAGGTGCATAAATTGCTTGCCATGTTCGCTGACTTTGTCCAGAAACGAGTCTTCAATGCCATGGTTTACAGCCTGAGGGTAAGATCCAATCATTGTGAAATACTCTTTCTATCCCAAAGAAGTTTTGACACTTTGTTGTTTAAATTTACAAAAGACATAGGAAGTAGCAAAATCAATTCTGCAAAGAAAATACAGTATTCAATAAATGGATCAAAAGTAATTTGAAACTAGGTTTCAACTTTCCTAAAATGATTTTTGAATACGACTAGAAGACGACAGCCTATTCCGTAGAAATTCAATATCAAACAACTCACTAAACGATGATTCAATCTAGAATTTCAAAGCTCTAAATAAATAATTGAAGTAAACCTGGAAGCAACCCCAAGAGGTGAGAGCAGATCGGAGCTTGGCGAGCTCGTCGGAAGACGAAGAACCCAACCGGGCAACATCGATTACTGGGATTTCAGCAGTGAAAGCAAGATTGGGATCTACAGGCCCGTAATGGAAATCACTACTGTCTTTCCAGATATACACCTCCGGCAGCTCACCGCCGTCCTCGGAAATCTCTTGAACTGTTTTGCAGATTTCAGATTCCGGCATGTTTTTATTTTCTGAAGAAAAGCTATGGATCTCAAGTTGAAAAAAAATGGGATAACAATAATAAACAATTTATTCTTCTTTAATGGCGTTTTGTGTCAGTTTCAATAAGACTTTTGTGCATATCTTTTTGTTTTCGGTTTCTATCCCAAAAGGGTCGATATACTAATACTTGTGATATTTTGCCATATGGCTAGCTCTATCAACATCATTTCTGGACTCAAATTTTTACGTTTAGTCCATTTTCGGAATATTCCAAGTTTTATGGCTAGATCTATCAACGTCATTTCTCCGACTCTCGATTTTTTAGGTTTAGTGTATTTTTGGAATATTTCAAGTTTTATAGCTATATCAACGTCATTTCTCGACTCTCAAAGTTTTACGTTTAGTGCATTTTCAGAATATTTCATATTTTTTGGGAGAATTTTGACTACTTGACGACGGATCATCTAAGTCTGCTATTTAGAATTATATTGTACATTACATTGTTGTACGCGTTTGTAGAAGGATAACAATTTCCAAAACAATTAAAGAAATTCAAGTCTTGCGTTCGTATGACAAAAAAAGGTGTAACACGAGAACTTCTCGCAGTGTCACTTATCACTTTAACAAAATTTTAGCTCAAATATACGATCAACGTACATATGCACTCCACTGCACCGCATGGAGATAATTCATATTTCTTCTACTATTTGGTAAAGAGATATTTAAGCTTAAATATAAGTTGAACAACATTATGAACTTAGCAAAATCTTTTAAAGTGTTATTGACCCAACCTTTGACATATTTCGTTCCTGATTAATGATCACGTGCACTTCTTAATTTTGACATCTTTCGTTCCCACACTTTTTTTGTAATTTATTTAGTTATTTTCTAATTTATTTATAAAGTAGTCTGACCATTAGTCTTGAAACATAGGTAGTATATCCTGTTAGATTACAATTATAATTGTGTTAGACTATTAACTACAGTTTCGTGTCCACTCCTTTTTTCAATCCTAGTTTAGTGAAAACATTCCACACGTACGGTTTACTGATTTTTTCCTCTTAATGGAAATAACTATGATTAGTTACTTTTCATCTTATCCATTAATATTTCCTACACAACATGTTTGCTTCTTCTTATAGCTGACTATTACTAGAAACTATAACTAACTATTTGTACACTCTTCTGTTAACCTATTTATAATCTCTCTATCTTATGTACATATTTTCTGCAAAAAATTCTATCAGAACGAAGAATGACGGGGTCGGATTATAGTAATCGCAGAGTGAACTTGGGCCCTCCACGAAGCTTCCAAACGGTCTTCAACGCAAAAATAAAAGAAACATTTTTCCCAGACGATCCATTCGGCCCGCTCAAAAACGAGCCTTTCGGACGCCGTGTTCTCAAGACAATCCAATACTACATACCGATCACTCAATGGCTTCCTACATACGGCTTCGGTTTGTTCAAGTACGATGTTCTCGCGGGAATTACCATTGCTAGCCTCGCGATTCCACAAGGCATTAGCTATGCTAATCTCGCTAAGCTTCCTCCGATTATCGGCCTCTACTCGAGCTTTGTTCCGCCGATGGTGTATGCAATCTTCGGGAGCTCGAAGCATCTCGCGGTGGGGACAGTGGCGGCTTGCTCTCTGCTCATAGCCGAGACGATTGGAGAAAAAGCGTCTCCGGTTGCTGAGCAAGAGTTGTATGTGAGTTTAGTGTTCACTGCGACGCTTGTCTCGGGTGTGGTGCAGTCGATGCTCGGCATCTTGAGGTGTGTTCACGGGCCGCTAAAATTAATTTCAATATTGATATTAGCTAAGTAGATTAAGAAAAATTAAATATTGATACTAATGCCTCAACTCATTTCAACTAATTATTCTTACTTTCCGTTTTTTAATGCTTTTTTCATTTTAAAACACTATTTTACTCTTAATTTTTAAATTTTACTCGAAACTACTTACTTTTTAACTTAAAAATACATATTTACCCTTATTTTTATTTTCGGTCAACCAGTGAATAAATAGTATTGTAGTACTTGAAATGAAAAAAATAAAGTAATTGTGATTAAAAGTGAAAAGTTAAAGTGTATATTAATTAGTTGATTTTAAAGTTAAAAAATGTTTTATTTTAGGGATGAAGATATATGTGGGGAAAAAAGTGTGAGAATATTTAAGAGTCAAATGGAGTATATGTATAACAGTATAAATCATGATATGATTTTGTATGCATATGTGCCCTCAGACTTGGTATACTGGTCGAGTTTATGTCGCATTCGACAATCACGGGGTTCATGGGTGGAACGGCGATTCTAATCATCTTGCAGCAGATGAAAGGAATGCTTGGCCTCAAACATTTCACTACCAAAACCGGCGTTATTACCGTGATACGTACCATTTTCGCTCATAGGGACGAGGTACGTTCTCTCGTCATGTATCAATTCATCATGAATATTGGTATTAACTCGATCGATCCTCTCCCTATTCTTCGTCCCACCAGTGGAATTGGAAAGTGGCTGTAGTCGGCATACTATTCCTCATCTTTCTCCAGCTTACCAGATTTGTGGTACGAAACACTTCTGTTCTTTTAAACTTTATTTCAGTTCAGACTAATTCAGTTCAATTCAAGATCACTTCTATCATTATCACCACACACAATCACCAAACAAAAAATATTTCAAAATTGCACGATTGTAATATTTTTTAATTATTTGAAAAAATTAGTTCAGGTTCAATAATTTCAATTCAGTTCAGTTCAAAAGAATAGAGTGATGATCAACTAAATGAACACATAATTTTACTTACTTTGCAGAAGAGGATGAAACCAAAGCTGTTCTGGGTGTCGGCCATGGGCCCGATGGTAGTAGTCGGTGCGGGTTGCCTTTTGGCATACTTTGCGACTGACAAAATCGGCCTTTCCACCGTGGGACATTTGAAGAAAGGAGTAAACAAATTTTCCATCAACCGTTGGAACTTCGATCCCAGATACATATCCGCGCCAATCAAAGCCGGGGTCATCACTGCCGTGATTGCTCTGGTGGAAGGTATAGCCATCGGAAGAAGCTTTGCGATACAAACAAACGAACAAATCGACGGCAACAAGGAGATGATCGCGTACGGAATGATGAACATCGTTGGATCTATGACCTCATGCTACTTAACCACAGGTATTTAATCAATACAATCAATCGACTTGTAAATCCAATTATGTTATTTCTCAATATATATAGAGATAATATCATAAAATGTCTTGTAAGAATCAAATAAGACAAAACTGTAGAGCAAGCATTCACGTAAGTTTCATGTACCATTATACTGAGAAATTTCACTAAAAATTGTCACATAAGATGAAATTTGAATTTTATTTTTCATAAAATTAAAGCACTCTCTTCTTTTGAACTTAATTTGAGTTTTCGATCGTTTCAGTTCAGTTCAGACTAATTTAGTTCACTCGATTAATTTCGTTTTAAAATAAATTAAAATAAAATAAATAAATAATAATTCGAATCAATAATTTCATGTATACCTACAATCTAGTTAATCATAGATTATTATTAATATTTTTTAAAAATATTTAACAATTTATAAAAATTAATTACTATTATTTAAAAAAAAAATAGTTCAGAGTTTATAAACTATGTTACATGTTGTTTTGTGATATTATCTCTATATATATACACTGCAGGCCCATTCTCGAAAACAGCCGTTAATTTCAACTCCGGATGCAAATCGCAGATGGCCAACGTGGTGCAATCGGTGTGCATGTTGCTCGTCCTCCTCTTCCTAGCCCCGATATTCAGTTACACTCCTCAGGTCGCACTCTCGGCTATCATCATCTCGGCCATGCTCGGCTTGATCAAGTACAAGAAGGCGTATCACCTTCTCAAGACCGACAAATTCGATTTCGTTATTTGTATGTCTGCGTTTTTCGGTGTTTCCTTCATAAGCATGGACATGGGACTCGTTATATCGGTACGCACCATCCTCATCTTCGTCATCCTTGTAAATATTAATAATCTTGGACGTGAAATTTTATTAATTTAGAGAGTTTATTTATTTTTATTTAAAAGACCAAGTCGGGATCGGAAGATTCTATTAATTTAGAGAGACTATTAATGTATCGAGTATTAATTTATAGAGGTTTTACTGTATATATATTCTCTGCAGATATCACTAGCGTTGGTCCGAGCATTATTGTACACTGCTCGACCGCCTATTTGCAAGCTCGGGAACATACCTAACTCGAACTTGTATCGAGACGTGGAGCAGTACCCTGGTGCGACTGGGGTTCCGTCGTTTCTAGTTCTTCAGATCGGATCCCCGATTTATTTTTCTAATGCCACTTACATAAACGAAAGGTACGTAATTTACGTACTATAAAATCGTTAGCATTTCTTTACTTAAAACTGGTGTTTCGTGGCCAGGATCTTGAGATGGGTTCGAGACGAACGTAACTCGGTAGAGCCTTCGCAACATGACATTGAATACGTGTTACTCGACTTGGGAGGTTAGGCCTTGTGATCAAATTGTCTCGTCATTTTTTTCTTGTGAATTATGTGTGTGCTGATAAACGTAACAGGTGTAACATCGATCGATAATACTGGAGTCGAAAGCTTAGTTGAAGTTAGAAGGAACTTGGAAAGTAAAGGAATCAAGGTACATAATTACGCGTATATAAAGTTGGTTCATCGGCTAGCTAATTGATCGAGTTTTGATGTTGCAGATGATTCTAATAAATCCGAGGATTGACGTCATGGATAAATTGATTGTTACGAAATTCATCGACAAGATCGGCAAAGACGCCGTTTACTTGTCAGCCGAAGATGCAATCGATGCTTGCAGTTTTTCGCTTAAACGATCTATGCGACGTGTAGACAAATAAGGGCTCTGTCATAGCTTTTGTTTCGTGTTTAAGGTTTTCATTGTTTCTCAACGTAAATAATTACTGGTTGCATACGATAAATGTAATTAGTGATTTTTTTTTTCATATTTGTGTACACACAAAAGATCATGGCTTGAAAAATATGAAATATTTTTTTCATATTTGCACAGAGTCAGATGATTACTGATCTAATTGTACGTGTATGTGTTCGTACACGTACTCGGAAAGGGTCATTGGATTTTGATGGCCTAAATAAAATTTTGTTCGGAGACCCTGTGAGTAATTAATGTTCAAGATGCTGATCAGTACATGTCAAATACAGAAATATTGTTTCGAAAATCAAATAACATGTTGGGCGAGGACGCAAGTGGTTAATGCGTCGAGCACCTGCAATAAAAGGAAATTTCATGTAAAAAATTACACAAATACAAATTTCATCTGCAAGTGGTAAGTTCATATAAAATACTAACATTTCTAACCCAAAATATATTTCCACCGGTTTGTTCAAACAACACATATAAATCATTGTCTAAACATAACATAGAGAAGAACATGTAATTATGTAAACTTAGCGAGGGTGTCACCTTTCTTTCTTCTCAGCTGATGTGCTGCTTGTAAGATGCTTTCAGCTCAATCCACGTGCAAAATAACGAATCATATGCATCATTGTCAAAATCAGTCTCAGGTGTGTTTGAAATAGATATGAGTGCTTTCAGCCACTGTTCGTGCAACGTTGAGAAGTTCTCTCTTTGCTCACTTGCCTTGAAACTTTTTCCGACCATTTCCTTCATTAGTAGTCCAGCTTCTGAGGCTGAGTCGATCACTGATCCCGGAATTCCTGCCATGCGTGCTATTTGCATACCATAGCTCTCTGGGCATGCTCCAGAGGCTAGTTTGTAGAGAAAAACTAACTTCTGTACTACTGGGGATGACATGTCAGATGTCGACGAATCAAAGGAATATGCCATGTGTTGCAGCTTCACGTGTGGATGGGTAGCAAACTCTTTTGTGAGAGAGTGATAGTGTGTAGCAAACAGCATGCGGCAGTTGACAGACTCTACAAGATGACGGAATACCTGTACGGAATATATAGTGAATAAACATCACTCAAGGAATCAAGAATTCAATGAAGTCAATGTCATAGCACAAAATGCAATGCAACGGAGACGAAACTCTGTTAGCAGCAACATTTGCTTAAACTCCATAACATTCTAAAGCCATAAAACATAAATCTTGCCGCATGGAATAAATGTTAAGAATGTACTTTAACATTTTAAAAACCACAAATGGACCCACGGCCACAAGACAATATAACCATATTACAATGTTGTAAAACATGCATGAAGTACACGTACTTTGAGTTGTAAGAACAACAATGTTCACTGCCCAACCGACACCCAGAAAAAATGGACAAGGGGCGGGTCATTACAGTATATATTGCCTATGTGATCTTACAGGTCTGTGAAATGCTTTAACCTTCTATATTCTGAATGTTAATTCTTGTATCATAAATCTCTATATTTTGCATTTATTTATGATACAAGAATTAACATTACAATTCTGAATATTACACATCTATATTCAAAAGGAAGCAAAGATTAAATCGGCAAAAATGATTTAAAAGACCATATTTTCCACCGCATGGAATAAAAAACAGTAGTTTAGCAATCGGAAGAAGGCGTCTTACAGCATATGCTATAGCATAACCATAAAAAGTACTTGTTCCTCGACCCAATTCATCCAGAAGAACAAGTGAACTCTGCGTTGCATTTTGCAGAACTGATGCTGTCTCTGTGCACTCAATTAAAAAGGTACCTACAAAAACAAGTTTTAATCATGCACTGCAAACAGATAATTAGAAAAGCTGATCCTATGACTGAAAAATGATATTAACCCAATGAAATCTAGACTGTTTGTTTTTGTGAAAGGCTATGGGGACTGTTTGTTTTTGTGAAAGGCTATGGGACGCACTAATGAATCGTAATGTAGCCCATGGGATCTGGAAATGCTCTGGATAGCACAAGTCACTCCTAGTGGCACAAGATACATTTTTTTTACATAATTACTACGAGAAATGATAAATTTACCGTACTAATCTTTTTTCCAAGTCAGTAATTTTTTTTAATAAATTTATGATTTCTATTTCGGAGGAATTGAGGGAGTATTAAAATTCAGACTTCTACATAGCAGAGAAAAGTATTATGGATTATTAAAATAACTTACTCTCGCCTGTCATGATACGGTCTGATGCACCTAGACGAGTGAATATTATGTCTACAATTGATACAGTACACTTCTCACAAGGTACATAACAGCCTAGCTGCATACATAAATCAGCGTCATACACCAGAGAAAATAAATTTTGAAGCCAGGAAATAGTATAAAATAGCTAGTTTTAACATTTTTTTAGCAAACAAAATAAACCTGAGCCAGTATAACAGCCAGACAAGTAGCACGTAAAAGCGTAGACTTTCCACCCATATTTGGTCCCGTCAACAGCAAAGCTCCGGGAATATACCTTCCTTCTCCTCCAAGATGGATGTCATTTGGAACAGCCAATGCCCCATTCTCACCAAGGGCATAAGGATGCCACAGCCCTTGCATATGGAGTATAGGGAAAACTGTCTCCGTAAATACTAAGTTTGCAGATTTAGAGTGAGGTACAACTACAGGCCTACACATCGATCCAAAAGAGGAAACTGCAGATATAGCAAAAGATCTAAGTACATCAATGCAGCTTATTGCGTGTATCATTTGAGACCATTCCCTTGTCTTCTCAACAAACAACTCCATCAAGACTGACAGCGTTTCAGCCTCCGTGTCTGTAAAATTGTGGTCCTGCAGACATGGAACCAATCATTAACCTAACACACAACTCGGTCAAGGACTAGTACAAAGTTTATAAATGTTACCAAAGACGTTAGAAACATTATAATTATCAAGTAACCAATAAGATACTGTGCTTTTATCTAAAATTTAGACCAAACCTGATCATTTGGGAAGTCGCTATCTAATGATGCTTCAAATTGACTAAGGAACTCATCAAGCCCCTTGGTGCCACATATCATAGGAAGGGATACAACTTTGGATAATGTATTCACGATTTTTTGTGTTTGCAATTCCTTTAACATTTGTATTCCAGTTCGCAGCCCTCTTACAAGTGACCCAAACACTTTAACCTGTGGACGCAGAAACATTGACCTTTATTTATTCAAGGAATACTTTGTCATGAAATGGACATAACAAAAATTGACATTATGAGCAGTTATATCAAAAAACCCTACAAAAAATTCTACTTTTATAATATCACAGGAAAACTGGAAAAGAAATTTATATGTGAAAAGATAAATTGAAACGTAACCGATTCTTCGCACCATCGTGTAAGATACACACACTTGACAACAAATTACTACCAAACAAGCAATGCTTTTAAGGTGACTTTCAAGCAATAATTGGCATAAGCATTTATCACTCTTTTACCGCGCGAAAGACTGACTCTGTCTTTCGTAACACTTCAGAGAACAAAAGAAACAAAATTAGGTGGCATGCTATTCAAATCCATCCTGTTCCCACAAAACTCATCTGCATCTGAAGTCATCCTAACTGAACATGTTAAACTAGAGTGAACATTATTGCAAAAGCTACTTTCATATCTTTCAGAAACTAATAACTAAAAAAATATCTGGTATCCAACACAACAACTAAGAAAAGTTAAAAAGTGAAATCAAGCTTATTCATCTAGTTGTTCATTTATAGAGTTATAGACAGGTTACTAATCAACCAATCAGGTTACAGAAATTGGAGGGCAGAATAGTAAGACAACAACAGGTTAAAAGATGTAAGAATCATACAGATATGATGACACACTTTACAGAATAAAGACTGACAGAAATAATTAGATAGGGGAAGTGATATAAAACATTTTCACCGACTCATTTAACCTAGGGAAACAAGAACGTATAATGAAAAGAAAACTTACTCGTTGTTTGAATACTTTGTTTCCAATTAAAGGCAACAAAAGTACAGAAGAGGACTGAAAGCTAGACCTCACACGTCCTAGCAACCTTTCCAGATCTGGTAGTTGACGTAGATAATGGGCAAAGTGCAACATGATTTCCGAATTCGCAATAAGGTCCTCAACCACATCAAGCCTTCTATTTATCTTTTCAACATCTTGAAGAGGATGACAAATCCAGTTTCTCAGAAGACGCTTACCAGATGAAGTTATGCAGTTATTGAGATATTTGTACAGAGTACCTAAAACAATATCACATTTATTTTAATAAAAGTAGATAAGATATATATATATATATATATATATATATATATATATATATATATATATATATATATATATATATATATATATATATATATAGAGAGAGAGAGAGAGAGAGAGAGAGAGCTTGGAAAATTTACTAGCCTGATGGACCACCATCGGCATTATTATTGAAAATCTCCAGATTTACTAGCGTCTGACTATCCATTCTGAGGAAACCCTCGTAGACCTCATAAGATAAGATATCTCCATTCCGAATGACATCATTTAACTGGAAAAGATAGATCATATAACTTGCACAAACTAAGAGAAATAACTTTAAATTCCAATTCTTAAAGCGCAAATTTAAACTCCAAATACATATATTTACCAGTAATCGTGACATATGATCAATAAGTCCCCCGAGAGCACATAATGCAAGATCATGGTGCACAACTCCATCAAGTATGTGATGCCATGAATCATAAGACCCGTTGAAGTATCCATTTGACTGTATAATATTTCTAACTCCCAGGGCTTCACCAAAAGCATCTCTTGGATTTAACTGTGATGAAGTCAATCCTGCAGAAATTAAATTGTTATAAGAAAGTAAATACATTTATGTACTTTCCTAATTGATGAATATTGAGGTGCAACAGGAAATCTGGAGGTCTGTAAAAATGGATTAGAAAGCCTTCAATCAAACAACTTTAACAAGATTGGACGATAAAATGTTGAAATAAAAACGTCAAACAATTTATTGCTCAAATTTCTAGATCTGACAAAGACTGAATGAATGAATTTAGAAAATAACATGTTATCTTATGAAGAACGATGGGTTTATCACACTATCAGAAGAAAAAAAAAACATTATAAAAGTAAAATACAACCTGAAAAAGAAGATGCTTCAAAAACTAGGTGGGCAAAATTTTCATGCACAAGAAGGTAACTAAAACAGAAAAAAGAAAATGAAAGAAGGAAAGGCAGGAAAAGGAGAACATAAACAAGCAAAACAAAGATTTATAATGAATATGAACCCAAATAAGCATGAATAATACGTTTTCAAAAGATAAGAATGAGAGTTTATGCCATGAAAGTGAAATTGATAAACTAGAGCCGTGGATAGTTTTGATGCAACAAAGGAATGGTTTGATTGGTTTCTATAATCTATATAGAATTATATATGATTTATGAATATATCATTGTATAGTTTGCATAAAACTTCACCTGTTAAATTGTACTTCTTAAGGGCTCTCTGAGCTTCTTTAGACAGACCTACAGTTGAGATTTTGACAGAAGTCGTGAGAACGAGATTCATGTTGAAGATCCATATCAGGAAAATAGATGTAAATATCTTTGGCTTCATTGAGTAGGAAAAAAAAACACTTTACCTCTACTCTCATATATAATTTCCTTTGCTGAAACCTATTAAAATGGCAAGGCAAGATAAGATGCATCACGTTACGGCAGGTTACATTCACAAGTAATTTGAACAGAAAACAAGCTATACATACTTGCATTAACAAAGCCCCCAAAGCCGCACATGAAGCATTGTCACTAATAGTACCAACCCAAAACTTTAAAGCAGCACAATCCACAAATGCAAACCCAAATACAGCTGATCCATTCCCCAGTAGACAATCCTAAATGCAAAAATAAAGTCACATCAGGGAGTAGTTGATCGTAGTCATATGCCAATAATTTAGCATCCTTGTGACATCATGACATGCAGTTAGAGCATAAATGGTTTGGTATTAAATGCCTTCAGAAAACAACTGATTTCAAATGAAAATGAAGAAAGAAACAATAAAAGAAGGGAAAAACAACAAATTAACCTCCTTTATGGCAAGGAGATGAACAGCATCAGGCCCAATATTGCCTTCAGATGTGGTTGCTGGAGTGAGTACATGAATCAACTTTCTTTGAATGACCTGCAAACCATCTTGCTGGTTATCTTATACCACAGGTAATTCCCTTAGGAAAAATCTGAGATTTAGGAGAAAAATAGATAACATCTGAAATCTGAATATACAGAAAACATAAGACGTAAAACAATGACATCCCTTCCTCAACATACTAAGCTTCATGTGCCCAGGTAAAAACAAGTCTGACCTCCACTCTACTTATAAAATGCAAATTAACAATAAAGAGAGTTGATCATCCTGAATCAACCTATGTTGTCAGAACTAAATACTGGTAATCTGTTAATTTCACATTAAAAATTAACTTCTTCCGCTTTCTAATATATTACAGCAAAAAGACACAAATTTAAATTTGAAGTGCCTCCCTCTTCTCTGCACCAGGGAGAATTCATTGAAAATAGCTCATTCATTTCACGAAGATAGCAAACAGGTGGATGAAACAAAAAGTACTGATCATAAGGTCATGCTAACTTACTGATGAAGGCCCCCTGGATTTGGCTTCAACTGATGTCTCCAATTGTTCCATACGGCCAACCTTGTACCTACCAAATAAGATGTTGAAGAGATAAATGATATTTTACGAATTAATTGAAACCTACATTTTAAAAGAACAAATTTCGTTAATTTTGTTTGTTTTCACCATTAATACCAAATACTGGACAACTGAAACCAGTCACGCATATAACCGTAAATAGTAATCAAGAAACTAAATAACAAGTACTATCCACGTGTGACTTGTCCCCCTCACTATCGACCAGCCCTTTTTTGGCTATAACCTTTGCTACCCAGACAAAAATAAAATATAAGTATAGCCACCAAATTTTCCCCACCTTGGAATTTCTCCAAACTTGATTTTATCCACAAGCCCTTCTTGGACTATGAACCTTTTCTACCCAGACAAAAATAAAATACAAGTATAGCCACCAAATTTTCAGCACCTTGGAATTTCTCCAAACTGGATTTAATCAATGAGAGGTTTGACTTGACCCTTCACAAAAGAGGGATACACAGTTTTATGAATCAATTTTCCTAAGTCATGGGGCTTGTTTCAACAGGTTCCTTCTTGAGACCTCTTTCTAGAAGAGAGAAAGAAAACACATGAAATATTTATGCTAGCTTCTATTCGTTCAGGTGAAGAATTTGTTTATCATTGAAAGCTTTTCACTATCAGGAAAAAGTACAGAAGTTTGTTTTTATTTATTTATTTATACTTTATTTGCTAATACTTAAACAAGAAGAAGAATCAATTGTGTTTGTCAAGAACCATTCTGAAATGAACTTGGGAGGGGACTAATTGGATTAGTCCACGACCACATAGGATTTCAGTTATTGTTATCTAGCCTATTCTGGGCATGAGAGTTCAGGTAGCATCATTTTGTAGGAGTAGAAGGACGAGGAGAGGGAGCTTAAAAACAGAGATACTTTTTTTTTTTGGAAAAAAACAAGAGATACTTGAGATAACCCTTGGAGCAAGTTTTTGAATTTTGTGTATCTTTGGTGCAAAATGCTAAGAATACCGTAGTGTATGAGGCGTCTCATGAAAGACCATGCACCAACACGAAATGCCAAATATATGGCATTTATCTTAATTGATCACAGAAAAAAACACATGGAATTGTGCTTAGCTCAAGAGATCCATTTTGTCATCAGTAATACAAATTCAAATGTTGGAGATTGTTAAAAATAATCCTAACTAGCTACTAGTTCTGACTTCAATTTGTAAATTTAGTAAAGATGGAGTGATGTCCTACACCCTACATAAACCACCCACACCAATGGTGCACTATATCAAGTTTAAAATATCAAAGCCAATTTCTCAAATCTATAGTCACTTCACCAAATGAACCAAAATGCCTTTCTAAGATAATAAATGCATTGGAGAGTTATCATACCCTCGGGCAATTAACTTCTGAACAGCACCATCGATCCCATTCTCGGATACGCCAACCTGCAGATAGTATTAACTTGTAAGCAGACCAGCCTTAAACTAAGTGCAATCTTATATAACTGAAAAGCATACGCAAGTGTACATACATATGTAACTATGCATGTATACATGAGAACTATACAACAATGAGCTCACCTGTCGACACTTTCCCACACCACTATGTGTTATCTTCCAATCAAGTTCCTTGTGACCGATTTCAGCGTCTAATTCATAGAGTTCATAAAATTTTCCCTGTGTTGATTGGAAATATTAGTGCAAAGTATACAAGACAAATCAACAATGCCACAATAAATTTATTATAACTAGAACAGTGGTTATGCCGTTATGCTACTTAAAAATACCACTAATTAAAATCCTCAAAGTTCATGTATGCATGAAGCACTAGTCCACCCAATAAAAGTCATAATTTTGCATCCCTATTTGTAAATCATGTGATGTTGTAGCTCTCTTGCTTTCCGCATTCTTCTTTCATACCCATGCCGTGAGATAAAGCAAATGCAATTTATGATGATGTATGTATCTTCTATATGTGGTAAAGTACCGGAATACAAACATGCAAGTCATATCATAAATATTTCACAAACATTTTACCATATTTAGGCCTGAGTTGTTACCAAATATACATTCAGTACCTCCTCTCTAGTCATCTTTAAACACTTGATAATGTTAGTAGGAAGAACTCCATTTGTTTTCCAATATAAAGTACCGTAAAAGAGGTTTGATCACAAATACAATCAAGAAAAGACATAAATAATTTACAAACCCAAATCAGACAGACTATGTGTGGATGTGTTTCGAATCCCTAGTTTCCAGTTTACAATTCATAAAATACATCATATTTCTTACACACACACATATCTATAAAGTACTTCTAGTAACCTAATATATTCCCATTTCCAATCCTTTATAAATTCCAATTCTCATTCATTCAAATAAACACAATTTCAATTTTTCGTACGGAGCAAAAGTAAACTTTAAAAATTCATTTTCAAAATCTAATAACCAGATATGAGCTATGGAAACATAACTGTGTACCTCTAGGTGTTATTTCTATGCTGACTGAATAGTGGTTTCACATAGAAGCAAAAACAAATCAATAGAACATATACTGACACTGACCACTTTAAAGAATATAACAACATCCATATACTGGCGCTTGACATCCCAATATTGCCTTTGGGACGCAGACATTTTTCTCAAAACATCAGGAGGGATGTATAGTGTTCTCTTATCATAAAGAGGGTCATCTGGCTTTCTTCCATTGACATCCTTCATTCGTGACGGATGAAGCCATTCAAACTGGCTAATATTTTCAGAGTCCTCTTCAGAATTTTTCTTTAAGCAATTGAATGTCTCTGAAAGTTTTGCTCTCTTTGTCTTATCTGTATCTGGTACAGAAAAATCAACCTTCTTCTCTAAATTAAAAAAATCCTCCTGCACTCGCTTTAACCTAGGAACAAGAGGTCGCGTGCCTGGTGTATCTGGCCCAATAACATCATCCAGAAAAGTGGTTTCAAATGAACAGTCTCTGTTCCGTTCGGCAAACATTGTCGTGCCGCCATTTAATTTTTTTTGCACGTTCAATTGCCTGGGTACTGAAGACTGATTGTCCAACTCTTCTGGATGATAAGAGTTCAGTGGAAGCGACTGAGAATTAACAGCATTGTCAATGCTGAACCTGCATGTTGCAGCATATCAGAAGCAATATCTACAATAACAAAAATATGTACTGCAGAAATACATCATTTAATACGTATGATAACCCTTTCAAACAAATACCAATATGGTACTTTTTTTAAATTCTTATTTTTGTCTTCATATATTAATATCACTAGAAAGCATTCACATTACCGACATAGAATGAGACTATGGTAATTCTTAATATGAATATCACTAGAAAGCATTCTCAATACAGTTTTTTGGATTCTTATTTTTGTCCTCATATGAATGTCCTACTCGCTCTAACGCTGAAATATGTCCTACCGACAGTTTTTTCATGCGATCAACCAAGGTTCCAGCATAATCTTGTCACTTTGAAAAGATAATACGAAAAAGAGACCGAGGAGTCCTCAAATGAAATCACAAAAAAAAAAAAGAGTGTGGAGTATTATTCTTTCTATTCCCTAGGATTCTCAGCACAGTTTAACAAATTGTTGGATGAAAAACGAAAAAGCGTTTATCAATTTACATAGCTACCAATTGCATAGACAAGCAGCTATCAACATAATCATCGGACATTAAAAAAAATGTTTAAACAAGGTCGAAGCACAATAGACGAAGCACTAATTGCAATGAGTGCACTGAAAACTTATTTACTCAATCGCTACAAAATGAAACCCAAATATCACAAAAATCCCTAATGTTGCCCTAACCCTTGTGGCAGTTGAAAGAAGCACCTGACCTGGGTATAGAGGAAGAACTTCTAGTGGACTCGAATTTCTCGAACTTGTGTTTGATGCTCGAGAAAATCGAAGGACGGCTGTCGGCAAAGATCTGACGAGGAACCTTCTCTGGGGGAGTGTCGATTCCTTTGATTTCATCATCGGACACATTGAGGGCGATGGGTTTGCCTCCGCCGGAGGTGTCGGGTTTTTTGAGGAACGAGAGTATTGACTTCTGACGCTGCATTTTGAACTCCGCTGACGGAGTCGGACGGCGATGATGTTGTTTACAGCCGACTGGAATTGGCGCTAAAATGGAAATGCCACTGTTGTAACCCAAGAGGTGATTTATTTATGGACATATTAGAGCAAACGTACCTTTCCAAACCTTAATTAATTGTAAATAAAATTTTAAAAATAAATAAAAAATAAGTACTATAAATTAATTGTAAATTAATTTTAAAAATAGTACTACTATTTTGTATTTTAAAAAATTAAAAATTATATTATTTTTAAAAGTGTGCATAATTAGTTGGACATCTCATAAAAAATGTATATATTATTAATTTGAAAGAATAGAGTATGTTGTACCGAGCAGAGAGTCGGGATTACTCGAAATAATGGGTTTGATGAATTAGGCGACATTGGGGATATGGAGGAAGGAGAGATTGTGGAAGCACTAATAAGTTCTATGACGATTCCAAAGCAGGGTCCTATAGCAGCTCTCCGGTCGGGTGACCATGTGTAGTACACTTTGTTGGAACGTCAGAGGGCTAAATAAGTCGGACCACCAACGGGCCGTTCGGGGCCTTATTCAGGAGAACTCGGTTCCTAGTAAATCTTCATTTGTCGCCGATCGGGTTTTTTTTCTTTTTGGAGTCGTTTTTTGATTACGATGATGGGCCGGGAAGTGTATTTGGGTCGGTTGGGATCGTTCGGTTTCGTCGGAGGTTGTGGCTACTTTAACACTCATTATTATTCGGGACATAATTGTGCTTGGTAGATGAAGTTTTATTATTATTGTGCTATATATTTTTTGGTTGTGTGGAGAGCTAGCATGTTAGCTCGTGTGGGACGGTAAGAATTTTCTTCTATGTGCGATTATGTACTTTTACACTTTTTACTTTTTATGTTATTGAACTTTAACAAAAAAAAAAGAATAGAGTATATTCTTTTGAATTGAAATCAACTTAACAAAAATGAAATATGAAATTAATAAATTAGAAAAATGTTAATTTTTGATTTTTTTATTAAAAAATAAAGAATAAAAATGTATTATTAAGTTGAAAAATAAAATAGTTATGAGTAGAGTTTAAAAAATACTCCATCTATCTACTATTAATAGTCACTTTGACCTTTTTTTACTATCCAATACATATCATAAACAGTATAAAAAATTATGAAAAAATTATTAAAATAAAATTTAATACTTAAATTTTATTTTAGTAATTTTTTATTTATCATATGTATTAGATGGTAAAAAAAATGACTATTATATAAGTGAATAGAGGAAGTATTTGGATAAAATAAAGGTAAAATAGTATCAAGTGAAAAAGTTAAAATATTGTTTCTAAAGGTAAAATAGTATCAAGTGAAAAAGTTAGAATATTGTTTCTAAAAAATAAAGAAAGTGTTGGAACTTTTTTGAGAATAAGTAATTATTATTTTTTTAACTTCCACATTTAATTTTTTCTTTTGGGCATTTTATAAAACGTTTTTGTATAATTCAAAAATTACTATTTAATATAATTAAAAACATCTTACAATTCTATTTTTTTAATGAAAAGAATATTAGTATAAGCACTTTTCGTTAAAGTGAAAAATATAATACCAATCTTTTATCGGTTTAATTTCCCAAAATAAATATCCTATCTTCCGTCTTCCCAAAGGAAAAGACGAGGGACACAGAACAAACACATAACCTCATCTACATCTAATTCTAATCCATCAATGTGATCCCCATTTCCATGGCGATATCATTTCCAAATTTAACATACTCTTTTTCATCTTCTGCTTACACCTCCCAATCCACACCTACAACCCTTAGGCTTTCGAGGTTGAAGGTTCTGTCGAAGATTGATGATGGGTCCGCCGCGGATCAGTTTTCGCAGAACAATTCGATTGCCGATTTCATGAGGTTCAAGAGCGACGACCATTCCCAGTTGCAGACCGCCGTCGTTACCTACCGCAAGAAGTTCCCTTGGTCCCTCCTTCAACCCTTTCTTCAAGTAAATTTATAAATACTGACTTGTGTTTTACTTTCTTTCTTTTCTTTTCACGTTTTACTTAGGGGGATTCTTCCTCTTGTTTCCTCTGCAGGTGGACTTGGTTTCGACGATTCACATTGCCGATAACGAGTATGTTTTATTTTGTCGGAAACATAGTTAGTTGATTGTGCCTTGTTATACATTGCCTTGTAGAATCGTGTTTGGCCTTTGAGGTATATGATGTATTCGTTATACGTAGACATTGATTGTGTGAGGCATCATTTGTCCGGAATTCGTGTTTAAACTAAAATGAGCTATTGTTCAATTTCATGTATCCACATAGCAAACGCGCCTGTTTCTTGCAGATACTTCACGACACTGCAGAAATCACTCATGACATACGACTGTGTTCTTTATGAGATGGTTGCTAGCAGAGAGAGTTTAGAAAACAGAAGAAACCCCGAGGATAAAAAGAAACACAAGGGCTCAAGCATTCGGGGATTTAATATTCTCGGGTGCATTCAGCGCCAGATGGCTAAGCTGCTCATGCTTGACTTTCAGTTGGATTGTCTTGACTACCAAGCGGAGAATTGGTATCACGCAGATCTCGATTTTGAAACATTCAAATTACTTCAGGTATCATTACTTAAGCACATCCTCGTGGATACCGTGTTGCTAACAATAAATTAAAAAAAAAAACTACTTCCTACAAGCACTAGTATAAGCTTTTAGTATAGTGCTTTGCGGAATTGTGCTCTGTTATCTGTATTCTTCACTATGTGTATGTGTCTTTCAGCGTTGAATTTTGATATGTTACCTGATCTAGTGATCTGTTTCAGCATGAAAAAGGCGAGAGCCTCTTCACATTTGCAAGAGAGATGACAATTAGATCTACTAAAGCTATAGTGCAACTTAGTCCCATTCGAGAAGAACCTGGTACTTGGAGATCTAAGCTTCTATGGGCCTCTCGCTTTGTACCGATGCCGCTTGTTGGTCTTCTCATCATTGGAGGTGTCTGTTCTGATTCAGGAAGCCAAGTCAAATATCCAGAATTAGAAGCCTTGTCCAGACTCGATTTTAGTGCGGCAATGAAAGTTTTCCTTGCTAAGAGGCTAACATCTGAGTAAGTGTCAAAATGTTTGAATAATAGACACGTCTTTTGTTCTCTTTGGTGAATTTATTGAATACTCACGGTGATGGAGGAATTGTTGTATACATAATTTTGCTTTCTGCAAATATTGTATTGCTGGAAATCTGTAGGATTACTACGTGCCCATCTGTCAGCTGAATACGATAACAATAATACAAATAAATGAATTCATTCTGTACAGTGCATATATTTAAACCCTTCATTTTGATGATACTTTCCCTCTTAAATTGCGGTTTACATTGAGCAGTTTTTATCCATCATTCTATCAAATACATCAAATTTGAAATTTTGAATTATTGCTGCCTTAAAATTGTTGTACTCAACCATTGCCTGTAATGAGTAACGTACTCTCGACCTAGTAGCATGACTCGTTAATTATTTGTTCTGAAATCATCTTTTGGATACACATTTCTTATACTCTTGCAGACTCTGACTTATGTCCAAATATTTATTTTAGAATAAAACCATATTCTAGTTTTCCACAAGATCCTTGACTGTAGTAAACCCTCAGTTTTGTTGTATCTATTATGTTTTCATGATTAGAGCACAAAGGAAATCTCTGGAAATGTGGCCAGTTTTTTTTTTTGCTTTTTCTCGTTCTGATGTTGTTGCATCTTTGATGTTTGATCTCATGATGTTTGATCTCATGATGTAGTTGGCTTGATATAATTGATTTTTTCTGTTGATGGCTCAAAACTAGGCCAATAAAAGACTTGGTTTACCACTGCTTATCTTTCAACTAAATTAAGCCACAAATAGTAGTAGAACCAGGGTTGCAAAGTCCTTTAAACTAATTTTATATATAAGCTCAAAACATTCATTCACCATGATTTAAAAACTAGGATGGACAGGTCTCAGATTGGAATATTATTTGTGGGCAAGAGTTGGGTAATTGGGTTGTTGGTGAAAAACACTCTACGACGTTAGCGCCGATAAATTTCAAAATATCTAACAGTTTGTAGGAATTATGATACATTAGAATAAGTACTGTACATTGCAAAGTAATAAAGAATACAACTAAATATATCAGAAAAATAGTACTGAGAAACACTCTATTTGCTGTTCATGTTAGTTAAGTTGGGCTTACATGATAAACACGCGTTTTGCAGAATCTGATAAGGTAGAGTGAGTTAAACATGCTGCACCATTAAAAAGTCTATTTCTGCTTTGTGGACTGATAGTTGAACCTCACAATTTCATTCCATTAAATCTGTAGGTTCACAAATGTGACAGCTGACATTGAAGAGAGATCTGTTATTATCGGTGAGAGAAATAGAGCGGCTATTGAAGCACTAAGCCGAGCAATCAAGGGTGGGAACAATAAGATCGGTATCCTATATGGAGGTGGGCACATGCCTGATTTGGGACGCCGTCTGCGCGAGGAATTCGACCTTGTTCCGTCCGAGGTGCAGTGGATAACAGCATGGTCTATCAGGAATAAAAATCTTACCACTGCTTCCTTTCCGTTTCTCAAGACGATGGCTAGAGCTTTTGGGTGGCCATTGAACCGGTATCAAACTCTTGCATTGGTTATATTTTCATCGGTGCTTGCATTGGATCTCTGGTTCTGGGAACTGTTTTTTGGAACCACGTTTAATTGGATATCCGATGCAGCTTCGGACTTGTTTCATTACGCTGATAGCACTCGACTTATTATGTAATATAGTATATTGTCTTGTAATAATATGTTGTCTTAAATAACACATTTATCATAATAGTTACAAGTTCATAATAGTTGTATGGAACTTATTCATTGTTGCAACTTATATTTTTTAGCCAAATTATACAACCACTGGATTTTTAGCCAATTTTGTACAACCACTCAAATCCAATTGAACTAAAAAAAAAAAAAAGTTAAAATGCTTTAAGCCTCAAATCCAATTGCATTTTATTTCCAAAGCTTTATTAAAATTTGTTTAACACAAAAAACTTTAAGAAAAATTGCACTATATCCGAATTTTATTATTTTAATATTTTGTGGGTTTAATGTTTCTTACCTTGAAAAAAAAAATGGTTTTTATCTACTGTTAATATGTCACGTATGTTTAATTATATTTAATGTAATTTCTCT
Source organism: Euphrasia confusa (assembly GCA_954870475.1). NCBI lineage: Eukaryota > Viridiplantae > Streptophyta > Magnoliopsida > Lamiales > Orobanchaceae > Euphrasia > Euphrasia confusa. Next base: position 25,604,098 of record OX940968.1, on the reverse strand, counting down.
CTTCTTCTCAATCATTACTTTAGGTTTATTCTATTCTTTATTATTTCTCTCACCTATTTAAACATGTAGCCAGTGTGGTAGTTGATTAAAAGGGAAGAAATTAAGAGGTAGCCGAGAAAGAAGATGGAACACATTTTGCTCCATGGAGATCTTCATGCCACTATATACGAGATTGATAAACTACATGTTGGAGCTCTTGGAAAATTCTTCCATAAGGTACGTACTGCTTTCATTCTTTCTTTCTTCCATCTTCTTTCGGTTAAATTCTCTATACTTTATTTGATGACTTACTTCTTCGTCTTGGATCATCGCATCATTGATACTTCTGTAAATTTTCATTTAGAACACTTAAATTTTAGGCAAAGTCCTGACTTTCGGGGAGCCTAATGATCAATGAAAAGTTAGATACAGTAGATGAAGAAGCTTAGCGGTTAATATTTCCAAGGAATGTTTTAGAATATGAATTTTTTATTTTTATTTTACTATAAAAATGGTATGTAAAATTAAAATTAAAAACAATGGCATGAGATGAGTGCACATAAATATGTAAAATCAAGATCAATAGTATTATAGTTATTTTCGTTTTGTGATGTGTATATTGTCGTGGACTTGTGGGACAGAATCAAAATTAAAGAAAAAAATTGATTTTAAGTGGCACAATCAAATTATAACATGGATTCGAGTTGAGGTAAATTTACATGAATTTGATGAAATTTCATTATTTGATTATAGTAATTATATTTTATTTTAATATTTGTGGCAGTCATTTAAATACAATAATCTTAATTTATGATTGATTATTCTTTAATCACATACATTGTTTTTGTGTGTACAAGTGGTGGAGGCGGCTATCTTTTGCGTAGTAGGTTTATTTGCGTATATAGGCATTTTGTGTAGTAGGTTTATTGGTATAAATATATATAGGCATATGCCGAGGAATTTGACTTATTTCGGACATCACGTGTAACGGTGTAAGGCGGCTTAAGGAAATAGCAACCATACATTAATTAAGCTTTAAGTTTTATGGAGTAGTTATATGTATACAAATACAAATATACAATTAGTAGCTTTTGATAATATATTATTTGTCTTATTGTCTATGAAAAGCGGGTGATGAAACATTGTGATTTGTGACCCATTTCGGATTGAATTTAATAATTTAGATAATACCTAGGTACATTGACTTATATAAAAGTATTACGAGCTTACTTTTTCAAATATTTTATAATAATATTAATATATTAAAAAATAAAATAATTTATTTACTTTTAAATTTAAAATACAATTTTACTTTTTATTTTTTTAATTTTAATTCAATTTTTTTTTTAACTTAAAACTACGTTTTTAGTATTTTATTTTTTAGTAAAAAAAGTTTAAAAAGTATAAAAAAAAAGAACTATTTTGGAAAAGGGGTATTACAATTTATTAAATTACATGTAATACCTCATAAAATATTTTTTAAAATTTAGTGTTTGTAAATTTTGTATTTTTTATTAATTAGAGTATTGCTAAAGTTATAATTATAATCAAAGGTATTAACTGTATTTGTTAACCGCTTTCTTATTTGTTTTCCACCGCATTTTTTTGTTTTTTTTTTAATTACATTTTATTCTCTGATTAATAATTAAGAAAAGATGGGTCTTTTAATCTTAAACAAACATAAAAAATTATCTCTTATCCAAAATCACCCAAAAAAAAATTATATAATTTTTTGACGCAGGTTGCCGAAGGCATCGAAGTAGCATTAGGTTTCAAAGAAACCGCGTCGAAGCTGTACGCAACAATCGACTTAGAAAAAACCCGAGTCGGCCGAACCCGACTCCTCGAGCACCGCCACTCCAATCCGGTTTGGAACGAGTCCTTCCACATCTACACCGCCCACGTGGCATCCCGCCTAATCTTCACCGTCAAACTCGACAACCCAATCGGCGCCGAGATCATCGGCACCGCATCCCTCCCCGCCTCCTCCCTCGCCCGCGGCCAAGAAATCGACACGTGGCTCCATCTCCACCGCAGCAACAACAAACCCATCCACGGCCACCCAAAGCTCCACGTCAAGCTCCACTTCTTCGACGTCACCCGCGAGCGCTGCTGGGCGCGTGGCCTCAAGAGCCCGAAATTCCCGGGCGTCCCGTACACGTTTTTCCCTCAAAGGCGAGGCTGCAAAGTAACCCTCTACCAAGACGCCCACGTCCCCGAACATTTCCTCCCGAAAATACCCCTCGCGGGCGGGAAAATTTACGAGCCGAAAAGATGCTGGGAAGATATATTCGACTTAATCTCGAAAGCGAAGCATTTGGTTTACATAACCGGATGGTCGATTTACACGGAGATCACTCTGATAAGGCCCGGTGAGGATTTGACTCTCGGAGAGCTGCTGAAGAGGAAAGCGAACGAGGGAGTGAGAGTTCTGATGTTGGTTTGGGATGATAGGACTTCGGTTGGGTTGTTGAAGAAGGACGGTTTGATGGCGACTCATGATGAGGAAACTGGGAATTATTTTCGAGACACGGAAGTGAATTGCGTGCTTTGTCCTCGTAATCCGGACGATGGACGAAGCATTGTGCAGGATATAGAGATCGGGACGATGTTTACTCACCATCAGAAAGTCGTGGTGGTTGACTCTGCGATGCCGAACGGGAATTCGGAGAGGAGGAGAATCGTGAGCTTCGTCGGGGGAATCGATCTCTGCGACGGGAGGTAATAAATTGTATCTGTTTCGTATAAATATAATATTTTACGTAAATAAATTAATTATTATCAATTTCAAATACATATAAATTAATATTCACTCCCGATTCATACTCCTATAAGTTTGCATGCATAAAGTTATAAAAACAAAATTAACGTGTGCAAACTTATATGAATCATCCAAATTAATATAACAAATAAAATTTATTTTCCAAATAAAGTTTAATAAACTGAAAAATTAATAACGTTATACTCCCACGGACATTAAGAAAAATGGTTTTTAACACTGAAGATTAAAAAAAAATGTAGTTTTTTGACTTTTTGATCAAAAAATAAAGAGTTTAATATATTTTTTAATTGTAAAATAATATAGTTGTGAGTGGAGTCTTGAGATTAAGAAGAAAATTGTTTTTTTAGCACGGAGATTAAGAGAAAAATGTGGTTGTTTGATTTTTTGGCTTTTTCACAAAAAAGTAAAAAGTTTAGTGTATTTTTTAATTGTAAAATAAAATAATTGTGAGTAAAATTTAAAAATTAAGTACGAAAGACACACAAAACATGTAATAATAATCTCTATAATAAAATTTTCAAAAGAATTTCTATTTTCTGTATATATACAAAATACTTAACAGGTACGACACTCAGTTCCACTCCCTTTTCCGGACGTTAAACACATCCCACCACGACGATTTCCACCAAGCCAACTTCAAGGGCGCCGCCTTGAAAAAAGGCGGGCCCCGCGAGCCGTGGCACGACATCCACAGCAAGCTCGAGGGCCCCGCGGCCTGGGACGTCCTCTACAACTTCGAGCAGCGGTGGAGAAAGCAAGGCCGGAAAGACTCGCTCCTCCCTCTCCAATCCCTCCACCGCCACATCATCCCCCCGTCCGACGTCACCTTTCCCCAAGATCGCGACACCTGGCACGTCCAAATCTTCCGTTCCATCGACGGAGGGGCGGCCTTCGGCTTTCCGGAAGCTCCCGAGGAAGCTTCGAAATCCGGCCTCATCAGCGGAAAAGACAACATCGTCGAAAGAAGCATCCAGGACGCTTACGTGCACGCGATTCGACGCGCGAATAGATTCGTCTACGTCGAGAATCAGTACTTCTTGGGAAGCTCGTTCGCATGGAGCTCGAACGAAATCGACGGCTCGAGTGTAGGGGCGAATCACTTGATCGCGAAAGAGCTTTCGTTGAAGATCGTGAGCAAGATCGAAAAAGGGGAGGAGTTTAGGGTTTACGTCGTTATCCCGATGTGGCCGGAGGGGTTCCCGGAGAGTTCGTCGGTTCAGGCGATCCTCGACTGGCAGAGGAGGACGATGGAGATGATGTATGTGGATATAGTCGAGGCCGTTCGAGCGAAGGGAATCGAGGCTGATCCGAGGGAGTATTTGACCTTCTTCTGCCTCGGAAATAGGGAGGTGAGGAGGAGTGGGGAATACGAGCCTTCCGAGAGGCCTGCGCCTGATTCGGATTATAGAAGAGCTCAGGAGTCGAGGAGAGGGATGATATACGTTCACGCGAAGATGATGATAGTCGACGACGAGTATATAATTGTGGGGTCCGCTAATATCAACCAGAGGTCGATGGATGGTGCTAGGGATTCGGAGATAGCTATGGGAGGTTATCAGCCTTATCACCTTTCGTGTAAGAAGCCGGCGAGGGGGGAGATTTACGGATTCAGGATGGCTCTGTGGTACGAGCATATGGGGATGTTGGATGACTGTTTTTGTTGTCCGGAAAAATTGGAGTGCATTCGGAAGGTGAATGAGATAGCTGAGACGAACTGGGGTCTATATACGAGCAGGGTTTTGGAAAGGGATTTGCCTGGGCATCTGCTTAGGTATCCGATTGGGATATCGGAGGAGGGAAGGATAGTTGAGCTGCCGGAGATGGAGTATTTCCCTGATACCAAGGCTAGGGTTCTTGGCTCTGTGGCCGAGTACTACCCTTCGATTCTCACTACATGACTTTTAAATGTTGTTTTTCAAATCATTCAATAAAAATGTGTGATATGTATTTGGGATACTTTTAAATCTGATTTCAGTATTGAGTTTTTTTATGTTAATGAAAGTATTCAGGGAGAACACACCACAATTCTCAAGCAATGACAGCAATGCACAGAGTTGGCTGAGTTATTCAGATCTTCATTCCTTACCCTTCAGAAACTATACATTAAATTAAGAAATAGGTACATCCTCAATCATACAGCCCTTCTTGGTCCCATATGTCAACGAGAAAATCGACCATTTCCTGACATACAGAAAAGTGGATGGTTAGTGGGAGTTCACCATGAATGGCGATACAAGGAATACAAAAGAACACGAATGAACGACTTACGGGGAGAGGAACTGGCTGTGGGAACCGCTTGCTTGTTCCCAGAAGGTTTTCATAACGTGCGTTCCAACTACATTCAATAGGTGTGTTAGTATACAGAACCATGGACTTGATGTGAAAGTAATGGAGAATTTATTAAAAGGGTCGTGTATATGGCAAGGAACCAAATATAAACCTTTGCGTCAGTAAAGTTCTGAAATGAAACCAAGAGTCCAAGACTCTAAAAATAACAAACATTACTCCAACGTAAAAAGTCCACTCTCTAAACCATACCTATACAGTTAAATCCTAAGACAAATACTTTAACATATTCTTGTTCTCAAAGACTGAATGGCATGACCGAAATGAGAGTTAAAACCAATGAATATATTTAGATTACATCATGTGCTCGTAGTATATTTATGTATTATTATAATAAGATGACATCATTTCCTCGTAGTAAATCACTTTGCAGCGTATTTATATATTATTATATTTAGAAACCTGCGAGGAGAAAGATACCTCAATACAGGCTCCTTCACCTTTCCATACTTTTGAGATTTTCCCGTTCCCTGCCATTGAAGCCTGCTTTGATTCCAGTCCCGAAGGCCTGCGTATACGAATACATAAATATTAACATAGCATCTGAGTAAGTCACAGAAAACAAGTTTCATCCCTACAAAAAAAAATAGTGTGAATAGTACTTAATTCCTGCTTTCTTCACCGTATTCTATTGATCAACATTTAGTGGTCAGTGTATGAGTCAATAGAACTTACCTTGATTTACAAACTCGGAATGATTGCTAGCACTGCCAGTAGGGCCACTCAACTGGCTGAGGCTCTGATATGGTAGACCGATTGATGAAAAGCTTCTCTGGGATGGGATAGTGCTATTTTCCAAATCGCACGTGCTCGTGCTCCAAAAGCCATCTGAGATGCATGATTTCTTCACCGCCTGGCCTTGAATTCTCAGTCCATGGGATGGCTCATCCACAGCAGTGATTGGTTGAGATTTACCACATAAACCAAAACAACTTCTGTTCTGTCACAAATTATGTTTATACACATTTTGACATAAAATGGTGTCAAGAGGATTACAAAATTTACACTATCAATTCAACCGAGATTACTAAAACAAGCACATAAATATATTTGATTGAACAGATAATCTACACGGTTATACGAAGTCAATTACAGAGACGTTAACTAATTGAAGGAACAGTAATTTCAATAAGAACTACCTTATCATAACATGTCAAACAAGGAAACAACTCAATCACACGTCAGTGAAATAATTTGAAACAGTATAGAACTGCATACTGAAAAGTCTCAGGCCAAGTGACTAAAATATACACAGTATATAAAAAAACAGACTTGGGCAGGACCTAGACCTAGTAAAACAAAAAATAAAATGTGACTAGAATCAAATTAATTGAACTAAGTTACTAACCTACAGTACCATAATTTTAAATTTTCATGCTTATGATAGGAAATAAAATTATGCCAGCTCATATGCAAAAAATGGAAGTATTCAATATCCCGTGAAATAAAAATTAGTAACCTCATGATCATATGTTTACCAACTTATAATTATAGATCACATGAACCTTCTTCTAAACTATGCCTAGAAGAAGTGGTAAGAAAGAAGGTTAAGATATCAATGAACTAAAAGCTATTTTTATTTTTTCCACAGGTTTTTATTTCATTTTTAAGATCAGCTTGAAAATAAAATTCCAGTTAAAGATCATGAATAAAAATGGCTCCGATGCGTGAATGTAAGTGTCCAAGTGACATTGCACAATAAAGATTCCGAAAGGATTACATATGTGTCCTGCTTTCACAACTCACATTATTGTTGAAACAGCTTTAATACAAATGGGGAAGAAGAATTGTGACATCATTTCACTAAATGGCATGCTTAGTCAACTGAACCAGCACTATAAATTTATTTATTTAGACAATATTTCATTTTCAAGTATCCAAACAAAGAAGATGAATAAGCATAAGAGCTTTTTCCTATTCGGCGGAAATCACATGCTATACCATATTTCCCGAAATAAATATCGATGTTATGCTCCTGGTCTAAGTTTCAAAAAAAAAAAAAAAACAGATGAGGTTGGGCCCCGGCCCCCGTCGATCTAAACAATCTTGTTTTTTTGAACATGAAGAAATAAAGAAGCCATTGCAATTGCCGGAAATACTAGAAGTCTAGACCTACTAAAGGCACAAAAATAGAAGGAAAATTGAAAATTGACATAAAGTGGGTACCTCGATTTCCTATTTGCACCTGATTTTTTTTTTAATAAATATCATATTTTACATGTAGATTGATTATAATTAATAATTATTATAAAGTGGTAGTTATTATTAACTAATTAATTAAATTTGCAAATTCTTATTCGAGATAATAGATAAATAAGTATCTACATAATCTAAGGGATAAAATAAATACGGCCAAAGAATGTAGAATTAAATGAATGGACTTATTCATCTATCTACATGAAAGGTATGCACGATAATCCACTTTATTATATTTCTTCATGTCTTTGTGTTTTGTTCTTGTCTTCTAATTTCACATCACAGTCATCCCTTAAATCATCAGATATTTTATCATTTCTAATTATAAAAATCTTCCATATATTGGCTACCGAAATCTAACAAGAGCAGAAATTTCTCTCTATCTAATCAAATCCACTTCTTTAATCAGAAATCACCAGGACATTCAGAGCACAATGCTATATTAATTTCAAACTAGAGCACAAATGCATACAACAAACATAACTTCAAAGTTCAAATAGACTCTGCTAAAGGTTCTTTTTCTCATTTGTACTCAATAACGAACAATTAGAGTTACGTCTTTATCCCTCATGTGGTACTGTCGGTCGTATCTACTACGTGCTAACTTTGGCAACCGCACGAGGCTCATGATAAGAAAGATCATATATATAGTTTAGTAACAGAAATCCACTTGTCACTTGTCAGACGCAACAAGTATCCAAACACAACTACCACTAAATCATTCAAACATAACTCTCATGCCCAAAGGACCACACCTGAACTCAACTAGATGATAAAAGAACCTCACAAACCAAAGGCAGGAACAAAACCGATACCAAAATAGACCAGAAAAAATCGCAAGAAAACTGTAAACTAGTACAGAGATAAATCATAAACAATCAATCGGCAAACAAAATCCACTTTCATTTCTAGGTATTAGGAAAAAAGGGGTAATATAACCATCATAAAAAATTAGAAATAAAATCAGAGAACATACCCCATGCAGGCAAACAACTGACTGATCCAGGAACTGTAGAGCATCATATACCCAAATATAAAAGGCTAAATCATCTGTTCCGAAATCAAGAAAACCATCCCAGCATCAAATTCGAATATGAAAATTGAAACCCTGTTAATATTTCAGAATAAACATTATCAAATTATTAATTCAATTGATTCCCCAAAAACATGCGGTGCGTATACACAGAAAAAATCGAGAGGAGGGGGTTGGGTATTAAAATTATACCTGGTAAGAACGCCAGGAGAACGCAGGCGCCGCCGCAGGTGCGTCTTCTCTTCTCTAAGTGTAATTAATGGTTTCGCTGAAATCAATAAAAAAAATAAAGGATTAGTTCAGTGTGGGTGTGGGGGCAGTTCTACTTCTATACGCGACCTTATCCACATTATTAGTTAGATTGCAATAATGGTGAGAGAAATTCGTTATTGAATTTGTGGGTGACTGCTTTATTTTATTTTTTCTTAAAAAAGTTTATGAAATAATGTTGCAACCTTCAATTGTAAATACTATTAATTTAATTTAAATATTTTTTAAAATATGCATATATTAATATTGTAATACTACAGTACAATTTAACAATAATTATAATTTTGCATTTAAAATATAATGACATTGATTATTGTGATTGTGCCTTTTAGAATATCTACAAAATTTTGATTTTTTGCATTTTTATTTAGGTAATGCTTCTTCTACTGATATCATTCATACAAGTGTAAATTTATTTTAAAATTTATTAATGTGTGAGGGAGTTAAAATTATTTTTGACACTAAAAAAAGTTGTGATTTAGTTAAGTCATTTATTTATGTTTTTTTATCGTCAATTGTCTTTTGACGTCGAATTTCAAGTAAAATAATTCACGTGACTGCTGAGTGACACTAGAAAGTCGACGTGACTTTTGATAATTGGCGTGCATGCACAGTCACTCGCCATGTCACACGTCACATCGTAACTTTTTGATACAACTAAGACGTAACGTGCGTGCTTGACACGTGTTTTTTCATTTTAAAATCAAGTCAAATGACGATTGATAATTAAAAATAAAGATAGAATACCATTAAATAAACGAGAATTCTAGTAAAAATCAAAAATAATTTTAACTATGTGTTATATGTGATTTACTACTTGGTTTCTCAATTAAGATCAGTTACTACAATAAAATTATGAAGATAAAAAAAAATACAAAAAGAAAAATTTGAATATTTTTTGCTGCTCTTTTTAATAAAAAAACACCATTGAATATTACTACTATTTAAAAAAAAAATGTAAGTTGTTTTAAGTGTATAATCTTCAAACAATTTAATTTTTCCTATCATGACCAAAAATTTTCTTAATGTTTAATTGTAAATTTATATTAAAAATATATTTATTGTTTTGTAAAGGCAATTTAGTCTTTCTTTTACGCAAAACGATTATATTGTATATATATAATTAACACTTTTGAATTTCTAAATTGTGATTTTCAGAATAAAAAAAATCATAATTAAAAATTGTAAGGAGCTACTCTACCTATCATCAATTAATTTTAGGAAGAAACCTCTCTAGGTGTCTCAGAACTCAATCCTCTCTCTTTGTGCGCTAGGCATGAGAGTGCACTCACGCTCTTCAAATTTCAACATGATATCATGTTTCTTCTATTGCGGCCCATCGGTTCGGTCACCAATTGTTGTGACGTCGAGGGCACGTGTTGTTGCTCGGTCAAGAGGTCGATCATTGTTTGAAGTGAGATCGATTTGTCTAGGACTCACAAGTGAGGAAGATGTTAAAATTGTGTGTTTAGATGTTCATTTGTGAGTTATCTCTCGTTGAATTTGTGTGGAAACAGATACCATCTTATAAGTTTAGGGGATACTAACACGTGATTCAATATTTCACGCACAAACTTAACTATTTAATTATTTATTCAATAAGCCCATTGTAAATAGTTTTAAGTTACACATAATTTTACATTATCTTTGTACTTTTTTCTATTGACTAATCTAATTTAATTAAATCATTTGTAATATATATGATTGTTGATTAGAGTTGAAATTCTTACTTTGAATCCTACAAAGACTTGCTCTAAAATAATTTTAAAAAAATTTACGTAGCAAAGAAGAAAAAGTCACCAAAATTTCCTTCTTTTTTTTCTTAAACTAATCAATAAAGTATGGATGAAGAGGAACAAAATTAACAATAAGGTACAAACCAATTTTTTTTTTCAAAGTGATGATTACAAAATCATACTACTATTTCAAATAAGTTTATTTAGAAAGTCCAATTTTGAAATCGGCAAGGGTCCTTGCACAATTTCATACATCTACACGACGTGCCGGCCCGCCTTTCATGTTAGAATTTCAGATCTCAACATTCCAGTCCACTCTCCTTCTTCGCCACTCTCCTTCACAACCCATTGATCAGTAGGAGAGTTCTACCAGATGCCGCCGCCGGCCACCGAGCCCTCCTCGGTCACATGGGACTGCATGCTGCCGGGCCCGTCGTCTAAGAACAACGGCGGATCTGTCGACCTCTCCGCCTCCGGTCTCCTCGCCTACGGCGCTGGAAGCTCGGTCGCCGTCATCGATACTCACTCCATGCAACTCGTCGCCACCATCCCCCTCCCTCCGCCCTCCTCCACCTCCGCCTCCCCCTTCATAACCGCCGTGAGATGGTCTCCGCTACCCCTCCCCCATCACCTCCTCGAGAGTGAAAACTCCTCTCCGCATCTTGTGCTCGCCGTCGGAGATCGCCATGGTCGCATCTCGCTGCTCGATTTCCGCTCCAGAGCCCCCATTCTCTTCTTCGACACAAATTACCCCAATTCATCGAAATTAGGTATCCAGGATCTCTGCTGGATCCAGACCCGATTGGACTCCTGGTCCCTAGCCGCCATTTCTGGATCCTCGTTGCTCTCTATCTACAACACTGCCACTGGCCGGTGCTTCTTCAAGTACGATGCTTCTCCGGAGTACTTCTCATGTCTTCGCCGAGATCCCTTCGATTCCCGCCATTTCTGTGCCTTGGGGCTCAAGGGATTCCTGTTGTCGGTGAAATTGTTGGGCGATGATTCAGAAAACGACGTCGTCTTGAGGGAACTTCTGATTCCCACCGACACCTCGGAATTGCAGAGGCTGGAGCGGGATTCCGCTGGCGCTGGTGGAAGTAATAATGGGGCACCGGCCTCTGCTGTTTTCCCCAATTATGTGGTGAAAATGGCATTCTCACCTCACTGGAAGCATGTGATATTGGTGGGATTTCCGAGGAAGCTGGTGTTGTTTGACTTGCAATATGAATCGGTGTTGTTTGAAGGAGGGTTCCCGAGGGGTTGTGGCAAGTTTCTGGATGTGTTGCCCGACGCAAATATGGAGGTTTTTTACTGTGCTCATTTGGATGGAAAGCTCAGTACATGGAGACGGAAAGAGTGAGTGTTGTCTGTCAGCATGAATTTAAATGTGTGATGTTCTTGGTTGTGCTTATCTTGTAGTGTATTGCTGCCGAATTTTATAACTAACTGAAACAAGGAGGCCTATTATCCTGAGATTTTTTTGAAATGAGAGTTCCCTTAGCTATTTCGTTGTCAGGATTATGGTAAAGAATTGATATCTGCATGAGTGAATCAAGATAGAAGATAGATCTCACCTTCAGGGAGTAAAAAACTCGCTTTCAGACATATAGGGTTAAAGGTCCATATCAATGCTAATATACGAAGTATTTCAGCTATACACCATGTTGTAGGAGTTAAGAACATGTGATTGTATACGTGTAGTAATAATAATGTTGTGGTATTGTAGATATATTCCCATAATGCTGTATGTAAACTTTTATAATAATATCATAATGCTGCATGTAAGCTTTTTACGATCTCATAATGTTGTATGTTAAGCTTTTATGATCTACTAAGTCCAATCACTGGATTGTATGCTAATATAGTTGCTAGCTAAATACTATGTCACAGTGACTCCATAGCATTTAAGTATGATCCAAGTTCTTGTTACATTTCATTACATGGCTGTTATATCTTTTTGTAGGCAGAGATTAGCTGGAAAAATGTAAAATCATTTTTTTTACTGTTTGCATCTTACCTTAGGAAAGAGCAGGTGCACATTATGTGTGTAAGCTTTTTACGATCTCATAATGTTGTATGTTAAGCTTTTATGATCTACTAAGTCCAATCACTGGATTGTATGCTAATATAGTTGCTAGCTAAATACTATGTCACAGTGACTCCATAGCATTTAAGTATGATCCAAGTTCTTGTTACTTTTCATTACATGGCTGTTATATCTTTTTGTTGGCAGAGATTAGCTGAAAAAATGTGAAACCAATTTTTTTACTGTTTGCATCTTACCTCAGGAAAGAGCAGGTGCACATTATGTGTTCGATGGATGAATTGATGCCCTCCATTGGCACAACGGTTCCTTCTCCCTTAGTTCTTGCAGTTACCTTCTCCCAATCGGATTACACTCTCCAAGACATCCGCAAGCTTTGCCCTGATATAGATTCGTTGGATATGAATCTCGATCAATCTTTTGATTTCGTTGATGATACCAATGTAATATCGAAGACACATTTAATTTCCATTTCGGATGATGGGAAAGTGTGGAAATGGCTCCTTACTGCAGAGGGGCCTAGGGATGGTCAGAAAGATGTTGAGAAGAAGGGGATAAAGGTTGATGAAGTATGTGATGCTCAAGGCTTTGACGTTAAATCCATTTCAGTAGTTGTTTCTGATAATTATCATGCAAAAGAAACAGAGACACGCTTAAAAGATACAAATAGCATAGGTAATCGCCAACGTACTCCCACCGCTGTTGCTGAAGAAGTGTCATTTAAGGTTGGTGGTGTTTTGAATCTTATCTTTCATATATCTATTCACTTTATTTTATACTGTTGCTACTGCTGATTGCATGTCAGTTTTTTTTTATTCCTAAAAGCAAGTTTATTTCGTGAATGACATGATTGCAAAAATCATAATGTGACCGATGATTTTGCACTTCACATGATTAGTTGTTGAATATCAGATGCATTCAATCTTCTTTAAGGATGGATATACAATTTTGATAGAACGATTTATCTGGAATGTCAGCCCATTCTATAAAAGTATCACTTTATTCATTTGAGTCATGATCATATTCTGTTCAAGAAGGATATCTCATATCTGAAGGAACACATGGAATTCTGTGTCTGTATTTGTTATACCACTCTTCAGTATCTTTGTTTTTCTTACATTATAAATCACTGTTTACTGTTGAATTTCCTGATCTCATAATTCTTTTCAGGTTCACTTTGACTGCAAGGAAATGGGATAAATTGTATATATGTTTTTTTTTAATCTGAGCTGAGTTTAGGTAGCCTGACTCTGCTGTTGTTCTTTCTATGCATAAATTTTAATTTGCTGTGTGAATAATGCAGATTAATCTAGTGGGAGAGGTTCATCTTCTCTCGTCAGCTGTGTCTATGCTGGCTGTACCAACCCCTTCATTGACAGCTATTTTGGCACGTAAGTGATCTTCCATGGTTTCCTGTAACTCTTCAATCCTTTACTTTATTCCTTTTCCGAAGGTTGGCTCATCTTTAACTAATTATTCATGGAATACATGAAGGTGGTGGAAATTCTCCTGCTATAGCTGTTCCACTAGTTGCTTTAGGAACACAAAGTGGTACAATTGACGTGGTTGATGTCTCAGCCAATGCTATTGCTGCAAGTTATTCTGTTCATGGAAGTGTGGTCAGGGGATTACGCTGGCTTGGAAATTCAAGACTTGTTTCATTTTCTTATACGCAGGTCAGAAAATAGCCTTGAGCATCCTATTTAGTGGGATACCACAGTTACAAATTACAATTGCTTTATGAATATCCACTTGGTTCTTCTATTCTTTTAAGCAATCTTGAAAACTGCTTCACACTGTATTTCTCATTTGTTTAATTAGTGACTCTATTTTTGAATTGTTATCCTGTGTTCCATCTACATATGAAAACTGCAGTTTCTTTAAAATATTTATTTGGATATTCAGGTGACCGAGAAATCTGGTGGATATGTTAATAAGCTTGTTGTAACCTGCTTAAGAAGTGGCCTGAATCGAACATTTCGAGTACTGCAAAAGCCAGAGCGAGCACCAATAAGGGTATTAAGGGCTTCATCCTCTGGAAGGTATGCTGATTCCTTGATTGTTATTTTTGTTTGCTTTTTATTGGTTTGAATAATTCTGTATCCTTTTCATCAAACTTATGTAAACTTTGGCTACTTGTGATTATGCATTTGTATATATCGCTAGATCTATTTATCCCCATCCCCTTTTGACAAACAGACAAAGTAATAATTTTAATGTTCAAGTTCTTTCTTGTCTGTAAACTTACGTAGTTTCATTCGTCAAACCATTATCAAACCTTTTCGGAGTCATCAGCAAACACGTTCAACAGTCCACCTTCACTATGTCCCAACATTCGTATACACCCCCAAGGAATTCCTGCAGATATCTTTTGAACATTATTACAATCAAACCATTTCATATTTTTTATGAGATGCTCAGATGCATTTTTCACGTTGCTACAAATTCCTGCAGATATCTTCTGATCATGTTCCGGGATGCACCTGTTGAGGTCTGGGCGATGACAAAGACACCAATGATGGTTAGTCTTACCTCTCTTCGTCTTAGATGATGTTTTTCAAATTTGACCTATATATTTTTTTAAATTTTATATTGATCTATCTTCAACAATATGCATTCATTCATTCATTGTATGTAAAACTGTAAACATGAACTAAGAAGAAATAAAACTTGATTTCTGGTACATGAGAGATCTAGTCATCTAGCGAGTCTTCACTTGTTCCCCTTTAAGACTTCAAAGTGAATTTCCACTGAGCTAATTTTACCTATAATGGAAGGGAGATATTTCAACTTCTAAATGTTTTTCGATTGATCTCTTGCAACTATATATCCACCCTTTTTTAATAAGTTACTTCACCTCTTAAACTTGATTTTAAAAAATTAAAATGTACCGTTTATGCCTGAACAAATTGTTAAATTTTTACTGATGAGCCAAACTACAAACTATTTAACTTTATCATGCAGCTAAGGTCATTAGCTCTTCCGTTTACTGTTCTTGAATGGACTCTTCCAACAGTTCCAAAGCCAGCTCAAAAACCCTCAAGGAACTCTTCATTTTTATCAAAAGACCATGCTGCCACCACTTTACCTGGGACCTCGTCACCTACTAAATCATCTTCAGTAGATGCTAGTGAGCAACCTTTGCTTAAACTATATTTTAGATTGATTCCAGCTCTTCTTTGTTGTAGACCTGAGTCGTACGATTGCTAGATTTTCTTAATTACATGCAGTAGTTCTTAAATTGCAGAAGAAGGGGCTGATGGATCCCAAGATGAATTTTCAGAAAGCTTTGCATTTGCTTTGGTGAATGGAGCAGTAGGGGTTTTTGAGGTCCACGGACGAAGAATCCGAGATTTCAGGTGTGATTTTTCTTTGTTCCGTCATTTAAGCAATCCTTGAAGATTTAATTCAATTTAGATCTATAGTTAGTCTAGAATTAATCAGCCTACGAAGTTGCCACATTCTTTTGGCTAGAAATGCACAAATTGTAGTTTCTTTTATGGATTAAAACTTTCTGGCTTCTCAAATAGTCAAGTGCTTATTTTCATAGAATATTTCTTTCTATATTGTTAGATGGATTCTTAAGAGCTATACTTGAATATATTCCAATGTATAGGACTTTGCATGTGACAAGTTAAAACGTATGCTCCCTCTGTGATGCATTCTGGGGGAGACTTGCTATCGAGAAAGAAAACACGACTTTTAAGATATAAAATCAATCACATTCTTATTTTGTTTCGTGCTGTTTATTGGCACCCTAAATATCTCTGAACACACCCCAATTGCTTTAGATAATATACACTTTAATTAATTTTCCAAAAAACTTTACATGAAATTGAATTACAAATATTGGTAAAAGATTAAAAAAATCAAGTTTATCTATTCTTAAGACAACATTGAAAGGAAAAACAGTTAGAATTTAGTACATCTTTTTTGCCAATTTAAATGCTAAAATCGTTGTTGTTGTTTTACATTGTTTGTGGGGTTTTATAATGCGTTTACATTCGAGCTGGTAAATATGAACATGAGCATATTGTTCGAAGTTTCATTTCGCCCAAAACGCAGTGTTCTAAGTACTGATTCAAACAATTTGTTCACGGTCGAAAACATTTCAAAAAAAATTGTACTTGCAGATTTCTGAACTGAACAGAGTTCTGGGTACTTTTTCCCCTTTAGGATTCAAAGTGCCGCCATTATTTTTTCTATTGAGTTGACAATTGGTCCATTGAGTAACTTTTCACCGAGTCTGGTTTAAAAAATTGAACAACTTCTTCAT
This sequence comes from Euphrasia confusa, assembly GCA_954870475.1. Classification (NCBI taxonomy): domain Eukaryota; kingdom Viridiplantae; phylum Streptophyta; class Magnoliopsida; order Lamiales; family Orobanchaceae; genus Euphrasia; species Euphrasia confusa. The sequence goes on along the minus strand of OX940968.1, from coordinate 25,587,436 downwards.
CTCCTCTTTTTCATTGTTCTCTGCCATTGTAATAATATATTGCTTCATCTTTTTGTGGGGTCGAGGAGTGTTAGTGTTGTTTAGGGTGCAAGTAGTTTCACTTCTTATTAGAAAAAGCATTTGTTTTTTTATTTTGCAAGTTAGCTAGTATGGAAGTTTTACCTTAATTATTAGGTCTTTTTAGTTAGAATATTTTCATCCATTATTTTAAAACAAGGGTTCATTCTATTAAGAAAAAAGGTAGAAATTTAGTTTATTCTCAAAGATAGGAATCAGGGAGTTTTAATGTATTGTGCATTTGTTCTGTATATTTCATATTTTTTCATGTTGTATGCTTTTTTATTTTTTGTTGTTTAATTATTGCTTATAACTATATGTATACTGAATAATCTTTGTATTATGATCAGGGTTTTTTTTACCAAATCCGTGTTAGTTATGTTTTAGATTTACAGATTGTTTTATCTTAATTACCCAATTAATATGTTTATATTACATTCTTAGCACAAGGAAAGTGCTCTGAGTTGTGTTATCTCACGAGTTTTTCATTATTTCAGACCGAAGTGGCCATCATCTTCGTTTGTCTCCTCTGATGGACTGATTACAGCCATGGCTTATCGTTTGCCTCATGTTGTATGTAGTGTGTACAGGATAGACTAATTTCCTCATTATTAATTTTTTGATTTTTCAACTTTTTGTGAAGCTTACATCAGTGAAGCTCTGCATTCATATTACAGGTCATGGGGGACAGGTCAGGGAACATACGTTGGTGGGATGTGACTACTGGGCAATCATCCTCTTTCAACACTCACAGGGATGGGATTAGGAGAATCAAATTCTCACCAGTTGTTCCTGGAGACAGAAGTCGTGGACGCATTGCTGTGTTATTTTATGACAACACTTGTTCTGTGTTTGATCTTGTAAGTTCATGTTACTAGTTTCAAACCTGTGTATGTTAATTGTTCATGTATCTAAATAAGCAATACTGACAACCTAAGGGATTAATATTTTGATTTTAAAGGTGTTTATAGAGATGATACTACCAATTTCAGTTTTTCTCTAGTTCCTTGATTTGAGAACACAGCCCGATTAGAAAAAACATTTTCTTGTTGAACTATGTTTATATTACATTCTTAGTAACTCCAAAGCAAAAAAGGGATCAAGATATTGAACACGAAAGAAGGCAAAGGCTTCGTTCATGGGACACTGCCCGTTGCCGTAAGTAACTAAATTTTGGGCCTTTCTGTTTGAATTTTGTAACTAGGGTTGCCCCTACATATAGATCCTCCCACTAGCACACATTGCTACAACCCTAGAGAAAGAGAGAGATTGGTGGCAAAAAATCTCTAGATAAGGAAAATAGAGGGTTAGAATTTGATTGCAATTCTTGTAATCTCGACTCTATATTCTAGTGAAATATTCGTGGCTGCAAAGTGGATGTAGCGTTCAGATGAACCACTATAGATCTTGTGTTCGATATTTTATTTCCGTGTTGGTTGTTTATTTATTTGTTCTTGTGTTTGTGCATTTTGGTATTCGAATATAATCCCAAAATCTTTCCCAAGTTTGATATCTGAAAGATTTCTCATGATATTCATGTGAATATAAATTTCAAAATCATCTAAATTTCTCTTGCACATGTCTGGGGAAAGTCTCCTTTTGATTCAATTTTATTAAAAAAAATTATGTTTGCAGGATTCGTCTGATCCATTGGCTAATTCTGTTTTACAACCACAATTTCCTGGAACTTTAGTACTTGAACTTGACTGGTTACCAATGCGGACAAACAAGGATGACCCTCTGGTACTTTGCATTGCTGGAGCTGATTCTAGTTTCCGTCTTATGGAACTTAATATGTATGTCCATTTTTTCCTTTAAACTCGCTAAACGTTTTCGCATTTGATATCTTACCTGCTCCAACATTGTACATTTGTACTTAAGTGCATTAAGTTGCTAGAAGATGACGGTGTTATTGTGTCCTAGGAAACTGTCACACCTTAGTAACTACATCCTTTGAATGTATCACTCATTTATCTGGGCATCACGGATCAGGGCTCTGTTTCCTAAATGGTTTGCTTGTTTCAGAAGTCAGAACTTCCACTTCAATTAAAATAATGGCATAACACCAGTAATCTTCGACAGTAATACATTTACTTTTTTTTTCCTGAATTTATTCTAAATCTCTGATCCTGGTCGAAGGGGAGCTCATTAAAAAGATTTTATAAAGTGTAACTTCTAAAAGATCTACGATGAACCAAATCTCATGATCAGGAAAATTTGCCTTAAGATAGAAATATGAAGTGTCAGGGAAGAAAATAGAGATGGAAGCTTCAAATAGAGAAAGGATAGATGAGAAGTGAGGCTCTTGTCCCTCCGTAAAAAAGTTGGGAGATATGTCTAACCCATATTACAGAATCATTGCAGTGATGACTGATGAACTAAACTGCATTTTTCACAGTAGTTTTGTTTGACCCTCCTTGTGATGTGTTCATTTATTTCTATACAAAGTAAAGTTTGTTTACATATCTCATCTTTGTGAAATTGAAATGTAAAATCATTCAGGAACTCTTACTTGGCGTTTCATTTCTTTGCAACTTATAATTCAATATATCTCTTGAAATTTGTTAAAACCACAAACTTGTAGTGGCTGAAATAAGTCAAGTTTATGTGCATGCAGAAGTGACCAGAAACCCGGGGGGTTTGTTTTGCAATCACGACCTACAAAAGAGAGATATCGGCCGGTACCTTTGCCTTCTTCTGTATTGCTCCCTGCACCACATGCCCTGGTATGTTCTGAAACTTGAAACATGACTTTAAGCAAACTGGAGAGTAATATACTAATATATGATTCCATGAACTGTCTTCATGGTTATTTTGTTATTAGTCTCCTTATATACGATTCTAGATACTTTGAAAAATTCTTATGGGGATTTGTTGTCTATGGGTGTCTTTTGTGTCATACAAAATGGAATCCTCCCTGCTTCCCACAAAAATGACCCACTTTTCGTTTCCATTTTGACTTGCATATTATTGTTCAAATCCTTGGTAAAATCTATATATTTCAATAGCTTGCAGTGAGAAAATTATTGTAGGTGGAAAAGCATAAGTAAATTTAAAGCTACAACTTTATTAACTACCATTTGCTTGATGTTTGTGTGGATAAACAAGAGAAGGTTGCTTAAATAAGTATTAAAATTCTAGCCTACAAATCATATCTTTGAGTTTAGATAACCCTTGAATTACGTATTCTAATTACACAAAATCTTCCCTCATGATAGTTACTTTATTAGGGGCTTCAATCAATCAGTCATCCAATAAACATTTGTTGCCATAAAACCAGTACACCACATATTCTCTCTCCTTGATTATTCTTTTAATTTAAGTCTCCTCCAAATCTCTAAATTGCACAATTTGTAATGTGGATGTGAGAATTTGTGTGGTGGAGGGTGACAAGACATGAGAATGTTGGATACCATCATATAAAATCTGTGGAAAACTAATTTGATGTTAAAATTGATAAACAGTGATTTGCCATCATAATGCCTTTTTTGGATGTTTTCTTTGCACAGGCATTACGGATGATTTTACAGTTTGGTGTGAAACCTTCATGGTTTCGAACATTCAGCCCAATCACGAACGAGGCATACTCACGTGTTCCCGGAACCTCGTCAGCTGGGGATCTCCGTGGTTATATGATTGATTCACCTTGTATCGGTGACTCTGCTGTTCCGGAGATGCTGCTCAAAGTATTAGAACCATACCGAAAAGAAGGTGCGTTTCTTACCTCCTGCCTGCATTTAATAAAAGATGATTCTACCTAAAATAAATTAGCCTTTTTGTTTTTGCATTCACTCTATATCCTTAAGGCTGCCTGCTTGATGATGAGAGAGTGAGACTATATGCTAAAGTTGTTAATAGAGGCTCCACGGTAAGGTTGGCGTTTGCAGCTGCCATATTTGGTGAATCAATGGAAGCACTTTTCTGGCTTAAGTTACCTCATGCTCTCAACCACTTCATGAAGAAGTTGGTAAATAGAACATCGCAAAAAGGACCACAGAAAGCTCAAAATCCTGAAATTGATGAGGCATCTATGTTAAGCAGGATATCTTCAAAAGGAAAATCAGTTCCTGGATCAGGGAAAAAGAATGTTTTGGTTAGTAAAATCTGACTAATTTTTTAAGTGTCTATTAGTTTGCGTTGTATGGCGTGAAAGTTGTGATTGTTAATGTGTTGATGATTTGCAGTAGTTGGAAGTTGAGAGGTTCTTTTATACGACTTTTTTTATCCTTCATAGGTTAATGGTCAACTGAATTTGATGGCTTTTGAACAACATGAATTGTGGGAGTGTGCTAATGAGCGAATTCATTGGCATGAGAAATTGGAGGGTGAAGAGGCAATACAGAACCGTGTGCATGAGTAAGTCATTTCTTACAAAGCTTTGGCATGTCTCGTATGCAGCATTTATGTTGTATGGTAAAGGATCTGCACCGTCATTGTTGTACTAAAATTATTACATTATATCAGATGCACTTAAGATTTCTTAAGTGATGCGGCAAAAGATATGTCACAACCTACTCAATTAACGAAATACTTTCATCACACTTCAACTGCTTGATTTATTAAATATGTTTATCCTATTTGTATATGAGCTCTTTTTTTATTGAGAGAAAATATATGCTTACATGGTTAGGTTTTAAACTGACAAAAATTACTCCACATTTTCATCTCAATTATTAAATTGGCAAATTTTTAGATGCTTATTGGGAATTGAGAGGAACTCAATAAGAGCCAGAAAATTGTTGACGCACTTTCATTCAGAGTGTGCAGAGAGTTGTTAGAATTCGTTCGTTATATCTAAACGTGTCAGCCCCTGAGGCGAGGCCTTGTTTATTTAAAAAATCACACTTCTATTTTTATGAATTGCATTGTATAAATTGCACCTAGGGAAAGGGTATTCGTTTAATAAGGCAACCCCAAATACATAAATTATACTACTTTTCTGGGTTAGTAACTGTAGATAGGCCATATCTCGGGATCAGGAGTGGTTTTGTACTTCATCATAATTCAAATAATTTAGATGGAAATCCAAATTGGGAATTTTGTGGACTTCTGGATTTAGAGAGATTTTGGAGGTGATGCTGCTTTTATTTCCAATAAATAAAACATGGAATCTTAGGTGCTTTGATGGCATTCCACTTGTCCATGATTGAATATTTCACTTAGTAATTAGTATAAAGGGTCCACTGATTATGCTCTTTCAGTCTGTCATTAGTTAATATCTTCTAAATGTTACTTTACACAAAGCTCAAAGTGCGACTACAGCGATGATGTTAATGTATTTAGGACTAAAATTTTGTCATTTTGCACAAGAGCATTCAGTTGACAACCTTGTAGGTTGGACCCGTGTTTTTCTAATTTTAGTCCTGTATTAACTTGGCTGGAAATTTAGATTATCTTTAGTATGTTGACCGTGAGACTTTATGTTTTGCCTCTTTATTACCCATCCAAAATATTGACTGCAATCCCCAAAAGGTTATGGTCATCAAGGCTTATCAAGATCCAATCATGTTTCTCTGCATTGATAAATTTGGAATCGAATCATATTATTCCCAGACAATCTTTCAATTCAAAGACATGCTTCCATCAATTTTCTACCTCTAAAGTTTAGGGTATTAAAGTTCTCTGAAGTTACAAATTTATCAGACTGATTAGATGCATAACCATATAAGGCTACAATCTTTCATCCCAAAGACCTATGCATCTATCAATTTTCTGTCTCTAATTATGCGTACATTTTGTCGCTATTTATGGTCGGTAGTTGCTTTAGAATATATAGTTGTCTGGATTTAAGTTCTTGAAGATTGCTAGCAGAATTATGTAGAATCATAATGTAACAAAATAATGTTTTTCCTAAATTCTATTATTGCCTTTGTGGTCAGACTTGTGTCAGTTGGAAACCTGGAAGCTGCTGTTAGTTTGCTCCTCTCTACTTCTCCTGAAAGCTCTTACTTCTATGCAAATGCTCTGCGAGCCGTTGCTCTTGCCTCTGCTGTGTCTTCTTCTCTACTTGAACTGGCTGTGAAGGTACTTGTTTCTTCCGAATTTCTACTTTCCAAATAAATCATACTGCATATTCCTCAAATTTTTGTATATAGGTAGTTGCAGCCAATATGGTCAGGAATGATAGGTCAATGTCTGGCACGCACCTGCTTTGTGCCGTAGGGAGGTATCAGGAAGCCTGTTCTCAGGTAGAGTTTTATCTCCCATATCTCTATTACAGACTTGCATTACGCAATCATAAGAGCCTTAAGTTATGAATGAGGCACATTCTGATTCACTTTATCAGAGATGTCATTTAATATATCTGTAGGTTCTTCTTTCTTCGGAAACAATACATATTTGATCGAATAGTTTACACTTTACAGTGGGTGCTTCTTTTTACACATACACCAGGATGTGATTTATACATGACGTTGTAGTATTTCGAGTTAGATGACGTATACTACTCCAGTGTGATAAAACTAAGTTGGATATTTTTTCTCCATGAGAGGTCTGATGAGCCTAGCCCATTCTTTACTAGATACTCTCTCTGTCCCTTGGAATTGGAAAGTGAGACCATTTCAATGGGGCGGAGGGCGGACAAGATATTTCTAGCATTCATTACACATGCTGGACAGGACCAGATCATAGTCATTGAAAGTTCTGCAGCTTGATCGTCATGCTTATCTGTCATTTTGCAGTTGCAGGATGCAGGATGCTGGACTGATGCTGCAACATTAGCGGCTACACATTTAAAAGGATCTGACTATGCAAGGTACTGTCTTCTTATTTCCCTGATAGAATTTTTTCTCTAGTTTCTGTCATGTGTACACATTATCTGAAGATCATTTCTATATTGCTGCACTTTTTTTTTTTTTTTTTTTTTTTGCTTTAATTTCTACACCATCATTATTTGACCTTTTTTTTAAGCTTTCCTTTCTCGGGTATTTAGTTTATTTCTTGCAACTCTAAGTTTTGGTTTGTTTGTTTGTTTATTCATTTTGATGTTATCTTAATGAACAATTCAACAGGGTGTTACAAAGATGGGCAGAACATGTTCTGCTAGTTGAACATAACATCTGGAGGTATCGACAATCTAAGAGTATCTTATTTTGGATAAACATATCTCTGAGTTATTGCAACCTTAAAAACCGTGATTACATGCAGGGCGTTGATATTGTACGTCGCAGCTGGTGCACTCCAGGAGGCTTTGACAGCACTAAGGCAGGCACAGCTGCCAGATACTGCAGCCATGTTCATACTTGTTTGTCGTGAAATCCATTCGGAATTTATTTCCCTTCTGGATTCGGATGAAGAGGCTGCTTCTCTAAAGGAGAAGGTGATGAACTTGCCCGGACTGAACCCTGTAAATGAAGATGTTGTTGCAGTTGGCGAATACTACGGACAGTACCAAAGGAAACTTGTACATCTTTGCATGGAATCTCAGCCTTTCATCGACTGATCAATGCTTATATATATATATACTAAATCCCATTCAAATGGGAATAACAAAGTGTAAACACATTGTATGTGTGTGAATTTGGGAAAGCCCAATTCTGTAAGAGTTGCTTGGGTTGGAACCGCTTGAAGCTTAAATCATGCAATATATCCATATGGTCGAGTTGTTAATTGAGCATTGCTTTGGAAAAATCTTTGGTCGACTCGTTGTTGGGAAATTGATCAATCAGCCAAATCCTCAAGTTTATAGTAAAAAAATTGTCGTAGAAGGTTGGAATGGATCTCCTTACTTTTGGCATTTAAAATAATAAGGGTAATATATAGTAGTATTGAAAAAGTTTATTTATTTTTTGTTTTTGAAAAATACAAAAGAAATAAGTCAATTTTTATGAAGCGGGAGAGTATATAATTGTAACAAACTAACCAACTATCAAATCGATCGGAGAATGCCAATGCACCTAGATATTATCGAAGATGCACCTTGTGTAATACTCTGTACATTGTTTGTTTAGTAACATGATGAAAATATGTACCCAGACAAAAGCATCACCGACTTTTGTTTTCTAGTATTTATTTATAATTAAAATTTTCTTTTTTATTGATAATTATTACTATGTCCCAAAGAATTATGTACACTTTTTTTTCTTCTTATATTCAAGTGATGTTTTTCAAATTCTTTGGAACATAGTAATAATTATCAATAATTCAAGTTATATAAAAAATTATGTACATTTTATAAAAGTTCAAACATGCATGGAGGAGTTGGGATTGGATGATACAGCTTACATGGAACTGTGGTGCATGCTCTCATGTACACGTGATAACTGTTAGCTGCTTTCTTGTCCTCTAGTACAACTCAATTGTGGTCCAGGATACAAGTTTTATATTTGTGTTTTGGTCCTCCATCTTATATCTTTTTATTTCTGTTTTCCTTGTACTATTTAATAGCTTTATTGTGGCTTTTCTTTGTACTGATTATTGTGTAGCTTAGCCACCAAGCTACCATGAAACTGGAGCTGTTGATTTAATGAAAATAGTTCCTTCATAATGTTCCTCATTTTATATTCTGAGTTTTATTAATGTATCCATCCTCAGTATTGATTACACAAGTTTCTTTATGGTATCAGAGAATATAGCTTGAGTATTTCCGCATCTCTTTTTTCATTCTTTTTACCAGATCTGCAACTATGGCTTTGGTTCCAACAGATGATCAATCTAATCCACTGTTTCTCAGCCATGGTGAAAATCCAGGGTTGATGCTAGTGGCTCAGCCACTCACTACCACTAATTATCACAAATGGAGTATATCCATGTATGTTGTCTTATCGGCTAAAAACAAATTGCCCTTTATCACAGGTTCTCTTCATGAACCAGCAATCACAGATCCAACTTATACAAGCTGGGTGAGGTGTAATCATATGGTGCTATCTTGGATCACAAATTCCTTGTCCCCTGAAATTTCCAGTTTTACTCTTTTCTCTGAGTCAGCTGCACAGGTATGGGCTGAGTTGAAAAGAAAGTTCTCAAAGAGCAGTGATCACAGAGTTTTCATGATTGAACAGAAGCTGTACACCACAAAACAAGAAGGTAGTCCCATTACTCTATATTTTGCTAAGCTGAAAGCACTTTGGGATGAAATAGCTGTTCATGAAGAACCTGTCATGTGTACTGCTAATCCATGTGATGTGCTAAAAGCTATGAACAAAAGAAGGGAACCTGGGAAAGTTAGACAGTTCTTAATGGGAGTAGATGAATGTTATTACACCTTGAGGAATCAGATTTTGTTGAAAAGGACTCTACCTGATTTAGATGTGGTTTTTAATTTGCTTATGCAAGAAGAAGAAGATCAGGAAATATCAACTAAGCCTACAACAGTTGATTCTGCAGCTATGAATGTTAACAAGGCAGGTAATACTTCTACTGCATTGTATAACAACAGGTCTGATAATCAAAAGGGGTATCAAAATCAGAATGCGCAATCACAAGGGCAGAAACAGAAGAATTGGAACAAGAATTATCAGAACAAAAACAAAGTATGTACCAAATGTGGGAAAACAAATCATACAGTTGAGAACTGCTATGAGATATATGGTTACCCACAAGGACACAAGTATCACAAAGAGAAACCACAACAGGGACAGCAGAGGAATACACAACCCATGGCAAATCAAACTAACATTGGAGAACCTGCAAAATTAGCAACTATGAATCAGCAACTATGAATCAGGATCAAATTCAGCAAATGATGACTTATTTGCAGGGTATGATGATGAACAACCATAACAGTAATGTCAACTCAAAATCAGTGGGGTCTGAGTTAAGTTATAACACAGGTGAGGTCATGGTTCATACCATATTCACATGCTCAGCCCTTACCAACAAGGGATGGATTATTGATTCTCGTGCTACATATCATATCATACATGATAGGAGTCTATTCTTGGATAGTAAGCCTATTAAGAATTTGCATATTAATCTTCCAGATGGGAACTCTATCCAAGCAACACATATTGGCACAGTTCAACTCACAGAACACCTTAGCATAGAAGGAGTTCTCTATGCTCCAGATTTTCATTTTAATCTGCTTTCTGTTCATAAATTATGTGTTGCCAACCACTGTGTTTTGGATTTTAATTCTCATATGTGTGTTATACAGGATCTTCACAACAATAAGAGGATTTGGACAACTGAGGTCATTCAAGGCTTGTATCACTTTACCACCACTTCTTTTCCAGTTCAAGTTTCTCAAACTCAACTTTCTAATTCTTCTTTTTTGTAGTACCATAGATTAGGGCATCCCTCCCTTTCTAGGTTCATTCTATATCATGATATTTAGCTGTTATTTCTGCACATGTTAAAGGTTTAGAATGTGATGTTTGTCCTTTGGCAAAACAGACACATCTACCTTTTAAAATTCTGAATAAAATTTTTGCTACTTCCATATTTGATCTTATTCATGTGGATGTTTGAGGACCATTTCATGAACCATCTTTAAGTGGATGCCAATATTTTTTTAACTATTGTTGATGACCATTACAGGTTCACTTGGACTTTTCCTATGAAACATAAACATCAAACTCATTCTCATCTTGAAACCATTTATCAGAAAACTCATACTACTCATTTTAAAAGGAAAATCAAAGCCATTAGATTTGATCAAGGTAGAGAATTCTACTTGCATAAAATTTTCACCAAACAACATTACATCATTCACCAAACCAGTTTTGCTTACACACCACAACAAAATAGTCTGGTTGAGAGAAAACACAGACACCTCTTAAATGTTGCTAGAGCTTTTAGATTCCAGTCACATTTACCTTTGAAACTCTGGGGAGAATGTCTGATGACAGCCACTTGATCAATAGGACACCAACTCCAAATCTGCACAACCTCACACCTTTTCACAAACTGCACAAAAGATCTCCCAATTATTCTCACCTCAAAGTTTTTGGCTGCCTAGCTTTTGTTTCAGCTTTACCTGTTAATCAACACAAATTTTCTGAGAGAGCGCATAAAACTGTTTTTATTGGCTATCCAGATGGTATCAAAGGATACAAATTGTTCAATATAGACACTGAACAAATTATCATTTCCAGACATGTTGTTTTTCATGAGACAACATTCCCCTTTGCCACTGTTCAAACTCCAGAAAATCAATCACCACAGAATTCCAGAAAGTCTCCTTTTATGGATTCTTTTGATCATTTCCCTTCCTACCATGCATTTCCAGATACCACCACAGCTGATAATGATATACAAACTACCACACCACCACCACTCATACCTTCACCTACCATTTCTCCCACCCAAGATCCACCACCACAAACTGAAAATGGGGGCGCTTGATGAGATGCCCTTTTCACAATTTAACATTTATCATATATCCCACCCTTAAAAATAGTTTATCATCTACCCCGTTATTTATTAAAAAAAAAATTAATTATTTTTTACTTTTCCTTTCTTCTTGTAAACAAAAAAGGAGCTGCCCAAAATCCCCAATTTCTCAACCCTAATTCACGCTCCTACGAAATTTTCTACCTAGCTTCCATAGATAGCTGTGAATTCAAGAAAAGTTGGAATACAATATGTTCTAATTCAATCCTCATCTAATTTCCTCCGCGAATTTCGCCCCCGCGAATTTATCGTCCCCTTCATCAAATCCGTGAATGCTTGTCGCGTCCACCATATATTTGGTTCGGAATCATTGTATCTCGACTGGTGTAACAACTTAATTAGTTCTAAGGTGAGGAATTCATTTATGCGATTCTGATTTTTGTCCCTTTTTATTTTTCTACGAGATTTTGTGTCTGCAATTGTGTTCATCCTTCATTGAAATGACCGAAGATTAAATGCATGTGATGCAGGTTATTGGCGATGAGCAGAGAAGTTTGGTTATCAGTTTGCTATACGGGTGATTTTATCTTCCACGATGGTGTTTTCTCTTGGGTGTTCGATGGTGGGATTGAACGGGGTAAAGTAATTCCATTTCCAGTTCAAAAAAAAACCTATTTAGAGCTTTACCGTAAGTTGATTGAGAAGTTAAGAATTTATTCATCCATGTACAACATGGTTTTGCGTTGCCTTCACCCAATTGGAAATTAAGACTCGGTATTTTGCTCGTTTTTCGTAATGTTTTTTGGCTTGATTTTGTATATATGTGTTAATGTGTATGATTATTTAAAAATTGCTTATTATTGTAGTGAAAGAGTTTACGTGCGGTATTGTCGAGTTCTTGGTGTTAAAATGCAGGAGAAACGACTAAAAAGAGACACAGACCGAGCTGGAAAGTGCAGCAACTTCGAGCACTGAACTGTTTTTGCTCCCTCGAAATATGGAGTCATGACATACATAGCTGGAAAGATCGTGGAGTATAATTTTCGGTGAATTTTGAATCAAGAGAATCGGGGTTCGTATGAAAGAGATATGCCGAGAACGGTAAAACTGCGCATGAAAGAAGGCATTTGATCAAGTTGTTCATGAGAAATATAGCCTTGATGCAGGATTCCAGGGCGAACCGACTTGCACGGATCTCCTGATGTGACAGGTTGTAGGGGGTCCTCGAGACAGTGATGACGAGAGGCTTAAAAAGACGCATTTGGTGTTAGATTTATATTGATGTTGTTTCAAGTTATTTCAGAATTTTTCTTTATGTATTGTTTGATGTAGCAACAAAATTATATATTGTGTTTGATGATTATATTATATATATGAATCTGTTTAAAATTATATAGAATACGGACTATAAATTTAAATTGTTGTGTTTAAAAAAAGTAAAAAAAAAAAGTGGGAAAAAAATAACAACAACAAAGATATAATATTACTCAACAATTCACTAGTACCCTTACCGGTTGACCTAACATGATTCTCAAAATTATACAATATTTATTAGTTTATATTGTCTATATAATGTTTTCTTATATGACTAATTTGCATGATGTGTATGTTATTATGTGATGTGGTATATGACAGTCATGAATAGGTATATGATTCTTGTTGACACAATTCATGTTATATGGTTGAATAACATGCTAATATTCTATTTCTTTGAATTTACATGATTCATGATTCTTACACCGTTGACTATGGTGGATTAGATTTGATTGTTTATACATAATAAATCATATATACTAGTAATTTATATTGTCTATATGATACTTTCTAATACATAACTAATTTACATGACATAGAAGTGTACGTTATTATGTGTTGTGGTATATGATAGTCATCATTAGGTATAATTATTATGTGTTGTGGTATATGACAGTCGTCATTAGGTATATGATTCATGTTATAAGGTTGAATATCATGGTAACATTCTTATTATGATTCATGTTATAAGGTTGAATATCATTGTAGAGTAACATTCTTATTCTTTTGGTGATGTATATTTATGTTAAATACATAATAGATCATGCATAATACATTTTATTTTTTATACATCATACTTGATACAATTAAAATTTTGTTTCATAATTTTAATTTTAAAACTATTATAACTTATCACATTAATTTCACTACTATTCATACATAATAAATTTTATTTATTAGTATAATTTTAATTTTAATTTCCTCTTTCATTTTCATTTTTTTTAAGTTTCCTCCAAATTTTTGGATTTGCCAAAAGTGGAACATCAAGTCAATATATAATGCACACAAAATCGTGAAGTGAAATTCCCCAAATTCCAACTCAGCTTGAACCTCTAACCTTCAAAATTTAATTTAGAGACAACACAAAAAATAAAATAAAATCTATACTTAAGATAAAAATCAAATCTATTGATCATTCACATCCTCCTTGATTTTAATTCTAAAAACAATCTTTCGGTCAAGCCTTGTTCATCAACACCACCGCACCATCATTCATACCCGTAAAGTCGATACCAGTATCGCAAAGCAGCACTCTCAAAAGACAAAGATCTCTGAATATTCACACCAAAGGTTCAAAATCAGAATATACCAATAAAACAAACAAGTTAGAGAATTTGTTTATAAGTTAAATAGTACTCCATATATATCGGTACTTACAACCCATAAATAATCGATAATAGTGACGCTGAATACAAAAACCATAGTTACAAGTATGTGCACATAATATATAGGCAAATTTTGAACATAATTGGAAGACAAAATGTATATGCACAAATGGGCATATTTTGGAACATGCGATTCAAGTATATTCACAACTAACACTGCACCATGAAATGAAGTAATTGAAAATAGAAAATATGAAATAAAAGGAGTAATCAGATGATGTCACTTCTTAACCCAAATGGATCAGCAACAAGTTCATTAATCTGACCAACAATGACTATGATTGAAGGTTGGGCATTCCATAGAGTGCATTCTGCTCTCCTCACCTCATCAAACTATATTGTTTACAAAAAGAAAATACGCTCAAAAAATGAGCATCATTGAAGTAAACTGCAGAAAATGAGAAAAATAATGAGTAATGTCATATAGTTCCCCACATTCTTATATAATAACTTTTTCACCCAAAGGTTTATACCTAGAACAATTCCAACAAAACGAAAGCACCGATATCACCTAAAGGTTTCACCATCTTTCATCTCGACTCGAATGTAAGGTTTTCCATCTTTGTTCACAATCTTGTAGGGAACAAGCTTCATGTCATTGAACTTCTTTATCTTCAAACTTGTGGATCAAAACCAATTCCAACACTCCTTGAATCGGTAGATTTTTCGAAACTCGCCGCCACTTCAAAAAATCAAACAAAAACCGAAATCATAATTCACACTAATTCTCAAATTGAAATCGTGAACGGAGGGAAAATGAAGTAAATATTTTTTCTATTTAATTTACCCTAATTTTAGTGCCTAAAACCTACATCTAACACAACAAAATATCAAATATATGAAGAATTAAAACGTACCTGAATCGGTTCACGCCCAAGGGTTATGTAAAACAAAAAAACAATATAGAGTTCGAAACCAAAATTAATAGCAACAACGGAAACCCTTGTAATAGAGTAAGAAAACTAAAAATACAATCGTCTCACCCTCAAACATACAAGCATTAAAATACAAAAAAAACTTGTAACTGTCCCGCTGAGTTTTTCCAGAATAGATGAAAAGGGTTACATAAAAACAGTCCCCCATTGACACAAACACCTCGGCTAAAATACAAACAAACGACGCCTAAAAGAGATGAATAAGGTTACCTAACAAACAACCCCAATTGATGGACAGAGATAATCGAATGACGGCCGCGGTGCTTCATTCGTATGGAATCGACCTTGGTTTGCCTTCGAACCGTCGATTCGGCCGAGAAAGAATCAAAATTTTTCTAAGTTTATGAAATCGATTTGGGAGAGGGAAAAGGTTTATAGAATTGAATGAATCGACAAAGGTTTTTCTTCGTTCGAATTTGCTTCTTTTGTTTTTATTCTACTGGTTTATCGGGCAGAGTTTGTGAAAATTTGGGGGAAAACGGGCAACTAAAATTGGCTAAATGAAAAGTGAAAAATACATTAAATAAACAGAAAATGTAAAAAATAAAATAGGGCATTTCGTAAAAAGTCCCTTTAAAATAGGGCATGCCATAAATTGTTCCCTGAAAATGTCAGACCACAAAAGCATAGAAAACCTCCCTCATACCTTCAGGATTACCAATATGAGCTTTGTAATGTATCCTCAATTGCTCCTGCTCCTCCTTTTGCCAAGAAGACTCCTGGTAAGCAATATGACATTAAACATTATGTTAGTTGTCTGCCAGATAAAGTTATTCTCAGTGCAGCTGCTCCCACTGAGCCAAACACCTTTGGGGAGGCTGCCTCTAATCCAAAATGGCAGGCAGCTATGCAGGCTGAGCTTACAGCTCTTGATCTCAACAAAACATAGACTTTGGTTCCCTTGCCTCCTAACAAAATACCAATTGGTTCAAAATGGGTATATAAAATCAAACATAATGTAGCAGGAGAGATTGAGAGATTCAAGGCAAGGTTAGTAGTCAAGGGCTATAACCAGAGGGAGGGTCTGGATTTTTTCCACACATTCTCTCCAATGGCAAAGATCACTACAGTAAGATGCTTACTTAGTGTTGTTGTTGCTTCAAAATGGAAATTACACCAGTTAGATGTGAACAATGCTTGGATGAGGAGGTTTATATGGTGCCACCTCAGGGTCTTGCTACTTCATCTAACTTAGTTTGTAAGATTCACAAATCTATGTATGGACTGAAGCAGGCATCTGGACAATGAAATAATAAACTCACATCAGTTCTGACTAGTTTGGGATTTCTGCAATCTAAAGCTGATTATTCCTTATTTTTCAGAAAAACAGGTACCTCAATTACCTTATTACTTGTCTATGTTGATGACATCATCATCACAGGGAATTGTGAGGCACATATCAGCTCAGTGAAGAATCATCTCCACACTTCATTCAGACTCAAAGATTTAGGTTCTCTCCATTATTTCCTTGGAGTTGAGTTGATTTATCAGCCCACATGAGTTTTTATAACACAAAGGCAATATGCTTTGCAAATCATCTCTAAATGTGGACTCCTTTGATGCAAACCTTACACTACACCTCTTGATATCAGTCAAAAATTGTCCAAGGACAGGGGAAATATACTACCTGATGCTACTTCATACAGGAGGCTTATTGGAAAGTTATTGTATCTCACTTTAACTAGACCTGATATAAGCTTCACTGTTAATACATTATCCCAGTTCATGGAACAACCAACAGATTACCACATGAAGGCTGCATTGAGGGTAGTACATTATCTCAAATTGGCTCCTGCACAAGGGTTGTACTATCCTAGCAACAACACATTTCAATTACAGGCTTTCTGTGATGCAGATTGGGGGTCATGTATTGATACTAGAAGATCAACTACTGGTTTTTGTATCTTCCTTGGTGATTCCCTAATATCTTGGAAGTCAAAGAAACAGACCACAACTTCAAGATCTAGTGCTGAAGCAGAGTACAGGAGTATGGCTACAACAGTTTGTGAGATTGTTTGGCTCAAGAGATTGCTAATGAATATGGGGATCAATCACAAGGGACCTGCCTTTGTTTATTGTGACAATCAAGCAGCAGTGCATATAGCTATTATTCCAGTCTATCATGAAAGAACAAAACATACAGAGATAGATTGCCATGTTACAAGAGAGAGACTGCAAGCAGGAGAGATAAAACTGTTTCAGATAGGCAGTAAATTGCAATTGGCAGATGTTTTTACAAAGGGTCTGTGCAAAGATCAGTTGCTGGAGATCATGAGCAAACTTGGAGTTAAAATTCTACACTCCAAGTTTGAGGGGGAATATAAAAGTTCAAACATGCATGGAAGAGTTGGGATTGGATGATACAACTTACATCGAACTGTGGTGCATGCTCTCATGTACACGTGATAACTGTTAGCTGCTTTCTTGTCCTCTAGTACAGCTCAATGGTGGTCCAGGATACAAGTTTTATATTTGTGTTTTGGTCCTCCATCTTATATCTCTTTATTTCTGTTTTCCTTGTACTATTTAATAGATTTATTGTGGATTTTCTTTGTACTGATTATTGTGTAGCTTAGCCATCAAGCTACCATGAAACTGGAGCTGTTGATTTAATGAAAATAGTTCCTTCATAATGTTTTTCATTTTATATTCTTGTTGATTTAATGAAAATAGTTCATTCATAATGTTTTTCATTTTATATTTTGAGTTTTATTAATGTATTCATGCACAGTATTGATTACACAAGTTTCTTTACATTTTTTTCTTATATCACTTTTTCTTATTACCACTTTTTCTTTTTACCACTTTTTTTATTCTTATATTGTTAAAATTTTCAAATTTCTTCAGTGGTAATAACTAATAGCTTCCTCTTCACATCTTTATTCTTGTTGTTTGATAATTAAGTTAAATTGTTTTGTTAGTTTATTCTTATTTACACATTAGGTTAATAGCTATTTTTTACATTAAATATATTTTTTACAATGAAAAAGAAGGCAACGGAGAAACAATAATTCCCGTCCCAATGTGTTTGGAACGGTACTCAGAAGTCGTCGTCATGTTCTGTAAACAGAAGCCAACCAACACTAGTAATTAGTTGTAATGAATCACGACAAATTTCATGGTACTCGAAAATCTTTAATACCAATATACTCGATGTGACATATATGTAATTGGTCACCAAATTTCCTTTAACTAATCACCAATTTTATAATTCTTATAAAACATAAAAAAAAATTACTACTACTATATAATACTCATTCGGTCTTTTGTACCTTTTTCGTTTTCTAAATAAAATATCACTTTTCTCGACATGGATATAAAAAAAAAAAAAAGAATTTATTTATTTTTGATTTTTTTTACCAAAAAGTGAAGATTAAAAATGTATTTTTAAGTTAAAATAAAAAATAGTTATGAGTATAGTTGAAGAATAAATTGAAAAATAGAGGTAAATTGTAATTTAAAGTGAAAAGGTATTTGTATATATTTTATTTTTTAGAAGTCTCTATTATTATTATTATTATTATTAAAATTTCATTTAATGGAAGTATTCCTGTTACTCATCCATCCCTCAACATAATGCATAGAGAAACTTACGCGTAGATTAAGAAAAAATGATTTTTTATGTGTTTTATAATATAAAGTAGGGGTATAATAGGTATTGATGTGTAAGTAATAAAGTAGTTAGTTGAAAAAGTAGTGGTATAAGAGTAAATAAATGTGTATTGAGAGGATAAAATTGTGAAAAGATATTCCATTTATGGAATGTGCACTGTTTTAAGGGATGAATTAAAAAGGAAAGTATGCATTGTTTTAAGGGATAGAGGGAGTATTTTTTATCAAATAGAAGAAGATTTTGATATTATTTATTTTGACAAAAAAGTAGACATAAAAGTACTTTTTGGCATAAAATTTAATAAATATAATATTTTGTTAGTTTATTGAATTTGTACAATTATAATTATTGAATGTAATGATTTGAAAGATTGTTATTATTTGATAAATGTTTTTAATAAACAAGAAAATGAAATGATCATGAATTAAAAGGAAGTATTAAAAATGAAATGAATTCGGAAATAAAAAAATTATAATTAAATACTTCTATTGCGTATTAGCTAGTAAGACTGTAAGAGAGGTTGAGTCCCATAATTATCAATATAATATTGTTTATTGGCAAGCAAATAAAAAAAAATTGGTTTGATCTTTCACCTATAAGCTTTAATCACCACATATAAATGGACAAAATAGTCTAATTAAAATTTAGCAATCACGAACATACTTTATAAATGCTTTGCTTTGCTTTGTAAATGGTCTACCTTAATCTCAAAAATAAATCATAATCTAATGGACAACTAGTCATAACTCATAATTGTTTATTCTGTTTCATGCCAAATTATGTCATAATATAATTTTAAATTTATTTTTCAGTTTGATTAATCAATTAAGTTCAATTCAATTAACTTATTTTCAGTTGAGCAATTTAATTCAATTCAACTCAAGTTATATTTGAGCTATAGAACCTCATTCCAACCGATTTGGGATACTTAACACGCCCCTTCACGAGTAGGCTCGGTTATGTTTGAGATATAGGACCTCATTCCAACCGATGTGGGATACTTAACACGCCCCCTCACGAGTAGGCTCAGTTATGTCGGCTCTACTCGTGGACATAGTGCCATCTTTGGGCAAGCCGGAAATTTCATCGGCTGGAGCTCCATCATCGTGTTGGGTCTGCTCTGATACCATGTCAAAGTTGGACAAATATACACCTTAAAAGGCCTTGTTAAGGTGATAAGGTAATCCAATTTATATTTGAGCTATAGGACCTTATTCCAACCGATGTGGGATACTTAACAGTAATAATATATATTTTTTAATTTAATTTTAAATTATTTTAATATTTAAAATTCATTTCCATCCCGATTAAGTTCAATTTCGTTCACAATTATTATTATTATTATTATTATTATTATTATTATTATTATTATTATTATTATTATTATTATTATTATTATTATTATCATAATATTAGTATTTTTAATTTAACAATTGGTTAAAAAATATAAATTATGTTATGAATATTATTAATTAGTGAATGACTAGTTTACCTTTTCTTGGTGAATAAGACAGAAACCCTATTTTGTATTCTATATAAAGGGGTCTCCCCATAAGAATGAATACAACAATTTTATTCTCCTCTATGTTCTCTCTCTTTCGGATCTACTCCCTCGTGTTTTTTTTATATGTCGTTCTAGCATTTTGCACACAAATTAATGAGAAAAAAATATGCCTAATCTAACCCTATTAAAGCTAACAAGATATTATTAAATTATTTCCCGTAAAGAGTTTCTCTTATAACAAACTCTTAGTATTCTATATTGTTTCCCTACGTTTAGTCAAAATAATAATAAAAAATTGAATACTTATCATTAATGATAATATCATTAATAAGGGTATATAAAGATATTATTTTCAAAACGACATGTAAAACGCAAAAAGAAAAAAGTGCTAGAACGACAACTAATATGAATGGGAGGGAGTATTATTCTCTCTCAATTTCTTTTGAGTTTATAACACGTTATCAGCACGAAAGCTCAACTGCGTTCTTCATCAAATATTTATCGAAGTTCTACTCATCAAGATCCGAACTCGAAGGCAAGAATTTATATTTATATTTATTAATAATTATAAATATATCTACTTCTCCTCCCTTCTTCTTAATATCATATGTTCCCGAATTATAATCTGATAATCCTGAAGTAATATCATATGTTCCCGAAGAACATTATAATCTGATATTCCTGAAATAATATCATATGTTCCCGAAAAACATTATAATCTGATATTCTTGAAGTAATGTCAAATTAATTATGTTTAATAAATCAATTAAAGTTTTTAATGTTAATGAAGAATAGTGTCACATGATATTCTCGAATAAATATCAAAATTAAATGTTCCTGAAAAACATGATATGATATTTCTGACGAAATATCAAAATTAAATGTTTCTGAAGAACATCGTGATATGATATTCTTGCAGAAATATCAATATCAAATTGATTATGATTATATACTAATAATCTCGAATAATATATTTAAAAATTGACCATGAAATATCCAATATCTTTGTGGAAAGATTTAAAACAAAGATACGATCACCCGAAGTTGGTCGTACTACCAAAACGTGGTATGATTGACTCCACATCGGATTACAAGATTTTAAATATGTTGAGACATATAATAAATCTATCATGAAAAACATTATAATTTGATATTCCTGAAGTAATATCAAATCCATTATTCTTAATATATAAATTAAATTAAATGTTCCTCAAAAACATATACTTTGATTTAAATATTATATTGATCGTTCTGGAAAAATATCATGATTTGATATTATTCGATAAATATCAAATTAAATTGCTCCAGTAGTAGCAATAATTTTGAAAATATCAAGTTAAATTGCTCCCGTAATAACAATAAATTTTAAATGTTCTTGAATAACATTATGATACGATATTCATGATAAAATATCAAAATTAAAATTTTAAATGTTCTTGAAGAACATCTTGATATGATATTCCCGCAAAAATATCAAATCAAATTGCTTGTAGCAATTAAAGTTTAAATATTTTAAATCGATATTGATATTCAAAATATTATTGAAAAAATATTTTTATTGATTGCTCCCGAAGAAGCAAAGTTCAAACATTAAATATTTTTGAATAAAGTTAAATACTCGCGAAGAAGCAAAGTTCAAAACATTATATGTTTTTGAATAAAGTTACATCTCATTATACTCATAATGAAACACCAAATTCGATTGTTCTCGTTGAAACAATGATTACATATGAATTATCCCTGAAGGATATTTTTTGAAAATCAAGAACAAATGTACTGTGTGGAGTACTAATGGAATATCGAAAAAGTCGATTTCAATTAAATTTAATTTTTGAGAAAATTATGTATTGAAATTTATTTTGATCTCTGAAGGATCATTGGTAAAGATATTGTATCCCCGAAAGATGATTGGTAAAAATACTGTATCCCCGAAGGATCATTGATAAAGATACTGTTATGCAAATAATGTTATATTAAGAGTGAGCTCCGGAAGAGTTTTACTAATTATCCCCACGTTTGCTACAAATATACTTAAAAATGAAGATGATGCATATCATGAATATTATTAAGTGCGTGAAAATGAATCAAACATTTCCCATCTGCGAAAATAGAAAATAAGGTATATTAAATATCTCGAGCCCGCGATCCTGAAGATCGGTTTATAGCAATTACGTTAATTTGCATATTTAAGGAAGATCATTTCTCTCGGCATTAGGGGGAGATAAGAATATAAAAGATATAAATACCGAGAAATTTCACTGAATGAAAACGATCTTCAATTCTTGATCCACGCACCAATCAATAGAACCCGAAGTTCATTAAAATAAGTGATTTGCAATATTCAACAAGTAATCTGAAAAATTAATGAAAGTGTAACAAAATCACATATATTTGTGATAAAATGAACTATAAGAGTTCAAATACCAAAGAGATCAACTCAAATGTTGATTCTAATATACGCCTGAAGCGTATTAGATCGATCTCAAGATAAAAAATAAATCTGCGGTAATAAAATTTAGTCACCCTCAAAATCTCTTGAAGAGAGTTAGATAAAAATCCCATTGAAAAAGCATGTGCACTTGATAATAGAAAATCGTGGGATTGCGAAACAACCAAATTTAATATTTTGGGAAATGATGAAAGATTTGGTTGATAAAATGAATTGTAATCAACATGGAAAAAGCCGTCAACGACATATTTGGCTCAAGAGTTGCTCTAGAAAATTTGGATCCAAAACTTAAATCAATAATAGTGTGTCGGTAGCACTCAAAGAAATAGAAATGAGCAATTGAGGTTGAGCATGACTCGCTAAATAAATGTATATTTTGACTCTATAATACACACCTCAAAATATTATCCCAGAAGGATATATGTGAGTGTTCGTACGAAAAACGATTAATAATGTGGTGAGATATAAAAGCGAGATTAGTTGCTCAAGTATTTTTCGCAGAAAATCGATGTTAATCAAATATTTTTGAAAGATGACGTTAAGTTCCGCTACTTAATATTTATGGCAGCAACAACGATAGATATATGTATCGAATGTATGATCTGACCATGTTGAAGTAATTAGAAAGATACATACATGAAAATCCTTGATGAATTATTCTCTCTCAATTTCTTTTGAGTTTATAACAAATTAAATATTTTTCTTGTTATTTTAATTCAAAGCAACACTAAAAAAATTATAATATAGTCTCTCGCACTTTTTTTTTCAAACATCTATTAACTTGTAGAATATAAGTATAGTATGATGAAAATAAATTGTTCATTAATAAAATTAGTAAAAGAGAGTTAGAGTCCATATTTATCAATGTGTTAGTTTAAAGACGAGCAATCAAGAAAAAGATTTCAATCATCTTTTCAATTATTATTGTTAATGATTTTAAAAGTTTTGCTATAAATGATTTGGTAATTGTCGGAAATAATAGTTTTACTACAAAAGATTACAAAAGTTATCTTAGTAAATATTTTCTTGGGCAAAATAAAGTATATTTTTGGTATTAAGATGACTCGTCTACGATTTTATTTTTCAACAAAAATATACTCTTGGCATCTTGATTCGTGACAAAAACAGGTTTTCTTGGCTTGAGGTCATCTAATGACCAGTGTTCCCATGAAAGAAAATCAACACTTGGTCGTTGCAACAAATTCACGTATAATTGGTACCCTGCAACAAACTCATGTGTGACAAAACCTACGGCCTGCAGGATACATACGATTGGTTGGAAGATTGATTTATCTTACAATTACTCGTCCTGAGTTATGTTATTATGCTCATATTTTAACTCGAATTATGCAACATCTCACTCAATCTCCATGAGATGCCGCTTTACGTGTCGTTCGTTATTTAAGAAGTTTTCGGTTTTGAGTGGTTCTCTTAATTTTTGGAAAACAAAGAAATAGTCAATAATTTCTCGAGCTCGTTCATATGCTGAAAGTGATATGAATAATATCCTATAATATCTTGTATTTTTAGAATATAGTATATTCTTTATTTAATATTTAAAACATATTGAAATTGATTGTCATCTTATCCAAACTGAGTATGATTGCACTACTCAACTTGTTGATAGATTATTAATAATTGTTTGTTTAAATACTCATTTCAAAATTTGTGAAATTCTCAACAAAGTTTTGGAACGTGGATGTCAATTATTAATAATTGTTGTACTCATTTCAGAATTTGTGAAAGAGATTAATTAAATAATTCAATTATTAATAATTGTTGTACTCATTTCAGAATTTGTGAAAGAGATTAATTAAATAATTTAGTTCGAGGAATGTGAAATTGGCAAATGCAAAAGCTATTGGAGTATTATGCGGAGTACAAGTTACAACTTACAAGTGCCTTCGGAAGCTAAAAAAAAACATATGGTGCGTGGACTTGTGGTCCAAAAATCATGTATACTCCACCTAAAATTTGTTGACAACTGTTGGAGATTTTATTGCAAAGAATTAATTTTCAATAATAACCGAAACAACAAGTATTACGTACTTTATGAGAATCCAGGCTGTACACGTTGGCGATGGAATTTAAAATTATTTAAGATCCTTAATTGAATTTTAAAAATTCCAAATATATGTATAAAAATTAAAATGAAGTAAATTAAATAGCTATAGATCTAATAATAGCTCCCTAAATTATAAAGAAAAACAATACACAACTACTTCAAAATAATAAATATACTTTCTCCGTTATCTAATAGTTGTGCATTTCATTAAAGAAAATGGTCACAACTGCACTGCGGCAGAGAGGAGAAAGTACTACTATATAATTGCGGCAGAGAAGAGAAAGTATATAATTTTTGCGCATCAAAAAATATGTTTACTATTTTTATGAAATAAAAGTAACATATATAATTTGATTGAATTTAAAATCTTTTGTTTTGGTTGACCCTGTTCGTATCTTCCCACAGCTTTATTGAACCACAAGCACAAACACAAACACAAACACGAAGACATAGTCATATGAACGATTATCGACTCCGGTTGCTTGTAATACGGTGATCGATCAGCAGTGTGTGCAGTTCAAGAAAGCTGTGGAAGAATACAAAGAGGGTCATTTGAACCAACACTATAGGTAGGGTTTCTTGAGATCAAAGAGATACTGCAAATACAGTAGAAAGGGAGAAAAGAAAATGAAAGAGTATTATTCTTATTGAAATGTGTAGGTTTAGAGGGAGAGGAGAAGGCAGTATTTATAGGAGAATTGAAACTCTTCTCCGCCAATCCCGAGAAGAATATTAACCTATTCAACAGAATAAGTACCACGTATATTGGTATATGTACATGTCATGCTACAATTAAATATAAATTTATTCATATATTTCTTTAATTAATTATTCATATAATTTCTTTTTTTTAAATTACTCTTATAGCAATACTCCATGTCTCATGTCACTACCAGAGAGATTCAAATCAGATTGAGCTAACCCATACCAACAAATCTAAAACACCAATATTCTAGTATTGTACTCCACAATACGAGTACTAAGGTTCAAATCCAGCAGCATCACGCAAAAGACCAAAACAATGTACTGTATCTCTCTACCTAAAACAAAAGGCTCTAAGATAGAAAATGCATATCAAACAGTACTGCTACATAGGAACTTCGACTTTGATTACAGGAACCCCTGTATCTACATTCTCTGTCCGAAGCCAATCCTTTGCGCAGATAACTGCTTCCAACGTCTCAGGTCGTAATGTGCACCTGTAACTGTCCATCTCCTTTAGCGCCGTATCAAACACAGAGCTAGCCGGGACAGTACAAATGGGAATCGACAAAATGTCACAAGCCATCTTCGACAGTGTCGGATACTTCCTCCGGTTTACTTTCCACCACCCTATCACGTCAAACTCATGAACTCGCGGCAAAAGGGACTCTTCTAGATATTGATCAAGCTCTGACTTTTCAAGCTGGCTAGTGGTTTCCATAATATAAACATCAAAATCAGCGAGTCCAAGATTGTGGCTTGAGATACCATTTTCTTGATGTTCCTCGGTTTTCATGTATACTCCGTTTGCTTCCTCAGCATAAGCCGGACTGAGAGGAAGAGGAAGAGGAAGAGCAACATATTCAAGGAACAGCTCATGTATCCCATCATCAACAATCTTCACAAACGAAGCAGCCTCTTCCCCATATATCTTTGAAAAACTGAACTCAACTAGCTTCATCTTGAATCGGGGATCCACAACCACAGCAACTGCTAGGATGAAACACACACTCTTCCAGTAATTGTCGAAATTCTCCTGCATGAGCTTTGTCAGGCTACTGACAAATGGGTCCTCACTGGCGGCAGCCCGTGCTAGCTCCAGCTGAATCTTCCAGGCCTCATGGAAGAATGTGTTTGTGGTAGGGGCAGTCGATGTTATCAGGAGATTGGCCGTGTCAAAGAGGGGTTTCAAGAAAGTACAGAGAGTATCTATCCGCTTCCAATCTTCAACCGAGGGGGCATCCCTGTAGTCAGGATCCTGAGTATCCAAGCACAAAAATACCTCCTTCAGCTCTGACGCAACCAGCAGCATCTCGTACGTTGTGTTCCACTGAGTTCCATCGTCAATATCAAAACTCTTGGAGCTGGGTACTTCAAGGTGTTGTTTGAGCTCCATAAACTTCTCCTCGCGCAATTCCGAAGTCTTTACATACTTGACGCTGTCTCTGACTTTCTTGACAATGCCCTGGATAGAAGTCAATGCATCCTGGACAATGCTGCTCAGAGAACGAGCGAGGCAATTCCCAACCAGCAATTGGCTGTCGAGGATGTGTGGGTTCTTGACAGACAGCAAAGCTCTCACATTATCGACAGAAACATCGTTTAGATGCTGATTGATAGTCACGGAGAATAACTTGCCATCCATACCCCAATCAGACAGGCATGCGGCAATAGAATGGCTGAATGCGGTGTCCGAATCTGGGTTAGGCTCCATGATCACATTGAGAAGCTTCCGGTGCAGCTTCCAATCACTATCGATGAACTGTCCAGTTATAAACATGTAGCCTATGGTCCGGGATGAAGACCATAAATCCATAGTGAGAGAAACTCGGCTGGGCATGCCCTCAATGACCTTCTGAATGCTCTGTTTCTCTTTCAAATAAGTTGCCACACAATCACCTTGTACGGTGTTGAAGCTCACCATGTCAAAGCGAGGTTGTAGGTTTTGAACAAAAGCCACAAACCCTGGGTTCTCGACAATGTGAAGTGGGTAGTCGTGCATAATAATCATCCTGGCAATGTCATGTCGGCAGCGGTCAGTATCGAAGGGAATGTTAGGCACACTGGTCGTCCGGTAACGTCTTTTCTGCTTTGGTGCATCGGAAAGGGTGCTTATCTTGGGAGGTGCACTAAATGGGATCATTGGATTTTTCTCCTGATTGCGTAAGACTACTGGGCAAGTTCCCTTGGCTATGTGACGCTTGAGATGACTCGTGCCGGCTACCTTATTACCTGTGCTGTAAGCAAACGACTGCTTGCATTGCTTACAGCAAGCCCTCCTGATTCCAGCACCAATTGTCTCTATAGTGAAATGTTCCCATACGATCGACTTCTTTTTCCTACGTCTAGTTGGTTGCTGCTCAGCGTTGCTTTCGGGCATCTCTATGTGGTTGTTCTGGGGCTCATAGAATTCGAGTTGAGTTTCTGTATCCATTGGTTGAGTTTCTGAATCCATAGGTTGAGTATCCTCCATATATATGAGTTCATTATTCAGGACTGGCTCAGAGTTTTCTGCATACATCTTGAGCAATGCTAGATGATTATATATCTATCTGCAAAAATTGAAGATGTACTAGTATCAAGTCCCCATAGCATCAATCAAGAACTTTGAAGAATCGACAAATACAGCTACCAAAGATTATACACCGAGTACGCCAAAAGCAAGATGCTCCGAAATGAAGTCTTGCAACCCAACAAAATTAAGAACTCTAAAAACTGAAGCACTTGAGACAGGGATTCAATATTTTATTAATGAGTAAAAAAAGCAGGATGTAAAAACACAATTGGTGTTGACAAGCACACAACCAAAACTGTTGCGACTAATGTTAAAACAGGCTCGTCGTCTGGTATAGGAAAAGGGTGTACTGATGCACGCACGCACGCACCTTTGACAATTTGCCTGCTTTAGCCTATAGGAGTTGGGACCTGGCGAGACACGCGACACGACTTTAACCACTTTTCAAGTTGGCTAATGACACTACGTATTGTTAATGTTATGTATCAAACTGCATTATATGAGTAATATTTATATAATATGTCTTCTCTCTCTCTCTCTCTATATATATATATATATATACTATATTCACTCATCCAAAACACGAGCCAAAGAGCAGATCTGACTTTTCATCAACCATGGGCTTCAGAAGTATTTAAAACAGGCCCAGATAATATAAGAGCCCCCACACACACAAAAAAAAAAACAAAAAAAAAACAATCATTCAACTTTCAAGTTCAACATCAAAAAAGAAAAGAAAAAAAACGCGCCCAAAATAATTGAAACCTCAAATATTTGAAAAAAGATGAAAACATAGTTCCGTACATCCTATCATCTAACAAAATTACGAGAAAAAGCCATCGCCAAATTCACGAACTCGTACGATAATATCAGTCAATCGCAACTGATTTAAAACACATAAGTAGAAAAAAAAAAATTGACGGAGTTAACAAAAAGAGCAATCGTATGAATCCGAAAAAATATCGTTACCGATCTCACATATTCATACCAGAGAAAAAAAATCGAAGATTTCCGATCAATTCGAGGCGATGAACTCGGTGTCGGATCGAAACCGGCGGCGAAAGAGGCGATCTCCGGCGGTCCCAGATCTAGGGCTTCGGGGAGAGAGAAGGGTATTGAATTGGGCTTTGTATTGGACTTTTTGGTTGGATTGTGATAAAAGGTTTACTATTATTGGGGTAGGGCAAAAATTAAACCGAATTAGATATGGACTTTGAGGTCCATCTACGTGTGTTAGGTTCGAGACTTTTTTTTCTTTCCTTTTTTTTTTTTTCCTTTTTCAAAGGAGCATAGGTAATGGTGTTATTTTGTTGGTGACGCAGCCCACATAAGATGGTGAGCCCACTTCAATCAAATAATGAAATAATGAATTGATTTTGATTATTTATAGTATAAAATAAATTTAATTTAATTTAGAAATATTAGTTTAAAAAAATGGTAATTTGATAATTAATTGTGTATTGATTTTTTATTTATTTTTTAATAATCTTTTTAATACAATACAAAATTTTTGGTTTTAGTTATACGGTACAATACAAACCATAATACATTTCATTCAACATAATACATTTGTTATTTTATCTCTATTGTTATTTATGTTTATAAACTAGAAAAATATTAATTTATTGAATTTTTTATTAAAAAGTAAGGTTAAAATATGGTAATACCGGGTTCAGGACCACTTCATAAAATAAATAAGTTCTGAGGCTCCGTCCATAAAAGTAGAAGTTTTATAGGCAATTATAGGCAATTGACACGTGAAAAGTCTCTAATAACCTTACTTGTAATAAATAAACTTTCTGCTTCACCATGTCACAGTGACATACCACCGTGCCACAGTGTACTCCACCGTGTGTCACAGTGACACAGTGTACTTTCACCGTGTGTCACCGTGACACAGTGAAATGTCACCGTGACACAGTGAAATGTTACCGTGACACGGTGAAATGTCACCGTGACACAGTGTACTTCACCGTGTCACAGTGTACTTTCACCGTGTGTCACCGTGACACAGTGAAATGTCACCGTGACACAGAGAAATGTCACCGTGACATAGTGTACTTCACCGTGTCACAGTGTACTTTCACCGTGTGTCACCGTGACATAGTGAAATGTCACCGTGACAGTATACTTCACCGTGTCACAGTGACATACCACCGTGCAACATTGTACTCCACCGTGACACCGTGTACTTTCACCGTGTGTCACCGTGACACAGTGTAATTCACCGTGTCACAGTGGCCATACATAGCGAAAACTCACCGTGATATTTAAATGTGTGTGCGTGATTAGACGTTTTTGTGCACGTCTCTCGTCAAAATCTGAGGTCAATTGTAGTTGACTCGGTATCAATCCAAGGAAACGTAAGAGTAGTATTTAAGTGTATGAGAAATTCTAGAATCGGAAATCATTATACTAAATCCTAAGATCATTTTGGTACTCTCGATTATAATGGAAAGTTTGAAATAAACAATAAGGAAAAGACTCGGATGAATATACTTCAAATTCGACTTCAAATTATTTCTACCTTTTTCAATCTAAATAAACGACAATCGAAAGTCAAGTTCCCGGTCGGGTTGCTCAACTCATTTTTCAACGTTTAGTTCACTTGATTATTCGCTCTCGGTCAAGTTACGAATTCAAGAGTATGTCGTTTATACTAGATCTTCCGGTAAAACAATTATCCGTCTAATTCTTCATATAAACTTCCGAG